>BSBN01000420.1:0-2400000 GCA_027924645.1 Cunninghamia lanceolata | reverse complement strand
CTAGGTAGTTGGGGTCTTTGAATCCTGTTTCCTGAATGGAGGACATTGGGGAAATCATTAGATTTATTTAGAGGGAAAAGGAACAACCGGGAATCATTACACAATACATAAGTATTCTGATGCTGTGTTCTTTTTCTGTATGCAGATGTCTGAATGGGCTCCATATATTCACTGCCTTCCTCAAATGGGTACTCTTCACAGTACAGTATGTAGCCTTTCTACTGCTCCATGCTTTATTGCATGATGTTGATTGTATGTACAGTGCCTTGTTTTGACCTTTGCATGATGCTTATTACACACTCACTCCCTTACTTTGACAATGTAGGAACACTTATATATTAGTTGTGTCTAACAAAGTAACTTAACACAATGTAATTTAGAGCCAATGTAATTTCCTTGTTCAATAATAGATAAGTGTGCACACAGATTCCAATGTGTGCCTCAGGAGTATTCTCGCATTCTTCATGCATGGTATCAGAGCCATTAGAGACTGATTGATCTGGAGCAGCAAGGAAACTCTAGGCTGGTATGCTGGAGCAAGATCTAGAGGTTTTTCGAGTCATAGCAGAAAATCAGGGTTGTCCATGGGCAGAGGAAAAGAATAAAAACAAATAAAAAGGACTGACAAAGATTGTCATACAGAGCAGTTGCACATCATGCAGAGTGGAGTGTCACACAGGCAAAATCAGAGCAGTGAGGTGGCTATGGCACAGGACAAAGGCCACCAAAGTTAATGCAGAAAATTGGACACTAAGGCAAGCAAAAGCTTGTGCAGAAAATTGGTGTCTAGGGCACACAAAAGTGCAGAAAATTAGCGGCTAGGGCATGACAGAAAAGTGCACAAAATGCACAGGCAGAGATAAGTAGTAATTTCCAGAATTTAATTTGCAGAGATTAGTAATTTCCAAAATAAAGAATTTAATTTTCACAAGTCGGAATTTAATTTCCAGAATTCTAATATTTTCTATAACTTTAACAGTTGTATGTAAAGGAGATCATTTATTGTATTCCAAGGAATTCTGTGTCCAAAAAATTTTGAAAAATGATTATCTCCAGTTCAAAACTTGTCAATTATGACCAACATCCAAAATCTAGTTTTGCTTGAAGCACAAAAATTAATTGGCCAAAATTTTAATGTCTAGATTTGCAAAATACTCAACATTGCTGAGTATCAGGGCTGTTTCAAGATAATCCTCAAAACAGAAACTAGACCTTTATGAATTTTGATGATTTTGATAGTCCTCAAAACAAGGAAGCCCTTTGTTTGTTAAAATTGTTAGTGTTTGATGAATTAATTCCAAAAGTCTAAGATACTGGATTTGACCTGAATGTGGTCGGGTCCAGGTCCAGGCTTCACCTAGGTTGTCTAGGTGTACCTGGGAGTAGAGAAGGGGACCCACAGGTAGTGGTGTCCAGATTTAAAAAAAACACATATTTTTTATATGTAAAAGTAACTCTAAAATGCATTTTGGAACCCTAAATTTACTAAAAGTCACTTAAAAACCCTCTTTTGATAAACAAAAGACACAAAAATATCTACTATCATTCCAACTTCCCATTTTTCATTGTTCAAGTTGGCTGGGTTTTTTTTTTGGCAGTGAAATATTGCAAAAGCATAAAGCGTGTTTGCTAAGTGCTATAGGAAACAACTTGATTGTACCAAGGAGATTTATCAATCAAAGGTAAGTTTATTTTGAGTTTGTTTTAAAAAATTTTCAGATTTTTTTGAACTTTTAAAAGATTTTTTCTAAGCTTCCTAGTTTAAAAAAAAACATTTTGAATTTTTTATTTTTATTTTAATTTTTGTTACTTTAAGTTTTAAACATATAGTAGGGTTGTATTGTTGTTTTCCCCCTAAGTTAATGTGCCCTAGGGTTACATTTTTAATTTATTTTTGGTCTTACAACAAGAATCCATACAAAATGATTGTTGCTAGTTTTGGTTTAGTGGGCCCAAGGATAGATAGGCTGTTCAAATTTGACCAAGCATCACCTGTTTGGAAATGTTATGATGAATGAGCAGCAAAAGGGGTCCATTAGATCATAGTTCGCAAACTTGGCGATCCCATTATTTTCCTGCCTTGAGTCATACGATCATCCCTTTCCTCTATTATTCTATCATTCTATCATTCGATCCTTCTATTATTCTATCGTTCTATAATTCTATTATCGAATCATCAGCAAAATATTAATATTCTAGCAATCTGCAAATCTGATATATCAATCAGGGTTAATATAAGAAATTACAGGCATACTGGTATGAACTATATAGTTAGTGTGCAATAATAAGTTTATGAATAAGTCTGATTTCTCATACATGCATATCTCATAGTACTGATGTGATGGATCAATGCTTAGTTGTCATTCCTTTAAAGGAAATAGATTATATATAATGTAAGGTCGAAGGAAGCAAGATAGGGTGATGCTGTTTACGAGCCTCTCATGCTAAGCATGCCACTCCGAGGGTGGAATGGTCTTAGTTGGACATTCCTGCCGCTTGGGGCCAAGGGGTGGTGTTGTGACCTAATCACGCATCACCCCATTGCGAATGGGACCCCCAGTTTTCTTCATAGGATTAGACGTTTTAGGTTAGTTGTTTGCGTTATCTCAGGGTTAGTCAGCGAATGAGCTTGCAAAGGTAGTATAGAGCATTCCTTAGGTCAAGTTGAGAGGATCTATATGAGGTTTTGAACTCATTGTGCTTCAATAAGTGAGTATCACCAAAGAAAATGGTTAAGTGTGGACTAGGCGCCAATTATCATCTGTAGCACCCCAAACATGCGCCTTGAGTAGGGAAGAGATTTAGCTAGTGAACAATGGGCGCCCTGGGAGTTGGGACTCCAAGATTGCTTAAGTTACTCATCCACCCATCCTTCAAGTCAAGGCATATTTTCCCTCAAGATCACTTCATTCTGGCGCCTTAAGAGAGAGTGTATTTTGACTTCAAAAATTGATCAAACATACTAAATTGAGCACCATGAAGTTAGGCGCCCTTTGCCCTCAAAATAACCTCGCATGAGCGCCTTGGAGGAAATCAACTTACAATTACAAGTTTTGAAGGTTTCTCATGTTTGATGATGTCTTTTGAGATCAACTACAGTTGCCCTTTGCCCTCAAAATAATCTCGCATGAGCGCCTTGGAGAAAATCAACTTACAATTACAAGTTTTGAAGGTTTGTCATGTTTGATGATGTCTTTTGAGATCAACTACAGTGATTGAGGGATAAGGTGAGTGAAAGAGAACCTCATCTTACTTAGGCGCCAATACAACTCAAAACAACCTTACATTTGCGCCTAAGGGAGAAGTCAACTTGAAACTACAAAGTCTTGAAGGTGGCTGGTCTAGGAGAGCTGTTTGAGAGCAACTACAATGATCTAATGATAAGGAAGGTAAAACAAACTAAGGCAAAAGGAGACTAGGCACCAATTCATGTTCAAAACAACTTCAATATGCGCCTAGGGGTAAGAAGGATAAGATTCTTGAATCTTGAAGTCTCTTCGGAGTAAGAGGGTTATAAGTAACAATGCCTTGGTAGGGAAAGACTTTAGATCATTACAAAGCCTAAGGGAAACCTTGGAGAGTTAGGCACACTTCCATCATTGGGGAGTTCATCTTGAGCGCCTAGGAGGAGATCATGTTGAAATCATCAATCTTGAAGTTATGAGAATGAAACAAGTTCACAAGGGTTAACATAAGTCTTGAAGATCATCAAAATTGAGAGTGAACATTGCATTGAGGCAAGGCGCCATATTACACCCTGAACGCCATCAAAGGGCGCCTTGGATTCTTATCAAATACTTATCAAAGTTAGGCGCCATTCCTTGTGGTGGTTGTTATTTTGAGTGCCTAGGAGTGTGATTGGTTGAAAGAGTCATTTTGTACGCCTAACATCAAGGAGGTGTCTATCAAGCAAGTTGGAGAAGTTTAACATACAAGATACCTTTGTTGAGTTTGAACGCATGAGAAATGGAGTAAGTATCCTCCTTCAAATCTAGGCACCCTTTCCTTGTCACATTTACCAATTTTAGCGCCTAAGATAAAAGGATCAATACTAGGCGCTCATTCATGCTATTTTCACCTCAAATCAGTGTTGAGAGCCTTAAAAATGTCAAGAATGAGCAAAGTCAAGTTAGGTGCAAATTAGCCTCTGTGTAGCCTCATTTTGGCGCCTTAGCATGAAAGGAGTATCTAAACCAATGAAAAGGTGGCGCCTAGAATTGAAATGAATGATTAAGTCCTTGGAAAGGTAGCGCCTTAAGAGCCCTAGCCTTCCTTGAGTTCATAAAGTTGATCAAGTTAATAAAAGGCTCATCTTGGACTTAGGCGCAATTTCACATTTAAAACATCATCAAAATGCGCCTCAAAGAAAATCAACATCATTAAGGGAGTCAAGGCGCCATTTCACACTTGTAACAACCTAAAATTGCGCCTAGAGGTGAGAATGATCATCTTAAGGAAGCTAGGCGCCTTTCCTCGTCTTTTCTACCTAATTTTAGCGCCTTGAGTATGAAGAGGCATGAAACATTGAAATTTAGCTTGTAGATAATGGAGGGGTCTCTTGGAAGCTTTGGAGGGTGATTGAGAGTGTTTGAAGCTTTAAGAAACAAGCCAGTGAGCTTAGGCGCCAATCCACACCTCAAGCATCACAAATATGCGCCTAGATCAAGGTAGGAGGAAACACATCGTTCAAAGATCCTCAAAGTGGCGCCTTGGTGGAGAAAGACTAGAGGTCATCATAAGTCCTTAAGAACAAGCTAAGAAGGATAGGCGCACTTTTGTGTCAAAACAGCCTCATTTCAGCACCTATTCAAATCAGCGCCTTTACAAGGAGTAGCAAATTAACATGGAGGTGGTGCCAAGGTGGAGAAGAATCTCTTAAGCATTTGAACATGAAGTTGAAGTCATTGGAGGATGGGCAATCAAGCATGGGATGAGTTAGGCGCCAATATGCATTTGTTTACATCTAAATCAGCGCCTTGATAAAGAACCTCCAATTATACATTGTGAAAGTGACGCTCAAGTTGAGAACAAGTCCCTTAAGCATTTCAATATGAGATTGAAGTTAGTAAATGTTAAAACAACAAGTTAAGGAGTTAAGGTGCAATTTTCAATTCTTTTTACCTTAAATCAACTCCTAGACATGAAGTGATCTCTGGGAAGTTTGAAAATGTTAGAATACCAAAAAACTAGGCCAGTGTGCTAGGTGCCAATTCATGTTCAATTCATCATCAATAGGCGCCTTAAGAGATATGATCATTCCAAGTCATTCCATTGTTTAGGATCACATAAATTGTAAGTATAAGGTTACTTAGGCTAAGGCGCCATTTCATGCTCAGAACATCACATATCAGCGCCTAAGCATGAGGAAGCTTAAAACTATGAAATTTGATGTTACCTCGATCTAAAATTGAAGAAATCAACTAAGTAATCTAAGGCATGTTGGGATAAGGTGCCATTAACCTTGTAAATCCCAATATTGTTTTTATTCCATTTATTATTTGTAATTTGTAATTACCACAAGGGATGTATAGGTTTCACCGGCAGGTTGTTAAAGAGTTACTTTTACTACTCAAGGAATCTCGGTAAATAGTAAATGAGGTGAGGTGGAGAATCTTGGTGCCTATCTTAGGGAAATGTATTTTTGGGCTATTATGACGCGTGTCATAAGTTTGTATGAGCATCTATGACAACTTACAATTGTCATAAGGTGTAAGAGATTCTATGACAACATATGACAACAATTATTGTCTTGTAAGTTTCTATTCTTGGTTCTAGGCTCCTATATTGGGAAGATGCCTATGACAGGTGTAAGGGAATCTGTAAGAAGATGATTTTGGAGTATCCCAAGATAGAAAAGTTGGATTTTGTCCATCTCCCACGAATTTCTTTGGTGGGTACTCATTTTGGATAAATATGAGACTTGAGAGTGAAGTTTGGGAGAGTAACAGTGAGAGGAAAACTTGCTTGCAGGTAACAGGTTGAGTGAGATTTTCTGTACACAGGTTTTGCTGGATTGAAGAATGAAGAGGAGATTGGAAGTGGATGTATTGTAATCTTGTTTTGAAGGTAATACAACTTGGGCCTCTCTTCTTGGTGGAGTTTTTTCTTGCAAGGGTTTCTCCACGTAAACACTGTGTTATGTGTTTAGTCTTTTGTTCTATTGCTGCCTTGTGTTGTGAGATCTTGCATTCTTATGTTGCTGATTTGTGCCTCTTTGTTGCTGCTATCTTATGGTGATGCTATTGCTATTATAAGTTCATCTAAGGTGGTTTTATCAAGCATGTTAGAGTGGCTGATTTTAGCATCATAAAGAAGTTGAATTGTTTCATGGTATTTCAAGGATTAAGCAAACTTATTTTCAGATTTGCATACAATTTTCAGATTTCTATATTGTAGTAGTCAAATCCTTGTATCTCACCAATTGGTATCATATCTTGGTGATTTGATGATTAACAATTGGATTAGAGATTGTTCGTTTATTCCAACAAGGCGCATTTTCCTATCTAAACTAACTTCTAATGGCGCCTTGGAAGGAATGCATGAGTTGATGTCATTATGTAAATGCCTAAAGGAAGAAAATCATTATAAGACTTACCTAATTGTTTGAAATCACATAAGTGGCAAAAATAAAGTCATCTTAAGCTTAGGTGCACTTTTGCACTTCTACAACACTAGATGTGCGCCTAGATTTGGAAAAGGGGTATTTACATGCTTTAAAGTGATTTCTTTGTGTTATAAAGTGATTGATATTGTTCCTTGTTGTTTTATAGGAGCATCAACCAAGCTAAGGAGTCATCTAAGGAGCAAACACTTGGAACCACAAATGGACAAAGAGTGAAGACAAGAGGCAGTCGTTGCGGAAGAGGCATCATCAAGTTCAACATACTTCATCATCTGCATCTATCCACCATGCTTCAAGTTCCATTCAACTTCAAGTCTCCGAGAGAAGTCTCTTACTTCGAGTCATGAAGCATCATCAATATCTACTCTCCAGGAAGTATCATCACAGAAGATCATTCACATGCCTTGCAAGAAGAAGAACAGAGTTAGACAAGTGAGCTACAAGCATCATACATATCCTACTTACAATGAACAAAGCAAGATTAACAAGATACATCCCAAGTGTTCATCATCAAAAGCAATTACATTGAAGACATCACAAGATGACACAATTTGGGAATATGCCCACAGAACAAATTGAATAAACAGTTGAAATCCACAAGTATGCTAAGGTGGCGCCCATGTGGCATGTACCTATCATCATTCAATCATAATCAGCCACATCATTCAACCACATTCAATGCATCTACAACAAACAAGAAGCCAAAGAGGACGTCCATGTGGAAGATGCTTCAAAGATTCCATTTCATCCTTATCTTCTTGGGAAACGTGCCTTTGTTCCCTCTTTCATATGCTAAAAATAGAAGTTTGTTGTAACCACTTGCCGAGGTGGCATAATCTGGTCCATTGGCTTTGCCAATCGATCTTGGCCATTCATGTATTTTGAAGCCTATATAAGGGCTCCTTTTGCTCTCATTTGTAAGGTTGAAGACTCTGGAAAAACTGTTGCAAGAACTCTTTAAGATAATATAAGATTCATTGTTTGGTGATTCTCTCTATGTTTCAAAGTGTTGCATGGTTTTTGATTCCTTCAAGCAAGTGTTAAGTTAGATTAAATTTTCTTTTAAAGTATTATGTTAGTTGGTGGAAGTTATTATTATTGCTTCATGGTGAAATCTATATGTTCATATCATTTGTAACTTGTGGCTTGCAAGTTACAGTGTATGGTTAGTCTGAACAAAGTGAAATTAACTTCAATTATTTGTGTTTGTTGAACATTCATGAACATAAGTGATTTGAACATCTTATATCATCCTAGAAGATTGCATCAACCTTGTGTAGTTGTTTAACTTGGCAAAGCAAAGTTGGTTGATTTCACCCGATCAATAATTGTTTCTTACATCTAGGATTAGAGTAGTTTCCTAAACCTTCATCTTTTTCACTTTTTTATATATCATTGTTAGGAATTAGGATTAAGAACTTTATTGCCATATCATACGTTGAAGTTGTAGCACTTAGGAATTTCAAGTGTTTGTCTCTAGCGAGTGAAACAATCAGGTTGTTAGAACAATTGTGTAAGTCCCTTTGTGATAATCAGCAATATCACATCAAATCACTGAGTTAATCCCCCGCGAATCATAAGAAAAAGGAACCTTGAAGTTATTTCACTGGATCATATGGTTTAGCCTTTGAAGAGCTTTATTCAAGAGAGAGTGAGAGACTTAGTGTTTTACTCTATTGTTGACTTGTCCAAAAACAATAATCAACAGGTGGGTTGTCTGGAACACTCGTGCTCTTGGGCTTAGGTGGGTGAGTAGTTTACAAGCACCCCTTTCGAGGCTTTCCTTTCAAGCCGAATTATGACTGGTTATTAGGATGGATTCAAGGAGTTTCAATCATAAGGATGGATAGGGTAACATAGATAGGGAAAGCAGATACGAGTTTATCTGCCAAGTACGCCAACCTAAGGGTGGAATTGTCTTAGTTTGGATATTCCCGCCACTTGGGCCAAGGGGTGGGTTGTCTGAGACACTCGTGCTCTTGGGCTTGGTATGGATAGCTTCGAGTAGACTTATCATGTTCCTCATCCAAGTTCTATCATGATTAAATTTCCTTTATGCATTATGGCTGATCTTCTATCATGCACTATAGATATTGTGTTTTATGTAGATCTATATATCTTACATGATTTAAATATATAATTTATTATATATGTTTTGATCATATGAATTATATGTCCAATATTATCTAACATGATTACAGGACCTAAACCAGGATTTATCTTGCTTTAAGCATTTAATTGGTAGGTTTTAAACCCTAACTATATTAAACTTGTGATTCTAGGGCAAGATTTAGGGCAATCCCAAAAGGGGACATTACAAAGAATGTGAGAGTATGATGCATATGTGAAGGCTCTGATGCTAAGCTCGGGGGAAGAGGGGTGTAATGTCCTCGTTTTTCAGGAGCATCAGAGTTTGGAGGATTAGCCTATCTTTTGACCCTCATAGGCTAATGGAGTTGTTCAGAGGGTCTGTTTTGGCAGTTATCTGATTGCCTTCTTCTTCAGAGTAGAGTTTGGTTCAAGTTGGGCCTTTGTTTGGTGTTCCAGGACTCAATCTCACACACTTACTATTTATAGTAAGTCACCTTGTTAGCAGAGTCCAGTATTTCTATATTTGGTAAGGCACCTGGACAGGTCTTGGATGCAGGGTCGATTTCTATGTTCAGTTGGTTTAGCGAAATAATGGTTATTAAAGGAGTTATTATCATTAAGGTCTCTTTAATGATAATAAAATAATATAAAGGTTTATTATAAAGTTTATAATGTTAGTTTATAATCAATGGGGCCATGACCCTCAATTAAGTGACTTAAAGTGCATTAATTATATTTTAAGAGGAGAGCTTATATATTAATGCATTTAATAAAGTCAATGGGGGAACATTAAATATCATTTTAAATGGTTTAAAAGCATCATGGGGAAATTGACCTAATTGGAGAAGAATATAAAAGGCACCAAAGCAAAGGAAAAGGGTATCATTGGATCGTTTTACATATTGGATTTTGTGCTTCTGGAGAGCTTGGCTCTTGAGGATGGAAACCTAGGGTTTTCAGAATTCTTGGCTTTGGAGAATGAAGATTCTTCATTGTTCCTGCTACCTGAGGGTGTGAAAGATCACTTGAAGGCTGCGTCATTGGTAGCTTCATGTCAGAGGCTGCATTTGTGCTTCATTGGATTTACAAGAGAGATTCAGAATAAGGGTTTCATCATCAGAGGTTTGTTATCCGGGTATGAATGCTTTCAATGTAATGTCATGACAATAATAATTCTGCTATAATATTATATTTGTGCTTCAGCTTTTCCTTGTTCTGTAAATTTTATGCATTATCTGGTAAATATTTCAAAAAAAAAAAAAACTTCAAAACATCAAACCAGCAATTGGAAAATTAGCTCAGGGAGAACTAGGGTTCTTACAAGGGGGGTAATGTAGAGGATCCCCTCTTCTCTGCTATCCTCTCAACTACTTTTCTATACTGTGGAAGATGCATGTATAGATGTTTTGTGTAGTAAAGTGTCATGTAGGGGAAGAACCAACTCAAGGGAATTTGATGGGGCATTCAACATGTGGCTTATCTGAGCTGTCACATGGATCAGTCCCTCCCCGGAAGCAGTGGCTACCACCGGGGTTGGTTTTGGGGCTGAGTGTAGAAATGATCTATGATGAATGCAAGTACATTAGCACAAAAATAATCTTCCTATATTTAGTTGATATAATTCATCTACAGTTCATTTCTATCAACTGAGAAGATTTGTAAGCAAGAATTCCAATTTCCAGTGAAGCAAAATGTAGGCTTCTTGTGAGTGCATTTGTCACATAATTCACAAGGATGAAGATTCCAACACTGTCTAGATTCATGACCACTTCTGCCACAATATTTGAAGATGACGAAATGAGATGCACACCCTAAATTTTTTGTTGTCAGGTTGCTTGGACTGATTCTATTGAGTATGTTGTACTTGTCTTGTTATTTCTCTATACTGGAACAGGCTGCGCGTATGTGAAAAATTCATCCACCTTTTTAAGTTGCACAAATGTATCCCAAAGTAACAACCCTGCGTCTCATTTCCACCTCGAGAGCATTTCTGATGCTTTGGCCCTCTTTTCCCAATCCTTGGCCATTGTATACCTTTTTCATCAAGAGCTTGAAAACAATTTCTTTAGTATGCTGTTCAAAACATCCAAATGAATCAAGTGAATGATTAAGTTGTTGGAGATCAGGATTTACCATTCTTCACTCTATGCATTCTTCCTCTAGTATGGCCAACATTTAATCTTTATCAGCCAGTTCTTGCTGAAGCTTCTTCATAGCTAGGTTCTCTCATCAAACTCTTACAATTCTTAAAGGATGCGGTTACCAAGGCAAGCGCACTTCAGTTAGAACATTATTATTTTCTTTGTAACAAGGCTGAGAGCTTTTCCATTTGCACAGAGCTCATTTTACAATTCCAGATTCTGGCCTATCAAAAGCTGGACCTCTTAGAGAAAATGTTTGCTCTCTCTTTAAAATCTTGAGACTGTTAAATATACTCCCCATTTCTTTGCAGGGTTGCTGTAAACTGATTCACATAGAGTCTGCTGTGATACCAATGGAAGATTGTGTACCTTTGACTCTGCTGGTGTTTTTTTCCCAATCCTTTGTCATTGTATCCCTTTTTCATCAAGAGCTTGTAAACAATTTCTTTGGTATGCAGTTCAAAGTATCCAGATGACTCAAGTGAATGATTAAGTGGTCAGAGATCAGAATTTATCATTCTTCATCTCTATGTATTCTTCCTCTAGTATGGCTGACATTAATCTTTATCAGATAGTTCTTGCTGATAGCTAGGTTCTCTCCCCAAATTCTTACAGTTCTTAAAGAATGCGGTTACCAAGGCAAGTACACTTAAGTTAGAATATTATTATTTTCTTTGTAACAAGGCTGAGAGTTTTTCCATTTGCATAGAACTCATTTTATAATTCCAGATTCTGGCCTCTCAAAAGCTGGACCTCTTTGAGTAAGTGTTTTCTCTCTCTTTAAAGGCTTGAGACCTTTAAATATACTTCCCATTTCTTCTCAGGGATTGCTGTAAAGTGATTCACTTAGAGTCTGCTGTGATACCAATGGAAGATGGTATACTTTTGATTGATGGTGTTGGTTCTGATACCAATGATCTGGCACCCAACAATCGCTGAAGGACAACAGTAACACAGTGATCGTGAGATTGATATGTTATAGTGTTAGAAAAAAGTATAGTAAGAAATAAAAATCAATTGTAAGCATAATCGCAGAATTAATCTGCAAACAATAATAATGATTTAGTAATGGAGCAGGGTTATACCTAACAAAATAGAAAATGTTATAAAGTACACAAGAATAGAGAGTAAGTAATGTAAATATAAATGATATGTACAAGTTAAACTCTGTACATGAGTAGAGGACAAAATACTACAGCTTTGTGTGAAGAACTATATGCTTCCTTGAATTAGAAACCAAACAGAATCTAAAGTAGCATAGAAACCTGCAGGCACCAAGAAGTCTGTGGAGAATAACTGTAATCCAATGTTGTAGTGGGGGTTATATATGTACAAGATGTGTGTTGAATCCCTATTAGTGAGAGTGGGCTGCATATGTGTAGATTGTGATGCAAAACCTGTGTGCTGCTATGTTGGCTTAGGAGGAGAGCATGAATGATTGTAGAGAATCCTCTCTCTGTGCCAATCTGTTTATTTGTGGGAGAACGCCCTCTCTACATTTCAATTTTTAGAACAATCTATACTTCCTACTTTTTTCTTCTGTACCAAATGAGTAAATGAGTGTTTGAATCAGAGTTGGGTGCAAGGACAGTTATCAATTGTGACAAGGCATAAAATTATTACAGGTTTCTAGAATTATCTTAACTCCTTTTCCCAGTTCTTTTTTTCCATTGTTGATATCTTTCTTATGTAATGTGGTTCTGGAAGTTTTGGATTTATTTGACCTTTTGCAAATATTTAATATATTTGTTATTGTCTATACTGAATGGCATGTATTTTTTGTATGCTAAAAGGTTTACTCTTTTTTAGCTAAGGTATAGCTAGGCTTAAGGGATCCTAGACCTAGAAAAATTGTTGGCAAGATGCTAACTCCTAGTTGGTGTTTACTAACCAAACTGGGAAAATAAAATATGACATGAATTTGAAAATCAAACTTAAGCATCTACTCTTCTGGCCATGGGGCAATCTTCAATTTTCTGCTCCAAGCATATTTCCACCACTAGAAAGCTAGCAAAAATAAATGCTAGTGGCTTTTATGATTTATCCATTTTTGTTTTGTCATTCTCTTCTATTTGATTCAATCATGAAAAGTAGTGTTACAAGACTCAGACTTGGCAAACTGATTTTTGACCCAGACTCGGACTTGGTGCTCATACTTGGCCAAGACTCGGCAAATTGAAAAAACCATGAAATATAGAAATTTTTAAGGATTTAAAGCTTGTTTCATGCGCTCTTTAATAAATAAACTTTAAAGACACAATAAACTAATCAAGTAGAAGCTACTTTGATCACGTACACAAGTATACATCGATCATGAGTATAAAAGCAGATTTTAGCTGAAGGAAACAACATTTTTAGATATATAAATTGTTGTACCCAATTAAAATTTTTGCTTCATTAAGGCATTTTGAACAAGTATAGAAAATTTTTCGTCAAAAAGTCAAAAAAACAAAATTTCTATTTTTAGAAATGTCTAAAAATAGACGTCAGATTAGGTTTTCTAGGTTTCTTGAGATATGGATGCTGGCAAAACTTTCTAAAAATAGAAAGTTTCTAAAAATAGAATCTCCGACTCAGGTGTCGCGCTTGATTCTCATTGGTCGATTTTGCTTCACGATCAGTGTGGTCCAGACAAAATCTTCAAAAGGTCAAGTTTTCTCTACTGGGTCATTTTTGCTTTTTCAGAAGGCGAAGCATGAGCTCGGAAGTTGTCAAAAGAGGAAGTTCATCTGCCAGAGCTCGTCGACGAGTTTTCAACGCTGTTCCAACGATGCAGAACCGAAGAACAGTCGCCGACTCGACGACGCACGCAAAACGGAGCAGGATGGATCCAAGGTGGAATGAAAATTTGGAAATCACAAAATATGGCTAAGTCTGGGCAAACAAAGCGCCCCAGGTGACTTGGGGCGCCCAGTCCCACCAGAGATAGAATTTTTATGTGTTTTTCGAGAAAATGCGAGAACTGTGTCCGTCGGTCAGTTTTGGGGGGCATAAAATCAGTCGTTTCGATCATTAGATCCTGAAAAGCTGGGAAATTCATCAGATATATCTAGGCTATGCAATTCATTCACCATTCAGTGGCAGTTGATCAACGAATCGTCGAAATCGGCATCGGGAAGCAGCTGACGACACGCAAAACGGAGCAAGTTGCAGATGAAGGTTGGAAAATTAGAAAAATGGCTGTGTGAAGAAACCAAGTGCCCCAGGTGACTTGGGGCGCCCAAGCTCTCCTGTGTTAGATTTTTTTCACATTTTTCGAGAAACGTCGAAAATGCTTCTGTCAGCCTATTTCTAGTTGGTCAAACGTCAGTCAAAGCTGGGATTTCATCATAGATATGTTTAGGCTACTCAGATCACCCTCCGTCCCGCCTCGACAGTCGTCCGGACAACCAAAATCGAAGATTGAATAGGCGCTGTGGGCACGGAAAACGAGAAAAGGTACAAAATTTGAGTTTTTCAGAAATTTTTCTAAGGCATGGCAAACCAGGCGCCCTAGGTGACTTGGGGCGCCCAAACTCACTAGAGTTAGTTTATTTTTGAAGTTTTCATCGAAAAACGTTCAGAGCAGGTCAGTTTGGCGCATTTCCTGAGGTAGACAGAGAGTACAGTCAGCTCAGTTTTCATTAGGCCTGCCTATCTGCCAGATCATCAGACTCAATTTTATCCCAGTTGACAGAAATCGATAATTGAATAAGGTCATCAGCCATCGGAACACGCACGCAAATCGAGAAATTGAAGAAGTTGCAATTTTCAGGGAATGGCTAACGCTGGTGAATCTAGGCGCCCCAAGTGACTTGGGGCGCCAAACTTGACTAGAGATAGAAAATTTTTAGATTTTATAGTGTTTCCTGGCAGTTATTTCCCGATCTTCGTCCGTTGGCAGTTTTCAGGAGGTTAAACTTGGTCAAACAATGCCAGATTGTCAGTCTGAGGCCGGGGATGGAATCTCAGTTGATAGGTCTCCAAAATGTCAGGATCAGTCAGCTTTTTCAGTCAACGGTGACATTTTGCCACCTTGTTGAAGTTGGAGACAGACCATATTTAAGTCAAAACGAGTGTTGAAGTGTCGAAAACGAAGAAAAATTGGCTAGCACTTCTTTCAACTCACGTGTTCGATGACATCATCAAAAGAAGATATTTTTCGTCATCTTACATATGAAGCCATAGGCAGCTACAAAATAGGGATTCTTCCTATTCGAAGACATCCACTTGGATTTGTGTTTTAAAAGTTGCTTTCTTCATGGATAAGAGTGAAGTTTTATTCTCTCACAAATAAAGCTGTTTTTTCGCCTTAAAGATCTATAAAGACAAGCATTTGGCTTTTTTATTTCATTATCTTTTGCAGGTTGCATCCAGAGGAAAGATTTTTATTTTTCTTTCAACGAAGATTCGAAGACCCAAACGAAGTGCTTTTTTAGCGTTCTTCATAGTTTCGGGTTAAGGAAGCAGGGAGGCTCGCTTTTTCAGGGTCCTTGTTTCAAGGGGATTGTTTTTCAGAAATTGGACCGAAGCTTTTTCAGTTTTCATCGAGATGGGTCCATCCAATATATCATCCTCTTGAAGATTGGGAGTTTTGCTTTTTTCGGGAATCTGCTTTTTTCCTGCTTTTTCGAGAAAATCTCCACTTTTTCAAAATCCGACAATCTGGGTTGTTTCAAAACATAATTGCCTACAAAACCCATGTGCCAGCTTTTTTTTGCTCACTCTGCTTTTTTCAAAAAATCAGCAAGTAATTTTCAGCCATTTGTCCAAGATTTTTCCGACACAGGCGTGTTCACAGTCAATTTTCAAATCTTTCAATATGCAGTACTCTCCAACACAAATCAGGCCCAAGACGGCGTTGGTTCACGATTACCTAAGAACTTGTGAAATAGACTTGCATAAAGTACTTCCAGTGATCAATTTACATTCTTTGGAGGATGCAGGAAATAATGCTATCAGGAATCTAGGACACTCCGGTTTGCTTGCAGCAGCATCCTTTCCCATCACAGTGCAGAGTATCGAATTTGTAATTGCTTGCATGACACATTACAATTCGGTCACAAGAGAAATCCAATCAAGAGATGGATGTGTGCTCTGTAGCCTGAGGCCGAATGACATTGAGAAGTGTTTTACAATACCTATTTGGAGAGAAAACTTAACTGTTCAATTTGAAGAATGCTAGAGGGTTTGGAACAATGATAAAGAAAAATACCGGAAAAAGATTGGTCAGAGGTGGTTAAAAGAGAAGCAGAACGTTATGCCAAAGAACATTGGACTTGGAGAGTTCAAGGAGGAACATGCAATAATGATTACTCTGCTAAGCCGGATCACAGGTCAAGCAGATGCTAACAAGTTCCAGCCTTGGATGTTTTACATTATGTCCCAGATTGTTGATGGAACCGAATTCTATGACTGGTCGACACTCATCAGTGATAGTCTCCACCAACAAATTCTTGATTTTCAAAGGGCTCATGAATTCCATATGATGTCATACCTTGTATATTTGATGGCTTTTCAGGGTCAATTGAATGTTGTTGGAACTCTGGGTATTTAGCATGTTTATCACCACTTCCCGCAGTTAGAAATTTTCCAAGCTGAACGACATTACAGGCAGGTGAATGATGCATTCCTGATGCATGCAGTGCAAGATATGGATTATGAGTTGCATATACGGTTTTCAAGTGATGCTAGAATAGCAATGGCAGAATGGGTTGATTGGTTTATCCAGTTTTCTACTTTTTCCTACATCAGAGTATATGGCTTCTCAGGAGAGCCAGCCATGTTGCCGAGATATCCTACAGATGAAATAACATTTATGGAATTTTTGAGGCAAGCCTATGAAGTTCATACATTTTTGCGTAGCAGACGCAATGCAACTTTCAATTTTCCACTTGGGATGAGTATTTATAGATGCAGATCTGGAGCATATGCCAAGGCAATTGGTAATGAATCATCCAGATATGGTCTTAAGTTTTTCGACTGGAGGTCTTCATATGATCCTCGTGGTGTTTATGCATCACATCTTGGTCAAAATTGTATGCACAAACATGCGGTTGAAGACTTCTAGGCTAATTGTGCTGATGAGTTTGAAGTGCGAGAATGCAGTTACAGCAGGTTCACTCTTCAACAGATGTTTGATATTCTATCAGAAGATATAGAGGGTTTGACAGAAAGTGGTGAAGTTCTACTTCCCACGTATTTCAGAGACCAAATTGAGCAACAATCGTTGCCACCAGTTAATTGGTCAGTAAAAGAGAGCACTTCCATTGAAGAAAGAATAAGTCGAGTGGTTAAAAACAGTTTGATATTCTTGAAGAATAAGCGGAAGGATGATATTGCGTTAGCAGAGCCGCTAGTTGTGCAATCATCAGAGCCTTCCACTTCGAAGTTGAAACGAAGGGTAAAAGCTATGAGTGTTCTTCTAGAAGGAACAAAAATGGCTAAGTTAAAGAGGAAAAAGGATGAGTCTCCAACTCATGTCCAGCAGGAACAACCATCAGTTGAATTAGAAGTTCCTGTTGAACCAACACTGCGTGTTGAAGTGTTACCTCCAGATCATGTCTCTCCACCTTCTTCACCAATCACTTCTCCTATCCACATAGATTCAGAGCCAGATTCGCCGGTTCGCAACTCTAATGCACACATTGATTCATCAGGAGCTAACGAGGTTAGAACCGAGTTTCCAAGAGAAGAAGGCTCATCCTGGCTTGAAAACATTCTGGGAAGGAAGAGGAGAAAGCCCTCATATCAGTTGGATTTAACAGAGCTTAAAAGCGTCTACCAAGACACACCAGACAAGAAGCTGAAGAAGCAAGTTTGCATTGAGAAGAATGCGGATGGAGAAATAATCCTTGAAACTGCAACACCGCCATAAAATAGAAGTGCTGATGATGTCGAGGTTGATGACTTCACGGTTGTCAAAGCTAACCTTGGTAGAAGTACCCGCCATACAGATGTAAATCTCTTCGAAGTTGCAGCGGATAATTTGAAAGAAAGGGTGTTGAAAGATGGAGAAGACAAGGCTGCTCTCAAGGTTGAAGTTAGGCAGCTGCGACAGTACATTTCCAACCTTTTCCATGGCACATCACAGGCTGATTTATTGCTTCCACCAAATCTGGAATCACCAGCCGATCAGCTGCAGTTCAGTCAGTTCGTTCTCTATGGGAGGCACATGAATAGTTGGGTGGAAGAATTTGTGACTAAAGGGAGAGTTGTACTTTCAGAATTTTATCAATTAAAGTACAATGCTCATGATTTACGCCAAGGCATCCAGGGGTTGCAGCAGACCATGGCAGAAAATAGACCGGTGTTAGAGATCATTATCTTCGACTTGAAGATTGCACATGATTCTGTGGATTCAGCTGATGATAAGAAGATAGTTTCTACTTGGAAAGCGCAATATCTTTTCACAGTAAAAACTTATGACAGTATAATTTCAGAGTTGACAAAATGGAAAGAAAAGGTAGTCAACGTCCTCAGGTTCGTTAGATCTTTTGTTTCTCAGATCTTGTGTTCATATGAAAAAGAAGATGGTACCCTGTATGATCTCATGGAAGTGCAAGCAGAGTTCCAGACTCTCATCCGCAGCAATTTTAATGATGATATCAGTGCCGGCAAGATGGGTCGTTTTGCTGCAATGACAGTGAAGTTTGATAACGCTGTGGGTGAAGTTCATGAATTTCTTCAGATGGTTGCCAACGGTGAAAAAATGTTAGAGAATCAGAATATCATTCTAGAGAGTATCAGTGTTCCTGGCAGAGATGCAGTCACTCGCTTTTTAGAAGATATTGTTTCCCAGAATATCAATGGATGACATCACTAAAAAGCAAGAATGTTATTGAGGATGCATTTCAAAAGAAAGAAGCTTTAAAACATATGCTTTTTGTTTTAAAGCATTTGCTTTAATCCTAAGCTCATCCATTCTATATTTAAAAAGAAATCACTTTGTGATAGTTGGAATCTTCTTTGCTTTAAAGCAAATCGCTTTAAAGCGTTTGTTTATTGTATCTTTGTCTTAGAATAGTAATAAAGCTTGCGAGTTGGCAAGTTAGGGTTAATCAAGGAGATTTTAGGGTTCCCTACTCCTTTGATTTTAGTATAAATAAGAGCAATCTTGCTCATTGTATGTAATGGTAATTGTGATAGCAAATTTGCTGTGCCTATTCTAGCCTGCAAATCTTGATATTCCAAGTGTCTGTTCACTTTGTGTAACCTGTTCTCCGGTGTTTGATCTCTTGCTGTATGCCTGCCTTTTGCTACAGTATTGCTGTCCTGGAGTTGTACCAACTTTGTGATATTGAATAAGTCTCACGCCTATTTTGCTCTGATTTTCCATCTCGATTCATCAAGTTTTCGTCGTTAGATGTGTGGCTTCTGTAGCTTTCATTTCAGCTTTCATCATTAAAGTACTATAAGTCTTGTGATGTGAATCTGGGAGAAAATTGCTTAAGTTTTTGTTAAAACAATCATTCCTTGTTCACTTTTAATTTCCTTTGCTCTGAATTTACTTAGTAAATTAAAAGCGTCGTTTGTCTATGCTTAGTTGTAGTAGAAGTTTTAAAAAAAGAAAAAACTTCTTTTGCAGCGTTTAGAGTTTGATAACCTTGTGCTCGCAGCTGAGAATCAAAAAGAAGATAGGCGAAATTGGTTTAATTTATCTTTTCAGCGAACATCAGCAAAAAGGGAACTCCCCCTTCCAATAGGAGAGCAGTTTATCTGTGCATAGCTATCCGTTTCCAACTTGCATTCCAGAGGTGCGAATTGAAACGCCAACATAAATATTGTTAAGTGTTTTAGGTGTACAAAACTCATGGATTATGATATCCATGGCATAAAAAATAAAAATCACAATATGGAGTCATGAACTATGGTAGAAAGGAGATTGTATCACTCAACCCAACATTGCTATCTTTGTGTGGAGTCATGTGTTTGTATCTCAGACAAGTCTGCAAATGTTGCTACAACCATAGGAGCATTACTTAGGATAGGGATTGACTTAGCAAACCAGAAGTATAAATTGAATTCAATTACTTAGGATTTAATTAGAAAAAAGTCAAAAGAATAAAAAAATGTAGCTTTTCCATCTAGCATGGCCCAAAATGATTTTTATTTTTTGCTTTTTAAAACTAGAGCGGGGATTTGGGGACAGCGCCCCTCGCGGGTCCAGGGGCAGTGACCTTGGTGCACTCCCTGATGTGATACAGGGCAGGGTTGAGGGGTGGAGCCCCCACCACCAAGCATAAATTAAAGCCTTTGAGACCACACAGACCTTCATGGTGAATGGCAATTTTCATAATTTTATCGCTTTTAACCGTCCTTCAAAAGTCCTCCAAGCCCTTCAAAAAATGCTTGCCTTTCACACTTTTACGTTTAACCGTTTTCTATTTTTTATTCTTTTTTTCTCCCTAATTTTCATTGACTTGGCCAAGTCTTCCCAGAAAGACTCGCCGTGTTCGGCAAGTTTGACAATCTCGGCGAGTCTGACCAGACTTGTTGGGTAACCGAGTCACGAGTCCTTGGGACCCATTTTGGTCTGCTCGCCTCAGGACTCATCGAGTCTTGGTGAGTCCTGACAAGTCTTGGAACTATGATGAAAAGTCACTAATGAGTGCACATAAAGACATTTTTTTATGCACACAAGCCTTTCCTCTTTTTGATTTTTCTAGTTTTTCAATTTTTAATAAAGAGCATCTCTTCTGCTTTGGTGCAGTCCTTAAAGTTATGTTACTTTTTATTTGTATGGAGGGAAAATAACAAGTATAAACCATCTTGGAACTTATTCACTCCCCATTGACTGCTAGATCTGCCATCATGTTTCCCATCATCCTGATATGTTGGTATGAGATCTCAAAGTTCTCTATTTCCAACTTAATTTCCAAAATGATATTTTTTATTTGTTACATTTACCTGGCCCTTTTGATTGCTTAAGTACTTAGCATTGAGTCACCTTCCGCGTAAAGCTTTCCTCATCCCTTTTCACTAGCCAGTCGTTTTCCTCTTAAGATAGCCTTTGCTTTTGTCTTATTATTTGTATCCAATTCCATGTGAATTGAAGGTATTGATAGAGGTTGTCCATCATCATCTCTAATGATCCTCATGCCAATTCTCGATTTCCTTTTGCAGCTTCATCAAATTGAGCTAAACCCAAAGTCTAGGAGATTTCATCCACACATCCTTAGGTGTTTTCAGCTTACTCCCACCAAACCCATTATCAGCTAATGCTGAAGTGTATAGTTATTTTGATGCACTTTGTTAGTATGTATTGGATGTATAGTTTGTATTATCTGATGTATGTAATGTCCCCATTTTGAGCTAAATAATGATTTCTAGTTTGAGCGCGTTTCTATACATGGAGAACTGGAATGTTAGTTTATTTCTATACATGGAGAACCGGAATGTTGGCTCAACTAGCATTTTATTTGGTTTTGGCTAAGTATTTCCAGGAGATATTATTTTATTTAGCCAAATGTCATAGAGGTTATTTGGAAAATGCAATATTGAAATTGTATTTTCAATTATTTGATTGGATCGATTGAGTTATGAAATAAAAAGGGAAAATGAAATCTTTAATTACATTTTCCTCTAATTGATCTTGTGGAGTTAAGACGCCAAGGAGCTATGCATTGTGGATTGTGCCAATCGATGGATTGAGGAGATGTTATCATTATTATCATACGGATCGACTTGCCAGGTGAGACCTATTTGGAAATTGTTATGATATTGTTCATTGTGCCAATGGTTAGAAGAGATGCATTCGCCAAGGGAAGGAAGAATATGTCCAAGCTAAAATCAAATAAAATACATTGAAAATAATTCCAACGGCTAGGTGAAATCGGCGGTTAGAGGAATTGAAGGATTTTAAATGAAAGAAATTTCAAATTCAATGCTAAATACCAATCGCCCAAGGAGTTTATAGATCGATGGAATATGAAGAAGAATTTTAAAAGCTTGTAAAAGTTGTTGAGGTTCACCTAGTCAAGGGAATTGGCCAGCTAAGGAGAAAAGCAAATTTTAAACGCAAGTTGATTTTGCCAAGGTGTTCGCCCAAGTCATAGAAGGAGTCTTTTAAAATAAGCAAAAACAAATTTAAATGCATGGGATGATCGACGGCAAGAGGACGGAGAAAAATATTTAATATTGTCATGGATTGAGCCAAGGATGAGGTAAAGCATTTAATAAAATCAAATACTGATTTTTAATGAGTTTGTTTGAAGGTAAAGCATTAAAAATTGTTCAAAGAGAAGAGCTTTCATTGGTGGACTCCAAAATACCATCAAATTGAGCAAAGAAAGAGGACGTCCAGCCTAGAGAAGCATAAATAGAGCCTTCAAACTCCAATTTGGAACTATTGATCAATCTGGTATGTTTTTCTGACTTATGTTTATTGCTGAGAATTCCGATTTTCAGTGAGTTTACAAGGAGATGACCCCTTGTTTGATATGGTGATGGCCCCATATCCGTTTGTGAGGTGTTATCATTCAGATTTCACCATTTGTGCTTAATTTGCAGGTTGTATTTGAGTGATTTGGAGTGAAGTTGCTTGATTTTGAAATCCTTGGTCATGATGGAGTTTAACCAAGGTAGTTGATTTGGAATTTGAAGTGATTTGTGGAGTTTATGGCATGTTGTATTGACTGATTTTTTATTCCAGCCAGCTGATAAATTGTCATACAGGGTTTTTATGTTCATATTTGCATGATTGGGTGATACTACAATGCTCTTGATTCATCTAGAGACCCATCACTTGCATTTGGAGGAGACTATTGGATGGTTTTGTGAAATCTGGGCATAATCCGGCATAATTCAGGTCTGCTACAGCAAGACAACAGTCTGATACAGTCTGATATAGAGCCAAATTTGATACAAGATTGAATACATTTGATAGTCCAAGACATTTGAAGACATTTCCAGCTCTACCGATTTGCTATTTGAAGATATTTTGATGTAATTTCACGTCATTATGTTGGCTGAGTTGTAACAGCAATCTGATAATTTGTAACAGCAGATAAAAGAAGAGGTTTCAGACTTATTAGAAGTTATCATTCCATTTCTATTGAGCTGGGAACATCATTCCATCATTTGGCAATAATAAACTAGGGTTTGGTTAGGGCTTTGATGCTATTTCTTATTTGAAATAAGGACTGATGTAAAACAGAGAGAGTCTGATATCATTTCCAGCCATTGAACAATCATATGTATTTCATTTGAAGGCTTCAATAATATAAGGTGTTTGGGTGTTCAATTGCTTATATGTTTGATGATGTTATTTGGCATTTTGGTTTTCATTTTGATGTGAATTTTGAGAAAAATTTTCAGTCACTTGTAGTAGGGTCTTTACAATGTACGTGAGTTCCTAAAAGAAAATCCATTTGTATTTAAACTTAATGTGCACAATTTTTGCGTTATACTTCTTATAGATATAATGATATTTGATTGATGTAACATCTCAATTTTTTTAGTTTCCTTTTGAATCCATCTATGAGGGGAAAAAATAAATTCAAACTATACTAATTTTCATGTTGTTGCAGGTATTTTGGACTGAGGAGGAATTAGAGATGATTCGACAAAGTGCTGTCCATCGTGAGACAATGCACCGGAAAGGAAGCATTAAAAAGGAATTTGGTGCAGTTCAACAAGTTCGTTTATAGAGTTGATTCATTTTTCTCTTTTGGATTAGCTTTTAAGCTCTATAGAGTATAGACCAATTCTGAATTCAGTGCATTTGGATGGAATCATATTTGAAAGATCTATATCACTCTGAATGCCTCTTGCTCTCTAAATGAATATGATAAAATTTGAGTTTTGAAATTCTATCAGTCGCCTTTGCTGAGATGAATTAATAGATGCAACCTATTTGCAATTTTCTCCATTTTAAATGAGAACACACCTTTGTATATGCTTTTATCTCATGTTCTTTCTTTGATTTGCTAAAATATTAGTTTACTTTTCCTTTAGACACGCAATCTTCATAGTCCTTTAGATTATCCAGTTTGCTAGATAATTCGTAATTTATTCAGTCACATATTCAATGTACAAATACTCGTTGCTTGTGACAAGAAATTTCTTTTTCATGCATATCTGCATATATTAAGAGACCCTTTGAACTCATTATCTTTTCTCCTATTCGTGCTTGCATTAAAATCTATATGAGAACTATTACTTAATATCCTTGGTGGAGCAATGCTATATGTAATAAATGGAGAAATCAATGATTATGACTTTTAGAATGAGACTTTTTGGATTCACAAGTGAAGGCCTTCTCTTCCATGTGCAAGTCAAAGAGCATCAAGCATCTGATGTCCATCAAAATGATGGTATGTTGAACTAGGAAGCATGGATCTCTAGGGATGAAAACAAGAAGATAATTTTGTTAGAATTAGGACAGACAACTGAGAGGGGGGGGGGGGTGAATCAGTTGTCCGAAACTTTCTTCCAATTAATCACTTAAATCCTTTTCATAATTTAGCAACATAATAATAAATCAATCATGGAAACATAATGCAACAATTCAAGAGCAGAAACACATCAACACATAAGACACCAAGATTTTTGACGTGGAAAACCCGATTAAGGGAAAAACCACGGGGTGACTAACCCAAGATTGTATTCTCTATTAGAAGAATAGAAAGAACAAAATGGCACATGCCAATTAGGGCTCACTGCCCGAGCACACTGCTCACAAGAGGCCCACTGCCTACGGGAGACACACTGTCTACAGAATAATAAGTATTACATACTTGAACTGAAGAATAGCATCTTCACCATGCTTGAGTCAGTTCCATTAAGCCCAATACTTCTGCTCTGCCTTTCGCTTTGCTCCTCTCTACCACACTCTCATTTCAACCATACACATTTGAAATGACCTCACAACTCCTTATTTATACAAGACATCGACTTAGGGATAATCATCCAAGTCGGCATACATTACAGAGCAAATACATAAATACAAAATGACTAATTACAAAAAGACTTCACGTGGATTAACACACTGTCGGCCACATAGATCTGAGACTTCAATCTTTCTTTAAGAACACACAATTCTTCACAGAGCATCTCCAAGATCAACCGCAAGATGTGTAACTCATCCGGTCTGCCAGACTTAGGAAGAACATCATCATCCGGAAGTAATTCTTTAATTATGAGCTCAATCTTCAATGCGGACCACCAACACGAATTGGACACAATCTAAAGACTTCCACAAGCTTGCCTGAATCACCAAGAACATCCACACTACTTTTGCCTACTGAAATCATTCTCTCCTTCATTCGAAACCTCAAGAACACAGTCTGTCATCATTGTCATATTGGAATAGATGCTTGCGGACCTCCAGACCACGAACCAATTGAGTTGTCACTTCACATTTACTTCCTAAACATTCCACCAAATCGGCAGAACAAGATATTGCATTTCCAGATCTTATTGGACCTATTTGCATCACTTTGTCACCTCTGAACATCTGCCAGAACCGGTTTTACTTAAGTGGCCGTAACTTCTTCAGATCTTCATGCGGACCTTTGAGATCTTTACTGGATCATCTTAAGGCACATATCTACAAACCCTTTGAAGCGCATCCTCTGATCTTCATCTTAGCTGGGATCTTTAGCTCATTGTCTTCATTGTTCTTCTCTGTTCCTGATTAGGACTAATTTTCTCAATATCCTCAGCACACAGCTCATCCAATCCTTATCATTAATGCAACAGGAATATGTTGATATCAATGACAACACTGGTTAGGCCCATACTTGCAACAATCTCCCCTTTTGTCATTGATGGCAACATATGATGTGAAAAACTGTTTTAACCATCAAGACAAGAATTTCTCCTCACTGACACAACTCCCCCTATCAACAACAACCATTCACATGTCTTCTCTTCTTTTACTGCTCCCCCTTTGATCAGCAACCACTTGTTTTTCACATGTCTTCTCTCCCCCTTTGACATCAATGGCAAAGGGCACATATTTGCATTACTTCAGAATCACACCAGTTGCTCCCCCTGAGTAGCAGCTTCCCAAACATCAATCTGGACCACAAGATATGACTGTGAGGTCCACCAGACTGATGCACATCAATGCACCTTAATTCAGAACCGGAGGGGTAATAACCCCTAACTTCTCCCTGAGATACTCAAAAGAGTCCTTAGGTAGAGGTTTAGTAAAAATATCTGCAATCTGATATTTGGAAGGCACAAACTCCAATCTGACTTCATTCTTGTTCACTTGCTCTCTTAAAAAGTGAAACTTGATGGATATATGTTTAGTCTTTGAATGCAACACCGGATTCTTTGATATATTTATTGCACTTGAATTATCACAGAAGATTGTGATAGGTTCCTCATACTCCACTTTGATGTCTCTTAGCATTTGCTTCATCCACAATATTTGAGTGCAACTACCTGCTGCTGCAATATATTCTGCTTTTGCAGTGGACAGAGATATTGCCCCTTGTTTCTTGCTCAGCCAAGAAATCAATCTTTTCCCTAAAAAGAATGCTCCACCACTGGTACTCTTCCGGTCATCCACATCTCCTGCCCAATCCGCATCTGTATATACATGAAGAGAAAAATCATGATCTCTGGGATACCACAATCCATACTCAACTGTCCCTTTTAGATATCTAAAAATCCTCTTGATTGCCATGACATGAGATTCTCTAGGATCAACTTGGAATCTAGCAACAAGACCAACAACATTCATAATGTCAGGTTTAGTTTGAGTGAGATACAATAGTCCTCCAATTATTAACCTGTACTTTTTCTGATCAGCCTTAGGAGAGTCATTATCTTTGCTCAATTTACATCCGGTTGCCATGGGAGTATTCATTGGTTTTGAGTCTTCCATCCCAAATTTCTTCAACAATTCTTTCACATATTTGGTCTGAGAAATGAAGATTCCTTTCTTTGTTTGAGTGATTTGCAGACCCAAGAAGAAATTCATTTCCCCAAACATGGACATCTCAAATTCACTTTTCATTTGATTTGCAAAGGTTTTGCACATACTATCTCTTCCTCGAAAAATGATATCATCAACAAACACTTCAACAATCAAGATATTTTCATGATCAATTTTGAAATACAAATTACTGTCAGCAGTACCTTTGTTGAAACCAATCTTCAAAAGATGCTTATCCAATCTTTCATACCAGGCTCTTGGGGCTTGCTTGAGTCCATACAATGCTTTCTTTAACTTGCAGACCATATCACCATAATCAGACAATTGAAATCCATCCGGTTGCTCAATATAAACTTCTTCTTCCAAGTCACCATTCAGGAAGGCAGACTTGACATCCATCAGATATACTTTGAAATCCTTGAAGGCAGCAAAAGCAAGAAATAATCTGACTACTTCAATTCTTGTCACCGGAGCAAAAGTTTCTTCAAAATCAACTCCTACTTGGGAGTAACTCTTGTAGACCAATCTGGCGTTGTTTCTGACTACTTCACCATCTTCATTCAGTTTATTCCGGAAGACCCATTTGGTTTCAATCGCATTCTTGTTTTTAGGTCTGGGAACAAGATCCCAAGTGTGATTTTTCTCAATTTGCATCAGCTCTTCCTCCATTGCTTAAGTCCAGTTTTCATCATTGCAAGCTTCATTCACTGTCTTAGGTTCAATCTTTGAAATCAGACAATACTTTTCTGAATCTTGAGCAATTCTTCTTTTTGTTTGTACACGTTTGCTTTTATCACCTATGATCTGATCTTCAGAGTGATTCAATCTTACATACCTGGGAACTTTGGGAGATTCTTGCACTTCTGATTCTTGAATAGGTTCATTCAAACTTATCTTTTCTTGATTTACCAGATTGGTTTGAATTTGAATTTCAGAGGGAGCTTGGACTTCTTGAACAAAAACATCATTTTGATCATCTTCATGATATTCATAAAACCTTGAGGGTTTTTCAATACCTTCATCAACCTTCACATTTGTACTTTCTACAATCTTCCTTAATCTCTTGTTATAACATCGGTATGCTTTGCTTTCAGTAGAATAACCTAAGAATATTCCTTCATCACTTCTAGCATCACATTTTCCTAGATCTTCATCTCTTTTAATGTAATATTTGCTACCAAAGACTTTGAAATACCTCACAGTGGAAGTGATGCCAAACCAAAGTTCATAAGGAGTCTTAACAGTATTGCTTCTGATTTGTACTCGATTGAGAGTATAGACTACAGTGCTTATAGCTTCTCTCCAATAGATCTGAGGAACATTTTCTTCCATCATCATGGTTCTAGATGCTTCCTGGATGGTCCGGTTCTTTCTCTCCACTACTCCATTCTACTGTGGAGTCCTAGGAGCAGACAACTGTCTTTTTATTCCATGTTTCTTACAGAACTCTATGAACTCACCGGATGTGAATTCTCCACCTCTATCAGACCTCAGACATTTTAATTTTAATCCGGTTTCATTCTCTACCATAGCCTTGAATATTTTGAATTTCTCAAGAGCTTCTGATTTCTCTTTCAGAAAAGTCATCCACATCATCAGGGAATGGTCATCAATTAATAACATGAAGTATCTATCACCTTGCACACTCCTGATTCTTGCCGGACCACATAGATCAGTATGAACTAAGTCCAATAATTCGGTAGAGGATTGTTCCTTGCTTTTGAATGAGATTCTGTTTTGTTTACCCAACCGACATTCTTTGCACAAACTATTTGTAGGTTTTACCAATCTTGGAAGATCTTTTACAGCCTGAGTGTTGCTTATCTTGAGGATATTATCAAAATTCACATGACACATTCTCCTATGCCACAACCAACTTTGATCAATTTGAACAAATAGACAACTTTTACCAGTACCAACTAAGTGGAAGATATTACCTTTTGTTTGAGTACCGGATGCAATCTCTGTTCCGAAACTTTCAAAGATCTTGCATTTTCTATTCTTGAATCAGAGATCATAACCTTTGTCCACCAACTGTCCAACACTGAGAAGATTGTGCTTCAGACCTTCAACATATAGTACATTTCCGGTTTTGTTCTTTCCATCAAAAGAAATGGTTCCTCTACCTTTGATTCTGCCAGCAGAATTATCACCAAACTTTACCACTCCTCCTTCATACCTTTCCAAATCTATGACCCAATCATCCACTGTCATATGGTGAGAGCATCCACTGTCAATGACCCAATCATCCTTTTCTTCAACTTGGGCAGCCGGAGCTCTTTCTACAATTTTATGATTGACAGATTCAGAGGGCATTGGATCTTCTTCCTTGATGGCAATAAACACTCAGTCACTTCCAGATTTGTTTCCTGTCTCTGATTCATCATCTGTTACTCCTTCATTATCATCATCTTTATGAACATAGTAACAATTCTTCTGGAACCTTGATCTATTAGGATTTGGCCTTGAAAATCTTTCCGGACACCTTGAGGCAAAATGACCAATCTTATTGCAGTTAAAACACTTAAAAGGCAATTTCCCCTCATACTTGCTGGATCCTCTTGGCAGTCTTTTTGCAATAAGGGCTTCAAGTTGAGCAGCTTCTGCTTCATCTTCATCCAGGTCTTTTCTTGCTTTTTCATACCATGAAAGTTTCCTTGAAGAGTTCTCTCCCGGATCAAACTTTTGTTTTTCTTTTACAGAGGCACTAGTTTTGAATGCAGATTCAGTCTTAGAGGGTGCATCTCCAAACTCAGTCAATTCAAATGCAGCCAATTTACCAACCAATTGATCTCTTGTGATACCTGAGAAGGATCTGAATTCTTCAATAGTAGCAACCTTATATTTGTAAGAATCAGGAAGAGATTTGAGAACTTTGCCAACAATCTCATCTTTGTCCAAGATTCCACCAGCACATCTAATGCCACAAACAATCTCATTTATTCTTGGCATAAATGAAGTGATATTTTCATTTTCTCTCATCTTCAGGTTTTCGAATTTTCCTTTCAGATTCTATAGCTTGGCACATTTAACATACTTGTCTCCTTCATGCAGAAGTTCCAGTTTTTGCCAAATCTCATATGCAGTTTTTAGATCAATAACATTTGTCAGCTTTGAATCAGATAAGGCACTTAGAAGAGCTTCTTTAGTCCGCAGATTGTTTTCAGCATCTTTGATCTCATCTACAGTATGCGGACCATTATGTGGAGGATCATATTTATTTGAAGCCATGATCCAATACTGCATTCCCATACATTGCAAGTTGCATTCCATGCGACATTTCCAAAGAGTGAAGTTGGTTCCATCAAACCTCGGACTATCCTTCTTGTAGGACAACATCCTGGATCTCCTCAAGCGATTAAGCTCCTTTTAGAGGAACTTGGCTCTAATACCAATTGTTAGAATTAGGACAGAGAATTGAGAGGGGGGGGTGAATCAGTTGTCCGAAACTTTCTTCCAATTAATCACTTAAATCCTTTTCATAATTTAGCAACATAATAATAAATCAATCATGGAAACATAATGCAACAATTCAGGAGCAGAAACACATCAACACATAAGACACCAAGATTTTTGACGTGGAAAACTCGGTTAAGGGAAAAACCATGGGGTGACTAACCCAAGATTGTATTATCTGTTAGAAGTATAGAAAGAACAAAATGGCACATGGCAATTAGAGCTCACTGCCCGAGCACACTGCTCACAAGAGGCCCACTGCCTACGGGAGACACACTGTCTATAGAATAATAAGTATTACATACTTGAACTGAAGAATAGCATCTTCACCATGCTTGAGTCAGTTCCATTAAGCCCAATACTTCTGCTTTGCCTTTCACTCTGCTCCTCTCTACCACACTCTCATCTCAACCATACACATTTGAAATGACCTCACAACTCCTTATTTATACAAGACATCGACTTAGGGATAATCATCCAAGTTGGCATACATTACAGAGCAAATACATAAATACAAAATGATTAATTACAAAAAGACTTCACGCGGATCGACACACTGTCGGCCACATAGATCTGAGACTTCAATCTTCCTTTAAGAACATGCCATTCTTCACAGAGCATCTCCAAGATCAATCGCAAGATGTGTAACTCATTCGGTCGGCCAGACTTAGGAAGAACATCATTATCCGGAAGTAATTATTCAATTATGAGCTCAATCTTCAATGCGGACCACCAACACGAATTGGACACAATCTAAAGACTTCCACAAGCTTGCCTGAATCACTAAGAACATCCACACTATTTTTGCCTACTGAAATCATTCTCTCCTTCATCCGGAACCTCAAGAACACAGTCTATCATCACTGTCATATTGGAATAGATGCTTGCGGACCTCCAGACCATTAACCAATTGAGTTGTCACTTCACATTTACTTCCTAAACATTCCACCAAATCCGCAGAACAGGATATTGCATTTCCGGATCTCACCGGACCTATCTGCATCACTCTGTCACCTCTGAACATCTGCCAGAACTAGTTTTACTTAAGTGGCCATAACTTCTTCAGATCTTCATGCGGACCTCTGAGATCTTTACTGGCACATATCTACAAACCTTTTGAAGCGCATCTTCTGATTTTCATCTTAGCTGGGATCTTTAGCTCACTGTCTTCACTGTTCTTCTTTGTTCCTGATTAGGACTAATTTTCTCAATATCTTTAGCACACAGCTCATCCAATCCTTATCATCAATGCAATAGGAATATGTTGACATCAATGACAACACTGGTTAGGCCCATACTTGCAACAAATTTTTGGGGCCAATAGAACATCATCGAGGAGTGATTGTCCTCGTACTCAGTGAGATTATTAAATTGTATGTAAATCATCCCTTTAGATACCTTCATGCAATGACAAAATACAAGATGATACTAGCTATGCTAGCATCTGCAGACAAATTACATAATGATAATCATTAAAGACCTTTAGCCTAGGACAAATGAAGACCTCTTAGAAACTGCATTCAGAACAAGGCTTCTTTTGATCAATAAGGAACCACTAAGTTGGGACTCTTAACACATTCATATCCATTGTTGATCAGAAATAGATCATGAAAATCATCAAAATTTAGTTGATTGAGTTACTCAGGTATACTTCTTAGTTCGTGAGACTGAAGAAGGGCTTAAGACACGCTTTGAACCTCATTAAGATAAAATTGGACAAGGTAGAGATGTAGAGCCATTTTTCGAACAAGGGAAACAAATGCACTAGGATTTAGAGACAATTCAGACATCCTAGGCCCACACCCTTCGAAGGATTTATCTAAAAGTGGCGGATTCAACTGTAGTTGAAACAATACTAGTTATAATTTGCACCTTTCAGTGCAACACAAAACAGAACAGTTTGTAAGGATAAATCTCTCTTCAAATTGGAAGGGGAAGCCCTAAAACCTAAGGACATGACCTTTAACTTTTTATGATATGTAAGCTCTTGGGGTTTTAAACATATGTTGCAAATGAAATTAACTGTTTATCTTCGTAGTTCTCGGGCAAGGACACAAGGCAAATCAGTACTTCTACTCAAGACGACAGATTTTTTTATCTTTTCACTTAAAGCAAACAACTTGTAGCTTTTAATAAACGCTCACTCTTTCCTGCTAAAAGCAGACACCAAAAATTGAGAGTACAACACTAGGATTGAATTGATTTGAACAAAAATCCACAATTGGGTAAAAGGAATTAAAGAATTGCACACAAAGACAATCACCAACTTTATAGAAACATGCAATACACAGCCTGAAAATTCAACAAAGCAATTCTATCTACCTAAGCACACATACACAAGATCTCTTATAAGACTTTTGAACAACAATTTTAGTAGAAAAATAGGCATACCAGATTCCATTCATTTTACAATTAACATGAAAATCACAAGAGCTCTTTGAACAAAAAATTCAGCAGCAAATCAGTATAAAATTACTCCTAGAAAACTATGTGCAAATGACACTTATTTCTAATGGTTTACAAAATTTTGTGTGAAATTAAAAAAAAAAAAGGTAAGTAGAACTTCTAAGCTAATAATAGTTTACTTGCACACAAAGCAATCTTAGTACACAATTTTTCCACAAATTCTAAACCCTAAATCAGGAAATCTTCAAATAAATTTTTGATAAGGACAAATATCAACTAAAAATAGACCTTTTAGAAGGTAAAAATAGCAATTCTAAAAATAGACATCTCAGAATATGATTATCTCCTCAAAAACGATACCAGCTAAAAATAGCTTGGGTTAAAAACATAGTTCCATGGAGTTTCGGGGACGGGGACGGGGGGACGGTAGGGGACGCATTTCGGGTTCGGGGACGGGGGGGGCCTAAATTTGGGGACGGCGGGGGGGCGGCGGGGGAGCGGCGCGCTGAAATACATATAATACTTGAAAAATTAGTTATAAAAAGATGTATAATTGTAGAAGCCTAAGGAATAAGTAAAGTTTAGAGTTTAAACACATTGCCATGATTTCATTGAACTAGTGAACATTGAAACAATGTGAGACATTGGAATGAGAACTAGATGTTTCATAATTTGAATTTCATAATCATTGTTCATAATTACAATCAAGTTTCAAGTTTCAACAATGTTCAAAATATTGAAATAGTAAATAGTAAATACTAAATAGTAATGCCAAAATGGTTAATGGCTTGGTGCCACCAATGATGAATGATCTAATCATCCCCAAGCTCCATGTCGATCTCGTCATCACTGGAACTGCTGGACCCCAAATGCTCAAGCTCATCTAAACCAATACCAACCAGCCCTGTCTGTGTAGCATCCTCATCTATCTGTGATGGCTCTTCTGGCTCTACATCCCATCTGGCTGCTGGACTCTCCCTGTATGTAGTTGTGGTGCGGTCAATGAGACGCAAGGAACTATGTACAGCCACAAGCTTCTCTGCCCTCCTAGAAGTAAGCCTGTTCCTCTTAACAGAGTGGATGAAGCTATAAGTAGACCAGTTCCTCTCAGCAGCAGAAGAACTAGAAACCTGGGACAGCAAACGAATGGCTAGAGTAGTAATCAAAGATCTAGGCCCATGCATAGTCCACCACAACTTGGGGTCCTCCTGTGACATAGTCTCCAAATCTATCTGGGCTGCCTCTGAATATCCCCAAAGAATGGCAAATTTTGACCACTCAGTACGAAGCAAGCTGGCCTCTGTAGAATCATACATTTTGTCAATGGCCTTCATGAACCCTTCCTTCACCTCAGCATCCTATATAGGTGTGATTCTACCGGGCCTAGGTATGTACCACTTTGGGTTCAATGCATAGGCAGCCATGTGTAAGGGAGTGTTGAGCTTCTCCCATCTACGTTGAATGATTGGATGAATATGCTCGGTTTAGAATTGCATTGTGGGGTCCTTCTCTCGCACAATAGTCTTCATTTGATCAAGCATGGAATCAATGCACTCATATACCTCTCCAAGGGAAGGTGCATTAGAATCCCCAAATCTAATAACTGTGAAGACTGGCTGAATGATGGAGACAATATATTTGGCATCAGCCCAAAAGACATCATTCGTCACCACCTCCTTAACCCTCAATCCCTTCTGTGTCTTTGACTCAGGCCATCGGTTCCATTCTGCTGTCATTACCATTAGTTGCAATGGCTCTTGCAACTCAAGCATCCTCTCCAAGAGAATAAAATATGATGCATACCGAGTCTCTATAGGCTTCAGGAATTCCTTCTTGGAGAAGGACCTGAAAAGTGCATGTGAAGTATGGTGATTGCAGATAAACATCTGCACATCTCTAGCATCACTGACAATTAATTTGATCCAACTGATTTTACCCATGTCCTTAAGTGCATTATTCATAGCATGCACACAACAAGGAGTCCACCAAATATGTCTATAGGCTGCCTCAATCAACTTCCCTGCAGCTCTGCACACATGGGCCGCATCTGTCACTACTTGCACCACATTTTGTGGCCCAACCTCCTCTATAGCATCCTTGAGGATCTGGAACTGATAATGGGCATCCTTGCTATGCCCAGAACAATCAATAGCCCTAAGGAAATAAGGGCCCGCTGTAGATGTAACGATGATGTTGATGAGTGGACGGTGCCTAATGTCAGTCCACCCATCCATGACTATGCTGCATCCACTTGTGATCCAGGTTCTCTTCATCTTCTCCATCAAAATATTAATCTTGGAATAGTGTTGATCCAAGATTGTTGTCCTCAATTTAGTCTCCCCTGGTGGCACATATGATTGTCCTGCCCTTATTATCTTTGGCACAGCTTCCTTATAATAAGGAGAGCGAGCCACATGGAATGGAATGCCATTAGCAAAGAAGAATTTGCCAATGGCATCATCTGCCTCATCCTTTGTTTGCACATTGAATAAATCTGCCAATGGTTGTGAAGATGCCATCTTACGTTTCCCCTTAGGCTGTGTTGCACCTGAACTGGATGGATTTGGTGGCCTTTGAGTCTGCAAAGTAGCACTAGAAATTTGATCACCCGTACTCCTTTGTGGCAACATAACAGAAGGTGATGCTTCATCCTCTTTACAACCCCATAATTTTAACATTTCAGCCCTGAACTTCAAGTTACCATCCACAACTTTGCATACATCTACACCTTTGCCTCGGACAAGAAGAAGGTGAGCATTAGTTCTTGTAATGCTTCCAAACCATGTAAGCTTACATATGTTGCACTTCCATTTTCTAGTGCCCCCCCCCTTTGCCGCAGGGTTTGCTTCTATCTTAGATGCAAATTGTTTTAAAGGTGATTTTGGATCAAAGGGGCCCTTGGCCCATTTTTGAAGGAATTGTGAAGGGCACTTATCACGAGCTTTACTCCCAACGGAACTTGTGTCAGTTTGAGAGTGAGATCGAGTATTTGAGGCATGTTCACCCTCCCCTTCTAAATCAAAATCAGGATCTCGATCATCAGATTGAGATGAGTCATTTTCACTGTGAACTTCAACCTCTCTATCCTCATTGTCACTTATGCTGTGTGACTGTGAACTCATTATGATGATGATGCTGCAGCCTGCAAAAGAAAATCAAAAATTAAAATTGAAAAAAGTTAAAACAATGTACAACTTCATTGTTAAGAAAAAATTTTTAAAAATGAAAATCAGAAAAATTCAAAAATCAAAATGTGGTCTCATGGACTGCAATGATTCCAGGATATGCACAAAATGATTGTAGGATTTGTTAAAGCAAGCTGCAAATGTAATTGGCTGGTGCAAAGCCAAATTCGGAATTCCACAACCTTTGCCAGCCCAGCATCCTCCCTGCCTGTGTCAAAATGGGAGCTTTGGAATAGGGTATGGAGTTGGACATCCATCTAAAACATAAAGGATAGAGGAATTTTCAATTTTGTGACTTGTCAGATGTTGTAATTGCAACTGCCCTGTTAGATGTGTATGCAAAGTGGAAGCATAGACAAGGCACGTGAACTGTTTGACAGAATGCCTCAAAGAAATGTGGAAGCATAGACAAGGCATGTGAACTATTTGAGTCTTTGACAGAATGCCTCAAAGAAATGTGGTCTCTGCAGTCTGCATAGACAAGGCACATGAACTGTTTGACAAAATGCCTCAAAGAAATGTGGAACAGTGGAAGCATAGACTGTGATAGAGAAGGCACGTGAACTGTTTGACAGAATGAGGCATTCTGTCAAACAGTTCACGTGCCTTGTCTATGCTTTCAGTGTTCACACCTTGACAGAATGAGGCGTTCTGTCAAACAGTTCACGTGCCTTGTCTATGCTTCCAGCCTTCCACATTTCTTTGAGGCATTCTGTCAAACAGTTCACATGCCTTGTCTATGCAGAGACCACATTTCTTTGAGGGAGACCACATTTCTTTGAGGCATTCTGTCAAACAGTTCACGTGCTTTGTCTATGCTTCGGAGCTTCCACATTTCTTTGAGGCATTCTGTCAAACAGTTCATGTGCCTTGTCTGTGCTTGCTGCTTCCACTTTGAGTTTGCAATGTGCATACAGACTACACTCTACAGTCTAACAGTGCAGTTGCACTTGCAACCACAACATCTGACAAAATTCCTCTATCCTTTATCAAAAAAATTTAAAAATAAAAACCAAAGCTCCCATTTTGACGCAGGTAGGGAGACGCAGGCAGTATGGACTGCAACGATTGCAGGATATGCACAAAATGGATTTGTCGAAAAGGTTTTACCGTTTTAGAACTGGAAGTTTAGGAAATGGAAATCCGAAATTAAAAACGTTTTAAAATTTTTGTACGCTGAATGCCTCAAAGAGATGGCATCGCGTGGGATATCCCACGCGATGCCCATCTCTTTGAGGCATTCATTTTCTGTTCTTCAGAGGTAAACGTTAAACTACAAACATTTGACTGTAAGGTATTAATGGTGCAGAAGGCACTTCCAATAAGATTGTTCACAGTGGGGAAGAACAGATCCAATGGGGTGCTGCGTGCAAATGGTGGTTGATGACTATATGGAGAAACTTCGATGATATTGCAGCATAAAAAAAGATCAAAAAGAATGCCTCAAAGAGATGGCATCGCGTGGGATATCCCACGCGATGCCATCTCTTTGAGGCATTCAGCATTCATTACGAATCACCCAAAATAAAACCCTCGGGCCTCACCTGTGATTCGACGGAGGCAGAAAAACTTCAAAGTTCAAACGCAGTTGAAGACTTGTTGAACGCCGGTGAACGGGTGAAGTGAATGAACATTGAAAACTTCAAAACAATGAAAAGTAAAACCTAACGCGAGTTTAATCTTCGTTTTTAAACAAACAAAACAAATTTCATGTTTCGAGGGGGGACGCCTGGAAGACTCGGGGACGTCCAGACGTCCCCCCAATGAGAAACGTCTTCTGATGCTGCGGGGGGACGGCGGGGCGGCGGGGGGACGGGGGGGGGGGGGATGTTTCCCTGACGTCCCCCCGTCTCGGAAACAACACCTTTTTTGGGGGGGACGCGTCCCCGTGGATCAATGGTTAAAAATAACTCAAGCTAAAAATATCCAATCTGAAACTTGGCTCTTGGTGATGATTTTGACGAAGCTTGTCTGTTCTGACCATGGTAGATCCTCTAAAGAAATTTTGAAACCTTGAAGATCAGTCTTGGTGCCTTGAATCTGATTGCTCTTCCTTTTGTTGATTATTATGCCAAACCCTAGTTGAAATCTTTAACCTTAGATACTCTCTCCAAACACCAATATGATCATTGTTGTATGCTGCTGACATTGTTTGTAAGCTTGCTCAAATGATGACTGAACCTTATATAATTTTGAAGAGGCGGAATAGCAGCATATGGATGATAATAAAGACTGGAAATCTTCTTCAAAACCATAGGCCCTGCAACGTCTCATGGGGATCTCAGTTTTAGTTGCTGGAAAACCCTGCCGAAATGAAGAAAAATCCTGTTGGAAATCAATTGGAACTGCTGAAACAATGAAGTTATTCTGCTGAAAATCCCACTGCTTTGATGGAAAGCTTTTGTGCTTGATGAGGCCTGTCTCCTTTTCAAAAATCTGTCCTCCTTTGTTTGTTGAAAACCTGCTATCCTTTAATATGATGCATGCCTACACACTGCAGATTTTTTGCTTTTGAAAACCCTTTTTGCCTTCTCATTGGTGTGTGCTTCACTACACCTTTACAGATTTTTGTTCATCTATAATAGGGTGCATGCTCAGCTATTAAGACACAGATTTTGTTTTAAATCTCTTTTTTATCCCTTACCAATCGCACACTTGTCTAGATACCTGCAATTTTTGTTTTGATAAATTGTATTGTGCCGTCCCTGTTTGTATATTTTTAAAAGATCTTTTTATGTGTTATTTTAATTATTTTATTGTGTTCTTTCAGACTAGACAAAAGATGCAGAAGGGGTTTTAGTTTTCCTGCAGATGTGTGTTGCCGGAGCATACAATATAGAGCATATATAGAAAACCCAGAAAAAGTACAATAGATATCAACAAAATATCGAAGACCCAGATAGGAGAATGCCAAAACATGAATTATAATAACATACCCATATCATGTTTTACAACTTCATGTCGGAGTCATTGCTAGACCAGCAATATAATGATATAGAAATCACCAAGAAATGCATACAAAGGTAGTCCCTCTGCTGGAAATGAAGCTACAACAACAACTACAATGCCAAATGCCCAGAATGGAGGTATTGGATGTCACAAGACCACAAACTCAATGCCAAAGATACCCATGTCCACCTTCAGGTTGTATGGCCTTGCTGTAGGTTATGTGCAGCAACAAATATCACTAAAATCTTCACAAAACTCCTCAAGGCAAGTCTGTAAACTAATGCTGATATATGGCGACCTGGCTGAGAAGGATATACTCCCCGGAAACCAACAATAAACTCCTCAATCTCTGTTGTAAATGGTATGGCTGTACTAGTAGCAGTACGACCCAGCAATGACAAGAAGAAACAGTCACAAACAGCCCCAAAAACCATCAAAGTTCACTGCAATTCTGTTATCAAATGTTTCTCTATGGCTGCATCAAAAACTAGTAAAGATATAGCTTGTATTCTCACCAAACCTTCACAAATTGCATTCGGCTGAAGCATAAGTGCAAACACTGGATGTATTTGCCTCACTAGTATTCGCTAATGGAGGTTTTCGTCCCCAAAAGCCAAGATCAAATCAATCTTGCAGAGGTTTTCGTCTCGGCAAGACACTACCAAATCCTAGAGCCAAGCTCCAGAAACCCATGAAGGGAAAATCTCAAAAGAGAGAAGAAATAATAATCCAAGTATAATCCAAATTAGGCACTTTTTCCCTCTTTTATAACTCTCCAAGAGGGGCGTTTCACTTTGGAGGGAAATATTTCTTTTAATTTCACTTTTTAATATTTCCCAAGATGAGCGCTCATAAAATGACTTAAGTGACTTTTAAATATTTTATCTTTTTATCATTTAACCAATAAACCCCAAAGTCCAATATTAAATGATAATATTAATTTACGGACTTTAAAACGGAGGCCCAAATGAACTCAGAATTCAGTGATCTATAGCTCGCCGGAAAGGACTCGACGGGACGCTCCATCTCCAACATTGAAAATCCCGAAATGGCACTGTTCCCGAATTTACTAAAAATAGCATATCTAGCACCGAACACCCCAACCATCACTGACAGAGCTAACTGTCACAACTGAACCCAAACTGACATCCCACAACTGAGTAACGCATCCAAAGCACTGCCATCCATGGTTCCCTAACCACATTAGTCAGTCTACGGGAACAAATAATAGACTAACTCCTCAATTGCCTAACTGGCTAAAAAGGGGACATTACATAAACTTGTCATGTCACCCTTCATAATGGCACATGCCTCTATGTGTGAATGCGGAATTTTAACTTAGCAGATTTTCTTGCTTCCTATCAATAGGGTGCAGGCCTAGCTATTGGGGATGCAATTTTAACCTTTTTTGGAACATCATATGTTCCCTTCTTACCAAGCATGCACTTGTCTATGAAGCAACATTCTTTTATGACTTGAACTTTGCCATCGTTCACATAGGTGCGCTCCATTACATTGAGTGACATGTTTCCATGCCTTAGTGAATTTTCCCTCTTTCTTAGTTGTTTGAACTTCGATCTTTGCTTTGCCAAATGTGTTAGAAAGCTCATTTCGTTGGCCGTGCAAACATACTAGCCAGATGTAATGTCCCCCATTTAGCCCATGTGATCATTTGATGGAGATTAGCCTATCATTGGACTCCCGTAGGCTAATGACAGTGATTAGGGGGTCAATTTAGGGACTTACTATTTATAGTAAGTCGGGTTGGAGTACCTTGCTATTTATAGCAGGGAAGATGCAGAGGATCATTGCATGAGATTAATGGTTTCAAAATACCCAGAATATTATTTGATGAAATATAAGTTAAATTAAAATTTAACTTATATTATTTTCAAGGGGTAAAGTGACTAATGTTTTTAAAGTGACTTTATATAATAAAGTTAAGTCACAACTTAAAGTTGTGTGAGTAGGAGATGGGCGCCCATGGGGATATAAGGGACATGAAGAACATTAAATAAAATAATAAAATATTGCATTCTTGGGCATTGGGGAGAAATGAGAAACAAAAAGGAAAAAGTGAGCTTCATTTTGGTTATGCTTGGATTATGATTTTTCTCTCTTGTTTTGATATTCTCGTGCATTGGCTTTGGAGCTTGGCTCTAGGGTTTGATATTGGCTGTGTTGAGACGAAAACCTCTTCATAGTCCTCTTCTTCGTGTGTGAGAGACCACAACAAGAAGAGATTCTTGGAGGCTTCATTCAGGAGCTTCGGTTGGGCATTTGAATGAATCATTGTGACAAAGTTTTGAGCAAGAAATGGTTTATTTTGTGTGGATTATATTTGCAGCTGAGAAATTATAAATTAGTGGCAGTTTTGAAGGATTTCATCAGGGTTTAATGTAGTCACAACAGATCACAGGCAGGCCGTACTCCTGTACTATCTGGCCGTACCACTTGTGAGGGTTTTTGGGGTCGATTTCATGAAGTTTCATTGCTGCATCCATTGCCACAGAGTCGCCTCATCTCTGCAGTGATATCCAGTCATATATTGAGGAGTTTCGTGGAGTGTTGATGCCATTTGCTGCTGCTCATAGCCTAATGCAGGGCTGTACAGCTTGAAGGTGGACGTGGATACTTTTGGCACTGGTTTCCACTTGTTTCGTGACATCTAATACCTCCATTCTTGGCGTATGGGACTGTATATGCTGCTGCAGTATAGTATTTAGTGGAGTACTTCATTTATATGCTTTTCTTGGTGACTTTTTGTTGCATTGTAAGCTGACCCAAGTACGGCAGCCGGACGAAGTTGAAGATTATGAAATGGGTATGTCACTGTAATTCATATTTTGCAATAATACAAACCGGGTCATTGATATTTTGTGGATATATGTTATAGTTTTCTAGGTTTTCTGTCTATGCTTTATATTCTATATATTCTATGCAAAAACCATACATGCAAAAACATGCAATGAAAACCTAAACCCAAAATAGTCAGAAAAGCAAAAAACTTGGCACAGAAAAAACATATCCGAGGCTGTATGTTACACTAGAGATGACAAAAACAACATGAATGACCATGGCAAGGTTTGAAACATAACTCGTGATTGAAGAAACTACAAGGTTTTGGCTTGAAACGTGACAAGATCGGAAATTTTCATATGGATAAAACAAACAATACAACATATTTGGCCGTGAACAGAACTGTCATCATGGAATGTTGTTAATCAAACGAGTTTTCCTGTGGTTGAAAATGTTGCAAATGGGACAAAATATCAAAAGTGAACTACCAAAGGGAAGTTAAATCAGTCCTGTCTCTTTGTGTGAGAGGCTTTTCAAATCCTTTGTATGACTTATCTTCTTGGAGAATTTGGAAAATTGGGAAGGACTGGCCTAATAGTCATGAGTGTTCTTGAGGTAGAAGATAACTGCACAGCTGAATGGCTGAGGGCAGCAGTTAAACATGTTCAAGAAGCAAGTAATCCTTAACACTTGTGAGTGTTAGGTTACTTTTTTATGCTGTTACTATTTGTAAGATACCCAACTAGTTCTAACTAAAATTTTTCCTTACTTAGACAAATTTACTTCACTTAACTCTTCAACTACTTAGTCTACTTAACATCACACCTGAAAAGTTAACAAAGGCAACTTGCATCAATCAACTAGAAGTTGGGCACTTGTATTATAACTTGATTTCAACTTATTGCAAATGTCTTATTACAATGATGATGCCTTCAATGGCATGAATATACAGTTCTTATTCAACTTGATTACAAGAAAGGCCTTGATGCCTTGATGTTTACAAGGATTCCACAAATGATCAACTCTATTGAACCCAATGATGTCAACTGGATGTTAACACCTCATAATGCAACAAGGGAGCATCACCTTGTCAGTTGAGGGAACATCACCCCAACACTTGAAACTCGCAGGCCTCGAGATTACAAGCATAAAGCTTTGTAGAGAGAAATTTGCGAAAAGATTAAGATGTCAAATGAATGAGAGAGCTCCTCTTATAGGCCTTCCAAAGGCAATGAAGGCACGTTTTCCAAGAAGCATATTTAGGAGAATATTCCACTTGACAACTCATCCTGAGTTGGCAATCTTACCCAAAGACCCTAACACAGATCCCAATGCTATCCTTCTGACCAATGAGAATTCAAGTAGTGAAACTACCTTATCCCCTTCTTGAAACACTTAGGCGCAGTTTTAGGGTTCTTCTGACTGGGGCGCCAGCTGTGGAGGATCTCCCCAGGAAGTGCGCCTAAGTCATAAATCCTTATCCTTGGATGATACTGTCTTAGGAAGTGAACTCCTCTAGATCCATACTTTAACATTTGATGATTTGGAATGCTCAACTTATCACCTCACAGGTAGGCGCATATTTGGAGGATTTACAGAGGTTTTGGCGGCTAGGTTCTAACTTATCATCTTTTCAAGGAAATTTGAAAGCAACTTGACTTCAAATGAACATAACCTTGCTTCCTGATGGAGCACCTTGTATCTAAACTGGTCTTGGGGACTTGCATCCATCTTAGGCGCACCTTTGAGGTAATTTTAACTGGTATCTGCGCCTAGCACCTTTATGAAGATGTTCTACACTATTCAAACTCTCAAACACTTGCAATCAAAACCTTTTTATGCTCCTTTTAATCTAGCGCCCTCATACAGAGCATTAACATCTTGTCTAAGTCCTCAACTTCACCTAGGCGCACTTATTGGTAGAAAAGAAACTAGATTGGCGCCTTAGGATGAAAGTAGTCTTTCCTTGCTAAAATTTTCAACTCAAGCCACAACTGAATCAAAAACACTATCTTCCATCAAGCGCCTTTCACTATGAGTAGATCAAAAGCTTTTCCCCTTCTCAGGCGTACTTTTGGATGAGCTCCTTAGGCGCAACAAGGTGCCAGTGGAAGAGTAAAATGGCGCCTTCCCTTGAAAGGCTTATCTCCTATGCAAATGCTCACTTTCAGAGTCTTGAAATAAAACAAAATACTTGCCTTACCAAGCGCCCTGACTTCTTGAGGAGTTTGGAGATGATATTCCTACTTAGGCGCATCTTCAAGGTCATGGAACCCTGTCTTGGCGCCTTGATGTTCTAAGGCGAACTTGGAGTGTTGCATAGTGTCATTTAGGCGCCTAGGATCATATCATAATGCAAAGATTATTTCATCCTTCTGCTTAATCTTCATTGAAGATGAGACTCACTAGATTCAACTGGAGGAGGAATGCAATCTTGATGCTTCAGAGTCTAGGCACACTTTTGGGAAGTCTGATGTAGAATGAGCGCCTAGGCTATACTTAGCCATTTTCCTTGATACTTGGAAATGCATTATGGTGTTAGAAGTTGATATCTCCTTCTCCAGCGGCAACGCCACCCTTCTGGAGACATTGAAACCCTTGTTCCAAGCTAAGCGCTCATCTAAACTTGTCAAAGGGACATTTGCGCCTAAGCATAAAAACCTCATTATACCTTACTCATGTTCATCTCTGATCTAGGCGCTTGGTTGGAGGAACCCATTCAGGTGGAGCGGCTTCTGTTGAAACCTCAACTTAAATGCCAAAAGTGACTCTAGAAGCTAGGCGCCAGAATGGGTGTGTTCTGCCAAAATGGGCGCCTTGCTTATGACGTAGTGGATTATGACTCAAAACTCCTTGATTGTACCTGCAAGATAACATCCAGAGTTAGTCAAAATCCAATTCATTCCCTTATCATTCAGAATTAGCCTCCGGGAATGAGAAGTAGGCTAATCCATTCATCACTTGGTGTTCAAGCCGGAAATGGGGACATGACACTATCCTTGAAGGCCTCAAAAGGAAGTAAGTTTGTAAATATTTACCTTGGAGAATAACAGAAGGATTAATTTCTTCTAGAATTCTTTCTGTGTTGCATTTCTCTAGGGTAAATCCCTCTCTCTCTCTCTCTCTCTCTCTCTCTCTCTTTGTTTCATTCATTTGCTTGCTTACCTTTCTTCCATGAAACTTCTACATTTAGCATAAGTACTCAAGAAAGTATCTACTTTATGTGTTCAGCTGATTACAAATATCCCCCATAAGGATATTCTTGGTTGAATTATTGTTCTTGTGGAATAATGAAGATTCATATGTTGATAGGAGCAAAGAATGGGCATGAAATATGATACACACGAATTTAGGCATGCATGTGAGCATGTGAACAAATGCAAAAATCTATATATGATGAAGATGGTAGCCATAGAGCTGTAGCAGCTTCATTTTGCATCCATAGGGTGTTGTTTCAGTTGCATAGAACTTGGGGACAATACATAAGGAATAGTATATTTTTGCTGATGAATTGTGCAATGGAGTATCTATTCCTATTATGGACCAATTGTTTGGACCAAGAATAATCATATACTAAAAACAATAATCACATAAATGACAATTAGAATTATTCAAGTTTAAAACCTTTATCACATGTTCCACCTATAAGGACCATCTACAAGGTTTGCCATAGGGACAATCATGTAATGCCAGTAACTACCAACAAAAAATACTAAAGCATAGGAGCACAAGTAATTTTACATAACATAAAATGGACTTAACTGATCTTTTTTTTTTTCATATATCAAAGTAGTGTACATGTTATTGTACAAGGAGATATGAAAACCTATGAGAGCTGTTCTTGACCAACATATTGTGTAGATATGGTGGTGTTGGACAAAAGGTGTGTTAGGTTCACAACCTTCTTGTACTGACCAATTCAAAGAAAATAATCCATAAGTATGTTAATCAACCAATTATGAAATGAGAGAGAAGCATAGTTGGTTCTTATTACAAAACATAATTACAAATTACTTTGCTCTTTGTTGGTTCCCATACGAAACTCAACTTTTATGCTCCCTTTTGTTAGATTTATCATCATTTTGTCCTCGATCTTGATCTTCCCTGTCAGTTTACAAAAGCTTGTTCTGCCCTGGTCTAGTGTTTCAGCTAACAACTCTTGCAGGGTGTTTGAGGTTGCACTATTCCAAACCAACATAGATGAGGTTCCTGATTGATGGTGACCGTGACAATGAAAGAAGAATCCTGAAATGGCGAAGGCTATGAAGGCAAACTGGTGATAGCGAGGACACGTTCCACTTATTTCTCCACCAACAAAGTTCAAAATGGCAAAGGTTTAAGTAGATTCCGACAAACAAGATGAGGCACACATTTTGGATGGCTAAATCAATGATCTTTTTTTAAAAATTGATGATCTATTACTAAGAAAGAAACAGGTTACAATATAGATGTGTCAAGGAGACCACATCAGCCCAACAAGGTTAACCAACAAGTCTGACCAAAATATAGCCACTCAAAGTGGAGAATCCATCAAATACTGTACCCAGTACAAAATAGAAAAAGATCAGATCCTGTTACAAAAGATATCTATCCGATCTGCATCAGCAGAGACCACAGTTCTAACAATATAATATGATAGTCAAAATATACAATGTCTTCAGTGTATAAATCAGTCTTCACCGGGCTCATAAAATAGCTTCCTCATCATAAATCACAGTTACAGCATCTGTCAAAAAAACCTCTAAACAGTCTTCGAAGCAGCCAATAATGTAGTCAACACATCAGTCATCAAAATCTGTTATAACTTATTTCAGGATCAAGTTCAGCATTATCTGTGGGTAAAGGGATCAGAATCATGCTCAAGAACAGCACTGTTACCAGCAATTTTGTTCCCAATTGCATCTTTGTTGGTACTTTCTTTGAAGGTATCAAATTGGAGTGTGCCAAGTGGAGGAGAAATGTTTCCTCTGCTATCACTATTATTAAAGTTTTGATTCTTGAATTCTAGGTCTCTCACAGCTGCATCTTTAGCCAATTCATATTTATGCAGTTTACAATATTGGTTTCAAAAGTTCAAATATTTTTTGTAGAACTTCTCATCAATTTTTCTCGGGTCATGAGGCCAGAGTTCTGCATATTTGATGTCAGACTTGTGTATAAGAGCAGAGCTTTCGTCAACAATCTCATGAATCTATCCGTTGAGATCTCCAGAGTCATAGTAACCTGTTCAAGAATTTTAAAATGAGTGAGTCTACCAAAAGACTTGGTATGGTGCCTTCTCATGTCCTGGAATAAGTCCTCATTTCTCCTTTTCCAAATAAACCAAAGAATTTTAGTAGAAAGGGCAATCCTGAAAAAAATAAGCTTAGCATTCAGACCTTTGACGTAACCACAAAGGATTTCTTGCTAAGACAAATTTTCCCTAGTATCCCACCCAAGAATGTTGCCCATAAATAAGGACCAGATGGACTAGACCAGTGATCTTTGTCTCCAAGCATACATTAGTGGTTTGGGCATTCAAAACAACAGTGTTTAGTGCAGATCTTGATCATTCTAAAAAAGGATATCAACATGTTCTTGATACTAAGGTTTGGGGTTATTTGACAATGCTTCATGTACAGAGGGTGGCAGATTTTAACACTTCACAAAATACCTTCATGTGTATCAGCCGTTGGGGTTTACTGATATTGTAAGGTTTCAGGCCCCTGAAAATGCCATGAATAGTGATTTGAATATCAATTGCCTATGGTAATGGTTTTTGCAGGCAATCATTCTAGAGTTTTCATCTTTAGTTTATGGTGTTGACAAAATCCTAGGAATTATTTCTCAGTTTGTCGACAGATCCATGTGGTTAGGGTTTTGGTGTCCTTTAGAAGAATCACCAATTTCAGTGTGGTAATTACTTCAAACTCCCAGATGGTCACTCATGTGCAAGTTGCTATTTTTAGCAATGAACATATCTGGCAGCGGCTATTCTTAGTGTTCTATTCTCAGCAATGGATGAGAGCCTATTTTAGGCCCTTTGTATTTTATAAAGTACTTTACTATTAGTTTGCTTTAAAGTTGTTTTCTTTCCGTTTTTTTTGCAGCTTGAGGATAGGTTAACTTTAAAGCAAGTCATTTTGGGATATTTAATTATTATTCCTAAATCCCTAAAAGTAGTTTATTGTAACCTATAAATAAGTGCTTTGAGCACATAAACTCTTAATGATAGTTGAAGTAAAGCTTATGCTGTAGAGATTGTCATCAAGTACTTGATCTGAGATATTGTGTTCTTGTGTAAGTTTTCTATAAGTGGATAATAGTAAAGAGTTGTGTTAAGCTTTGTATTAACACTTATCTTTCATCTTGCAAGTAACTTTGTGTGTTTCTGAGTGGTTTACTTTCCCTAAATCTTGCACTGTGGTTTCATTTAGTAGAATTATCTTTTGTTTAATTCTCTCCTATCAATGTGGATTTATTGGTCTCTACTTTAGCCAATTAGAAAGCATTTGTCTTTCGATTCATTTTGTTTAGTTGCAAGTCTTATATACAAAACCTCGTTTATGAGATAAGTTCCTTTCAGGTCTTGTGCTCAACCTTCAAGCTTAAAAAGATAGGTTGGGTTTATTTTTAGTTATTTCCTTTAATGCAAAACCTCATTGATAATATTGTGAAGTATGTCTAACTGTAAAACTTGTTCATAGCTTTGAGTTTTAGGAGTACTGTTAGATCTCAAGGAGCTTCCCTTGCTAATTTGAAGAGAGGTTATCCTCATGTGCTGTTCCGTTTTGTGTTGTTTTGCAAGAGAAAAATTAAAATGCTAACACTCTCTATGTCGATCACTCCACCTCCCTCCAACTAGCTAAGTTGGTGTCCTATTATTGTGAAAAACAATAATGATTATTGCTTTGCTAAGCTTAGCATCCTTATGATTGTTCTTATGCTGACCGATTCTAAGAAAATAATCATTAAGAACACTACTCAAACAACTATGAAATAAGACAAAATCATAGTTGGTTCTTATTACAAAACATGATTACAAATTACTTTACTTTCTACATCTAGTGTCCCAACCCTTTCCAAATAGCTATGTCTGTATCCTTGCCGAACTTAAAGATAAATATTTTGAGGAGGGTGCAACTCTTGAGCAATCGTAATCCACTCATTGTTAGTGAGTGGCAGACTTGCTGTTCCTCTCTTGGTTCTTCTTTGGTATTGACTTCGGCTTTTGTTTTGTTCTTGATCTTTTGGTTTCAAATTGCTTTCTGCTTCTTTCATCCTTTGCGCCTGTAGTCTTTGTTCCACTAGCTGAATTGATCTTCTTATCTCTTATTCATCTCCCTAATATTTGTAGTTTCTTCTTCTACCTTCACTTGGGCTCAAGGGCTTTAATTCTTTCTACATTGGCATTACTTCACCTGATCCAAAATCATAAATGCAATGGTGCCAGTTATGTTATACCAATAATTACCAACAAAAAATACGAAAGAATATGAACACACAAGTAATTGCAGATGACACAAAATAGATAGAATTGCTCTCTATTCATATATCACTAGTGTATATGCTATGATACAGGGCAATATGACAATCTGTGACAATTCCCCTTCCTTGACCAATATCCATGCATATATAGTGGTGTCAACTAAAAGATGTGTCGATTAGATCATAATCTTTTCCTATTGACCAATGGCCCTACTCAAACAACCATGGAATAAGACAAAAACATCAATTGTTTCTCATTATAAAACAGAGTTACAAATTACTTTGCTTTCTACAAATCTCTCGTTTTAGAACTTGTAAGCATCTAACCCATGGGAAGGGTTTATGGTGTCACCACCTCAAGTCTTCATACAAGTATATCCAAACCCTTTATAGTTCGTCAATTAACTTAGTGACAACATACAAACATCCACAAAGAGATGTGCATATCATCATATGGGTATTTGTAGATGTCTTGCCAATGGCTATGACTTGTTAATGACATTGAACAAGATTCATTTCAAATTTCACATGAAACTATTTACATATTCCATTGCTAGTGGAAGAGGATTGACAAATGTCCTTTGCATGTAGACGATATACAAAAATGAATTCCAATAGAGAAACCTATATATGTCCACAATGGAATATGACAGTACAATAGTATTTGTGGTAGCAAAATTTAGCATTTAAGGCAATCGACTATCTTCATTCCATTCAACTTTATTACAACAATCATCTTAGCAATAGAAATAACATTACGTTATTGGTCAAAAATTAGCACTCTCTAAGGGTATTTTGATGATTGTAAGCTATGTCATAGAGTTCGACAAATTTTATATTAGATATCCCTTAAAATTCATTTATAATCACCATTAAATTCGTATGGTTTGCAACAAGAAAAATCTAGGGTAAATTTTGTAGGCGTTAAAAGTAATTGTCGATCATTACTTTATCAGAAAAACACAGAAAAAAATAAACTAGTTGTGGCCGATGCGGCCTTGTTAGGCTGATGTCGGCACTACATGGTCAACACATCCCTTGAAGGGTTGACATTGGGTCTAGAAGGGTCACGTCAGCTAGTCTTTTGTTGAAACTTTCGTTTATAAATATACTAGATCTAAACATTTATGTTTAGCTTTAGGATTGTTTATTAATATTTATTGTTATGTAAATTATTATTAATATTTATTATATTTACTTTTCGATTAGATTTTAATTTTTTTTAACTTCTAATATTTTTAAATTTTAATAGTTTTAAATTTATTTAAATATTGATACTTAAGTTTAAATTTAATATAATATATATATATTTTTTTGTTTGGTAAGTGCTGTCAAGGGGACAGCTCCCATAAAAAATGAATCCAAAAAGAGATAAAAAGCATGCCCTGACAACAGGGGTGCAACACAAGAAGACCCAAAAAAGGTCAGTCCAAACCTAAGGCATACAAGCCCTGTGTTGAAACTTTTTTCTTTGTTGATCTTAATGTCATTTAGATAGAGGAAACAGGTTTCTTCCACCTAACTTCAGTCCAGTCATGTTCTGTCTCAGGGGCGGGGATAGGATCAGTGCACACACTCCCATTCTTCACTGCATCGTTGTAAGAAGAGGTAGCCTCAACCTTGTCAAGGAGGCCCGATTGTGAGATCTCTGGGGAAGACAAGGAGACTTTGGCCGTGCTAGCTTCAAAACATTTGTCGTGCAAAACGGTCACAGGGGAGGCAGACGAAGTGTTGGCATCCACCAGTGAAAGGGGAGGATCTTCCATCTTTTGCTCTTTCATAATTGAACTCAGTACCATCTGATGCTTGACTTTTGGTTGTGCATGTTTCTTCCTTTTCACTTCAGTCCAATCCTGCCTCGACTGAGGAGGGGAGTATGAAGAAAAATTTGCCTTGGGATGACAAACATCCCCTTTTGAGACAGCAGTAGTTACCAAATTACCAGATGCTTGTGAATTGTTAGGAGGCACAACTCCCATAAAAAATGAATCCAAAAAGAGAAAAAAAGCATGCCCTGACAATAGGGGTGCAGCACAAGAAGACCCAAAAAAGGTCAGTCCAAACCTAAGGCATACAAGCCCTGTGTTGAAACTTTTTTCTTTGTTGATCTTAATGTCATTTGGATAGAGGAAAGAGGTTTCTTCCGCCTAACTTCAGTCCAATCATGTTTTGTCTCAAGGGCGGGGATAGGATCAGTGCACACCCTCCCATTCTTCACCGCATCGTTGTAAGAAGAGGTAACCTCAACCTTGTCAAGGAGGCTCAATTGTGAGATCTTTGGGAAGACAAGGAGACTTTGGCCATGCTAGCTTCAAAACATTTGTTGTGCAAAATGGTCACAGGGGAGGCAGACGAAGTGTTGGCATCCGCCAATGAAAGGGAAGGATCTTCCATCTTTTGCTCTTTCATAATTGAACTCAGTACCATCTGATGCTTGACTTTTGGTTGTGCATGTTTCTTCCTTTTCACTTCAGTCCAATCCTGCCCCGACTGAGGAGGGGAGTACGAAGAAAAATTTGCCTCGGGATGACGAACATCCCCCTTTGAGACAGCAGTAGTTACCAAATTACCAGATGCCTATGAATTGTTAGGAGGTAGGATTGAAGAGGAGTTGTCCACTTGAAACTTATGTGTGCCAGTGACTGGAGGATCTTGAGCCGAGTCTGATTCATTATGAGAGCAAGGTGTAATGGCATAATGTTTGGGTTCAACCCCAACCCACCAGGTGGGCCTTCCACCAGAGTCTTGCTTATGGGGGTGAAGCTTCTAACATTGAGGCGTTAAGTGGTTAGTTGAGAAGCACTTTCTGCAACGAAAAGCTATTTTTTCATAATCCAACGGCTGCATCCAGCAGCGATCTCCAACCTTCAATGCAATCTCAGCTAGGAGGCCATTTGAGAGGTCCATTTCCACACAGATGCGGGCATAAGTGGAGCTCTGGTAATTTAGTGTTTCATCTGAACTGCAGTGGAACTTACCTAGACCATTGCCTATTGCCTGCAAGCAGTCTAATTCCCAAAATTGAAAAGGAAGGTAAGGCAGGCGCACCCAAAAAAAGGTAGAGGAGAATGTCTCAGATTGCGGATTGAATGAGGGATACCATGGTTTCATGCACATGAAATCACCTTGGAAAACCCAGGGGCCATTTTTCAGCACCCAATCTTTGTCAGAAGAGGATTCAAATTCAATAATAAAAAAACCTCTAGCGCAGGGAAATAGGCAGATCTCCTCCTCCAAAGACTTCTCCCAGGTTTCAGATAGCCAGGAATGTAGTTCGCTAGGTTTTGGCCAAAGCTTTGTAAATCTGCAAACCAAGGCATTTTCTTGTAGAAATTCTTCCCTTTCGGAGACGAATCCGTCCATCCGAACCTCAGGAATAGTGACCGACTTCAAAACCTTGATCATAGGTCCACCAAGAATTGACGCATCATACCCATCAGCAGCATTTGGAGAAGTGAAAAGGGGGAACCTTTCGCCCAGCCGATCCAAAACCGAACCCCCGCTACCCAGGCCTTGTCGGGAAATGCTAGAGCACAGAGGGTGGCGTGTGATTGGAGATTGCGCAAAAACCCTAAGCCCACCCCGCACTGCATCTGCAAAATTGAATTTTCCTTCTTTGCGAAGACCTGGAGCCTTGCTGTGATTAGTGTTCTTTGGCGATTTCAATCCATCCGGATCAACTGGCCGATCGAAGGAATCCTGAGTGTAGGAGGGGAGCGACCTCACTGGAGGAGGAGCAGAGCGGAGCATGGCGCCGTTTCTAATTTTTAAATTTTATATAATATATTTAAATAAAAATAAAATTGTTAATTTATGTCATTTGGATATTTTCTCCGGTTGATGAATTTATTTTGAATATTTTTCTCACCAAATGCGAACCCAAACACAAACAGGAACCTTGTGACATAAGTTGTAAGCTTTACTTGTAATTTTTCATGCAACTCTTGCATTTATTTCTTGGTGTAATCTAATCTAAATGGGTGACCTATTTGTTTGATGGTTATCTCATTGAAGTTCAACTAAAGAGGTATGTCAAGTAGTAGGTTGTTTAGGAATACATACAATATTTGTTGACTGATGTTTTAAATTTGATCTTGGTATCTGTTTTGGTTCTTTTACTAAATTTTCCTCTAAGATCATGTTTTCGAATTAGCATGACAAGTTGAATGTTATAAGCTGGTGTTATGCATAAGTCATTCTTATCTCTACATATTTTAGGCTTGAAATATACGATCCTTTCTATTCATTATTATAATACTGTTTTAGATCCCAAAACCATAGTTTAGAAGTCCTTATATGACTGGATTTGTAGTTGGACATTGGGTGCATAGATATCCAACTTTTGGAATCCCTCAATATCTGCTATTTCTTCTATCGTACAGTGACTTCTAATATTATTTGGGAATATTTTGGAATTGAAAAACCTGGGGGATGTGTTTTAAGCCTTACGCATATCCAAGGCAGAGATTCCGAAGATTAATTTTTTTGTTTATTTTACTATGATCTCTAACATTATCAGTTTGTAAGCACTGATTGTTGGCTAGAGCCTCTAACATGTCATTTGATGGTTAGAGTTTCTCGTCTATTACATCCTTAAGTTTTGATCAGGTGTATGGAGTTTTGTTTCCTAATTTGTAATTTAATTTGAATTCTTCAGATGGAAAACTATGGCAGGAACTTTATCAATTTTGCATAATTCAAAGTAATGTTCTACTGACTCAAGCTCTGCTTGATATGCCATTCTTACTGTTAATGTTTCTCTAAATTCTGTTTTTCGTTATTTTGCATGATGTTGGTGGGTGGGGAAATTTTAACAAACTATAATAATAATAGCAATGTCTCAGACTGTCCCGACCAGATACCTACACATAATATGGTAATAAGTATAAGAAAATACAGGATAACAATGTTGGGTATGCTAGTACAAACCACATGAAGTTAGCAGTTGAAACAAGTTGGATCTAAAGGATGGATGGAGAGCATAACCAAACCATGTGTGAAGATATGCATCCCTTGATGTTTATCACTGACTAGACATCCCCAACTGAGACCTCAATCAACTACACTCCATTGTCTATCGTGAAAGGAATCAGATGGTAAAAACAATAATCAGATCGATAACAGTTTGTGTCATATAAGTTAAAACATCTCAAAATAATGCTCTCTAGAGACAAATTACAAATTTCTAACCTACAAGGGTGATTTACAGGCATCATCTCAGTTACAATCTCTCAAACACCCAACGCACAAGAACTTTATAGACATTGCAAAAGTAATCATTCATATAATTATATTAATGGATGATTTACAGGCATTGATTGTCTTGTAGATGACTTGTAGGTGTCAAACAAAGAACTCCATACTATTGTGTGGCAATTTACATACGTCCAACCTATGGACACAATTTACAGAATTCACACAAGAAGTAATTCTTTTCAAGTTTGTTGAACACAATGAGGTGCTGAGACGGGGGGGGGGGGGGGGGGGTGAATCAGCATACACTAAAACTTAATCAGATATTTGCACATAAAATTGAATAACTTGAAGAACAGAAATGAAATCATGCAACACACATAACACCAGTATTTTTGTGTGGAAAACCCTAAAATAGGGAAAAACCACAGTGAGGATTAGCTCACAATATATTATGCTCACTGCAAAAGTATTACAACATTGTTTTAGGGCTACAACCCAAGGAAGTTACTACTCCCTGATTTAGTGCTTACAACAATTACAACTTTGATTTAGGGCTACAACCCAAGGAAGCTATTACTCCCTAAGTATTCTGCTCACTACAATAGGATTTACAAAATGGACTGTTGCAAAAGACATCTGACTTATGTTGATAATGTAGTCTGCTTTTTTTGCTCAATACATGTCTTCAAACTGATTCTGCACACTTCATATCTTATACTCTGTTCTGCGATTTTCACATTCACATCTCCACCTCTCAAAATGAATTTTATCTTCTATAAATACCCTCCGCAATACATCAAAACATTGATTAGGCCGGCCAGAAAGATGAAACGTGTAGCTTGTGGTAAGTCGGCCTATGCACACTTCAAAACATCACCATATGCACTTGCGGAGATGAAACATAACATGAACTTCATCAAAATAGGTCGGCACACCCTTCAATCACCCTTATGATTTTGCTATCCAAATGAACAGTCACCGCTCAAACACCAAGTCACTTAGGTCAGGTCTGCACACAGATGCCAGTGAAGATAAAGCAAGAAACAACCAACTGTTCATAAGAAATGGTACTTGCAGAACACCAAACACTCTGAAATTTGGATAGAGTGAACTTCAACCACTGCTGATCATCTCCTGAAAACCGCATGCCAAAAAGATCAAGTACAGCTCTCCAAAGTGCTTAGAAATCATTGCAAACTCATCAAATGATGGTACATACCACTCCTTGAATGGTATGGTAGCAAGTATGCATGGTACGACCTCACAAAGTTCATCACATAACTGCTGCAAACTCACTCTAATCTGATCTGCCCAACAAGAAATTAGTATGGCGATCAAGATGACCCAAGAACATGATCAAAATATGCAGCGACTGCCTTCAACAATTCACACACCCTTCTTACACCAGGTGTACGGTCTACAGGTGCAGTACGGCCCAACATCCCCCAAAATGGTACGGTTGCAAGGACTTAAAAACATATTAAAATCTCCATTAGAAATATATTGAAACTTCAATTAGACAATTGGAAGATTATTCAAGTTCAAACAATCACTCAGAACACATCAGAAACCTCCATTATAACTGAAACTGGAAAAACTGGAACTTCAAAACATCACAATTAGCACGAAGGTGATTTTTGGGTGAAATTACACATACCAGCGAGGAGGGTTTTCGTCCCCGAAATTGGATTCACAAGAGGGTTTTCGTCCTCAAGTAAATAGAGAGAGAACTTACATTCTGCACAGAGCAAATGAGAAATAAATTGACAACCCCATTTTTCTTTGCACAACTCCTTTTATAGGCACTTTTAGGGCAACCAAATATTATCTCTTTTATTTCACTTTTCCCCTCAATACTAAAATAAAGTGACCTTTTGAAGTCTTTTAAATTTGATAACACTTTTAATCCTTATTTTCAATGTCACTTTTAAAAAACCTTTTAAGTCACCACTTTGTACCCCATGCCTAGTGTTATCACTTTTGGTTCTCTTTAAAAAACACTTTATGACATTGGCCACCCTTCTTTTAAAATAAATAAATAAATAAACATAAGTTTCCTTTAAGAAAATAATATAAAGTTACCTTAAGACAACTTACATTACTTATTTAATTATTTTTCCCCACATCCCAAAGTCTATGGAAAGTAGGCACTCTCCAAGGATGATGGAATTCTCCAGGAATGTTGGATGGACCCAAAAAGGGGACATTACACTCCTCTCAAATCATTGATGTTATTGTTAGCAGTGCTAACATCAATACCTGGTCATTGACCTAATCCCCAACTTCTGCTTGTGTGGTGCTACTTACAAAGTGAGAGGAAGTGGACTTGATTGTGGCATCGATGAGGACTATTTATATCAGTGGAATATCATTAGTATATGTAACGTGACATGTTGGTCCAATGAATTGTACAAGTCCAGCAAATTTGGTCATAGTGACTGGGCTGTATAAGAGAGAAAATGCTCAAGTTATCCCATAAAGTTCATTCAATGCAATGGGGATTTCACAATGCGGTTATAAATGAATTATGATGATGTCATGATTTTTCCTTACGCCTAACATATTCTCTATTTTGTCTTTGGTTGTGGGCTTTTGTAGTTGAAATATGCTGCAATGGGTTCTCTTTGTAGTGAAGGGCTTCTTGGGGCCATAACAAATGGGAGACTGTAACCACTTGGATAGAATTTGCAAGCAATCCAAGGCAAGATGTCAAACTTAGTCACTCATCAGAGAATGGAACTTGTTCATGCTTTTATTTGAGGATTGCTGGAGGATGAAATAAGGATTTCTCTAAATCTTCACCAGGGGCCTTCAATTTTTGCGTTTATCATTGACACAATTATTGTGGTCATTCCTTAGTTGATTTAACTGCAGGCTTGCAATCCCAAAGGGTCCTACTGTTATTTTTATTTTATTTTTATGGTATAACCTTGTTGACATCGTTATCCAATTAGGGCATATTGCACTCGTGATATGTATATACAGGTGGTCTCTCTCAACCATTGTACTTGTCTTGTGATTGTGATTTCACCGTGCATCCTTATTTCTTTTTGAGCTTATTGAGTCATTGAACCATTGTTGTGTGGAGTGATTGCTTTCAGTTGTAACATATATACACATTAAATTTTCTTTGTATCATGGAGCTTGGTGCAGATTCATAGAGTTCTTTTGTTTATAAAATTGGATGGTAATTTGTTAAATTCCATTTTCTATTCACACTGCTCAATTGTCTTTTCCTTAAGATTTATTCTTCAGTTGCTTCTAGTGCCGAGTTGAATAAAAATGACCTTTATGTCGATATTTTTGTTTGGTTTGACAAATTTGTCTTTTTCTTAGAATATGGACTAGATAGATATGATCTTTACTGTTGATTCACTGAACATTCTAAAGGTGGATTTTGTTCTTTTACTTCAGGCTTTGCATCATTGCCCTCACATCTTTGGAGATGCAACATTTGGAAGCTTCATGCATGCCTATGCTTTAGGTACAAACTGGAAATGAAACTACTGGTTTCTGACCTATAGTCTTGTTTAGTTGGAAATTGTTATAGCATTGTTTTTTTGGGTCCTTCAACTATTGTATTCATAATTGAAAATTTGATATTGTATTTGTTGGATGTGCTTGATTTGTACTTTTATTAGAGGAACTGTTTTTAAGAATAACTGAATTTTCCTCTTCCTAATGGGAAATGTTTATCAACTCCCCTTTTCAATGAAACAACTTTATCCTTAGTTGCGTCTCTTGATATAGTGTAAACATTGCAATATACGACTCCTAGAAGGGGATCAAATGGGCCTAAAATCTCTATCCCAGCAGAGCAACACTGACTGTCATTTATCATGCCATTTATAAAGTGATTTTATTTTCATATTTTGTACAGATGTGTTAATCTTTTACAATACTTCTTCAGAGATATGTACAGTTTCATTTGGAAATACGCTTATGAGTATCTGTCACATAGGATCTGATAGATTGGATATGCTATTTTTGTCAAAAGGAAGCTTTATGTATGTGCTTCGTTAGATACAGTAGGTGGTCATGCAAGGGTAATCAAAAGTATTTCTTCCATGGTTAGCATAAACATATTTTGGATCGAACATACCTAAAACAAAAAATATTTTGTTGATTGAATTGCTAGCAACGATTAAATGGTGAGTTGAAAAGTTGGACAAACAAATAGAAAAGCAATAAAAGAGCATTGCAGGAATTTATGTGTTTTAGATTCTGCAAGTTAACTGACAAAAAATATAAAATGCACAAATAAACAACTGAAGGAAAGACATGGTTTTTGCTGCAGTAATCTTTGTCTATTTATCTTATAAGACTAACAATTGCAGTAATGAACAGAAATAACAATGCATACCAGATTGAGCAAGAGATGTATAACAATAAAAACTTTATTCAACTGTAGTTCTTTACATATATATAGACAAGGGAAGATCAGCCATATTCCCCGTCTATCAGAATTGAATTTAAGGGGTGCCAACCGTTGCCGGTTAAGACCAAGCCATTGGGAACCACTACAGCTAATCATGACAACTTATCAAAGCTGACGAGTATTAACAAAATAGTGGGCACTAACAACTCATTACAAGTTTATTTTGTCTAATTACATCATCCCCCCAAAAAAAGAAAGTTGGATTCCTAGCTGATAGAGAACAAAAAAGAATTAAATCACTGAACATTAGGGCAGCAGACATCCTTGGAGATGTTGATTCTTTGCTGGATGGAGCTGTTTGTTGTCTTTTACTATTTTTGTCTAATCCTAGGAGTGGACTTTGATACTGCAAATACTCAGCCCTCCCAACTCATGCCATATTTGCTTAAATGAGGTTTTCCAGATTTTTGGCCTCTATTTAGACGATGAAACTGTTGGTACCCCTAAAAAAACTTCAAGATCAATCATATGTGTAGCCAAATGTCAGGTCATTTCTGTCACATCAATGTCAATTATGTTAGCTTTCCTATCAAAATAGCCAAGTCCTTAGATGTTGGTGTGTCTTGGTCTAGTAACGATTTATGCAGGTTGCTCATCATGAAGATTATTGTGATGTCCCGCTATTAAAGCGTTGTTTAAATTAAAGATTTAAAGATCATGATAAAAGTCGGTGAAGTTGCTTTCGTGAAATATGGTGTTTAGTCAATTTGAATGATAGAGATAATTGTGTATGTATTAATATTTAATACATATATAGAACATCATTAATATATAATATTTAATAATATTATTATATAAATATTTTTAATTAATATAATATACAATATATTTATAACGAGATATATTATATTATCAATTTAAATATTATTATAATTATAAATATAATTAAAATATAATATATAATACATTATTTAGATAATTAACAAGATATATTATTAAATATAAATAACAATATATGATTATTAATATAAATATAAATATCAAATTAAATATCATTAATGATTATTAATATGAAGGCAGCGGTGATCACAAAGGATCGACACATATGGAAAGGTCATAAGCGCTGGTTAAATTAGTATTCATAAGCATTGGCAAATCATTGCTAAAACTCAAGGCAGCGATTCCTATATGCAGTGATTAATAGTTTAGACAATGATCGCTATCATTTGTAAACTAATTCCAAAGGGCTGCGCTCAGCATTGGAAAGGCAGCGATCTATGTAGAAAGTCATGATCTTTTTGGAGAGTCATCACCTTTCCAAAGGGATGGCTCTCCTCATAAAGATATAGAGATATAAAGGATAGAAGGAGGAATTGGTGGGAAAAAAAAGGATCATATAGAAATATAAATCAGTCACCCTCACACACACACACATATAGCAGATTGGAAGTATCAATCAATCAAGTCATATAAACAATTGTGACACAGCAAGAGGATATTTTGCCATCTCTCAACTGAACTATATTTATTGATCAAGAGGTACTTAATTAATTATCTTATTCAATTACAAGCAAACTATGTTGGGTTGCATAGGGGTATAGAGGCAAGTAGGAAGGTTGGTCCTTCTAGTCCACGAGAGATGATAAGTGGGAAGCATGCCCCCCATCATGCTGTCATCAAGTCATGTTAAAGGGATGATAGGTGGGAAGCATGCCCTCCATCATGCCCTCGTCAAGAGATGATAGGTGGGAAGTGTGCCCCCCATCACACTCTTGAGCCTTGAGTTTGATCTTGGTAGGGTGTGCTGCCAAGGTGGACATACGAGGTGATAGGTGGGAAGCGTGCCCCCCGTCATGCTCTAACTTGCGAGTATTCTTATGGGACCCATCATAGGATTGGCTTGAGGTTGGATAACTATATGTTGAACTAAATATTATTTATGCTATATCATTAATTATGTTATGATGTATTAATTTCATTACTATATTCTAATTTATTGATCTTTAATATTGCTAATGTTCCTTTCTAGTAGTTAGTCTTGTGTGCAGGTTAAGAAATCAAGAATATCGAAAAAGGGGACATCACAATTATTGAGTTCTGAATTCTGAAGGAGACACCAGTACAAGCAGAGGAAAGAAAGAGTGAAGTTAAAAGAAAGACTATGGTGGTAGATGCGAGGTAGAAGTAGAAAGGATTGAGGCTAAGGCAAATATTCTTCGTCTCACTGAGACAATTATATATGAGGATTGTCTTCCAAGCATAAAATTGTCACTTTGTAGGGTCGAATATTTAGGTCAATTAGTTTCAGTGTATACTAGCGATCAAACTTTCTATTTTAAAAATAAATTGCTTTTTGCTTTTTTGTTGTGTCCTAGATTGAGGAGATAAGCACAAAAATCAAAACTTTATATTTTTAGAAAGTCATTTTTTTGCTTTTTGTACTTTTTCGGTGAAAAACGGTGGATGGCAGAGGCAGGGGGTTACTAGAGCAATTTCAAGCTTCGTCACTTGAAAATGGAATTCAGAAAGATGAAAGGCAATGAGAAATGGAACTTTTATCAAAATGAATGTTCGAAAATGAAAACATGGAATAAATTTAAAAGAAATTCAAAGTTGTGAGTTAATCATTCCAAAATTGGCATTGGTGGCAAAAACCTCCACAAGTTCCACTTTTTGGTGTCAAGTGGAGAAAGTTCCACTGAGTGGCAACTTTGCCAGTTTTCACAACTTGGTGTTGATGGCAAAAATCTCCCTAAGTTCCACTTTTTGCATCAAGTGGAGAAAGTTCCACAGAGCACTCACTTTGCCAATTTTCACAACTTGGCATTGATGGCAAAAAACTCCACAAGTTCTACTTTTTGGTGTCAAGTGGAGAATGTTCCACCGAGATTCAACTTTGCTAGTTTTCATAACTTGTCGTTAGCAGCATAAAACCCCCAAAACCTCCACTAGAAAGCAAATGGGCGCCTAAACTCAATCAAGCACCAAAATAATATGTTTTTCTTGGCAAAAGGAAGATGGAATTAAAGTAGAATTGGTGCCCAAGTTAGTATATAGGCCCAAGTGAAAGATGGACATCAAATAAAGCGAAATAAAGGAGTAAAAACAATGAATTTGAGCCCTCCATTCAAAGTGACGCCGAAGATGAAGCATAACAATATTTTTGTTATTTTCCTAAGGAGATGAGGATTAGTTAAAGCAAATTAAAGGCAAAATTAGAAGATCAAAGCCCTTGATTCATATGGATGTCCATGATGAGAAACAAAAATGGAAAGAAAGTAATATTCTATATTATTTTCAGAGGATGAGGATAGAATTGCTTTCAAAGCAAGTATTTTATTATTTTTGAAGCTTCAAGAAGCTGCAGTTGAAAAATTATAAATATGTGTTATTTACACATACATTGTAATGAGAGTTGATGCTAGACTTACGCTGCAAAAATTGTCATTCAAGTTGGAAGTTAGATTAATTGAAGCTTGCTTATGTTGCCCATATTTCCATTCAAAGTTAGAAAACTCTATGTTGTAATCATTCAAAGAAGTCAATTTATGAGGTCGGTCTATGTTAACTTTGTGTAACTATGGTGTTCATGGTTACGTAGCAGCTTTGAATATCTAAGTAACAATTAGATCTCTTCATCTTTCTTCTTCAGATTGTTGCTATTCCGTGTGTTATGTTGTCTTTTCCAAATCAAATTGTTGATATGATTCCAAAGGATCTCGGTTTTAATCCTTGGATAGTATTCTTGTTTATATTTTAGTTGTCATAAATTGAGAAAATTCATTGATGAGATAGGAATTCTTCAAAGTCTCGTGCTCTAACCTTTGAGATAAAAAACAGATAGGTCAAGTTTGTTTAGTCATTTTATCTTTATGCAAAGCCCCAAAGAACAAATTCTACAATGTTTATATTAGCAGGCTTGTTTTCATTTTAGATTTTAGAGTAGATTAAATTAGGGAGCTTCCCCTATGAATTTGAAGAGAGGTTTTCGTCATCCACTGTTATGTTTTGTGTTGTCACAAAAGTGACAAATTAAAACACCAACGAAAGCTTCAACTTGCAGATTATTTCCTTTAATTATCATGAGTAAAGTGGCAAATCCTGAATTTTCCACTACAAAAATACTTGTTAAAACCTTCATTTGCAAGGACTACTCCTCCTTGCAGTCTTTTTAGTGTTTATGGTTCTCCAAACCCTTGATTCTCCTCCCATGGAAATAGAAATGCAAACTTGGAGATTTCTGATTTTTGAACAATGCAGCCCATATATGGCAAATGTAATTGCCAATGTTTGTAACACTTGAAGAATTGTTGTGGTCTATACAAATAATTACACTCACTTTTAGCAGCCAAAAATGAATCACAGTCAATCCATACTGTAGAGACTTGTTGTACGGCTGCAGGAAATTTGATAAAAGGAGCAGTTGTAGTAGACTGTATGGTGAAGTGAGGAAGTGCAAGGTGTACATCAACAGTAACTGTAGCAGACCATATAGTAGAGGCAAACAGCCTTGGGTGTCATACGGTGAAGGATGCTGGGTGAACGAAGGGAGATGGGTGTATGATAGAAGAAGCAACATAAAACCTAGGTTGTATGATATAGTTAGTAATATGTAAAAAAAGTTAGTAAGTCATTGTTAATAAATAAATATTGTCAGTTGTTGGGTAGATTAGTCTATGGAGAAGTTATGATAGTTACTTGGGTGGTTAAAAAGTGAAATAAGTCTGTGCTATCATTGTAATCAATCCACCCTGAGACAATAATATTCCATCTGTGTTATTCTCTGTGCAAACATGGTGTAGATTTCATGATTTGTGTCCCTGAAAAATTCAATACACAGGATGCCAGGGAGTCCCCAAAAAGACCAAAAAAAGGGCGATGCCACCTCTAAGTTCCCAAATCCCCAAGACGTTTGGGACTTCATGGAGATCCACCGGGATGCATACCCATGTAAGGCTTTTTAAATCTTTATGGAATATATTACTGATTGTTTTAAAGTATTCTTATATTTTATTTGTTTTATTTATCATCTATAGGAGTATCAAGTAACCATATGGTTCTAAATAAACTTCAAATTTACAGGTATTTATCATGTGGCCTTGTCATTAGTATGTCATGTCCCATCCTTTCTTTGCCGAAAATGAATTATATTTTTAATTTAAAAATAGTGTTTTTCAACACTAATAATAAAAATATAATAATCCTAATAATAATATTTTAAATAATAAAAACATAAGATAATTTCTAATTTGAAATTTGGCGCCACTTTTGGGCCCTTGGGTCTAAACACAAAATGGTTAGAAAGGAGAATTTTCATTTCATTTCAAGGGCATCCGATTTGCAATTTTGAGTTTGTTGTTTTCAAGTTGACAGGCCATCTGGGACGAAAACCCTGCCTAGTGCTTTGTGTTTTGAGCTAATTCTACTCCAGGAGTTAGTGCTGAGATTAACTGGATTTACATGATTTTAGGTCGGTGAGGAAACATTGCCAGGAAGAAGGAAATCAATGTCAACACTAGATCGTGCTTTAGGGAGTTTTGACAAAGCACATTTTTAATAAGGAATTCACTGTCCATCGATTAGTGTTCAGTCCTGATTCATATCTGCTAGCCGATCTAGAATTGCGCCTGGACAAGTGTCGCCTCATCCTGCACAAAGCTTGAGATCTGCCCAGGAGTATAAGCGATTGATTGATGTCTTCGACACAACAATGTCATTGATTTAATCCGAGGGTTTCATACATTTTGTACAACAGATGAGGAAGTGTGAAGCAATAGGGAACTCCCAACCTACAGGCGGTGCCAACAGGAAGATCATTAGTCACTGTAGATTGAGGGGAGGATTCAGAACCTGCCAGGGATCCAACATCCCTTCAAACCATTTGAGTAGTTGCCGCCTTGGTCTTATGTGAGTTAACTTTATGAACATTCATCGATGTAAAATTTCTAGAACAGAGATTTTAAATAAACCCAAGGGTTACTAAATTTGAGAATACAATGGATTGTTGTAATGAGAACTTTTTCAATTTCATTTATTTCTGCAGTCAATTGTGTGGCTTATCAGTGATGCTTGTTGTTTACATGGTGCTGCAAACCTAGTTTATTACACTTGTATATCCATTGAATCACGGCAGACACTTGATTCATTCATTTTTTAACATCATTGAGGTTACTAAATCTGAATAGTACAGAAATTTCTAAACAACTTCATATTTATATGATTGGGAAGTGATTGTATGCATCAAATCAGTCATATCTTGTGCACAGTGTGGGTGATATTCATTCCAGATCTGAACTGTAACAATCTGTCAGAGTTGAAAATAATATCAGGGATATTTCAGTTGTACCAGAGTAGGAATCCTGCCCGCCTGTGAATCATCAGAAGTTAACATTTTTTATCTAGTGCATGTCAGCTTCTGTAGTTGCATATCAGTGTTTAGTGTCTGCATGCCAGAAAGATGAAGACATTTCAAGAATCCATGTTAGAAATTTTATAGGAATTGCATGAATATTAAAAGGATTTAATTGCATGGATGAAGGATTTAGAGACAAAGAGAATGTTTTTGAATAAAGAAGAAAAATCAAAAATCAGAATTGAAGGAAATGGTTAAGGTGGTAACCAGGAAACAAGAGGAACAACCAACAACCAAATTTAGAGTCACAAGACATCATGGAGCAAGAACAAGAGGGACCCAACAAGCAAATTGAAGGAAAAGATTCTTTGGTAGGAGAAGGTGTTTTATTGGTTTCTAATGATTGCATGTGTCAGCAAAATATCGATGAAGTGAAGGCGGAAAGGGTTTCACTTGTTGGATGCGAAGAGTTCAAGTTGAAGGAAGATGCGCCAAATCATGCACTATTTTTCGAACTTCCAAATGGTGAGCCATTGATTGATGGGTATGCATTTGAGGAGAATATTTTGCTTAGCCCTAAGTTGGGAGTTTTGTGTCACAAAAATGGAGGTGTTGAGGATATCTCAACAAATTCTCTTTCGGAAAATGAGGATGAGTATTTTGTTTGCAGCCAAAGGTATGAAAATATTTCAGATTTGTTGCTTCCTATGTCACTGCAAAATTCTTGTTATCATGGAAAGCATGCAAAAAGGGGTGATAAGGGATACATCTTGTAGTATAGAGCGTGTGGACTCTTTGTTTCATTTTCCAAATTGTTTTCGCGCATGGGATCCAAGTAACCTCTTGAGGGTCAAAGCGGATAGAAGCATCGATGTTACTATAGAGTTCCCCATCTCTTGCATTTGGATTGAAAGGAAGTTTATGAGGAATCATATAGGGCTTGTTGTGTATTCTAACCACATTGTGAAGGATCAATGTTCACGGTTCATGAATCACTCATGGGAGCCAAGTACCACAATTGAAGACAAGATCGTGGGTGATGGCCAAATGGAGATAGTCACCCCCGGGTGCTTGATACTAGATGGTGGTAAGCAAAATAGGTGTCATCTTGATGTTCAAGAGTTTGTGTCTAAGTATGGTATGGTGCTTTGGGTATCAAGCTACAAGCAAGTTGGAGGATTCATGAAGGAGGAGACACTACAAATTCCTAGCATCATTAAGGCAAGGCAATTGGTCATCCTTTTGAGTGAGCAAGTGATATGCAAAGACTTCTATATCATGGGCTTGGAGGGATCAGCAAAACATGGAGCTTGCATTGGGTGCATCTAATGGGAAAGTTCACTATGGAGTTGGAATCCAAGAAAGAAGAGATAGAACTTCAAGGCATTGAAGAAGGAGATCCTAGAGTTGCCATGGCTATGTGGATGAAAGATCATTTGGTGACAATTCCAAAGGTGAGATGCTTGATCATAATGATATTTGGTCTATTTTGATTATGCTTAATGTAACACTTCTAAGGTGGCCACCAAAGGGGATAATTGTTAAATGGAACTTGTTGGTTGAGGAACACCAATTTGACATAGCTGGGATGAGTATTGGTTGCAATAGACATGGGCCAAGAGCCATTTTGAGTATGGTTCCAAATTTTAGATTTGCTGCCCTCAACATTTCCAGCACTTCACACACCTTCCTTGCAGCCAAAGGAGAGTTTTCAATCACATGGTGGAGGAGTTTTCAGCCCCTTACCATTGCTGAAGTGTTCTCAGGTAGTACAGGGCGGTTGCCAACCTTTACTTTCTTGAAATTGAATAAAGGAACTCAGTTTTGCAGCCAGGATATTATGTTCCTATTGATCATTTTGATAAATTCATGTTTTGGATTGATGATATCTTTCATGAGCAGCTACAAATCTGTAGGTATGAGGAAGATCCTTTGCTTGATGTTTTGTGTAAGAGGTCTCATCCTTTGGGGATACTAGTTGACAATATTCCAGCTGATATATTGCTGTTTGAATGGAAATCCCAAGCAAAATGTGACTGTTACAGCCACCTTCCAGCCCACCAACAACTTGATCCAAACCATCTTTCCAGTGGTAAGGCTTGGAGCATCATGGTAAGAGTCTTTGAAGTCCAAGGTAAACATTATAACTTCAGCTTAGAGGAGGTGAGTAAAATTGTTGGCATGCGTTGGTCACATTTCTTGAAAGGGACATTATAGAGATGAAGTTCAAGGAAAAGGAGGTAATACTCCAAGGCATATTGAATGGAAACCCAAGCATGGTTGAAGTTAAAAGAATGGAGGTTAGTGTTCGGGGAAACCAAATCACTCATTGCATAGAGATAATCAAGAAGCCACTCCAAGGTAAAATACTTTGTCATGATAATGTTTGGTCCATTTTGAATATGTTCATTATGGCACACCAAAGATGGCTACCCAATGAGGTATTGGCAAGTCAAGAGCTTTTGGGTGAGAGTCAACTTAACATGGCTGGTAGAATTCTGGGTAGTAAGAACTATGATCCAAGGATCATGATGAGTGCTGTTTCAAATTTTAGAACTGCTGTCACCAACATTTCCAGTTTTCCCTACACACTATTGGCAGCCATAAAGAAGTTATTAATTACACGGAGGATGCATTTTCCGTCTATTGTCTTTGATGAGGTATTTGCCGTTGATACAAGATGGTTTCCAGCCACCATAATTCTGACTTTGGGCAAGATAATGCAGTGTTACAGCCATGATATGGAGAAATTTTCTTGGTTTAATATGCTGTATAAGAGGGTTCATTCGTTGAGAATATTAAGTGCAAACACTCCAACACCCTTAGAGCTGTTTGGGAAGAAATTCGGAGCAATATATGACTGTTACACTTACCTATCAGCACACATATGGTTTGAACCAACCATCTTTCGAATGGTACAACTTGGGGCATCATGATAAGAACTTTCAGAATCTAAGCCAAAGAAGAGGTGAGTTTAGTAGTTGACATGTATTGGTTATATTTATTTGGGAAGCTCATTACTAAGAAGGGATTCAAGATGAAGGGAGTTATGTGTCAAGGCAACTATCTTATCAAGGCAGTCATGAGCACCACATGGAGATCTCATAGGGAAGTTTACATAAAAATCAGAGTGGTGCAGTGGAAGCATGGTAAGGTAGTATCAAACTTGGAAGGTTGTGCAAAGATTTACTCACAAGGAAGGATGAGCGCCATTGTTGATGATCTGCTACCACCCAAGGAAGGAAAGAACATACTTGGGCCAGCCATGTACCAAATTTTCAGCCTCAATGCAGCTGTCATAATCATTATCAACCCCCATGCCACTTCAATACATTTGGCTTTGTAGGGATTTCTAATCATAAAAAGGGAAGGGCCACCATCCATTATGGCAGATAAAGCTTTTTCAACCCCTACAATGTTCATTCCTTTGATTTTGGCAAAGGAATATCAGTTTTGCTGCTGTTATATCACCATCAGGTTGTTGGAATAGCTGTTATCAGTCATGGACAGGAGCAAGTTGACCCAATTTATGGGAATATCCTTGATGGAAGAAGTTGAAGGAAGCTTTCAGTAGAAAATTATCATCATTGAAGTCACCTTGGAACCTAATCGGGGTGCTTTGGAACAAAAGATATTCCATGGGATAGGTGCAGAACCCAAGATTGATGAGCACGAAGAAGAGGGTAGTTCCCCTAGATTTATCATTGCTTGTGGACAAGCAATTTGGGGAAGGGAGGACTGTCATGTCCCCTCCTTCCTTCGCCTAAAATGAATTATATTTTTAATTTAAAAATAGTGTTTTTCAACACTAATAATAAAAACTTCTAATAATAATATAATAATACTAATAATAATATTACTAATAAAAACATAAGATGATTTCTAATTTGAAATTTGGCGCCAGTTTTGGGCCCTTGGGTCTAAACTCAAAACGGGTATAACGGAGAATTCTCATTTCATTTCAAGGGCATTCGATTTGCAATTTCCCAAACCCTCACGCCTCACATGGGAAAATAAAATATTACTTTATTAAAATTTCCCTTATGTCTCCCAAGTTGAGCGCCCCCTCATTAAAAATATGAATTTTAACTCACTTTTTAATATTCCTTATGTCTCCCTAGGCGCCCCACATTAAAGTCACTTTGTAACATTAAATGGCGACATCTTAATTAACATGTGGTAAGTAGAATTATAACAATACTCACCAAGGTGCAACCTTCTCACCCATGCCTTCTGCTGCCCTGAAATATAATTTCTAAGGTACCCCTCAACCCACTTGTTCACAATCTCTGTTTGTCCATCTGTCTGTGGGTGATAATTGGTATTAGGAGTGAGCTCAGTCCCACTCAATCTGAGAAGTTCTTACCAAAAAAGACTTAGGAACTTGCTATCCCTATTGCTGACAATGCTCTTGGGCATCCCATGAAGTCTAAATATCTCTCTAAAGAATAAATCAGCCACCTGTGCTGCTGCAATGGTGAAGAAATGAACAAATTTTGTCAATCTGTCCACAACTACATAAATACAATCCCTACCCTGCACCTTCGGTAGCCCTGTGATGAAATCCATAGAGATGTATTCCCATTTTTGCTTGGGAATAGGTAGAGGCTGCAATAAACTAGTTTGGTATGTATGTTCGTTTTTGTTTTGCTGGCATGTGGGACACTCAAACATATTTAAGGACTTCATTTTTAAGCCCTTTCCAAGTGAACCTTTCCCGGATCTGCCTGTAAGTCTTGAAGAAACCCAAGTGTCTAGCCATAGGTGCATCATGGAATGTCCTCAAAATCTTCACCTTAAGCTGAGAATTGAGTATTAAATAAATTCTTTCCTTATAAATGATCAACTCATTAACCACAGCAAACCTGTCATCTTGTATAGTACCCTCTACAATGCCTTTAGCCCAAGAGTCCTTAGCATACTCAGTTGAAATCATCTCTCTTCAATCAGCTGTAATGTCTACTAGAGAATACAAATGAGGTCTCCTGGATAATGCATCAGCAACTACATTCTTCTTTCCTTTGACATACACAATGTCAAAGTCATATGCCTGCAGCTTACTCACCCACTTTTGTTGCCTATCATTAAGGTCCCTTTGATTCAAGAAGTATTTGAGGCTATTGTGGTCGGTCTTGACAACGAATCTGCCTCCCACAAAATATGATTTAAACTTGGCCAAGGCATACATGATGGCCAACATCTCCTTATCATATATAGAATATCCCCTCTCAACATCTCTCAACTTCCTGCTCTCAAATGCAATGGGATGCTTATCTTGCAACAAGACAACTCTTATGCCCTCTCTTGAAGCATCACACTCGAACTCAAAAGGTTTGGGGAAATTAGGAATAGCTAAAACTGGGCAAGTGCACATAACCTATTTGAAATGATCAAAGCATCGCTGTGTTGCATCTGAGCAAACGAACACTCCCTTCTTAGTCAAATCAGTAAGCGGGGCAGCCACCTGTGAGAAGCCCTTAACAAATCTCCTGTAAAAACCACACAAGCCAAAAAAATCCCTTGAGCTGAGAGAGATTAGTCTGCGGAGGCCAATCCATAATCGCTTTGATCTTATCAAGATCAACTCTAACACCCATAGAGCTAATAATGTGGTCAAGATAAAGTAGTTCTGTCATGCTGAAATCACACTTTGACTCCTTGGCATATAATGACTCCCTCTCTAGGATGCTCAACACCTCATCAAGGTGCCTCAAGTGCTCCTCCCATGTCTTGCTAAATATCAATATATCATCAAAGAAAATGAGAACAAACTTCTAAAGTTGATCACGAAATACCTTGTTCATACAAGATTGGAAAGTAGCCGGTGCATTGGTTAGGCCAAAGGGCATAACCAAGAACTCGAAATGTCCAAAGTGACACTTGAAAGTTGTCTTCTCCACATCCTCCTCTCGGACCCGAAACTGATGGTAAGCCGATCTCAAATGAATTTTGGAGAAGTAACAAGCACCATGTAGCTCATCTATGAGCTCATCAATTGGAGAAATGGGATACCTGTGTTTTATTGTTTTCTTGTTTAATGCCCTGTAATCAATGCACATACGCATTGTCCCATCCTTTTTAACCAACACCACTGAAGAAGCAAAGGGACTCTTACTCAGCCTTATATGTCCCATGTTAGGTAACTCCTTAATTGCTTTTTCGATCTCATCCTTGTGCCTCTTCGGATGTTTGTATGGTGTCGTAATCATAGGTTTGGCACCCTCCTCTATCTCTATAACATGCTCCATGCCTCTCTCAGGAGGCCTCCTAGGAGCTATGCTACTAAACACTTTGTTGTGTTTAGACAACAAAACCTAGATATCAGGATGATAACTATTCTTTTGCTCCTCAATAATGGTAGGCATTATGATGCACTCTGCTCCCCACTCTACCTGATCATGTCGAATTAGTCTCTCTATTCTTTTGAAAGAGACCACCCTTGGCCCACCATTTGACATGCCTTTGAGCACTATTTTCTTACCATCCACTTTGAACCTCATCTCCATAGTATGCAGATTCATGTAGAACTCTCCAATGGAACACAACCAATGCATACCCAATATTGCATCTGTATCTCGTATGCTCACCACATAGAAGTCATCTCTCATCTCATAATCACCTAGCTGGATACTCAGGTTAGGAATTTTTCGTGTGCATGTAAGAGTAAATCCATCCACTACCATTACCTTGAAACCGTCAAATTCCTCTGTTTTGATCCCCCTCCTGGCTACAACTCTCTCATCTATAAAATTATGTGTGGCACCTGTATCAATAAGAGTGATAATCTACTGTCCACGAAGTACTCTATGAACTCTGAAAGATCCAACTTTCTGAAAGCTAGAAAGTTGAGCAAGTGTACCCTCACATCCAGGTTCCTTCTGATTCTTTGGATGAACTTCCTTCTTCACTATCCTCTGAATCAGATTGCTGATCTGATTTTTTTTGCAGCTGATTCATCAACTGAAAAGTACTCAATCTGTTTAGCCTTTGCCTTGATAGCACACTTATGAGATGGATCCCATGGTTCTCTACATTGAAAACATAATTTCTTCCTACGGAGTTCATTAAGTTGGTCATTATCCAACCTAGTTGGCATCTTTTGGGGCTGATTGGAATCCTTCTGAAACTGAAATTTTTTCTTGTCCTTGTCTTTCTTATATAGAAACCCCGTGGACTGAAATTTGTTTTTATAAGAAGAGGACTCCATGTCCCTAGCTTTCTTGATTGCCTCGTGTAATGTGGGTGGATTAAGTGCCTTAATCCAACCTCTCAATGGTTTGGATAGCCTATCAATAAATAATATAATCAATCTCCTCTCTGAAAAATCAGTCACCATAACCGATAACTTCTGAAAATCAGAAATATATGAATCAACAGAACCCCATTGCTTAAGTTGTGCCAACTCCTTGAGGTGTAATTCAGGATCCTTTTTATCGAATCTATCAATCAACGTCTCTGTGAACTCTGCATAAGAGTCAATTTGATCATGGCCCAATGTGATCATTCCATGGTGCCACCATTCATGGGCACTACCATCCAAATGAAGAGCTGCATCCTCAGGCATGGCATTGAGCTGAAAATAAGTATCTAATCTATGCAACCAAGCTCTAGCTGTAGTTTTCCCAAATCCATCAAAATAGGGAATAGACAACTTACCCACCTTCCTTTGCAATTCCTGTTTTTGAAGTCTCCCATCTCTATGGGGTCTATGCTTAAGTCTAAGGTCCATATAATCACGGAAAGACATCTCAGCCTGAAATTCATCACCTGAATCCCTCCAATCTCTCATTATTTGATCCTGCAACTCATGTTGTGTTGGTTCGTTTTCAACCGGAGGTTTAATACTTGGAAGAAAGTTAGGCATAAGAGGCCTAGAGTTGGTTGTTCCAGCCATAGTACGCTGAGGTACAGCCCTGTTATTGACTAATCCATCCCCATTTTCGCCATTGTTTCCAATATTTCTTCTATTACCGTTGTTTCCTCCATTATTGTTGTTGTTATTTGATGAGCACTAGTTATACTGGGAGGGGGGGGGGGGGGTGAATCAGTATATAATAAAACTTTTCTTTCTCAACTTTAATCAATCGCAATAAAACATTCAAGTAAGATCTAGCAATTTAGAGCACATAGACAACACACGATTTTACGTGGAAACCCTTTCGGGAGAAACCCATGGCAAAATATTGCTTATATATATCTTATTGATCTTCTTCTCTTTCTTGTAGGCTCCAACGTACTTCACATACAAATAGTGAGCACCAACTCACCGGAGACACCAATCTCCACTTGACAGAATTATAGGCACCGACATATTGGAGGCTTCAACCTATTAATCCTTTAATGGCCGATATGATTTACTCTTTCACTTAAATCTGCTATTCACACACTACTCTTCCTTCAAATCTGAATTTTATCAAATCATTCCACTAGCAACTATCCTTGTTCTTTTATCTCACAAATATATTCAATACAAATCAGATTCATAGTTCATATTTCTGCTCTTCCTCTTCCTTATACTCTGATATAATTGATTGATTGCTTGTCTTCAAATGAATCTTTCAACTCGCTCTTATACTTTTCAATAGATGTGTCCTTGTAACCTTGCTGGCTTTGTATTTGCTACTGGTGGACAATAATATAAAAGAGGGGGGCAACTAAACTATAATTCTGTTGGACCTGGACTTGATAGGGATTAGGGTGGGTGATTTTGACCATTGACGTGCTTTCGTTTGGACTCATACGACTGATCTTGAGCGGCTGATTGTTTTATCATTATAGAAGGCTGCCTCTGGCCTCTTTTGATGTTTGATCCTTGTCGGGTGTCGCGTGTCTACTGACGGGTTTGGCATTTTGAACTTGCCCTCCCTTTGACGGATTGCTTTGCTATCGGTTGGGCACGGGGCGCCTGTTCTTGATAGCGGTTCCACGCAAACTAGAATTGGGTGGGAGTTCCATAGTAAATTTCTGGGATGGCTAGCTTTTTGGCGGTTGAAGTGGCCTTTTATCCTTGGTTGCTACCACCGTTGTCTTTCTCCTAACTAATAAGATTTTGTATATAAGGCGATTGACTAGATAGATATAGTGGCTCGCTGGGTTCGTGCAGAGGAATCTCCCACCGGTGACCTAGGCTCGTGCAGAAGAATCTCCCCACGCACAACTATTGATTTATACCTTTCCTGCTTCTCATGCTTTCACTCGGCCCCCTTCTTTTCTATTATTGAGTTATGGGTCAATGAATGAAGTCAACTGCTGGTGCCCATAGATATAAAAGGGCAACCGGTTCATCGACTAGGTCAGCAGCTGTTTCTCCAGTCTATATAGTAGTAGTTTCATATCCTTCAGGCGCAGTTCGATATGGATATCCAGTAGGTGGTCGGGCGGGAGGGAGATTATATGGGTGGTTGTTCACCATTAGATGGTGGGTCCCTCCCATCATTAGCGCAATCGACGGCATAATCTATTGCATAATCACCCGAACCAACTTCTGTTCCATCAACAGCCTATTCAGAAGAAACTACTGACTCACGCCCCTTCTATTCCCTCCCACCCGCTGGATCGAAAGCAACAGCTTCATTAACGGCTTGGACCTGGAACTGCAACTTCTATTGGTGGTATAGAGGCTAGATACGGAACCGTGCGAAGGGAAACTGGTTTTGCCCTTTTATATACTATACGAGGTGCTACCCCTGACTTGCATGAATCCCAGATTGACAGGAGAGGTTTCCATCCATGTTTGATTGGTCGAGGACATTTACGCTTGATTGATCGGGACGGGTCATTTACGCTTGATTGCCAAGTCGAGCACTCAACCGACTACAGGTATGGGAGCACTCAACCGACTTTAGGTCTATTGGGTTTCACCATCACACCACCATCGTAGCTCATCACACCACCATCATAGCTGGTGACTGGCATGCATTAGCTCATGATCGGGATCGAACTTCTTTAAACTAATCGATCACGCGATCAATCAGTTGGAATCACGCGATCAATCAGTTGGAATCTCTATTGCCTGGAGGTGAAGGATGGCCAGGAATCAACATTAGGCTATCACGTAGAGAAGCCTTACCTTCCCGGTCACTAAACACACTCCTCCATGGAATTGCAGCCCTTGAATGCTTTGTCTTCTAGCACAAATCGTACCTCTCCTTAATATACATCGCTGCCTTGTCCTCTTGTCTTTTAGTAACTTTGTCTTATTCACTTTCGTCTTCTTCTCCAAATCGTCCTCTAGTGATTTTGTCTTCTTCCTTAAACAGATTTGTCTTTATTTGCTAACACAATTTGTCTTCTTGCTGCCTTCATAAAATCACATCATGTATACTAATGATTGCTGTTCCTCTTTGCAAAATATAACACTTTAAAATTGCTGGAATCCACAAAGTATTCGCACCATACAAAATTGATCGCTGCATGTGTATATCAAAGCATGGTATTTTAGAAATGAAATGAAATCGTTGTTTATATGATCCTTGTCTTCTTCTCAAAAGGAGGTCGGCCTCTTGGAGGTAATATAATTAAATTTGAATTTCATATTCCTTTGGCATATATGGTCGGCCCATGACACTCATTTCTCCAATGTTTAAATCTTTAATTTAAACATGCAATTTATTTAACGTGTAATGGATATACTCTTGTTTGCTTTGCTCTCCAACGGGGATGTATAACGGGCACCTCTTATTATAATGGTCCACTCTTTACCTTGACATCAATGACATCACTTAACAACCTCGTGCCTTTGACATCAATGACAACATATTCCAACATTATTAGAATTATTGCCCATAATATGCCGAGTCAAAAGAGCACACATTTGAGCTATATTTTGATGTAAATCTCGTTGTCCTCTGGCAAGATCACTTAGCATTTCAGCGACACTAGGTACCTTTGTCCTTCTTTCTCTCATTTCAAAAGGATCTCCACTTGATTATTCACCTCTTTCTCTCATTGAAGCTGCAACTATTTCTTCAATATGTTGAACTACCGGTCTCCTCTGCGAATACACAAATGGCAAGGGGCTGACAACTCTAATATCTTGTGACCACTGTTCACCACCACTCATAGAAAATCATCGCATACAAAGCGATACTCAACACCACAAGATGGCAAGATACTTTTGAGCTCTGATACCACTATAGTAACCAACCCTGATTTTTTTTGTAAAATATAAATTGCTACAGCATCACTGTAAATCAGATTTCTCACAGACACATCAAACCCATGTTCTCACACTGTTGTTCTAGTGAGTTTAAATAAGAAATATGTAGTTTCAACCCAAAGGAGTAATATGCAACAACACCCAGAATGATGGAACACTGTTTATTCATAAATATGAAATACCCATAACCTGCAATTGATTTTCAGATCTATTACAAGGGCTTTTCAACAATGTTTCTTGTGTTTTGGCAATACCCAAATGGGTAGATCAACTTTATAACTATTTTAAAACATACCCAGAAGAGTAAATCAATTCAAAATGACATTTCACACATACCCATTTGCTGCTGTCACAAACAAGGTAAAAAGATGATTGTAAACAACAATATGGTACTCACAAAACAATCCGGAACGCCTCGAAGCAGCACCTCTCCGAACGGAGATTGATGGCAATATAAATGTGACCCCTAGGTGCTTCCAAAAGGCTCAAAACAGTCCCAAAATCTAGGGCGTTTGCCCTAAAAAATGCCCACGTCCAACCTAGGATTAGTATGGCCTCCCTTGACTTGGGCGGCTGGACAAAGTGACTTGAAACTTGCCTTTGGTCTTCATAAATCTCCAATGATCTCCAATATCTTCTACAATCTCACCTTCAAAATATCATTCGAAGAATCCCGATATTTTGCAATGAAAACCTCTCCGCAACAAATCTGTAAATTCCACAATAAGCACCAACATAGTCTCTGAATGAAACTATCAGTAATCACTCCAGGTAGATCTCTGACCACCGAGAATGATATTCTCTATGAGGGTTTTTGTCCTCACAACGTTCCTGGATAAAAACCAGCAGCATAACATTTCTTCTCATGAACGCATAAACCAAAATGAGCTCCAAAAATCACTTTTATTCTTCTTCCGAAACCTACACACCTCACATGGAAAAATAAAATATGAATTTTAACCATAGTTCCACGGGGATGCGCCGCCCCTGAAAAAGGGCCGTCCCGGAGACGGGGACGTTTCCGAGACGGGTGGAATGCCCCCTTCCACTAAGCTGAAATTTTTCACTATCTAACACAATTTCCAACTTAGTAAAAGAGAGCATTAGTAATTTATTTATTAGTTTTTTCAACATGGAATCATTAAGACCATAACATATTAGATTATACTCACATTAAGTTCATATATTTGTTTCGTCATCATGCATTCAATTTATAAGCACATTCATATATACGTTATTCATTTTTTTATCATTGGTTCATGATATGACTTGTGAGGGACTTATGGTAGACTCTTACGTTAACCAGCTCTAGATCACCAAGTATGATTTCATTAAGGAAATAGTTCCATCCCTTACAGAGGCCCAAAGGTTTCACTCACACACGGAGTCCCTCATCATTTGGCTCGTGGGATTTCACTCACACACGGAGTACCTCATCCAGACGAGAGTCACCATCCGTAGAGCAACTCTTACAAGTTCTCCTAGGCCCAAGGATTTCACCCACACACGGGGTTCCTCACCACTTGGCTCGAGGGACTTACGTCCAGTCGAGAGATACCTAGGCTAAAATAAACTATTTCAACTACGTCATACCTTAGAGGTGATAGAGGGGTTAAAGGGAGAGTCTGAGTCAGCTCCAAGCATACCACCAACTTATCTTTTATTTGATTTCATAGATGCCATAATTGTTCTCATTATCATTTAACATAAGATGCCTTATATTAGACATCATGGCCTGACATCAAAATTGATCATATATCATTGACATTTATTCATTATATTAGTTTATCCCTATGCAATTCATAGTTTGTTTTAGTGTATTTATCTATCATTTACAACATGCATATATTTATTCTTTTATATATAATAATCTTACCATTTATTTTTACTAATTATAGATTGAACAAATTAAATATAAATACTTACTTACTTGCTGTAGCTTACCTGGGATTTGTTACCTATGGTTGTCGTCTTCTTTCTATTTTCCATTGTTTTCCTTGCTCAATGGAATGATTAATATAATTTTTATTGTATTGTTGTTGCCGTTTATATATTTTTAATATATATTTTATACACTTTTACTGTTGATGTACATATCTCTATATGTTAATTCTATGTTACCGGGTTCTTTGCCCAGAGGCACGGGTACGGCTGGGAGCGGGAGCGGGAGCGGGAGCGGCGACGGGAGCGGCGACGGGAGCGGCCTGGGAGCGGCCCTGCCACCCCGGGTTCCTTGTGGGTTCTCCGTCGGAGAACCCACAAGGAACCCGGGGTGGCAGGGCCGCTCCCAGGCCGCTCTCAGGAGCTCCCAGGGGTTCCCAAGCGCTCCCAGGCGCATTTTTGGGAATTTTTTTTTAAAATGACCAATTTTCTTTTAAAAAACTATAATTATATAAATTATTAAATACTATATATTATATAATATAATATAATATGGAATATATAATATTATTATATTATGTATTCTATATTATATATTAATATAATATTATTATATTAAGTATTCTATATTATATTAATAATAATATATTTTATATTATATTATATTATTATATATTATTTATTATATAATAAATTAATAATATATTATATTATATTATATCATACATTATTATAAATATTAAATTTTATATATGTATTTTTATATATAATATAATATATTATATATATATATATATATATAAATATATATATAGTACAGCCGTACCCAGCCGTACCCACAGGAAAAAAAAAAATTTCGCCGTACCGGCGTACCAGAACCCCGCTCCCGAATCCGTTCCCGTACCAGAACCGGCAACTTAGTGTTAATTTATGATATGTTTCCCTTATGACTCAATGTAGATCTAAATATATGTATTTATCCGATACTCTTTTTTTATATTTTCTTCCGATCTTTTCCTTCTATCTCACAACCTTTATTTATTTCTCTTTCAAGGGATATGTTTTGAAGAGGCACGTCTCTTATTATGCTTGGTGGTAAAAGACATACTTAACCCCCTTATAATTTCTATTACTTTAAATTAATTCCCTTTTGTGGTAAAACTAGTTCTAACCATACGTAACTCCCTTATCATAAGAGGATAGGTTAAAAGATGTTTATTTATATTATTTGTATTTATATTATATCATTATATATTATTTATATTATATCATTTATATCATAATAAATGATATATGATTTATATTTATATTACAATATAAGATAATAATAATAATATTTGTATTTATATTATTAGATATATTTATAATATATTATTTATTAATGTGATCGTTGGTGTCAACCAACTTAATTGTTGCACTTATAAATATCCTCCTTCGGCCTCCCCTTAATCTTTTTAAAGTACATTATTTATATAATATATATAGTATAAATAAATACATTTGTTATTAAGTAGGGGAGCTCTTTTATCTTATTTTATTCACAAGCATATAATATGGTGGGATAATGTTTTTGTCTTATTAGACTTTTATCTTTATATGATTTTATTTTGAATTTGACCTTTTGTTCCAAATTACTTTACTTTCTAAATTACTTTACTTTCTAGCTTTAATGGGTAAGACTTTTCATAATATTTATATATATATATATATAATAATATATCTTATTAATTATTCACATAAATATTAAAATATTTATATTTATAATATATCTAGTTAATTAAATATATATATTTCATATATTTTATAATATTTAAATCATATTAAATTAATAATATTATTTATTAACTAATACATATTAATAATATATTTTAAATAAATATATTATATATTTAGTTTATATAAGGCTAACTTATTATTTAAATAAATGATTCAATTATATATCATTATAGGGACATGACAACGGGGAGACGTCCCCCCGCCGCCCCCTCGTCCCCCCGCCGAATCCGAAACGTCTCCCTTTGGGGGGGACTTCTGGACGTCTTCGAGACTTCTAGGCGTCCCCCCCGAAATGCATTAAAAAATTATTTTAAATTTTTTTTTTTTTTTTCAGATATTCATATTTTGTCAGATGTTACTACTTCCCTGGTAGACATGTATGCAAAATGTGGAAGCATAGACAAGGCACGTGAATTGTTTGACAAAATGCCTCAAAGAAATGTGGTCTCATGGACTGTAATGATTGCAGGATATGCACAAAATGGATTTGTTGAAAAGGCTTTAGAAATTTTAAAGCAAATGCAACTGGTTGGTGTAAAGCCAAATTCCACAACCTTTGCCGGCATCCTCCCTGCCTATGTCAAAATGGGAACTTTGGAATAGGGTATGGACATCCATCAAAACATAAAGGATAGAGGAATTTTGTCAGCTGTTGTAGTTGCAATTGCCCTGTTAGACATGTATACAAAATGTGGAAGCATAGACAAGGCATGCGAACTATTTGACAGAATGCCTCAAAGAAATGTGCTCTAAAAATGTGGAAGCATAGACAAGGCACGTGAACTATTTGAAATGATAAATCATTGCAATGTGTTTAAACTCTAAACTTTACTTATTAACTTATTCCTTAGGCTTCTGCAGTTATACATCTTTTTATAACTAATTTTTCAAGTATTATATGTATTTCAACGCACCGCTCCCCCGCCACCTCCCCGTCCTCAAAACGCGTCCCTCGCCGTCCCCCCGTCCCCGTCCCCGAAACTCTGTGGAACTATGATTTTAACTCACTTTTTAATATTTCCTTGTCTCCCTAGGCGCCCCACATTAAAGTCACTATATAACATTGAATAACGCTAAAGTTAAATATTTAATTTAACTTTATAATATTAGCGTTAATTAAAATAACCCCAAGATAAATACCAAACGGTCACCGAATGAAAGGGCCAACTTTGTCAGAGTGGAATCACTGCCACGTGATGAAGTCAGTGCCGACATAGTGACTTACTAAAAATAGGCACAGGGTCCTAAAAAGGTGGAACACCAACCAAGTGTCCGAAAAAGTATCCGAAAGTGTCATTGCGAACCTCTCTGCCTAATGAGCTCAATTCCAAAAAGAGAAATGCCACATAAGCATACCCCCCACGTCTCCAAGAACTGTGGAGCTCCCTAACCTAACCATCCAGTGTTAGCCTACGGGACCCTGAGTGATAGGCCAACTCTCAACAAACTGTCAGTGCTTAGAAAGGGGACATTACAATAGACTGGGGAGTATTCGGAACCTGCCAGGGATCCAGAATCCCTTCAAACCGTTTGAGTAGTCACCGCCTTGGTCTTATGTGAGTTAACTTTATGAACATTCATTGATGTAAAATTTCTGGAACAGAGATTATAAATAAACCCAAGGGTTACTGAATCTGAGACTACAGTGGACTGTTGTAATCAGAACTGTTTCAATTTCATTTATTTCTGCAGTCAATTGTGTGGCTTACCAGTGATGCTTGTTGTTTACATGGTGCCACAAACCTAGTTTATTACACTTGTATATCCATTGAATCACAAGCAGACGCCTCATTCATTCATTATTTAGCACCATTGAGGTTACTAAATCTGAACAGTACATAAATTTCTAAACACCTTCATATTTATATGATTGGGAAGTGATTGTATGCATCAAATCAGTCATATCTTGTGCACAGTGTGGGTGATATTCATTCCAGATCTGAACTGTAACAATCTGTCAGAGTTGAAAATAATATCAGGGATATTTCATAGTATCGCTCCACATGATATTGTGGTTTATACATTATGAAACAGATAGCAGGAAATTTCACAGTTTTGCATTTTGCTGTGCACCTATGGCTATGTTACCAGAAATGACAAAGTGTAACGTGACAACAACAGTAAGACAAGTGAAAACAAGATTTAAAAAGGTTACTTATAAGAAATGTATATACAAACTCTATATATGGTTCAAAATAAATCACAGAAAGTTTTACTTACAGTTAGTCATATTAATTTTAATTATTATTAATATCATAAAAATTCATAAAATCATATATAACATATTATAATATTTAATGATATTCATTATACAATACTTAATGTTGTTTAGATTTAAAAATATAAATATTGAAAAAAAAAAAACAAAACATAAAAAAATAGTAATAAGGCCAAGAAATAGCTGTTGACAATTTGAAATCCATTGCAGGGTGTTAAAATGTGGAACGACTGCGCCAGGCAGCATTTCTTGCAACATAGCTGTGCACTATCATGAACTTTTACCTTGGTACAGATATGAATATGCTCTGATTTTTTAATACGAGCTAGCCTTCATGTTGTTACTTATATGCTTGAACACTGGTTATGAAGTGTTGCATTTGTTGCAACATAGCTGTGCACTCGATGAACTTTTACCTTGGTACAGATATGAATATGCTCTGATTTTTTAATACGAGCTAGCCTTTATGTTGTTACTTTATATGCTTGAACACTGGTTATGAAGTGTTGCATTTGTTGCAACATAGCTGCACGCTAGCATGAGATTTACCTTGCTACAGATATGGATAAACTCTGTTCCTTCTTACAAGGTTGGACATGCTCATGTTTTTAAATATGAGCTAGCCTATATTTTTATATGGTTACTTGATATTCTTGAACACTGGTAATGACTTATTGCTTTTTAAGGTATATCTATTCAAATAGTTATTCATGTTATCAACGTTGTTTGTAGAAATATGTGCTCTGCATTAGCCTTATTTTATTGGATTTTACTATCATTATACTTTCATGGATATGGACTGAAGATGGTTGGGGCACAGAGATCTGGTGGTTCATTGCTTTTGTTAAGATGTCCATGCATAATCCAAAATTTTAATTGGTTCTTATGATTATTTCAATTTTACTTCGACTCAAGCCTGTGCGGTACAAATAGGTGGGACAATAAATATGACTGACATATTACTTTAATCTGACAACATTGTACACATTGGTCTCACAGTTGGGTCACGCGCCTGGGGAATTACTTCAAAGGGCCTAGCTCTGGTATGCATCGCATCTTTGTGTTAAGACTTTTAATCTACGTGTTTCATTAATTTTATAGTATTGATAATGAAAAGATGATTCACATTGTATTTAGGTAGCTGTTTACCATTCTATGATTTTGTTGATGTATTTTGTTTCAAACGAAGCTTTGACAGATACCATTTGCTGACTTCTTCAATCATGATGGAAGCTCTGAAGCTGTCTTACTGAGTGATGAAGATGAGAGTTTTTCAGAGGTGCATGATCAGTGCCTTTTTATGTTCTTTGCTTTCGACTGTTGCAAATAAGCTTAATTACTGGTAACTGAAATTAATAAAGATAAAGAAAACACAAACAAGTGTTTAATCAATAAGTCAAATATCTATAGGTGAGAACATTGAAAAATAATCATGATACATATAACACTAACAGTTATACAATATATTTTCTTAAATACTGACGTAACAATCTAAAATCGATTTTTTCACAATTCTATGATGGCTAAAGTGCCTATATACCTAAAAAAATCATAATAGATAAAAATGGTGGTTTAAGATAGCAGCAAAAAATGTATATACTATATAATGATGGCAAATCAAGTTTGTCACAAACCTAAGATAAGTTTACTTTCAGTTGGGCTGCTAACAGCCCAAAATAGTTTTTAAATTTTTTGTGTAAAGGGTCTTTTGATTATCCAAGAGTAGGTCTACCTTCATCAATATACTATTCCTTAGCTAAGAAGCTAACAAACTCTTCTCTGTATTGGATTGCTGAATCACAGAATATCAACTTACCTGAGAAGCTAACAAAATCTTCATTCCATCAGATTGCTGAATTGCAGAAAATCAAGTCCTCCTTCCATTTTACACCAAGCTGCATTAGCAGGGGGAGTCATTCCCAGCAGGTTGTGAATGTGGGTTGTTGTGGTGGTCACTGTCTTACTGTAGCACTAGACAATCAGAGCCAAACTTGTGTATTTGAAACTAGCTAGGTGGGAAGGGCCAAGGCTTACGTCTTGTAATGTTTCCACCCAATATCCACATACTACAAGCAATTAGTAATTACTGATTATCTGCATCAAAAGATATCCCTTTGAAACATTATATCAAATAAAATATATTCTAGGATGGCATATCAAATGCTTGCCAGAAAAAGTCATAGATTCTGAGTTAGTTCAAAATCATCAACTAAAATCCTATATCATATATTGAGCTTATATTTTTCGAATTGCATTTTTAGATAAATAAACTGTGTTACACAGGGACACGTCTCTGGCCTTTAAGCACACGTCCCCGTCCCCTAATGCATTTTGGGGATGGGGAGACGACAGGGGACATCCTAAAAAAAAATTGAAGCTCCTGGGCGTTTCCGAAATGCATCCCTGGAGCAGGAAACAACATAAAAGCAAAAGGGGATGCCTGGCCGTCCCCGAGGTGGCTGGGGACGTCTCAGACGTTCCTCGACTGTCCCGAGAACAGCTAGACGTCCCCTGCATCTGAAAAAAAATAAATGCATTTAAAAAAAAATAAAGTGACATGTTGAATGTTTATTGGGTTTAAAAGGGATGTGGAGATCCCACAAACCCTCCCACGCCCATATTCACCCTAAAGCAGCTTCTATTCATTTCAAATTGTCATTGCAAAAAAAAAAAAGAAGAGTTGCCTCCTAGATGTGAAAAACTCAGAACTATTGCTGCTGTTGGGATTTTTTGAGGTTGAAGGCTGAATGTGAGCTATTTTATTGCAATAGAAAGAACTTATCAAACATTATCAACTGGTTCATAACTTCAGCCATCAAGGTATGTCCCTTTGAGTGGGTTTTTTTTTGGTTGTTCTTTTGGTTTGTAATTAGTTTTATTTTTTATTTTTTATTTCAGTTTGCTCATTGCTGTCACACAAAAACACTACAAACTACAAAGTTCAAACTTGTGAAACATAAAAAATGAGCAATAGCAGCAGTGATGAGAATGTGAATGAGGTGAGCAGTGAAGAAGTTGAACTAAATAGAGTTGAACATTTTGAAAATCAAAACACAAGTTCTATTGGAAGTGGAACTCCAAAATATTGTTTTGCATTCCCTTCATCCTCTCTTCAAAAATATGCAAAAGGCCCTTTCAACCCCAAAAAACCCTTGCTTCAATTTGGCAAAAATTTAATGTAAGATCCTAGGTATAATATCAAACCCTCAGGCTTTTTTACCTCTTTTAATTCATTGTTATTATTTAATCAAGTCCTATTGCAGATGTATACTCAGAATTAATTACTTAGAAATGATTGTCACTGAGACCACTGCTAACTGTATTGAAATATATCGCTCAGTACAAATGATTCAACCTAGAAACACAAGATTGTAACTGCATGAAACAGTAAATTTTGCATAGTACACAGTTTGCAGCAGCAACAGTCTTAACTTGATTGGCAAGATCTCGAATTTGTTTACATCAGAAATGTTTCTGTACACCCAGCAGTTACAATAAATTCAAACTTACTTGCTAATACAATGCTACTGAGTATCCAATGTGTCCACAGGAATGTCCTATCACCCAGCTTAATGCCCAGCGATCAGATCTGGGCAAGTCTGAACCCCAGCGAATCAGATCTGGGCTAATTTCTTTGCATATTCTTGGATCCCTGTGGGCAAGTGTGGGCAATGACTGGTTGATGTACTCCTGGAGGGCGATTAAGGATTTGCTGGTACAAATAGAAAGATTCGCGCTTAGCAAACCTTCAGATGATGTCTCAGCTACAAACTTCATTTCTCCTTGTAAATATGCACTTGACTACTCCACAAATCGCATCTGCTGGAATGCTTCCTGACTGGCGCTGCCAATAACTCTTGGGAAACATAAAATATTGTTAGGCTCAGTGCAAATTCTAGGGCAGAACTTGCTCTCAAATGACCAAGCTAGGGTTTCGTCCAACTTGGTGGATTCAGTTTGAGGTTTTCGTCTCAAGTGTGAAGGAAATAATTGCAGATTGAATGTCCAAATCGATGATGCCTCAATACCTTAGATGTCCTACTTTATATACACGTTGAACTTGCTGGGTTGCCAAGTTGGGCTCCTAAAATGAGGGCCCAAAATCAACTAGGTCAGCTTTGACCTAAGTCGGCCTTCCAATGCAAGTCCGCCCAAAATTTGAACTTTGAAATATTTAATATTATTATTATTAATTAATATACTTATATTTATATATAGGTGTTGAGAAACACCGTTGATAGTGAGAGGGTTTGATCCCTCAATGAAGGGACATGTAAGAGACCTTACTACAAGTGACTGAATTTTAGATAAGATTTCTTGCACAAATCAATCATACAAACTAGACAAATCATAAACTATCCAATGCCACAATGTCAAACTTTATTGAAGATCATTACAAGAATGAATGCTTGCTGTCCCATATCACAGTCATATACTGTTTTATATCAGACCAAGATATAGATGCCAAATGATGCTCAAACTTCATACCATCAAAGATACAATGATAGATATTGTGTCACTAATCAACCCAGCTTCATTAAAGCTTCATGTGAGCTCTTTGTACATGCAATATCACTGTATATCAGACCCTATTGACTGCTGTAGCTGACTGTCATAAACCCTGTATGGCTGTAGCATGCCCAGAATTGATAAAAGGATCAAATTAACTCCTCCAAGAGCAAGCGATGGATCATCCAAAGACTCCAATGCCTTCATATATCATTCCTTGTTGCAATGTAGCTCATAAAACCCTCTAATTCACTTGTATCAGCTGACTGTAATGGTAAATCAGATCACATGAATATAATATAAACTTCCAATAATGTCTCCAAACCCTACAAATGCTACCTTGGCTTGAAAGCAATGAAACCAAGGGTTCTCAATGATGTCTTATCACTCCAAAACTCTTCAACAACCTGCAAATTTAAGCTCAATGATGAATATCTGAGTAATATCACCTCACATAAAGTATGGGGTCATCACCATACAAACACAAGGGGTCATCTCCTTGCTATAACCACTGAAAATCGGAATTCTCAGTAATAAACATAAATAAGAAAACATACCAGCATCATCAATAGTTGCAAATTGAAGTTCAAGAGCTCTATTTATCCTCTCCAAGGATAGGTGTTCCTCTTCTTTGACATTTTGGAATGTAGCTTAAGTTCCACCAATGAAGAACAAGAGTCTTGAATCATTTTAAATGAATTGCATCTATGCACTCAATCATTTAAAATCAATCTTTAATTGTTTTAAATGAAATATATTTACTTCTCATATGGACCGATCCTCTAGCAATGGATTCCCTCTAGCATAGGCGGCGGCTAGAAATGCTTTGCACACAATCATTTAAAATCTTAATTTTGCATTTAAAATCCTTCATATGGCTTGGGCGATCCTCAACAACTTGGGCGTTAGCATTTAAAACCCCACAAAGTGCTTAGTCGATCCATAAACAATTGCTAACAAATATTTAAAATCTTCCTCTTCATGATTAGCGGCTAGCAATACCTCATTTAAAATCTTCAAACAATATTATCATACCTATTGCTTGCATCAATGCTTCTCATTGGCTCATGATCCAATTGAATCGCCTCATTGCACAAGGCATTAGCACTCTAAATAATGCAATTGAATTCATAAATGATAATCGCCCTCCTAGATAGCCGTCATGATCCAATATTATTGCCTCCATACAATGTAGCTCCATTTCAAATGCTAATCGATCATGCTTAGGTGGTTGCACTAGAAACAATGAACATGGGACCTATTTTCCCTTCTTGGCGAATGCATCACCTTATTCATCAATAAACTCCATAAAAATCGATTAGAAGAAAATGTAATTAAAGATTTCATTTTCTCATAATCTATCAAATCAAATGATTGAAAATACAATTTCAATATTGCATTTTCCAAACAACTCAATAATGTACTAGTTGAGCCAACATTTCGGTTCTCCATGTATAGACATAAACCAACATTCCAGTTCTCCATGTATAGAAACAAGCTCAAACTAGAAAACATAACTTAGCTCAAAATGGGGACATTACAGGGCATGACCGTCCCTCTGTCCCATATTTGCTTGCCCACAAGCAATGATTTGATCAGTTGATCCACAAGCCCTCGCTTGTCCGAGGCAGCACCTGAAAATATCTTCGTGACGACCTCAATTGCCTCCATTATTTTCATCCCTGCCGTGCTTGGAATTCCATTCGTAATGCCTCGCAGTATCACGTCCCTCCCATTCGCTTTGAATTGGAACTCCATTGTTTGGTAATCTTGCAAAATTTTTCCAAGTGAGCACAATCATTGCACACCCAAGACTACGTCCGTATCACCCAACCCCACAACATAGAAATCATCCTTAATTTGATATTCTCCCAAAGGTAGGTTGGGATGACGTAGACACCCCCCACAAAGCATGATAGTTTGTCCGTCCCCAAGCATCACATTAAACCCATCAATTTATTCCGCGACCAAACCTTTTTGTGAAACCAATTTTGCATCTATGCAATTATGGGTGGCCCCGCCATTAATCAATACAGTCACTTCGTCTCCTTGGAAAATTCTTAGAGTTATAAAAGCATGGTACTTGGGTGCTCCAGAAAGAGTAGCGAGAGTGCTTCTTGAAGTGTTTTTGAATTCCAACTCATCCTTCGTCGACATGGGCATGGTTTCCTCCTTTCTGAATCTTCTTTGGGATTAATTGCTATGTAGTGTATTTTCCCTTTTCCTAAGCATCTATGTCCCGGCTCCCACGACTCACTACAAGAGAAGCACAACTTCTTCCTCCAAGGTCATTGTTAGTTTCATGTTTGGTTTAGGATGTAGGGCCAATGTTGAAGGAATGTCTTCCTTATGTTGCTTCGTGGGTGCGTTCTTAGGGTAGGACTTGCTCCTAGTTGTAATAGCCTCCAATTTCAAGGCTTTTTGAAATGCTTCCTTTAGAGATGTAGGCTCTAAGGCATTAACCAAGCCCTTGAGGGACTTTGTTAGTCCCTCCACAAACCAAAACAAGAGTCTATCTTCAGCCATATCTGGCACCATAACTGACAACCTTTGGAAATTAGCAATACACCCCTCTACTGAACTATGTTGCTTCAGCTGTGTCAATTCTCTGAAATATCTTTGTGGGTTCTGTTGATGCGTGTTTTATGACTGCAACAAACATTAGAATAAAACACAAGAGTATTCTATCCTCTCTTGAAAAAAACTTCTCAAACGCTGAACTACATGATCGAAGGAGACTACTCCAAGGTTCCTTTTGTGTCAGGTCTTGACGTGCACAGGGATCGACTCAGTGGAATGATGTGATTTGTTGGTAATCACGAGGGGGACTTACGTATCAGACTTAGTGTTTCGGTTCTCAAGGAAGAAAAGTGGTTTCGGTGGATTCTGGAGTCTTGGACGTGGATTCCTCTTTTCTTGGACTGGATTCTCAACTTTTGACGAAAAAGATCTAAGTTCATCCAGACTAACTTGTATGGGTAATGAATGATTTCGCGATAGGCTCTTCTATAATATACTCCTAAGGAAAATTCAAAGAAAATGAAAAAAGATAGGGATAGAGGAAAAGAGTTCAGGGATCTAAATGACGGGAAAGACTACTATTGAGGATTGATGCTGGAACCACGCTTCTGCGTCGTCATGCGACAACAGCTAGGTAGAGATGGTGCGATCTTCTGGGGTAGCGGCAGGGATTTTCACACTGTCCTGACATGGAACATGAGACTGATCATTCAGGAACAGTCGAAGTTAAGCTTGGAACTAGTTCAGACTAACCATACAAAGTGATTTGCAAGCCACAGATCACGAATGGTATGAACAAATCAGCATTCAATCATTCAACAATAGCAGTTTCCATCACATTTGACTAACAAAGCTTGAAATAAAGTAAATAACTTGAAAAAGACTTTCAGATTTGCTTCAAGGAATCAATAAGACCATGTCAAACATCCAAAGAATCATATGAACACGGATATCCAATGCTTATATTCTTGCTTCAGAAGTCTGTATTACAATAATCCAACTGATCCTTGGAGTTTCAGCTCAGAAATACAATGCAGAAATGAAATCTAACTACGAGGCTGCTCTAGGAGCCTAAATATGATAGAAAAGAGAAGGAAAAGAAGATGAAGATCCTTTCAAAATGAGACCTCTCAACGTTTATATAGGCAACCAAAATACATTAGGGCAAAAAAAGAAATCAGATTTCCTTGGAATGTGTGCCATGGGTTAGAAACCCTAAGAAAGTAGGTGGGGTCGTCAGATTCCACATGTAGGTGACTGCCACCTGTCCTGGACATCAGAAGGTGAAAGGGTGACCGCTAGCTGTCCTGGGCGCCCCCTGCCTAGGACTCCTGGATAGGACTGTCCTGCCTGTTTGGAACTTCCTCCTACTCCCTAGTCTCTGCCTCCAGGAACCTGGTCAGGCAACTTCCAACTCCTCCATAGGAATACTGGGCATGTTGTCAATCCGGAACTCCATGACGGACGTGGTGGTGGCATAGGCAACAAGGATATTTTCCCAATCTACCCTCAACACTTGGATACTGTTAATGAGGATCAGGAATGAGGATGCATCCTCAAGATGGGACTCCTGGGTAGGATAAGCAGCCTTAAAGTATATGCTCCGCGTCTTGCCTTTCAATTCCTCCAAGTCAATGACTCCATCCGGTGCCACATCCAGATCAAACCAGGCCTCTAAGGATACAAGGATTTTGTCATGGATTTCCTTCAACATGGCGTGGGCATGGGAAGTGTCACCTTCAATTTTTTCAAGGTTATCCCTCTTCATGACCAAGGCGGAATACCAGCTGAGGAAATTATATACTGAATTTGCATGTATCACCTTGTTCCTCACCAAGTCCGGCTTCGGAGTGTTCATCAGTGCTTTTAGTCTAGGGATGGTTTCCTCCGGGACGACTATGAATTGCTGACATGTATCCAGAATGGCTTGGATTCTATCCATGAGTGTTGTAACTCTCTTGTTCACCTGGACGAGGTCTTCTATGAACTTATGGGCTCTATCTGAGACCTTCTCCATCCAACCTTTGGCTATATGACCGACCGTCCTCAAAACTTCAACCTCAGCTAATGAATCCTTAGTTATGCTTAGAGGTTGGGCCGTTGCTCCTTAGGCGGATTGCAATTGGCCCATGAGCTGCTGGATGTGCTGCTGCAGTTCCTCATTCTCCTGTTTCAACTGATTCTTCTTTTCTTCTTCCTTCCTCAATCTTTCTCAGATGGCCACGACGGAATCCTCCAATTCCTCCATTTCTTGATCCTTTGTGGTTGGTCCTAGGTCAACCTTCAAGATGTCAAAATCATCCGGACTGATGTCCTCCTTCGCTTCGGTTACCCTGGGAATTGCCACCTCTACTCGGCAGGATCTTGATTCATCCCTTGTGATCCAGGAAAACTTCTTCGCCTTGTTTGGATCTGCGGATTTCCCTATCCTGGCCAGAAAATCACCAAGTTCGGTGGAAGGATCATTCTTCTTGATTGTCTTCTTCCGCAACTTGTCCTGTAACCAATTGGGTTTCGCGGACGGATTGACCTCCTTCTATGGCTCCTGCAGATCTTGACCAACTTGTGGTGTGGATGTCGGTAATTCGCCGGAATTGAACTCATCGAGGAACTCCAAATCAGGGTGATGGAGCATGTCCTCAAGTCGGACCTCCCCTGGATTCCGTGATGAAAGGTCAGGCTGATTTCCCACCATCAGGTTGGGGGTTCGTTCTCGAGTGGAATCCATGGACTCATTATCTTCCTGACCAGCCTGCTCATTCGGGACCATTTCCTCCTCCACGGGTCCCTTACCTTTAACTATTTGCACCTTCCCGAAAAGATCAACCTCCCGGACGACAGAAGTGCTGGTAGAGTGAGGCCTGGATGCATTCTGTTCCTCCTGGTCAAGGCTACTGATAGTCTCCTATCGAGCCTTTACTCTGTTGGTTGGTGGATCTTCCGCCATCCTGTTCCTTACTTCCTGTCTTCTTGTTCCTTGTTCCTTCACAGGAGTTTCTTCGGTCATGTCCTCGGAAGACTGAGAATCCAAGTCTCCCATCAGGGCATAAGTCGGCCAGATGCCCCTGTTGTGCAGCTTCTCCGTTTGCTGGTTTATCCATTTCTGTGTTATCGTCAGCACAGGAGCCATAAGATTGTCCAAATGGGTGACCTTCAGATCGAACCAAATCAAGGGTGGAAGAGGCTTGTCCTTCTCCTGTTCGAAGAATGGCTGGACTTGCCTTCCATCCTCCTTGACTTGATCCAGGACTGAAAGGATCCCGGTGGCCCTGATTATGTCAACTGAAAGCCGGGAACTTGTCCTTCTCCGCACTTCGAAGTCATCCTCAGCATTTGTCCAGTGGTCCTCTAGGTGCACCTTATGTCTATGTTTCCTTCTACATGCTATGCGGGTGGTATTGAATGGGTCAAAGTTCTCCCGCAAGGAATGAGTCACTAGGTTATAGAACTGCAGCCCCTCTTTGGATCTTTCCGCGGCTTGGAGAAATGGGCATGCTTCGACGGCACCTTTCGTCTGGACCGGGTAGATTACTCCGTCCTTCTTCTGGACTTTGTCATATGCCAAGAGTTGCCTCGTCAATTCCAACAGGACCATCTTGTCCGACGGATATCTTGGCAATCTATATGGATAGCCGGAGAATCCTTGCACCCTGATGTATGTGAACTTCGGGAATTAGATGAACCAAGAGCCATAAGCCTTGATCAGCTGCTTGGCCTCGGGTGATATCCTTTAGTGAGTGCCTTCTTGGAGGGTCCTTGTGATGTGCATGGCGAATGCGTCATTGAACCTCCGGAAATGATTTACATTCTGGAGATGAAGTTGGGTGTAACAATCATAAACCTTGGCTTGCCCGTCTTGATTGCCGATACGTCACTTCCTTGACAGTCCTTGATATTTGTTATTCCTTGCCAGCATATAGATCATGTAGGAACTCATGTAAAAGGCCTTTGGTTCCTCCAAGCTTCGGAACTGTGCATCAATGCTGTCACTGAAGAGTCGAACCCAATCAATCATCTTTGTCCCGGCGGTGACCTCCTCGATGCAGTAGAACATCTATGGTTCGAAGGTAGAGGACTGAGGACTTTCCATGATCCTGTTTAGCATGACAACAAGGTCTCCATGCTCTTGCTTGAAGTCGGACTTGAGGAGTGTCCTTGGCAACTTGGAACGGTGAGGCCTTTTCTTTTGCATCCATGACTTGTTGATGATTCCGAAACAGGTTGCCGGATCGGCCTGGAACATGTCGGCTGAATCCTCCTTGCTTGTGTAGTCGATGGGACTATAGACTGGTATGTTGAATGTCTTCGCAATCTTTTTCTTGGAGAAATACACCACCACTGTGTTGTTGCGGTCGACAACCATCCTTCGTTACGGATCATAGTGCATGAAACATTCCACGATCAGCTCGGGACAAGGAATGGTGGATGGGAAGTACGCAGCGGAGGCAACTCCGTTCCGGACGATCTTAGTTGCAATCTGGGATGGAGGATGTCCATCTACTCCGTACATCTGCTTCCTAATTTCCTCCATGCTTGAGGGATGGATGTTGGTGTCTCCTACGTTTGCCCATCTCGAGATGATTCTGGATTCTCGGAGTGTCCCTCTGAAGGCAGCCTTCATCTGAGTTTGTCTTGAAGAGCCTGCCTTGGCACTTGCCATTCACATGTGGAGTCAAGGAAAGAAAAGACAGAGTATGAGTTTTTCAACGGGGTAAGGATAGAGGTGAGACAGGGGTTTTTATTCCCACACATGGGACGTTAGTACAACAGTTTTATGCATGTGGGACTAAAATCATGAATTTTCAAGTACATAGGAAGGAGAAAATAACAATATTCTAAGTAAGAAGATCCCTACTATGCATTCACATACCTCTCCTTGCACAAGGAACTTTTGACCTTTAATGGAATCTCTGATTTTTTTTAATGGATTTCTAACTTTCTAATGGATTTTCTGATTTTTATGCAGGAATTCCTGAGTTTTAATGGGTCTTCCAACAAGAAATCTGCCCTAGGAATATTCAGAAATATGCCTTGGTGAGGAGTCTTGGGCTTGGAGGATGAAATCTGCCCTAGGAAAATGTATTTCTGTCTTTGAATACTTCAGAAATCTGCCTTTAACCTACAGAAAAATCTGCCCTAATGAAGACCTTAGAAATGATGAAATCTGCAATATCCTTGGATAAATTTGTCCTCCAAGTGATGAAATCTGCCCTTGGAATGTATATTTCTGCTCCTAGAAGGTAATTTTCTGCTCCCCTTGATTTGGAATTGAATTTGAATGATTGAAAATGACTTGGGCGCCCTCCTTTTATAGGAAATTTGTCCTCCTTTGCCACTTGGCTGACCTCCACTGGAGGAAAATATAAAGTAAAGGAAAACCCCCTTGGCCGACCTTCACTGGCCGCCATAGTGTTTTGTCTTATTTTCCTCAGGCGGTGGTGCGGATTTTGAGGTGTCGGGGATTTTCCAATGTCGGGGATTTTCAAATGTCGAGGATTTCTTGATGTCCTAGATTTCTTCCAGTAAGGGATTCCTTTCAAATTCTCTTGTCCAGATTTTGCTAAGTTTTGGAGATCTTTTCCTTGATGAATTTCATGAAGGTTATTGTTTCATTTTGGACAGGAATCACTCGCGGAGGGAAATGGAATCGATCTGGCACATCTTCCTGCAAGTTCTGGAGTCCAGTTGTTCAGTTGCATGCTCAGGCTAGGTTAGGAGAGTCATCCTTTCACCTAGTTGTCTAGGAGTGCAAATTCCTTGAGGTCCTGGATTCAGCGACTCGGACAAGATTCATCCATTGGCGCAAAATCTAGAGGGTCCTGGATTGTGCGCCTAGGACAAAAAACCTTCCTGGGCGAACAATCCAGTACCTTCTGGAATCTGCGACGAGGATCATCCTTGACCAGTTTCTTCAGGATGACCAAGGACTTTGGCCTTGCATGTACAGTTTTCAAGATTTTGGCCAAGGGTTTTATCACTCCGCAGGGGGCAAGGATAGATTTCCTTCTGCTCGGATTAGAGACTCCATCATTTGATATCAGAAGTATGTTCCATCCTCCCAAGGATTCCGGATTCCATGGTGAGACTCTATACCAGGCCAGGAAGCTTTTCATGTAGGAACTTGCAGACTAGATTCCAGAAGCTCTTTATGTAGGTCACGTACTGGACTGGACAGGACCCTGAACTGGAGACCCTAATCTTGGGGCGCATAATCTAGGTGGTACTGGATTATGCGACTAGGACAAAAATCTGTCCTGGGCGCATAATCCAGTACCTGTTGGATTATGTGACCAGGGAGAAGTTTCTTCCCTGGGTGCATATTCTAGTTTGTATTGGAATATGCGACTAGGGATGTTCTTGTTTTGCATTTCCATGTTCTTTTTGAGTTTTGTCGGGACATCATTTAATTTGAAATCACTCTAAGTACCTGAAAAAACTTCATTGTTTTGACTATCCTCCGAGCTATGACTTGAGATTGAATCCCGGATTGGGGATCAGAAGGATATCCCTTAGATTGAACTTCCGGATTGGAGTTGTCGGGCCAGGAACTGAGTTCCATGACTGAAGGATGATCATGCCAAGGAGTGATAGTCTTTGTTGAATTCTGGGCCTTGGTTGGGATAAGAATCTGGATAGACCTTGAAACAGGATTTCGGGCAAGAACTCCTTGAACAAGTCTCCGGGATAGGCACTTCCGGACAGGGCCCTGGATTGCACCTCCGGGCTGGATTCCTGGACTGGAGTCTGGGAATGATCTCCTGAGCGGGACATGGAGTCTTGGAACAAGATCAGAATTGAGTTCCATGTCAGAAATAGAGTGGGGGGGTTTATTTCTTAAGATGGACAGGCAAAATCCTTTCCTGAGGATAGTTCAGAATAGGCAGTTAGGGTTCCAAGCCTATGCAGGAGGAAAATCTATGTGTTCACTTCCTCGATCATCGATGAGCCAGCGTAAACCATTAACATCATCTGAGTTCCGAAATCATGCCGGAGAGTATGGGATTAGAGCAAGAATCCAGACTAAGTCAAAAAAGAGGGGGACCCAATTTGCAATTGGGGTTGATGTTGTAAAAGGTCACAACATCTGTCGACTCCACTAGAAGGAATGTTCATTTAGACATTCCTCGGATAAGGTTCCATGACAGAATCTGAAACCAATCGAAACAAACCCTTGAGGGTTATCTGCTGGTTAAGGAACATACTCGAAAGGTGAGCAGAATCCTAAATTACATCCAGACATCTCATCTTTGTTGTGATATAAACATAAGCTTTTGTTAAAAAAGGTCTTCAAGTGTTCCAATGATAAATAAGAGTCACAACTTAAACTCCTGTGTACGCCCACGTGTTAAGCCAGATGAACAATGAATACCTGATCAAAGTTTCGAAACCGAAGGCTTAGGATGACTATCCATATCATTGGAGATCCAAGTGTGTGCGATTGTATTCATTTCCATTCGTTGGCAACTGAAGTCATCAAATTTCCTTCACATTAAGCTACGTGATTAGTACGCACCTCATGAACTACCTGGACATTGCCCCGCTGCCAACGAGTGTCTATAGCCCTGACAGGTTTGTCTTCGTAATTCCACTCGGACAGAGCCCCACTGCCAGCGGGCATCTATAGCCCTGGTAGGGATTATTTGATCGTCCTTCTAACTGAGTTATGGTGTGTGATCAAGTGCTTTTTTTTTCTTGTCTTTCTTTTGATTTTCATTTGACTAGAATTTTGGCAGAGTACAATGCAGTACCACTACTCTTGCAACACATGCTTTTGACGGCATAGGTTATGTTGATAACTCAGCTAGCTGGGTGTAGAATTCCGATGGCGGCAAAGGTGGACCATGGATTTTTCACTTAATGTAAGATCGTTAAGACTTCTTCAGCTACTTCCAAATCTTTAGTGTGTAGAGTATAGGATCCCAACATACTTCAATTTATCCTAAACAGTCAATTTGTCCTCTAAGAGCAAGCAGCATGCCATCCGGACAATAACAATGGAGTTCACAATGGATATGTCCATCTGTCACAAATTTCTCAAAGGAAAACTCAGAAGTGTTCATTTAAAGGTTTAAGCATTTTAAATAGATAATCAAAGATATCCTTGTCAAAATGTAATGTATGATTCACCTCTCGAGTCAAGTACAAGTCTTAACTAATAGATAAGTCAAAGAAGAATCATCCGGCGGATTCAAATAATTTCATGATCCGTTCTTCCAAGGAATGAGCTTCCTGGTGGATGTGCCAGATTGTGCTTAGCAGTTCTATCATCCACAAATTAAGGTCCCACAAAAAAGGGAAACCGACGCAAAACAAGCTAACAACTAACCTAATCCTAGGGAACTCTACTCTACGGAAAGCAAAGCTAAACTAAAGCAGGAGAAAAAGACTATTCTAATTATATACAAGGTGAGTTCGCAAATGAACTCATGGTAGGAAATAGTGTTTCAGAAATTGCCCGTTAATGGGAAATGGGATGTCTTCTCTGGTGAGGGTCTTAAGCTTGAATGCATTTTCTCCCAATATCTCAGCGATTTGGTAAGGACCCTTCTAGAGGTGGTCGAACTTGTCATGTTCACCTTTTCTTGCATGTGCCTTGTCCCAATATAGGACCAGATCGGAAATCCTAAATGATTTGATCTTTGTTTGTCTATCGAACCAACGTTTCACAACCCCTTGGTGTTTCATGAATTTATCCTAGGCTATGTCTCGCTTATTTTCTAGGTGCAATAGTTGTGAGAGCCTAGTTTGGATTCTCTCATCTTCTGCCAAGTATTCCTGCATAAACTGGTAAGTTGGGATTCTCAGTTGGATAGGGAAAATGGGTTCCTGGCCATAAACTAGATGGTAAGGAGATGTTCCTAGGGAGGCCTTGACACAGGTCCGGTCTGCCCAAAGAGCGAATTTCAACTATGTGTGCCAGTCTCGTGGATTCTTATCCAACAGTTTCTTGATTGCATTGAGTAGGTTTTTGTTCGTGGACTCGGCCAACCCATTACCTTGTGGGTAATAATTTGATGCAAATTTTAATGTTATTCCATGATCAAAAGCCCAATTTGAAAACTTTAAAGATGACAATGCAGAACCATTATCACAGACTAAAGCATGAGGACATCCAAACCTGGTAATGATATTTTCCTCTAAGAACTTGATTACAACATCAGTAGTGCAATGTTTTAAAGCATGAGCTTCAGACCATCTAGTGCAATAATTAGTAGCGGTCAGAATATACCTGTGTTGCGTAGAGGAAGTGGATTGATCATACCGATAAAGTCAAGTCCCCATTTGGCAAAAGGTCTTACTTCGAACACAGGTTGAAGAGGCATGGCGGCATTCCTTTCTCTCGCCGTAGCTACTTGGCAGGTGTGGCAGGTTTTGACATGCTGGTAGGCGTCGTGGAACAGCGTCGGCCAATAATATCCTGCCCTCAGGATTTGGTGAGCCGTGGCTAGTCCTCCTCCAGGACAAGTTCCAAATTTGTCGTGGAACTGTTCCATGATCTGGCCTGCTTCATTCTTTTCCACGCACCTCAAGTAAATTCCTTCATGGTTCCGCCTGAATAAGACTGCTCCTTGGAGCATAAAACATTGACTCAGGAATCTTAGAGCCCTCTTCTGAGTGGAATTCAAGTGGGCAGGACATCTTTGGTGTAGCAGGTAATGCACGATGTCATCATACCATGCATCCGGAGATACCTCTTCCAACACATAGGTCTGCTGTACCAGTCCGGGTCCTTCAACTGCAATTGTCTGAGCGAGTGCTTGACCTCGCACTATCTTCATGGGTTGGATCTCAATATCATATTCTTGGATGGTGGCAACCCACTTGCCTCTTCTTTCCCCGAGTTCATTCTGCATCAACAGTGTTTTAACAACATCTGGGACTATGGCATAGACTTTACTCCTCAGGACATAATGCCTGAACTTCTTGATGGCTTTTACTAGGGCATAGGCATGCTTTTCCACACATGGGTATCTTAATTCTGCGTCTTTGAAAGGAGTGCTCATAAATGCAATGGGATGCTTGTCCCTTTCCTCCGTCCTTTGAGTGAGAATGCCCGCACAAGTGTGTTCTGATGCGAAAGAGTACAGGTAGAATGGCTTGGTATAGTCTGGACTGCTAAGGACAGGAGCACTGGCGATGGCTTGTTTGATTTGCTCGAATGCTCTTCTGGCTGGTGGAGTCCATTCCAGCTTAGCATTTTTCTTTAACATCTCATTCAGGGGTTTCACTATCTCAGCAAACCCCGTAATGAACTTCCTTACAAAATTAATCTTTTCGAAGAAAGATTTCAGTTCTTTCTTACTAGCGGGCATGCTAACTTTGGATATAGCTTTCACACGGTCAGGATCAATGAATATCCTTTGTTCTGCTATTATATGGCCCAGGAGTTTTCCTTCCGTTACGTCGAAAATGCACTTCTTTGGATTGAGGGTAATTCCATACCTTCTGCATCTTTTGAGAACCTTTCTTAAATCTTCTACGTGATCCTCTCTTTTCTTTGAAAACACATTGAGATCGTCCATGTATATGGCAATCCATTTGCCGACTAGATCTCTAAAAGCAATGTCCATGGCCCGTTGGAAGGTAGCTCCGACATTGATCAGGCCGAAAGGCATTCTTCTATACACGTAAATTCCCCACTTAGTGGTGAATGCTGTCTTCAGTCGGTCTAGCTCCTCAACAATTACTTGGTTGTATCTTGAGTACCCGTCCAAGGAGGACATCATTTGAGACCCGTTCACGATCTGCAGTACTTCGTCTAATGAAGGGAGAGGGTAATTATCCTTCTCCGAAGCTTGGTTGAGATTGCGGAAGTCTACACACAATCTTATCTCGCCGTTCTTCTTCCTGACTGGGACGAGGTTGGCGACCCACGTCGAGTGTCTTACTGGGAAGATGATTTTGGCCTCTAGTAACTTCTTGACTTCTTGATAAATCAAAGGCTCTAGCAGTGGATTGACTGGCCTTTGACGCTGTCGGAAAGGTCTACTTCCGGGCTTGAGGGGAATGGTATGTGTGATAATGGAAGTATCGTAAGTCTTTAGGCCCTTGTATCCCCATGCTATCACATTCATATATTCTTTCAAACTCCTGAGGATACCTTCCCTTTCCTTTGGCGTGGAAGCCTTCCCAATGAAAACATTCTTCGCTTCTCCTTCGGTTCCCAGGTTCACTAGGTCGCACTTGTTTCCTTCCTCATCGGGGCGTGGAAGTGCACTTAATCTGTCGGAATCAAATAGTCTTTCCAACTTGATCAGTCCTCTGGGGATAGTATTATTTTTCAAATTCATTATTCCATCCGGATCGAACTCTGCTTCCTCCCCTTCTCCTTCATCAATGATCTGGGCAGTGAATATCTCGGAGTTGGTCAAGAAGTCCAATATGTGCTTATCATCATCAAACACCTGGAAGTTGGTGATATTATCTGGAATTGAGGGGACAGAAGTCAGCTCCACAGTAAACTTCTTCAATCCTTCCATAGCGAGTGGTTCTAATGAACTTGTTGCTTGGGCTAGAGCATTGGCAATTTGATTTCTGGATCTATAGACAGACCGGATATTGAAAGCATCAAAGCTTTCGATAAGATCCCATACTCTATTGTGGTATCTGGTCAGTCTTTTGTCATGACAGACATATTGCTTCCTTATCTGTCTTATGATTACTTCGGAGTCTCCGAACACATGCAGGATTCTGGCATTCTTCTTGGTGGCGAGCAGTAATCCATGGACAAGTGCCTCATATTCCGCAATGTTGTTGGTGCAGGGAAACTGTAATCTATGGGCGGCTAGGTAGGCTTTTCCAGTTGGGCTTATTAGTTCAAAGCCAACCCCAACTCCCTTTTTGGATTTGGATCCATCGAATCTCAACATCCATGCTTGATCAGTTGCAGGTGCTGGACTTGGATTCTTATCGCCGTTCTTTCTTTGTCCTTTCTGGACAACTTCTTCTTTGGGTGAGACATTGTCACTTGTTAACACTTCTTCTGGAGCTGTCCCTTCAAGCTTGGGTTCTACCGGAATTTCCAAGCCGGAGGCCTCTGGAATCCGCTTGTGGACTTGCTCCAGAGCAACTTTGCACATTGCGCAGGTAAACTCGGAATGGAAAGCATTGTGGATCCGGCACCAATTAGGCAGCATCAGATCCTCTATCTTGGTTTGATTTCCCAATTCCATTCCTTGCTTGACATTCCTAAGAACAAAATTTTTGAAATTTTCAAACATACCGGGATTTTCTTCTTTAGAGTTGGAGTCATAATCACTTCCCACCAGTACTTCCGTGGAGCCTTGCATCATGAGCACTTCATCGACCTTTGGTCTATAAAGGCCGAGATTGGTTTCTACAAAGAATATCTCATTTTCTTCACCGTATTCGGTGATCATTAGCTTCAGACGAGGAGTACTGTCTATCCTGATCTGGTTCGGAAGTCCCCTCCATGACAACCACATGTGGGAGAAGTCAGTGGACACATACCCGTTCAACTTTCTCAGCTAGTCTCGACTCAGCAACATGCCATATCCCTCTGGAATGTCCACCACGGAAATGTCGATAATGCTGGATCCTTGGATCAGTTGCCAATTGCATGTGGATGTTATGAAGCTCTCCAACAACTGGGACTTCCGTCTTGTCGAGTTGAGTGACCTTCCTAGAGGTTGGTTTTGGTATTAGACCCAACTTCTTGCATACGCCTAGGGGCATGACATTGCTTGATGCTCCAGAATCCATCAGACAGTTGTGCAGGAGCTTGCCGAACATCCTTACTGAAAGGAGAAACGGTGGAGGCTCATCTTTTCCTTGGTAGAAAACTACAGACTTCTTCTTGGGAGTACTGAAATTTGCATTCTTTCCTAGCTCAGGATTTTGACCTTTTGTTGTGTTGTTACCTCTTATAGGTTCCTTATGCTTCCGCAAGTTCCCTCCCGGTGCTCCTTCAGCGGTATGAGCGACGTTCTGAGCTACATATACGGCATCTGGCTGAACTTGGGGATCATAAGGGAATGATGTGCCATGTTGGTATTCGGGGTTCCATTGGCCCGAGATGCATGAGGTGAACCGGATGGGTTAGATGAACTGGAGCCGCCTTGCGTGCCCGAGGTGAAGTTCCTTGTATTGGTGTCGTTCAAACTCTCCAAAAAGGTCTCCCTGATTTTAGGCACTCTCATTAACTCGGTCATAGGTAGGCTCACTATTATCTTCTTGAATTCCTCTGTCACACATTGGCTTAATCTCTTTAGTTTATCTTTGGGATTGCCATCCCTGGAAATAGGGGCCTTGGGAGCGGCACCTCTGGATGTATCGACTCTTTGAGGAGCATCCCTCTGTCGGTACCCTGGTGAATCCCTTGGGTAGCTTGGATTGTTATTGGCATTTGGATCCGGTGGAGTCCGATAACTGTTCGGAGGGGTCGAGGTGGTCAATGGCTCTTGGGGCGATAATTCCTTTAGTAGACCCTTGGACTTGCATTCCCAGCTGATTGCTGGAATGCTTGCACTTCATCCACCTCCTCAGCTTGGAAGTCATTATTGTATGGAGGGTAGTAGTATGGATCTTCGACGGGACCATTTGTTGATGCGGGAGGAAATCTTTCGTCGTACCCCATGGAGTCGTACTCTGGCACAGGAGGGAATGTGAAATCCTCTAGGATAAGGGCGTGGTCATACCTCGTTGAAGGGACAATTTCATATCCCGTGGCGGGTGGAGGGGTATCCTGAGCTTGTGAGCTCTGCATTTCCTTGTGAAAGATGTCCGCAACAATCTTGAACTCAGTGCATTGCAACTCCGAATGTTGGTTGGTGTTGTGCAATCTACACCAACTGGATAGTGCTGCCTCTGCTAGGAAAACTTTATCCGCCAGCCTGTCCACGGAACTGGGAGGATTGTCCAAAGGAGAAGGGACATTTCCATTGTTTGGAGTTGTGTTCCACGTCCTGTTCTGCCTTGGATATCCTTGATGGTTTGCCCGGAATCCCGGATTATTTCCTTGATTATTTCCTTGGTGATTCCCTTGATATCCTTGACTTTCTTGGGAATTCCTCTGCATATTTTGCAAGTGATTGTTCTGGTTCCTGAGGTGAGTGACTTTTGTAGACAACTTTCTCACTTGGTCAATCAACTCTTTCATCTCATCTTTCTCCTTTTGAGTTCTTGTCGAGGACACGCCTTGAAGGTACACTGGTTGTGCAGGCATTGCTTGGGAGACGGGCACTCCGGGGTGAAGTACCAACTGGTTGTTGGGAGTGGAATGGGATTCATCACTGGGGTGTGATGTGCCAACGCCTGATTAATCCCTTGGACCTGATTTGGCATAGTGGCATTGTAAATTCAAATTGAACTTTATAATCTCTAACTTAAATAACTTCTGAATGTTGAATATTGCAGACTTAATTTATTACTTTCTTTTGTTTTGCAGATGCAATTTCCACTTCATACACTTTCGATTTCTGTGTCTGTGCATGGTATTGCAAGGCAAAGACGTTTGATATATATGTGGTTTGTAGTAGGAGTCACATCTGTGATAGACGTGACTCCTCAAGGAGTCACGCCTATCACAGGTGTGACTTCGTCACCCTTTCTTTAGCAGACCGTTTGAATCATCGGCTTTAACAATTTCCAATTACCGTTAATATGCAATCGGTGTTTATAATTTGGTAATATGTCATTCGATCATGCTAATTTGATATTTATTTAACATACCTTATAGATTCATATTTAATATGATCATAATGAATATGTTATCTGATCGAAGCTACAAACAACTCAACACTCCCTCTTAGCTCGGGAAGATAACAATATCACAATAATCTCTGTGAATATCAATTATCTGATCTGTAATGAATTTAACAAAGTAATTTAATATCACATAACTCATGATATATAGTATCACCTATCTCGTGATACGTAGCATCACCTACCTCGTGATACTAAAGGATATACTATACTCGAGAACATTACATTCTCCTTATATATCCTAGTTATGGTATGTGCACTGACATTAAGTCACATAATGTCTACCATAACTTAATCATGATAACTTCATGATTAATACCAATATCAAGTCACATGATATTAGTATAATGAACATTAGAAGATCGTCACCTTATAATGTTAGGTACAAGTGTAGATTATCCAAAAGATCGTCACCTTTTAGAAATAAACATAGAATGGGTAGGCCCATAATGTCATAGAGTCACACATATGACACAAGATGTTTACACATTAAACATCTTTAATATATTAGTACAAATCAATTAGAATCTTACATTTCAATCATACCAAGATTTTTCCTGAAGTGTTCAACTTTCACCTTGAGGAGTGATTTGGTAAGAATATCTGCAGTTTGATCTCCTGTACTGATATACTCCAACTGAATCACATTCCTTTCCACCATATCACGCACATAGTGATGAGGAATCTCAATATGTTTAGATCTATCATGGAATACTGGATTCACGGATAACTTAATACAGCTTTGATTGTCGCAGTGGATGATAGTTGGTTTCAGAGGTTTACCAAATAATCCCACAAGCAGTTTTCTAAGCCATACTGCCTCTCTAGCAGCCATAGAAGCTGCAATATATTCGGCTTCTGTAGAACTCTGAGCAACTGAAGACTGTTTTCTGCTGATCCACGATATCATTGCTGACCCTAAACTAAAACAACATCCGGAGGTTCTCTTCCGGTCAGTTACACTTCTAGCCCAATCTGAATCTGTGAATCCATGTAGATCTAAGTCAACCTTTTCATATTTTAAGCCATAATTTAGAGTACCTTGAAGGTATCTCATTATATGCTTCACAGCCACAAGATGTATCTCCTTGGGCTCACACATAAACTGACTTAAGGCATTTACAGCATAGCAGATATCAGGTCTGGTATTGACCAAATACATCAAGGATCCAATCATCTGTCTGTAAAGAGTGGGATCTGCGAACGGAGAATCTGCTGCTGCTTCCTTCAATTTATGAAGATTTGTTTCCATGGGGGAAGACATAGGTCTACATTCCATCATACCAAACCTTTTTAATATATCAATTGTGTACTTCCCTTGGTTTAGAATAATACGGTCTGATTTTTGCCATACTTCCAGTCCAAGGAAGTAGTGTAATAGACCTAAGTCCTGTTGTGACCAAATCACACATCACCCCATTAGGAATAGGGACCCCCCTTTTTTTGAGCTCTGAGCTTTTCAGTGAGTTTCCAATGAGTTTTCAATGAGTTTTAACGAGATTTTAATGATGTCCTGACTTGTTTTCCTTTGCTGGCTCGGTAACAATTTCCTTGCCTATGATCTTTGGTTCACGATTAAGGATAGATGAACTTGCAATAATGAAGAATTGTGATCAAATCCTATCTAGATATTGAGTTTTGAAGTTAATCCTTCAGAATGTTTGAGACCCTGAAAAGACTAAGCCTGGAGCCTGAAATCCTGAAAATCCTGAAAAATGGCTAAGTCTGAAATCTGGTGAATCCTCCAAATTCTATATTTTGCATCTTAAATCCGGTGGATTCGGGACCTATCTCAAACATCCTGAAAGGTATATTGAAAAATATTTAAAGTATAAGTTTAGAAACTTATACTTAAATATATTTTTCAATATACCTTTACTCGCGCGATCCTGAAAAATACTTGACGAAGTCAGAGGATTCAAAATCCTGATCTAATGCGACTAGACACTTAGATGACGCAAATCTGGGCGCAAAATCACGAAGCATAACACATTTGAGCCAGAGGATTTGAAAACTTGATCCAGTGCGCCCATCTAATCCTTCATTCAGTGCGAAAATATCAGAGGATTTGAAAACTCCATCTAGTGCGCCCAGACTAAAAGGTCATTTCGGAGGAAGAGATGAGGATTTTAATGCCTTCAACCAATGCGAAAATGAAAAAGACAAGTCTAAAGCCAATCTTGGAGCGAATTTTAATAAAAATTCCTGAGGATTTCAATCCTTGAAGTGATGCGCCACCAAGAAGGGAGAAGTAGGTTTGAAGTTTTGGAAATGTCTAAGTGATGCGCCAAAACCTAAGGATCTTTTCCCTCGATCTAGTGCGCCAATTCCTGGGGATTTGAGTTCATGAAGTGATGCGCCTAAAACTTGATCCAGTGCCACTTCTAAAGCATGATCTAATAAGACACTTGAGAGATAATTCCAGAGGAATCTAAAACATGATCCAGTGCGCCCAAGCAATTTTAAAGATGAAGTTTTAAAGACTCAAATCCAAAACGCCTTCCATAGGATCCTACAAGGCCATCCAATGCGCCCACACTCCAGAGGATTCCTAAGACCCTATCTAATGCGACTTCCTAGAGAGACAAGTTTAGAGGATTCTAAAATTTGAAGTAATGCGCTCAAAGTGATTCCAGAGATCATTTTCCAAGGCTATTCAATGCGATCAAGTCTAGAGAATCTAAGTTGTTTAGGTGATGCGCCAACTTCATGAGGTCTCTTCTAAGGTAGAATGACAACTCCACAGGATCCTAATCCTCTATCTTATGCGCTCACCCTCTAGAGGATTCGTTATACTTGATCTAATGCGATTTTTTGAGGGAAAATTCTACAAGTTCCAACAACCTTTAACCAAGGCATTATTCATAAGATTTGGAAACTTGAAGCAATGCGCCAATAGCAAGACTATCCAATATGCAACATCAAGGTAAAGTGAACTTCATGCTAAGAGGATTTGCCGAACATGATCTAATGCGCCAAAGTTTGAAGACTTCAAAAGGGGTATCTAGTGCGCCATCTTCCAAGTTCCTTATCCAAGCGTTCAACAAGAGGAAAACGAAACTTCATTCCTTGAAGATCTCTAATTGCCCAACCAATGCGCCATATCCAAAGAGGATCCCAATCCTTCAACTAGTGCGCCAAAACTTAAGAAGTCTTAGGACATGATCCAATGCGCCATACCAAGAGGAAAGACCCTAAAGTTCTATCTAAAAGTTCAAATGACTTGAAGACTTCATGTTACCTATCAAATGCTCCATAATTAATGATCTAAAGCGCCAAATGTTTAAGAGGAATTCTATGCCTTGAACCAATGCGAAATCACTAGAAGAATCTAAACTTGAATCTAGTGCGACTCACAACAAGAGGATTCTAATCCTCTATCTAATGCGAAACATGAAGGAGGATCATCAAGGAGTTAACTAGTGCGAAATGTTGAAAAGAGTTTTAAGACAGCAAGACAGCAAGACAAGAGGATTCTAAGAAGGAGACTCCATTAGATCATCCAAGGCGAAAAGACTTGAAGATTGTTAAAACCCCATGCAATGCGAAATATGAAGTGAAACTCGAAGACCTCCATCCAATGCGAATTGCTAAGGAGAGTTTCAATACTTGATTTAATGCGAGATTAGGAGGATGATGAAGGAAGAGCATTATGAAACAAAGATAAGAAGACAACAACATGCTGATCCAATGCTGTTTTAATGAAGAAGACATTTACACGAAGACCTCAACTAAGGCGAAATTCCAAGAGGATTCGAATTTTTCATCTCATGCGCTTGGAGGAGGAAGAAAATGTCTAACAACAAGAAGAAGAACATCAAAACTTTATCCAATGCGTTCACAAAAGAAAGAAGTTTCAAACATTTAATGATTGTTGCCTTCGTGAAACGTGAAATTGCATTCATTTAATAAAGATCAAAATTAAATTAAATGTTTGTGCATGAGGTCGGCCTAGGAAGAAGGAAGGTTTTTTAAAGTGAATTATATATATGTGCCTCATTTCTTTTTCATTTGATTTATTTTCAAGAGCAGATTTGTTCTCCAAAAGCAGAATTTTCTTCAAGGAGCAGCCACAAGAAGTTGATTTTAGAAGATAAATTTGATTTTATCAAATTTTGCCAAGTGGGAAATCAAATTGCAAGGTATCAAATACAAAACAGCTCATCAAGTAAGTCTGATCTGAGTTTTTTCTGATCTGATTTTCTTATTTTTCTTTCATTAGATGCCTTGAAATTGTCCAAATATTGATAAAATTCTGGAAGAATAAGTGGATTTTTATGATTTTTCATAGATTTTCCAAATTTAATAGTAATATTTCATAACTATAGAGGAAAATTTCATAATTTAATCTACTAAAGTTGCTGAAGTCAAATCTAGATTTTGTTTGCAATCACTTATTCACGTCAAGTCTGCAGAATAATGGCAATGACTTCCAAGGAACGACAAGCCAAGATCCGGATGGATGCCAAAGGGAAGATTCCTGAATCAAAGCTCGTCTCAAGGTGGACAAATATAAGCGATACAAATATGGGAAGTAGCAACTTGGAAGATATCAAGACAGTCCTTGAAGAACCTAACGGAGGAAGCCTCGCTCGAGCCATCATGAGGAGTGGAGCCATTGAAGCTGCTTGTTTTCCGCCAACTTTGCCGTGTCCGGAAATGATCATCGAATGTGTCAAAAAGTATGATGTAAATACAAGGCAAATCATAGCCAAGGATGGAACGATACTAGCCTATTTGCAAAGGGAAGCAGTTGAGGAAACTTTCAACATTCCAACCAAAGAGAGGATGATCAGCATCTCAAAACAACAAGGCCAGCAGGAGTATGATGTCGACACCAAGATAAAGTTACAAGAGATAAGGAGAGAGTGGATGGCCAATCCAGCCATGAAGTTCAACATGAATAATCCTCCACAGTTCCATAAGTCAGATTTTCATCCGGAAATTGGATATCTAATCATGTTTTTGAACAGAATGACAGGAATGCCTCAATCTGCTACTTTCCAGCCTTGGATGTACTCTTTCATCAAGTCAGTTCTTAAAGGGAAAATGATTGATTGGGCTGGACTTATCAGTCAAAGTATACATGAGCAGTTCCTCAGTTTTGCTAAAACTAAGACTTGTTATATGAGTTCCTATATAGTGTATCTTCTTGCCAGAAATGAAGTCTACTCAGGTTTAACCAAGAAAGGAGAAGTCGGCATTGGACCTAACAAATACTTGTCACATCAATGTTATCCTCAGTTGCACCTGAAGAGTATTAATCATTATACAAGGTTTAATGATGCATTTGCTATGTTCATAATGAAGAAACTGAGGGGAGAATTTCATAAAAGGTTGTCTAATGCAGCAAGAGAATTCATTTCAGCATATGGACACTGGTATACTCAACATGAAAGGTACACTTACCTAAGGATCCAAGGATTCACATCATATCCATACAGATTGCCAAGGTATCCAACCAACAGGATGGTAATGTTAGAAGTTACAAGACAACTCCTAGAACTCATCAGGTTGCAGAAGTTGAAGAAGAAAGGAGGAATCCAATTTCCACTTCGTCTTGGACAAAATCTGGAATGTCCATCTTTATCAGCAGCTGAGTATTCTGAAATAGAGCTACAGGCTTATCATTTGCAGACTCATGGCACCAAGAGGCCTAACTTTGACCCTTTCCAAGTTTGCTGGAAATACAACAGAGAATTCAAACATATCAAGCAGTTGGAAGACCACTGGGCCAGTGCCCAAGATGAAGATGATCTCCGAACTCTTCAAAGTTCAAGACTCGACTGGGATTTAGTCAGAGCCACCAAAGCATTCAGGATTCCAGACCAGTTCACCGAGGATGATACTATGCTAGTAGATGAATTTGACAAAATAAAGGATTTGCCTTATACAATTGATTGGTCAAAGAGAGATGCATCCGAAGAAGATTTGATAAAGCCGGTTTTAGCCATGACACAAGTGTGTATTAATCAACTATTACAGGAAATGAGTGCTGAAAATCAAGATCTCACCTACAATAAGATGGATGAAGGAGAACCCAAGCAGCATAGTACACATAGCCAACCACAACATAGTGGGAATGATCAGAGCAATAATTCAGCTAGAAAGAGGAAAAGACCTAGTCAAGATCAAGGGGAATCAAGCCGAAGACCTCAGAAAAAGAGTAATCCATCTACTTCATCTAATCCACAAGAAGGTGTTTCAATTGTTCAAAATCCAATACAAGAGATAGAAGTAATAGAAGAAGTTGCATTGATTCCATCAGAAGAAATCCAATCAAGCCCCACTGTCATAATAGAAGAGAATGATGATCTTGGTCAGGATGAAATAGGACAAGCTGAATCTGATGAAGAAGTAGCTCGTGTTCAACACAATCAAGCCCATGAACAACGAGATCTTTCTACTTTCCCACCATGGTTGAGACAAAGGATTGAAGAAAGCACAATTGTAGAGACTTATCAGCCTACTGCAGTTGAGGAATTGCTTGTAAATGTACAAAAGAATAATCAGAAGAAGAAAGCCACGATCCTTTCTAAAATCACTCAAGATTCTGCTGGAAACAGAGAGGTCCACATAGCTGTTCCTAGAAGTGATAAGGAGATAGAAAACATGGCACCTGAGGATTATAATTTGACTACAATTGGCATGGGTCCAATCACAAGGGAACAAGTCGATGAAGAACTACAAGATGCAGTGAATAATGTGAGAAGTATGTTGAAACAAGAAAGAGAAGCAAGGATAAAAGTTGAACAAGATTTTAGTACATTGAAGCATTACATCCAACAGGTCATGCAACCTATTCAACAGAAGGAAGCTACTGCAATTCCTCCTTCCATTCTTCCACAGGAAACAGTATCCCGAGTTGAGGACATGAGAACTTCATCCCAGATGATGAAGGGATGGATAGAAAAGACAGAAGACAAGGCCTATATTTACCTAGAAGAAATTGTGCAAGTGTATGACAGAGTCATTAAGCTCCAAGGTCGAGTTCAAGCTTTATTGGAAAATTGTGCTGAGTTCAAACCAATCAAAGAGCAATATATGCCACAACTCAGAAGCTTAATGGAAGCTCCAGTAGAAGATTTAATTCATAATAAGGTGATTGACAGAGATACTCCACATGACTTTGTCACTTGGTATTTCTCCTTTCACAACAAGGGGCAACTAGTTGATAAGATTGAAGTAGATATGTCCAGGATAAGAAGTGTTCTTCTAAGAACAGAAAATCATATATATACTGCTTTGACAAAGATTTGTAATCCTTATGGAAATATTACCATTGAGAACATGAAGCAACAAGTTAAGGCATTCTACTTTCAATATGATGGACTTGATGAAAGTCAACTAGATAATATATTCACACTTGCATATCGTCTTGGGGAAAATAAGTCTTGGATAAACGACTGGGAGAAGACACTTGGAGTCTATGAGGCAGATGTAGCAGTGGCAGAAGGATCCATTAAGGCAGCGACAAGTGTACCAATGGAAGATATTATTCAAATTGTGTCCAGATTCGTTGTATCTCATAGTACTACTACATAGTACTCGCCTTGATGATGTGGCTTCCTTATCCTCTTGGAAAGCGTGCCTTTGTTCTCTCTTTCATGACTTCTTTCATTTAATATGAGTAACCTCCTGTATTTAATAAAGTTAACCTCATTCATTTAATAAAGTATAGTTTGTTGTAACTACTTGTGATGTGGCTTGATCTGATCCGCTGATTTCGCCGATCAATCTTGACCCTTCTCTCCTTTGAGGACTATAAAAGAGCTCTCATTGCTCTCATTTGTAACGGTTGGAAATTCTGAAATTGTTGTAAGAGCTCTCTGAGATAATAAAGGACTCATTGATTTGGTGATTCTATTTATATTTCTGAGTGTTTGCATGGTTTCAATTTTCACACGAATATTAAGTTAAGTTGCAAGTTTTCTTTTTTAGTATAAGTTAGTTAGTGAAAGATTTTTATTACCTTGTAGTGAAGTCTTTACAATTGAGCGTCAATTTGATCTTTATGCTTGTTGAATTTTCATGAGCATAATTGATTTAAACATCTTGCATACCTTTGAAGATAGCACCTCTCTTGTGTAGTTGTTTTATCTTGGCAAAACAAGATTTGGTTCGACTTCACTTTAAGCAGTAAACGTCCTTCCATTAGGATTAGATTAGTATTCCTCAACCCTATATCTTTTGCCTTTTTTTTATCAATCATTTAGATTTAGGATCAGAACGTCCATTGTTAAATCATACGCGTCAGTTGCAGTACCTAGATTTTCTAGTGTTCACTTCCAGAGTCATTGAAACAACAAGTTGAACAATTGTGTAAGTCCCTTTGTTGATTAACAGCAGAATCATACTTAAATCATTGAGCTGTTTCCTACTGAAATTGAAACATTATTAGAAGAAGGAACCTTGGAGTCATCTCGTTTGATCACTTAGTTCAGCATCCGAGAGGCTTTGCTCAAGAGAGAGTTAAATACCTAGTATTTTACTCTATTGTTGACTTGTCGAAAAACAACCATCAACAAGTCCTTCATGTCAAATTCTGAAGCTAGATCTTTCTTACATTGATCAATAAGATGATCTTCTCCTGTAATCAATTGATCATCAACATATAATATCAATATTAACATATCACCTTTGCTTTGTTTGAAGTAGAGATTTGGATCTGCATTATTCTTTGAGAAGCCTAATCTCAAGAGGTAACTATCAATTCTTTCATACCAGGCTCTGGGGCCCTGTTTAAGTCCATATAGAGCTTTCTTTAATTTACATACATGGGATCCTGCATTGTGAATCTCAAATCCTTCGAGTTGCTCTAAGTAAACCTCTTCTTCAATGGTTCCATTTAAGAAAGCAGTTTTTACGTCCATTTGATGGACTTTCCACCCTTTGGCTACTGCAATAGCTAGAACTGCCCTGACTAATGTATATCGAGCAACTAGAGCGAAGGTTTCGTCGTAATCAATTCTTTCCTTTTGTGAAAATCCTCTGGCTACAAATCTTGCTTTGTATTTCCCTATACTACCATCTGCAGCATGTTTGATTTTAAATAGCCATTTTGAAGAAACAACAGATTTCCCTTTTGGTCTAGGTACTATATCCCACACATCATTCTTCAGGATGGATTGATACTCCTCTGTCATGGCATCCTTCCATATTTGGTGCTTAAGAGCTTCTATAGCACTAGAAGGTTCTGATTTAATGAATTCACTCATTAAAGCTACATAACTAGAGAATCTCTTAGGTCTTGTGCTTTCCCTAAAAGTCCCTGATGGAGCGGCATAATTTTTAGCTTCTTCCATTGTTTTGGTGGCCCAGAGTGGTCTTTTCTAGTGATGTGATTTGTTCATGGTTTACATCTTCCTCAGGATACTCCCTCTGAAACTCAGGTGTAGGATCCTCTTCTATGCCTGAGTTGGAAGTTTGAATTTCTGTCTCGATATAATTTCTGGCTCTTTGAAAGCTATGTCTTCCTCAAAAATCACATCTCTGCTTAGTTCAATCTATCTTTGACCAGGGATATATATTCTATAAGCTTTTGATGTTTGACTATAGCCTACAAATTTCTCCCAGAAGGTTCTAGCTTAGTTCTTTTCTCTTTGGGCACATGAATGTAAACAGGACAACCAAATATCCTTAAATGACTAATGTCTAGTTTTGTGCCAGTGAAGGCTTCTTCAGGAGTTTTGTCATCAATATGAGAGTGAGGACATCTATTCTGTATATAGACAACAGTACTAGATGCGTCTGCCCAAAGTGAAGTGTCTATATTCTGATCAAATAACATAGCCCTAGCAGCTTCTACAATGGTTCTATTTTTTCTTTCTGCAACTCCATTTTGTTGAGGATTATAAGGTACAGTGAACTCCCTCTTAATCCCAGTGTTTTTACAAAAGTCTTTAAAAATGTCTGAAGTGTATTCACTCCCATTATTTGTTCTTAAGGTTTTGATTTTTCTCCCGGAAGAGTTTTCAGTAATGGATTTGAATTCTTTAAATCTATTAAGGATTTCTTGTGATTCTTTACATTTAAGAAAATAGATCCATGTCTTTCTGGAGAAGTCATCAACGAAGATTACATAGTATAGAAACCCACCTAGGGAGGGTACAAACATAGGTCCACATAAATCTGAGTGGACTAGTTCTAATATGTTATTTGTTTTGCTAGAACTATTTTGAAAGGACCCCTTTGTATTTTTCCCTAAGGCACACCCCTTGCATACCCCTGAATTACATTGTTTGAGTTTGGGTAAGCCTGTAACTAGTCTTTCCATGGAAGATAGGGCACATAAAATTAGGTGTCCTAGGGCACATAAATTTAGGTGTCCTAGTCTTCTATGCCATATTTCATTCATTAGAGTCTGCAGTTTCATGAATTAGGGCTAGATTTGGTTCCGTACATAACTCGTACAAGTACCCTTGTCAATGACCTATGGTTTTGGCTTTCTTAATAGTAGAATTCTTTGGCCATGCCAATACTTTGCTATCCATAAAGGTCACCCTATATCCATTATCTTCAAGTGCAGCTATGGAGACTAGATTTCTTTTGATGCCTGGGACAAACAATACTCCAGTAAGTTGGATGGAGATGCCAGTCTTTAATTTGAGGGTGCATGTGCCAACACCCTTGATTGGATGTACAGAGTTATCTCCAATTGTTACTTCTTCGTCAGTCTCTTCTACCATGGTGTCTAGTAGTTCCCTGAACCCTGTGATGTGTCTTGATGAACCACTATCTATAACCCAAGTGTTGGATTTATTTGTTTCTTGGTTTGAAAGTATAGAGTAGAATACATATTTCTCGGATTCATGCTCCTTTATTTTGGCATAAGATGCTTGTTGCTTGGTTTTGTTAGGACATCTAACTGCATAGTGTCCATATTGGTCGCATCTGAAACATTGGATGCGAGAAATGTCTTTCTTGAATGAACCTTTCCCGTGATGATTTTTCTTCTTGAAGTGTTTCTTCTTCTCTTTCTTGTGAGAGTTTGTATTTAGAACATGAAGATCTTCATCTATATTTTTTTGTTTTGACCCTTTCTTCGTCTGTCTAGATTCTTCTTGAAGACAATCTGATCTTAGGCGGTCAAATTTTGGAAATTTAGACCTTGCACTAATGCCTTGAACAAATGTCTCCCAGGAATTTGGGAGACCATCTAGGGCAATAAGTGTTAGTTCCTTGCTTTCAATTTGGTACCCAAGTGTTGATAGTTGATCCCTTAGTGCAGATATTCTCATAAAGTATGCATTGATAGATTCTCCTTTGTTCATACTTATATGATTTATTTCTCTCTTTAGGGCTAAGGTTCTGCTGGAGTTATTAATTTCATAATTGCTTTCAAGTGACTTAAACATATGATATGCAGTCTCATGTTTTGTCAGAATCGACACGATATGATCTCTAACTCCATCAACTATGATTTTCATGGCTTTGTCATTTCCTTCAATCCATGTCGTTTTATCAGGATCATTCTCTGGTTCCGTTTTGTTTTCTCTCACAAATGAATCAACTTTATTTTCTTTTAGTATCATCATAATTCTGAATTTCCATGATGAGAAGTTATTTCCTCCTTCCAATCTGTCTTCGAATCGGATTGCTGCTGCCATTTGAGAAATGAGATGTATTAAATCTGAATTTCTCAAGTTCGATTTTCTGCCCGGATTCTGCTTAACTTGGCTCTGATACCATGTAAATTCAAATCGAACTTTATAATCTCTAACTTAAATAACTTCTGAATGTTGAATATTGCAGACTTAATTTATTACTTTCTTTTGTTTTGCAGATGCAATTTCCACTTCATACACTTCCGATTTCTGTGTCTGTGCATGGTATTGCAGGGCAAAGACGTTTGATATATATGTGGTTTGTAGTAGGAGTCACATCTGTGATAGACGTGACTCCTCAAGGAGTCACGCCTATCACAGGTGTGACTTCGTCACCCTTTCTTTAGCAGACCGTTTGAATCATCGGCTTTAACAATTTCCAATTACCGTTAATATGCAATCGGTGTTTTTAATTTGGTAATATGTCATTCGATCATGCTAATTTGATATTTATTTAACATACCTTATAGATTCATATTTAATATGATCATAATGAATATGTTATCTGATCGAAGCTACAAACAACTCAACAGGCATACCCCAAATGATTAAGTGGACCGTGGGTATTCATTCCTAACTCCTCGTTCACTTTGACAGCCTCAGTATATGCCTCCAGTAGGGCGGTCGGAGGATTGGTCTTCCTTTGCACGAACATAGAAGTGAGACGATCCAGTGCCGCATAGCACATTGCTCGGGCCGCGTCATCAGTTATGGTATACGGGGCCTGTACCCTTGAGTAGGCCTTGTGGAACCTATTATTGAAGGTGCTGATGGATTCGTGTTCTTGTCTCCATACATCGACAAACTGTTTGTACAACTCTGTCGGGCTGATGGGAAATCTGAACTTGGTCAGGAAGGCATCCTTCAAGTTCACCCAACTGGTGATTGAATTAGCAGGCAGGTTGATATACCAATAAAACGCATCTCCTTCCAAAGAGTACGGAAACAGTTTGCATGCCACATCCTCATGTTCAACTCGTCTGTTATGCAGCACATCCTCGAAAATCTTGACATGCTCTTTTGCTGTCCGGTTTACATCATTGATGTGGAACTTGGAGCAGAAGTGTTCGGGATTCTTCGGCATATCATTGTAGTTGGTGAAGGTCGTGAGAGGGGAAACATTCGCCGGAGGCCAAGCCATTGGGACGTTTGCTGGTTGGAGCGGAACTGCTTGAGCTGGTCCTTGCGAATTGCTGGGTTGAGCAACCCCTGGAACAGGATTTCCAGGCGGCGGGGTCTGGAACAGATTCGAGGTGTCTCATCCACTGGGAGATCCCTGACTGGATGATGTTGTCTTCTTTCCTCGCCTGGTTCTTGAGAGGAAGTCTAATTCCACGTGACTCTGGGAGGCTCTTGGGGTAGACCTTAGGATTCTCTGGTGCCTCTCTGGTGAGAAAGAGATGATTCAATCCAGCGTGCACTTTCGCTCACCTTCCTTGGAAATGAAACACTTCGTCGGAAGCAATTGGCCCTCCTTCTAACGCCAGTTTATGTTGATGTGTGTTTTATGACTGCAACAAACATTAGAATAAAACACAGAGTATTCTATCCTCTCTTGAATAAAGCTTCTCAAATGCTGAACTACGTGATCGAATGAGACTGCACCAAGGTTCCTTTTGTGTTAGGTCTTGACGTGCACAGGTATAGACTCAGTGGAATGATGTGATTTGCTGGTAATCACGAGGGGGACTTACGTATCAGACTTAGTGTTTTGGTTTTCAAGGAAGAAAAGTGGTTTCGGTAGATTCTGGAGTCTTGGACGTGGATTTCTCTTTTCTTGGACTGGATTCTCAACTTCTGATGGAAAAGATCTAAGTTCATCTAGACTAACTTGTATGGGTAACGAATGATTTCGCAATAGGCTCTTCTATAATCTACTCCTAAGGAAAATTCAAAGAAAATGAAAAAAAGATAGGGATAGAGGAAAAGAGTTTAGGTATCGAAATGACAGGAAAGACTACTACTGAGGATTGATGATGGAACCACGCTTCTGCTTCGTCATGCGACAACAACTAGGTAGAGATGGTGCGATCTTCTGGGGAAGCGGCAGGGATTTTCACACTGTCCTGACATGGAACATGAGACTGATCATTCAGGAACAGTCGAAGTTAAGCTTGGAATTAGTTCAGACTAACCATACAAAGTGATTTGCAAGCCACAGATCACGAATGGTATGAACAAATCAGCATTCAATCATTCAACAATAGCATTTTCCATCACATTTGACTAACAAAGCTTGAAATAAAGTAAATAACTTGAAAAAGACTTTCAGATTTGCTTCAAGGAATCAATAAGACCATGTCAAACATCTGAAGAATCATATGAACACCAATATCCTATGCTTATATTCTTGCTTCAGAAGACTATATTACAACAATCCAACTGATCCTTGGAGTTTCGGCTCAGAAATACAATGCAGAAATGAAAGCTAACTACTAGGCTACTCTAGGAGCCTCAAAATGATAGAAAAGAGAAGGAAAAGAAGATGAAGATCCTTTCAAAATGAGACCTCTCAGCGTTTATATAGGCAACCAAAATACATTAGGGCAAAAAAAGAAATCAGATTTCCTTGGAATGTGTGCCATGGGTTAGAAACCCTAAGAAAGTAGGTGAGGTCGTCAGATTCCACATGTAGGTGACTGCCACCTGTCCTGATGTCAGAAGGTGGAAGGGTGACCGCCAGCTGTCCTGGGTGCCACCTGTCTAGGACTCCTGGATAGGATTGTCCTGCCTGTCTGAAACTTCCTCCTGCTCCCTAGTCTCTGCCTCCAAGAACCTGGTCAGGACAACTTCCAACTCCATAGGAATACTGGGCATGTTGTCAATTCGGAACTCTATGACGGACACGGTGGTGGCACAGGCAACAAGGATATTTTCCCAATCCGCCCTCAGCTCTTGAATACTGTTAATGAGGATCAGGAATGAGGATGCATCCTCAAGATGGGACTCCTGGGTAGGATAAGCAGCCTTGAAGTATATGCTCCGCGTCTTGCCTTTCAATTCCTCCAAGTCAATGACTCCATCCAGTGCCATCTCCAGATCAAACCAGGCCTCTAAGGATACAAGGATTTTGTCTTGGATTTGCTTCAACATGGCGTGGGCATGGGAAGTGTCACCTTCAATTTTTTCAAGGTTATCCCTCTTCATGACCAAGGTGGAATACCGGCTGAGGAAATTATATACTGAATTTGCATGTATCAACTTGTTCCTCACCAAGTCCGGCTTCAGAGTGTTCATCAGTGCTTTTAGTCTAGGGATGGTTTCCTCCCGGACGACTATGAATTGCTGACATGTATCCAGAATGGCTTGGATTCTATCCATGAGTGTTGTAACTCTCCTGTTCACCTGGACGAGGTCTTCTTTGAACTTATGGGCTCTATCTGAGACCTTCTCCATCCAACCTTTGGCTATATGACCGACTGTCCTCAAAACTTCAACCTCAGCTAATGAATCCTTAGTTATGGTTAGAGGTTGGGCCGTTGCTCCTTGGGCGGACTGCAATGGGCCCATGAGCTACTGGATGTGCTGTCGTAGTTCCTCATTCTCCTGTTTCAACTGATTCTTCTTTTCTTCTTCCTTCCTCAATCTTTCTCGGATGGCTGCAACAGAATCCTCCAGTTCCTCCATTTCTTGATCCTTCGTGGTTGGTCCTAGGTTGACCTTCAAGATGTCAAAATCATCCGGACTGATGTCCTCCTTCGCTTCGGTTACCCTGGGAATTGCCACCTCTACTCGGTGGGATCCTGATTCATCTCTTGTGATCCGGGAAAACTTCTTCGCCTTGTTTGGATCTGCGGATTTCCCTATCCTGGCTAGAAAATCACCAAGTTCGGTGGAAGGATCATTCTTCTTGATTGTCTTCTTCCGCAACCTGTCCTGTAACCAATTGGGTTTCGCGGATGGATTGACCTCCTTCTGTGGCTTATGCGGATCTGGACCAACTTGTGGTGTGGATGTCGGTAATTCGTCGGAATTGAACTCATCGAGGAACTCCATATCAGGGTGATGGAGCATGTCCTCAAGTCGGACCTCCCTTGGATTCCGTGATGAAAGGTCGGGCTGATTTCCCACCATCAGGCAGGGGGTCCGTTCCCGGGTGGAATCCATGGACTCATTATCTTCCTGACCAGCCTCCTCATTCGGGACCATTTCCTCCTCCATGGTCCCTTACCTTTAATTGTTTGCACCTTCTCGAAAAGATCAACCTCCTGGACAGAAGAAGTGCTGGCAGAGTGAGGCCTGGATGCATTCTGTTCCTCCTGGTCAGGACTGCTGATAGGCTCCTTCCGAGCCTTTACTCTCTTTGTTGGTGGATCTTTCGCCGTCCTGTTCCTTACTTCCTGTCTTCCTGTTCCTTGTTCCTTCACAGGAGTTTCTTCGGTCATATCCTCCTTGGAAGACTGAGAATCCGAGTCTCCCATCAGGTCATAAGTCGGGCGGATGCCCCTCTTGTGCAGCTTCTCCGTCTGCTGGTTTATCCATTTCTGTGTTATCGTCAGCACAGGGGCCATGAGATCGTCCAAATGGGTGACCTCCGTATCGGACCAAATCAAGGGTGGGAGAGGCTTGTCCTTCTTTTGTTCGAAGAATGGCTGGACTTGCCTGCCATCCTCCTTGACTTGATCTGGGACTAAAAAGATCCTGGTGGCCCTGATTATATCAACTGAAAGTCGGGAACATGTCCTCTGTACTTCAAAGTCATCCTCAGCATTTGTCCAGTGGTCCTCTAGGTGCACCTTATGTCTATGTTTCCTTCTGCATGCTATCCTGGTGGTATTGAATGGGTCAAAGTTTTCCCGCAAGGAATGAGTCACTAGGTTATAGAACTGCAGCTCCTCTTCGGATCTTTCCGCGCCTTGGAGAGATGGGCATGCTTCGACGGAACCTTTTGTTTGGACTGGGTAGATTACTCCAGCCTTCTTCTTCTTCTGGACTTTGTCATATGCCGAGAGTTGCCTCGTCAATTCCAACAGGACCATCTTGTCCGACAGATATCTTGGCAATCTATATGGATAGCCGGAGAATCCCTGCACCTTGATGTATGTGAATTTCGGGAATTGGATGAACCAAGAGCCATAAGCCTTGATCAGCTGCTTGGCCTCGGGTGATATCCTTTGGTGAGTGCCTCCTTGGAGTGTCCTTGTGATGTGCATGGCGAATGCGTCATTGAACCTCCGGAAATGATTTACATTCTGGAGATGAAGTTGGGTGTAACAATCATAAACCTTGGCTTGCCCGTCTTGATTGCCGATACGTCCCTTCCTTGACAGTCCTCGATATTTTTTATTCCTTGCCAGCATATAGATCACGTAGGAACTCATGTAAAAGGCCTTTGATTCCTCCAAGCTTCGGAACTGTGCATCAATGCTGTCACTGAAGAGTCGAACCCAATCAATCATCTCTGTCTCGGTGGTGACCTCCTCGATGCAGTAGAACATCCATGGTTCGAAGGTAGAGGACTGAGGACTTCCCATGATCCTATTCAGCATGACGACAAGGTCTCCATGCTCTTGCTTGAAGTCGGACTTGAGGAGTGTCCTTGGCAACTTGGAACAGTGAGGCCTTTTCTTTTGCATCCATGACTTGTTGATGATTCCGAAACAGGTTGCTAGATCGGCCTGGAAGATGTCGGCTGAATCCTCCTTGCTTGTGTAGTCGATGGGACTATAGACTGGTATGTTGAATGCCTCCACAATCTTTTCCTTGGAGAAATAGGCCACCACTGTGTTGTTGCGGTTGACAACCATCCTTCGTTTTGGATCATAGTGCATGAAACATTCCACGATCAACTCGGGACAAGGAATGGCGGGCGGGAAGCACACGATGGAGGCAACTCCGTTCCAGATGATCTTAGCTGCAAGCTAGGATGGAGGACGTCCATCTACTTTGTACATCCGCTTCCTAATTTCCTCCATGCTTGAGGGATGGATGTTGGTGTCTCCTACGTTTGCCCATCTCGAGATGATTCTGGATTCTGGGAGTGTCCCTTTGAAGGCAGCCTTCATCTGAGTTTGTCTTGAAGAGCCCGTCTTGGCACTTGCCATTCACCTATGGAGTCAAGGAAAGAAAGGGCAGAGTATGAGTTTTTCAAAGGGGTAAGGATAGAGGTGAGACGGGTTTTTATTCCCACACATGGGACGTTAGTACAATAGTTTTATGCATGTGGGACTAAAATCATGAATTTTCAAGTACATAGGACGGAGAAAATAACAATATTCTAAGTAAGAATATCCCTCCTATGCATTCACATACCTCTCCTTGCACAAGGAACTTTTGACCTTTAATGGAATCTCTGATTTTTTTTTTTGATTTATGACCTTCTAATGGATTTTCTGATTTTATGCAGGAATTTCTGAGTTTTAATGGGTCTTCCAACAAGAAATCTGCCCTAGGAATATTCAGAAATATGAGCCTTGGTGAAGAACTTACCTTGAAATGGAGGAGTCTTCGGCTTGGAGAATGAAATCTGCCCTAGGAAATTGTATTTCTGTCTTTGAATACTTCAGAAATCTGCATTTAACCTATAGAACAATCTACCATAATGAAGAATTCAGCCTTGGAAATGATGAAATCTGCAATATCCTTGGGTAAATTTGTCCTTCAAGTGATGAAATCTGCCCTTGGAATGTATATTTCTGTTCCTAGAAGGTAATTTTCTGCTCTCCTTGATTTGGAATTGAATTTGAATGATTGAAAATGACTTGGGCGCCCTCCTTTTATAGGCAATTTGTCCTCCTTTGCCACTTGGCCGACCTCCACTGGAGGAAAATATAAAATAAAGGAAAAACCCCCTTGGCCGACGTTCACTGGCCGCCATAGTGTTTTTTCTTACTCTCCTCAGGCGGTGGCACGGATTCCGAGGTGTCAGGGATTTTCAGATGTCGGGGATTTTCGAATGTTGGGGATTTTCAAATGTTGAGGATTTCTTGATGTCCTAGATTTCTTCCAGTAAGGGATTCCTTCCAAATTCTCTTGTTCAGATTTTGCTAAGTTTTGGAGATCTTTTCCTTGATGAATTTCATGAAGGTTATTGTTTCATTTTGGACAGGAATCACCCGCGGAGGGAAATGGAATCCATCTGGCACATCTTCCTGCAAGTTCTGGAGTCCAGTTGTTCAGTTGCATCCTCAGGCTGGGTCAGGAGAGTCATCCTTTCACGTAGCTGTCCAGGAGCGCAAATTCCTTGGGGTCCTGGATTTAGCAACTCAGACAAGATTCATCTAGTGGCGCAAAATCCAGAGGGTCCTAGATTGTGCACCTAGGACAAAAAACCTTCCTGGGTGCACAATCCAGTACCTTCTGGAATCTGTGACCAGGATCATCCTTGACTAGTTTCACAGTTTCTTCAAGATTACCAAGGACTTTGGCCTTGCATGTACAGTTTTCAAGATTTTGGCCAAGGGTTTTATCACTCCGCGGGGGGCAATGACAGATTTCCTTCTGCTCGGATCAAAGACTCCATCATTTGACATCAGAAGTATGTTCCATCCTCCCAAGGATTCCGGATTCCATGGTGAGACTCTATACCAGGCCAGGAAGCTTTTCATGTAGGAACTTGCAGACTAGATTCCAGAAGCTCTTTATGTAGGTCACGTACCCAGGCTGTATCAGGGATTCTATCCTGTTGGCCAGTTGTCCAGGAGCGCATTTTCCAGAAGGTCAAGGAATTTGCGACCTGGATCAATTTTCTCCTAGAGTGCATATTCCCACAAGTCAAGGAATTTGCGACCTGGATAAACTTTCTCCCAGAGCACATATTCCCACAGGTCAAGGAATTTGCGACCTAGACAGTTTTCTGAGTTCTGTCTAAGGACTTATCCTCCTGTTCCAATTTTGTTAAAGGGTGAATTTTAGTTTGTTTCATCGGAGGTTTGATCATTGACACAAGATTCAGGGTTCGAAATTTTCGTTTCTTCCATCCCCTCAAGGAATCTCCCCTTTTCATGGTGAAATTTGCAGAAGGTGAATTCTAGTTGCCTTATGGAGGTTCGATGACGACACGGGATCCGGAACACGGAGTTTTCCTTTCTTCCATCCCCTCAAGGAATCTCCCCTTTTCATGGTGAAATTTGCAGAAGGTGAATTCTAGCTGCCTTACGGAGGTTCAATGATGACACGGGATCCGGAACACGGAGTTTTCGTTTCTTCCATCCTCAAGGAATCTCCGCTTTTCATGGTGAAATTTGCAGAAGGTGAACTCTAGCTGCTTTACGGAGGTTCAATGACGACACAGGATCTGGAACACGGAGTTTTCGTTTCTTCCATCCTCAAGGAATCTCCCATTTTCATGGTGAAATTTGCAGAAGGTGAACCCTAGTTGCTTTACGGAGGTTCAATGGCGACATGGGGTTCGAAACACGAAGTTTTCGTTTCTTCCATCCTCAAAGAATCTCCCATTTTCATTGTGAAATTTCCAACCAGACTATGAATTCTTTGATTCAAGCATCTACAGAGAAGTCAGGGAGTGATTTTCAGGCCAACATGCATAGTTCGGGCTGGACAGGAACCTGAACTGGATACCCTAATCTTGGGGCGCACAATGCAGGAGGTATTGGATTATGCGACGAGGACAAAAATCTGTCCTGGGTGCATAATCCAGTACCTACTGGATTATGCGACCAGGGAGAAGTTTCTTCCCTGGGCACATATTCTAGTTGGTACTGGACTATGCGACCAGGGATGTACCTGTTCTGCATTTCCATGTTCTTTCTGAGTTTTGTCGGGACATCATTTAATTTGAAATTACTCTAAGTACCTAAAAAAAACTTCATTGTTTTGACTATCCTCCGAGCTATAACCTGAGATTGAATCCTGTATTGGTGATCAGAAGGATATCCCTTAGATTGAACTTCTGGACTGGAGCTGTTGGGCAAGGAACTGAGTTCCATGACTGAAGGATGATCATGCCAAGGAGTGATAGTCTTTGTTGAATTCCGGGCCTTGGTTGGGATAAGAATCTGGATAGACCTTGAAACAGGATTCCGGGCAAGAACTCCTCGAACAAAACTCCGGGATAGGTACTTTTGGACAAGACCCAGGATTGGACCTCCGGGCTGGATTCTTGGACTGGAGTCTGGGAATGATCTCCTGAGTGGGACATGGAGTCTTGGAACAAGATCAGAATTGAGTTCCATGTCAGAAATAGAGTGGGGGGGTTTATTTCTTAAGGATGGACAGACAAAACCCTTTCCTGAGGATAGTCCATAATAGGTAGTTAGGGTTCCAAGCCTATGCAGGAGGAAAATCTATGTGTTCACTTCCTCGATCACCGGTGAGGCAGCCTAAACCATTAACATCATTTGAGTTCCGAAATCATGCCAGAGAGTATGGGATTAGAGCAAGAATCCGGACTAAGTCAATAAAGAGGGGGACCCAATTTGCAATTAGGGTTGATGTTGTAAATGGTCACAACAGGTTCTTTTGATCGAATCTGTCAATGAGCCTCTATGTAAAATCAGCATAGGTTACGACATGTTGATGCCCTTGTGTTGTAATTCCATGATGCCACCATTCATGTGCAATGCCATCTCAATGGAGAATAGCAACCTGGATTGCTTTATCTTCTATCATAGGGTTGAGTTTGAGGTATGTGTCCAATTTTTGAACCCAAGCTCTAGCTGTGACCTTCCCAGAGCCATCAAAGGTTGGTTCTGACATCTTACTTATCTTGTGCTGAAGATATCTGCTGATTGGCTGCATGGTTTGACTTCTTCTAGATCCACTCTTAGCATGAAAGAATTGTGTGAATGGGATGGTGCATCTAATCTCCGGGCTAAGCCTTGAGTACTCCTCCATGCGAGCATCAAAGTCATCATCTGCTGGAAATGGTTCTTCTTCTTCTCGATGTAGGTCCACTCTAGGCAGAAATGTGAGTTGTGTGAAACGTGGGGTTATTCCAATGTGATTCCTGTTGTTAATCATGTGCCCTTCAACTCCATTCTGTTTATTACTGCATTCTGCCCCATTATTTTGTGCGGGTCTGTTGGAGTTATGCAACATCTAGACGAGGAATTGATTAGTTTGCTCTTGTTGTTTCATCATTATGACATTAGCTCTTGCTCTCATTGTTTGCTCATGTCTCTCTGCCGTTTGTTGCATAAATGTCTTCCAATCATCCTGATTTGCCATTTCTGATTTACTTCTTCCTCTACTTCGTACTTCAGTTCGTTGTGCCTCTGCCTCTTGCTTCTTCCTTTCTCTCTCACGAGCCTGTTGATCTCTTTGGCTCAGATCTTGCATACATCAAACTTCCCTCAGGCTGGCAGGACAACCTACTCTGATACCACTGTAAGATCCTAGGTATAATATCAAACCCTACGGCTGTTTTACATCTTTAAATTCACAGTTATTATTTAATCAAGCCCTATATACGCATAATTAATTACTCAGAAATGACTATCAATGAGACCATTGCTAACTGTATTGAAATATATTGCTCAATACAAATGATTCAACCTAGAAACACAAGATTGTAACTGCATGAAACGATAAATTTTGCATAGTGCACAGTTTGCAACAGCAACAGTCTTAACTTGATTGGCAAGATCTCGAATTTGTTTACATTAGAAATGTTTCTGAACACTCAGCAGTTACAATAATTTCAAACTTACTTGTTAATACAATGCTACTGAGTATCCAATCTGTCCACAGGAATGTCCTATCACCCAAATTAATGCCCAACGATTAGATCTGGGCAAGTCTGAATCCCAGCGAATCAGATCTGGGCTAATTTCTTTGCATATTCTTGGGTCCCTGTGTGTAGGTGTGGACAATGACTTGTTGATGTACTCTTGGAGGGCAATTAAGGATTTGTTGTTGCAAATAGAAAAGTTCATGCTCAGTAAACCTTCAGATGATGTCTCAGCTACAGACTTGATTTCTCCTTGTAAATATGCACTTGACTACTCCACAAATCACATCTGTTGGAATGCTTCCATATTGGCGCTGGCAATAACTCCTGGGAAACATAAAATACTGTTAGGCTCAGTGCAAATTCTAGGGCAAAACTTGCTCTCAAATGACCAAGATAGGGTTTCGTCCAACTTGGTGTATTCAGCTTGAGGTTTTCGTCTCAAGTGTGAAAAAAATAAATGCAGATTGAATGTCCAAATCGATGATGCCTCAATGCCTTAGATGTCCTTTATATACACATTGAACTTGTTGAGTTGCCAAGTCGGCCTTCCATTACAAGTCGGCCCATAATTTGAAATATTTAATATTACTATTATTAATTAATATATTGATTTATTGTAATTAATATACTTATATTTATATATAGGTGTTGAGAAACACTATTGATAGTGAGAGGTTTTGATCCCTCAATGAAGGGACATGACAGTCCCTTCGTCCCATATTTGCTTGCCCACAAACAATGATTTGATCAGCTGAACCACAAGCCCTCCCTTGTCCAAGGTAGTACTTGAAAATTTCTTCATGACCTCCTCAATTGCCTCCATTCTTTTCATCCTTGCCATGCTTGGAATTCCATTCGTAATGCCTCACAATATCATGTTCCTCCCATAAGCTTTGAATCGGAACTCCATTGTTTGGTAATCTTGCCAAAATCTTCCAAGTGAGCGCAACCATTGCACACCCAAGACTACGTCCGCATCGCCCCAGCCCACAACATAGAAATTATCCTTAATTTAATATCCTCCCAAAGATAGGTTGGGCTGACGTATACGTCCCCTACAAGGCATGATAGTTTGGCCGTCCCCAAGCATTACATTAAAACCATCAATTTTTTCCGCGGCCAGACCTTTTTGTGAAACCAATTTTGCATTATGAAATTATGAGTGGCCCTGCCATCAATGGATATGGTCACTTTGTGTCCTTGCAAAATTCCTAGAGTTATAAAAGCATGGTACTTGGGTGCTCCAGAAAGAGTAGTGAGAGTGCTTCCCGGAGTGTTTTCAAATTCCAATTCATCCTTCGTCGACTTGGGCATGGTTTCCTCCGTTTCTGAATTTTCTTTGGGATTACTTGCTATGTAATGTATTTTCCCTTTTCCTGAGCATCTATGTCTCGGCACCCATGAGTCACTACAAGAGAAGCACAACTTCTCTCTCTGAAGTTCATTCTTAGTTTCTTCATTCTTGTTTGGCGTAGGAGGTAGGGCCAATTGTAATGTTCCCTTCCTAAGCATTGACAGCTTACTGACTGTGTTGGCATTTCAATTCGTACCTCTGGAGTGCGAGTTGGAAACAGACAGCTATGCACAGATAAACTGCTCTCCTATTGTGAGGGGGAGTTCCTTTTTTGCTGATGTTCCCTGAAAAGATAAATAAATTAAATTCGCCTATCTTCTTTTTGATTCTCAGCTGTGAGCACAAGGTTATAAAACTCTATTTCGCTGCAGAAGAGGTTTTTCCTTTTTAAAACATCTAACTACAACTAGGCCTAAGCTATAGACACTTTTGATTGTCTGAGTAAACACAAAGCACAAAAATCAAAAGTGGACAAGGAATGATTTGTTTAACACAAAAACTTAAATAAACTTCTCCCAGGTTTACATCACAAGACGCATTGTACTTTAATGATGAAAGCTGAAATAAAATTTAAACAAGCCACACATCTGACGACAAAACTTGATGATTAGTGAGATAGAATATTAGAGCAAAAGGTAGACATGAGACTTCTATTCCAATATCATAAAGTTGATACAACTCCAGGACAGCAATACTGTAGCAAAAGGCAGGCATACAGTATGCGATCAAACACTGGAAATAGATTACACAGAGTGAACAAACACTTGGAATAACAAGATCTGCAGGCTAAAATAGACACAGTAAATTTGCTAGCACAAAAGTAGCTCCTTTACACTGGGCAAGGCTGCCCTTATTTATACTAAAATTAAAGGAGTAGGGAACCCTAAAATCTCCTTGATTAACCCTAACTAACTTGCCAACTCGCAAGTTTTATTTCTATTATAAGACAAAGATTACAACTAACAAATTCTTTAAAGCAGTTTGCTTTAAAGCAAAGAAAATTCCAACTATTACAAAGTGATTTCTTTCTAAATAAAGAATGGATGAGTTTAGGATGAAAGCACATGCTTTAAAACAAAAAGCATTTGGGTTAAAGCTGCTTTCTTTTGAATCACATCCTCATCAACATTCTTGCTTTTTGGTGATGTCATCCATTAATATTCTGGGAAATATCTTCTAAAAAGCGAGTGACCACATCTTTGCGAGGAACACTAATACTCTCTAGAATGATATTCTGGTTTGCTAACATTTCTTCACCATTGGCAACCATCTGGAGAAATTCATGAACTTCACCCACAGCTTTGTCAAACTTCACGGTCATTGCGGCAAAATGATCCATCTTGCCGGCACTGATATCACCATTAAAATTGCTGCGGATGAGAGTCTGGAACTCTGCTTGCACTTCCCTGAGATCATACAGGGTACCATCTTCTTTTTCATAAGAACACGGGATTTGAGAGACAAAAGATCTGATGAACTTGAGAACATTCACCACTTTTTCCTTCCACTCTGTTAACTCTGTGATTACACTGTCATAAGTTTTTACTATGAAAAATATTGCGCTTTCCAAGTAAAAACGGTCTTCTTATCTTCAGCTGAATCAACAGAATTATGTGCTATCTTCAAGTCGGAGATAATGATCTCAAACACCGGTCTGTTTTCAGCCATAGTCTGCTGTAACCCCTGGATGCATTGACGCAAATCATGAGCGTTGTACTTTAATTGATAAAACTGTGAAAGCACAACTCTTCCTTTAGTCACAAATTCTTCTACCCAATCCTTCATGTGCCTCCCATAGATGACCAACTGACTGAACTGCTGCTGATCGGCTAGTGATCCCAGATTTGGAGGAAGCATTAAATTAGCCTGTGATGTGCCATGAAAAAGGTTGGAAATGTACTGCCTAACTTCAGCCTTGAGAGCTGCTTTATCTTCTCCATCCTTCAACACCCTCTCCTTATCCGCTGCAACCTCGAAGAGATTTACATCTGTATGCCGGGTACTCCTACCAAGGTTTGCTTTGACAACCTTGAAGTCATCAACCTCAATATCATCAACATCCTTATCTTCTGGAGGTGTTACAGTTTCAAGGATCATTTCTCCATCAGCATTCTTCTCAATGTGAACTTGCCTCTTCATTTTCCTGTTTGGTGTGTCTTGGTAGACGTTGTTAAGCTCTGTCACGTTCAACTGATATGAAGGCCTTCTCCTCTTTCTCCCCAGAATGTTTTCAAGCCAAGATGAGCCATCTTCTCTTGGAAACTCGGTTCTAACCTCATCAACTCCTGATGGACCAATATATGGCTTAGAGTTAGGAACCGGCTAATCTAGTCTGAATCAATGTGAATGGGAGAAGAACTAGGCGAAGAAGGCGGAGAAACACGAACAAAAGGTAATGTTTCTACATGCGTTGTTGGTTCAGTGGGAACTTCTGATGCAACTGTTGGTTGTTCCTGCTGAAAATGGACTAGAGACTCAACCTTTTTCCTTTTTAACTTAGCCATCTTTGTTCCTTCTAGAAGGACGCTCATAGCTTTAATCCTTTGTTTTGGTTGGGAAGTGGAAGGTTCTGATGGTTGAACTATTGGCGGCTTTGCAACCGGAATGGGTTCTTTCCGCTTACTTTTAAGAATATCAAACTGTTTTTAATAACTCGGCTTGTTCTTTCCTCTATCGAGGTGTTCTCTTTAGTTGACCAATCGACTGATGGCAATGGTTGTTGCTCAACCTGATCTTTGAAATATGTGGGAAGTAAAACTCTACCATCATCTGACAAGCCTTCAACATCTTCTGACAAAATATCAGCGAACTGCCGAAGAGTAAACCTGTTGTAACTGCATTCTCGCACTTAAAATTCATTAGCACAATTAGCCCAGAAATCTTCAATTGCATGCGTATGCGCACAATTTTGACCAAGGTGTGATGCAAAAACACCACGCGGATCATATGAAGACCTATCGAAAAATTTAAGACCATAGTTGGACATTTCACTACCAATCACTTTGGTATTTGCTCCAGGTCTACATTTGTAAATTCTCATCCCAATTGGAAAATTGAAAGCCACTTTGCGTCTGCTGCGCAGAAATGTATGAACTTCATAGGCTTGCCTCAGAAATTCCATGAGCGCTACCTCATCCGTCGGATATCTTGGCAACATAGCCGGCTCTCCTGAGAAACCATATACTCTGATGTAGGAAAAAGTGGGAAACTAGATAAACCAAGTAGCCCATTTTGCCATTGCCATTTTGGCATCCACTGAAAATCGTATATGCAACTTATTATCCAGATCTCGCACTGCATGCATCAGGAATGCATCATTTACTTGCCTATAATGTCGCTCAGCCTGAGAAAAATCTAATTGCGGGAAATGGTGATAAACATGCTGAATGTCCAGAGTTCTAACAATATTCAAACCTCTAAATTGACCCTGAAAGGCCATCAGATATACAAGGTATGACATCATGTGGAAATCATGGGCCCTTTGAAAATCAGTTATTTGTCGATGGAGACTGTGACTAATGAGTGCCGACCAATCATAGAATTCTGTTCCGTCAACAATCTGGGACATGATGTAAAACATCCAAGGCTGGAATTTGTTAGCATCTGCTTGACCCGTGATCTGGCTTAGCAGAGTAATCATTATTGAATGTCCTCCTTGAACTCTCCACGTCCAATGTTCTTTGGCATAACGTTCTGCTTCTCTTTTAACCACCTCTGACCAATCTTTTTCGGGTGCTTTTCTTTATCATTGTTCCACACTCTCTTGCATTCTTCAATCGAAACAACCAAGTTTTCTCTCCAGATTGGTATTGAAAAACACTTCTCAATGTCGTTTGGCCTCAGGTTGCAGAGCACACGTCCATCTCTTGATTGGATTTCTCTTGTGACCGAATTGTAATGCATCATGCAAGCAATTACGAATTCGATACTTTGCACTGTGATGTGCACTGTGATGGGAAAGGATGCTGCTGCAAGCAACCCAGAGTGATTCAGATTCCTGATAGTGTTGTTTCCTGCATCTTCCAAAGGATGCAAATTGAACACTAGAAGAACTTTATGCAAGTCTGTCTCGAAAATTCTGAGGTAATCATGAACCAACGCCGTTTTAGGCTTGATCTCAACTGGAGTGTACTGCATACTGAAAGATTTGAAAAATGACTGTGAACACGCCTATGTTGGAAAAATTTTGGACAAAAGGCTGAAAATTACTTGCTGATTTCTTCTAAAAAGTAGATTCCGAGCAAAAAAACTGGCACATGGGTTTTGTAGACAATTCCGTTTCAAAGCAACCCAGATTGTCGGATCCTGAAAAAGCGGAGGATTTTCCGAAAAAGCAACAAGAAAGTAGATTCCCAAAAAAAAGCAAATTTCCCAATCTTCAAGAGGATGAAATTTTGGATGGACCCATCTCGATGAAAATTGAAAAAGCTTCAGTCCTGTTTCTGAAAAATGATCCCCTAGAAAAAAGGACCCTGAAAAAGCATGCCTCCCTGCTTTCTCATCCTGAAACTACGAAGAATGCTGAAAAAACACTTCGTTTGAGCCTTCGAATCTTTGTTATCTTCTTCTAGATACAACCTGCAAAAGATAATGAAATAAAAGAAGCCAAAGCTTGTCTTTATAGAACTTTAGGGCATAAAAAGCAGCTTTCTTTGTGAAAGAATAAAGCTTCAATCTTATCCATGAAGAAAGCATCTTTTAAAGCGCAAGTCCAAGTGGATGTCTTCGAATAGGAAGAATCCCTATTTTATAGCTGCCTATGGTTTCATGTATGAGATGATAAAAAATATCTTCTTTGATGATGTCATCAAACACACAAGGTTGCAAAAGTGTTAGCCAAATTTTTATTCATTTCGACACTTTTGCGCTCGTTTTGACTTCAGTATGGCTTGTCCCTGACTTCAACAATATGGCAAACTATCACCATTGACTTCAAAAGCAGATTGATCATAGCACCTTGAAGATTTATCAACCATGATTCCATCCCTAGCCTCAAGCTGACCATCTGACGACATCTGACTGCAAAACTGACCTCTGAAACCTGTCGTCGGACAAAGATCGGAAAATGACCGCAAGGAAACACTGTTGAACATGAAAATTTTCTAAGGCATGAAATCTTGGGCGCCCCAGGCCTGTTGGGGCGGTTGGTTTTTTGTGCCTTAGCCATTTGTTTGAAAATTTCAACTTTTTCAAAATTTTGATTTGCGTGAGCGCTCCAGTGATTGAAGACCCCCTGTTTGGCTGTCGATTTCTGCCTGCCGGAGTAAAACTGAGTCTGATGATCTGGCAAACAGGCAAGCCTGATAGAAATTGAATTGATTGTACCCTTTGTCTGCCTCAGAAAACGTGCCAATCTAATTTGCTGTGACTCTGACTGGGTTGACGGAGGATTTTTTATCGTTTTCCGGAAAAATTGAAAAATGTTCTAAGGCATGGAAAAGGGGGCGCCCCAGGCCTCCTGGGGCGCCTGGATTTTTGTGCCTTAGAAATTTTTTGTGATTTTCAAAATTTCATTGCATTTCTCGATTTCTGTGTCGATAGGTCTTGTTTGATCATCGTTTTCTGTCATCCGGAGGACTGCTGAGGCAGGACGGGAGGTGATCTGAGTAGCCTAAACACATCAGTGATGAAATCCCAGCTTTTACCGGCGTTTGACTGAGTTTGACTAAGTTTGAGCTCAATTTGCCAGGAGATTCATGGTGACGCTTTCAGAAGCATTTTTGGACACTTGGTCTGCTATCCACACTTCTTGGAGCACACGCATATTTTTAGTAAGTCATTGTTTTCGACACTGGCTTCGTCACTTGGCAGCGGTTACACCCTCGCATAGTCGGTTCCTACATCCGATGTCTGTTTGGTGCTTGTTTTGATCAAAGGTGTTGTTTTTAATAGACGCTAATGTTATAAAGTTAAATTAAATATTTAACTTAACGTTTATTAAAATATTAAAAGGGTGACTTTACTAAGTTGGTACCCAATGGAAATATTAAGAGTTAAAGTTAAAGATATATCTCTAGAGGTGCGTCCAAATGGGAGACATAAGGGAGTAAAATAAAGTAAATGCTTATTTCCCCCAAGGAGGGCATGGGGTTTTTGGGGAAGTATATAAGCTTTTTTGAGCTCATTTTGTAACTTATGCTTGAGAAATTTGATAATAGGGTATTGTTGGTTGAATGGTGTTCTCTCAAGGGCTTTGTGGGGACGAAAACCCTCGTGAAGGACATCAATTGCAGTGGCGAAAGATCCTCCCATGTTGATTTGCAGGTGGTTTCATTTAGGAACTACACTTGAGCTTTATTGTAGTGATTTGTAGTTTGTCGTGGAGAGTTTGAAGGGAAAAATATTGAGATTCTTCGAATAATATTTTGAGGAGAGATTGAAGGGAAAGATTTGAGAGTTGGTTGTAGATTTTGAAGTGTTTAATACAGTTTTTGGCTCCATTTCCTAGTCGTACCTCTTTCCAAGTAGGCCGTACCAGTTTGCAGTTGCTGGGAATGTTTTGTGAATGTACATTCCACTTCCTCGGTTGGTGAAGCATTCCATTTAGGCGTTGAGGTATGAGGAGAGAGTTTTCAAACAGATTGAAGGGTTTAGAGCAGTCTTCAACACTGTTATAACCTTCATTGTCAGACTGTACAACTATCCCAGCTGGGCGTGAGGGTTTTCTGCCCAAACCGCCTAGGTTTTTGAAGGAATTTGAGTTTGTTTGGAGACGCCTTGGCCTGTATTGTCATTGTTTGGCATCTTGGTGGCGGAGAAGCTAGGGTTTGGTGTATTTCAGCATTGATTTATATTTCCATCTTGCTGTTTGGAGTTTTTTATAAGACATGTTTGCAACAGCAGCAAGTGGGTATGTTTGTAATGTTGTTATAGGTTGGTTTTGGGTATTTGCAAAAATGCTTCTATTTGATGTACTTAGACTTGTGATGATTTATTAATATTAATGGTATCATTCCTGCATCCCAAACTGTGATAAAACTATGCATTTCTGATCACTGTATTAGCTGGTTTCTTCATTAATTTAAAAAAGAAAAGAAGGGTGTATATTACATGTCTTCTTTGTGCTGCTCTGTGGGTGCGTTCTTAGGGTCGGACCCTCTCTTGGTTGTAGTAGCCTCCAATTTCAAGGCTTTTTGAAATGCTTCCTTTAGAGATGTAGGCTCTAAGGCATTAACCAAGCCCCTAAGGGACTCTGTCAGTCCCTCCACAAACAAAAACAAGAGTCTAGCTTCAGCCATATGCGGCACCATAACTGACATCCTTTGGAAATCAACAATATACTCCTCTATTGAACTACGTTGCTTCAGCCGTGTCAATTCTTTGAAATACCTCTGTGGGTTCTTTTGATCGAATCTGTCAATGAGCCTCTGTGTAAAATCAGCATAGGTCACGACATGTTGATGCCCTTGCGTGATAATTCCATGATGCCACCACTCATGTGCAATGCCATCTGAATGGAGAATAGCAAACTGGATTGCTTCATCTTCTATCGTAGGGCTAAGTTTGAGGTATGTGTCCAATTTTTGAACCTAAGCTCTAGCTGTGACCTTCCCAGAGCCATCAAAGGTTGGTAGTGACATCTTACTTATCTTGTGCTGAAGATCTCAGCTGATTGGCTGCATGGTTTGACTTCTTCTAGATCCACTCTTAGCATGAAATAATTGTGTGAAAGGGATGGTGCGTCTAATCTCTGGGCTAAGCCTTTGGTACTCCTCCATGTGAGCATCAAAGTCATCATCCTCTGGAAATGGTTCCTCTTCTTCTCGGGGTAGCTCCACTCTAGGTAGCAATGTGGGTTGTGTGAAACGTGGGGTTGTTCCAATGTGATTCATGTTGTTATTCGTGTGCCCTTCAACTTCATTCTGATTATTATCGCATTCTGCCCCATTATTTTGTGCGGGTCTGTTGGAGTTGTGCAACATCTAGATGAGTAATTGATTTGTTTGCTCTTGTTGTTTCATCATTAGCTCTTGCTGTCTCATTGCTTGCTCATGTCTCTCTGCCATCTGTCACATAAATGTCTTCCAATCATCCTGGTCTGCCATTTCTGATTTACGTCAGCCTCTACTTCCTACTTCAGTTTGTTGTGCCTCTGCCTCTTGCTTCTTCCTTTCTCTCTCATGAGCCCATTGATCTCTTTGGCTCAGATCCTGCATACATCAAACTTCCCTCAGGCTGGTAGGACAACCTACTCTGATACCACTGTAAGATCCCAGGTATAATATCAAACCCTAGGGCTGTTTTACTTCTTTTAATTCACATGTATTATTTAATCAAGTCTTATTGCAGATGTATATGCAGAATTAATTACTCAGAAATGACTATCAATGAGACCACTGCTAACTGTATTGAAATATATCGCTCAGTACAAATGTTTCAACCTAGAAACACAAGAGTGTAACTGCATGAAACAATAAATTTTGCTCAGTACACAGTTTGCAACAGCAACAGTCTTAACTTGATTGGCAAGATCTCGAATTTGTTTACATCAGAAATGTTTCTGTACACTTAGCAGTTACAATAATTTCAAACTTACTTGTTAATACAATACTACTGAGTATCCAATGTGTCCACAGGAATGTCCTATCACCCAACTTAATGCCCAGCGATCAGATTTGGGCTAATTTCTTTGCATATTCTTGGATCCCTGTGTGCAAGTGTGGATAACGACTGGTTGATGTACTCCTGTAGGGCGATTAAGGATTTGCTAGTGCAAATAGAAAGATTCGTGCTCAGTAAACCTTCAGATGATGTCTCAGCTACAGACTTGATTTCTCCTTGAAAATATGCACTTGACTACTCCACAAATCGCATTTGCTGGAATGCTTCCTGACTGGCTCTGCCAATAATTCCTGGGAAACATATAATACTGTTAGGCTCAGTGCAAATTCTAGGGCAGAACTTGCTCTCAAATGACCAAGCTAGGGTTTTGTCCAACTTGGTGGACTCAGCTTGAGGTTTTTGTCTCAAGTGCGAAGGAAATAATTGCAGATTGAATGTCCGAATTGATGATGCCTCAATGCCTTAGATGTCCTTTATATACACGTTGAACTTACTGGTTTGCCAAGTCAGCATCCTAAAATGAGGGCCCAAAATCAATTGGGTTGGCTTTGACCTAAGGCGGCCTTCTAATGCAAGTCAGCCCAAAATTTGAAATTTGAAATATTTAATAATAGTATTATTATTAATTAATATATTTATTTATTATAATTAATGTACTTATATTTATATATAGGTGTTGAGAAACACCGTTGATAGTGAGAGGGTTTGATCCCTCAATGAAGGGACATTACATTTCACCACCAATAAGCCTAAAAATTTAGGGGACAGCTAGCATTGGTTGTGTCATTGTCATGTCCCCACTTCCGGAGTGACTTCTAATGGAGTTGATGATTAGCCTATCATCCATTCCCGTAGGCTAATGCATTGGTAAGGGAATGAATTTCTAGTTTGAGCTTATTGCTACACATGGAGAACCGGAAAGTTGGTATGTATCTATACATGGAGATTCGGAATGTTAGCTCAACTAGTATGTGATCAATGGAAAATGCAATATTGAAATTGTATTTTTATTTTCATTTGATGGAGTTTAGAAAATGGAATCTTTAATTGCATTTTCTATAATCGATTTTTATGGAGTTGTACATATGAATAAAGGGGATGTGTTCATCAAGGAGTTATAGGTCCAAGCTAATGACAATGATTGCCTTGAAGATGATCGACTTGTCTAAGATGGTTCTATTTTATTGTTTGAAGAGCAAATGTATTGGTTCGAGGTCTCACATTGAAACCAATGGCTATCCAGGAGAGGCGATTAATGCTAATGGGTTCGTGGCTTGGTATTGACGCCTTGTGCAATGAGGCGATTACATGGAATAATGACCCTATGAGGAGAATCGATGCATAAAAAGGTTTGTTGAGTGATTTTTAATGCTTACATTTGATCCATAGTTGGCCGCCGATTTTGAAAGAGGTTTTTAAATACAAATGTTGGTTATTCAATGACTGCAAATGCCACCGCCGACAAGCATGAAGGAGAGTTATTTTAAATACAATATTTATTTATTAAATATTTGCATTGGATCGATGGCACCTTGAGGGTGATGGAGTTTATGATATTAAATGATTGCATTTGGTTTGTTATTTTATTTTGAAATATATTAAATGCCAAACGCCTTGGATGAGGAGGTTCGATCAAGTCAAGGATTGATGTTCATTGCAACAAAAACAATATTAAATGCTTGCATGCAATCAGCCGCTGCCATTAGCAAGGGGAATTCAATATCAAAAGAAGTTTGTAAATGTTTGTTGACTCCACTACATGGCCGCCGCCAAATAGAGAAGGACGACACTTCATAGAGGATCGATCCACTTGATGTAGTTCATTTAAACAATTAAAGATTGTTTTAAATGATTGCATTCCTAGATGTCATTCATTTACTTTTGTTCAAGACTCTATATTATGATTGATGGATTCCAAATTTCATTCCAATTTGACAAAGAAGAGGAACACCTATCCTTGAAGAGGATAAATAGAGCTCTTGAACTTCAATTAGCAACGAATGATCATTGTGGTAAGCTTTTGCATTTTGTTCTTTTAGCTGGAAATTGTATTTTCTAGTTATTTTTCAAGGAGATGTTCCTTTGAATGTTGTGGTGATGTTCCCATGACAATTTGTGAGATGTTATCATTCAGATTTCATCATTGGAGTTGAATTTGCAGGTTTATTTGTGAAGATTTGAAGAGATATTGACATCATAATGGAACCCATGGTGTATTGGAGTGATTATCAGAGTAGTTGATTGAGTTTAGAGTGAAGATTGAGTGACTTCTGCATATTTTTCAAGGTTTGATTTCATATCAGCAAAGTCTGATTTTTATGACAGCGAATTGTTTGGACAATGACAGGGTTTTTGAAGTGGATTTGACAAGGGCTTTCACATTTGAAGAGTTGCATTTGATAGAAGATCAAACTAGACTTCCATCGCTTGAGTTTGGAAGTGTTTTTCTTGAAGTTTTCATTGACACAATTTGGCTGGGCAAAATCATCACTTTCAGCAGTCATATCAGCATACAAAAGTTTTGGATCAGTCAATTATTCATGTACTTTCAGGGCTATTATAGCATCATTGGATAGCTATCTTTGTTCTAGAGTGTTTGGGCTATGATCCTATGAAGGATTTGATGTAATTGGACATTTTTTATGTATGTAATAAGGTCTGATATAAAATCAGATAGTGACTGAAATTCAGATCAACAACTTAACATTTTTGTATTTCTCATTTGAAGGTTTCAAATAAGCAAGTATGATGTGGGTTTGAAGTTCAATTGTTGTATTGTTCATTGGTGATGTTTATTTGTTGATTTGTGCAAGAAATCTTATCTAAAAATTGGCAAAAAATTTCAGTCATTCTAGAAAGGTTTATTTCAGTCATGTTTGCAAAATTGATTTTCATGGTAATTGTAGCAGGGTTGAACACCATTTATTGGGTGAGAGTGGCCATGGGATTAGAGTTTGTAAAGATATAAAATTGGAAGAACAGGTTGAAATGTTGAAGTTGGTAGGGGAGAGTGAGGAAAAAATATGCTAGTGCTACTTCATCCAGAACAATGCAATCTATTGATGAATATTCCAATCTATCATTTGGAGAGGGTTGTGATAGAGGGAAGAGGAAGGCCACTTCTATTGCAAGTGAAAAAATACAATGGAAGGGTTAATGAATTTGCAAAAATGTGAGCAAGTCGATGATTTAGTGGCAAAGACTTTTTATGCCCATGCCATCGCATTTCATTTGGCAAGGTCTCTTTATTTGAAAGGCATGTTGAGAGATGCAATGGTAGTTGGACCCTCGTATGTTCCCCCTGGAGAACACAGATTGCGTACCTCCCTCCATGACAAACAATATTCAAAGGTGAACATATTGATGGAGAAGATGAGACAAACATGGATTAGGGTTGGTTGTTCCATTGTCATGGATGGGTGGACTGATATTCAACGTCGACTACTCATTAATATTATTGTTACATGTCCTGCTGGTTCATAGTTTCTTAGAGCTATTGATTGCTCTGAAAAACATAAGGATGTTGATTACCAGTTTGCCCTTTTGAAGGAGCTCATAGAGGAGGTTGGGTCGGCTAATGTTGTGCAAGTTGTGACGGATTCAACTCGTGTTGTAAGTTGGCTGGTTTTTTGGTTGAGAGTGCTTGCAAACATATTTTTTGAACTCCATGCTATGTACATGCTTTGAAAGACATTGGCAAAATAGATTGGGTGACGATAGCAATGGTTGAAGCTAGAGAAATACAAATGTTTGTATGTAACCATCAGACTTCACCTGCATTATTTCGATCCTATTCAAAGAAAGAATTCCTCAAACTAGTTGAGACTAGATATGCTAGCTATTTTATTTTATTGGAAAGGATGCTGGAGGTGTAGGATGCTCTACAATCCATGGTGGTTTGTGGAGTGGAAAAAGTGGGCTCCGTGAAAGACAGAAGAAGGGAAGAAGGTGAGGGAAAGGGTGCTTAATGACACTTGGTGGTCCAATATTAGGTAAGAAATTTTTATTTATTATGTTTCTAATTTTCAACTTTATATTTTCTTTAAATTTAATTTAAAATATAAATTATAACTAGTGTTAATGTCTTACAATTTTTAAATGTTGCTTGCAGATATATTTGCTCTATCATATCACTTGTTGTGGGGGTCATCAGGTATGGAGATACAGACTCTCCTAGCCTTGGAGAGATTTATGAGACTTTTGATAGCATGCTTGATCAAATGAGGCAAGCAATTCATGACAAGGATCTTGAATTACAATTCTATGAGCAACATATCGGGTCTATTGTCACAAAGAGGTGGAACACAATGAACACCCCTCTTCATATGGCTGCCTATGCTCTTAATCCGAAGTGGTACACACCTAGATTTGGCCGAATTCTTCCTTTTGAAGATGATGAGGTAATGGAGGGGTTTATGACAGCCCTTATAAGATGTATAGCACTGAGGAGGCAACCATACTTCGAGAATAGTGACTTTAGTTTTCTGATCTTTAGGGTCCTACATTCAGCAAACCAAAGGCTAGGATGGATAGGGCCACTATTGCACAAAAAAACCCCATTGGATGGTGGAAAATTTCATGGGAAGTATACACTAGAGTTGAAGCAACTTGCTATTCGTTTACTCTCACAGATTGCCAGTTCCTCTACGACAAAGAGGAATTGGTCCACCTATGGCTTCATCCACTCGATCAAGAGGAACAAGCTTATTTCAAAATGAGCAGAAAAACTAGTTGCAGTTCATAGTGCCTTGAGACTTTAGGATCAGCAGACTACTGAGTATCGACAGACTCTAACAACATGTTGGGATATTGATCTTGAAGATGTTAGGCAGATTGACGAGGAGAAGTTGCAACCGGAATTGGTCGGGCTTCCATTGGACGATCCACAACTTCAGGTAGAGAGTGACAATTTAGATAGTTCTTTTGATATTAATAGCCCAAATGAGGCATAGACTGATGTATTTTGAAGTTTGAGACTTTGAGTTTAACTTTAATTTTAAACTTTAAATTTTAGAATTTGAACAATGAAATGCTTTAATACTGCTGTTATGCTACTGCTATACTGCTGTCATGATTAAATTGCTGTTATATTGCTGTCATGATTAAATTTCTTGTTGTTTATAGTACTATAGTTAACTATTATTAATTATACTCAGTATTGCTGTCATGATTAATTTTATTGTTGTTTATACTGCTGTTATATTACTGTCATGATTTATTGACATATTGATATTGTTGTTATTAACGTATCTCTCTCTCTCTCTCTCTAATACATTTTGAAAAATTCATATATATTGCTGTGCCCCTGTCATCCCCAAAAATGGCCCTCGAACTGCCATCTCCGAAAGAAGTCCCTTGCCGTCCCTGAAATGCCATGGAACACAGTAAATGAGTCTCTCTCTCTCTCTCTCTCTCTCTCTCTCTCTCCAAAGAAAGGCCTTATAAGAAAATCCTCATGGTGGATAATCTCTAATCAAGAGGAATTATAGGCCCCTCAAATTGTCCCAGCTGTAATGCCAATGCAAAAAAGATTACCCATCTCATCATCCATTGTCTGCTTGCTATCCAAATATGGTGTAATATCCTAAAATGGGATATTTTGAACAATTTTGGATTTACGGGCTTTCCAAAATATCCAACTTAAGATTTCTGCTCAAACCCTAATTTCTGAATTTTTTGAACTTAAAATCAGACCTCAACAAACACATAGGATAGCTCATAAAACATAGCAAATTACCATAATTCCATCATAAACAAGAATATCAACCATATACTCGCATTGCACAATCAAATGAGCCACAAAACCAATCCAAATACCCAACACAAATGACTGAAATTAATTTCAGAAGTCTGTTGCTACAAAATCTGAATATTACAAGTCTTCAAATACATCCAAAACATAGGACAAACATGATAAACATGTCCAGCCAAGTTCTGGTCTAACCCTAAGGGTTGTACATACCAAAATAATGGCAAAATAACCTTCAAAATGATGATAAATGATCACCAATGGGTGCTGCTCCAATTAGGGCATCAAACCCTAAGTCTTCAACTCTCCAACTTAATGGAAATCAACTCCAAAGTGGTGCGCTCAGGTCTGGGATGTTCGTTGCTCCAAATGATGATGACAATGACGCCACGGGATGCCAACAAACAGCAACAAATGATCCTCCAAAGGTGGTGTTCAAGTAGTAGGGTCAAACCCTAGGCAAATTAGCACCCATCCACCAATGAATCACCTCCAATCTAGGGCAAATCGGGTCTGCTCTGCTGCTGTGATAAATTTCTGCTCTTCTCAAACCCTAATCAGCAACACAACTCCGAAATATACAAATAATCTCCCTCCAAGAGGTAGCGCTCCAATTGAGGGCAATTCTTCTCACAAATGATGATCTATCCATGCCAAAGAATGCCTCCAAAGATGATCTCCAATCTGATTGGCAATTCTGCTCCTCTTCTTCACAAAATACCAATGAAGCACAAGTGAACTCCCGTCACGGAATCCTCCAAAGGAAAGAGCTAGGTTTTCGTCCAACTCATCATAGGAACTCAAGGTTTTCGTCTTAAGCTCCTACTCCAAGAGATAACTCCAAGTGTGAATGAATGAATGGAATGATGTCTTGAAATGCCATAATCCACCTTGTATATATACATGTTTCCATTGCTCTCAAATGCTAGCCGACCGAAGCATCATTTATTGCCTTTTTTTCTCTTTGCTGACCTCATAGAGTCCTAGGTGCCCAACTCCATAGGGCCGACCTAGCTAGGGGCCCAATCATTTCTGGCCGACCTAACACCTGTTTTAGGCCGACCTACCTTAGTATATCTTGGCGCCAATCACTGGGTATAGCTTCCCTAGGCCGACCTAGGTAAATGTGCTTCACTTTTGTCTTCTTTGTTTCCTTCAAGCTATCTTCCACCCATTGTGAAGGAATTGAAACTACTTTATTATTTATTTTATCCTTTATCAACCACTCATACATCAAGCTAGATCTCCACAAGGATGGCACATGCGAATGATCAAAGCAATAATACATACCCTTCCTCAAAGTGGCATCAGCATAGAACATATTAGCACATTCATCTCCTGGCACAACCTCCTCAACACGACAAGTTTCCTCACTCAAACTCCACAAGGTGATTTGCTTCAATGGATAGGAGAAAGTAATAAATGGAAGGAGCATATCAAAACCATTAGATGAATACACCAATGCATCTCCAAACCTCCATTCATCTTCCATGAGTCCCGAAATGTGAAAACTAGCTCGAATGCTCTCCAAAGGTGACCACTTGGAAAATGGGGACATTACATATGGAACCATTTTGACTTTATGCTACAATTTACAATTTACTGGGAGATTGGTAATTGCTACCTACATTGTAAAGAGATGGAAACATTTGCAAGTTGATGCTCCTATTTTACGTTATATGACTAATTGCTCCTGCTCATATCCTTAAGCATATATCGATTGTAAGAGACCTTATTATGAAGAATATGTAACCAAATTTAGATAAGATTTCTTGCACAATTTCACACCTAAATTCAATTTCAATCATACATGAAAGAAACTATCAATCTCTTTTGCATATATCATTGATTGGGAATGAAATAGCTTCAATTACACACTGCTGTCATAAAATATCAGTCACTGTTATAAATATATCAGACCTCAAATGTGCATGAAATAGAGGTACAATTGCATCCAAATTTACTACAACTATTGCCAAGTCAATGAAGAATGAATGGCTAATGAATTCAGGCAATGATAACCCACAAAATATCAATATAAGTCATTGTTTATTTGACTGATATGACTGATCAGATCTCTGATACAACACTGTGAATGAACAGCCAATGATAGAAGAGAGATATCTTGCAAACCAAGCCTCCAAATACCGTAATATGCAAATCAGTAGGGCTGTTTTGGCTTCCACATGAATTTTGACATCATATATCTTCAATTCCACATGTATTTCAAACTTTGTTGAACCTGTAGGTGGCTGGAACAGACCTGTAGTTGACTGCAATATGCCCAGATTTCATGAAAATGCCAAATTCTTGCCTCCAAATGCAATCGATGAACTCCTAGGTGTGCCAAATGTCTTCTAGATGTCTCCAATGATCATAAAAACCCTGTATAACAAATTATTAGATGACTGTAATGAAAAACCAGTCACTATATCTTGCCAATAACTCCATCAAATGCTCATAAACTACCTTGATTTGACTCCATCATGACCAAGGGTTTAATTATGAAGGATTCTTCACTTCAAATCACTCAAAAACAACCTGCAAATGAAGCACAAATAGTGAATTCTGAATGAAATCACTTCACAACTAGTATGTGGTCATCTCCATACAAAAACAAGGGGTCATCACCTTGCTAATAAACTGAAAATCGGAATTCTCAATCAATAACAATAAGAAAGAAAACATACCATAGCATCATGAGTTGCAAATTGATGTTCAAGTCCTCTATTTAACTCCTCAAGCATGGATGTCCCTCTTCTTTGGTGTTTTGGATTGAAGTTTGAAATCCACCAATGATGATCACTTGACTTGAACATTTGTAAATGAATTGCAATCTAAACTCATTCATTTAAAACAATCTTTAATTATTTTAAATGAATAACATCTCCTTTATATGCATCGATCCACCATCATTGAATTTCCTAGCTTGGGCGGCGGTTGCTTGTGTGCAATCATTTAATATTTTATTTTGCAATGAAATTCTTTCCTTGGCTTGAGAGAACATCTTCAATGGAGGCGTGAGCATTCAAAATTCCCAATCGCTCAAATGCAAATATTAAATAAATAAAATTTGCATTTAAAGTTGTCTTCCATCGGCCCTATACTTGGGCAATTTCATTGAATTTCCTTATGATCATTTTAAATGCCTTTATGATGGTGAATGCTCCATCCTTGGGCGAATAACCTCATTGCATATCCCATCGATCAATTGCAATAAATGAACTTTGCATTTAAAAATATAACTTACACCTTGGCGAATGCACCTTGACTTAGCCGTTGGGATCTCTTGGAATGGATTGCTCCTCTCTAAGGAATCGCCCATCTCCTAGGTAGTCGTTGGCTCCTTAAACAATGCATAATTTAATTTGAACTTAATCAATTGTGCTAATCTATCCACATGATGCCGTTGAAAATAGCTTGGACCTATTCTTTCATTGGGCGAACATCTTTATTCCACACATGCTCCATAAAAATAGATTAGAGAAAATGTAATTAAAGATACCATTTTCGCTCTTATTCCATCATTTGAAAATTCAAATCAAATATTTGAAAATACCATAGTTCCACGGAGTTTCGGGGACGGGGACGGGGGGACGGCAGGGGACGCGTTTCGGGCTTGGGGACGGGGGGGGCCTAAATTTGGGGATGGCGGGGGACGGCGGCGGGGGGCGGCGGGGGAGCGGCGCGCTGAAATACATATAATACTTGAAAAATTAGTTATAAAAAGATGTATAATTGTAGAAGCCTAAGGAATAAGTAAAGTTTAGAGTTTAAACACATTGCCATGATTTCATTGAACTAGTGAACATTGAAACAATGTGAGACATTGGAATGAGAACTAGATGTTTCATAATTTGAATTTCATAATCATTGTTCATAATTACAATCAAGTTTCAAGTTTCAACAATGTTCAAAATATTGAAATAGTAAATACTAAATACTAAATAGTAATGCCAAAATGGTTAATGGCTTGGTGCCACCAATGATGAATGATCTAATCATCCCCAAGCTCCATGTCGATCTCGTCATCACTGGAACTGCTGGACCCCAAATGCTCAAGCTCATCTAAACCAATACCAACCAGCCCTGTCCGTGTAGCATCCTCATCTATCTGTGATGGCTCTTCTGGCTCTACATCCCATCTGGCTGCTGGACTCTCCCTGTATGTAGTTGTGGTGCGGTCAATGAGACGCAAGGAACTATGTACAGCCACAAGCTTCTCTGCCCTCCTAGAAGTAAGCCTGTTCCTCTTAACAGAGTGGATGAAGCTATAAGTAGACCAGTTCCTCTCAGCAGCAGAAGAACTAGAAACCTGGGACAGCAAACGAATGGCTAGAGTAGTAATCAAAGATCTAGGCCCATGCATAGTCCACCACAACTTGGGGTCCTCCTGTGACATAGTCTCCAAATCTATCTGGGCTGCCTCTGAATATCCCCAAAGAATGGCAAATTTTGACCACTCAGTACGAAGCAAGCTGGCCTCTGTAGAATCATATATTTTGTCAATGGCCTTCATGAACCCTTCCTTCACCTCAGCGTCCTGTATAGGTGTGATTCTACCGGGCCTAGTTATGTACCACTTTGGGTTCAATGCATAGGCAGCCATGTGTAAGGGAGTGTTGAGCTTCTCCCATCTACGTTGAATGATTGGATGAATATGCTCGGTGTAGAATTGCATTGTGGGGTCCTTCTCTCGCACAATAGTCTTCATTTGATCAAGCATGGAATCAATGCACTCATATATCTCTCCAAGGGAAGGTGCATTAGAATCCCCAAATCTAATAACTGTGAAGACTGGCTGAATGATGGAGACAATATATTTGGCATCAGCCCAAAAGACATTATTCGTCACCACCTCTTTAACCCTCAATCCCTTCTGTGTCTTTGACTCAGGCCATCGGTTCCATTCTGCTGTCATTACCATTAGTTGCAATGGCTCTTGCAACTCAAGCATCCTCTCCAAGAGAATAAAATATGATGCATACCGAGTCTCTATAGGCTTCAGGAATTCCTTCTTGGAGAACGACCTGAAAAGTGCATGTGAAGTATGGTGATTGCAGATAAATATCTGCACATCTCTAGCATCACTGACAATTAATTTGATCCAACTGATTTTACCCATGTCCTTAAGTGCATTATTCATAGCATGCACACAACAAGGAGTCCACCAAATATGTCTATAGGCTGCCTCAATCAACTTCCCTGCAGCTCTGCACACATGGGCCGCATCTGTCACTACCTACACCACATTTTGTGGCCCAACCTCCTCTATAGCATCCTTGAGGATCTGGAACTGATAATGGGCATCCTTGCTATGCCTAGAACAATCAATAGCCCTAAGGAAATAAGGGCCCGCTGTAAATGTAACGATGATGTTGATGAGTGGACGGTGCCTAATGTCCGTCCACCCATCCATGACTATGTTGCATCCACTTGTGATCCAGGTTCTCTTCATCTTCTCCATCAAAATATTAATCTTGGAATAGTGTTGATCCAAGATTGTTGTCCTCAATTGTCATGTCCCCAATTTTGGAGTAACTTAAAATTGTTTTAATTATAAATTAATTTTGTAAAGTATTTTATTTACTTTATAAAATTAATATTTCGTTTAAGTTACTAAGTTAGTAGTACTACACTTTATTAAAAAGTGTTGTGAACAAGCATTTAAAAAGTACAAATGCAAGCATTTAATAAAGTTCATGTTGTTGTGAACAAGTATTTAAAAAGTACAAATGCAAGCATTTAATAAAGTTCATGTAAAAGCATTTAAAATGCTTTGGTCTGATGTGTACATGTAAACTCTCATTTAATAAAATTATGCTGGGCCTAATTAATGTAATGGCTTTAAAAGCAAGCCTGAGAGTCATTTGAAGTCATGTCTAAATGTTTTTGACTTGGTTTTTGCATATTGAGTTTATCTCTTGGCTGAAGACAAATTTCAGTCCAATCAAGGTGATGATCCCTTGATAACTAGGGTTTGGTGATGGCCCCATTCCCATTTTGAGAGGTGGATGCAATCGGTATTCACCATTAGAGCTTAATTTTGCAGGTTTTATGAGAATTGAAGTGAAGTTTGTGAGCTATTGTAACTCTTGGTCAAATTGAATATCAACCAAGGGTTTTTATGGTCACATTTGCATGATTGGATGATAGTGCAAGGTACTTGGTATGTCTAGAGACAGTGCTTGCATTTGGAGGAGGCATTTTAGCATTTTTTATGAAATCTGGGCACAACTCCGCCATCTACAGGTCTGCTACAGCGAACTAAAGGTCTGATACAGTCTGATTTAGGAGCATATTTCATATCAGGTTAAAGGCATTTGATGTTACACATCTTTTGGAGGCATTTCCAACCCTACCGATTTGGTATCTAAGGAGATATTGATGAGAACTCATATGTTATTGCTAACTGAACTATATCAGCACTCTGACAATTTGTAACAGCAGAGAATAAGAAGAGTTTTCAGACTTATTTTGAAGTCCTCATTGCATTCTTATTGAGCTGGGAACATCATTCCACCATTGGGCAATCATATGCTAGGATTTGTTATGTTTCTGGTGTACTTTTGTACTTGAAATAAAGTCTGATATAAAACAGTGGAAGTTTGATTTCATTTCCAGCCAATTTGCAATTGATTGTAACTCATTTGAAAGTTTCAATAAGAGACAGATTTGATGGTGTGATTGCTTCATTGGATTGTTAATGAATGCAAAAAATCTTATCAAATCTTGAGCAAATTTTCAGTCATATATAATAGGGTCTCTTATAGTGGTATCAGAGCATTCAAAATTTCAGTCCAATATCCATTAGGGATATTAAAGTGGTATCAGAGCATTCAAAATTTCAGTCCAATATCCATTAGGGATATTAAAGTGGTATCAGAGCCAAAGACCTGCCAGCCTATGGGTGATGAGCTTTATTGATCCATTTCCGCATCATTATAGAAGAAGGCCAATGGGTGATAGAAGGCAGCAAGGTAATCCACAAGCTGATATGGATCAAATGGTTAGAGAGATGGTTGAAAATCAGAGGAGAATGGCAGATAGTCAGCAACAAACACAAGCAAGCATTGATAGGTTATGTAGAGCTTTGGAGGGTAATAACAGGAACAACAACAGGGCTGAGGATATAGGCAGTATTGCAGGTTCACCAAGGAGAAGAAGGACACACACACCAACAGTTGAGAGACCTATGCAACCTATTTTCTTTCCTAGGGAAGATGTAGAAGAAGAGGTACAGCCACAAGATGAAGGAGAAGAAGTTCCATTTGAGGAGAATATCATATCTTTGGTCGATGAGTATGATTCACTTCCTGAGCATGTAAGGAATAGAATCAATTTCAATAACTACATGAGTCAAAAAAGAGAAGATCAAAAAGGTAAGAGTGAATCAACGAAGGCAAAGAAGAGCTCAACCAAAGGAGTACAAGGATGCTTTGAACAAGATACCTCTTCCAAACTTTGATGGTAGTGGCAAGATAAGTGCAAGAGCATGGGTGAACAAATTGGATACCTTTCTTACAGTCAAGCCCATGAGTGAAGAAAAGGCCATACATTTTGCTACTATGCATTTGGAGGGTCTTGCATATGAGTGGTGGCACCATGGACTTGTCTCTCAACATCACAATAGGATAACTTCATATGATGAGTTTGTGCAAAAACTCATTAACAGGTTTAATAGAAAAGATGTGGAGGTCTACTACCGTGAGCTTGCACAATTGAAGCAAAGTGGAAGAGTGGATGCATATGTGAATGAATTTCAAAAGATTGCTGTCATGGTACCTGATATGTCTGATAAAAGAATCACAATGTTGTTTGTTGAAGGGTTGAATGATAGGATCAAAGGGTTAGTCAAGGTTCATAAGCCAAGCACACTTGATGAGGCCATTGATCTTGCACTTGATTTGGATATCATTCCTTCATACACACCACAAAAGAAGAGCTTCAAAGATGAAGGTGCAAATCAAAAATCTTATGAGCAGCCCACTCCTCCAAAGAAAGGTGAAGGTACTTCTAGGATGACTCAAGAAGAAAGAGATGAACTCCGAAGGAAAAAGTTATGTTACTGTTGCAAGCAACCTTGGGAGATTGGTCATAGGTGCCTTGGCAAAGGCAAAGTGCATTACATAGAGGTACTTGATGATGATGATGATGATAGACAGCCAACACTAGAACTTACACTTGATGACAACAAGAGTTCTAGAATTGCATATCTTTCAGGTGCTTCAAGGAACAATCCATTCATTTTTGAAGGTACTTTGTTTGGTTGCAAAGTATTAGCACTTCTTGATAGTGGAGCTTCACATAACTATATTAATGAGGGCTTGGTCAACAAAAGAGGAGTACTTTGTGATGATTTTGAAGGCTTTGATGTGAACATAGCAGGAGGACTCTCTATTCCTTGCAAGAAGAAAATAAGCAAACTTAGTATCAAATTTGGTGAGTACACTCTTTGTGATGACTTCTATGTGCTTGACTTGAAGGATAATGAAATTGTGCTTGGGTTGCAATGGTTACATTCTTTGCAAAGGGTTATGCATGATCTACAAGCTATGGAGCTGACTTTCCAACATGATGGCAAACAAATTGTTATGAAAGGCCTCAAGTACACTTTGCCTCATCAAATAACAGCTAAGTATATGATCACTATGAGTCGTGAATGGTTTCATACAAGTATAGATGATGCACATGGAGTTTCTTGTTTTGGGACAGCCTTTGATGGAGTTGATTGGCATGACATAATTCCTAATTTGTTTGAGGACAGCAATCCTATTTCTTTGCAATCAGCTCAAGTTGATGATTTTGGGGCAGCCAATAATGATATGCAGGAATATGAGAATGAGAATGAAGAAGGTTCAGTTTTGTTGGATACATTAGTTCCATGTGGTGAACTAAATCAGCCTATGTATGATTGTGATGTTGTGTGCTTATTGGAGTATATGGATGATGTGATAGTTTTCTTTCCATGGGTTGATGATTTTTCTTCATTACTGAACATTGACGCAAGTAATTTCAATTTTGGAACAGCAGCGTATGGAAGAGTTTATTATGATGGGAATGCATATTTTCTTGTTGGCAATTGGTTTCATGATGATTCCTTTTCTTCATGCATTGAAGATGATACTTGGCATTTCATTTGGAATGATATTTTCAGTTTGTATACTGCTGTTTTGATTCATGGCAGCTTGGGTACATTGGTGTTTGCTACTTTGTGCGACAGTGGAAGCGGTCCCAGGATCTTCGTCAGCAACCATGAGGAGATGCAGTTGAGAATGCTTGAACTTCACCGGATTTGGGATCCAGGGATTGATTGAGTTCAGTTCCCATTGCTTGGGGACAAGCAATTTCGGGAAGGGAGGGCTGTCATGTCCCCAATTTTGGAGTAACTTAAAATTGTTTTAATTATAAATTAATTTTGTAAAGTATTTTATTTACTTTATAAAATTAATATTTCATTTAAGTTACTAAGTTAGTAGTACTACACTTTATTAAAAAGTGTTGTGAACAAGCATTTAAAAAGTACAAATGCAAGCATTTAATAAAGTTCATGTTGTTGTGAACAAGTATTTAAAAAGTACAAATGCAAGCATTTAATAAAGTTTATGTAAAAGCATTTAAAATGCTTTGGTCTGATGTGTACATGTAAACTCTCATTTAATAAAATTATGCTGGGCCTAATTAATGTAATGGCTTTAAAAGCAAGCCTGAGAGTCATTTGAATCATGTCTAAATGTTTTTGACTTGGTTTTTGCATATTGAGTTTATCTCTTGGCTGAAGACAAATTTCAGTCCAATCAAGGTGATGATCCCTTGATAACTAGGGTTTGGTGATGGCCCCATTCCCATTTTGAGAGGTGGATGCAATCGGTATTCACCATTAGAGCTTAATTTTGCAGGTTTTATGAGAATTGAAGTGAAGTTTGTGAGCTATTGTAACTCTTGGTCAAATTGAATATCAACCAAGGGTTTTTATGGTCACATTTGCATGATTGGATGATAGTACAAGGTACTTGGTATGTCTAGAGACACAGTGCTTGCATTTGGAGGAGGCATTTTAGCATTTTTTATGAAATCTGGGCACAACTCCGCCATCTACAGGTCTGCTACAGCGAACTAAAGGTCTGATACAGTCTGATTTAGGAGCATATTTCATATCAGGTTAAAGGCATTTGATGTTACACATCTTTTGGAGGCATTTCCAGCCCTACCGATTTGGTATCTAAGGAGATATTGATGAGAACTCATATGTTATTGCTAACTGAACTATATCAGCACTCTGACAATTTGTAACAGCAGAGAATAAGAAGAGTTTTCAGACTTATTTGAAGTCCTCATTGCATTCTTATTGAGCTGGGAACATCATTCCACCATTGGGCAATCATATGCTAGGATTTGTTATGTTTTTGGTGTACTTTTGTACTTGAAATAAAGTCTGATATAAAACAGTGGAAGTCTGATTTCATTTCCAGCCAATTTGCAATTGATTGTAACTCATTTGAAAGTTTCAATAAGAGACAGATTTGATGGTGTGATTGCTTCATTGGATTGTTAATGAATGCAAGAAATCTTATCAAATCTTGAGCAAATTTTCAGTCATATATAATAGGGTCTCTTACAGTGGTATCAGAGCATTCAAAATTTCAGTTCAATATCCATTAGGGATATTAAAGTGGTATCAGAGCATTCAAAATTTCAGTCCAATATCCATTAGGGATATTAAATCAATTTAGTCTCCCCTGGTGGCACATATGATTGTCTTGCCCTTATTATCTTTGACACAGCTTCCTTATAATAAGGAGAGCGAGCCACATGGAATGGAATGCCATTAGCAAAGAAGAATTTGCCAATGGCATCATCTGCCTCATCCTTTGCTTGCACATTGAATAAATCTGCCAATGGTTGTGAAGATGCCATCTTACGTTTCCCCTTAGGCTGTGTTGCACTTGAACTGGATGGATTTGGTGGCCTTTGAGTCTGCAAAGTAGCACTAGAAATTTGATCACCCCTACTCCTTTGTGGCAACATAACAGAAGGTGATGCTTCATCCTCTTTACAACCCCATAATTTTAATATTTCAGCCCTGAACTTCAAGTTACCATCCACAACTTTGCATACATCTACACCTTTGCCTCGGACAAGAAGAAGGTGAGCATTAGTTCTTGTAATGCTTCCAAACCATGTAAGCTTACATATGTTGCACTTCCATTTTCTAGTGCCCCCCCCCCCCCCCCTTTGCCGTAGGGTTTGCTTCTATCTTAGATGCAAATTGTTTTAAAGGTGATTTTGGATCAAAGGGGCCCTTGGCCCATTTTTGAAGGAATTGTGAAGGGCACTTATCACGAGCTTTACTCCCAACGGAACTTGTGTCAGTTTGAGAGTGAGATCGAGTATTTGAGGCATGTTCACCCTCCCCTTCTAAATCAAAATCAGGATCTCGATCATCAGATTGAGATGAGTCATTTTCACTGTGAACTTCAACCTCTCTATCCTCATTGTCACTTATGCTGTGTGACTGTGAACTCATTATGATGATGATGCTGCAGCCTGCAAAAGAAAATCAAAAATTAAAATTGAAAAAAGTTAAAACAATGTACAACTTCATTGTTAAGAAAAAATTTTTAAAAATGAAAATCAGAAAAATTCAAAAATCAAAATGTGGTCTCATGGACTGCAATGATTCCAGGATATGCACAAAATGATTGCAGGATTTGTTAAAGCAAGCTGCAAATGCAATTGGCTGGTGCAAAGCCAAATTCGGAATTCCACAACCTTTGCCAGCCCAGCATCCTCCCTGCCTGTGTCAAAATGGGAGCTTTGGAATAGGGTATGGAGTTGGACATCCATCTAAAACATAAAGGATAGAGGAATTTTCAATTTTGTGACTTGTCAGATGTTGTAGTTGCAACTGCCCTGTTAGGTGTGTATGCAAAGTGGAAGCATAGACAAGGCACGTGAACTGTTTGACAGAATGCCTCAAAGAAATGTGGAAGCATAGACAAGGCATGTGAACTGTTTGAGTCTTTGACAGAATGCCTCAAAGAAATGTGGTCTCTGCAGTCTGCATAGACAAGGCACATGAACTGTTTGACAAAATGCCTCAAAGAAATGTGGAATAGTGGAAGCATAGACTGTGATAGAGAAGGCACGTGAACTGTTTGACAGAATGAGGCATTCTGTCAAACAGTTCACGTGCCTTGTCTATGCTTTCAGTGTTCACACCTTGACAGAATGAGGCATTCTGTCAAACAGTTCACGTGCCTTGTCTATGCTTCCAGCCTTCCACATTTCTTTGAGGCATTCTGTCAAACAGTTCACGTGCCTTGTCTATGCAGAGACCACATTTCTTTGAGGGAGACCACATTTCTTTGAGGCATTCTGTCAAATAGTTCACGTGCCTTGTCTATGCTTCGGAGCTTCCACATTTCTTTGAGGCATTCTGTCAAACAGTTCATGTGCCTTGTCTGTGCTTGCTGCTTCCACTTTGAGTTTGCAATGTGCATACAGACTACACTCTACAGTCTAACAGTGCAGTTGCTGCAACCACAACATCTGACAAAATTCCTCTATCCTTTATCAAAAAAATTTAAAAATAAAAACCAAAGCTCCCATTTTGACGCAGGTAGGGAGACGCAGGCAGTATGGACTGCAACGATTGCAGGATATGCACAAAATGGATTTGTCGAAAAGGTTTTACCGTTTTAGAACTGGAAGTTTAGGAAATGGAAATCCGAAATTAAAAACGTTTTAAAATTTTTGTACGCTGAATGCCTCAAAGAGATGGCATCGCGTGGGATATCCCACGCAATGCCATCTCTTTGAGGCATTCATTTTTTGTTCTTCAGAGGTAAACGTTAAACTACAAACATTTGACTGTAAGGTAATGGTGCCGCACTTCCAATAAGATTGTTCACAGTGGGGAAGAACAGATCCAATGGGGTGCTGCGTGCAAATGGTGGTTGATGACTATATGGAGAAACTTCGATATTATTGCAGCATAAAAAAAGATCAAAAAGAATGCCTCAAAGAGATGGCATCGCGTGGGATATCCCACGCGATGCCATCTCTTTGAGGCATTCAGCATTCTTACGAATCACCCAAAATAAAACCCTCGGGCCTCAGTACCTGTGATTCGACGGAGGCAGAATTTAAACTCAAAGTTCAAACGCAGTAATCTCCTTGAACGCCGGTGAACGGGTGAAGTGAATGAAAACTTCAAAACAATGAAAAGTAAAAGTTAAAACCTAAACAAAAAAAACAAATATATGTTTCGAGGGGGGACGCCTGGAAGACTCGGGGACGTCCAGACGTCCCCCCAATGAGAAACGTCTTCTGATGCGGCGGGGGGACGGCGGGGGGGGGGGGGGGACGTTTCCCTGACGCCCCCCCGTCTCGGAAACGTCCCCGTCTCCGAAACGGCACCTTTTCCGGGGGGGACGCGTCCCCGTGGATCAATGGAAAATACAATCTTAATATTGCATTTCCCATATAGCTCAATAACACACTAGTTGATCCAACTTTCCAGTTCTCCATGCATAGAAACAAAATCAACTAGCAAATCATACTTAACTCAAAATGGGGACATTACATGGATTGAAAGGAGTACTAGACTATTCAACAATGCTTCAACCTCTAATACTTAGTTGACTAAAATTATAAAGAATAACATTCACACGTGGCTCTGATTTTGATTTCATGCCAAACTGGGATGTTTTGATGTGAAGTAAAACTATCAGTGTGGCAGCAAACAATAAGGAGATGGAATCTCCCATATCATTATCATAGGAAATGGATAAGCATTCAACCAAGGACCCATTAGGTCTCTCCTCCTGTAGGTTGGTATAAACTTTAATTTGATGGAGCTGCAAGAGGAATATGGGTACAACAGGAATAAGAGGGATATAACTGATTTTTGCATATAGATTGGAGAACAAACAAAAACTGGGTGGAGCTATTTTCAGGCTTCCATCAAATTTTACTCGCCCACTCATAGGATCTCATGTATATGTCCAAATTGAAAGAGATTCAGTCCTTGTTCTCCACAAAATTAGCCGAAATATCAAAAGTAAAACTAAAGACCCTCCTGACAACAAACTTTTGGGCAATTGGAAAATGTATAGCATTCTACAGAATATATAAGACCTTAATAGTTTTCAGGACCCTAACATTGCCAATAAACCACAGATATGCAACAGAGCAATGGCTTAGATGGCTAATAGAGTGATCACTTAGCTCAGAGGCATGAGTATCGACTGTTACTTTCTCCCGATTAAATTCTTGATCTAGATTTAGAACCTTGTGTCCTTAGAGGAAAGAGCCACAAATCAGAATGATAATGGATAAAGATGACATCATCAAAGTAGACACTTACATTGATATCAGAATCCTTTATGGCAGTATGGACAAACTTAAAAGGAATGTTCAATATTCTAATTTGCATTTGCTCTTTTTGAATTCATACTTCCCAATTATTTGGTGACCCCCAATGCTACACTGTCTTTGAGCCTCCAATTCCAGCATTCAGTTTTCGTTGTTGAAAACCTCATTCTTTTGTTGTATCCCTCGTCAACTTTTCCCCTTATGACTCATCATCCCCTTCACATCCCACATGTTTTTAATCCCTATTAAAAGAGCCCACAAAATCCCACAATGTCTCTTCTTGCAATATTTTCCGACATTCTTTTATCTTGTGATGCCTCTCTTTATTTTAATTCCTCTTCCCATGTCTCTTCCTTGCTTCCCTTCACACTTTCCTTAAATTTGTCCTGTTTTCTCTCAGATGTCGAGAGGCTTCTTGTCCTAAGGACTTAACATTGTACAGAAACTCTAGATATGCAACAAAGCAGTGGATTGGATCGCTAATATAGTCATCACTCAGCTCAGAGTTATGGATATTCACTGCTACTTTCTCACAATTGAACTCTTGATCTGGGTTCAGAACCTTTTCATCTTTGAAGAAAAATCTGCAAATCTGAATGATATTGGATAAAGATGACATCAGAAAAATAGACACTTACATTGATATCTAAATCCCTATGGCTGTATTGATAAACTTAAAGTTAAAGGAATATTCCAAGTTCCATTTGCTCTTTCTAAATTCATACTTCCCAATTATTTGGTAACCCCCAAACCTACTCTTTAAGTCTTTGAGCCCCAAATGCCAACATTCAATTTTCATCATTGACGACCCCCGTCTTTTGTTAGATCCCTAATCGACTTTCGCCCCCTTATGATTACCTGTCCCTTGAACAGCCACATGGTTTTAATCCCTAGTTAAACATTGTCTTATCTATCTCCTAAGTTCCCTTACATGATCCCACAAAATACCAGTCTCACTTCTTGGAATATTTTCTTACATTCCTTTATCTTCTGATGCCCATACTTATTTTAATTCTTATCACCATGTCTTTTCCTTGCTTCTCTTCATGCTCTCCTTAAATTCATCCTGTTTTGCCTGGAATGTAGAGAGGTTTTTTGCCCAAAGGACATTAATCCTCTTTGACTAATCAACTCACACATTCATATACATTCTCATCTGGATGATATCCTGTATTGTACAAGGACGGTGATGTTCGATCTAAGGGCACCAACTTCACTTACTCTGTCATGAACAGTGTTACTGCCAACGTGTAAGGAAATTCAAAGATAGGATTCAATCTTTACTTTGATTGAGTTCTTAATTGCACAATAGAGGATGCCAAGTAGAATTTAAATGTGAAAACCAAAGGCACAATAGAATTCAATTCAGAATAGACTGAGAGTGAGTTGAGGAAGACAGCAATGATGTCTTCATCTTCATACTGTTTGGTGAGGATAATAAATCTAATCCCCATTGACCTGTTCTTGAAATCACATCTCTTGCTATTGCTCTCCAATTTTCATCCAATGCCATCATTCCATAGCTTGACTCCCTCTCCACAAGGCCATTGTGGATGTGATGAATAATTCCTATAAATTTGTTGCAGAGATTTGTGGTTGTCTGTTGGATATAACACAATCAGATTAGTGCAAGAACACTCAAATATGGTTGAATCTTTTAGTTGTAGGTAAACTGGGTAAGCAATGCAGGCACATAACATAAATAAATAGGAGGGCTGGCTGCTAGAAAACTACTCACACAATAGAACTGGGATGACTAATGGTTTATTATGGTAGAAAAGGGAGGAAAAAGGCCCAAGTATCATAGTGTAGAATGAAGACAACAATAAAAACTGAACAAGGAGGTGAGCCCATCAATCTGGATGATGATAAATCGACAATTCTTGTTGGTGCTAACAACAAGATGCCTTCCCAACAAGGTAAACCTTCTCGTTGAGAGATCAATATAACACATATAATAGAAACAACAATAGTGGAAAATCCAAGGGTCAATTCTGTTTCTTTTCCCAAGTCAGGTCAGATCTCAACCCTCAGCTCACTTCATCACATGGATGGACTTAGTTCTCAAAAATAGATAGATTTCTCCTTCCCTCCATTACACTCGATCTAGGTTTGGAGTCAGCCCCACTCATCTCAACATTCTATGGCAATCATATTATTCCTCTCCTATCCATGGTCTCTCCGAGCATCCCAATTCATCACTCCACATCTCATCATCACAATGCCCATTATGGTGTTCCTGCTTTTCACTAGGATCTGGATGCCTCCTCTTTGCTCAATATGGCTGCCAACAAATTTAAGCAGACCCTTCTCTCTGCAATAATGGACATCACCCAAGAAGAAAAAAATCTTTACAAAATGCTGAGGAAAAAGAGGTACATAATCTATATGTGGGGAGTGTTCTTTCCGGTTGTGTTTACAGTGTAATGAAGCAATCCGAAAAATCAAAGCTATAAAGGGTTGGGTTGAATAATTGAGAAAGGTTGTTGATCAACATGAAAAATCCTAGAAGCTGTAAATGGCACGCTGCTTGCTGAAGCAGCATGTAGGCAAATTGCATGAATCAAGGTTTATGTTGAAATGACTACTCCAGCCGAATGCCAAACCATTCATGTGGAGAGCTCAACTAAAGTAAACATTAGGTGTGCCTGGTACACACACCTTGTACAAGACACAAGCTTTAACCTCTACTGCTTGGAAGGCCATTAGTTTCAATGAGGAAAGTGGCCCTTACCCTTCTATGGGCATTATTAATGTTGTCTTAATGCTAAAAATTGCAATATATATGTATGTATTGAAACTAGGACCCTGAATCAGTGATACATGTTTTGAAATTTCAACTTTTATCTCAAATTTGTCATTGTACCGCTATCTGTATGCATGAATTTTTTCGAACAACTTGGATAGTGATCTGATCTTATGATGTAATGTTTATCGGTATCTAAGCTTCTTTTTGTTCTGTATTGTTCAGTATGTCCCGAGTTCCACCTGTTTTGTTCAAGGTGGCCTCTTATGCAAACACTTTTGATGAAATTTAATATTTTGCCCTTTTTCCATTAAAAAATGTATCAATATCTGTCAGAAGTAATTTCTATTTGCATATCATTTCAATAGAAAGTTTATCATTGCTTGGTCAAAACCTATGCTTGTTTCTTCTTTTATTTGGGACTGAAAACAACTCTTTGTTCATTAATAATAATTTATAATTTTATACATCGCATTAAACTTCTTGACGCGGGTACTTTCCGTATTAAAGATTGCAATATGAAATATCCCACAGGATATTTACTAATTTTTCTGATTTTAGGGTTCTGATTTTTGCCCTAATTTTCAAATCTGATAAAAAACCCTAGCTTCTGCAATTCTGATTTTCTGTTTCAGACTTAATAAGATACTTATAAAAGCTACTTAACATGTCAAATACGTCATAATCATCATGCCAAAACATGTGCCAAAACCATAGTTGAATTACACAATGAAATACACAAGGATTCAACACCAAAATGATACCAAAATGACTGGAAATTCAAATCAGAAGTCTGCTGTCATAAATCAGAGATATGAAGTCTTCAATTACAACAAATGCAATGGGCAAACATGCCAAACAATGCTCAGCTATAACCTGCTATAAACCCTAGGGTTTATACATACCAATTACATGCAAATTTGACCTCCGAATGATGAAATTGGACCTCCAAAGTGTGGCGCTTAGATTTAGGGTTTGAAACCCTATGGCAATGCACTCCAACATACAAGAATGGCCGATCCAAGTGGCGCTCAGGTCTGTAATGTTTGCTGATCCGTGAATGACGTCAAAGATGCCAAAAAGGATGCAACAAAACCTCCAAAAGCACATCAAAAACACCAATCTTCACTCTTCAAGCAATGCCGAAGGAGGATTGATCTGCTGCTGCACAAATCTGATTGCACTTTCCAAACCCTAGCAGCCAAGAAACATCACAAATCGCCTCAAGGATGAGGTCGCTCCACTCCTAGAAGGTGGCGCTCAAACCCTAGGTCAAACCCTAGGCCAAAATGCCTCCAAAGCTTGCCAAAAACCCTTCTTCATATCTGATCTGAATATCTGATATGAAAATCTGCTCCTCTTCACCAATGAACAACAACGAAGCACAAATTGATCCCCGTCATAGAATCATCCATGGATGAGCTAGGTTTTCATCCAACTCACTGCGAACACAAGGGTTTTCATCCTTGGTCCGTTGCTCAACTTTCGTTTCAGCCAAAGAGAGTAAACTCAAATCAATATGTATAATGCTCGAGATGATCCAATGCTTTCCAAGCAATTTGTATTTATACCATAGCCAACTCTCTCCCATCGCCGACCTAGGAATGATATTTTCTTTTTATTTTCAAACTATTTTCCCTCCAAGTAGGCCGACCACTTCCTCTTAGCCTTAAGCGCCCAAAATCAAATAAAAGATTTGATTTTAATATTATTTTATTCTCCTCCTTGAGCGCACCAAACAAATAATAAAATATTATTATTTTTATTTATTTTTGCCCACCTTTAAATCTCCAAATGAGTCGCTCACCTTCTTAGAAAAACATTTAAATATTTTTGACCCTTACAAAAATAATACAAAAATATATCAAGTTGATTCCCAAGTTTGCCATGCCAAGGAAAAATAGTTGAGCCATATAGAAACAACTTTCCAAATATCTATGCTAGACCAACTTTCCAAGTATCTATGATATTCAAAACCCATAGCTCAACTAAAACATTCCCTTATTTCATGAATTAGCCTACGAGAATGGTGAATAGGCTAACTCAATCCTTGCTAGGCGATCATGCCGGAAATGGGGACATTACAGTCCTCCCTTTTCAAGATTGCTTGTCCTCAAGCAATGACAAACTTGCATCCTGCAAAATACTGTCAAATGACAAGTATCTCCATCCAAACAAATGTCCCATGATCACAATATTCTTCCACCTGTCGCTGCAATTCCCAAGAAGAAAGTGAAGAATGAAATGCAAAGTGAGCTCCAGTGGCAAAAATAGCCATACACACTCGAACTCGACTTGGCCCCATCCTCCAAAGAATGCAATGCTCTCAACCACAAGCACCAATACCTCCAAGTCTCCAAAGGCTCCATCCTGTAAGAATGCATAGTCCATCAAGGACCCAACACTAGACCACCCTGAAGCCCTGAAGAGAATCATGCTTGTCAACAAGTGATGAAGAGTATGAATTTTGAAACACCACCACATGTCTCCAAGCTTCTGCTGCTCTACTCTGTCACAATCATCATCCATGCTCCGTGAGTTGTGAAGCAACTCATCTAGATCCCCATGAAAAGGTGTGTCAAGTATGCCACCACTTGGATCCCAAATCATTATATCATCACACCCGGCAAACGTGAAGAGATGGAAGCATCTCAAAGTGCTAGCAACACCAAACAACTCTCCAACTCCTGTAGATCTCCCATGGATGTGTAGAGTACCCCTCATAGGTGCAAGAAAATGTATAACAGTTCCTCCTAGGTTGCTGATGTAGAATAGAACAGCAACCTCCAAACTGAAAATCAGACCTATGTGGATGCAAATAACACCACCAATGACATATGATGGTAGAGTATCATCCATATGCCACCCTCCAATGATTGAGGAGATGATGCAACTCTCCTCCAAACTCTCGAACAGCTGCTGTCCTCCAAAAGTTCTGTAAGAAATCCATGTTCCATGAAGCAGAACAGCCATCTCCTATCAAAGTATGGAGTAGAAATCCATAAACTAGGGCTGGAACACCAATGCCATCATGCTCACTTCCATACTCTACACCATGGTCCAGCTAAAACACAAACATTAGTGACTCAAAATCAAATAGCATAGTAATACCTCCATACCTAGGATCATAGCTCAGCTGAAACTCCATTCCTCCAAGTGTATGCCACACAAAGGCAAGTCTCTCCATCACAAATCCCTGAGGTAGGGCAGCCACATACTCTACCAAAGGGTCATCCACATGAGAGGATTGTATCTCATCACAAGTAAACTTTTCAAGTGATCCATGAATGATCAAAGACCAAACCAAATCTGCATCACCCAAATCTCCATCTACATATGTAGTCATAACACTAGTGGCTGATCCACAAAGTGTAAGCTCCATAATGCCATCCAAGTTTATGATGTGAACCTTCAAATGGCTCTCCAAAAGAGGTGACACCAAGGCCTCATGAAGCAAGCTATGTGAGCAAACAAAGAATTCTGAATCATACCTCTCACCGTACAAATCTGATTGCTCCACTTGCTTGGCCTCCGTACCATGCTCATCTTTCATTTGCCACATGTTTTGAATCTTCCTCACCTCTTCCATGTCATGGTGAATCAAATCAGTCATCTTGTGTCTTGGACGTACCACAAAGATCTCATGTTTGACTCCCAAATGAGTGCCAATAATAAAAGGAGTCTTCCCACCATCTTCCTTATGTGTCGGGGCTGCCAACTCATGATTATGCAAAAACAAAAGACTGCTGTCAGAAAGTCAGAACTGCTGTCATACCTTTCCATAGATTTTACCTCAAACATCTTCTTCCTCCTTGTTGCATGCTGTCCATCAAGTGCCGATCCAACATGAGACCCCCGAACATGGTGTTATTATTTATTATATGGATAAATATAGGAGGCATCATTGTTTACAGAGGGTTTTTGCTTTCTGTACTTGTCTATTTCGGCAATACACTCCTGTAGAAGAGCAAATGCCACTACCAATCAGGGCTTTTCATCCATCATGGGTTTTTCCAAGATAAATCTTGTGTTGTTGCATTCTTTTCTCATTTCAGTCCTTCATTTCTGTGTATGACAGCACTTTAATTCCTCCACATTTCACTTTCATTTGGAAATCCAAGTAGCAGAGCAGCATCAATTTTTGATTTCATAATTTCTAACTGGATTCTAGTGGAAATTATGGATCAAGAATAGAGGGAAGAAATCTTTTCTGTTTATTGGCATTCTAATAACTTACTTTAGTTCATGTTTGACCTTTTGCTTAAGTCATTTGAAACTAAACTAACAATAGCACCTCTATATAGGCAATGGGAATAAGCTGATAGTAATAAGAAAGGATCTATTGGCTTGATCATGGTAAATTATTTTGTTTAATATATCTACATCTCAATAGAGGAGATACTTATGTAAATAATAAGGTCTGGTCATGAGAGTCCCAATAGTTGAGAAAAGCAGCGGATAAGTCTTATGCTAAAAAAGGGGCTATGTTTAATTACTACGAAAACGGTACTTTAAAATTATATTATTGTAATTGGTAATCAAGTTGAAGTCAAAATCTAAGAATATGTAGGAAATTAGGAATGATTTAATCACTGGGAAAGCATTAATCAAGTAATTGTTAGTATTTAAACTAATATCTAATAAAAAAATAACCATAAAACAATCATATATATTTTTTTGATAAAATTAAAAACTTTATTTAAATCATAAAACCACAATTACATGAAGTTCAAGGCATGAAGATTACAGCCTAGAGAACCACAAGGCATATAACACTGCGATAGGAAGGAGATAGATGGTTAGGATCTGTCATTTTCACCAAGGTCCATATAAATTACATTTGGTCCAGTATTATGCTCATCTCCTTGGTTCAGGATGCAGAACCAGTGGTGAAGGTGACACTGGATGCTGCAGGTGTCATTTAGAAGAAAATGAATGCATTCGCAGATGATTTGAAGTTCATTTGTGTTCACATTGATGCCCATCAGGGTATCAAAGATGTTCCCCGGCCTACATGTTCCTTACACTCACTCACTGCCAATATTCTGGAAAAGAAGGTTGATACTATTAATCACAAATCACAGAGAGGAAGAGTATGGAGTTTTCTCCGTCCACATCATTCATGGTCTGAACAGAGAGCCTCAGATTTTGGAGGACAGTTTTTAAGTCTTTAAAAATATATATGACCTTCAAATTTAAATCCTCTAAATACAATCTGTCCTGAGCACCAATCAGACTACCATGAGCTAATTTGCTAGGGTGGGGTTCTAAAGGCGAAAGAGCTCAGGGTAGTATTATTGGTGCTCAGGAGAGATTGTATAGTAGTCTGCTTGCAGCATAGCAGCGGTTACGGAATCGCTGCAGCAGTTATGAAACCGCTGCTTCAAAGGAACCAGTAGTTTTGAAATCACCTCCTATGGGAATTAGCAGTTTTGTTCTATGGGTTTCTGCAGTGAGATTTCATTGCCTGGAAATTCCTGAAGTGTTTTCTTTTGTAGAGAGCTTTTCTCCTAGATCCAATACTGATAAATTCTATGTTAAACACTGCTTGTTTTCTCAGAGAAGTAATGTTAAACAAGCATTTTGAAAGTTATAATTTGTACTAGAACATTTACTTAGAGGGACAAAAGATTATAGTTGTTAATAACTTTACTTCTTTGTAAGTTAAATTGTTCTCATTTATTATTTTTGCATCATTAACTTCATTACCGGTGATGCAGGTAATTGCTGATAAAGACTATGAATTAGGTGAGCAGGTATTGTACATCAAACTCCCTCCATTTTGACATTTCACTTCATAGTTGCAATGCAAAATATCTTTGATATTGGATGCATCAAAATGTATTAATGATCTTAAAAGTAATTTAAATTAGTAGATATATTACAAAAAAGTCTATTAGTACCAAGAAGGAAATTATACTAATGTACTTGTATGATCAAAGTAGGTCAACATGACTCATAAGTACACCCGTTAAGGGCTTAACTTAGTATTTGGAGTCATCCGGAAAGGATGGAATGCTATAATGAGTTTAATTGCATTGTAACAGTCATATCCATAAATTATTATTGAGGCTTCACTTCAGGAAGAAACTTAAATGCATTTTCTTAAAAATATGTTGGTGTCAAGCTTGTGTGATTTGTTGGAACTTGGGATTCAAGGTTAACCATTTTGTAATTGTCAAACGTTTGAGTGTCAGCTGGTAGAATTGGGTAGTAATTTTTGAACTGAATTATTAATTGGATGAATGTCTAAATCATTTGAAACATTAATTAATGTTATCTCTCTCACATGCCAACTCTGATTCTAGGAGTGAATACCTTTCATTTTTCCTTTAATATTTCTAACTTTTAATTGTAATGTAACATACACCCTCGGATATATGTTTGTTCTGTGTCAAATTTTTGCTTTTTTGACTGTTTGATATTTAGGGTTTTATAGTATGTCTTTGCATATGTGTTTTTGCATGAAATACATAGGAAGTGAAGCATATAACAAAAACCCAGAAAATATAAAATGATTTTTCATAAACAAAAGATGACCCAGATAGGAGAATGCCAAAATATGGATTACAATAACATACCCATATCAAGTTTTACAACTTCATGTCGGGGTCATTGCAGGACCAGCCATGAAAGCCATAGAAAAATCATCACAATCTTCATACAATGCATTGAATCTCAGATATAGAAGTTGCAGCTGCAAATATGATACTAGACGCCAAGAATGGAGGAGTTAGATACAGCAAAAGTGATGCAAACAGCTCTCAGGCATACCCACGTCACTCCTAGAGATGTACGGCCCAGCTGCACATTATATCAGCACTTTTCCCTTGCTGAATCCTTCCAAAAACTCTGTTTTGCTCTCACTGATTCTGCAGATGCCAAACGATCAGAACGGGATGAAAAATCAACAATAAATCCACAACAAACATCCAATGTCTTCACAAAGAGGTACGGCCAGCTTTAGCACAGGTACGGCCAGCATGTAGATGTATGGCCTGCACAATGGCTGTCATAAACAGTCACAAAATACTTCCAAGATAATTAAATCTGCTCCAAGAATTTAGTCCTTCAGTCTGCATAACAAAACTTCGTCAATAATGCTCATATTAGCTCAAAACTTCTCCAAAATGCCTCCAATGAATGCACAAATGAATCCTCTAAATGAAGACTCCAATAACCTCTCCTGATACGATCTCTCACGCACGAGGAAAGGAACCAATGCCGGGCTTTTCGTCCCAACACAGCCAACTGAACTAAAGAGCCAAGCTCTCAAACCTGAAGGGCAAATCTCAATAAGAGAGAAAATATCATAAACCAAGCATGAAAACAAATGAGTTCACTTTTTTGCCCTTATAACTCCCTCAAGCCCCAACACCCAAAAAGAGCGGGAATTTCTTTTAATTTTTAATTTCTAATTGACCCCTTGCCCTTCCATGAGGTGGGCGCTCTGCCCTAGGCAACACTCTTTTCCCAACTTTAAGTAATAGTATAAAGTCAAGTTATAACATAACTTAAAGTTACTCAAAATACAATAAGTTAAATCTTTAATTTAACTTATATAAAATCGATATAACTCTAGAAGATTCGACTCCCGAATCTCGTGCCCAGGCTCCTGCACTGCCCTCCCCTGCTAAAAATAGAAATTGGCTCTGTCATGACTTACTATAAATAGTAAGTCCCCAACAGACTCCCTAAACACTACCGTTAGCCTACGAGAGTCCTGTGATAGGCTAACCTTGACATCTCGGAGTGGTGAGCTAAGTGGGGGACATTACATGTAATGTTATATCATTATTAAAATTATTGAAGCATGTAATAATTCTGAGACAATGAGCCAGTCTTGTGCATGTTTGGGCACATTGCAAATAAGGTAGAGTGGTGATACCCAATTAATGACATTGTGGCAGCATGTGTTATGATATTAGCTACATGTTGGGTTCAGATGGGTGTTGTTGACTCAAGCAAAATTCCTCTTGTTCTTTGAGTTCAACATTATCATATGATCACAGGTTAGACATGGAGCTTCCTTCTAAGCTATTGGTCACTACGTACACACTTGTATTGTTTGTTCAAAAGTACATGGAGACCACCTTCCCTCCATGCCTGATCATAGTATTCTTTGTGCCATATCTGGAGTTTCTTGTGTCATAGCTCACCATGAAGGTGGTCAACATCCTCATTCAAGATAATGTAATTCCACCTTTCCCTTAGTTGCATGGAGGTGCATTTATAATGAAGATATTAATTGTTAAAGCTCTTATATTGATAAATGCATCATTTTTCTCTCCTGAATTATTTAGCTCTAGTCTTGATTTGCAAATTGTAAGGTTAGTTACATGGAGATGCATTTATAATGAAGATATTAATTGCTAAAGCTCTTATATTGATAAATGTATCATTTTTCTCTCCTAAATTATTTAGCTCTAGTCTTGATTTACAAATTGTAAGGTGCTTAAGCTTGTATTTTTAATCACAAGATCACTAAACATGTATAAAGTGATATGGATACCCCATTATGTCAGTACTTAACTATGGATCAAAATCCAACCTCACTAGATATTATATGTTAAATAAAAACTAGATGCATAATAATTTGTTTTGTTATCAAACTCAGTAAAAGAAAAAAAAACATTCAAAAGTGTTGTACCCAATCCGAAACTCAATTGTGATACCTGAAACTTCGTCGTCAAATTGTCATTTGTGGGTGTGTGTCTAGTTGTTCGTAAAAAAGGTAGAAATAGTCACTTTCCAGTCAAGTCCAATGTTTGTTTTGTCAAAATCCGAATGTCGAATTTTCGAGTATTTGTCATTTGTTCGTAAATTTTAATTTTTAATACAATTTATAATTAATTATTTATTGATAAGTTTAAAATTAAAATTTTTGTTAATTATTTTTATTATTTTAAAATTTAAAATCGAAAACCATAAACAAAGATAATTATAAAATATGATTATTTTTCATAATATTTATTAATAATAACTTATTTTATTTAAAGTAATAAATAAAAAAATTAAAAAGTCACAAATAAAAAAGGAAATTAAAAATAATAATAATAATAAAAGTGGAATGGCATGCACCATTCAGAAAGCGCATGCCATACCACAATTGATAAAAAAAAGTCATGGTCCTTTGTATGGATGCACGCGATACCAAAGGCGTTTGCCATACAAAGACCAACATAAAAAACAAAAAAATTAATCAATGAAATTAGGTAATTAGTGAGTCAATGAATATAGATGAATCGTAATTCTCATGCCTGCATTATGCTGAAATTGCTATTTGTCGAGTATTCGGTGTTATTGTGATTTTGTTATTCGCTCAATAAAAATTTATTATGCATATCTTGCTTCTAAGCGTCTATTGAGATGTTTCGTTATGTGTGCTAAAGGTTAGGTTACTTAAATGAATCTGCAAGCTTTGTATTGCAAGCGAGCTTGAAGATGTGGCTCGTGGCTTTGTACCGAGTCTTACATTCAATTTAACCATAGCATTTGTGTTTATGTGTTTGTTTATCCAATCCATATTTACTTGCCCTGTTCAATCTATGTTTTTAATTGAATGGTGTAAGTGTCTAGTCGTAGGAATTCAAATCAAAAAGCATAAAACTCTTTGCCTCTTGTTGAAGAGTGTTTTAGCGTTTACATTAGGCAAACCCAAAAGGATCACATATTTATGTTTTATTCATCATGAATGTGAAACCACCCTCGAAACCACTGTAAAGTTTGTATATTGCAAGTACATATTGTCTAGTTCTAGGTTAGTTTTATCTTATAGGGGGCTTCCCTGTCTAATTCGAAGAGTGGTTTTATTACACATCTATTCCGTTTTGTGTCACACTAAAAGGTGTGAATTAAAACACTAGCAGTTTGTGGCAACTCTGCTAGGAAAACGACATAAGACTATCGTCTTATTCATTGCAACATTCAAAGTTTGGTACAAAGGGTCTAGACTCCAGAGTTAGCAAATATTTTTTAGTTTCATAAGAAGACTTCCTATGGCTAATCAAGAGGGAAACCGCATCAGCAACAATTGTCCACCTCCTTTATTGCCACGGGGAAATCAAATTTGTCCATTAGCATTGGCAAAAAATTATGAGCTTCCTCGAGGATCAGGGAAGAATTTTCCAAAGTTGTACGGTGATGGCAAGCAACATCCCGACAAACATGTTTTAGCCTTCACCACTGCGTGTGGAATTCTAAACGTATCACATGATGTTGCAGTTCGCTTGTTTTTGGAGACCTGGCAAGGCATAGTAGCTGATTGGTTTCACCACCTTGCCGTTGGGTTCGTCACAAGTTGGGAATCAATGCACGAGAGGTTTCTTGCACATTTCAAGTTGGCTTAGGATAGTCATATCTTGTTTGCACAACTCTCAAATGCCAAGAAAGACGAAAGTGAACGGATGCGAGAGTTTGTTGCAAGATTCAATCGTCTGGCTAAGTTGTCAACACTTTAAATCCTTCTTCTGAAATTCTTCTAAGTTGCTTCATCAATGCTCAATCTTCAGAAGTTGCTTTCTTTCTCAAGCAAGGAAATGCTATAGAATTGATAGAGGCTCAAGAATATGCCATTGAGTTGGAGGATCATACGATCACTTCAGGAAAGATACAAAAAGATTCAATCAGGGCACTCGTTCCTTTGAACGTCTCACCACTTCAACAATATCCTTCTCCTCCAAGTGGATAAGATTCTTTTATCAATTATGCAAGTGATAGTTCTATTGTGCTTGCTTCACCAACAAGGCAAGTGGCAGTTGTTTTTTCTCCTACACACATATTGTTTATTCCATGCAATGAGTGAACATGATGGAGAAAGTTGTCTTGAGATGCAAAGATGCATGCAAATATTGATAACTTCAAATGAAAGTCAAGGATTTTCGGATAGTCTTGAATGTTGTTTAGACAAATTTGATGGTAGCTCAGTGATAGGATATACCCAATATAAACCTGAAGAGGTAAGAAATACTTTTCATAATCATGCATTGAAAGATGTCATGTATTCGTACAACCAAGAATTGCAATCACAACAAGGGTATCCGTTAGAAGCAGACATTTTGCCTTCTTTTCTCAAGTTCTTTGAAGCTAAGGAAGGCTTGTTGATGGAAGGAGACACTATGCAAGTATGTCATATTTTCTCTATGGAGGATGAAGCCAATTCAGAGTTCGAAGAGCAAAATTGCTAGCAAGAAGAAGTCAAATACACCAAAGAGAATGATGATGAATCCAATTTCTTATTTTCTTCATTTGAAGGGTTGTTTGAACTTTGAAGAGTCTGCACCAGATATAATCAAAGAAGAGCAAGAAATTTTTCTCTTAGGAGTTTTCAGCTTCAAATTCAACTACTTCTATAAGCACTTATGATGAGGAATTTTAGAAGATATCTGATGAAGAAACAAAGCATCTCAAGCTACAAATTGACTTTTTTCTTCAACATCTAACTCCAATGATAGAAGACTCAAATGTTTTTTTATTTGATGAGGTTGCTGCTACAAGTTGTGGATGCAAAGAGTGATTTTGATCAAAAGCTTCGGATTTAGGAGATTGATATTGTTAATGATATCAATGATGGATCACAATTAGATGAACAATTTCCTGAACATAATTTAGCTTCGGCAGCACTCGTTAGATCAGAAGTTCTTGAGAAGGATCTTTTACCAAATCTTGACAGTTTCTGCATCACCTAGAGAGCAAGTCTTCAATGGACAATACAGTGAATTTCCTTATGCAGTTCGAATCATCTTCACTCTTGTCTTCAATAGATTCCATACATGTTGGTGAAGAAGATAATGATAGGCATTCAAAGGTTATCAATGAATCTACGCATGAAAAGGATGCTATAGACTATAATCTTTTTTCATTGATGGTAAATTCAGCACAAGATTTCTATGTTTCAACACATATAGGAGAAGAAAAGATGATGGAACATTTAGTTATGATCAATGAGGAGAACAGTAAGGGAAAGTCAGAAATTCTCACTGAGTGTATTGTAAGGTGTGTTGAGGAAGCAATATGCGAAGGGAATCAGACATACGAAAAAGTGAATATAGTATTCGTGTTTATGTGTTAATCCAATCCATGTGTATTTGCCTTGCAAAGTCCTTGTTTTTAACTAAACGCTATAAGTGTCTAGACGTAGTATTTAGTTCAAGTCAAAAAGCATAAAAGTTTAAAACTCTTTGCCTCATGTTGAAAGAGCATTTCAGCCTTTACATTAAGCAAACCCAAAAGGATCACATATTTATGTTTTATTCATCATGAATGTGAATCACCGTCAAAACTATTGTAAAGTTTGTAAATGCAAATACATATTGTTTAGTTCTAGGTTAGTTTTATTTTATAGGGAGCTTCCCCATCTAATTCAAAGAGTGGTTTTACCTAAGTTACCGGATTCGCTAGAGCTCCGACCGGATCCGGGTCCGGTTTGAATCTGTTTTGCGATCCGATCCGGTTCGCCATCCGGTGCAGACAAGGTGCGCAAAAATTCTGATGGGTTTGTCCAGGGCGAACCAGCATCGAACCGACATTTTTTAATTTTTTTTGTTTTTTGTTTTTTTAATACGAGTCTTGCGGCTCTGGGGGAGAGAAACCTGTGTCCCGTGTCTAAGCCGAGCCCTTAGGAGGTTCAAGGAATACGCCGATAGGACAACCGATGAGTTTAGAAAATTTTCCGGCATGAGACAACTTTCCGAGCACTATAATGCCCACATTACATATAAAAGCCTATCGGCTAATTATTATCATTTATATTACTAATATTTATATATTTTTATAATTTATGTTTTATATATATTATAATATTTATAAATTTTTATAATTTATATCTTATATATTATTAATATATATTATAATATTTATAAGATATTATTATATTATTGATATATTTATAATATTAATAGTATTTATATTATGAATATTATTATTATATATATATATATACAAACCCAAAAACGAACCCAACCCCAATTTCTTTTTGTATCGAATCCACGAACCGAACTCGCGAACGCGAACAGGGATCCAAACCAGAACTGGCAACTTAGGGTTTTACCACACATCTGTTCCATTTTGTGTTGCACTAAAAGGTGCAAATTAAAACGCTAACAAAAAGTTTTCAGGGCTATATGATTATGGTGCATTACTTTTAGCTTTTTGGTGTGTCTACATTTCATGATGTTTGATGAAGTTGAATCTTGCACTCATAAAAATACATTTATTTTTGCAGGTTTCAATTAGTTATGGAAAATTTTCAAATGCAACTTTGCTACTTGACTTTGGTTTCACACTTTCCCATAATCAACATGATCAGGTCAGTTTAAATATTTATTAATTATATGTGATAGTTTCTCAACATTGATTTGATAATTTTATTCTCAAGAGGCATCTGAACTTGCTCATATATGATTAGGTTTGTGGGCATGGATGCAGATCATGCATGTTTTTATAAATGGTCCTTTATTTGTTTAACCATTGGATCTAATTATAAGCAATACAAAGACACAATATATTTTAGGCATAGTTACCATTCTAATTTGATTGAACATATCTGAAGCCTTAAAATTGCAAGTTTCACAAGTCAGAACAAAGTCCTCGTGTATCTGTTAACATCCTTTTTAAGAATCAAATACATTCTTTTTAAGAATCAAATTTATTTGAGAGTAATTCAAGTTTTATTATTGTATGTTGACTCCATAGTTGCCATGATTATCTTGGAGAAAGTTGTCTCTTGTTTGCTAGCTGTTGTATTAGTTTATAATTTTTTTATTGCTTAGGAGCAAATTTCTATTGATTTGATTTTTTTTATAGAGCTAGTTACTTGAATCAGATTTAAAGTACTGTTTATATTTTTCATTGGTACCAATTTTCTGCCTTTTATATAACTCAGAGAAAAATATTCCATCTAGTTCAGGTGGAGATTTGGATGGGCTTATCACGAAGAGATCCATTGCGCAAGTGCAAGATAGAACTTCTGCATTCACACAATATGCTAACCTTGCTGGACGCTAATGGTTATGACACCGGTGGAAATTCTTTTATCATTAAGTAAGTTCCTATTGAGTTTCTTTATGAGCTGAGTATGTTCTTTTCATTACAATGATATAGAGATAACATCAAGGAGCTTCTTAGTTATATTATTACAATGATATGGGGAGAAAAAATAAACAAAACCTGAAATACTGGGGAGGGACTACCAATCAAATGGAAAGATTTTGAGACAAATGATCATGTGAAATACAAAAAGGCACATGTTTTTTGAATCTATTGTTCACTGGATATAACTATGTACAATTATTGCACATAGTTTAAGTAATGATATAATTCATGGGTTTGCATGTGAAATCTAGAAATCGACAATCAAAAGTGTGAAGGTCTAAAATGTAAATTCTTGGATATTCCTGATTTTTTTGTTTTTGTTTTGTGTAAAACCTATAGACTGTCAACTATTGGAAAACTATGATTTTTAAGGACAATCTCATCACAAAGAATAAATGCAACCATTTCCTAGGAATATGTCCCTAGGGCCTAGACACCCATCCAGGATGTTCTAGGGACGGGGGATGGAGGATGTACATCCTGCCACCCCTTTCTCCTTTTTTTTCTTAATGAAACTGGGATGTCCCCATATTTTTGGACTGGCATTGCCATCTTAAAACTGCGTCATTTCCTTAACCATTTTCAGACACTTGAAACTTTGATGAACTTTGTTCCAATCTTCGCCATTTTGAACTCATGCTACCTTGTGGAATGCTAGAAGATTCATTGCTGTTATGCCAACCTTATCTTCAAATTCTACTCTTCCATTTCATGCCAGAGCTATCAATCTTCAAAACTTGATTCATTCTTTGTTTGCCATTCCTTATCCATTGATCAATCTGCAAACCCTATTAGTAGACAAACTAGGTCAATACCTGATGTCCTGGCAAATTACCGGAAAGATAACTGGTTGATATTGAATCATGACAAGAACGACATGGTAACTAACTACAACTTGACTGCAGGCGAAGTTTTGTAGGGGTGCCAATTATGGTACTAATAGGATGTTCCTGACATTATAATTCCATATTACTCTTCTTGGAGTGCTGTGGTACAGACTATAGGAGATTGAGTTGAATCTATTGATTGAACTTCTTGTTTGCTTGGCTCTGTGTTCGAGTGTTGAATGAATTTCTCCAAGACTTCGATGTCCTCATGGCTTCTAGGAGTGGCCAGTGGCTATGTTTTGTGGATGAATTTCTCTCATGGTTCCTTCAATAGCTGATATTATGAGCAGATATTTTGCATCCTATGCCATCTCATTTCCTCCCTCCAATTTTGGATTAAATAGGCATGTTAGTGCATATCTGAAGGTTATTGTAATTGTTCTTTCTTAGGCAAAGATAATCTAACTACTAATGCTTTATCTTGTCTGAATGAAGAAAGTGATTAATAAATTAACCAAAAGGTCTGCTTTTTCCTGTTTTAGAATTTTTACTACTATTGACTTCAGAATGACTTGTAGTTTACTTGTCTTTGTTTGCTGAAGTTGTGATCTGCAAAATATCACTGCTGATTGGGTACACTGACAAAAATTATCGGTTTTTTCTTGATTGTTAGAAATTCCTACATGTTATTGCATTCATTGGTTCTTTCCTATCAGTTTTTATTTCTGTAAGAAAGAATTACAAGGAATTGTTGGCTTTGATCTTTTGATAATTTCCTTCTACATTACTTTAAAATCCACCTTTGATTCTGATCTGTCAAACACTAGCCATCGTATTAACACTTAAGTTGTTCCTTGAATTTTAGGACCTAAGTTTAACAACAAAGATACTTTCTGTGTTTTAAGAAAGGCACAGGTCGCTTGTACTGGCATTTATCACAAAATCATCTTGGCAGATAGTAGAGATTGTCAGGAATTCAGCATCTTATCTTAATTGCCTTTTCTGGGGCCATGTTTGTTTGTTTGTGAGCTAGGGAAGTGAGATCTTCTACTGGACGAGGGAAGGGTATTCCTCACTCGCTAAGAGCTTTTGCTCGTGTACTGTGTGCTTGTTCAACAAAAGGTACAGCTCAAAATGATTTTAGTGAAACTATTTTTTGAAAGTTTTGTGTCATTGTTTGAGTATGGAGTATGGTTTATTTCCCCCTCAAGGAAGCTTCCATTGTTATGTATGACATATGGAGTGCTTAACTAAAAAATGTCTGTTCATTAACTACAGAGTTTGTTGCAGCCACATGCTTGTTTATTCCAACGATCATCTTAGATGTGGTTAAACTAAAAAGTTTCTTGCATGATATATTTTGGCATCCTCGTTGATGAGCAGAACTGGCAGATATGGCTACAGAAGCAGCTGCTTATGATGGTAGGTTGGCTCGTCGAGCATTTAAAAACAAGAGTAGAGAGATACAAGCTATGGCTTTGCTGCTTGCACGGATTGAAACCTTGATTCAACAGCATGCAGCTTCTATCTTGGTAAAACCTTTCTGTCATGAAGTCCTGGAAGTCTTCTATTGAAATTAAATGTTTAAGAAGCAACTAATCTGCAATGTCATGCAAGTAGATTTTGGTCCATGTTTGATCTGGCATTCTTAATAGATATGCCTTGTCCTATTTTATTCCAGAGATTCAATTTTGTTTTTTAGTCTGCTTAGTATCTTGAACAAGTTATTTGCCTTATCTTTGTCTGATTAAACCCTCTCAAGAATGTCATAGAAAGTCCTGAGGGTGGCAGTGCCTAATCCTCATTTATGTAGCTAAATTTATACTTTTAAAGCTTCAAATATTAGCAAGGCTTAGAGGTATAGACTTTCTATTGCTTCACAGGTTTCTTGATGGAATAAATATGCTTTACATAAAGTATTTTTTGTAGGTAGTTTTTATTTCTGATCTGTTTGTCATTGTTCAGACTTTGCAGTTTATGGAATCCTGCAAAGTAAAGGACAGTCAGCTGTGCATTCGGCATGAGCTGGCACAGTCCCTGCTAGGAGGAGAATTGCGTGTCTTGCACTCTGCTTCTGCATGGCTTAAACACTACTGCACAACTTTATCTTTAAGAAAGCAGAGCTGATGGTCAATTCATATTTTTTCATATACTGAGAAGGTTCTCATCTTTAGCACATGTATGTTCATCATTTTAATTTAAAGTGGTACTTCTTTTTGTTAAGGTGAATTTATGGTCATTATTATTGTATCATCATCAATGAATGTGGTGATTGTGCCTCTACAAAATGAGTGAGTTAGCTGTTGCATTTTGCTGATGTCAACCAAGTCTCCATTGGAACTTTTAGTTTGTCATTGATATTCTTAAATGAGTGTTATTATAAAAGAGTTAACTGGCATTGAAAGATAGTGACACCCTTCTGTATAAAGAAAACATGGCAGGGCTAAAATGCTACTAATTACATTGCAAATTAGATTCTCTAGAAAGAAAATAAACCAATTCCAATATAGGAATTCCACTATTGCAATGACTAGAAACCTTACTCGATCAGGATGGATAGCCAACTATATGCATCAAAGAAGAATATTTGTTGTAAAGGCTGAACAAGCTAGATCCAAATATTCACAGGAGATTTCTATTGTATGCCCAAGATGTATGCTTGAGATGTCTTACTGCTAGGGGGTAGATGTTGAAGTCACTTCAAGGACTCACATGAGCAAGAATTTTCTACAACAAGAAGGAACTTTCCACAACAAGAAGGAACTTTCCACACAAGAGAAAAACAAATAAAATGCTATATTGCTAATAATGGTACAATGCATACAAGATAAATAAAGTACATGAAGACCCTTGTTTATATAGGCAAGGGTGAGACATATGACAACATAAGATTATGACAAGTGTCAATCATACAACATGAGACGTAAAAAGTAACTACTCTAAATGTGCCCTAAGTAAACTTAATTAACTAGATGTGAATAGGTCCTAAAAAGGAACCAGTTAGGTACTAAATCATGTTTACACCAACACCCCCCCCTTAAGTGCAACTTTGGGAGGAAAAAAAAAGTGCAAAAGATAAAGATGTGTCTCGACAATAAACCCTGATGAGGTGCCCATGTATAAAAGATCTCTCACAAATAGAGAAAATGAGAAAACTTGTAGGAAAAAACTCCTCCCCAAAGGAGAAAAACCATGAAAAGAAAACATGTACAAGTGAAGGAAGGACTCAAGATGACCCCCCAAGGACAACTTCTTCCACCAATCTACAAAATGTGATCTCTAAGAAGGATAAAACCCCATGTGGAAAAAATATCCCTTAGAAGGGAGAAGAAGAGAGACCATACAACCCTCTGCCACCTTGCCTCCCCAATATAGTCTCCTAGGCCAATGGTAGATGCTTGCCACATTTATCCCCTTGGGAAGAAACAAAGTCAATTTCCATTTCAAGAAGGAATATGATAGAAGAAGATTCAGAATGTATGTCTCTAAAAATTGCTCAAATGTCACCTTGTTAGTGCCAAAAGATGTCACAACAAAATTAGGAGCTCCAAGTCTAATCAAAGAGTGACAATTTAGAACTATTTGGAAATTGATGAAGAGCAAGATTCCAAAGACTATGTGACAATAGCAAATATAGAACTATTATCGAAGAGGATATGTGTCCCCTCCAAGTGCAAGATAGGACTCAGCAAACCAACCTAAAATTTTGTAAAGTATTCATCCCAAGAAGCTGCATTTGGAAAACAAGGATGATCCTTTGAATTTGCATTAGGAATCAATGTAGTTGAAGGATCAACAGAAGTCTCTGTAGGAGGAGGAGAAGCATTAGGAGAAGGTTTAATGTCATCACAACATTTAAGACTTTCCAAGTAAGCAAACTCTATAGTTGTATCATAGTCATATGGTATATTCTTTGAATCACCAAGAGGTACAAGATAGTCCAAAGCAAGATCATTTGGGAATGGATGAGTATCGGAATCTCCATGCATCTCTCAAATTTTGGTCCAAAGGGCACATGACACCCAATGTGCGAAATGGCCCACAAAGTGTCATCATCAACATGAGAACCAATCAATCCTAAGACATGACCATTCTTGGTAGCCTAAACTAGATCTCTCCAATAAGTATTTGGTTGAGGAATACGCTCATAGAGATGGGGCAAAAGATGAAGCCAATGAAGGTGCTTCAAGATACCATCTTTCCATTGCTTATAGTTCCCTCTTTTCAAGATAATTGCAAAAGGATGAATTGAAAAACTCATGAATTTAAAAATAGATCCCCCCAAATTACATGGACATGAAACCTTTAATAGAAATTATAGCCCCTCCCAACAAAGTACAAAATGCATTGATGTGCAATTTTTACAAAGAACAAGCCTAAATCGACTGTTTATAACACAATTTTTTATAAATTTCATAAAAATAGATTTGCCAAATTAAAAAAATTGAGGTTATAAATAGGTTCCTTGTGATTTTTTGATCAATTTAAAAAAAGTTTGCCCAATTTTGACTTCGTATGCAAAAATGTTGTCAGAAAAAAGAGCAAAAAAGAGCTTCAAGCAACAATTTTTGTACCTATAGCAAAATTTGAAGAAATCAAGTGGACCACTGCGAAGAGGGCGAAGAGAGTTTTCCAATGCTTGTAAGAAGTAAAAATTTGACTCAAATGAAAGTTATACCAACTCGAAGAAAACCCCTCTTTGAGCAACAAAATGGCCCTTAGCGCTGTGCAGGAGTGGTGCTCTAGGTTGAGTGGTGCATAGGTGGCAGGTTTGGGGGAGTGCTTAGGGTGGAGTAGAGCTATGGTGGAGGTGTCGAATTCAAGTTGAGGTCATAGAACTCACAACTTTATGTAGAATGCTAGGCGTTTGTCATACAAAGCTCGCAACTAGGGGCTAAGGGGCTAAGACTTGGGGCACAGGTCAATGGGGTTTGCGGTGTGTTGTTGTTGGCTAGGGATCTACATAGTCTTTATTGCCACAGGGTCGATAGATCTCCAACAAACCTTGCCAACATCATAGTACGCACACAATACCCGCACCTTGGATCTACCAAAAAATACCATCCTGCCAAAGATACCACAAAACTTGTGTAGAGGGTGAGGTGGTAGGGGCTCGAGCCAATGGGCTCCCCATGTATAGTGCGGAGGATTTGATGTTATAGGGGTCTGTGGACCTTGTAACCTAAACAATAAACCAAATTTTTTATTAAAAATAAAACCTTAAGATTTGTAAAAGCATATACCTTAAGATTCTATCTATGTAGTATGACCCCTGTAGAAGGGTATGTTGAAGAATATGCCAACTATGCTGCAAATTTGAATAGAGAATATGTTGAAAGAGTATTTTGACGACAGTATGAACCATACGACAAAAGGTAGGGGGCAAAAAAAACACTCTGACTGTAAAAAAACTCTTATCACATTTGTAGTTGATCCATACAAATTTGGGCCTTCTGGATTCAACCGTGAGGTTAGATTTAGACCAAGATGCACCGAACAAAAAAAAACTTAGTAAGATCTTCCAAAAATCGAGAAGGGGTTTGTAGATTCAAAGTTCTGATACCATGTTGAAGTCACTCCAAGGACTTAAATGAGCATGAATCTTCTGCAACACCAAAAAACCTTCCATGCAAGAGAAGCAAATAAAAATGTTATATTGCCAATAATAGTACAATGCATACAAGAATAAAGTACATGAATACCCTTGTTTATATATATCGGATTTCAGAGTGCACACAATAATAATATTATTATGTTCTATTCAATTCAAATTCAATATCATGAGTTACAAATACACAGGAAGAGTTGTCTAAATCCTATAACTCCACAAACCTCTCACACTAAATCTAGGTGGTAGGTTCAATCACCTTAAGTCTCTCCCTCCTATTTTCACGTTGAAATCTCTACGTGAGTTTTGTTAACAACTCACTTACATTATTATGCTCACACAATTACACTCACAATAATATAATATTAAGTTGTTTCTCAACAACTTAATATTAACTTACATAATTCTATTTTATTACACATACTAATAATGCTAACCTTAACACTCATGTGAGGACTAAATTTTAACATTCCCCCTCTTAGTGCGAGCATGGGGGGAAAGTACATCACATGAATTGGAAACAAAACCGTATGCCTATGTATACTTTTAGGCCTGCATACTGCTATCTGGGTCTTGTTGCACATGATCACCTACATACAAAAACTTAACCCGCTTTCACTTCTAGTGAACTTATCACTGACCGATCACACTTCCAAGAAGTCAAGCAATTAGTTGCTCTCCTATACAACTGTTTACAATATCGATGATGTCCATATTCTCCTCCTTTCAAACATTACAGGGGATTGTTTTCAACTATAGCCATTGTTGTTGACCATTGCCACTTGATCTCTAACAACATAGGAAACTACCACTGCCACAAGAAGTTACCCTTGACTTTAGCTGATTTGGCATAGAATGGAAATCAAATGCCACTAATAGAAAAGGCAACCTCATCGTTAGTGGCCGATGAGAGGCGCTATTGTCCTCCAACCTCTTGTGCCTCTATCCTTCAGTAGGTTTGCTACTTAACAAATTTGGCTTTGAGGTTTAGTTTTAGAATGCCCCCTTAATCAAAATAAGATCAAAGGTGTCGGGTTCCATCGATAATGTATCTTTAGATGATTTTAACATTTTTATATAATTCAACACCTTTATTATAATATATATCAACAAACTAAATGACTCTATAAAAGTGATAATACTAACCTAATAGAAGAAGGCTGACAAAATTATGGACACTTGACAAAAGGGACAAAACCTATAAAAGAGAAATCTGCATCAAGGCAAAACCAAACAACGACACCACCACAACACCTTGGAGAAGCATCTTCTTGTAGCACCCATGGTCTCAACCCATATCATTGTTTTGGGTAGCTCCCAATAACACTGTCCATAATGCTAAATGCCCTCGAACAAACCCCTGGCCTTTGAAGAGCTTTCCTCCAACGTAGCAAAAGAAAAAGTGAATGTCCGTACGTAGGCTCTTCCAAAACTCTTGTAAAATGGCCCAAAAAAAAATCGACTTCATCCCTCTATTGCAAAGGAGGTTTGCAGATCGGAACTCCTGCCAGTCGTGAAGGTTACAGGCTAATCCTTACCATTTCACCATTGGGATCCAAATAATTCATCTCGTTTTGGTATTGAAAATGTGTACACTGCCCTTAGATGGAAATATCCATATTTGAAGGAAGAGTTTCTGAGAATCATTGTCATGGTGAAGATCCAGAAAATTTGTCTCCCTGGGAATAATACTCCACAGATTTTCAATGAAAACGGGTCCAATTTTTTATGACGCCTTCCTCCAACTCGCTGAAGAGGGAGAAGAGAGACTTAAGGAACTCGGTCATGGTATACCACCCGAGCTTGCACGATGCTTGTTTGTGAGACCTGGTGCCACCTCTAGAACATCCAAGTGCTTCGCCCTTGCCTCTTGCACAATCTCCATCAGCTTCTTCCACTTCCACTTTTCACTTCCTAGATTGTTACAAAAAGAAAACAAAAACCTCGAAATACAAAAATATAGTCTCACATACGCATGGTAACAAGTAATTTCCTCATAACTAGGTGGGAAGATAATCTCACTACCCATATCAATGGTGCTTTGATACCATATTGGATTTCAGAGTGCACACAATAATAATATTATTATGTTACTATTCACTTCAAATTCAATATTACAAGTTACAAATATATAAGAAGAGTTGGCTAACTCCTATAACAACTCCACCAACCTCTCACACTAAATCTAGGTCGGTTGTTCAACCACCTTAATTCTCTCCCTCTTATTTTCATGCCTAAATCTCTACGTGAGTTTTGTTAACCACTCACTCACATTATTATGCTCACACAATTACACTCACAATAATATAATATTAAGTTGTTTCTCAACAACTTAATATTTGTTGTACACAATAAAAAAAAATTGCTTCATTAAGGCATTTTGAGCAAGTTAGAAAATTTTTCGTCAAAAAGTCAAAAAAAAAATTCTAAAAATAGACGTCAAATTAGGTTTTCTGGGTTTCTTGAAATACGGATGCTGGCAAAACTTTCTAAAACTAGAAAGTTTCTAAAAATAGAATCTCCGACTTAGGTGTCGCGCTTGATTCTCATTGGTCGATTTTGCTTCACGATCAGTGTGGTCCAGACGGAATCTGCAAAAGACCAAGTTTTTTCTACTGGGTCAATTCTGCTTTTTCAGAAGGCGAAGCATGAGCTCTGAAGTCGTCAACAGAGGAGGTTCATCTATTAGAGCTCTTTTTCAGGTTTTCAATGTTGTTCCAACAACGCAGAACCGACGAACAGTTGTCGACTCGACGATGCATGCAAAATGGAGCATGATGGATCTAAGGTGGAGTGAAAATCTGGAAATCATGAAATTTGACTAAGTCTGGAGATTTCAAGGGCTCCAGTTGGCTTGGGGCGCCCAGTCCCACCAGTGATAGAAATTTTACGCATTTTTCAAGAAAATGCGAGAAATGTGTCCGTTAGTCAGTTCCGGTGGGCATAAAAGTAGTCGTTTTGATCATCAGATCCTAAAAAGTTGGAAAATTCATCAGATGTACCTAGGCTATGTAGTTCATTCACCATTCAGTGGTAGTTGATCGACGAATCGTCGAAATCGACATGAGGAGGCAATTGTCGGCATGCAAAACGGAGCAAGTTGCAGATGAAGGTTGGAAAATCAGAAAAATGGTTAAGTCTAGAGAAACCAAGTGCTCCAGGTGACTTGGGGCACCCAACCTCTCCAATGTTAGATTTTTTTTCACGATTTTCGAGAAACGTAAAAAATGCTTCCTTCAGCCCACTTCCAGTGGGTCAAACTTGGTCAAACTTAGTCAAACGTCAGTCAAAGCTGGGATTTCATCACATATATGTTCAGGCTTCTCAGATCACCCTTCGTCCCGCTTCGACAGTCATCCAGACAACCGAAATTGAAGATCAAACAGGTGTTGTCGACACGGAAAACGAGAAATCGTATAAATTTTAAATTTTTTAGAAAATTTTCCAAGGCATGGCAAGCCAGGCGCCCCAGGTGACTTGGGGCGCCCAAACTCACCAGAGTTAGAATATTTTTGAGTTCTCGAAAAACGTGAATCTCTCTCCGTCAGCCCAGTCCGGTTCAGAGTTGATCAGTTTGGCGCGTTTCCTGAGGCAGACAAAGAGTACAGTTAGCTCAGTTTTCATCAAGCCTGCCTATCTGCCAGATCATCAGACTCAGTTTTGTCCCAGCAGACAGAAATCGACGGCCAAACAGGGGTCCTCAGCCACCAGAACACACACAAATCGAGAAATTGAAGAAGTTGCAATTTTCAGAAAAATTGTTAAGGCTGGAGAATCTAGGCGCCCAAGGTGACTTGGGGCGCCCAACTTGCCCAGAGTTAGAAAATTTTTGGATCTGCCAGTGTTACCTGATAGTTGTTTCCTGATTTTCGCCCGTTGGCAGTTTTCAAGAGGTCAAACTTGGTCAAACGATGCCAAATCGTCAATCGGAGGCCGGAAATGGAATCTCAGTTGATAGGTCTCTGAAATGTCAGGATCAGTCAGCTTTTTCAGTCAATAGTGACATTTTGCCACCTTGTTGAAGTCGGAGATAGACCATATTTGAGTCAAAACAAGTTTAGAAGTGTCGAAAATGAAGAAAAATTGGCTAACACTTCTTTCAACTCACGTGTTCGATGACATCATCAAAAAAAGATATTTTTCGTCATCTTACACATGAAGCCATAGGCAACTACAAAATAGGGATTCTTCCTATTTGAAGACATCCACTTGGATTTGTGCTTTAAAAGTTGTTTTCTTCATGGATGAGATCCAAGTCTTATTATTTCACAAATAAAGCTACTTTTTCGCCCTAAAGATCTATAAAGACAAGCATTTGGCTTCTTTATTTTATTATCTTTTGCACATTGCATCCAGAGGAAGGATTTTTATTTTTCTTTCAACGAAGATTCGAAGACCCAAACGAAGTGTTTTTTCAGCGTTCTTCATAGTTTCGGGTTGAGGAAGCAGGGAGGCTCACTTTTTCAGGTCCTTTTTTCTAGGGGATTGTTTTTTAGAAATTGGACCAAAGCTTTTTCAAATTTCATTGAGATGGGTCCATCTAGTATTTCATCCTCTTGAAGATTGGGAAATTTGTTTTTTTCGGGAATCTGCTTTTTTGCTGCTTTTTTGAGAAATCCTCCGCTTTTTCAGAATCTGACAAACTAGGTTGCTTCAGAACGGAATTATCTACAAAACCCATGTGCCAGCTTTTTTCACTCAAAATATACTTTTTAGAAGAAATCAGCAAAAAAAATATCAATAGATGACATCACCATAAAGCAAGAATGTAGATGAGAATGTGACTCAAAAGAAAGCAGTTTTAAATCAGATGCTTTTTGTTTTAAAGCATTTGCTTTCATCCTAAGCTCATCCATTCTTTATTTAGAAAGAAATCACTTTGTATTAGTTGGAGTTTTCTTTGCTTTAAAGCAAATTGCTTATTGTATCTTTGTCTTAGAATAGAAATAAAACTTGCGAGTTGGCAAGTTAGTTAGGGTTAATCGAGGAGATTTTAGGGTTCCCTACTCCTTTGATTTTAGTATAAATAAAGGCAGCGTTGCCCCACTGTAATGGAGCTACTTTCGTGATAGCAAATTTGTTGTGCCTATTCTAGCCTACAAATTTTGTTATTCCAAGTGTGTGTTCACTTCGTGTAATCTGTCCTCCAGTGTTTGATCGCTTGTTGTATGCCTACCTTTTGCTACAGTATTGTTGTCCTAGAGTTGTGTTAACTTTATGATATTGAATAGAAGTCTCATGCCTATTTTTGCTCTGATATTCTATCTCGGATCATCAAGTTTTGTTGTCAAATGTGTGGCTTGCGTATCTTTTATTTCAGCTTTCATCATTAAAGTACAATGAGTCTTATGATGTAAATCTGGGAGAAATTTACTTAAGTTTTTGTGTTAAAACAATCATTCCTTGTCCACTTTTAATCCCTTTGCTCTGAATTTACTTAGGAGATTAAAAGCGTCATTAGTTTAAGCCTAGTTGTAGTAGAAGTTTTAAAAAGGAAAAAACCTCTTCTGCAGCGTTTAGAGTTTTATAACCTTGTGCTCGTAGCTGAGAATCAGAAAGAAGATAGGTGAAGCTTAATCTATTTATCTTTTCAGCGAACATCAGCAAAAAGGGAACTCCCCCTTCTAATAGGAGAGCAGTTTATCTGTGCATAGCTATCTGTTTCCAACTCGCATTCCAGAGGTGCGAATTGAAATGCCAACAATATTAACTTACATAATTCTATTTTATTACACATACTAATAATGCTAACCTAAACACCCATGTGAGGACTAATTCCTAACAATATAGGCAAGGGTGAGACATAGGACAACATAGGATTATGACAAGTGTCGCAATCATATGACATGAGACACAAAAAGCATATACCTTAAATGTGCCCTAAGTAAACTTAACTAACTAGGTGTGAATAGGTCCTAAAAAGGAACCAGTTAGGGAATAAATCTATTCACACCAATAGTAGAGGTTGACCATGATGCTGTAATAATTGAATGTTGATGACTTTTGGCTCTCTAAGAAGGGGTGTGATATGAATGGCAATGAGGTTCAATGTTTAAATGACTCACAAAATGGTCAATGGAGTTGCATCTTTACTGCTCTATAGATCTATTACCACCACCTTAAAGATATGTGATATGATTGATGCTTTAGGCAAAACCAATTTCAAGGATTCGGTAAACCAGTGATTCCTTGCCATAATCAAGCTTTGTGAAACCCCAATAGAGCAGTGTACCTCAACCACAATTTATAATACTATACTAATGAGAGACTTCTAGAATAACTCTCTCTCTCTCTCTCTATCAGATTAGAGGCATAACATGCTCTTTACCTTTTGAAAAGTTTTCCTCAATGCTTGATAGTCGTTGATTGCTTCATTTACCAATCAGTTACTACATGCTTCACGTAGTTGCAACATCGTCTCAAAGAGGGGCAAAATGTAGACACTTGAAAAATACTAGGTCTTGATTCATTACATTATACTAATCATTCGCTCCTTGCACAAGTCTTGATATTGTAAATTATCCTAATTATTCCATAATTTTTTGTAAGTCCTAACACATTTTCCTAAGTCCTAGTCCTCTTCCCACTTCACGTGATTTAATTAGTTTATTAATTAAATCTTTCCTTTTCTCCCACTTAACCACCTAAAAATGAATAAAAGGATTAGAAAATTCCTTTTATTCTTCACCTCCCATCTTATAACTATCTCCCAAGAATCAATTAAAACAATTAAAAGATCACTTTTAATCCTACACCATTCATCTTCCAACTACCGAATCAACTCAATCTGGACCGTCGATCTCTCACCTAATCTCCATTGTTAATCATTCAACTTGCAAGCCTATAAATGGACCCTTCAAGAGCCATTTTTAAGAATCATCCATCAGTGCAATGCCATGTTATCGGTTCAAGCAACCACATCCTATCAATATTCAAGCATAACTACCCTTATGGTACAACATGAGTTTATTTGGGTTTTATTCATTTATTGGTTGTCTAGGGACCACCATGACATATACTTGTAGTGTAGGAGGATTTTAGAATCTCTGGATTTACAAGTAGATTGGTGCTTTATCAATAGGGCAACAAAGTCAAAACATTTCTAAATCACTTAAACATGCAAAATTCTTAAATCACCTAACAAAACATGATTTTTTACAATACATAAGGGAAATACAATACGATATTGTAAGTACATCACAAAATGGGAAACACAATACAAACAATATGAAACATGAAAATGCTCTTTTTTAGCAAAAACACATGGAAATGAAATGGGTTTCACAAAACCATTTATAGGCTAGACAAAATAACCTCTCCTCCTAAGTTGGGAATCTAATTGTGATAGCACATAGCTTGAAAATCGTCACAACACTTTCTCAAAAAGCCATGGTTCAGATGGGTAAAAATGATCATAAAATAGATGTTGGGACATGTGTTGTACACCTTGCATAACGAACATTTAATGTTGGTGGTTAAGTTTGATCATCTTAGGATGGGCGACATGATTGGAATAAAGACAAATTTGGACCACTTTTGGAACATAATATGACATGGAATATGACATATACTTTGCATATCATGTTGGGATTTCAACAAGATAAAATAAGACTACTCCAAGATAGAATATGGAGTCACAACTTCAGCACCATTCTCTAGGTGGACCTATTTGGCCTTGGAAGGTGAAAAATCACCAAGGATAGGTGAAGGGTCACAAAGAAAAATGAAGCATCACACAAGGGTCATCCTTGGGGGATATAAACCTATGGGTTGAGGTTTATGGTTTAAGAAACTATTGGTGGTTTCTTGTATCTCTCAACTCTATAAATAAGAGCAATAGTGTAGTGGTTTTATATAGTTGCTTTTGAAGTAAGGAGGTGTTGCCAGAATTCTACTAGATTGGATTAATAGATTGGAGGACACTCAAATTAGATTTTCAATGTATTTTAATCCTATTTTATTGAAAATATAGTGAGTGGGACTAACTTGATGTTGGGTTTTTCTTGAAAGGGTTTTTGTAGGGTAAATTTGGTGTTATGTGAACTCTATGTGTGATTGTTTCTATTTCCATTGTTATTGATTCAGTTATTGCAGATTTGGTGTTGGAGTGATTTCTCACACTTGCAAATTTTAAAATTTGCCTTATAGATCACGAAGAACCATGCTATTACGGGTGAAATATGGCCTAAAAAGGGTTAAAGGACCACAAGTTGTCATTTTTTCTATCTAATGGTTCATAGGAAATGAAGTACCAACAAGTTATAAACTCCCATATAGGAGTAACATATATTCAATGTGAGGGATCAATGATTTGAGGAGTTTGAAGAAAAAGGTAGAGATAAAAAAAATTATAAATCATGGGAGTCATTGATTTATTCAAGTCAATGATCTCAATGGACTTGTTAGAAAGGAGGTGACTCTACAATTGTAGGTCTACCAAATCCAATGACGCAAACTCCTCTTCAAAATTCTACAACACTTGTTAGAAGAAAAGGAGCACTATTGATCAATTTGGCTAGCTCAATGAAAGGTGGAGCCTATAGATTTAATGCATTAACAAAGGTTTAAACCTTGAAGCCCACTATAGTGAAGCCTCATCTTAAATAAAGAGCATGCCAAAAATAAAATGAAAATGATTGCAAGAAGATAAATTATGGTTTGGGAATTTATTGAGAATAAAGTGAGAATGCACATCTTCAACCAACACCATTTGAGTAAACAAATGCATGCATTAATTACTACACCTTAGAATAATGATAGGATAGTTATGAAAAGTTGTGTACATTCATTTGTAGTAGTGACATCATTTATTGCTCCATATATTAAATTTTGTTTCAAGCAAGAATTTAGTAGGCCAAGTTGGTGGGTATATGCTTTCACCCTCTTTTCTACTTACTGTCTCTCTCTAAGCTCTTCTAAATGTAATAGGATTTCTTAAGCACATAAGGATAGATCTTTATAGACTCATGCTTTTGAGAAGCCTTTTTTTGTAAAATGTTTCTCATATTTTTTGCTTGTTAATCGTGAAAGTTGCCTTAATTTATGTGTTCAAAAATTTATTGGCCTTTTATGGTGATAGATGTGTATGCACTGGAAGTTCTCAATATATGAAGCTATGATATTTATTCTATCCTACTTATATTATTGTTTATGGATGCTTAATTACCTTCTATATCATTATAAATGTGCTTAATTTTCATTATATTGACTACTAGATTATGTGCCCCTTTTCTCTTTTAGGGATAAGTATGAAATGTCTATTCTAGCACATTGCCTCTTTTAATTTTAGTATTATGTTTTTAGTGATTCTCTCCCTTTTCAAACCTAAATATTGAAATTTGATTAGGTAAAGCAGAGGAGCCAACCTTTTAATCTTAGAGTTTGTTTTGCAATAACGTCACACTTTTGCAAGACTTCTTATTGTTGAACTCTTTGCAAGGCACTAGTATTAAAAACCCATATATGTAGTATCTGAGTATCTGTAGCTGTTGTAGTATCCTTACTATGTCTAGTAGACTCGATGACAATCACACAATTCAAAGGAAAAACCTGATTGAACAGTCCACTTGAACCTTTGGAAAGACCTTCATTGAATTATTGACCATGGCTAGTAACCATGTGATGGCACTGACACTGTATGTGCTTTCAAAGATTTAAGACTACCTAACTCATCCTAATACAGTGTTACACTTGCTAGGAAATCTCAAAACTGCATAATAGTAGGGAAAGTAATGTTGGTACTATTGCTACGAGTACATACAATAAAAGACTAACTAATTACTGTCAAGGAGTGAATGCTAAAGGTTAACTTAATATTGATAATCTAACATACACCCTACACTCCGGAGTACAACAAGTTGAAGCAAACTAGAATAACTCAAGAATCTAATTGATCATGCATTTATGAAATAACTGTTACAACAATGATAACGTGTAGAAAATGAAGTGAGGGACAGTTACCTTGAGTGGCCCTTGCTCAAGTGACTGTCTCCGCTAATCTAACTCAAATCTAGTTTCTTAGATTGACACAATCATACGAATTCCAAATCATTCATTGCACAATCTTTACAATATCACATGAGATTCTACTGGAAGATTTTATTCATGAATTCATCATCAAATAAACATTGTCTGTGTAACTAACTAGAAAAGATTTGGTAACCATATTTGCAAATTGAACAAAAACTAACTTCAAACTTAAACTACCTCATCCACCAAACCATACATATAGGCACGGGGGAGTTTATTAAAACAAGGTCTCTTAACTAAAGTCATAAATCACCACTCTCTACATACCAGAGTGTGATAAATGCCAAGCAACTAAAAATTGAAAAAGAAAGAAAGAAGAGTCCAAATCAAATTGAGACTCTTGTTGTAACAAAACTAGAACATGGACTGGTTGAATCAGTCACGTTAGACTTCTGATTGCAACATAATTCTTCCCCTTCAATCATCTTTATTAATTGCCATCACGATGCGTAATCATCTTCATCAAGTGCCTCCATGTTGTAGTTGCTATGCTCAATTTATTTTGGAACCTCCCCTGCTCTGCTGCTTGGGAACTCTTTGGCTGCGGGTTGCACCTTATAGTTGCGGCGGGCTACAGTCCATCTCCAGCTACAAGAGTTAGTTCACAAAACATGCACACAATACTAACAACCATAGTCAAGCACAGATATCCTTTACAATTCATGCATCCCCACACATAATCATGCAATATCCATCATATTATAACCATATTTCCATATACTTAATAATCGGGTTCAGGTTTGCATAATGAACATAAGAGATAGCATAATGTAGGAATATGTATAAGATAATGTTTGAGAATGTCTATGAAATTGCATAAAACCATAAGAAAACTAGCAAATAACTAGACTCATCATTTCCCCCAACTACCCATTTGCTTGTCCTTGAGCAAATTAACTAAGCTAGAGGTTGTAGTGCAAAGTGATTTCCCTAAAGTCTGTAACATCATCCACTTCCTTAACCTATTCCATATAAAAGCCTTTATCACATGCCAGTCTGTTCATTCTGGTAACCTCTGCCTTCTCACACTCCACATTCTTCTTCCTTGTCCAATGTGGTACCGGGTACAAAAGCATTGGTGGCTAGAAGGTAAGTGATACCCATTCAAGTCCCTGTCCTCTGGCAATATCCATATATTTTCGTACTCTTTCAAACATGGCCATAAAATTATAAACAGAGTGGGGTTCTTTTCTCTACAATTCAGGGGTTAAGCTGTTCCATCTTTCTTGCACAAACTGATAAGAATGGTGGATGAGTCCAACAATTAAATGTTGCATTCTTTCATAATCCTGCAGCCTCAAGTTCATGATTTTTCTGCCTACACCTTTATGATCCAAAAGTTGTTTCCATTCTTAAATGATTAATTCAAGGGTTTTAGATTCTCTCCTTATTGGAAGAGCAATTGATTTATCTCTCTCTCCATATATGCTTGTATAATTTCACCCCTCAACTTCTCATTTCTGAAATAGGATACTAGTGCCCTTAATTGTAAATCCCCCACAAAACTTAATGGGTTCTATTCTGTGTCTTCAGGCACAACATAGTTATGCAAGTAGTACTCACATATCTGATCATGTTCTTCTAGTGTGGCATCAACAAAAACTTTTAGAAAAGTCATTTTTCCACTCATAGCAACTGGCTTGTTACTAATCAACTTACTGAATTGAAGACTTAAAAACTTTTCCTCTAAAAACAAAGCATAGGTCCTAGTTGGAGGTCTGCATTTAACAATTTGGGCAGCCTTATCTGCTACCTCTTCCATCCTGACTGCTAATCTTCTCAATTCAATATCTTTTCTCTCCAATGCCTGAGTATGCTCTGCAAGCATTACTTCTTTTTCTTTCTTCCACTCCTCCTCTTTTATAAAAGTCTTTAGCAACTTTCCACAGTTGGTAACCTAGGGACATGATTGTATGATATGTTGGGGTTTTTGTGACAGGGGGTCTCTTTTCCTTAGCTACTAGTTCCTTATTTCCTATTGCAACTATTGCTAGTTCTACAAGTATATCTAATTTTGACCCCTGCCCATAAGTATTGACTTTTTCCTCCAATTCCCAAATCTTTGCTTCTCTTTCCTTGTCCCTTTTCTCATATGTTTTGACCAATTCCTCCAGCTACTTGATCCTTTCAAAAGCTTCTTGCAATTCTTTTCTGACATTTCTTTCTTCTAGCAATAATTCTTCATCTCTTAAAGACTGTTAAGCACCATCCCCTGTGGATTCATAACCCTCACTATCAGGGTTAACTGGGGTTTTCTTTCTGGTTTTCTTGGCAACAAAAATATCCTCTGATTCTAATTCAGAGGTGGTGGATATATACCATTTCCTTTTTATGGGAACTTGCACCTTTTCAGTCACATTGGCCTCTTGTTCAAGGTTAGTATCCACTGTCACAACATCTTTTTCTTCTCCTTGTTTCTCCATACTACCCCTTATAACACCTTTCCTTTTTAGGTGGTGTGAACGTCTTAGTTGTGTGGGTTTCTTCTTCAACATTTTTGAAGGTGCAGAAAAAAAACCACCTCTCTTCTTTCTAGTTTTTGGTGTTCTGGTGTTGGGCGTTTTACTAGAAGATGGGGTTTGATGTACCTCTTCTGCTACAGGTTGATCAGATGCTGCATGTGGTGAATTTTGCACATCTTGTTCCCCCTGTTTCTCTCTTGTTGTGGGTGGGTGAAGCAGCAGGCAGAATAGGAGTTTCCCTTAAAGATGCAGTAGGTGATTCTATATTCCCTGGTACTACTGGCTCCTCAAGAATATCATTAATGTTTCTACAATTCAAAAATCTTTCCCAAGGCACCTATGGGTACTGAACCCTAAGGCTCCTTTTCACTAACAAGGTAATCAAACAATCATGTGACAGAGCTGAATTATTTAACTTCCGTTGGTATTCACACCACATTCTTTTTAACAAATTATACAGAAAATTGGATACATTGACTATTCTGTTATGATGAAGGTGACTCAATAGCTTAAGATGCACAATATATAGAAGGGACTATCTACCATCACAAGTAATGTACTTAATAATGTGAACGACACAAGAAGCTCATACTCGTGGAAGTGATAATCTCTTAGTACCTTGTGATGTTGAGTCGAGGTTCTCCCTTGCCTTGCTGAACTCATCCCTGGCAGCTACTGCATTTGCCTTGATAGGGAATTCTTCTCCAGCCCTGGGTAGCCCAGACACTTTTGCGATTGTAGCCTCTGAAGCATCCACTTTCAAACCCTTGATAGTGGCTTCATCATGGTGTAATGTGGCTGCAAATTGCCTTGTCATGCCTTCATTATATTCCGTGAGCTTCAAAAAGTAATCGAGCCATCCCGCTCTTGTGAAAATTGGCAAGACTAACTCGTCCTCCAATATTGGATGATGTACTATTAGTTCCCTTCTAATAAGATCACCTCCCATGCTGCCAATTTAACTCAAGGTTCAAATTCTTAACAACTCTCTGCTTAACCCCCTATTATACTTGTGTGCACTTCAAATTCAACAACCCTCTGCTCAACCCCCTATTATACTTGCATGCACTAAGCTTGAACTAGCCTGAACTGACTCAGGATTTAGGAAGTTGACAAGACAAAAGGTTATAGATACAGGAAGGCCAAAGGAAAGAGGTTGTATCTTTCTATGTTTTGGTGGCTTTTGGTGGCAAACAATATTTTTGTTTTGAACATATACTATCTCCCCCCAACTAAAATCTGGAAATGACCTCTCTTTAATGCATTGTACGGGACGAAGGGGATGATTACAAAATATGAAAATAAGATTCATAATCAGAATTATGCTGAATTAAATGCGAGTTCATATCGAATGTATTGGAAAGCTATGCTAATTATGGAAGTTTAGTATGTGTACCTATTGAGGTGAAGTGAATGGAACTCCGCGCGAGTGAAGCTTTGTGAAGAGTGTCTGCAACATGAAAGTGATTGGACGTGGAATCATTATTATGGGAGATAGAGTGAATGACAAGTTGGCACGTGTGAATGAGTTGAGGAAGCTTGCATGCAGTGATAGGACGGATGGCGGCTGCATGCACTGGAAAAGTGGAGTAAATGTTGATAGAGTGCAATTAACTCGATGTGAAATTTGAATTTTCTAATAGATAGCTGCTGCATGTACCTTCATCAACAGGTCCTGAAGTGAACTGAGGCAACTTTTATTTTGCTTGCTACAGGTCCCTAAAACATAGTGAAGTGGTCTCCATGAAGATTGTGGCACCAGTGTTGTGTGTGCACGTGAAGAAGGATAAGGAATTATACCTGAGTGACCTCAAGAGGTGAGCTGTGTAGCTCATTTGTTGAGTCACTATGAGAACCGATAGTGTTTGTTGTTGAGTTTATGTTGGTACCAGAATTAGGGCTTGGACCATAGCAATGCATTAGAGAAAGAAGAAAATCATCTCGTTTTGTTGACTTTGTGTATAACTTCAATCTTGACCATTAACTAGCAATGAGAATCTGACCACGTCTATGGTCTGCAATTTAACTGCTCAATTGGGAAATACCTCTTGTATTTCATAAGGGCTTAACCATTTAGATTGTAGCTTGCTCTTATAATCTTTGTATTCAGAATCATACAATAAAGCCCAGTCAGCCACATGAAATTCTTTAGTCTTGATAAACTGATCATGCCATTTAGTCCTATGTTTTTGAACTATCTCTGTGTGATGGATAGCCTACATTCTAATTTCATCTAGCCCATTCAGAATATGTAGCCTATCTTTTTGTGTTGTTGTCAAGTACATGTCAAGTTCTACTGTTGTTCTGAGTGTCTTATATTCAAATTCAATTAGTAGAATTGTTGTTTTTCCATACACTAAGTCATAAGGTGTAAAGCATGTAGTTGTTTTCCATGTTGTCCTATATGCCCACACTGCTTCTGGTAATCTGGCTGCCCAGTCTTTTCTATTAATTTACACTGTTTTGGTCAAAATGTTTTCAATCTCTCTATTTGTAACCTCCCCCTGCCCATTGGCTTGAGGGTGATAAGGTGTTGACTTTTTATGTCTGATTTCATATTCTTTAACCAATGCAAAAATGAGTTCAGAAGTGAACTAGGGACCTTGATCAGTTACAATTTCTCTGGGTACTCCATATCTAGTAAATATTTCTTCATACAAGAACTTGGCCACATTTCCATCTCTTGCAAACTGTAATACTTTGACTTCAACCTAGTTTGTCAGATAATCTGTGCAAACCAAAATATATTCCTTGTTATTGGATGCTGGTGATATTGGCCCAATGAAGTCTAGCCCCCATTTATCAAATGGTGCTAGTGCCATTTGTGGCTGCAAAGGCATCTCATCTGTCCTTGTTGGTCTACCCATTCTCTAACATCTGTCACAGCTCCTTGTATACTTTATTGAATCCTTATGGAGAGTTGGCCAATAGTAGCATGTTGTTAAGATCTTAAATTTTGTCCTTTCGGCTGCAAAGTGACCCCCACAGGGCTCATCATGGCAAGCTCTTAGGATGTTAAAGACCTCATCTTCTCTTATACATCTCATAATATGATCTGGATTGGTGTAGAATAGATAACCAATAATCTAGGAGTATGGAAAGCTTTTATGCACCAGCTGTCTTTTTTCTCTAGGAGAGAAATGTGATGGTATCTACCCTGCCACTAAGTAATTTGCAATGTCAGCATACCATGATGTGTGTATATTGAAAGCAAACAAATGCTCATCTGGAAAAGAGTCATCTACAACACCTTCTAATTGTGTGGGCAATCTAGATAGAAAATATGCCACCACATTAGCTTTCCCAGGCTTATCCACTATTGTTAAATCAAACTCCTGTAGTAAGAGCAACCATATGACTAGTCTACCTCCAACCACAAGTTTGTTCATTAAGTACCTGATTGCAGTATGATATGTGTGGATAAAGACTGGATAACCAGTGATGTAATGCCTAAACTTGTTAATGGCATAGACAACTACTAACATCTCTTTCTCTGTGGTAGTGTAGTTGAGTTCTGCTCCTTGTAAGTTCTGGCTAATGTAATAGATAGCATACTCCTTATTACCTTCCTTTTGTCCCAATACAACTCCTATAGCAAAATCAGAAGCATCAATGTGTATGTGGAAAGGTAATGTCTAATTTGGTCCTCTCAAGACAGGGGCTTGAGTCAAGGTTGTCTTAAGTGTCTCAAAAGAGTGCTGACATTCTGTGGTCCAGTCAAATTCTATCTTTTGTGAGCAGAGTAAACAAAGGTGCTGCAATTTTGTTGAAGTCCTGAATGAATCTCCTATAATAGCCTGCATGGCCCAGAAAGCTCCTGACATCTTTTTGTTTCTGTGGCACATGAAGTGTAAAAATGATCTCAATTTTACGGGGATCCACTTGAATTCCTTCACTTGATATAAAATGTCCTAGAACAATCCCTTGAGTCATCATCATAAAACATTTCTCATGACTCAATGATAGATTGTGTTCTTGACATCTTTTTAGAACTTTCTCTAGATTGTTGAGTGTTGTTTCATATGTTTCTCCATAGGTGGTGAAGTCATCCATATAGATCTCCATGGAATCATGAGCATAATCTGAGAAGATACTTAGCACTGCCATGTGGAAAGTGGTTGGGGCATTACATAATCCAAAGGGAAGAACAGAATAAGCATAAGTGCCCCAAGGGCATGTAAATGCAGTCTTATCTTGGTTCTCTAGAGCTATCTTTATTTGGTTATAGCCACAAATCCATCTAAGAAGGAGAAGTACTTTTTACCTGCTAGGGAAACAAGTACTTGGTTAATGAAAGGCAGTGGAAAGTGATCCTTTCTAGTGGCTGTGTTTAGCTTCCTATAGTCCACACATACCCCCCATTTGCCTCCTTTATTAGGAACAATGACTAAAGGTGACACCCATTAGTTGTTAGAAATAGGGTAAATGAAGCCTGCATCAAGTAATTTTTGTAGCCCAATTTTAACTATTTCTCGTAAGGCAGGGTTCATTCTCCTTTGAGGTTGTCTAATTGGTTTGAAACCATCATTTATGTAGATCTGATGCATGCATAGGTCTGGATCAATTCCCTTCATGTCATTGTAGTCCCATGCAAAGGTTGATGCGTGTGCCTACAACACAGTGTTCAGGGAATTTTGTTGTTCTTCAGTTAGGGCATTGTTAACATGCAACATTTTACCTGGCATGATTTCCAATGTTTTGGAAGCTGATTGCATAGATGAAAGGTCATATCCACTAATGTTGGGGAGACATTCTTGTGGCAGTAAAGAGTGGAAAAGTTGGGATATTTCTTTTGAGGAGTTTGTAGGTATGATGTTATGCAGTGGGTCTTGTAGACATGACCGACAGTCTTGTTGCGGGTCCCTACCGCAGTTATTTTGTATGATGTGGTCAATTAAGTCATCCTCATCTTGGTTTGCCAACATGGGACTACATTCAATGGTCATAAGGGTTTGCAGGGAATAGTGGTCTTCTTCTTCCAAGGTAGGCCATATAACTTGCTCTAGATTTTCATGAGGTTGGGCTAGAGAATAGAGGACCAATTTCTTGGTTATAGTTCCATTTGAGATTATCATGTTCCCAGACCTACAACCGATGAATGCATCAGTTGTTGCTAACCATGGTCTGCTTAAGTGGATATCCTGCAAGGTTGACCTTTGGTTGTAAGACTATGAAATCTGCAGGATACTCCCAAGAGTCTAATGCTATGACTATGTCCTCAATGATCCCTTCAGGTTTTATTGTTGACCTATCTGCCAAATGTAAAACAGTTGGTGTAGGCCTGAGGTTAGGTAGCTGATGTAACTACATTGTTTCCTTAGTCATGACATTAATGGTTGCCCCTAAGTCAATCAAGGTATTTTTGATAAGGGTCCCATTTATCTTAACATCCACTACTAGACTGCCAGGGTTTGTGTATTTAGGGACAATTATATTCCTAGCATAATATCAACAAGCTTCCCTAAGACATGTACTGTCTGAGGATCCTTACTTTTTCTCCCTGGCTTTTTAAGGCAAGGGTCCCTTACTGTCTTGGTATAAATTGGGATATCATTGATAGCTTGAATGAGGGGGATTTTGATACTGACATTCTTAAGTTGACCCAATAGATCTATCTCAGCTTGGGTATGATGTTTTGCAATGGCTAAACGCTCAGGGAAAGGAGGCTCTAGACTTGAGATAGTCTGATTTACCTGATTTGACTCAGTTTCCATAGGTCAATTGTCTAAAGCTTTAGCTATGGGTTCTTCATCCACCATCTTAGGGATTTGAGGGGATGAAGGCCCGGCTAGTGTTTTCCCTGACCTAAGGTGGACATCACTTACCTCTACCCCATAAGTGGGATATTGAATAGCCTCATTAGTGTATGCATGTTGGATAGGTTTGTTATTGGGGTTAGGTGCAGGTTCAACAGGCAATTGTGGTGCTCTTGGTGGTTGAGATGTTGGGTTTGATGGATTGGGCATAATAGCATGTTGTTGTGGTTGAGAAGGCAGGAAAGGATGTGGGTAATTCATATTTTGGTTCTGCCACTACTGTCCATTTTGCCATTGTGGCTGCCATTGACTTTGTTGTACTGGCCATTGATGATTGTAATTGGGACCTTAGAAGTTTTGTTGTGGCCATACATTTGGTTGCTTCTGGTTCCATTTTTGTTGAGGATTTTGCCATTGTTGAGGGTTTTGCCATTGGTTTTGGGTATTTGGCCAAGGCTGGAGATTCCAACTAGAGAAACTATGATTACCAACTGGAAATGATGCATTGAAACTTAGAGGGTCTTGTGGCATACCTTGTCTTGGTTGCCATGTGCAACATAGAACAACTGCCCATCTTCACCTCTAAATGGTTGAAAATGTGGTTTCTCTTATTTGTCTTCTGTAATACTAGCCACCCTTTTACATTTGCAATTGGCTTTCCTTTGTCTACAGTTGGGGCAGTATTCAGTAAGTATTGCTTCAGCCTCCTCCTGCTTCTTCTTCAAATGTAGAGTGTCCAACTGAGTAGCTAGGTGACTTATAATATCTTCTTTCATGTTGGTCAGTAGGTTGCCCAACTCCACCCTTGTAACTGAATTAGATGTTTTTCCAATGGTAGATGTTATTTCCCCCTTATCTTTTTGGTAAAGGACCTTGAGTAGTTCCTGCAAACTTTGCAGATATCATCAAAGAGTAATTGAGACACATCTCCTGCCCCAATAAGATTAAGGGCATCCATGCAGTCATCATTGATTCCTCTCAAAAATACAAGCTTCAGGGGTTCATCTGAGAGTCGATTCTGTGGGTTTTTCTTTAGGTAGAATTGGAACCTTTCTACATAATCTTCCAATTGTTCATCCTCTTTTTGAATCCTGGAAATGTCATCTCTTCTCCTATCAATTCCTCTGCAATAATCTTGGTACTTCTCCAAGAATTTTGTTTTCATTGTGTCCAAATCTGGAATAGCATCTTTACCCAATCCCATAAACCATCTCAAAGCAGCATCCTTCAAAGTAGTAGGAAATAGCTTGAGCCTATGAGCATCAGTTGTGTAGTCATAGCTTCTACATAGGACATCAAACTCAAACAAGAATGTATATGGATCCTCAGTCACCAAACCATAGAAGACTGGGAATGTTGAAGGAGGTATATTCTTCAGAGCAGCAACCCTCTCTTGGTTGGTAATTGGAAATTCAAAAGTCACGTGTTCTAGTGGATCATCCACTGCATCAACCATTGTTTGGAAGGTCCTCTTTGTATTGTCAGTAGATGTTGATGAGAGGGAAAATTCTTCTTCAGTAATACCCTCGCTCTAATCATTGTAGTCACCAATATCTGCTCTAGCTTGTTGGGTTGAAGGGAGAAACCTTCCCAAAGCGTCGCTCTACCTCCACATACAATAGGTATGACTTTGTATAGCAACGGCTCCTGTACAATATTAGTAAAATGTTCTGGTATTGGAGGGATGAAACCTAAGTATCCTATTTTCTAAAAGCAAAATGTTTAAACTAGGAAAGCTTGGAAATAACAGGAACTAATCTCTGAAAGTAGCACCATCCCTGGCAACAATGCCAAAAATGTAGTGTCCTTACTATGTCTAGTAGACTTGGTGACAATCTCACAATTCAGAGGAAAAACCTAACTGAACAGTCCACTTGGACCTTTGGAAAGACCTTCATTGAATTATCGACTAGGGCTAGTAAGCTTGTGATGACACTGGCACTGTATGTGCTTTCAAAGATTTAAGACTACCTAACTCATCCTAATATAGTGTTACACTTGCTAGGAAATCTCAAAACTGCAAAGCAGTAGGGAAAGTAATGCTGGTACTATTGCTATGGGTACATACAATAAAAGACTGTAACTAATTACTGTCAAGGAATGAATGCTAAAAGTTAACTTAATATTGATAATCTAACATACACTTTACACTCTGGAGTACAACAAGTTGAAGCAAACTAGAATAACTCAAAAATCTAATTGATCATGCATTTATGAAATAATTGTTACAGTAATGATAACATGCAGAAAATGAAGTGAGGGACAGTTACCTTGAGTAGCCCTTGCTCAAGTGATTGTCTCCACTGATCTAACTCAAATCTAGTTTCTTAGATTGACACAATCATATGAATTCCAAATCATTCATTGCACAATCTTTACAATATCACGTGAGATTCTGATGGAAGATTTTATTCATGAATTCATCATCAAATAAACATTGTCTGTGTAACTAACTAGAAAAAGATCTGGTAACTATATTTGCAAATTGAACAAAAACTAACTTCAAACTTAAACTACCTCAACCATCGAGCCATACATATAGGCACGGGGGAGTTTATTAAAACAAGGTCTCTTAACTAAAGTCATAAATCACCACTCTCTACATACCAGAGTGTGATAAATGCCAAGTAACTAATAACTGAAAAAGAAAGAAAGAAGAGTCCAAATCAAATTGAGACTCTTGTTGTAACATAACTAGAATGTGGACTAGTTGAATCAGTCACGTTAGACTTCTGACTGCAACATAATTCTTCCCCTTCAATCATCTTTATTAATTGTCATCATGATGCGTAATCATCTTCATCAAGTGCCTTCATATTGTAGTTGTTGCTCTCAGTTTATTTTGGAACCTCCCCTGCTCTGCCATCTGGGAACTCTTTGGCTGCGGGCTGCACCTTACAGTTGCTGTAGGCTACAGTTCATCTCCTCCAGCTGCAAAAGTTAGTTCACAAAACATGCACACAATACTAACAACCATAGTCAAGCACAAATATCCTTTACAATTCATACATCCTCAGACAATCATGCAATATCCATCATATTATAACCATATTTCCATATACTTAATAATCAGGTTCAGGTTTGCATAATAAACATAAGAGATAGCATAATGTAGGAATATGTATAAGATAATGTCTGAGAATGTGTATGAACTTGCATAAAACCATAAGAAAACTAACTAATAGCTAGACTCATCAATTGTTGTTATAAGTTTAATGTAAATTTGATATAAAATATTAAATTAACTCCCAAATCATATTATCCATCCATTTTTCTCAACAATTGGTATTATATCTTGGTTGTAAGTTGTTCTTTCAAGAAAGGAGGATGCTTGTCCTAGGAAAATATGGTTTAAGTGGGAGTTTTTTGTAATTTTTTATTATATTGGTGTGAATCAAGGAAAGTGCATCTATAATGGAGGTTGAAAAAATTAATGGACAAAGCTTTGATTCTTCAATGTTGATTCAAAAAAAGGATTTCAAAGTCTCCCTCAATAGACCTTGATCTAGTGATTGTTAGAGTTGGCTATGCTTGGAGCCACCTCACCCAAGATCTAGGACTTCATGAAAGCACAAGAGAGATCAAATGAGAGAATAATGTTATTCTATCAATGAATGCAAAGATTGTTACAATGTACATGATATGTCTTGCTTATAAAGACAAGGATGAAATGTAGGATGTTGTAGTCATGTGACAAGTGTCTTAATCCTATGACATGTGACAACTATAGGATAAGATGACAACTATCAACAACTAGCAACAACTAGACACAACCAGAAACATCTAGTAGACTCACTAAATCAACTTAACATGTGTGAATTAAGTGTGATGTGTGAATATTATTTAACTAATAAATAGTTAAATAATATCAATTATCGACACAAGGGTAAATCGGTTAGGTAATAACCATGTTCACACCAACACCCCCCTTAAGTGCAACTTAGGGAGTAGCTGACTAAAGCAAGATGCAATGATGGATGGGTCCCGACTACTAGGCCATGTTAGGTACCCATGTACAACAAATCTCAAGTGGAGAAAAGGAGAAAACCTTATGAAACAAACTCCTCTCCAAAAGTGAGAATGCATAAAACATGAAAGTGAAAGAAGAAGTGATAGTAGGAGGACTCAACATGACCCCCAAGGACAACTTCTATCACATGTATACAATCAAATACCCCCGTAGGAGAGCAAGAGTGAGACTATAGGTCCCCCTCACATTTCTCCCCTTAGGAAGAAACCAATCCAAAGGTTGATGTAGAAGAAACTCAATCTACAAGAAGAGATATGAGGGAAGAAGTCTCATGTTGGGTGTCTCTGAAAACTACTGAAATGTCCACATGTCAAAATCAAAGAATGGCACAATGCAATGAGGTGTGACCAATCCAAAATCTTGGGTAGACTCATGAAGAACAATCTCCAAAGACAAAGTAGTTGGGATAACTATTGTGATGTAATTGCCATCAAAGACGAAGTAGTTGTGTTCTCCAAATCTGCAATATGAGACTCACAAAATAAGTCTGATATACCTGCCAAGAAAGTATCCCACAAAGTTGTGTCTGAAAGACCTGAATGATCCTGCTCAACTGAGTAGAAGAAACCATGTCGATGTCGATCTCTGAAGAAGCAGGAGGTTGAGGTGATGGAAGCTCAACACTAGTCTCATGAACCAAAGTGGATGAAAGAACACCAAGGTTCAAGTGACCAAACTTCTCCTTAGGAACATGATTCACACTTGATGGATGAGTGTGATTATAAATCAATGGATCTACATCATCAGAAGAAGCAAAATGGGAGAATGGATACAAGTGAGATGCATGATCAACCATCCCAATAGTAATGATATCTCTACTCTCCAAGTCTCGTATGATCACTAAATCGGGAGTGAACTCAACTGTCTTCCTTGCACCATAATGAGTAATTTGGTAGATGGAAAGAAGATCAGTTGACAAGGTACACACAACACATTATTGAAAGTGCCCTCACCAATATAAATAGTCTCTTTACCAATTGCATGCATGTATGTATTGTTACCCATAAAAATAGGTGGCGAAGTACATGACTCAAATGAAGAGAACATCCCTTGTGAAGATGTCATATGATGAGAAGCTCCAGATTCAAGAAGCCTTCTCTTTGACTAAAGACTTGTAGAAGCAAAGAGTGCTTGTCCTTTGTTTGTCCCATTAGTAATGCCTATTGTCCCTGTCTGTGTAGATGATGATGGTGTCGAAGAAGAGGATGTACTAGGTGATGATGATGGCATTTTGATATTGTGCTTTTGAATAATGTGAGTCTACTCATCAATTTTCTTCTCATAACACTTATGCTCATCATGTCCTAGTTTCTTGCAATATGCACACTTTGGTCTCTTCTTCTTAGATGATTCCTCCTTGGGAGAGGATGAGGACTTAGGTGAATTGGTTGATTCTTTTGCTTGCTCATTGTTCTTGAAATCCTTATTTTTGTGTTTCTTGCATTTGCTAGGTGAAGCCTTTTGATCCTTTGTACCTTGATTAGCAAGAAGTGCTTGAGGTCTAGGAGACTTCAATGTGCTCATGTGTACTAACTTATCTTGCTCCCTTGTGAGTGACGTGGCAAACTCATCAAGTGAAGGCATTGTGAAAGCTTTCCCAAATGCATCCATAGTAGTATAAAAGGTAGAAACAAAAATTGAATAGTCAAGACCAAGCTTGGCAAGGATGGAAAGAATCAATTGAGTGTCCTCTTTCTCAATTCTAGATTGTTTGAGCTGTAATCTAAGTGACTTTAGCTTTGTGAAGAAGTCTTGGATGCTTGCAAAGTTGGTTGGATTCAAACCAATTAGTTCATTCTCGAATTTGAAACCTCTCATTATATCATTCTTACCAAAGAGATTCTCTAAGGTAGTCCACACTTCATTAGGTGTTTTACAAGATTCAATATGAAAAAGAAGATCAGGAGAGATAGACAAACATAGTATTCCATAGGCTTGATCACATCTATTGTACCACTTTCTCTTTTTTGCAGTTGCTATTAGTTCAATTTTTGTACCCATTGTTACTCTATGAATTTTCAAACTTTTTAAATGAATCTCCATTTTATTTTCCATTCATGATAGTTATATGGTGTGAGTAGAAGAAGTTTGTTTGGATCCATGATACAAGAGTACAAAAAAGAACACAAGTACAACCCCCCTGTTACTCAATCAAAGAGATCACCCCCTAGCAAAATATAATTGTGGGACTTTATAATTAGTCCAATTACAATTACCACAAGCCAAAACAACAAAGTGGTATTTGATTTTGGTACAATGCAAAAGCCAAGATTAGGCTAAATCTGAAAGTATAATTTATGAGCAAAACTGGATCAAACTGATAGCAGATCTGGAAAGTATTTGAAAAATCATGTACTTTCAAAAAACAAATCACCAAAAAATGTTACCATATGAGCTCAAATGAAGCCTTTAAAGTTCTGAAAATGGGAACTGCTCAAGTACAAGTGAGAGAATCTGTAATTTCTAGACAAACCAGGCACCAAAATCAAAATCTGATTCCACCACTGCAAAGTCTGTGAAATTCTAGCCTAAATCAAAAAAATTGCTCGAAAAATAGAGCAAATTTGAGCAAGATATAGGCACTAGAAGTTGAACTACCAAACTAAAAAGCGCAATGGAGAGGGGTCTGGCCAAGAGTGATAAAATGATGACATCACTGCTGATGTAGTAATGACATCAGCAAAGGATCACTAGAATATGCTCTACGACTGCTGGAATATTCCCTGGGTGTTGTCGGAAGATGATGTCACCTTGTCGGATTACTACGTCATGCTGACGTTAGCAAACACAAAAATCGACTCGTCGGTATATGCTCTGGATTTGATGGAATATTCTGAAACCACTGTTCATTTGCCAAAAAACTGTCTTTTTGATGCAAAATCACTTGTGTAAAGGTTAAAACCGCTAATGTGAGCGCGAAAATCACTTTTTGCAAAAAAGAGTGGTTTTTTCTATTTTTCTGGCTGTAACGGGGAGCTCGTCGATGAAGAAAATATAGGCCGATAGGAATTTAATGGCCTGGTTTGCGGTTTAAAAAACTGGTAGCGTTGCAGAAAGGTCATCGAAGCCAATAGGAATAACCAACGAGGGTAGAAAATTTCCTGGCATGAATTTTTAACGGCGTTGACAATTCGAAGCACTTGAATGCTCTCGCTGATTGTTCATTTAGCTGGGCCAGATTAAGGTTGTCAGTGTTGGATTGAAGGTCACCATTGGTCTGTGAAGCGCTGAGTGGTTTGTTTGAATCTGTCGACAATTTGTTAACTGTCACTGGGCGGTTTAGAGTGGAAACTGCAGATTTAATGTCGATGTTTAGGATTTGTATTCCCACTGAGAGGTTAAAACTGTCAAGATGCTTTTTACTGTTGCAAGGTGTAAACTACAGTCGAAAACTTTGTTAACTGTTGCCGGTGAATTGTTGTTGCCAACAAAGGAATGAAATTGCAATCTGCCGAGGAGTGATTGTTGTCATCGACCGAGAATAAAGGGGTTGTGGGGGGCCGCGCTACCTGGCACCCCCACAATGTCCAAACTTCCTGCAGGTACCTTGCGACAACAAGGTATGGGTCTACAGGAAATTTTTAATTTGCAAAACAAAAATCAAACCGGCGTACAAAACTATTAACTTGCGGATAGATTATTTTACCTGATGGATAATGATTTACGCAGTATGACGCTGAAGATTCTGAGAATATGTCGCCCGCGCAGAGAATATTCTCTGTGGATTTCGTATGGCGGAATTGGGCAAAAAATTTGCCTTTTGATTCAACTTTGTCTGATTTCGACGAATTAACAGTCGATCGTAGGGTTTTTGGGCCTCTTGAGCGCGATGGCAGGGTCAGATTTGTTCCAAACTGCTTCGAAAGATCAGGTACTTGTTGGATCAGGCATGCACCTCCCAACTTCAAACCCTCATAGATTTGGCCTCCGATTTCTGATCTAGATGAAACAAAAGGCAATCTTGACTATCTCGGACCTCTTGAATGCAATGGTGTGCTTAGATTTGCAGCAGCATGCTTCGAAACGAACCTGCAATACAAGGTTACAAAGAGGAAAACCCTCCAAATCTGGTATCTCTATCAAGTCTTTCTGATTATCTAAGTAATCATTTGATGCAAGAGAAGAGCATACTCAACTATCAAGATCCACCATGATTTGCACTCAAGATCTCTAAAAAATTTGACTAACACAAAGTGATTCTTCCTAGAGCTTTAATACCATGTTAGAGTTGGCTATGATTGGAGCCACCCAGGATCTAGTACTTCATGAAAGCACAAGAGAGATCAAATGAGAGAATAATGTTATTCTACCAATGAATGCAAAGATTGTTACAAGATTGTTACAATGTACATGATATGCCTTGCTTATAAAGACAAGGATGAAATGTAGGATGTTGTAGTCATGTGACAAGTGTCTTAATCCTATGACATGTGACAACTATAGGATAAGATGACAACTATCAACAACTAGCAACAATTAGACACAACTAGAAACATCTAGTAGACTCACTAAGTCAACTTAACATGTGTGAATTAAATGTGATGTGTGAATATTTTTTAACTAATAAATAGTTACATAATATGAATTATCCACACAAGGGTAAACTAGTTAGGTAATAACCTTGTTCATACCAACAGTGATGATCCTTCTATGTTCCAGCTTGTTGTCTTGGGCCCTCTTTCTAGTGCTAATATGTTGATGGGTGTTTGACACACTACTCAACATAGATGAAATACTAAGCATCCCACCTCCCCTAGAAGGTGATCAACCACAAGGCCTTTGTAACCAAGTTTTGGTCATGTAGGATAACTCAGTTAGTTGTTGTGATGTTGTTTAATCAAAGGGGGCTACAAAACTTGTCACTTTTCTAGAACTCACTTTTAGATTAGGGTTAATAGATTTAGAAAACTTAATGCAAATCCAACCCTAAATAAACGTTGCTTTGAAGATTAGAACTTAAAATTTTAGCAATAGAAAATACACTTACAATCTTTAGATGTTTAATTGTTATTCTATAATCTTTAGTTCATAAACTAAATTTTAGTCTAATATAATTATAATCTAATCACTTTGTATAAAAAATTGCAAAAGATAAGGAGAGAGATAAGGGTATAGAAAACCTAAGTTTGAATCTTCATTGTCACACAACATCAAATGAATAGATCGATTTAAAAATAAGCCAATCCTTGCTTCATTAGAAATCTCACAACTTCACAAAGGATAGTGCAATATTCAACAAAATTTATCAATTATGAAAATGATCCAATTAAACACTATTTAATGGCATAGATTAATGAGATGCTTCCACAAATGATGAAAGAAAATAGTGTTAAAGTGACCAGACAAAGTACTTCAGAATCAACAAAATACTAGTGATATGAAACACAAAGATCGATCAAATATTCATCAAATCACATGCATGAAAAATAGATAATTATCTAAATCTTGAAAACCATGTGGGAATATCACTACAAATAACAACAACTAAATAGATTTGTATTTGTATTCATAAAACTCCACTAGTCTCAATAGTTTTCAACCTCCTTATACATGAAAATGACTATCTATTTATAGATTTGGGTAGCATCCTTAGTACAATATTCAATAGTTAGGATTTAATCAAATCCAATGGTTACAATTTCTAGCACATTTAATTTTTTTGGCAATGGGCAGAAAATGTCCATCTTTAACAACGTCAATATCCAATGCACAACTTGAGTGGCACAAGTTCCATATGGTAGGCAACATTCTTCAACATCTTTCCTTGAGGGACCAATGAGAGTCGATTATCATGAAAATGAAAGTTGAATCTCTAGATCTCAACATATAACTCTTTAGCATTCTAAGAGGTAGCATAAGCATATACTCCTCTGATATGAGAAATTGGATCTCGGGCCTATGTTTCTCTTCCAAGTCTTTGTGAGCCTCACACAATTGCCTTATGAGCTCTAGGAGCATGACCTTGTCACTTGGATATTTTGGAAACCTATCAAGTGCCCCTATAAATCCACCAATTTTGATGTATGAAAACTTGGGGAATTAAGTAAACCAATTTCCATACACATTAATTGCCTTGGTTGCATCAATTAACAACCTTTTGTTGAGGTCTCTCTCCATGGTTCTGATCAAATAAAATAATAAGGCATCATTGACTCTTTTGTAGTGTTTCATGCTCTCCTTCAAAGATAGTTGGAGATAAAATTCAAACTCCTTTACCTTTCCAGGAGTTATTCCAAATGTGACAAGTCATGTCAAACATGGAAACACAACCATCCTGACCATTGCATAGACCAAGTATAAGGTCATGTGAAATCTCTTGGTCTCCTAGACCTTGGTGAGATGCTCATAAATATTATCACTTATCAAATTGGCGCAATCAATCATCTCCTCATTCTTCTGGACAACTGATATGAACTTAAATATCCACGGGGCAAATGTGGAGGTTATTGGTTGTCCTATTATCCTATTTAGCAATGTTACCATGTCTCCAACTTCCATTTTTAAATCACTCCTCATCAATTTCTTGGGAATCTTGGAGATGGTACTTCTTGGCTTTTCCATCCGCCTTTTATTCATATCCCTTAGGCAACTATCGGGGTCCTCATTGAAAATGTTCAAAGCATGTTCCATGTTTAGCTAAATTACTATAGTGTGTTGGGAAATTTTGAAGATCTTAGTGATTGCCTTAGGGGTTATGTTCAATAGCATTTGTCCTTCTAATCCCATGATTTTCCTCTCCCCAACATTATAGTATTTATCATGTCATGACTAGCTTTGGAGATTAGACAGGAGCGGGGAAGTTAGCTTCCTAATCTATCTCATTATTTACCATAGACTTTGATCTATCTAAAGGAGCCTTCTCATACATATGTCGCTTGAATTCCTTCAAGTCTATGTGACCCAAATCCATATTCATCACTTCATCTAAGGTGGAATTGAGCCTTGAAAGAGGGGTGACCCCCTAGAATTCATACTTCATTTTCTTGGCTCTATAAGTCATGTATTACACCTAAAAAAATCCAAACAATGTATGAACATGAGGATTTAGTTAAGAAAAATCCTTTAATTTTGAAGTAATTTATGTTTTTTGTCTTATGCAAACTTGGAAGGTTTATTAGGGCATCAGGGCTTTAAGACTAAAGAACAAAATGGAAGATATCTTGAAGAAATTTTATATCTTACAACCTTTTGAAACTCTTAACTAACTTAGCCACTAAAGACTATAGGGTTCGTTCAAACTTTGGGATTTCAAACCTAGAAGTTGAAAGTCGAAGAGTCTAGACTAGTTCTAAAACTAAGAAATAAACTTGCAAATCAAAGAAATGTCAGGTTCATCTGGACATCAAGATTTCAGACTAAAATTCATAAGTCACCAAGTCCATGAAAACCCACAATCTCATGAAATTTCTACTACGCAAACAATGCATAAGTGTAAAGTTTAACTTGACATTTGAAATTTCCTTGACTTGACATAGGTATGCAAAGATCATTGTGACTTTAGGATTCTAGACTTAAAATTTGGAAGTTCACAAGTATAGAACAATTCCACAATCTCATGGATTTACATTTAAGCACAAACATAACTGAGCAAAGGTGATTTTTCTAATTTGGCAAAAATTTTGGGGATGCCCATAAATTTGCAATTTTGATCATTTAAGTGATTTTGTGAGATCCCTAAGGTCATCCAAACATTTCTATAACTTAAACCATTTTTACAAAATATAAAACAATTTTCCTAGGGCATCAACATAATATTAAAATAATGAGAAAACGAGACCACTAAAATAAAACCTTGCCCTAATAGATCAAAATCTGAATTTAAACAATTTGATTGGATCTGGTTTTAGGAACTAGGGTTTAGATGAAAGATTTTTAAAAATTGAAACCCTAGTTTGTTTAGAACAAAGGAATTTAATACATACAATTTAAACCTCTTTACCAAAATTAGACTCTCTATGTGATTTAATTAAATAAAAAGTTCTTTTTTAATGATGAGAAGAATTAAATACAACTCATTAGTTTCAAACATTGAACAACAAAAGTCAACTTGAAACATGCCCCAAAACTTTCTCTAAGTGCTCTAGAATTTGAAAACATAACTCAAGTGCTTTAGTTCACCTGCACACTTTCCAATGCGAAAAATTCAATAGAAGATTCAAATGCACAAGCTTTAATGACATATTGCACATATTTAGGAATCATAGAGGTTGCTTGAGCTCAAGAAGTCAATTTGTAAAAGGTGCAAGTGGTAGAAAATTTAAGTTTTATAAAGGCCAAGTTTACACGTGGGAAACATTATTGTAGGGTAATCGGTAGGTGAGAAACTAGAAAATGAGTGGTGAAACAATGTAGTGGAAAGAAAAAAGAGAAGTGGAATAAGTCCATGGAATCCCCACAAATTTGACTTTAAAGACTTTTATGTAATTTTAAGGTCAAACCAAACATCTGAACTTTGGACCAAAATTATAGAATGGAAGATGTCCTCGAGAATCCCACAAACCCATGCAATCATAAGTTCAAAGACTTCCATTGGGCATCGGGAAAGTTGTGAAAATGAAGTGAAAGTGAATGCATGAATTTGAGAGACTTCAAGACTTCGAACCAAAAGGTTAGAAATCCACAAGTCCTTGGGAACTCCACTAACCCGTAAAGGCCTAAAAAGAACTTGAATTTCACATTGAAAACACTCTAGAACTTTTGCAAAGATTTGGCTCTTGACTTAAACTTTAGAAATCCTTTCTCAAAACCATTATCAACTTACCATTGACATAAAGGATAGAAAGGATTCCCACACAACTTAATCAATCAAAGAGCAAAGGTAGGAAAATAAAAAGAGGAGGTTCCCATTTTGCCAAGGCAAAATGGGGTGTGTGTGCAAGGCACAATATTTTTATTAATTAAGTGTAACATGATATGTATCTTGGTAATCTATCTTTAATTTATAATGTGACTAAAATAACCATTAATATGGTCTATTGCATAACTTTCCTATTGATGTTTATCCTCTTTTAGTTGTGGCACCACTTGCATAAATTAATAACTTAATAACAACTCTATGTCATAAATATACTTTCTTGCACTAAATTGAGTAAGCTTTATATTATGACAAACCCTCTAGACTCAAACCTACTCCTCGGAGAACCAATTCTTTGACCCTACCTATGTATCTTGTAAAGGGAACCAAAGGTTTTGTATTTCACCACACACTATAGTACAAGAATTCACCCTCACAATTTGGGATGGGATTCCTAACCTCTCTTTTATCAAAACCAAAAGATTATTCACTACTACTCTTAGAAATAATGTTTATCCCTTTTCCCCTTTTTTCCTTAAAATAAATTGAAAGATGCCATCTTATATATTAAGATACAGCATATAAAGAATCAATTACCATCTAACAAGTATCATCTATTCCAACAACCATGGTTGATCACACAAATAGTGCCCTATTTGTGGGAAACCCTGATTTTTTCTTGAAATCACCTATTTTTTTAGAGAAATTAATGATGTAAGCCTAGAGGGGTTCCATCTAAGGGGATTTGATTGAAGGGAGCTAGATAAAACCCCCTTGGATAGAACCCCCTTAGGCTTATATCAAACCCCCCAATGGAGTCTCCTCTGCTCCTAACAAAATGCTGACAAAAAAGTGATTTTGCTTCACCTTTTGGTGGATCAAATGAAGTCATTTGGAAATGTCATTTTGTATGTAAACCTTAGTATTAATTTTTAAAAATTTATAATATGTATTATGTATTCTTTAATATTATATATTTTTAATTTTATAATGAATGTAGGTCCATTACGAAAAACAATGACCTTTATTCTGTTAGTATAATTAAGGACATTATCCAACTAGTTAGTTTTTAGTCTATCTAGGAGAGACATATTCACACTTGTTAAGTCTTCACTTAGGGACTTTTACCTTTTGTCTCACCTTATTTGGTTGAGACACATATACTCACCTTTTGAGACACCTATCTCATGCACACATGACACCTTTATCACACTTGTCCTATGTGCATACAAAGTGGTTAGAGTCCACAACTACCTTATCATCTCACCCCTTTTCTAAATAATTAGGGGTTCATATGTAATTTGTAAGCTCTTTAGATTCACACATATTGTATGAATATATTACATATTTTGGTATATCAAAAATATCTTGTAGAAGGCATATCCTTGTTTTGTAGGATCTATTAGGCTGTGAGGGTCAAATATCCAACTCCAACATGGTATCAAAGCTCTAATCTACAAGCACCTTTGCAAACCATGGGGGTTTCATCCAAGCACTTTCATACAGTGTGTCTTGGAGCCAAATAGACCTCACCATTGCGATTAGGAGGCCTGAGAAACAAATTTTCATATATAACACTTTATATTTTGGTGTAGGAAAAAATTTTGAGTTTTGAAGGGGAGGGACCTCCATTGGAAATTGTATGGAAATCCATATGTTTGTACCATCATACAACTATCGTACTATCTTTTGCACCATCATACTTGCACTATGCCCTTGGCTCGCCCTTTTAACCAGAGGTCCTTGGTGTTATTTGTCTAGTAGATTAAATCTTTAAGCAATGGTTTTTTTGTGGTACAAGAAATATTCCCTATAGGTACTAGTCACAGTGATTTTTTATCCTTGGGGTAAAGGTTTTAATCGATTATTTTTACCTGCTACGTATTACGTAGGGGTTTTAACCTACCACCACTACTACTATCATTGCCAGCAGTGGCAACCACCATGTCACCACCACCAAGGTGGCACTCTTGTGTAGGTGGTGCTCTGCTCCCTACCTGTGCAACCACCGTTAACCATCCTTCTAGAATATTATATAAATAACCACCCACACTTACCAAAGTAGTTTTCTGCCATCTAATAGTGGTTTAAACAAATAAAAGAGCAGTTTCTCTGTACGAAAGTGGTTTTGGAGGAGTCCTACAATGATATTGGAAAATTTTGGTTGGAGGGAATATTCTGACAACATCAAGAATATTCCTTTGCTAACATCGTCATGACATCAACACCTCTTCCCCCCAAATTTCTTAACCCTCTCTCCATTAGTATTTCATTTTGGCACTCTAACTTCAGAGGCCCATATCTAGGACATACATAATCATATTTCCTTGCTATTTTTTTTTGGTTTGGGATATTTTCATTCTCTAACTTGTGGTCTAATCATTTTATAATTTTGGTGTATGGATTTTTGTAAAATCACAAATTCTCAAGTGTAACCCTACTCAGTTCCTATTTTTGGAACTTCAGAGGGCTCATTTGAGCTCATATGGACTCCTTTTTGGGTCTCATTTTTTAAAATTACCTATTTTTTAGCACTATGAAGTGGTGCTATTAGCTTTTATTAACAATATTTTAAAATTATACTTTCAACATATACCTCATGTTTGAGACTTTGTACATCAAATCCACCTCATGGTAATTGTAAATGCACTAAATATAAAGTGCCATGCCACTGAAAATTGCTTTGGGGGTTCATTAATTAAATCAAAGGGGGTAATCCATTATTTCTACTTTTGATTTTGTTGTCCATATGATCGTGTCTCTCACACTAAATCTCTTTCATTTGAGTATTCTTCGTAATCGTCCTAATAAATGGAAAATCAAATGTAGATATTGTGGGAAAACCAAGCATACAAAATAAGATGTATCCATTGACAAATAGATGAAATGAAACAACTTCGCATTGACAATGGTATTTCTTTACCTAATCGTTATAATCTAGCACCTATAGAATCATCATATGATCTCACTCAAACAACTTATGAGATAACACCATCATTTGGGGATGAACATTGTAGTCCGATGACATGCATTAAGGTATCATCTCCTCCTCCATCACCTATTGCTACATCTGAATCTAGTCTTGATTCAGCCATGGCTTCTAGAGATTCTATGGACCAAGACATTGATATCAATTTTCCAAATCCACCTGATTGGGACACATTTCTACCAAACATATTGTCCTTGTTTGTAGAGTGTCGCATTGTAGATTTGGAAGATACAATTGAGGACATTCATCTTCTATTTGATGATAGCTTCGATAAAGTTGCATCACCATCATCTTCTTTGGATGTAAGTGTTCTTCATCCTCCTCTTCTTTCATCACAGTTTGATAATGAATTGGAGAACTTTGAGCAGCATTCAAATACAACATCTTGGGCTTCATCTAGGCCTGTGGAACATGTGTAGAATTTAGAGACATTCATCCTTCTTCCTACATATTCCTATCCAGAAAGGGAAGATATCTTGCACACTTTTGTAGTTATGTTTCTTCCCAAGGGGAGAAATGTCATTTAACAATCGTGGGTCATATTTAGCATCTAGTGTTGAGCATCTACTAGCACTATAGGAGGCATTTTGAGGGGAGGAAGCATGGTTTATCTTCTCATCTCAATTTTGGAAGGGATCATTTCCTCACATGGAGTTCTCTCCTTCTCACTTTTTTTAGGGGTTGCATAGACCTTCTCTCTTTTCTCTTGTATGGGGGAACATTTATTATACATTCATGATAGAAGTAGTCCTTGGGAGTCATGTTGAGTCCTTTCTTCACTTGTACATCATGCATCTTTTCTCTTTTGGGAAGGAGTTTTATTTCCCACTGGGTTTTCTCCTTTACTCTGTTTATGAGAAATTTGTTTGTGCATGGGTACCTAACATGGATTTGTAGCCGAGACCCATCGCCATTATCATTGTATTTATTCTCTCTAATTTACACATAAGGGGGTGTTGGTGTAAATAAGGACATTATCCAACTAGTCGACTTTTAGTCTATCTAGGAGAGTTCTATTCACACTTGTTAAGTCTTCACTTAAGGACTTTTTATCTTTTTGTCTCATCTCATGTGATTGACAAGAGTACTCACTTTTGAGACACCTATATCATGTACACATGACACCTTCATCACACTTTTCCTATGTGCATGCAAGGTGGTTAGAGTCCACAACTACCTTTTTATCTCACCCCTTTTCTATATAATCAAGGGTTCATATGTAATTTGTAAGCTCTGTGGATTTACACATATTGTATGGATATATTGCACATTCTAGCATATCAGAAATATCTTGTAGAAGGTATATCCTTGTTTTGTAAGATCTATTAGGTTGTGAGGATCAAATATTTGACTTCAACATATTCAAGACACTAAGGAAAATAACAAACATTGTTAGAAAAATATCAAAAAATGTATTGCACTCCACATAGATGTCCTTGTTTCAATAAAAAAAGAAAAAAATGATGTAAATGCTAAGAGAAATATGTTACAATATAATATAGGTTTGAAATTTTTATTAGTACTAATTCAAAAATTAATAATAAATAAAATATCTAATAAAAAAGAACCAAAAAAAGCCATACACTAGACATTGGAGTTAATGATCTAATTCCAATAAATCATGGAAATTTTTTATTTGTAGTGAAAGTTATGAGTTATGGAATAATGTCTCTCAATAAAAAATAATAGAAAAATAATAAATAATTAAAAAATAAAAATAAAAATGATAGAAATAATTCTTTAAATTTTTTTTTAAAATTATAGCTTGAATCTATACAGAAATGCCACAAATCATTAGTTTACATCATCCTTGAATTCTTAACCATTTGTTCCCTATAATTGACACATTGAAAAACGTTAAAAATATTGATTTTGAGTGTAAAGTGGTACACACGATTGGATTAATGATGAATCATCCATTAAAGTATTACAATTCCAATTAATAGTTTAACTCACACAAGAAGAAATTAGGGTTTAACATCTATTGGTTCATCAAATACATTCTACAAATTCTTTGCTCCACTTTGTTTTCTATGATCTATTCTTTTTTTGTCAAGTACCTTCTAAACTTGGTTTTCTTGTTTTTAAAAACATTCAAGATGCCAATCTATTTTTAGAATTCTAATTTCTTTAACCTCTATCCAAATATCAAGTGACTAACTCAATTATTATCCCTTTACTAAATACAAAATCCTACTAGATCATTAAAATTTATATCATGAAACTAATAATTGTAAAGTTAATGTTAATATACAAGGTTAAGGGTCTAAACGTTCATATGATACTCTACTATCAAAATTTAGCACGTAGCATGTGAGCTTGATTAAGGCATATATACAATCATATGTTAAGTCATAGAATACACCATTAGAATAGTTTAATTATATTTACTTATCAATAATCTCATTCTTTCATAAGCTTTTGGAGTAGCAATTTTCATTTCTAACTAGTCATATATATGATAATTCAACTAGTTATAACATCATTAATTCCGCTAATGAGTTAGGGTTCCTACATAGGTGATGAAGCCAATCTATATTTAGAGTAGGTAATGATAAATGCCTAATTTTGAATGATCATATTCAATCACAACTCATGTGTAACTTAACTTACTAAGTAGTTTTTCAATATTTGATTTAGATACATGTGAATTGAGATAGGTTTGACTTGTTGATTCCATTGGACTATGATGCTCAATGGCATACCTACATATCTAGACACATAAAATCAAGCACATGTAGTTCTCCTAATCAATTTGCTAGGTTGTTGGTAGGTATGGTTTGAGTTTTGTAAGGTTGATATTCATTTAATTTTGGCATTTATCATGACTAATGTTTTGTATTAGTTTTGGAAGAATTTATTAAAATAATATTATTTTTGTAACAATCTAGTCTATTCTGCAGTTGGCATGTTAGAACACACTGATATACTGAGAGGGGATGTGAATTAGTATATGCCACTTTTTAAAACAATTCTACTATATTAACAAGATCTCTACTACATCAATTAGAATATGAAATAACTATGCAAGCATAAGCAAAATCACACATCCACACAAGAGGCCATAACACCAGATTTACGTGGAAACCTAAGATGGGAAAAACCGCGGTGAGCAACTTGTTTGGATCTACTATCCAAATCCAGCCTCACAAAAATGAAATAGTGAATTACAATATTTTGTAGGCTCCAACCCACAGGAATTTCAACCTGAGAAGGACTCCAATCCTTTTTACAAATCTGTAGGTTCCAACCTACCAGAGACTTCAATCTCAAAACAAACTGAGCATCAACCCAACAATAGGCTCCAACCTATCTGAGGCTCCAACCTCTCATACAAACTGAGCTACAACTCAAGAAATTCAGATAGTAACAAAAAACATTCAACACTTACACATACTATGTGAACTCAGGATCTTCAATTCATGCCTTTCGCATCCTTCAACTTTGCATATCTCCACACCCTAATTGTGTGGTGTTTGCATGTATTTCACTTTTCATTCACATTCGCTTGTATTCAAATATCTCACTTTAGTATTCAGAGACAAATAGATATTTTGATGCAAATCTCACATACAAGTTCTTATTCAAATGCATAAAATGATCTTTTATTTATACCAAACTATAGAACAAATGATTTACATGCCAACACTACATTCACTAATGCAAAATAAAACAATCTTCAAAGACGGCAACAAAATTTTGATTTCCAACGTGTGTAATTCCAAAGGTTCGGACCCAATTTGAATTTCCAATGACTGCATGTTACACGGTCAACATCAACCTAAAATTTCACTTTTTAACACAGGGCCCAATTCACATATATTTAGATCGACCCAAAAATATGTCTAGACCCAAAATTGAACAATCCACACGTTACTGAAATGGTGCCAACAATTAAACTTTTGAATTCCAATGTGTGCATTTCAATGTCGGCTAATGCATTAACTTAAAACATCCTCCAAAGTCGGCCTTAGAGTTTTGAATCCTAAAATTTTGCACTTTGTATCTTTTCCTTTTGCATTAGTTGAACTCACGAAGCGTCAGAGATCGGGCTTCCAGTGTTCCACCTTCCTCTTTGAAAGCCTTAGAGAGTCTCCTCCAGTCCTATTGGATTCTTCCTTAGTAGAGCTATCGAGCGTCAGGCTTCCTGTCTATCGCCTTCCTTATCGGGCGATGGGCTTCCTGTTTATCGCCTTTCGTATCGAGCAACGGGCTTCCTATCTATTGCCTTCCTTATTGTGTGGTGGGTTTCCTGTCTATCACCTTCCTTGTCGGGTGTCGGGCTTCCTATCTACTACTTCCCATTTTGAATTGATAAAAGGGCAGCCCCACCCTCCGACCCCCAATCACTTAGCATATATCTGAGTTTGCGATATCTGAGTTCACACACTAAGCTTCCTAAGTAACATCTTCTTATTCGAATTCAACAAGGAACATCTTCGCCCTCCGACTCTCGATCACTTAGCATATATCGGAGTTCGCACGCCAAGCTTTCTAAATAACATCTTCTTATTTGAATTCAACAAGGAACATCTCCCCCCTCTGACTCCCGATATATCAAAGTTTGCGTGCCGGGCTTTCTAAGTAACATCTTCTTGTTTGAGTTCAACAAGGAACATCTCTGCCCTTCGACTCCCAAAACAATGACTAATACTCACAAGTCATTAGAGCTTCGCGATCGGGCCTTCCACTCTGGCCCTTCTTATTTCCTCACCCTGGAGAAGGGGTAAGGCTGAATCTCTGAACTCCAATGATCACCAAAAAACCTGCAAACCGACTTTTGTTGATACTTTAGGCAAAAATCATTCATGCCTTAGCATATTTTCTTTGTCATCTTCATCTCTGAACTTCCTTTTGACATCAATGACAATATGTGTATGCACCTTTAACATCAAGGACAACACTTCCAACATGGCCTTTATTATTCAAACATTCTACCTTCTCTCCAATTTTGGTTGTTTCACCCTTTATTGTTATATGGACAATTTGGCTTGAGAGGAACAAAAGAATCTTTAGGAAAAAACAAGGTAATCTGGAGTAGGTTATTAAACAAATGGAGAAAGTTATCTCAGAAGTAGTGATGTCACAAATTTTAAAAGCGGGAATTTCTACTCTAAATTTTACCACTTGAAATGATTTTGTTATCACTACTTAGAAACTTCTAAAGATACCTCCTTCTAGTTGTTTTCTAAGAAATAAGAATATTGACAGATCAAAAGTCACATGAATTCCCCCTCCCCTCATCCTTTACTCAAGCTTAACTTTGATGGTTCCTCAAGAGGCAACCCAAGTGTTTCTGGAGCAGGATGTGTTATTAGGAATTGCAGAGGAGAAGTTGTATTGGTATTGTCATTAAAATTGGGAACAAGTACTAATAATGAATCAGAAGCATATACACTTGTTGTAGGTCTCAGGGTAGCAAGAAAGTCAAAAGTGAGAAAAATCAATATTGAAGGAGACTCCGTGAACATAATAAATTCAATGAAAAACAAAAACACTCCAAGCTGGGAAATCAAATGCATTCTCCAAGAACCATAGCAGATTCTTAATGAATTTGAATTTTTTGAAATTCAACACAATTATAGAGAAGGGAATAGTCTTGCTGATTGCTTGGCCAATCTTGCATGTGATCAAGTGGATGAGGAAATTGAGTACAATGATGTAAATATTCATCAGTTTCCACAAGTGCATGTTATTGTGGAAAGAGAAAAATCATCTCATTAGATATATTTGTTTTATGGACTAACATTTTCTTGCAGGATAAGTGATTAAAATTGATGGATCTTCCCCTGTTTGGCACTGTTGGTCAAATTTTCTCTCATGACCTTCACAGCACTATCAGATCGTCATAAAGATATGCTATCACAAATGTTGGAGCTTCTTCTGTTCGATACAGTTTGTTACAGCTAGATGGGTGAATGTGCATATTTCATGTACACCTCAGCACATAGGACACGTGACTAAGTGTACTAAATTGGAAAGGCAGATGTGCTTATTCTCTTCAGCACTCATAAATTCCAATACATCAGCATACACATTGATTATACATCTCCAGGCATATTTAATCAGATGAAAAGATTTTGAAGGCGTGTGACAAGACTGTTTTAGGTGCCGAAATGTGGGAGGGTGGAATTTCAAGGTACTTTATGTGCTTTGAAATCTGGCTCTCACAGTGTAAGGATGTTCGCACAAGCCCAAAGAAATTAAACTTGATAGAATCATTATTTTTCAAGCATGCCAATCATCTTATTAGTCTACCCGCAAGACACACAATTGCAAATGCATTGCAATGAATATGGAGGGCTAGGCTTATCTCACACACTCTAGGCTTTGACTGCTTAGGTGGCAGACGTGGGCCCGTTCCTTTCGCCAATGCCCTTCCGTTCCGAAGTAGTCGCCGTTAACTAACATCCACCCAGTTTCCCCGCATAATTCAAACTCAATTGTTCCCACGCTTTGGAAGTTTGGTGGATGCTAGTGAAGTGTCTGATCGCATCACATAAGTGATTCATTTTCAATTTCTAGCTCTAATCCACCACTGCATTCCTCCGGCGCCTATAATTTCTTTGGGGGCCAGAGATATTTCTTTATGCACACAATCCTCTTCTTCTCGACGGCGGATGAGAGACTGAAATCGGTTGATAGTGATGGACAATCAACACTAGCCGCGCAGGACAAAGAGGCAATGGAATCGGGATGCAGGACTACAGGCGGAGGGAATGTTGGCTGGGACGAGCAAGGCGGGCGTATCATGGAAAATGGTTATTGCAGTGTACAGAAGACATGGGTATCCTCACGAGCAGTCGCACTGTTTTACCATATGTAACAAACAGGTCTCCAAACTGATCTGTTTACATTTGCCAGCATACTTCCAGCCTATGCCAAAATGGGAGCTTTGGAATAGGATATAGGTATCTGCAAAAGCATAAAGGATAGAGGAATTTTGTCAGATGTAGTTGGAAATGCCCTGGTAAACATGTATGCAAAATGTGGAAGGATAGACAAGGCACGTGAACTGTTTGACAGAATGCCTCAAAGAAATGTGTTCTCATGGAATGCCCTGATTTCAGGGTATTCATAAAATGGATTTGTTTAAAAGGTTTTAGAAACTTTCAAGCAAATGCAATTGGCAGGTTGTAGAGCCGGACTCTACATCCTTTGCCAGCATCCTCCCAGCCTATGCTAAATGAGAGCTTTGGAACAGGGTGTGGACATCCATCAAAGCATAAAGGAAAGATTAATTTTCTTAGATGTTGTTGCAACTGCTCTGGTAGACTTGTATGCAAAATGTGGAAGCACGTGAACTGTTTGATAAAATGCCTCAACGAAATGTATTGGCTGTGTAGCCATAATTTGAATGTGATAGAAACCTAGATCCCTATGGAAGCATGTAACTATGTCTTTGGTATGATGTTGGCATGGGTGCCTTAGTTTCATGAAAATCAATGGTTTGAGCTTTGAGCAAGGACAATCATGTGCCCATATTTCTTAATTCTCTAAGTTTATTCAAACAATTTTTGTACATCTTGAAACCTGTGAGATTTCTTGGTAGACTAGGACTTTGAAAAAGTTATAGAAGTCATGATCACAACTTAAAGATTTGACTAGGTGCAAAAGATATAAGTTTTATATACTCGAGATTTACACAAATTACCCTAAGAGTCATGATTATGATTGACATATATGATTTCCTACCACATGCCTTGTGTCTAAAAAATTAGTGCCTTGTAACTAACTTAGACGAATAAAATCTTGGATTTTTCTTGTAATCAGATTTCTTAAGCTTTCATTCTCTTACTCAGCATTAAGAATTATTATCTTAAACAATAGTTATAGAGGATTTTAGAAGCATATTAGGTTTTGTTAGTGACATTGGACAAAGGGATTTTTTGGTAAAAATAAATATTTTAAATTTAAATATGATATGCTTATCTTGTCGCAAATTTGATGTTGCTCATTATTCTGTAGGAGGGTGGTTGTGAAAATCATATTGTCTTGGAGTTTTATAAGTGACATTTGTAATTTCAAAAAGCTTGTTGAAGTACTATTTCATGATGATATGGACCTCCTCCTGGGTTTATTGAGTTTTGAATTGATGCTACTTAGTCAACAATTTAGTGCTCACTTGGACAAAGAGCATATTCATTGTGTTGATTTACATGCTATGATGTAGATATTTAAAGCCGATTTGGCTTAGTTTTATAATTAGATTTTGTAAGTTGCTATTGAACCTAGAGAACACTTTTGGGAAAAGATACAAGGTATTTTTTGAATTCAGACTATTATCAAGATAGTTGGAGATATATGTGAATGATGATAGATTTAGTGAAGGGGATTTTCCCCTATTTCTTGTGAGAATATTAATATAACATATTATTCAAGTGCATACAATCAAAGTTAACTTGTGGTTCAAGGGGAGACTCTAGATATCTACATTTAATGCACATGCCTTCTTGAATAATATGATCTTATTCTCTTGGAGTGGCTAGAGGATGAAAAATTTATTTCCCTGACATAAGATTTGTTGAGTAGTGAATGTTTTCTAAGAAAATTAATGTTGGAGTAGAATGTTCGTTGAAATTTGACCTAATTTAGGTTGGTTGAAATGAAAAATTAGACTTTGCTCCTAGAGACCTTGTTTATAAATTGTAGATCAACCATTGTTTTGGGGGTTAGAAACAAAAAAATAGCACTTATTCAACTTGTATTTAGATCACTGTTTTTATTTTCTTTTATTGCTTTTCTTCCAAAATTAACTTTTTTAAAGAGTTATTTATGATTCATTAAAGAAGCTACAATGAAAACATTGAGTGTTTTTCATGATATATCTTGAGTTTTGAAAAGTTGTAATGCTTTGTATACTTGGTCTATGCATATAATATGATGTTCAATTGTATTAGCATTAATGGTTCATTTTCCCTTGAAGATATCATTGTCCTAGATCTATGATTTAGCCATTATTGATTGTGCCAAGATTGGTTTCTTGTTGATTAGTATCCTTCACTAAATCTATTGTTTTATCAAGGTTATTAAGGGTCATTTCTTTCCTCTCTCCCCTCTTATCTTTTCTCTTTCTTCAAAAATTGCTTAGAATAGGAATAGTGCAGTAGTAGCTTAGCCTCTTATAGTTCAAGGGTGTTGTAGGCTATAGATTTGTGTGGCATGTCAGAGCTAGTGTTGAGGGCACAACACTGATGGTAGACAAGGGGAGGAGGTAGAGGGGGAGGACTGGTGATCCCTTCAATCCCAATAGCAATGGCACCGCTAGGAGTAGAAGGAAAGGGAGGAGAGAGAGAAGATGGAGGGGATGAGAAGATGTAGGATGTGGCTACATAGAGAGGGCAGTAGGGAGAAGAGTGACTAGGGAAGGGCCATCAAATCACCTCTAACAAGGGATACAGTAGATAGCCTATGACAGGAGCTAGCTTGAGTCCAACGCTAGAGGGATAATGCCATCACAGATCAAGACAACATCCAACTAGAGTTGGATAGACTCCAAGTTGAGCATTATGAGGTAATGGTGGAGAGATATAGTCTACTGGAAGAGAGGGACAACCTCATAGAAGATCAAGATAGATTGAGAGTAGCGAGTGAATCTACAGGAGGAGAGACATAGTATGTAGGTTAGATTCAATGCTTCTCAAACAGAGCAAGATGAGGCAACATAGGGTGTTTAGGGGTCAGATAGTTTGCGCATAGAGAGAGATAGTTTGTAGGCTTGATTGGATGCCACTCAAGAACGAGACAGGGTGTAGGTTGATGTACAATAGCTATTATAGGAGAGGGATTAGGTGGGAGGGCTATTGGAGACATAGGGCATGTCATATGCATTTGTTGAGCTAGCCACGGCTTCTTGAGGGACACAATGGGCCCTACATGAGGTGTAGTATTATAGATTGCTTATGAGTGTGCAATGTTAATGGAGTAGACGGAACCCTCATTTGTGGATTACTCAAGTGCTTGATTAGGGGCTTCAAGGATATCCCAATTAGTAGCCAGGCCACCTCTACCACCACCATCACCAGGACCATTAGTAGGGCCACAAGAGGGAGAGGGGACTAGCGGAAATCACATGTGATTGGATGGATGATGATAGATTTTGATATATGATGAGGTTAGGTGCCATTTTGTCTTTGACATTTGTACATACATTCAATGGACATATATGATATGATGACTTTGGGCTTTATTTTTTGTGATAATGGATGGATATATGTGTTGATCTCGTGATGTTTATGTATGATTTGCTTTATGATTATAGATATATATGTTGATCATGATGTATATGTGTGATTTGCTTTATGATTATGGATATATGCTTATGTGATTGGACGATGCATTTTGTTGATATGATTATGATGTGTATGGATATATGATTATAACTGTATGCTTTTGATTTTCATGTTTATGATTATGTCATATGTGGATGTTAGGAGAAGATAGAAAATGGATGGTAGAAGTTTTAACTATAAAATGATGAGTAAACGATGATAATAATACAATGATGTGATAAGATGTAGATGGACATAATATGGAAATAATGGTTATGAAGTTTATGAAAATTATATTGTGGTGGATGCAAGTACATGTTGAATTGTGGCAACCTAGATTTGACATAGCACTTGACGTTAAGCACCATGGTATAAGGACCAGAGTGATGGCATGTCATGTGCATAAAGGATTGACTCACAAACATGCTACAAACAATAGGATGCCCCATCATACTGTCAAGGTGCATTATGATATAATGGATCATAATGACCTTGGTGTGATATGCAATAGGACATCCAACAAATAAAGCACTTAGACAAACCATTAATGTGTGGTTCCTTCTTTCCCATGTGATGAAAAATAATTAAAAAATACAAATAATTAATAAATATAGACATTAGGATGCAAGGTTGAGACGCCTTTCCCAACATGGGTGATAAAATAATGATTTTTGAATTAAGAATTTTAGTCCTGATTTCTTATTTACTTGAATGACATGTTTTAAATGCTTGGTCTAAGGTTCTCATCTATCCCTTATTTTAATTTTTGAAATATCTAAGAAATAACATTTTCTAAATCACCACCACTTGGATTATTTATAAATTTGATGACTTGATAATTTCATCTGAGTGTGTTGGAAGCATAAACAAGGACTCAAATTAATGTTTTCAAAATTATTGATCTCAGAATAAAAAATTGACTAATGTTTTTCTAGATTCATAATTTTTTAGAGTGCTCATGTAACATGATGTCGTGATGAATTTTTTGATAGTGCCTAGGTGTTTTTTGACATGGATGGGCCAACCAAGTAGAAGGGGTTTATAGCTTCAAATGAAATTCTTGCCAAGTGTTTTAGTGATGGTGCATGAGTGACAATAGGGGGAAATAGAGGAACTAAGATCAACTATAAAGACAACATGAGTGATCTTTTTGCTCGAAGACATGGCTTGAGATGAATTTCTAGGATAATGCACCTTGGGTAAATAAGGAGGGACGATGAGGGATTTTGTGTTCCTAGGGAGAGATGAATTAGCCACCTAATTATGCCACTAAGAAGATGATTACTTAAGTGGTGCCAAGAATTTGCATAACATAGGGAGTCTCAATAAATGAAATGATTTCCTAACAATATAAACATTTTGGATGAGTACTCTAAAACTACCATAATTAGCCAATAGGGTCTAAGAGAGAAGAGACTCAAAAGACTCATGTATAAACAATATAATGTCATTGGAGGAAGGTTGTTATTAAATCTATCATAACTCAAGTATTGTCTTATTCAATTAATAGAGCAGTGAAGAATATCTAAAGATTAAGGGAGTTGAGGAAGGTTTAGATGAGGTATATGCTTAGGTTGAAACTATTGAAATAATATTTTGTGGAAGTGCATTATATGTGTGTGACTTGTGATATTATTAAATTGTGACAATCTATGTCTAGGCTAGAGTTCTCAATGTGATTATTGTGTGAATATGTCATTCTATGTTTGTGAATTCATGAGTTTCATGGTCTCATGTCTAAGTTGGGATCCTCATGTATGAGTTTGATTTGTTGTAGCACAATTTATACATGTGATCTAGTGACAAGGAGGATTTGTGGACTAAATTGTTGATTAACCTTTCAGCATCAATGGAGATGTATAGTTTCCATTTTACCAAGAGAATAGCTACATAGTCATTCATGCTTAGAGTTAGCTAGTGGTTATTTTGGTGAATTGAAATTCCAAATGATGGCCATCTTGGTAGAGATGGGATATTTTCTCTTAGTTACAAGTTAGATAGTGTGCCTTGCCATAGTGAGGTGTTGCCTTGATTATCAAGGCATTCTTTGGATGATTGCTATCTCAATTTAAATTTGGATAGTGTTGTTTTGGTATAGAAAGGTGTTACATTGTGATCAATGTTCTTCGGCCTATTAGAGTGGTTGTAGCCCCCAAACTGTGTTGAATGTAATTGTGACTCGGATGTTTAGAGACTTGTGTGTCTATATGTATGCATGCTTGTGCATGTGTCGATTGGTCAATCTAGTGATATTGAGTTATAGATTGATTGAGTGGTGGATGTAATAATTTTCCTAGATTGGATAAGTGGTGGATTCCATGGTTTTCTTGGATTAGTTGTAGAAATTAGCTACAAAATTGCCTAGATGGTAGAAGCCTTGCACCAATCAAATGATTTAAATACCTTTGAATGGACACACACCTCACCAATACCCCTATGAAGTTGAATACCTCATTGTAGTGGTGGATAGGAGGAAAAGTAGGCATGATACTTTGGTTGGCTTCTAAGTAAAGTCCCCTATGTGTTTTTTTTCTATTGAATTGATTATTTATGTCTATTGCGCTACAATATATCATACCAAGGTCACCATGATCATTATATCATGATGTGTCTTGAGGGTATATCAGGGCATTCTTTCATTTGTTTTTCGTATGCTTTAGTTGTTGGTTGTCCCATTTCATATCCCACCAAGGTCATTATGATCTATTATATCATAATGTGCCTTGACGATATGTTGGGGCATCCTCTTGTTTGTAACATGTTTGTGAGTTGAAGTCCTTTATGCATAGGACACATCATCACCCTGGTCTTTATACCATGGTGCATAACATCAAGTGCTACATCAAATCTAGGTTACCACAATTCAACATGTACCTACATCCACCACAATATAATCATCATCAACTCCAAAATCATTATTTCCATATTCTATCCATCTACATCTTATCACATCATTCTATCATTTTCATCATTTACTCATATCATTTTCAAGCTAACATTTCTACCATCCATTTTTTGTCTTCTCCTAACATCCATATATGCCATAATCATAAACATGAAAATCAAAAGCATACATCTGTAATCATATATCCATAAACATCATAATCATATCAACAAAATGCATCATCCAATCACATAAGCATATATCCATAATTATAAAGAAAATCAGACATAAACATAATGATCAACACATATATCCATCCATATATCCATAACCATAAAGCAAATCATACATAAACATCATGATCAACACATATATCCATCCATAATCATGACAAATAATTCCTAAAGTCATCATATAATATGCATCCATCAAATTATGTACAAATGTCAAATACTAAATGGCATCTAGCCTCATCATATATCAAAATCTGTCATCATCCATCCAATCACATGTGATTGCCGCTATCCCCCTCTCCCTCTTGTGGCCCTATTGATGGTCTTGGTGATGGTGGTGGTAGAGGTGGCTTGGATACTTATTGGGATCTCCCCAAAGCCCCTGATTGACCACTTGAGTACTCCAAAAATGAGGGCTCCCTCTACTCCATTGGCACTGCACGCTCATAAAGCAATCTATATTACTACAACTTGCGTAGTGCCCATTGTGTCTCTCGAGAAGCCTTGGCTAGCTCAACAAATGCTTGTGACATGCCCTGTGTCTCCAGTAGCCCTCTCACCTAATCCCTCTCCCATCTCAGTCATTGTACATTAGCCTGTACCTTGTCTCTCTCCTTAGTAGCATCTAGTCTAGCCTACAAACTCTCTCTCTACGTGCAAACTATATAAACCCTAAACACCCCATGTTGTCTCATCTCGCTCTATTTGAGAGGCATTGAATCTAACCGAGAGACTATGTCTCTCCTCCCAAAGATCGTCACTCGCTAATCTCAAGCTACTATAAGGTTGTCCCTCTCCTCTTGTAGGCTGTCTCTCTCCACCATCATCTCATCATGCTCATCTTGGATTCTATCCAACTCTAGCTAGATGTTTTCTTGATTTATGATGGCATTATCCCTCTAGCGTTGAACTAAGGCTACCTCATGGTGTAGCCTATCTAATGTACCCCTTGTTAGAGGTGACCTAATGGCCTTTCCCCAGTCACTCTTGTCCCTACTACCCATGTCTTTGTAGCCACATTCTACATCTTCTCATCCCCTCCATCGCCTCCCTCTCCTCCCTCTCCTTCTACTCCTAGTGGTGCCACTACTCCTGGCATTATAGGGATCACCAATCCTCCTCCTCTACCTCTTCCCCTCCTCTACCATTAGTGTTGTGCCCTCAATTCTACCTCTATCATGTCACACAAATCTCTAGCCTGCAACACCCTTGAATTATAAGAAGCTAAGATACTACTACACCATTCCTATTCTAACCATTTTTTGAAGAAAGAGCAAAAGATAAGAGGGCGGAGAGGAATGATATGGCCCTTAATAACCTTGATAAAACAATAGATTCGGTGAAGGATACTAATCAACAAGAAACCAATCTTGACACAATCAATAATGGCTAAATCATAGATCTAGTACAATGATATCTTCAAGGGAAAATGAACCATCAATGCTAATACACTTGAACATCATATTATATGCACAAACCAAGTATACAAAGCATTACAAATTCTCAAAACTCAATATATATCATGAAAAACATTTAATGTATTCATCGTAGCTTATTTAATGAATCATGAATAACTCCTTAAAAAAGTTCAGACTTAGTTTGGAAGAAATAATAAAAGAAAACAAAAACTAGTGATCTAAATACAAGTTGAATAATGACAATTTTTTTAACCCCCATAAAAATGGTTGGCATTACAATTTATAGACAAGGTCCCTAAGAGCATAATCTAATTTTTTATTTCAATCAACCTAAATAAGGTCAAATTTCAACAAACATTCTACTCCAACATTAATTTGCTTAGAAAACATTCACTACTCAACAAATCTTATGTCCAGGAAATAAATTTTTCGTCCTCTAGCCACTCCAAGAGAATAAGATCTTCATATTAGTCAAGAAGGCATATGCATTAAATGTAGACATCTAGATATTCCCCTACAACCATAAGTAGACTTTTACCCTAGGCACTTTAATAATATGTTATATTAATATTCTCACGAGAAATAAGGGAAAATCCATTTCACGCAATCTATCATCATTTACATATATCTCCAACTACCTTGATAATAGCCTGAATTCAAAAAATATCTTGTATCTTTCCCAAAAGTGTTTGCTAGGTTCAAAAGGAACTTACAAAATCTAATTATAAAATTAAGTCAATTTTACTTTAATTATCTACATCATAATATGTAGATTAACACAATGAATATGATCTTTGTCCAAGTGAGCATTGAATTGTTGACTAAGAAGGATCAATTCAAAACTCAATAAACCCAAGAAGAGGTCCATATCATCATGAAACAACACTTCAACAAGCTTCTTGAAATTATAGATGTCACTTATAAAACTTGAAGACAATTTGATTTTCACAATCATGCACAATGATCATCATCAAATTTGTGACAAGATAAACATACCATATTTAAATTTAAAATATTTATTTTTAACAAGAAATCCCTCTTTCCAATGTCACTAACAAAACCTAATATGCTTCTAAAATCTTGTGTAACTCCTTTAAGATGATAATTCTTAATGTTGAGTAAGAGAATGAAGGCTTAAGAAATCTAATTATGAGAAAAATCCAAGATTTTACTTGTAGTTACAAGACACTAGTTTTTTAGACACAAAGCATGTGGTAGGAAGTGATATATGTCAATCATAATCATGACTCTTAGGGTAATTTGTGTAAATCTTGAGTATATCAAGCTTATATCTTTTACACTTGTGTTAAATCTCTAAGCTGTGCATATGAGTTTTATAACTTTCTCAAAATCCTCTACCAAGAAATCAACCAAAGCATGAAAAATCCACTTCACAAGGTTTCGAGATGGGCAAAAATAGTTTGAATAACCTCAGAGAACTACGAAGTATGGGCACATAATTGTTCTTTCTCAAAACTCAAACCATTGATTTTCATGAAACTAAGGCACACATGTCAACATCATTCCAAAGACATAGTTACATGCTTCCATAGGGATCTAGGTTTCTATCACATTCAAATTATGCCTACACAGCCACCACATTTCATTGAGGCATTTTATCAAATAGTTCATGTGCTTTGTCTATGCTTCCACATTTTACATACATGTCTACCATAGCAGTTGCAACATCTAACAAAATTCATTTATCCTTTATGCTTTGATGGATGTCCATACCCTGTTCCAAAGCTCCCATTTGGCACAGGCTGGGAGAATGCTGGCAAAGGATGTAGAGTTTGGCTCTACAACCTGCCAATTGCATTTGCTTGAAAGTTTCATTCCATGAGAACACATTTCTTTGAGGCATTCTGTCAAACAGTTTAGTGCCTTGTCTATCCTTCCAAATTTTGCGTACATGTCTACCGGGCATTTCCAAATACAACATCTGACAAAATTCTTTTATCCTTTATTCTTTTGCAAATACCTATATCTTGTTCCAAAGCTCGCATTTTGGCACAGGCTGGGAGTACCCTGGCAAATGTAAACAGATTGGGCTGGAGACCTGTTTGTTGTATATGGTGTTCAACAGTGTGACTACCTCATGAGGACACCCATGTCTTTTGTATGTTGAAATGACCATTTTCTATTATACACTTGCCTTGCCCCTATCAGCCAACATTCCCTCCGCTTGTAGTCCTGCATCCTGATTCCATTGCCTCTCAATCTCAACCATCCTATATGCCACACCTAGTGCGGCTATTGTTGATCATCCATCGCTATCAACCGATTTCATTCTCTCATCCGCCGTCGAGAGGTGAAGAATTGTGCGCATAAAGAAATATCTATGGCCGCCAAAGAAATTATAGGCGCCAAAGGAATGCAGTGGTTGATTAGAGCCAGAAATTGAAAATGAATCACTTATGTGATGCGATCAGACACTTCACTAGCATCCACCAAACTTCTGAAGCGCGGGAACAATTGAGTTTGAATTATGCAGGGAACTGGGCGAATGTTAGTTAACAGCGACTGCTTCAGAACGGAAGGGCATTGGCGAAAGGAATGGGCCCCACATCTGCCACCTAAGCAGTCAAATCTTAGAGTGTGTGAGATAAGCCCAACCAATATCTAGATATCTACATTTGGCAAGAGTGTTCAAGGTGGAGAATTTGGAAGTGGAAGAAGTAATTCAACAAGTTACAGGGAAGAATCTGCTGCAAGCCCGCCCGTAATGTGTCTATCTATCAGAGGTCATGTCATCCTTTCTTTCAAATTCAATAGATTTACTGTAGGATATTAACATTGTGAAAAGTTTAGCATTTAAATTTGTTTAGGAGTAAATGTACTCCATGGATTCTCTTAATGTTGCATGCAATGACTATGATCTATTTGAATTGAGGGCAATGGTCGGAGGGCTCTTCAAACACCGTGAAATCCAGTATAACCCTGCTATTAATTGCATTTACAATGCTGTCAAATATTTTATTTAAAAATAAAATATATTGACTATTTCTATATAATTACGCTAATAAGTGCTCTTGTAGTGAGCAACACTACATCAATTATGTAGATGAAAGGTTCAGATGAGAAGGACTACGATCAAAATGATCTTGTCCACAGAATTTGGAATGACGTCGTAATCTTGAGGTAGGTCGGATCATCTATCATGCCCACATTTCCCATGCGGTCACAACATGCAACACACGTGTCATGTCCACATTTGTCATTTGGTCATGACATGAAATATCAAAAAAAATTTCCATGTGTCCCTAGAAACCCCCTCACATGCGTCAGCGTGTGAGGTGGCAATACGCATAAGCCGTAAACATGTCAATCGATACTTGGGGAAGTGTATCTACCTACGCAATCCCCTACGTGATGATAGCCGACTAGGGGGTGATGCGACGCGAAGAGCGTTGCTTCTAGGGTTATAACTGATTTAATTCAAAATTCTAAGTTTCCTAGGTGAGTGAAATGATTCTGACTAAATTGAAATCCAATCCTAATTCTACTGCATAATTAAAATTGAATATAAAAATGCATCCAATGTTATGATGGTCGCATGATGAAATGGAGTGGTAAATTAAATATCTCAAAAAATGCCATTAAAAATAGAACCCTAAATTCTAGGAAAAATTTGACAGCATAACGCATTTTCAATAATTGAAATAAATAATTTAAAAAGAAATCCCCAAGAAGTAATTAATGCAAAAATTAAATAAATAAGGTATATATAAAAAGATAAATTAAATAACTCCAAGGTCAAATTAAAATTTATTACTCAACAAAAGGTAAAAATCAAAATTAAATAAACGATCAAAATAAAATTCACTAACTAAGTCTTTTAATAAATACAATTGCAACAATTATATTTATTAAATAACTTAAGTTAAAAGAATATAGAAAGGGGAAAAATTAAAACATCTCTCCCCACAAAAATAATAAAATCGATCAATTAAAATTATTAAATTAACAAGGTCTCCCCAATGAAATTTAATTAAAACGCACTAAGCAATAATTAAAGGTGTCAAAATAATTAATTAGCAAAGGGATAAGGAATCCCATTTAAATCCAAAATCCCATTCCCACTAGAATAACTTCCCATGGAAATAAAAATCCAAACCCCAAAAGAATTAATTAATTCAACTCAAATAAAAGCACAAAGAGAAGCAAAAATAAATCAAAAAGGCCTAAAAGCAAAAGAGAGGGAAACTTTTCCCGTGCACATGGAACTAAAAATAGAATTAAATAAAATAACAATTATAGTTTCCTCTCATCCTCCAACTAAGCCCTATATAAATATTTTATTGTTCTCCTAAAAAGAGCCCTAACCCTAGTAATCTCTATCTTATTCTTTTATTTTGTCTTTCCATTTTGTTTCCTTTTCATTTGCCTCTCTACGATTTTGCTTTCTCTTTTGCAGGTTGAAATTTTTTTCTCCATGGCTGCCATGGGAATACACAGAGGTATATTTATATTTACTATAAAACTAGGGTTTTTTTTTGGTATGCATATATATGTATTTATATATATACATTCACGTGTATATATACATACATATATATATATATTCGAAATAAAGCATAAATTGTTAAAAGAATGAAAGACGGATTGCAGGTGAGAACTGAGAGTTCGAATGGCAGCCATCAGCGAGCAGGCTGCGTTAAGGTTAAGGGTCGACGGCCCAACATTTTTTTTCTTTCCACAGCGTTTGCATTGGGGGGAAACAGGGAGTAAAAAGGGGCACCCACACCCCGTATTACTAAAATATGGAGCAGTGAGCGGTGGCCATGGCCGCCGTCCACTGCGATATATTTTTTTTTGTTAAAACTATAACTTAAAACCTCGGAAATATAGGATTCGACCCTAGTAAAACTCTGCCTTCTATCTTTGTTCAAAAATAATAACTATTATATTTGCTATATTAATTTTAGTGTGTGTGTGTATATATATATATAATTTTTCTTTTGATGACAGCAATGGGTATAACTCAGATATATATATACTTATATTTAGGGTATATATATATTTTCTATATATAGGTGTATATGTATTACATCCTATATATATATATATATAGTCAAGTTAAATGGATAGTAATATCAGTTTTGCAATTTAAATTAACCAGTGATAAACACTATTTTCAGGTAAATATAAATAAACAGAATGCTATAACTACTTCCTCTCTTTTTTTCCAGTGAAATAATTGGGGTAATATACTGTATTTCCTTTTACAAAATGAGTAAACATCAAGCATATTATTTCATCTTGACAGCAACTTAATATAGCAGACGTCATTAATTTTCCTTCTTCTTTGAAAGTCAATATCATAACATGAGGATGTTATATCATTTTTTGTGTCTCTTAAATTGCACTTTCAACAGAACTAATTCATTTTCTTTCATGTTTAAACATCCAACAAAATTAAACTGCAGTGTATGCATATTATTATTTTTTTTAAGGAAAGAACAACAACTATATAAAATCTCATTTGTCAAACCTTCCAAAACCACATAAACACAACAACAAATCATAATGAGCATTTATTAAAATCACCATAATGAGATTTACATATTGAAAATTCTTTTCCACAACAACAATGGGGGGTGCAATAGATTTACAACTCAACAATAAGGGTATTTCACATTAAAATTCCTTACAACAGCAAGCACAAGGAGAGTAATAATTTTGACAATAAAAAAAAACATCAAGGCCTCCAAGGCCATGGCTCTCAAACAACCAATACAAATAATGTAGATAATGCTGAAATAAACTTTATCTTCAAATTACCAAGACTCCAACAATAACCTGCAAAACATAAACACAATGGGGAACCAAGGCCACACAAATCGCCCTCCTCCCTACCATAGACCCGCTAGTGGGTCACCCCCGAGTTAGGGAGGTAGAAATCACACGGTTTCACAATCACACCACAACAACGAAATCTCCAAACACACAAGAATTACTCCCAAGGATTTGTACAAACTAAACTCATTAAAATGAGTTTGGAGGGGGTAGGGGAGTGGACCCGTCAACTCAAGAGGTCACCCCAAGAACTCCAAAAATTACAATAACTCAAGGCCTCAAGCCAAAATAATTTCTCAACAATACTCAAAGAATCACTATGGCACTCATGCCAAATCAAAATGCTCCCAAACTCCATAAAATGCCCTCAAGGCTATAAATAGAACAACATAAGGAGGTGACCTCAAGTAGGTTCACTCTCCCCCGAGTTGAGCCTTTTCTCTAATGGAGATGCTCTCACCAACACCCAAACCCACACAAAAACGAAAAATAACAACTAACATAATTTTTCAATCACATACACTAAAATAAAAAAAAACATGCATAGGGAAATGGCTATTGCCATGGAGTATGCCTTCAAAAGCCCTACAATGGAAGCACGTTTGAAGAAGAGCTCCAAGCTTCTCCAAGTCTCCAAGCCCTCCAAAATTCTTCCAACACTTCCCAAAAACTCCCAAGATAGAAAGAAATTTAAAAAAAAAGAACCCCCAACTCCTCTCCAAAAGGAGATAAAATAGGCCTTCAAATTTGGCCTTAAGGAATGAGAAGGTGACACCTCATCCCATGCCACTTGCAAGGGAGGAGTGTGAGGGTGACAAATGTCACCCTGTTATCCATTCAAACTCTCACCTTATCCATTTGTGCTCTCACACATGTGTGAGAGACCAAGTGGAGAGGTGGCAACTCTCCTCAAGACTCCATGAGGATAAGGGATGCCACATGGCATCCTCTGATTCTTCAAGAGAGCCATCTCCCTCCAAGGTGCTCTCACACGTGTGTGAGAGTCTTGGAGGAAGATCCCACATACTTGGGGGTCTTGAAGACCCCCCAAGTCTTCTTGGTGGAGGAATCCCCAAGATTTGGGAAGGGAGATGGGTCTTTCCCAAAGCATGACTCATCTCCCACCCTTAGCCATTTTCAAATTTCGTCACATTTACTAAACCCAAGTTTAGAGTGACTAGATGTGAGTTACCCTAGGGTTTAGTAAGTCCAAATGGACCCTAGACCCTGGGGTTACCACCTAGGGTAAGTTTGGGACTCTAGAAAACACCTAGGAAGGTATAAAATCACTTTAAATGGCCCATAAATAAAATAACACCAAGTGGTGTAAATCAAAACATAAATTTACAACACATGATATAAATCAATTTATAAGGGGTGAATTAGGCCAAATAAAATAATCAAGCATGTACGAAAATATCATCCGATCAAATGTGATCCTCATCCCTCTTGGGAATGGATTGGCTTCACAAGGGATTACATATGTGTGAGAACTACCTCCGATTTCTCGTGGCCTAGGAACATAACCTGCGCAACTCAATCAAGTGGTCAATCACATCATAGATAAATCATAGCTGAAGCAACAAAAATTAAAGTCATCATTGCATACAACATTAATCAATCACATCATAGATAAATCATAGCTGAAGCAACAAAAATTAATCATAATTAAAATTACAATTGCATTTCCTAGTTAATATCTCATAATCATCATCAATTAATAAATCCACATAATGAACTCGTAATCACATCAATAATCATCATCAAATATATCGCACATGTCTAACATGATAATAGCATCAAAATATGATCTAATCAAATCACCACATGACTAATCAATGCTAATCCAAAATCAGGAGATATGGTCTAAATCTGCATAATAAAAATCAATAGTCTCTAAATGTCTAATAATGTCACCACCTATAATGTAAAACGATCAAAATAGGGAAGTGAAATAAATCAGCCTCACATCCTCCCCCCTAAGACTAAACTTCCTCTTGGAAGTCATCAAAAAGGTGAGGATAGAGCACCCTCAAACTAGCTACATCCTCTCAAGTCGTTGTGACCTCATCATAACGATCCCACTGGACCCTAACTTGGTCCAGCTCTCGACCTCGAAGGCCCAATGTCTGATGAGCCAATATGTGAATTGGCTCCAAAGCCAACTGCCCATCCGCCTCTACCTGTAGAGCACTCCAATCCAATACATGAGATAAATCAGATATATATCACCATAATACAGACACATGAAAAATATCGTGGATGCGCGACAGGCTAGGTGGCAATGCTAGATGGTAGGATACAGGTCCTATCCACTCCAAGATCTCAAAAGGTCCTACAAACCGTGGTGCGAGCTTAGAGCCCTTTCCATAACGGATTGGACTCTTGTGTGGGCGCAATATAAGGAATACTCTGTCACCAACTGAGAAGCTCCAATCAAGTCTCTTAGCATCGACATACTTCTTCTATCTATCATGTGCCTTCTGAAGTCTCTATCTAATTAGTGTGACCTGCTGCTCCATATCCTGAACCAACTCTGGACCAATGGCAACTCTGTCCTCTATCTGATCCCAACTCAATGGTGTCCTGGATGGTCTGTCGTATAAAGCATGAAAAGGAGACATACCCAACGAGTTGTGATGCCCATTGTTGTAGGCAAACTCAACCAGATACAGATACTCCTCCCATCTAGACTGATGGTCCATAACATACATGCGGAGCATGTCCTCCAACACCTGATTCACCCGCTCTGTATGTCTATCTATCCTGGGGTGATATACGGAGCTAAAGTTGAGCTGTGTGCCCAATGCCTATTGCAAAGCCCTCCAAAAGGTTGAAGTGAACACTGAATCCTTGTCAGAAATGATGCGGTGAGGTACTCCATGTAATCTCACAATATCATCTAAGAATATTCTCGCCACTGCTGGTGCATTGTACATCGTGCATACAGGTGAGAAATGTGCCACCTTGGTCAACTTGTCAACTCTCACCATGATGGCATCATGGTGACACGAAGACATAGGAAGACCAACAATGAAATCCATGGAAATGGTGTCCCATTTCCACTCAAGTATCTCGTGAGGGTATAAAAGACCCGTTGGATGCTGATGCTTGGCCTTGACCCTCTGGCACTCAAGGCATCAAGAAACAAACATTGCAATATCCCATCTCATACCCGCCCAATGGTACAATTGTCGTAGGTCGACATGCATCTTCACCCCCAGATGTGCTACATATGGTGCTCTATGGGCCTCTGATAACACTACAGTATGTAGGTCACCTGCACGAGGTACATAGATGCGCTGTCAATGAAAAAGTAACCCATCTGCCTCAAGTGAGTATCTTGCAAACTTGCCCACAAGGGCCCTTTGTGACTAGATCTCCTGCTGCACCTCAAGAAACCACTCATCCTTAGGTAGATGTTGAATAATGCGTCCTCTCAAGTCCACACTCAGAGTCAAGGTCAGGATCTCGTGGCACCTCTAACTCAATGCGTCAGCAACCATGTTCTCCTTCGCTTTGATGTAGTGGACATCAAAGTCGTACTCGCAAAGAAACTCCATCCAACGCCACTGACGGGCGTTCAGATTTGGCTGTGTGAATATGTACTGAAGGCTGTAATGATCTGAATGAAGCTCAAAGTGACGACCCAATAAGAAATGTCTCCAATGAACTAGAGTATGAACCACTGTTGCGAGCTCCAAATTGTGAGTGGGGTAGTTCAGCTCATGGGTCTTAATCTTTCGTGACTCATACACGATCGCTCTACCACCCTGCATAAGTACGGGTCCCAAACCCTCAAGTGATGCATCTATGCAAACCATAAATTCTGCTGCTAGATTAGGAACCGCTAAGATGGGAGCACTGGTAAGACGCTCCTTGAGGACCCCAAAGGCCCTCTCACACTGCTCAGTCCAAAAGAAACTCTTCCCTTTCCGCTGAAGGGAAGTGATGGGGTGCGCTATTCGAGAGGAACCCATAACAAATCTATGGAAATGACCAACTAACCCCATAAAACTCTTGACCTCTGTCACACTGGTGGATGCTGGCCAATCTCTGATAGCCCTAATCTTCGATGGATCTACAGAGATTCCATCGCCAGATAGGATGTGCCCCAAATACTGTACCTCTGTCCTGAAAAATGCACACTTCACCAGGTTCCCATAAAGATTTTGCTCCCTCAAACACTACAAAACTTGATGTAGGTGCTCCTCGTGCTCCTCATGCTCCTCCTCAGTTTTTGAATAGATCAATATGTCATCAAGAAAAATAATCACGAGCCGATCCAAGTAGGTACGGAACACCCCATTCATGAGACTCATGAACACTGCAGGGGCATTCGTCAAACCAAAGGGGACCACAGTGAACTCATAGTGGCCATATCGAGTCTAGAAGGCGGTCTTATGGATGTCCTCCTCTATGATATGCAACTAATGGTAGCCAGACTTCAGGTCAATCTTAGAGAACACCCTAGCTCCCCGCATCTGATCGAAGAGATTGTCAATCATGGGCAGAGGGTAATGGTTCTTCACCGTCACCTTATTCAACTGCCTATAATCCATGCATAAATGAAGAGACCCATCCTTCTTCTTCACGAAGATGACTGAAGCGCCCCAAGGTGAAACGCTCGGTCAGATGTGCCCCTTCTTGAGCAAGTCCTCAAGCTACAACTTGAGCTCTATGAGCTCATGACTGGTCATCCTGTAGGGTGCACGAGACACTAGCTCGGCACCTGGCACTAAATCAATATGAAAGTCTACCTCACAACAGAGTGGCATCCCCGGTAAATCTGTTGGAAACACATCGGCAAACTCTCCCAAGATGGGATGGTCATCTAATGATGCCTCAGGCTCGTCCTCTGATCTGTCACTCACTGTAATAGTGAACATCTGGCATCCCTTCCGCATGCAGTGCTTAAGCTGCTGAGTGGATATCATACAAACTATTGTGAGATTTTGAATGCCTACTATCTCAACTGATGTACCATGATCGTCTAAGCAGCTAATCACCTTTTGGTGACAATCTAGCTTGGCTCGATGAGCCACAAGCCAGTCCATACCCAAAACCACACTGTAGGAATCTAATGTCATAACTCTAAGGTCACATACTGTAGTAAAGGGTCCCAAAGATATCTCACAGTCATGTACTAAGGCATCAACTCTTATCTTGGCCCCTGAGGCCAACTCATCCTCCCACCTATCGCCCTACCTAGAGGCCACCAGCCTATAACACTCTACTAACGATGGAGATATGAAAGACATAGTAGCGTCAGAGTCAAAAAGAATAGAAATGGGGACACCCCTATCATACTTGAGGTCTCAATCACTAATGCCTGAAAATTAGCCTGGCAGTTATTAACCGTTGTGAACATACAGTGGGACCTACCCACATCTCCAATCATCTACTCTGATCCTCCTGTTTGAGGCTATCTCCCTGCTGTAAAGCCCTGTAGACACTCTCTGGCTAGATGTCCCACTCCACCACAAACATAGCATGGGCCCCGAGCCTGTACCTGTCCAGTCTGAGTCCTACCCAACTACTGTTGTCCAGATCAACTTGTGGACCCTTGTGAACCCCTGTAGGACTGATGTGACCTCACAGGTCCCGCAAGTGGTCCCTACTACCTCTGATCCCTACGCGGGCCCTACTATTTCCAACCTCGATTATGACCCCCATGTGCCCTCTGTTGTGGCCTACATCTCTGCTGCTGCTGTGGTTGCTGCTGCGATGGAGGCCTAGGAGGTAAGGATGCATAACTAAATCCTCCTCTCTAAGGTGGCGGCGGTGGTCTGTGGTAACTTTGCTAATGCTGTTGTTGCCCACAATCCTGAAATTGAGGGTGTGAACTCTGCCCTCGTCCCTGTATCTCCTCAGCTATGTATTCCTTCTCGGCAGCATCGCTCAACGTCTGGGGGTCTGCCATGTGTACAGGCCCTGCTATGCTATGGTTCAACCCTCTGATAAACTTATGAACCAAGAGTTTCTCATCATGGAGATACTCCACATATCGAGATAACTCAGTGAATCTGCCCTCATACCGAGCAACAGTAAGCCCTCTCTGCTAAAGATCATGAAACTCATCTATGCGACGCTGCCTATAGTGATCTGATAAATATCATGCATTGAAGCACTCAATGAAAGTCTCCCATGTGAGTGTGTCTAATGATAGATGGTGCTTGTCCTCCTCAGTGTGCTACCAAGTAGCTGCTGCATCTCACAACAGGTGGACTGCCACACATGCTTTCGTGTTGCCCTTGTAAGGATGCAACGCGAAGCATTTGTGTAGACTGATGAGCCAAGCCTCAGCTTCGGCTCCCTCTGTGGTCCCGGTGAATGTAGGTGGATTCAGCCTCAACAAATCCCTGATGGGGTCTCCTTGATCTCTGTGCCCTCTGATAGGCTCATTTGCATAAAAATCATAAGGCCTGTGAAAAATATACTCCACTCTCACTGCCTCCTCACGCCTAGCATGATGTGGAGGGCTCCTACTACGAGCCCTGTATGCTGAACTAACCTCCTCCGTTGTATCTGGTATCTCAACATATGACTCTACATGTGGTGCCTCTTGCGGGTCGACATAGGGCTCCACATGTGGCTCCGCACGTGACTCTACTCGTGGTTCCACGCGTGGCTCCTCTCATGGATCAACGCAAAGCTCACTACGTGGCTATATGCGCGGCGCAACTGTGACCGGTGGTAGCCTATCTAATACTGCCTGAAGCACCTATAATATCTGTGGCCCAATATCTGGTATAGGTAGGGCCTGTGGTGCCGATGGTGCCTGTGGGGCCGGCGGTGCCTGACCCTCAACTGAAGAATCACTGTGCACCTCGGTGGACTCAGTGTGGCGTGAACGTGCTCGCCTAATTCGTTGGGGAGGCATCCTACAAAAATGAGATATTTACAAATTAATCGAAATTGCAGAATAAATGATGTGTCCAAACAAGCCCAGTGTTTAAACTTGGGCTCTGATACCAAATGTCATGCCCACATTTCCCATGTGGTCACGACATGCAACACATGTGTCATGTCCACATTTGTCATGTCGTCATGACACAAAATATCAAAAAACTTATCCACGTGTCCCTAGAAACCCCCTCGCACGCATCGGCGTGTTCGGTGGCAATACGCATAAGGTGTAAACATGTCAATCGATACTTGGGGAAGTGCATCTACCTACACAATCCCCTGCGTGATGATAGCCAACTAGGGGTGATGCAACGTGAAGAGCGTCGCTTCTAGGGTTAGCACTGACTTAATTCAAAACCCTAAGTTTCCTAGGTGAGTGAAATGATTCTGACTAAATAGAAATCCAATCCTAATTCTACTGCATAATTAAAATCGAATATAAAAATGGATCCAATGGTATGATGGTCGCATGATGAAATGGAGTGGTAAATTAAATATCTCAAAAAATGCCATTAAAAAATAAAACCCTAAATTCTAGGAAAAATTTGATAGCATAACGTGTTTTCAATAATTAAAATAAATAATTTAAAAAGAAATCCCCAAGAAGTACTTAATGCAAAAATTAAATAAATAAGGTATATATAAAAATATAAATTAAATAACTCCAAGGTCAAATTAAAATTTATTACTCAACAAAAGGTAAAAATCGAAATTAAATAAACGATCAAAATAAAATTCACTAAGTCCTTTAATAAATACAGTTACAACAATTATATTTACTAAATAACTCAAGTTAAAAGAATATAGAAAGGGGAAAAATTAAAACATCTCTCCCCACAAAAATAATAAAATCGATCAATTAAAATTATTAAATTAACAAGGTCTCCCCAATGAAATTTAATTAAAACGCACTAGGCAATAATTAGAGGTGTCAAAATAATTAACTAGCAAAGGGATAAGGAATCCCATTTAAATCCAAAATCCCATTCCCACTAGAATAACTTCCCATGGAAATAAAAATCCAAACCCCAAAAGAATTAATTAATTCAACTCAAATAAAAGTATAAGGAGAAGCAAGAATAAATCAAAAAGGCCTAAAAGCAAAAGAGAGGGAAACTTAGTTTCCCATGCACATGGAAACAAAAATAGAATTAAATAAAATAACAATTCTATTTTCCTCTCATCCTCCAACTAAGCCCTATCTAAATATTTTATTGTTCTCCTAAAAAGAGCCCTAACCCTAGTAATCTCTATCTTATTCTTTTATTTTGTCTTTCCATTTTGTTTCCTTTTCATTTGCCTCTATGATTTTGCTTTCTCTTTTGCAGGTTGAAAATTTCTTCTCCATGGCTGCCATAGGAATACACAGAGGTATATTTATATTTACTATAAAACTAGGGTTTGTTTTTTTGGTATATATATATATATATAACTAGGGTTTTTTTTTTGGTATATATATATATATATATTCAGTGTGAAACTGAAGACAAACCCCCCCCTTTTTTTTACAGAGAAACACAGGAGGATGTATATATATATATATATTTGAAATAAAGTATAAACTGTTAAAAGAATGAAAGACGGATTGCAGGTGAGAGCTGAGAGTTCAAATGGCAGCCATCAGTGAACAGGCCGCATTAAGGTTAAGGGCCGACAGCCCAACATTTTTTTTCTTTCCACGACGTTTGCATTGGGGGGAAACGGGGAGTAAAAAGGGGAATATATTTTTTTTTGTTAAAACTATAACTTAAACCCTCGAAAATATAGGGTTCGACCCTAGTAAAACTCTGCCTTCTATCTTTGTTCAGAAATAATAACTATTATCTGATTTGCTATATTAATTTTAGTATATATATATATATATATATTTTATTTTTCTTTTGATGACAACAATGGGTATAACTCATATATATATACTTATATTTAGGGTATATATATTACATCCTATATATATAGTCAAGTTAAACAGATAGTAATATCAGTTTTGCAATTTAAATTAACCAGTGATAAACACTATTTTCAAGTAAATATAAATAAACAAAATGCTATAACTACTTCCTCTCTTTTTTTCCAGTGAAATAATTGGGGTAATAAACTATATTTCCTTTTACAAAATGAGTAAATAGCAAGCATATTATTTCATCTTGACAGCAACTTAATATAGCAGACATCATTAATTTTCCCTCTTCTTTGAAAGTCAGTTTCATAACATGAGGATGTTATATCCTTTTTTTTGTCTCTTAAAATGCACTTTCAACAGAACTAATTCATTTTCTTTCATGTTTAAACATCCAACAAAATTAAACTGCAGCATATGCATTTTTTTTTTTAAGAAAAGAACAACAACTATATAAAATCTCTTTTGTCAAACCTTCCAAAACCACATAAACACAACAACAAATCATCATGAACATTTATTAAAATCACCATAATGAGATTCACACATTGAAAGTTCTTTTCCATAACAACAATGGGGAGTGCAATAGATTTACAACTCAATAATAAGGGTATTTCACATTAAAATTCCTTACAACAGCAAGCACAAGGAGAGTAATAATTTTGACAATAAAAAAAATATCAAGGCCTCCAAGGCCATGGCTCTCAAACAGCCAATACAAATAATGTAGATAATGCTGAAATAAACTTTTTCTTCAAATTACCAAGACTCCAACAATAACCTGCAAAACATAAACACAATGGGGAACCAAGGCCACGCAAATCGCCCTCCTCCCTGCCATAGACCCGCTAGTGGGTTACCCCCGAGCTAGGGAGGTAGAAATCACACGGTTTCACAATCACACCACAACAATGAAATCTCCAAACATACAAGAATTACTCCCAAGGATTTACACAAACTAAACTCATTAAAATGAGTTTGGAGGGGGTAGGGGAGTGGACCCCTCAATTCAAGAGGTCACCCCAAGAACTCTAAAAATCACAATAACTCAAGGCCTCAAGATAAAATAATTTCTCCACAATACTCAAAGAATCACTATGGCACTCATGCCAAATCAAAATGCTCCCAAACTCCATAGAATGCCCTCAAGGCTATAAATAGAACAACACAAGGAGGTGACCTCGAGGAGGTTCACTCTCCCCCATCCCATACGAGTTGAGTCTTTTCTCCAATGGAGATGCTCTCACCAACACCCAAACCCACACAAAAACAAAAATAACAACCAACATAATTTTTCAATCACATACACTAAAATTAAAAAAAAGCATGCATAGGGAAATGGCTATTACCATGGAGCTTACCTTCAAAAGCCCTACAATGGAAGCACGTTTGAAGAAGAGCTCCAAGCTTCTCCATGTCTCCAAGCCCTCCAAAATTCTTCCAACACTTCCCAAAAACTCCCAAGATAGAAAGAAATTTCAAAAAAAAAGAACCCCCAACTCCTCTTCAAGAGGAGATAAAATAGGCCTTCAAATTTGGCCTTGAGGAATGAGAAGGTGACACCTCATCCCATGCCACTTGCAAGGGAGAAGGAGTGTGAGGGTGACAAGTGTCACCCTCTAATCCATTCAAACCCTCACCTTATCCACTTGTGCTCTCACACATGTGTGAGAGACCAAGTGGAGAGGTGGCAACTCTCCTCAAGACTCCATGAGGATAAGGGATGCCACATGGCATCCTATTATTCTCCAAGAGAGCCATCTCCCTCCAAGATGCTCTCACACATGTGTGAGAGTCTTGGAGGAAGATCCCACACACTTGGGGGTCTTGAAGACCCCCCAAGTCTTCTTGGTGGAGGAATCCTCAAGCTTTGGGAAGGGAGATGGGTCTTTCCCAAAGCATGACTCATGTCCCACCCTTAGCCGTTTTCAAATTTCGTCACATTTACTAAACCCAAGTTTAGAGTGACTAGATGTGAGTTACCCTAGGTTTTAGTAAGTCCAAATGGACCCTAGGCCCTAGGGTTACCACCTAGGGTAAGTTTGGGACTCTAGAAAACACCTAGGGAGGTATAAAATCACTTTAAATGGCCCATAAATAAAATAACACCAAGTGGTGTAAATCAAAACATAAATTTACAACACATGATATAAATCAATTTAAAAGGGGTGAACTAGGCCAAATAAATAAATCAAGCATGTATAAAAACATCATCTGATCAAACGTGATCCTCATCCCTCTTGGGAATGGATCGGCTTCACAAGGGATTACATATCTGTGAGAACTACCTCTGATTTCCCGTGGCCTGGGAAAATAACCTGCGCAACTCGATCAAGCGGTCAATCACATCATAGATAAATCATAGCCGAAGCAACAGAAATTAAATTCATGTCATTGCATACAACATTAATCATTCACATCATAATTAAAATTACAATTGCATTTCCTATTTAATATCTCATAATCATCATTAATTAATAAATCCACATAATGAACTCGTAATCACATCAATAATCATCATCAAATATATTTCACATGTCTAACATCATAATAGCATCAAAATATGATCTAATCAAATCACCACATGACTAATCAATGCTAATCCAAAATCAGGAGATATGGTCTAAATCTGCATAATGAAAATCAATAGTCTCTAAATGTCTGATAATGTCACCAACTCTAATGTAAAACGATCAAAATAGGGAAGTGAAATAAATCGGCCTCACATCATCATCCACAACAAGAACTCTAAGCCCTGCTAGAAATTGATCTGGAACACACTCCATCGTTTCACTGCTGGCCGTAACAACAGCTTCATCATTATTGTTGTTGTTGTTAATATTATTACTATTGCAACGCGAGAAGCTTTTAAACTCATTGGTTGTTTTTCGTTTCTTGCTTCAGCAGTGTCAAACCCTGCAGACACTCATATGCCGAGCCACCTCCCATGGCCAATTCGAGATCAGAGACCACAACAACAAAAGACAAAATAAATAACGACCCTATCTTAAATCCAAACTTGAGAAAACAGCAAAAAGATGAATTTGAACTCCCGAGCAATAAAAGTTCTAAAAATAAAAAATCATTAATTTGGACTCCCGAGCTCAAAATCGAATGCAAAACAATCGTACCGTCTAAATGAAAAGTGGAACAAGCGAGGAAAACAACAGTACTATTGAACTCCCCAAAAATAAGCATTTACAAAAAGAAAAAAATAGGGAAATTTAACTGTTGGCTGAATTTCAGGTTGACTTTTCTTCAGGATCGGTTTAAATTTGTCCCTTTGCACTACTCGAACTATGGATCAGCCGAAATCTACAAGATTCAAAGACACCGGTGCTGTTTCCTAGGGCATATTTAAGCATTTTTCTTTTTTATCCCTTTCTATAGAGAATTGGAGAGAAGTGAAGCTGCGGAGATTCATACCCTGGACCTCTTATACTCAAAGCCACGAGCGATACCAATTATGCTTACTCACAACAACATCAACAACGATAACCAAAACTCTCGCATGAACAGATCGACGGCAAAATTAAGTCATCCTATTCACCGTCAATTGACAATTACAGCAAGGAAGAGAATTAATTAAACTTAAATCCAACCATAAACAGATCTCCATCTCCTTCAAGTGACGACAAAGAATAAATTTAAGTCGCAGCAATGAATTTGCTTTCTCCATCTCCGTCAACACACGGACTGGCTTTTTTGGTTTTTTCCCTTTTTTGTTTCTAATATCCCTATAAAAATATCTGGCAAACTGGCACTTCTTCATCAATTGTGAATCTGTGATGACTTCATTTTTGCTGTCTTTTTAAATTACCGTGCCCCAATTCTATTCCCATCATTTCTTTCCCTTGCTTTTTAACGCGACTTTAAATCGAGAAAAATAAAATGTTTAAAAAGCAAAGCATATACACAAAAAGTGTGGTGTCAAATAGATAATGTGTATACCACACAGCTCGTTGGGGATAACACCAACAACTGGTATGGTGTCTTAGTTGGAGAGAAATTGTAGTGTGTAGCAACCACGTTCTTTAAACAACATATACCAAAGTTATAAGATATTTACGTTGATAAGCGTTCTTTAGTGAGCAGCACTACATAAATTATGTAGATGAAAGACTCAATTCAAAAGGACTACGACCAAAATGATCTTGTCCATACAATTTGGAATGATGTCGTTGGTTTTTGCTTTAACAATGTCCATCGCTGAACTGTGATTTGACAGGTACTTACATGTGGATCTCCCATTCGTTGGAAACCATAGTGAGGGCAAATCCACAGTGAGAATTTTTGGAGAGGGAAGGCAGACAATTGAAATCATCTCCACCATTTATTTTAAACCAGTAAAAATTGCCAAACTTTCAGCCGTCGTTGGGATATTTTCCACCCTTCACCATAAGCACATTAAATTATGAAGTCGATCACTCCAATGCATATATTATTTACTTAATATGTGGTAATAGAACAAAAACTATAAAATGGTGTCGACAAAATCTTTCAAGTTCATTGAGGATGGCCTCAGGTAAATAGTCTGTAGATCTTCGTGCCGACTCAGAAACTTATTTTTTGTTTTTAATTGGTGACTCCATTTTTCCCTTCTGTTGTCATTTTTTTGTTCTCAGAGGTAGGGTAGAGAGAGTAAAGAGAGTACCCTCGATTGCATATGCGCCATGATGAACAAATGAATGAACGATCGATTTCCCTTCTGATTCACGCACCCCTCCTCTTCTCTCCTCTTCAAAACCTTGATTCAAATGGGTTTTTCTGAATCCTTAGAAATCAATATCTAGGGTTTCATCTTAGTTGATCTACTTCGAAGTGGAAATCTAAAGATAACATTTCTACTATACAAATTTTTTTGGCCATAGGATCACAAAGTTTGTATCCTTTCACATTGATGCCATAGCCTATAAAGATACATTTTATAGCCTTTTTTTCTCCAACTTAGATCACTTTTCCCAAGGCACATTTGCATGTGTCTTACAACCAAAGACTCAGATATGTCTTAATGAACAATAATCTATCTTTATAAAAACACAATTAACATTACATTACTATTGAAATAGATATTATCATATTTATTCCCATTATAAATTTCAAATATGCCAAACCATCTTACATTATTATATGCTATTTGTATCTCATAATTATAAATATTGCAAAACTATATGCTATATTTATTGAACATAAGTATTAACTTAATATTAGATGCTAAATATATTAGTGTATTAAGAGGTCCTATCTAATATCTAATATTATCAATACACTTATGCTAATATAAACTATTATAATACATTAACATATTTAAGTATTTAATATTTATATACATTTAATATAATATGATTTATTTAATGTTATAGTTTCAAACCAATCAATCATGGGAACACACCACACTCCTCTAGGATATACCAAAACATCCTCCTTTCTTTTTAATATATTTAGAAGAACAAAGTAGAAAAGATAAAGTATAAAATTTATTTCTACAACATCAACAAATAGGAAGTGAGAAACAACACAAAATATGAATGTTTTTGCTTATTTTATTATTATGTTATTTTATTCTTAATTAGAGTTTGGAAGTTCAATTGTTATTTATATTATTATTATGTTATGTTATTATTTTTATTGGTAATTATTTTTGTAGCTAAAGAATGCACTAACTTATTCTCTTCTAATAGTCATGTTCTCTAACTATCGAGCAATAAAAAGGTCCCTTCAAATTGTGTGATAAACATAGTGACAAAAAGTGTTCCATTGTGTGATAAACCTGAGGTTATGGTCAAGAATTCCAATACTCTTTCAATTTCAACGTACCCATTGCACACTAAGGTTTTGAAAATAATTATTTGATTTTCCTACAAGTGATGGAGAAAATAATACAGACATCATAACTCCATGCAAGAGTATTGACTTATTCACCAATAGTTTTCTTAGAGTGTCATTTTGAGAACATAGGAAGAGAGAAACATGAGAAAAATATAGAGAGAGAGACATATGTAGAGAGATAATGTTACATTTCTTCTAAATGAATAATTTCATCAAGTCTTTCATTTGTCAAATTTTGTGCATCTTCCACCTAAATCAATTTACCCTTAAGATGTTATGTGGAGAGAGAGAATAACATAAAAGGGGAGAAAGATAGAGATAGAGAAACAAACAGAGATATGCAGGTATAGAGACAAATGTAGAGAGAGGTAAAAAGATAGAGAGAGAGAGAGATAAGTGAAAAAGAGAGGGGGGAGGGAGGGAGGAAGAGAGAAAGAGATGGAGCAAAAGAGAGAGGAAGAGAGAAAGAGACAGAGCAAAATAGAAAGAGATAGAGCAAAAGAGAAAGGTAGAGAGACAAAGAGAGGAGAGAGGATGAGAGAAAGAGATAGAGAACAAGAAAGAGGTAAAGTGAGAAATCTCAAAGAAAGGAGAAAGAGAAAGAGAGAAAAAGAAAGAGGTAGAGTGAGAAATCTCAAAAAGAGGAGAGAGAAAGAAACATAGGGAGAGAAATCTTAGAGAGAGGAAGTGTGTGAGGTAAATAGAGCCAGCGAGAGATAAAAAGAAATACAGCGCTAGAGAGGGAGACAAAGATATATAGGCCTAGAGAGATAAATAAAGAGAGAGTTTTACCTTTAACACCCATTACAATTGAAGAGACATTTCCTAAAACACAAAATAAGTATCCATCATAGGATTACAAAACTAAGTTTAATTGCATAAACATAGTGACAAAAAGTGTTCCATTCTGTGATAAACTTGAGGTTACGGTCAAGAATTCCAATACTCTTTCAATTTCAAATTCTAGGAAATAGGACCTCACCTTGGAGACACTAATGATTCTAAATTAGAGTAATGAATGATTAGATGTTAAGATTAGATCTACATCCTAGGGATTACTGATTATGGGGATACACTAGGATAAAGTTATTTTTTAACTTCCATGCAAAATATGCAATCTTACCTAGTTGTTAGGGGCCCAAATCATAAGGGATAAGGGCATGGGTATGTAATTTTCACAATTACAAACATTTTTTTAGTAAAATTGAGGAGGAAATTGAATCAACTATGCAAGCATGCAAAGTTGTTTTTTTCTTAGTTTGTTTTAGAATAGGATTCCACTCAATTGTTTTATTTTTCTTATCAATTCTATTACCTTTCTACTTAGAATATTATTATATATTTTTAATTTGGAAAAAAAAATGTACCTTAAGAATAACATAATATAATTATAAAATAAGTAACCATTCATTTTTTGAATCGTTGAGATCACTTCCTATTTGTTGATGTTGTAGAAATAATTTTTTATACTTTACCTTTTCTCTTTTAGTCTCCTAAATATATTAAAAAGAAAATAGGATGTTTTTTGTATCTCATATAAGAGTGTGGTGTGTTCCCATGATCAATTGCTTCAAATTAATTGTAACATAACAGAACTATTTCTCAAAAAGAAAAATAAATACTTGAATTCTTTAATACTTGAATTCTTTACCAACATCTATGCTAACTTTAGGATGGCTCCTAAAATGATTATGTTTACCATGAATTAAATATGTAGAAGAGACTTCCTACTCCTATTCAATTGAATTTTTAACATGAAGCACAATTTTTAAAGTTCACGAATTCCATGAAGATATTGATAGTGAAGAGCAGAATGACAAGACCATTTTTTACATAGTATCTAACAAATTCTACAATTTCTTTTGAAAATTATCAACATGCCCATTGAACCTATGGGTCCAATTTCTAGTAGTAGTGGTATTAGGCCAACCACAAGAAGGTAATCACTTGACTCGGGTACCTAGAACCCTAATGACCAAAAGTTTGCATATATGGTCATGGCTCTCCAATGCTCCTATTTATCTAACTATTTATGTTTGTACTTGATGTTTCTCATAATTTCAATCAAAAATAATTAAATACTTTTATTTAAAATAAACCCAAGGTATTCATAGTTTTATCGAATAGACAAAATTCACTTAGGATCAAAACATGGATACTTGATAAGTTGGACATAATCTACCACCTAGCACATGAATTTTTAAATTCTAGAATAAGCATGGATTAAATGAGGGTTTTATCATCATAGCAACCATTCCAGAATGCTCAATTCAGTTTAACCAATTTCTCCAAATTCAAATTTATGGAATTACACAATTTGATCAAATAAATAATAATTTCACAATAGAAGTAGACTCAATATATATGTACTCATATATGTACATGTATATTACCATTTTGCATACACGTGCACACACATACATAATATTTTCATTATTTCATATAAAAATAATGTATAAAACTGAGTCATTACATGTTATTTATACATATAATATACTAATATATACATACTATATAAATTTATATATTCATATATTATAAATATATATTATTTTATTGTTAATTATTTTTTTTTTGAATCGATAAGGATGCTTATAGCATCATAAGATATATATTAAAATAGTAAAGTTTTTACAGATTACAAAAATACCCTTCAGGCCAAGATCTAAACATGAAGATCATAAAACAGATTACAAAGGAAGACCTTTAGGCCAGATCAAAAACAGTGAAAACAAAGACCAAAAAAACCATATGCAGAGTATTTCATGGATTTCCACCATTAAGGTCTGCTACTCTAAACCCTTGATATGCAACAGGGTCATCATCCGCCATGACTGGATCATTGTCGTTGATAAAACGGGCCACCGGTGGTTGAAAATGTGCCAAGAAACTCTGGGCATTGTAAACTTTTTCTAACTTCTCCCTCTTGGAACAACCAAATGCAGTTTTGTGTGCCTAAAGTGAGCTCTCAAAAACCTCTTTTTTATCAGATTGCAGACTGGAAACCACTGATTGAAACACACAATTGCAACTGGGTTTTTTAATTAAATCCTCATGGAGGAACAGTCCTCGAATTAGAGACAACCCATCATGAAAATTATAACTGGTAAAAGCCTCAAATAGCTTTGCCTCCAGGATTAGATAATCATGGACATATAGGGCAGCTAATCTTTTAACAATGTCAACATGCTGGAACATATCCATAGCATTGGACAAAAAGTGGGAAACCATATGGGACGCATAGCTTACCCTAGATTGTATAAGAAATTCCCTATCACAAATGTTAGCCAGTGCATCCTCCACCTCTTTGTTATACAATTTGAACACCCTCACCATTAATTCTGAGTTGATATTCCCATGAAGTGGTTTCTCCCAATGTTAGACCAGGAGAAAGAGGCGACCATTGTGAGGTATGATAGACATACTCAAGAGGCTGCAAGAAGAAAAGGCAAAAGCAGCGCAACAGGGGAAGAATGACAAAGAGGCCACCATTCTCTTCTGATTAAAAAGAGCTCCACACGAACCAAAATAATGAGCAAGAGTCCTTCAATCGGGCGAAGACATAATGAAGAACCACGTGAAATCTTTTAGAGAGTGAAGAAAATCCTCTCACACTACGCATCATACCATGAATTGAATGAGCCCATAGGAACAATACTTGTGCTATTCTGAGTAAGCAATGCCACTTGGAAGTCAGCAGATATTGCCACATTGCAAAAGGCCAAAAAAATCACTTTAAAACCTGTCAAAAACAAAAGAGTTAGAAAAAATAATAAATCCAACCAAAGGTATGGTAGGGTCATGCAATAGTCTCCACTTTGATGAGGCTCCAAAAAGTTAGATATTGGTCAATGTTGTTTTGATTAATCTCCAAGGAGTCCTCCCCATTTAGAAGACATGCCATATTTGCTAGAGTATCAGCTGCTCTATTACCTTCTCTTAGAGTATGTGTACAAATAAAGCCATCAAAATGATATAAAAGACACCATGCTTCATTTAAAATATAGCTTAGTTTCTAATTGTCCATAGATTTTTTCTAAAAAGTATGGACAATAACTTGAGAATCACCTTCAAGAATTAGATTTTTAATTCCCAATCTTATTGCAATATGGATACCTAAAAGAAATGTTTGTGCTTCAGCAACATTATTTGTCCCATCAACCACCCCAACTGCTTTGGCACATAGAAGATTTCCTCTTTGATTTCTGACAACACAACCAATCCCAAACTTCCCTAGGTTCCCCTTAAAGGCCCTATCAACATTAATTTTGACTCAGTCACAAGGTGGGGGGATCCAATGAACATTTTTCTGAACAACAGAAGAAGCAGGGGAATTGGGACTCAGGCATCCAAGAGTAATTACATGAAGGTATTTCCACTTTTTCAAAATAGAGTCATCCCAAATTGAAAAAGTTGCTCCCGAATTACCATACACCTGAGACATGACCAGTTCTAAGATGGAGATCTCAATTTTAGAAATAACTTTCTCCCAAGACAAAATTTCTTTTCTAAAAATCCTTTTGTTTCTTTCAAGCCAAATGTTGTAGGTAATAATAGAAGGAGCTACATCCCAGATGGAGGAGAACAATGATTTTCTGAAAAGAGAGGGCCATCCTTGGAATAACTTCAAGAGAGTGTCTAGAATCAAAGCCATCCAATTTACATTCTTAAAGAACCAATTCCAACAGTCCAAAGCAAAAGGACAAGGAGAAAAAGATGATTTACAGATTCATATTCTAGGCCACACATAAGACATTTGAAAGGATTTGCCAAGCCTAGTTTTACCAAACGATCACTAGTAAGAATCTTATGCTTCAAGGCCAGCCAAGAAAAAGCTCCTACTTTCAGCAGACATAACCTGCCCCAACATAAGTAATGATTGTTAATTATTATTAATTAAATATATATTATTTTAATGTTAATTATTATTAATAATTAAATATATAAATATTCTAATATTGCTACAATGACGTTGGAAGAAAATTCATATTGGAAAATTTTCATTTGTCAAAAGTTATTTTTGATATTCTTTCGAAAAAATTAGTATCCATGTGAAAAGTTGCACACATGTGCATAGGGCATGAGTCCTTTAGGGGTTGCACCCTATGCATAGGGGTGTGCCCTACTTGGTAGGGTCAACCTTATATAAGGGTCACCCTGTGGGCAGGATCGTGTCCTTAAAATAATATTATTTGTTTTTTGAATTTTACTTTTATATATAATTTTAGGGCTTTCTTGAAAGGAAGCAATGGTGCAAAAATACTTCCTACACCGACCTTTAAGGGGAGGTATGTGCAAAAAAAAGATCTTATAGTTACAGAAAAGAATACAAAAAAAATTATACCATGACAAGATGATTTACGTAGGGAAAACCCCTTTGAGAGAAAAACCTCATGCTCCAAATCAAAACATTGTATTATTCAACAAATAAGTGGTTACAATTCAAATCTGAAGATATGCCTTTTAGGAGTATCACCAACATTCAAATTCTAAAGTAATTTTGATAACATAACAGTACCTGCAAGTCAATCATACAACTCATGCAATACTCCATCTTCAATCACCAATAAATAGGAAAAACTAAAACCACAAACCACAAGTGGTTTACTAAAACCATGAGTCAAAATAATTACCCAAAAATGGTGTCATAATTGGCCCAAATTCTAATTCCCAAGTTGGTCACATGGTCTCCTCTACTAAAAATAGAAGATGCTCTTGTAGTTGTCATAACCTATCATAATGTATGTCATATTTGACTCCTCAATTTGGGCACTCCAATTTGTCATATCTAAACCCATTCAAATATGCATTATTATCCAATAGAGATCTAGGAGCATTTGGATGGCATTTGCATGGTCAAATCTAGGAAATATTGAAAATCTAAGTTTTTGATATTTTATAAGATCAATAACCTACACTTTTGGAGGCCTTCAAATAATTTCTAGCCCTTGAATGGCCCAAGAGGTGTGTCATATTTGAGTTATTATCTTTGTATTTCTAATAGGTCTTTTGGAGTTCTTTCCAATATATCCAACAACTTCAAATTTTAATAAGCGGGCTAGGAGTAATGACCCCACCAAGTTGGGGTACCAAAATAAATATTTTCCTAGTTTTTAATCAATAATAAATCAAAACAATAGGATGCAAGGTTGAAACACAATTTTCAACATTCTCCCACTTGTTTAATACCTTTCCAAAGAGCAAAGGGGAACTCCAACATTTAAATCTAACTGCTAGGGGTCGTGAGGTCTATAGACTCACTACACCACCTGAACTTCTCTATGCTCACTAGCTTCGTCAATGCATCTACAACATTCACCAAAGTATCAACCTTCTCCAACATCACATCCCATACTCTACTATGTCACAAACAAAATTCTACTAGACATATATGTGCTTTGTCCCTGCATGAAAGTGTGAGGCCTACTTTTTCATTCCCGTACATGTGACTATTTACTTTACTGTTGGTGATACATTTAGACTTGTAAGACTATTGATACTGAATTTCCAGACTATTAGACTCTATGATGTATGTGGATTTGTTATGCTTAGTACGTTTACGATGTGTTTAGACTTGGATATTTCTTTACTGATGATGTTATGGGAAAACTAATTGGGTGATGTTAGATAGAAATTTGTTATGTGATTCAATCTTGGGAATGGATGTTTGAAATGCAGAATTTAGAATCTAAATTATAATGTGACTTCCTTGATGCTTATGTGAACTTGTGATATTTTATGCGAGTGTATGTTTTAAATTGCTTCGGCTATTATATATATATGTGGAATTAACTTTGCAATTGAGTGTGCAGGTATTTCTAACAAGCCACAAAAATTGGAGATCATCCCACACCCGATGTTGTTATCCCTTGTGAAACCAATCTAGTTCCACGAGGAACCAAGATCAACTCTGTGCATGATGAAATTCTATAATGTTGATTGCATGTTGTTAGTCGGGTTAAGTCTACCACTCTTTTATTTTGAATTCTAATTGGTGTTGTAAGAATTTCGTCTTTGAATTTCATTTTTTTAAAATTTTAAATTTTGAGACCCCTTTTCAAGTGTTTAACTCAACCCTTGGTACTCAAAATGAGCTAAACTTGACCCTAAGTTGTAACCCTTGGGTCTAGGGACCTTTTTGACTTGGTTAACCCTTGGTAAACCTCCAATTGGTCACCTTAACTTCACCTTAAAGTTAAGTGACGAAATTAGAGGCATGGGAGGGAGAGAATGAGTGGGTCCAACACTCAACCCCATCCTTTCCACTTCCCAAGGTTGGAGATGTCTCCAAGACCCCCCAATTGTGGAGGACTTTACTCCATGTCTCTCTCACAATTGGTGAGGGTACCTTGGAGTTGTGTGGTCCCTCTAGGGAGGAAAGGAATGGACACATGTGTCACCCATTCCCTCTTAAGCTCCACTTTTCTCTCCCACATGTTGGAGAGAGGACAAGTGGAGGGGAGATAGAGACTTGGGAATGGGTGAGTGACATGTGTCATCACCCATCCCATGGGTCTTGCTTGTAGTGGGGAGGAAGAGTGAGGAGGTGACAAGTGTCACCTCCCCATACCTCAAAGCTTATGGGTAGAGCTTATTTTAATCCCACTTGGAGGAGGTTATGGGTTGTTGAATTTTTTAAAAATTTTATTGTTTAGAATTTACTTTGGGGAAAAAGTTAGAGAGAGTTTTGTGGCTTATGTTGGAGGAGGATTTGGAGAAGCTCTACCTCAACCATCTACCTTAATTGGGCTTTTAAAGGTTGGTTTCAAGGCTTAGGCCTTCCCCTTATGTATTTTTATTGCTTGTGTGATGCTATGTGTGAATTCTATTGTTTGAGTTTTTATTTGTTGTTGTGGGGAAAATTGTAAGGGTGTTGTAAGAGCCTCTCCTACTTGGGAGAAGATGCTCAACAAGTGTGGGGTGGGGGAGGAGTGAACCTCCTCGGGGCCATTTCCTTGATTTTGTGGTGTTGTAAGCCTTGAGGGCAATATGAGATTTTGAGCAATATGTGAAATGGCTTGAGAGCCAAAATGGAAGCTTTGTGGAAATTGTGTTTTAAAGTGTTGGCTTGAGGCCTTGGAAGGTATTTGTATTGGGATATTTGTAAGAGTGGCACTCTTGAGTTGAGTGTTGTCCACTCCCCTACCCCTTTGAACTCATCCTGGTTAAGTTCTTGTGTTGTGTTATCCATAGGTGTAAAATTGTGTTTGGTTGTTTGAATGCCTTGTTGTGATGTGGAATGAGTTCCCTAGTGTGTGGATGACCTCCCTAGCTCGGGGATGACCCTCTTGCGGGTCTATGGTAGGGAGGAGAGCAAGATGTGTGACTTCTTTCCCCTTGTGCTATGTAGGTTCATTGGAGCTAAGTTGTGAAGTTGGAGAAAACACCTTGTTCTTGGAGTTGATATTTTGTTTTCCTTTACTCTTTTAGCTCTTGAGAGAGAGCTTGGCCTACTTAGGAGTTGCATCATTTGTTGGTTTTCAAAGAGGAGGACATTGTCCTCTCTCTTGTTGTAAAAGTGTATTTTCTTATGTTGTGTGTAAGCTATTTTCATTTGTAATAGAAAGTTAAAATTTGTTGATTTAATTCTTATCATTCAAGAAAAGTTGAAGGAAGAAAGTTTGTTTTTAAAGCTTATTCATTTGTATGTTTATTTTATGAATTATCAAATAGTAAAGTTATGATTTTTAATTTTGAGACAAACAAGAAATTTGTATTTTGTTATTATGAAGAGAGAAAATTAGTTGATGTTAAGTAATAGAAGTATTTACTTAATTGTATTTGTTCTTTTGTTCTTTTCTTAAAAATGTAAATATTAATAATGCAATGAATATATTCTGTTAGAAAAATGAGTTCTTGCCTTATAGAAAATTGATAAAAGAATATATATATATTTATCATTGCTTATTGTTTTGAAAAGGAAAACTAGTAAGTGAATAGAAGGAGAATAAAAAATATATAATTATATATAAATATATATATATACAAATATATATATACAAATATATATATATATATAATTATATATTAATTTTGTGTAATTTGAATGAATGTATTTTTTATATGTATTTACAAATAGATTGATTTTATTAGGCTGTCAAACTAAATTTAAAGGTTACATTTTATATACAAAAGTATATATATATATATAAATATATTATTTTATTTCATTTTAAATAAACTAAAATTTTGAAATTTCTGTATTTAAATATATATATATATATATTAAATCCCTTAATGATCAATGTGTGAAAAGAAGAAAATAGACTGAAGGTTCGAAATTTTACAGTGGGCAGTTCTGTCATAAAACATATATATATATATATATATATATATATATATATATATATATATATATATATATATATATATATATATATATATATTTATGCATGTGGTGGGGGAGTTCGAACCCCCCACCGTTTATTTTATTAAGGGTGTGGGGAGGGGGGCGGAGCCCCCACCCACACCCCACTGTCCCCACTACCTCCAAACCCCCACAGTTTCCCCACGACTCGCCGTTGTTCTCCTCCGCCACGACCCACAGTCAATCCCTCCTTCGCGGCCTCCGCATCGTCTTTGCAGCCCTCTCACCACAGCCAACACCTCTGCCCTCCGTCAGATCTCCACCCTGTGGCCATTCCTCCACTCCACTGCTCCCTTTAACTCTGTGGCCTCTTCCTCACAGCGCCGCCTAGGGTTTTCCAAAAGAAAAAAATATAAATATAAATAAACAATATTTTATAAATAAAAGGCAGCAGTATACTCATTTAAATATATATATATATAAAAACTTAAATGCCATCATATGCATTTCATATGAGGCCACCATTAAACCTGCAAACAAAACCAAGAAGACAAAATGAGAGAGAGAAAGAGAAAGAATGAAGAAGAGAAAACAAAGAGGAGAAAATGGAAATGAGTTTCAAAAAAATAGGGTTATGGTTTTTGCCCTTAAAGAAATTATATTTTATTGTGGGAGGATTCTAGGGCAAAGTTGAATTAAAATCCAATTTAAAATTTAAATTCCCCTTTTGTTATTATTTTTGTTCATTGTTTTAAGTTTGGAATTGATATAAGGAATTTGAGATAATTAATGAAATGGGTAAAACTTTATTCCCTTGGAATATTATTTTTATTTGTTAGTGGATGTTAATAAATAGATTAGATTCACGAAATGAAGGATTTATATTTAATTGATTTTTAATTTAATTTTTTAAGAAAAAGATATATTGGTTTTATTTTAATTCTACTCAATTTAATTAATTGAGATGTGATTATTTAAACAATTGGGTTAAACCTTTAATCATAAAACCTAACTCGGTGAGGATGATTTAAACCTACATCATAATTTATTAAATTTCAATATTCTTTTTAATCATGATGGGGCAATTTAATTAATGAAATTAAATTAAATGTTGTTTTAAACCCGACTCGGAAACCTAGTAAACCATTTAAACAAAGTTGCTGAAACCTGTATTCCGAGATCTAATCTACCAAGAAATTAGGAATAATGTAAATGATGCAGAGATAACTCTAATTGATTGAAAATGTGAAGGAGAACAAATTGATCGAGCTTTGTTGAAAAACATTTAAAATTATAGAAAACGTGAAGGAGAACAAATTGATCAGACTTTGTTGAAAAATGTTCAATTAACTTATTCAACTGATTACCTATTCAATTAGTGAGACGTAAGTAATTTAAAACCAAATCTTTTAAACCTTTGATCAAATTAGTTTTAGTCAATAAACCCTAATCACGCCCGTGAGGCATTATGCTGTCAGATTTTTCCAGAATTTAGGGTTTAGTTAGGTTAGTGAAGTTTAACCTTGTTTGGGAATATAATATTTTTTTTGCTGAGCATCCTCATTTGATTTTTGTATTTTATCATCCTCTCATGCATTTGACTTTTAGCTATTGATTTTGACTTACGTCAAAATCCCTTCATTCACATAGGATAACTTAGGGTTTTCGATCGTTGATCCTAACCCTATTGGTGACGTTAATCGCATTGTGATAACCGCCTAGTTGGTCTTCATTACGATTGGTATGCGCACATGAACGCATTAACCTGCATTCAACTGTATTGTTTACGCCTTAAGCGTAATGCCACCGAGCACGCTTATGCGTACGAGGGGGTTTCTAGGGAAGCATGATTTTTTTTATATTTCATGTCATGACCACATGACAAATGTGGACATGACACGTGTGATGCATGTCGTGACCGCATGGGAAAAGTGGGCATGACATTTGGTATCAGAGCCCAAATGTAAACACTAGGCTTATTTGGGCACGTTACTTATTTTGCAACTTTGATTAATTAGTGCCTACCTTGTTTTGTAGGATGCCTCCCCGACGTATTCGGCAAGCGCGATCACATAACACATTGTCCTCTCTCTTGTTGTAAAAGTGTATTTTCTTATGTTGTGTGTAAGCTATTTTCATTTGTAATAGAAAGTTAAAATTTGTTGATTTAATTCTTATCATTCAAGAAAAATTGAAGGAATAAAGTTTGTTTTTAAAGCTTATTCATTTGTATGTTCATTTTATGAATTATCAAATAGTAAAGTTATGATTTTTAATTTTGAGACAAACAAGAAAGTTGTATTTTGTTATTATGAAGAGAGAAAATTAGTAGATGTTAAGTGGTGCAGGAGCACCTTGAGATTCTAAGAATCTGAAGATTCCTTGCATTTCTATTTTTTCCAAAATGTAATATTGTAAGGCCTTCGTGCCATATGGAGTCATATCTGGCCGAGTAATGACATAATGTTGAGTTGTCATTAAAAGAAATTGTAACCGAACAAGAAGTGTAACTGATCGGCAAAGGTGGTTCACATTCCACTGTGTGCAACTGCCGAGTGAGTCGTTAAATAGCTAAGTCTGTATTCGTAGAGAAATATAGACAGAGAGAGTAGAGAGGAAGAATAGATTGTATGTATAATTTCTGAGGAATCAAAGAAATTTTGTTTTTGGGTCTAATTACGGGAATGTAGTTTGGAGTCATTCCACTGATTAAGATTTCTTCGAAATCAGTGGAATGACCTCCGTGTTATTTAGTTTGTTTTATGTTTAGTAGGAATTAGTTGTTTTCTATGTGTTGTTCGGTTACAATGGTTGCAGAGGAGGTTTCGGTTAAGGAATTGTTCATTTTATGTGTATACAACAAATGTATGTGGTGAACATGTTATGTGTATCCTGCAGATGTATGGGGAGAGAGACAATCTGTGTGTATACTGCTAAAGTAGATCGGGTTATACAATTTGTGAATATACGTCAGTTGTATGTTGGGAATAATGTATGTGTATATCACATTTGTATGTGGTATCATTCTGTGTATATCCTACATTTGTATATCGGGGGGTTGTATGTCGCCTGTGTATGTTGCAAATATGCATTGTCAATATACATTGGTGTAGATGCAAGTGATGACTAGTTGTATAGGTCAAAACAGAAGGAGATACATTTGGTTATCGGTGATAGAAGGTCATGCATTGTATATGCAAAGATGAATGTATCGGCATATCGGCAAGGTGGATTTGAGGACTGCCGATAGGGTAGTGTGTTGCCGATGGGGATTTCGGGGAGAAAATGAACATCAAGGTTTCGGTGTGAAGGAAACCATCAGGAGGACAAAAGGTAGAGAGGTCGATAAGGTGGGTCAGGCCGACAAGGAAGGAGAGGACTAGTTTCGGCGAGACAGTAGAGATCTCTTGCCGATATTGACAGAAATAACTATTTTGTGGGTTGATGGGTATTTTCAACCTGTTTCAAATGCTTCCACTGTGTTACTCTGCATCATTAAGTAATAGAAGTATTTACTTAATTGTATTTGTTCTTTTCTTTAAAATGTAAATATTAATAATGTAATGAATATATTCTGTTAGAAAAATGAGTTCTTGCCTTATAGAAAATTGATAAAAGAATATATATATATATATATATATATATATCTTTGCTTATTGTTTTGAAAAGGAAAACTAGTAAGTGAATAGAAGGAGAATAAAAAATATATATAATTATATATAAACATATATATATTTATATATATAATTATATATAAATTTTGTGTAATTTGAATGAATGTATTTTTTTATATGTATTTACAAATAGATTGATTTTATTAGGTTGTCAAACAAAATTTAAAAGTTACATTTTATATACAAAAGTATATATATATAATTTTATTTCATTTTAAATAAACTGAAATTGTGAAATTTCTGTGTATATGTATATATATATATATATATATATATATATATATTAAATCCCTTAATGATCGATGTGTGAAAAGAAGAAAATAGACTGAAGGTTCAAAATTTTACAGTGGGCAGTTCTGTCATAAAAATATATATATGCATGTGGTGGGGGGCTTCAAACCCCCCACCATTTATTTTATTAAGGGTGTGGGGAGGGGGGCGGAGCCCCCACCCACACCCCACTGTGTGGGATATGGGTGGGGGCTCTGGCCCCCTCCCCACACTCCCCACTACCTCCAAACCCCCGCGGTTTCCCCGCGACCCGCCGCTATTCTCCTCCGCCACAACCCACAGTCGGTCCCTCCTCCGCGGCCTCTACACCCTCTCTACGGCCCTCTCACCACCACCAACACCTCCACCCTCCACCAGCTCTCCACCTTGTGGTCGTTCCTCCACTCCGCCGCTCCCTTTAACTCTGTGGCCTCTTCCTCACAACGCCACCTAGGGTTTTCCAAAAGAAAAAAATATAAATATAAATAAACAATATTTTATAAATAAAAGGCAGTAGTATACTCATTTAAAAATATATATATAGATAAACTGAAATGCCAGCATATGCATTTCATATGAGGCCACCATTAAACCTGCAAACAAAACCAAGAAGACAAAATGAGAGAGAGAAAGAGAAAGAATGAAGAAGAGAAAACAAAGAGGAGAAAATGGAAGTGAGTTTCAAAAAAATAGGGTTAGGGCTTTTGCCCTTAAAGAAATTATATTTTATTGTGGGAGGATTCTAGGGCAAAGTGGAATTAAAATCCAATTTAAAATTTAAATTCCCCTTTTGTTATTATTTTTGTTCTTTGTTTTAAGTTTGGAATTGATATAGGGAATTTGAGAAAATTAATGAAATGGGTAAAACTTTATTCCCTTGGAATATTATTTTTATTTGTTAGTGGATGTTAATAAACAGATTAGATTCACGAAATGAAGGATTTATATTTAATTGATTTTTAATTTAATTTTTGAAGAAAAAGATATATTGGTTTTATTTTAATTCTACTCAATTTAATTAATTGAGATGTGATTATTTAAACAGTTGGGTTAAACCTTTAATCATAAAACCTAACTCTGTGAGGATGATTTAAACCTACATCATAATTTATTAAATTTCAATATTCTTTTTAATCATGATGGGGCAATTTAATTAACGAAATTAAATTAAATGTTTTTTTAAACCCGACTCGGAAACCTAGTAAACCATTTAAACGAAGTTAGTGAAACCTATATTCAGAGATCTGATGTACCGAGAAATTAGGAATAATGTAAATGATGCAGAGATAATTGTGATTGATCAAAAACGTAAAGGAGAACAAATTGATCGATCTTTGTTGAAAAACATTTAAAATTATAGAAAACGTGAAGGAGAACAAATTGATCAGACTTTGTTGAAAAATGTTCAATTAACTTATTCAACTGATTACCTATTCAATTAGTGAGACATAAGTAATTTAAAACTAAATCTTTTAAACCTTCGATCAAATTAGTTTTAGTCAATAAACCCTAATCATGCCCGTGAGGCATTATGCTGCTGGATTTTTCTGGAATTTAGGGTTTAGTTAGGTTAGTGAAGTTTAACCTTGTTTGGGAATATAATATTATTTTTTGTCAAGCATCGTCATTTGATTTTTGTATTTTATCATCCTATCATGCATTTGACTTTTGGCTATTGATTTTGACTTATGTCAAAATCCCTTCATTCACATAGGATAACTTATGATTTTCGATTGTTGATCCTACCCCTATTGGCAATGTTAACCGCGTCTCGATAACCCCCTAGTTGGCCTTCATTGCGATTGGTATGCGCACATGAACGCATTAACCTGCATTCAACTGTATTGTTTACGCCTTAAGCGTAATGCCACTGAGCACGCTTATGCATGAGAGGGGGTTTCTAGGGAAGCGTGGAAAAAAATTTGATATTTTGTGTCATGACCACTTGACAAATGTGGACATGACACATGTGATGCGTGTCATGACCGCATGGGAAATCTGGGCATGACAGAAAGGTCAAGTTCTTTGTCAAACCTATGTCACTTTGACTATCACATAGAACTCTGATAGCTCCCTAACTGAACTCCACATCTAAACACAATCTCTTTTAAGCCAAATGGATTCATTATAGGCATGAGTAGTTGTCATTTACTTATCCTATTTAGTGGAAAAAATGACCACAACCTACCACTTACTCATCTAACTAATAGCACCATCAAATAAATTGAAAACATAAACACTAGTAGGTCTTCTATTGTCAACATCACCTTCCCAATCTAAATCTACAAATCTAAAAACATCCACTAAGTGTTGGTCCCCTATAGAGTCACCATGATAATAAATAGATTACTCAAAAGTACTCCACAAATATTTGAGGACCCTATTAACTACATCCCAATGATCTTATCAAGGATTAGCCATGAAATGGATAAGGACTCCCACTACTTGAGAAATGCATGGTCTTGTTTAGACCATAGCATACATCAAAATTTCAATGGCACTAGCATAAGGTACTCAAGTTATGTCCTCCATCTCACTAAGTCAATATAAACACAACTCTACAAATAACTTAGTCCCCATAGAAATAGGAACACTCAAAAGTCTACAAACTGATATGTTGAATCTCTCCAACATTGTGTTCACATACTTTCTTTGGCCCTGTTAGCACCCTATTTTTTCCTATTCCCAAACTTGCAAAATTTGTGTTAAAATAAGTTAAAAATCTTGTTTTCCCCTTTTACCCATCTACTGATATCCAATCTAAGAATATTTTAATGTGGTTAAGTGTCCAAAATTATCCTAAGTGTATATCCTGAAATTCTCCAAGTGCAAAAATTGTTTAGGTGTAGATTCAAGTTTAAGTGTAATATCCTAAAAATCCAAAGTGTCAAGAACTCCTCGGGTTTTGTTTTCTAAGTATAAAAATTTGGCCCCCTTTCCTTTGCCTTTCGGTGGTTCGGCAGGTTTGTGAACCGCCAAACCTGCTGAAAGGTGGTTCCATGGTTCACAGGTTCGCCGAACTAGCGAAGCTTTGAAAAAGATATAATTCAAAGAGGTCAAGGGAATGCCTTTTTTGATAATTTATGTAGAACCTCAAATTTTACCAAAGTGCAGAGTTGTCAAAGGAGTTGAAGACAAATGTAAAAGAAGAAGTGAAGAGAAGTCATAAAGTTTTCAACAAGTTCGCCAGTTCGTGAACTCACCAAAATAGTTTTGAGTTTCCCCATTTCACTGAAAAGAAATCCAAGGAAAGGAAGAGAAAGATAGAGAAAATATGGATGATGAAGAAGAAGAAAACGAAGAAGGTTTCAGTGAGTTCGCAAGTTCACGAACTCGCCAAAATGCCGAAATTAAGGTTCATTGGAGGAGTGTTTTGCCAAACAAGGGGAGGATGATTCCAAGTTCGTGGTAAACCCAATGTGCCGAAAAGCAAAAAGTCAAAGAAGAAAATAAAGCATGTGATAAATTTAATATTTTAAAATATTTTAATGTATTTTAAAGTGTTGTAAAATCTTTACACACACTTTTCAGCGGGCATTGTATTTTAAACATTGATCTTCCCCAAGCTGGCATTATTGCTCAATTTTGACCAAATTAAAGTCGTTGAAGATGTTTATTGCAGTAGGTACATGTTGGTGGAGTTGGTTAAGGAGTAATGTTGGTTGTGTTGTCCTCAAAATCAGCTGCGCTCATTTTGTAGGACGACCCCTACGAAACTTGTCTATTCCGTAGCCTACACTCTAAGCTTGCAAATCGAGGTGAGTCATCTCATCCTCATGCGTAGTCCTCTTTCTCCTAAGTATCTATTTGAGTATCTTCTCGTTTTGATTTCTCAAAATTCACGCAAGTTGTTAAACTAGTTTCGCAGTTTTAAGGAGTTAGCAAAATTGTTGTTAACATGCAGGGGCGGCAAATTTTACCACCAGTGCATGTTTTAGTCTTTGAGTCATGCAAGGGCGGCAAAAATTGCCACCCATGCATATTATTTGTCTGTGTTGTGTACAAGCGGTGAATTTTACCGCCATTGCACATCTGTTTGTTGTTATAGTTTCCCATGCAGGAGCGGCATTTTTTGTCGCTCATGCATGTATTTGTTTTGTGTTGTTTGATCCAAGTGCATGAGCGGCACTTTTTACCACTGATGTATTTTTGTTTTGGTTTTGTAAGTTTTGCATGAGCGGCAAAATTTCCAACTCATGTCTTTGTTTCTTTTTTTGAGGTATTCCCTAAGTGTAGGGGCAGCGAAAATCGCCGCTCCTACATGAAAATCTTTAGCAGTGAAGTTACCTTGTGCAAGTGGTAAAATTCACCACTCTAACATCCCATGTTCTTCCTTCATATGTGCAAGTGGTAAAAATCACCACTCCAACACTTCAATGTTCTCAAGCTTGTTCAATGCACAAGCGGTAAAATTTATTGCTCTTACACATGGAGCCCAGAAATACCCCTCAAATGCAAGGGCGGCAAAAATTGCCGTCTGAGCATGAAACATAGTTTTACCTCGCACATGCAGGAGTGGGCCTTTTTTCCGCTCTGACATGAGATGCAATCCCTTCCTCAATGCAAGGGTGGCAAATTTTGGCACCCATGCATCACTATTCAGAAATTTTCTAACTCTAGAGAATTCTCTAAAAAGCTATCCTGAGCCCGCTTTCCTCCATTTTTTTGACCTGCTTGCTCCTTAGCCCTTTCAATCTCACCCCTATGATCACGATTGCCAACATGCAATTTCCCAAAATTACCAGTATTTCCCCTAACTGCAAGATCATGACTTTTTGTTACGGTTTCTCCTGCAAAGTTACTGAGGTCATCATGTCATCCGAAGGAGTCTATCTTTCAAATGACTGGCCCACCTCCTGAGAAGGCCAAAGTAATGAAGCACAAGATAGTAGGGGTCTGATAATAGGAGCATGCACATGATAGTAAAGAAGGATGTTGAAAGCCATTACTCATGGAGACAGGTGATTCAATTCATAGTCATGACAATGAGAATGATGTGTTGTGCCACTTGTAGTCAAGGAGGAGCAGTTGTGTTTAGAGATGAGCAATCATCTATGGATAGTGCAATAGACATTGGAGAGTGAATAGCAGTGACAATGGAAGTGGCACACAAAGATACTGAATCATCAAACCTGGCAAGTTACTCTTGAATTGGGTTCGTGGACCGATCATCATGAAGATGTGTGCAGATTACAGGGAATGGGAGTTGATGAAAGCCATCATGCCTTAGAATATTTTTGTAGTTTCATATGTACTTTTCATTTAGTTTTAGACACTTTTAAATGTACTTTTCTCATATGTAATTACATGTAAAAACATAGGAAGTCCCAAGTCAATAAGGACTCCTATTTTTGAATAAGTCAAAGAAGTTAGGTTTTTCCTAAATTTTCTCAAGGCCTCTCCCTATAAATAAAGAGGGCCTTCATTGTAATTTTTATCTTTAATCTTATGCAACAAAGTGCTGCCCAAATTGTGACTCAACTTTGAGACTTTGTGTTCAAATTGCACGATCAATTCCAATCAATAAAGAAGGCAAGTTTTGATATCAAACTTTGTGTTGAATCAAAATTGTATGAGTGAGGATGTACATATGGCATTTTTGCTGATTTCTCTTGTTGATTGATTGGATAAAGTGGTGCTTGGTTATCATGATTGGAGGATGTTCAAGATAAGTTATATAAACTTTGTGTTATATTATTTCCTTGAATATATGTGTGTTGAAAGTGTAAATCTCGATGGAGGATTATAAAGACTTTGAGCTTGTAGTTGTTCACTTTGTATATGAATTGTGTTGAGAACTTGTAGACTTTGTGCTATGATTTTCAATCACATTCGCGTGGATCAGTGGTGTTGTTAGTTGACAGACTTTGTGCTCCAACTAGTGATACAGTTACCTTTAAAATCTTTATGGGGATAATTTGAAGACTTTGTACTTGAGATTATTCCCTTGGTTCGTGAATCTTTTTGTGAAGTAAGTTGAAAGACTTTGTGCGTCAACTTACAAGAGTATGTTGATTACTGTTTAAGTGTAGAAACATTGTTGAATATTACCGTGAAACATTGTAAACATCTTTTCTAAAAGAAGAGAAAAGGATGAATGTAACACACCCCCAAAGCTAGTATTTAGTGTAAATAAGTTTGTAATAGTTAAAAGGGAACCTCCCCTTGCTGAGATGAGAGATTTATCTCATCACACTGCGGTTGATATAACCATTTTACTGTTAGTTAGCTAAACGACAAAATATTCACCCAACAGTTTTTTGGCGACTCTGCTGGGGATCGAACGCACAATCAAGAGCCTCTCACCTTTGGTTGAAGCATACCAGTCTCATCTTTTGTAATATATTTATCTTATATCTGCTCTATTGTTTGGTAAGAGTATGGTTGCCCCAAGTCCATGGGGAAATGCATTTGGTCCTTTGAAATTGACTCAGCCTCTACATGAACTACCTTGGGGTTCACGTAAGAACTTTCCTAAGTTCTATAGGGAAGGTAAACAACATCTGGATGAGCACATTGCAGCTTTCTACATTGCATGTGGTGTTCTCAAAGTTGAGTATGAAGATGTTTCTGTGAGACTATTTGTAGAAACACTCCAAGGTGTTGTAGCTGATTGGTTCTATCACCTTGCACCTAGAGTTATTACTAGATGGAATACACTTCTAACTTAGTTCGAAGCTAGATTCAAGCCAGTAGAAGATGCTTACGCCTTGTTGGCCCAACTTACTCAAATGAAAAAGGAACTACATGAGTCCATGCGTGAGTTCGTGGCAAAGTTTAATAAGCTAAAGAACAGGATCCCAACTGTTGCTCAACCCACAGCTGAGAACCTAAAATGCTTCTTCATCAATTCACAGTTGCCAGAAGTAAGTTTTCTTTTATGAAGAGCAGCACCAGCTGATCTTGTAATTGCTCAAATTTTGGCAGTTGAAGTAGAGGATGATTTGATCTTGGCGGGAAAGTTGAAGAAGGATTCTATTAGGCCCAATAAGCAGCCCTCTTTGGCTTTATCTTCTACAAGCACTATGGATCCTATAGTACAAAATTTGGCTGATGAGTTGTTATCTTTGAAAGAACAGGTGTCACAGAATTTGTCCATTCCCTTCTATAAGGACATATCAAGGGGAACCTCTTATGATGCTCTGAATTACCAAGGCAATGCTTCAAGGGACTAGAATCAAAACAGGTTTCCTCCACAACAAGGAATGCTTGCTTTGGAAGCACCACCTGTGAATGCAGCAATCTGCTATTATGAATAGGAGCAAGATAATCTTCTTCAATCAGAATATGATTAGGGAGAAGATGATGCTAATCTTTTCACAGAAGGTGAAGAGCAATTAGTTGGCGACTCTACCATCAGGTTCCTGAACTTGGAAGATGAGATGGGGCAAGATGAAGTTACTTTTGGTGAGTCATATGTTGTTCTCACATGGTCACAAAATCAATCAGACCATCAAGATGTGGCTGGTGATAAACAAGTAAGTACAAAATATCTTCTTACTTCATCCCCTATTCCTAAGACCAGTACCCCCAATGTAAAACTTCAAGATGACAGTATTCTATTTTCTGTAGCAAGTCCATATCAGTTTGTTGGTATCATAGATCATGCTGAGGAGACAAAGATTCAAATGTCAGAGGCAAGAATACCTATTAAGGGTATTATGCAGGAGGATCATCCTGAAAGGGAGGCGAAGTACACAGTGATAAAATTTGAGGATCCGAAAGCTCAGATTCTCTTTGAGTTTTCTGATATAGATACTTACTTCTTGATCTCTAATGAAGATCCTAAGTTATTGGATAATGCTTCAAATGGAGGTTTAGAAATAGATGGATCATTCCCTTCAAGTGAAGGAATTTTGCAATTGAAAGGAAATAAAATTTTCAAAGGATTGGTTTCTCCAAAGAAACTTTCTGATGAGCATGATCGCTTTGTCAAACAACGACGACAGTTGGGACCAAATTCATCAACGAAAGTTGGGCAATTCAATCTGGATGCAGAAGAAAATCCCAGAATGGCAAACACTGGGAAATATTACTCTTTCAATAGTAAAAGAAAAAGAAGTGGAACATCTTTTCTGCTGCCTCACAGTAGACAACATCTGAAACTTTTCTCAAAGTGAAGTGACAGATAAGTTTGTGAATTTTTGTGTCTGTTTTTTTTTTTTAAATGTTTTTGTTTAGTCTTTTTGTGTCTTTTTGTTTTGGTAGCTTGACTCTATGCCCCAATGGCATGGATGAAGGCACTTAGAGAATAGATTCTTCTCCCTTTGATCATTTCAAAGAATGATCGAAGGAAGTTCCCTAGTTAGAGCCAGCTGTTGTCCTCAAAATTAGCTGCGCTCATTTTGTAGGACGACCCCTACAAAACTTGTCTGTTCCATAGCCTACACTCTGTTGGTGCCTGGATTCACTGACAGTTTCTGAGCAATTTTCATGCAGGCACCATTCCAAAATATCCAAAAAAATTTAAGTTTTGGGGCCCCTCAATGTTTTTCAGCATCTGTATTATAGTTCTTGAGGAGGTGGTCTTCATGTTTTCTCCATCGGCATGAGTTTGTATTTGTCTTGGCGATCATGATGGTAGCAGTCATATCTTCTTCCATCGCCAAGACTTTGTGCTATCGGCGAAGGAGTTTCATGTTGGGCCGATGGCATTTGTTTGGCCGATGGATATCTATCGGCGAGAGTAGTATTGTCGGCCAAGTAGTTTTTTGTGGCGCCGATAGGCGCAGGTCACACCGACAGGGGAGTATGGAGTGGACTATCAGCGAGACTTTTGCTATCGACAGAGGGGTCTTGACCTCTGTCGATATCATTTTTCTGGCCGATGGGGATTTGGGCGTTGTGTTCATCGGTATGACAATGTGTGTCGGCGAGGGAGATTTGTGCTTTGCCGATGGGTCTTCTCTGGCCGATGTGGAAGTTGGAGGCTTTAGGGAGGTGTTTGTCGGTGTGACTAAGGGTGTCGACCAGTGTTTTTTCAGTTGCTCCGATGATGTGTGTCTGGCCGATGGGAGCGAGGAGTTCGGTCATCGGAGTGACCTTGGCTATCGGGGGCAGTGCTTTGTGGTCCTCCGATGTTGTGTGTTTGGCTGATAGTGGAGCAGAGTGTGGCTCGTTGGTGCGTCGGTGTGACTCGACGTATCGGCGAGCGTCTTTTTTGTTGTGACGATGGCATGTGTCTCGTCGAAGACCTGAGTATGGTGTGGTGGTCGGTGTGACTGGCTGTGTCGGTAGGGATGGAATGTGTTGGCTTGATGGTCTTTCTCTGGCCGACAAGGGTTACGATGGGCTTCATCGGTGTAACACATGAGGTCGGCCAGAGGATTTTTTTTTATGCTCCGATGGAGGGAGTCATGGCGACGGAGGGTGTGTTTTGTTTGCCATCAGCGAGACCGTTGAGATCGGAAGGAGTTTTTTGGAGTGGGCCGGTAGTATAGGTCTGGGCGATGGGCTTTGGGCTGAGAGGCATGTGTCGAGCGTGGCAAAAGCTCTCGACACTTAGTATGTGGGTGGCCATGTTTTTAAAATGCTAAAGTTGTCTTCGCACCGTGCATGTGGGACTAATTCTCCTACATAATTTGAACCTTCGGTGAAGTGCGTTTTGGCGGGAGGCTTCCATTTGAAAGTTGCGATGGTTTTCTCGGTGGCCGCAGGTGGTTGAGTGATCAATGGTGATAGTGCAGGGGTATGGGCGATGGTACAAGCGATTAAGATGCCTGATCATGGATGAAGACTTTCAGATGGCGGCGCAAAGCTCGAGATCCCCCCTGTCTGTCGCATTTAATCTGTGAAGGCCATTTTAAAATGGAAGGAATGTATCTGGCAAATTTTTGACTTCTGGCCATGTAATTAATTACTGAATGTACACGGTTCTGTATATAAGGGTCTGGCTGTGTTACTTTTTAGAGGTTGGACATTTTTTGGGCTTTCGGTTCTAACTCTGAACATAAGGTGTTCACATTTTGAAAGGTATTTTTTGCTACAGACTCGGTCCTTAGTCTAGTGTACTAATCTATTTTGGATTGTAAATGATGATTTTCTCTGTGATGACCTTCTATGCAGATTGATTTTAAATGAAAAACACCTGTGTGTGTATTGTTTCTGATTGTCTCCTGTATGTCATTTGTTTTCCTTTCAAACAAGGTTGTCAAGGACTTCCAAGTTTTTCAGTGTATGCATACTGTGTGTCTAATTTATTGCGTCTGCTCAAGGAGTGGTTAAATAGGCTTTTGATCAGATACAAAGGGAAATAGATTGCATCATAGGATCTGTTAAGCATGATCATTAATGATACTCTTTCTTGGACATGTTGCTGTCAGGCAGTAGCATTATTCTCAGGTCCTCTGGATATGAATTTATGTTGTCATAGGGAGACATTTACAGTCTTAGATATGACTCTGCTGCCCAGATAAGGCACTGGTTTGGGAATTTGTCTATTCAATGGGTCTAGGAAAGTCCCATCACTCCAAACACTATTTCAAACCATCTCATCCTTCCATCTGTTAGTTGTAGGATTAGGAGTAGGAAACCCTTGCATGCTCTCATCCCTAACTAGACATTATGTCCAAGAATGTTGCCAACCTTGTGATTTGTTATACAAATCTTGGTCCTTACATGAGAGTATTCTGCCTGTTGCTGTCAAGTTAAATCCTTCTGTCATTGAGCTAGTTAAGGTTATACCTTTATCAAATAGGGACACCCCCCTTGGTGCGGCAGAACCAGAAGTGAAGGGGAGGAGCTCACGCAACCTCCTGTATTAAGTTGGCTGAATCTGCCTGTGCATTAGAACTGGCAACCCCTAATGCTGATTCAGAAGAAAAACCAACAGAAATGGCGACTCTGCTGGGGATGTTGATGTAAAGTGATATCCTGCAGTCTCTGGTGAAGTTTTGCTCTGCTGGTGGAATGAACTCAGAAACATATTTGATGAGCTTTCAGCTGCTGTAAATTTTGTCCTCTTTGGAGAGGTGGCGACTCTGCAAAAAATTCAAGTGCACATGAAAAGTTGATGTGTGTGTTGTGACAGAAAATGTGTTGTTCAGACTTCAGCATCTGTATAAGAAAGGTACCTTGTTCCTTCCCCTTTATATTTGTTGTTTTGCTGCATAGGTTAGATGCCAGGGGAGGTTACAGGTCTTAGGAATGCAAGGGATGTATGAAAATAGAAATTTCATGAATCCAAATATGAATTATCCCATACTCAGCGGTGAAATGTTGGATAAAAGAATAGAAGAGATAAGAAATAGGTTGATATTCTTAGAGGCTAAGCAGGCCCAGTTAAAAAGCAGTAACCCTGTTGTGTCTGCCAGTCAGAAAGCTAAACCTCCTGCCACCCCTTTTGATCCTTTGTATGACCAATTAGATTTGTCATGGGTTGACTATAAAGTAGAAACTATGCCTGCTAGGATATACTGTCAGATGCCCAGATTTAGTGGTCACAGTGTATGTGATGGGAATGCACATATCCAAAATTTTCATGAGTTCATGGGAAAGAATTCATTCAGAGATGAGGATATGTGGATGAGGTTTTTTGTTAGGTCCTTTGATGCAAAAGCAAAAGACTGGTATTTGAGCTTTTCAAAAAGATCCTTTGCCTATTGGGATGAGCTTGCTGATTGTTTCAAGGAAGAATTTGCAAAAGAACCGACTAATCTTGTTGCAGAATTGATGAGAATCAGAAAACAAGATGAAGAGCCATGTGTTGTTTTCAGTCATAGGTTTGCAGTAGCCTTTTCACAGATCCCAGAAGTCTTCAGACCTGATATTTCAGCCTGTGTAGGCATATTCTTTGAGGCTTTTGAGGAGGGCTCTAGTGCATTACTGAGGGATTTTAAGGTGACAAGTATGCAGATGGCATACAAGTTCGTAGAAAAAATAGAAAAAATCAAAAATGTGCACCTGCTGAAATCCTTGTCCCCTGGCCTTGGTGTGAAAAATAGTTGTGAAGCTGCAAATGACCAAATAATTAAGGCATCATGTGCAGATAAAAATGAAAATGAAAGCATAGAGGTTGAGACTACTGTATTTGAACATAATGCTAACAATACTGCTCAACTGGATTGTTCACCAGTTGAGGATGCCAGTGAAAGGACTAGTGAGGATTCCCATTGCAATGATGAGGCATATGACCATGAAAACAATAACGAGGTTGTGGACAGTAATGAGCAACTTTTGGAATGGACCTGTGGAGACAATTGTGAGTATTGTACTCAAGACAGAGAAGGTATAAGCAAACAGAAAAACAGTCCCATGTGTGACCCATTGCCTACCTTTCAAACACATGGAGATCATGAAGAGTAGTCAAAAATTGAAATAAGTGCTAGTGCAGAGCATGATTGTTTTTCATTCGATCATTGTTTTGCTTATGACACACAGGCTGATACTCCTCCACAGAGTGAATCCATTGGTGATGAAAATGCGTGCTCTACTGCCCATGAACCAATGGCATACTACGATGAAACTGATGCACTTGGGTCACCCATTTATGACACATGTGATGATGAGGATCTGTCTGAGTATGGTGAGGATCTAGACATTGTTTTTGACTTGGATTCTATTTCTCATCCTGATGAAAGAGGAAACAACATACATCAGGTAAGTGACTGTAAAAATGTGCCTGATTTGAAAAAGATGCCAGAGCCTGATCTTTTCCAGTTTGGTGCTGCTATTGGTTGTGTACATGATGTGCACAATTGTGAATTTGAAAGCTTTTCTTTTGAGAGGCCAGCATATGAAATGAGCTCTGATTTTCCTAGCTGCATGGTGGACTTTGAATATTTTCAGTTTTCAGTCCAGTTAGGAGATCATTTTGCAATGCATAATGCTGATACAAATGATAACATGTGTTATATTCCATTTGAGTATGCATTGCTTGATACATTCTGCATCCATTTGCTCCCTGATGCTGAGGGTTGTTTGCATAGGGTTGACAGTGACAAAATAAATCAGAAGGTTGAATGTGCAGATGACCAGGTTTGTTTGTGGTCAGATCATGGCAGTATTCTCAGGCTTGACCCAGTGTATGCAGATGAGAACAAGGTGTTTGACAAGGGGAAATATTGGTTTTCCTTTTCTTGGTGGCCTTAGGCCATCAAGTTTGATTGGTGATGCAGATCATGGTAACTTCATGACTTTGTTGCCCAATGGATAAGGCACTGGTCTGCATCCCAGAGATTTGGGGTTCTCGCTGCAGTCTCGCACCTGCACATTCCCAATCAGAGCCACTGTTGGTGCCTGGATTCACTAACAGTTTCTGAGCAATTTTCATGCAGGCACCATCCCAAAATATCCAAAAAAATTTAAGTTTTGGGGCCCCTCAATGTTTTTCAGCATCTGTATTACAGTTCTTGAGGAGGTGGTCTTCATGTTTTCTCCATCAGCATGAGTTTGTATTTGTCTTGGTGATCATGATGGTAGCAGTCATATCTTCTTCCATCACCAAGACTTTGTGCTATCAGCGAAGGAGTTTCATGTTGGGCCAATGGCATTTGTTTGGCCGATGGATATCTATCAGCGAGAGTAGTATTGTCAGCCAAGCAGTTTTTTGTGGCACCGATAGGCGTGGGTCACACCAACAGGGGAGTATGGAGTGGACCGTCAGTGAGACTTTTGCTATCGGCAGAGGGGTCTTGACCTCTGCTAATATCATTTTTCTGGCCGATGGGGATTTGGGCGTTGTGTTCATCGGTATGACAATGTGTGTCGGTGAGGGAGATTTGTGCTTTGTCGATGGGTCTTCTCTGGCCGATGTGGAAGTTGGAGGCTTTAGGGAGGTGTTCGTCGGTGTGACTAAGGGTGTCAGCCAGTGTTTTTTCAATTGCTCCGATGATGTGTGTCTAGCCGATGGGAGCGAGGAGTTCGGTCATCGGAGTGACCTTGACTATCGGGGGTAGTGCTTTGTGGTCCGCTGATGGTGTGTGTTTGGCCGATAGTGGAGCAGAGTGTGGCTCGTTGGTGCGTTGGTGTGACTCGACGTATCGGCGAGTGTCTTTTTTGTTGTGCCGATGGCATGTGTCTCGCCGAAGACCTGAGTATGGTGTGGTGGTCAGTGTGACTGGCTGTGTCGGCAGGGATGGAATGTGTTGGCCCGATGGTCTTTCTCTGGCTGACAAGGGTTGCGATGGGCTTCATCGGTGTAACACATGAGGTCAGCCAGAGGATTTTTTTGATGCTCCGATGGAGGGAGTCACGGCGACGGAGGGTGTGTTTTGTTTGCCATCGGAGAGACCGTTGAGATCGGAAGGAGTTTTTTGGAGTGGGCCGATGGTATAGGTCTGGGCGATGGGCTTTGGGCTGAGAGGCGTGTGTCGAGCGTGGCAAAAGTGCTCGACACTTAGTATGTGGGTGGCCATGTTTTTAAAATGCTAAAGTTGTCTTCGCACCGTGCATGTGGGACTAATTCTCCTACATAATTTGAACCTTCGGTGAAGTGCGTTTTGGCGGGAGGCTTCCGTTTGAAAGTTGCGATAGTTTTCTCAGTGGCCGCGGGTGGTTGAGCCATCAATGGCGACAATGCAGGGGTATGGGCGATGGTACAAGCGATTAAGATGCCTGATTGTGGATGAAGACTTTCAGATGGCGGCGCAAAGCTTGAGATCCCCCCTATCTGTCACATTTAATCTGTGAAGGCCGTTTTCAAATGGAAGGAATGTATCTGGCAAATTTTTGGCTTCTGGCCATGTAATTAATTACTGAATGTACACGGTTCTGTATATAAGGGTCTGGCTGTGTTACTTTTTAGAGGTTGGACGTTTTTTGGGCTTTCGGCTCTGACTCTAAACATAAGGTGTTCACATTTTGAAAGGCATTTTTTGCTACAGACTCAGTCCTTAGTCTGGTGTACTAATCTATTTTGGATTGTAAATGATGATTTTCTCTGTGATGACCTTCTATGCAGATTGATTTTAAATGAAAAACACCTGTGTGTGTATTGTTTCTAATTGTCTCCTATATGTCATTTGTTTTCCTTTCAAACAAGGTTGTCAAGGACTTCCAAGTTTTTCAGTGTATGCATACTGTGTGTCTGATTTATTGCGTCTACTCAAGGAGTGGTTAAATATGCTTTTGATCAAATACAAAGGGAAATAGATTGCATCATAGGATCTGTTAAGCATGATCATTAATGATACTCTTTCTTGGACATGTTGCTGTCAGGCAGTAGCATTATTCTCAGGTCCTCTGGATATGAATTTATGTTGTCATGGGGAGACATTTACAGTCTTAGATATGACTCTGTTGCCCAGATAAGGCACTGGTTTGGGAATTTGTCTGTTCAATGGGTCTAGGAAAGTCCCATCACTCCAAACACCATTTCAAACCATCTCATCCTTCCATATGTTAGTTGTAGGATTAGGAGTAGGAAACCCTTGCATGCTCTCATCCCTAACTAGACATTATGTTCAAGAATGTTGCCAACCTTGTGATTTGTTATACAAATCTTGGTCCTTACATGAGAGTATTCTGCCTATTGTTGTCAAGTTAAATCCTTCTATCATTGAGCTAGTCAAGGTTATACCTTTATCAAATAGGGACACCCCCCTTGATGTGGCAGAACCAGAAGTGAAGGGAAGGAGCTCACACAACCTCCTGTATTAAGTTGGCTGAATCTGCCTGTGCATTAGAACTGGCAACCCCTAATGCTGATTCAGAAGAAAAACCAACACACTCTAAGCTCACAAATCGAGGTGAGTCATCTCATCCTCGTGCATAGTCCTCTTTATCCTGAGTATCTATATGAGTATCTTCTCATTTTGATTTCTCAAAATTTACGCAAGTTGTTAAACTAGTTTTCGCAGTTTTAAGGAGTTAGCAAAATTTTTGTTACCATGCAGGGGTGGCAAATTTTGCCGCTGGTGCATGTTTCAGTCTTTGAGTCATGCAAGGGCAGCAAAAATCACCGCCCATGCATATTATTTGTCTATGTTGTGTACAAGCGGTGAATTTTACTGCCATTGCACATCTGTTTTCTTTTATAGTTTCCCATGTAGGAGCGGCATTTTTTTCTGCTCATGCATGTATTTGTTTTGTGTTGTTTGATCCAAGTGCATGAGTGGCACTTTTTACCATTGATGTATTTTTGTTTTGGTTTTGTAAGTTTTGCATGAGCAGCAAAATTTGCCGCTCATGCTTTTGTTTCTTTTTTGAGGTATTCCCTAAGTGTAGGGGTAGCGAAAATCACCGCTCCTACACAAAAATCTTTAGCAGTGAAGTTACCTTGTGTAAGTGGTAAAATTTACCACTCTAACATCCCATGTTCTTCCTTCATATGTGCAAGTGGTAAAAATCACCGCTCCAACACTTCAATGTTTGCTCAAGCTTGTTCAATGCACAAGTGGTAAAATTTACCGCTCTTACACATGGAGCCCAGAAATACCCCTCAAATGCAAGGGCGGCAAAAATTGCCGCCCAAGCATGAAACACAATTTTACCTCCCACATGTAGGAGCGGACCTTTTTGCCACTCTGACATGAGATGCAATCCCTTCCTAAGTGCAAGGGTGGCAAATTTTGGCACCCGTGCATCACTACTCAGAAATTTTCTAACTCTGGAGAATTCTCTAAAAAACTATCCTAAGCCTGCTTTCCTCCATTTTTTCAACCCGCTTGCTCTTTAGCCCTTTCAATCTCACCCCTATGATCATGATCGCCAACATGCAGTTTCCCAAAATTACCAGTATTTCCCCTAACTACAAGATCATAACTTTTTGTTACAGTTTCTCCTACAAAGTTGCTGAGGTCATCATGTCATCTGAAGGAGTCTATCTTTCAAATGACTGGCCCATCTCCTAAGAAGGCCAAAGTAATGAAGCACAAGATAGTAGGAGTCTGATAATAGGAGCATGCACATGATAGTAAAGAAGGATGTTGAAAGCCATTACTCATGGAGACAGGTGATTCAATTCATAGTCATGACAATGAGAATGATGTGTTGTGCCACTTGTAGTCACGGAGGAGTAGTTTTGTTTAGAGATGAGCAATCATGTATGGATAGTGTAATAGACATTGGAGAGTGAATAGCAGTGAGAATGGAAGTGGCACACAAAGATGTTGAGTCATCAAACCTGGCAAGTTACTCTTGAATTGGGTTCGTGGACCGATCATCACGAAGATGTGTGCAGATTACATGGAATGGGAGTTGATTAAATCCATCATGCCTTAGAATATTTTTGTCGTTTCATATGTACTTTTCATGTAGTTTTAGACACTTTTACATGTACTTTTCTCATATGTAATTACATGTAAAAGCATAGGAAGTCCCAAGTCAATAAGGACTCCTATTTTTGAATAAGTCAAAGTAGTTAGGTTTTTTCCTAAATTTTCTCAAGGCCTCTCCCTATAAATAAAGAGGGCCTTCATTGTAATTTTTATCTTTAATCTTATGCAACAAAGTGCTGCCCAAATTGTGACTCAACTTTGAGACTTTGTGTTCAAATTGCACGATCAATTCCAATCAATAAAGAAGGCAAGTTTTGATATCAAACTTTGTGCTGAATCGAAATTGTATGAGTGAGGATGTATATATGGCTTTTTGGCTGATTTCTCTTGTTGATTGATTGGATAAAGTGGTGCTTGGTTATCATGATTGGAGGACGTTCAAGATAAGTTATACAAAATTTGTGTTATATTATTTCCTTGAATATATGTGTGTTGAAAGAGTTTCTCGATGGAGGATTATAAAGACTTTGAGCTTGTAGTTGTTCACTGTGTATATGAATCATGTTGAGAACTTGTAGACTTTGTGCTATGATTTTCAATCACATTCGCATGGATCAGTGGTGTTGTTAGTTGACAGACTTTGTGCTCCAACTAGTGATACGGTTACTTTTAAAATCTTTCTGGGGATAATTTGAAGACTTTGTACTTAAGATTATTCACTTGGTTCGTGAATCTTTTTGTGAAGTAAGTTGAAAGACTTTGTGCCTCAACTTACAAGAGTATTGTTGATTATTGTTTAAGTCTAGAAACATTGTAAACATCTTTTTTAAAAGAAGAGAAAAGGATGAATGTAACACACCCCCAAAGATAGTATTTAGTGTAAATAAGTTTGTAATAGTTAAAAGGGAACCTCCCCTTGCTGAGAGGAGAGATTTATCTCATCACACTGTGGTTGATATAACCATTTTGCCGTTAGTTAGCTAAACAACAAAATATTCACCCAACAGGTTGGTAGGGTAGATTTTTCCTGCCTAGGTGAAGTAGTGCAAACAAAATGCTATATATACTTGATCCAAAGATGCTTTAAGGCTTGGTCATAGAACCAGTTGCCTAGTCTAGAACACCTAAGAGAGATTTTAGGTCATCAAGAAAAGTATAACGTCTGAACTGGTAATGAAGGGATGTGTCCAAAAGAAAGTGGGAAAGGTCTTCATTGGATATTCTCATATCATGGTATGTCTCCATGATACTTTGTAATGATTCAAGGGGATATTGAATCGTAGTTTTGTATTTTCCTTTGGCACAAATGTAACAGAAGTTGGATCATGTATGACAACATTTAAATTATGGAAACCTTTTGTATGGGTCTTTCTTCTGTTATGTATGGATTATTGTAGTTGTATTTGGGACTAATAAGTATGTCCATCGTATTAATTATATTTCAGATTTGTATGTGAATGCAACTCATGATTTTGTTGATATTTTGTTGGGTGTGTTTCTTTCCATTTGTTGTTTGTTACTTAGTTGCCGAATGGAGTCGACACCAGTCCATATTGGGGATGGATCAATCACTACTTTTAAATCAAATATCTATGCTATTCATTGTAGGAATAGGTGTAGTTTAGGTTTTACATATTATTCATGGTTTTGTTCTATAACCAAAGATAAATCTAAAGTAATGCAAAATAGCTTGAATCATTTGTGAACCATGAACATGTATGTCTTCATTGTGTATCTTGTGTATGTAAAGTTAAATGGAGTCATCTTAAGGAATGTAATATTGTCATATTTGGGTGCAATTGTATAGTGCAGTGATCATCTTAAATTAGAGACTTTATGCAACCAATCTTATTTACCTAGTGATAGTTATGGGGGTCAAGTATGCATTGGGTATGGTTGCAGTTCTGATTCTATTTGTGCCTCTAGGAATATCCCTCCTAAGTCTAGTTGAGCTTGAAGTGTAGAGGAGTTTACCCACTCCTAACAGTTGGCCAAAATCACCCTAAACCTATTGATAAGCCTCTTTCCAATCACCTTAATGACACCCCTAGCTTGGGTGATTGAGTAATGTTATAGGAATTGGGTTGTAGTTATTTAGGAGCCAACATGACCAACCAAAGCTTTATGTTTTCTCTATCTCTTATGATCTCCATGACAGAATGTAGTTGGTTGGTCACAAGTCTTTCATGTCAAATTGTTTTGAAATCTAATACTTCAAATCATAAATCACTTCCTTACTGTTACCAAAGAATAACATGTCATCTATGCATAATGTGATAACAAGAAAACAAATGTCATTGATCTTATAACAAATGTAGATACCTAAAATTAACCACATCCTTAATGACACATCTAACATCACAACCTTAATACCACTTTCGACACCATCATATGCACATCATCACCACATTTGCATCATCTTAACACTAATTAATTAGATAAATTATATTTATTTAATTAATTAGGATTATCCCTTTAACATTCATTCCATCATCAAATTAATTAAATAAATTATATTTATTTAATTGAACTAAATTCCTACATACCTCTCCACTAATTAATTAAATTATCTTGTTATTTGATTTATTAGTTTAATCCCCACTAATAAAATAAATCAAATCATAAGTCATCTCCCATCTACAAATAAATAAATTCACAATTCAAAAAGTCACATGAATAACTAAAAGACAAAACTCCAACAACTAATAAATCTCCACCATCCAATTCACTATCACATCTTTTAATCTTATCCATTCACATAATGATATCCCTAAAAGTAACATAAAATCCTCTCACTCAATCTTATCCATCCAATCATCTTTAATCTCAACCATCCATCCTTTTAGCTTTACATAGAAGCTTCTAACCATGCCCTAATTCATCTCATTATCCATCCATTCTAATTAAATCCTAGTCCTCCATCAAATCAATCATCAATGATCATCCTCATGAGCTTGATAGGTACATGTAGAAATCTTACATGATTCCTTGAGAAACCACATCAATCACATCTTGATATATCTAATTCAATAAAGAGGGTTTGCATTGGTAAGATTATCAGGCGTTGTTTCGTTTAAGTTCTCTTTAGCTCAATCGAAGATATAGTTTTATTTATAATAAATAGTTTAGAATTGTTTTAATCTCTTTGCATTTCATTCTAAATTAGGCATATACAATCAACATAGTGATCTAATTTAGATCTCAGAAATTCCAATCCCAACACAAAAGAATCAAACTTATTTTATATTGCTAATCATTTACAAATATTATGCTCAACTAAGCATCAACATGAGACTAATACAAGCTCTTTCAAGCACAACCATGAGACCAATACAAGCTCCTTTCGAGCAACCACACTAGAAACCACTTATGGAAGACCAAGAGCCACAACTTATTAATCCACTTATTTAGAAACCACCTCAACACTAGAAGCCAACAATGGAAGACCAAGAGTCACAACTTAGAAATCCACTTATTAGATGTCCCTTTGGGATTTGAACTTGGGTCTCCATGATGAGAACTCAATGCTTTAACCAATTAAGCTCAACCCCTTGGACTAAAGAATCAAACTTTTGGTACAACATCCTAAGTGATTGCTTGAGACCATACAAAGATTTCTTCAGTCTACAAACTAAATTTTCTTTACCTTTCTCCATGTAGTACTCTAGCTATGTCATGTAAATTGCTTCCTCTAAGTTAGAATGCAAGAATGTTGTCTTCACATCCATTTTTCTATATATCCAAATCAAAAGTTGATGCTACAAATAATAGGAACCTAATAGATGTCAACCTAGCAACTAGAGAGAAATCTCACCAAAGTTATCTCCTCAACCTATGAATAGCCTATTGTAACCAACCTTTCCTTATACTTTTTAATATCACTTTCAGATCCATTCTTACTTTGGAATACCCATTTACATCCAATAGGATTTCTTCCTTTTGGAAATGGTACCAAGTGCCATGTGTCATTTTTCCTCAACACAACCATCTCCTCATCCATGTCTACTCTCCAAAACTTATAATCGTGCATATCCATAGCCTCCTTCATAGTTCTAGGCTCATTAGTATTAGTATTCAAAGGAAAAATACATCTCCAACCAAGAGGAGTATACCTATCTAGTTGTTGTCTCTACCAAGTGGACCTCCTCAAGAACTAAGGTGGAGGTTCTACCTTCTCTTCAGAACTATTTAAATTATATGAGCTATCCTCCTCTTCAAGTCCTTCACAAGCTTCTGGTTCAACCTTCTTAATCTTTGGAGGTAGTTGAACCACATCTTTATTTCCATCCTCTTTTATCTATATTACTATGGAAGAACACTTAATTTTCTATGAAAATATGTTCAGTTCTTCTATACAAAACTCTCTCAACCACAGGGTCCCAAAGCTTGTACCCTTTCACTCCAACACCATAGACAATGAAGATATATTTCACTACCCTGCTTTCCAATTTAGACCGCTTCTCCCTAGGCACATGTAAATATGCTTGTCAACTAAAAACTTGAAGATGTCGTAATGAGGGTTTTTGCATGTCCACACCTCTGTAGGTGTCTTCTCAACAAGATATAATATAGTAGACCTATTAACCAAGTAACAATCCATAACAACTGCTTCTGCCTAGAACTTATGTTCTTGTTATATAGAAATTAATCTACTCTTAACTTTTACATTACATTAATGAAATAATGAATGAGATTGAAAGAAGTTTATTTTTGAGAAACAGAAACACAAATTGCCAGATATGGATTCAGAGCTATAAATAGTAGAAAGAAGGGAACCTAACACCAAAATATGAAGTACACTATCTCAGATGCTATCTCAATGTGTGGATGTACACGCGATGCATTGTATTCCTTCGTCCACGTTGTTGTCCCAATCTTGCATTGTTGTCCTAGAAAGTTGTAAAATACAAAGTTTTCACTAGTTTTTGAACCCACGTGTACAAAAAGAAATAGGGACAACCAAAGTAATCTTTAGGTGACAAGAAATTATACATGAATGAAAGGAAACAAGAAGATCTATGTATTTTAAACAAAAAATAGAAATGACAAGCAAATGGAAAGGCACCAGCAAACCTCCGTGCAATTAAATGTTTCCCAAATACCCATAGTTGAGGACAAGAAAAATGTTTGAGGCTATTTGGGAACTTTCCAAGAGTGGTCAAGCTCCTATGTTGTCTTTCAACCTCCATGGATAGCCAATGATAAAGATATTGGAAAATAATGTGTGCTCCTATCCTACTTTCATCTACAAATTAAGAGTAGCAACAATAAAATAAATCTATAAGTATTAATCCATAGTCTACAGGAAAGAATACCCTAGTGTGTTTATGGTAGGATAAAAGGGCAATGATACACACCAAGATATTTTTCAATAGAGAATGGAAATGTAATAGAAAGAGTGCATAATTATTACTCAAAACAAATGCAATAACAATATTGCCAATACATTATGTAGAAGAAAAGAGGTGATCTCTTTTGAGTTGTCAATAAAAATACAACATGCACAAGTTTCACCAATGGAATGTGCAACCAAGCATAACAGAGATAAGAGAGCCAAAGATAGATTTCTTATGGTTAGAGAAGAAGATGATCAAAGATAGGTTTCTAAAAGGGTTTCTTGGAAGCTGAAGGGCTGGATTCAAATGTTGAAGGCATTTTTCTTACAGACAGACATTACAACAAGTGACTTGAAGTAGCTAGGAGAGAAGCAATGTTTTAAATTTTTGGAAACTCATGAGATGCTAGCGCATCACACAGAGATTCGCACATCGCACTAGTGTCCTAGAGAAATCACTCAAAATTTAGTACATGATCTCATGAGAGAGAAGAATTAGAATCTGATAAATAAATTTGGTAATCTAGTGAGGAAAAGGATAAGTCTAGGATGAAATGATCCCTAAAACATGCTAAGGCAATGGACACTAGAGTAAGCCCAAAATATAGTGTGAAATTGCAAGGGTATGCAATTTTCTACATTACAATTCTAAGCCAACTCTACTAAACATACTCATATCCCTCTCTATTAGTGTCCTATTCATCCTTTTTACAACTCTATTCTACTAAGGGGTACTAGAGTTGTCTTATGTCTTTTGATTTTTTTCTCCTTACAAAATCTATTAGAATCTACTAAACAAAACTCACCACCATTGTTAGTTCTCAAAACCTTAATCTTTTTACCTGTCTAATTTTCTAAAAGAGATTTAAACTCCTTAAAATGTTTGAAGACTTTAGATTTACTTTTGAGGAAATACACCCAAGTCTTCCTAAAATAATCATCTATAAAAGATACATAGTACAAAGACTTAGAAATACAAGGAACATTTATAGGACCAAATACATCAAAATGAATTAGATCCAACACCCCAAGAGATTTGTGAGATCTCAAGTAAAATTAAACATGATTTTGTTTACCATATATACAATGTTCATAGAAATCAAACTTAAGAGCAAAATATGTTAACCCCTCTACAAGATTTTTATTTTTTAATGTCTTGGGAACCTTCTCACCTATGTGGCTCATTTTCTACTACCATAGCATTATTTTCTCTATAGGTAGCCTTCTCTCTAAAGAAAGAGCTTGCTTAGGTACCCAAAAATAATGGCCATCAAAAATAGATACAAGACTCTTGTTTTGTTGTTGGTACTAATGGTGAGGTTGTAGTATCTATAGATCTCTTGGCTATAAGAACAAAGGAACTATTGAACTAAATATTGCTTGTATCTAGCTGAAATAGAGTTCCCACATGAACACCCTTAGCAAGAACCATAGCTCATCATACCATCTTACACCCACCACTAGAGAAAACAACTTGCACACCCACCTCATTCAATTTTCTCACTAATAATAGGTTATGTGCCAACCTAAGGATATGAAGAACACCATTGATCCCCTTCACACATCCATCTAGGAATCTGATAAGATCTCTTTCACGGCCAATAATCTTCAAGTGAGAGTCATCTCTAAGGTACACCTTCCCACAATCATATTCTTCATACTTAGAGAACCACTCCCAATAGGAGGTCATATGGAAAGAAGTACTTGAGTTAATCAACCACACACCTTCTAATGCATGGGTTATCGAGGCTACAACAAAGGCATCTACATCATCTTGATAAGACTTTTTGAAACCATAATCTAAATCATTTTTAAATTTCTTATTCTCCTCTTTGTAGTATCTATGGAACTACTCAAGCTTACTGTGTTTTCAATACCTAGCCTTCAAATTTCAAGAGATTTGGATCTCCCACATGATTTGGATCTTGACTTTTCTCTCTTCTTGTCCTTCTTATTGCCTTTATATTTTGGCCTTACATAAGTTGATAGGGCCTCATTATCTTATTTAGAAGTTGTTCTCCTAAAAATAAAGATGCCACTACCTCATCCATCTTGAGCTTAGAGGCAGTGCTCTTGATGGCCATCACAAGGTGATCCCATGAGTCTGGAAAAGAATAAAGGTGTCATACAATGATCCTCCTCCTCTATTTTCACTCCAACAAAGTACAACTAGGTCACAATCATATAGAACATATTCATATGCTTAGATAAAGAACCACCATCCTCCATCCTGAGGGTATATGGCTTCTTTCTCAAGAAAAGTTTATTTACCAAGAATTTATTCTAATAAATTTCTTCCAAATTCTTCCAAAGAGTTTGTGCAATGGCTTCTTCATGTATATTTAGTAATCTACAAAACATAGTCTAATAAGATCCTTCCCATTTCTATCTAATATGTCCCAGTCTTCTTGTTTCATAACAATGGGTTTGGATCTGGATGCCACAACCCAAAAATCTCTATCTACAAGCATATCCTCCATCTTGAGATTCCACAACTCAAAGTTAGTTCCACTAAATCTCTCTATCTCTACCCTTGATGTGGTTGCCATTTTTCCTGCAACAAGATTTCCTTCCATGTAAGATCCCACTCAATCCAAGATTAGTACAAAAAACCCTATCCCTAACACCTAGAATCAAAAGTGATCAAGGTCTGATACCAAATGAGCAAATTTCATAAATCTTTGATACCAAACAAATAACATTTAAGTCAAAGTTATTTTTATTTTCTTTCACAAGAAAGTATCTATGAGTAAGTGGTCATGTGAAAGGTCATAGGCATGTGCATAGGCCACAAGTCCTTTACGGGATACACCCTATGCACAAGGATGCACCCTACTTGGCAAGGCCATCCCTATATAGGGTCACCCTATGGGCAAGTCCATGCCCTTAAAATCATAGTAAAAAAATTAATATATAATTTCATATCTTTCTCATGCTATAGGAGGATTATGAAAATAACAAAATATATAGAACATTTCATAGGCATTTAAGAATACACATATTCTTAAAGAAATATAATGGAAGTTTTCTATAGAGAAGTGATAATGATAATAGAAACTTTTATAAAACAAAATTTAAAGAGAAATTATACAGATCTGGAAGTTCCAACAAATATTATAAAAATTATTCAGAGATTTATAAAATTTCTACAAAGATTTGATGAATCCCCAAAAGAGATTTGACAAATCTATGTATGGTTTGAGTAAATTTTTCAAGTAGATTAACAGGACTTGGAGTTTGAATACTCATGTATTGTCTAAAATAATCCTCTCTAGATCTTATTTTCTTAGCCTCTACTCCACTCTTTCCTTCCTCTACTATCTTTTCTTCCATTCCTCTACTCGTTCTTCCTATGACACCCTTACTAAAAGATCTAAATCTCTTTTTAGGAAAACATTTCTAGCACTATGAGTTATGTTGTTTATTAACTTCTTCATTATCTCTATTTCTTATTTTCTTAGCCTCTACTCCACTCTTTCCTTCCTCTACTATCTTTTATTCCATTCCTCTACTCATTCTTCTTGTGATGCCCTTACTAAAAGATCTAAATCTCTTTTTAGGAAAACATTTCTAAACTATGAGTTATGGTGTTTCTTAACTTCTTCTCTAACTCTATTTTGTCTAAGTAGTAGAAATAATTATATATATCCCTTTTCTTTTTAAGGTTAATAGTTTCAATAAATCTTTCACATAATTTATCTCAACAATATCTTTCTTTCATTTCTTCTTTTACATTATTTTATTTTAAAACTACTCATTATTGTATGTTGTGTTTTTTCCTAAAATTTATGCTCCTTTTCTTTCAACATTGAACATATTGCTTTATTTGATAATATATGAACATTAATTAATATTAATAATTTAAAATATTTGTAGACACCTAAAATTGACCATATCTTACGACATTACCTTTCGACATCACTTGTGACACATTGCGACATCTTGTGACACATCTTGCTCTATGACCACTTCCATGATCCAATTAGTTAAATATATTATATTTATTTAACTAATCCCTTTTATCCATTAATCCTCCTTTTAGACCAAATTAAATAAATATTATTTATTTAATCTCATTTTCCTCCATCATCCAATTTAAATAAATTAAATATTTATTTATATCCCACATGTCTCTCATAATTTAAATAATTTTATTATTTAAATGTTGATAGTCGGGAACACTGAGAGGGGGGGGGTGAATCAGTGTTCTATAATTCTTTTCTTGAACTTTTACTTTTAACCATTTCCAAAGAATAATCAAACAGAAGCAAAATATACAACTGAACAACATCCACAAAAGCATAACACATAACACCAAGGTTTTACGTGGAAAACCCAAAAGGGGAAAACCACAGAGAGGATTAGCTCTCAAATATATATTGCAATCTTTATGAAAATGATGTTCAGGCTTGTCACTCCACGGGCCTAGAACATGTTGGCTTATAGCCATGAAGTAGAACTAAGTTTAGTAGGCTCACTACCTCAACCCTAAACCTAGCAATATTACAATAAGGGCTGTTAAATCCTGAGGGCTGTTAAACCCTGAGGGCTATTAAACCCTGAGGGCTGTTAAACCCTACTGGAGGCTCACTGCCAACTTACTGCCTTGTTGAAAAAACATGCTTCCACTCTGATCACACATGATAACTGAATACTGCTTAAGCATCTACCAATATGCCAGGGTGCAGTCATTTTACAACTGTATTCTGAATCCCAATTCTTCATTGTTGTTGATCCTCTAACTCAGATCCACTATTCGGATCTTCGCATCACACACATATATTCCCCACACCACACACACATATTCAAAGATCGTCGCTCTTTTATATATATATCCACATCATGATTTAATTTTGTAATCAGGTCAACATCCAAGAGATGAAACATGTACATAAAAGGATGTACCTTGTCGCTCAATTCAATGCACTATGGGTCGCACGAACCCAAATCTTCTCCCAAGCATGTTCATATAGGTCGGCTCTAATCTTTCAATTGCTTACATAAGTCCTCCAATCATTAACTCTTCTCTGCACAATGATTTATCTCACCAGTTGGCCTATTCCTCAAGAACATGCTTAACAACTTCATCTGCTATCTTACAACTTCTACTTCTGATCACAAAACACTTCCAAAATCATGTCAAGGACTCTTTACACATTCCCAATCTTACCCTCAGAACCACAAGGCATGATATCATCTTGCAGAGAAATGCAGACCATCAGAATTCAGACTCTGTCTCTGTCAAACTCTGTCAAACAATATGTCGATACTTAGCAGCTTGTAGCTAACCTTCCGGTGAACTTCAAATCTCCTAACTCTGGAATAAGACACTTCATATATGTGTTTATAATAACTTACAACCGTATAGAAAAATACTTATCTACGGAGGAATGCGGACCATTGCACTAGACCCTGTTCACTGTTCCTACTATACCTTTGCTTACCTGGACTTAGGCATTTCTTCAAGGTGACTTCCGAAAAGGATCGGGACTTAATCTCTGAGGCATAACACTATTAAACAACTAAGAACATCATACCTGAACCACATCTGCAAGTCTTCAATTGTGGAGGCATACTAGCTTGCTTATTGTCCTCTACTTTGCATGCTTTCCATACTTAGCCATTTTCTGTCAATCGGACTTGGAATCTCATATGTTATTCCGGAGATATCTTTTCATGTCAAGGTGATAGGATCTTAGAGTCTTGTTTCCATCAATGACAACATACAGATCCATACCGGAGTAGTGTCTCTTGCCAACAATCTCCCCCTTTGGCATTGATGGCAACACTTAGTGAAAAATGCTTGACTGCTCCCCCTTACTATATACATTGTACTTTCTTTCTCCCCCTGAGATGATTATCCATTTTTCACTGATCTACTTCTCCCCCTTTCACATCAATGGCAAAGGGTGTGATCCGGACTTCAAAAATTTGTCAAAATTTTAAAATTTGATGTATTCAACCACATATTTATAAGTACAATCTACCTTTTTGTATTATATGTATTTGAGAATGTCATTGAATAAGTTCTTGATCTGTGCCCACTCATTTTCCCAACCTTTCTGAGCATTATCCAAAATTTGAATGTGTCCACTGTAGACAAAGGCTAAAGCTTCTGCCTTGTTGTGATCAGAAGGTGTGCCTGTTTGTGCAACTACCCTAGCCTTTGCAGTAAGATTTGTCATTGAGTCTAGTTTAGGGCAGATTAGTCTCCTTAGTTGTCTCATTCTACTTTTTATTTGGTATTTTCAATTTAATAACTTAGTCAGATCATTGTGGATGAGGATGACTTCTACTTCCTTATCTCTAATTGATTCTGTTGCCGGATCAAATTTGTTAGAGATGCCCATCATTCTCTGTTCCAGCTCTTTGATTTTTTCTTCAATCTCCTGAGTGTCTTTTGGCCAGGATAGGAAAAATTTGTACACATCTCTAGCTTCTTTCAAAGCTCTTTGAATGTTGGATATTGAATTATCTAACGAAATCTTATTCTTGGCTAGCATTGTCTTTAATTCTTCCAGTCTTTTTCCTTCAAATTCCTGCCTTACTTTTGTTTCTGCGGATTTCTCAAAAGACTCAAACTGATTACCTACTGAATTTATTAATCCCTTCAAATGACTTGTTGTAGGCATGGATGAATCCCTCTTGTGGGTAGGTAGTAGCTTCTCCAAGATCTCAGATGCTTCATCAATCAGGTTACCATCATCAATAAGCGATTTCAACAACTCTTCTTGAGCCTTTGCATGAACAATTAAAGCCCACTTAAATTTCTGTGTCAGAGACATTGTGTCCAGATTTATTTGGTCCTGTAGTAATTCTGGTTCATCCCAATCTTGTTTCTCCTTTTAGAGCACTTCTTTTGCTGAATCAACAGTGTCTCTTGTCACCTTATCTTTACAAATTGAGACTTTCTTTTTCTTTTCTCCTTCATCTGTGGCTTCTGTGATGGATGATCCTTATTCTTTTCTGGGGACTAGATGTTGGTCTCTCCTCTTCAGATCTCTTGTCTTTCCTTTCTGGAGTGCTTATGAACTCAGATCCTCCTGATTTGGTTTCTACCTTACTTAATTGTTCATTTGATGTTCTTGCTGACTATTCAGGTTCCATTAGCATACTTGAAGATAATTCTGAGAAAGTCTCGAATCTGTCTTCTTTGGGATCAGTATGATTACTTAGTAGTGTATCAACTAACTCAGTCAAGACATCTTCTGCAACTTCATAACCTAGTGCAAGGACCCATATAGTTCTTGGTTCCACAGCTTCCATAAAGCATTTATCTTTATCTACCATGAATACAATGTCCTTTTTATACTTTATCACCACTTTTTCTGGTATCTGGAACCTTCTTACCATTTTCTGTTGAAAATCTCTAAAATAATTCCACAAGATTTTATTTTGCATATTACATTACCCAAACTCTGTAAATGATTTCTGATTTGAGCAGCTATAGGAATGTGGTCGAGCCAGATAACATTTCCTAGACCAGGTAGCTCTTTTAGGAAGTAAAAGAGTAAACATGTAATTAGTGTTCCATACTTGAAAGAATGATTAGTTTCTTTTTCCCTTTTCAAATTCTCCATAAGTTCATTTTGCAGCAATTCACAAACATCATAATCAGTATTATTTTTTATCATGTCATACGCTGTATATATGGTTGTTGCAGACATAGAGTTTTCTTTGTTGGAGAAGTATATTTTGTATCCTATAATCATTGATGCAAATCTGACAGCCAGATCCCTGATGTCATTCACTGTAAGGTCATTCTTCTCAAGTTTGGCTCCTGTTAGCTGCATTACCACATTGTTCTTTATTTTCTTTACACATGGCACCCTTCTGGAGGAGCTCATACTGGTTACTAATTTAATGGCTTCTTTGGTTATCAAATAGGGTTCATCAAGCCATAAAAATTCATCATGAATTCTGCTCAGAACAAGCTTGACCCATGCATCAACCAGAATTGCCGGAAAGTCCAACCAGGTATCAAATTTCTTTTCTCCTAGGACTTTGTAATCATCTTTCAGCACAATGTTCGTAGTAGTCAATTCATCCAAATATAGTTTTCTTAACTTCATATGATCATATTCTTCTAATCTAGTATGAATGTATGCCCTGATATCTTCCATATGCAAGACCCCATGTGGAGTAATTGAGAACGCCCTTGACGGATCATTTTTCGGTGATTTGAAGAATTATTTCTTAAACTTGGGGCGAGACATTTTTCCTATCTCGATTACATGAGGAGTAAACATTTTTCCAGAACAATTTAATTTTCAAAGTAGGGTTTCAAGTTGCAAATACCTCTTTCATCGGAGTAGGGTTTCCTTGATCTGAAATTCTCCAAACCCTTCAAATCTTGGTTGTTGTGGCTCAAAGTTTGTTATGATCTCTCTGACTGCTTGATGGCTTCAAGTGTAAAGTGATTTGAGATTAAACAAGTTTCCTTTTATCCTCTGCATGATGTGACCTAGATGTCATTAAATGCCTATTTTCAAAAAGTTGTTAAAACCCTTTGTTGTAGAACACAGTCGATTAGGATTGCTCCGTAATATACCGCATTTACTCCTTTTCTTTTGATTCTTCTTCTAATAGGTGTGTCGCATCAGATTCCATGATACATCTTCGTGCCGGATTCTGGTACCCAATTTATGGCTGGGGGATTTGAATTTTCTACAATGCTCCCCCTAAGCCAGAGTTCTCAGTTTACTTCCCAGAGGAGGTATCTGCATCGAATACTGGTACGGATTGATCTTTGACTTCAATTACTCCTTTTTTGATCCATACCTTGTTCATTTCTTTCTTGGTTTCAACTGGATCAACTTTTTCTTTCCCCTTGTCATTTCTCTGCTCTTCAAAATAGTGATTTCTCTTCTCATTCCTGCTTCTGTAAAACCTTGCAACATGTCCAAATTTGTTGTAATTGTAGCACACCACATTCTTTTGACCTTGGTTCCTTTCATTGATTAAATTTAATCTGCATTGATTAGCCATATGTTCAAATCTATTGCATGCATAACACTTTCCATTGAGTGATTGACTGTTCCTTGAGCTTCTGCATTCATTTGGTCTGTGTCCAAATTTATAGCATGCATTGCACCTAACAGGTTTCTGACTTACTTTACTTTTGCAAACAACAGCTCTATGACCAATCCTATTGCAAGTGAAGCATTTACCTTTGAATGACTAATCATTCCTTCCATTGTTGAGACTTTTCTTGAACTGATTTCTACATTCATTTGTTCTATGACCAATTTTCTTGCAATTGAACCACTGACCAGAGAATAATGGAGTCTTTTGATTTATTCTACTTCTACACTGAGTAGCCTTATGACCAAACTTATTGCATGAATTACAATAACCATTGAAAGATGGGTACCTTTGAGCACTTGGTTGTCTGATCGGAGGTCTTCTTCTTTGATTTCTAAACTAGTATCCTTTGTTTTGCCTTGGCTCAGTGCTTATTTGCCCAGAGTTTGAACTTTCTCCTTTCTCAAATCCTAAGCCATGTTTGTCATCAGCACTCTTTCGTCTAGCAATCATTTCATCAAGCTTGGTAGTACTTATCTTGAATTTTTCTTCAAAGCTTCTGGCCTTTTCTAGATCTATTTTTAAACTTATAATCTCTTTTTCAAGTTTTGCACAGTCGTCTGATCTATTCTTCACAATCAAATTTAGATCATCTTCTACTCTTGTTCTTTCTGCAACTTCTACTTCCAAATCCTCTAGGGCTTCGTTTACTGATAGTAGTTGGTCACTGACTTCTTTGTATTTGTCTTTGAATTTATTGACTTGCTCCTTCAACTTTAAGTTGCATTCATCTGCTTGATGCAAGTTTTCTTTCAGATCCCTGACTTCTGCTTCAGAGTTTTCAAGATCCATAAGAGTTGCTTCTAGTTGATTGTACCTTTAATAATTTCTATACCTTCTTGCTACCATGATCATACTATCCTAGATCTTCCTCAAACTGTTAAACTTCTTCCGAGGAACCTTGCTCTGATACTAATTGTTGATAGTCGAGAACACTGAGAGGGGGGTGAATTAGTGTTTTATAATTCTTTTCTTGAATTTTTACTTTTAACCATTTCAAAAGAATAATCAAACAGAATCAAAAAATACAACTAAACAGTATCCACAAAAGCATAACACATAACACCAAGGTTTTACGTGGAAAACCTAAAAAGGGAAAAACCACGGAGAGGATTAGCTCTCAAATATATATTGCAATCTTTACAAAAATGTTGTTCAGGCTTGGTCACTCCACGGGCCTAGAACATGCTGGCTTACAACCATGAAGTAGAACTAAGTTTAGCAGGCTCACTGTCTCAACCCTAAACCTAGCAAGATTACAATAAGGGTTGTTAAACCCTGAGGGCTGTTAAACCCTGAGGGCTATTAAACTCTACTGGAGGCTCACTTCCAGCTTACTGCCTTGTTGACAAAACATGCTTCCACTCTACTCACACATGATAACTAAATACTGCTTAAGCATCTGCCACTATGCCAAGGTGTAGTCATTTAACAACTGTATTCTGAATCCCAAGTCTTCATCTCTATTGATCCTCTAACTCAGCTCCACTATTCGCATCTTCGCATCACACACATTTATTCCCCACACCACACACACACATATTTGAAGATCATCTCTCTTTTATATATATATCCGCATCATGATTTAATTATGTAATCCAGTCGGCATCCAAGAGATGAAATGTGTACATAAAAGGATGTACCTTGTCACTCAATTCAATGCACTATGGGTCATACAGACCCAAATCTTCTCCCAAGCATGTTCATATAGGTTGGCTCTAATCTTTCAATTGCTTACATAAGTCCTCCAATCATTAACTCTTCGCTGCATAATGATTTATCTTACCAGTCAGCCTGTTCCTCAAGAACATGCTTAACAACTTCATCTGCTATCTTACAACTTCTACTGCTGATCACAAAACACTTCCAAAATCATGTCAAGGACTCTTTACACATTCCAAATCTTACCCTCAGAACTGCAAGGCATGATATCATCTTGCGGAGAAATGCGGACCATCAGAATTCAGACTCTGTCTCTGTCAAACAATATGTTGATACTTAGTAGCTTGTAGCTAACCTTCCAGTTAACTTTAGATCTCCTAATTCTGGAATAAGACACTTCATATATGTGTTTACAACAACTTACAAATGCATAGCAAAATACTTATCTGTGGAGGAATGCGGACCACTGCACTAGACCCTGTTCATTGTTCCTGCTATACCTTTGCTTACCCGGACTTAGGCATTTCTTCAAGGTGACTTCCGGAAAGGATCGGGACTTAATCTCTGAGGGATAACACTATTAAATAACTGAGAACATCATACCTGAACCACATCTGCAAGTCTTCAATTGTGGAGGCATACTAGCTTGCTTACTGTCCTCTACTCTGCATGCTTTCCATACTTAGCCATTTTCTATCAATCAGACCTGGAATCTCATATGTTATTCCATAGATATCTTCTCATGTCAAGGTGATAGGATCTCAGAGCCTTGTTGCCATCAATGACAACATACAGATCCATACCGGAGTAGTGTCTCTTGCCAACATTAAATTATTTATCCCACTCACATCCCTATTTTTAACCTCATTAATTGTGCATCATAAGAACTGACTCTCCACAAATTGATTAAATAATCCCATTTCCTGACTCTTATTGTTATTTTAGCCACCTATCATCCTCATTGAATGTGCATCATAAGCCCTAATTTTAACTTTTCATCCTATCCGTCCACCTCACACCTCACCCTTCTAATCTTAGCCATCCATTCTACTTCTCAATCTATAAATTAAAACTCGCATTTCAATATCAATCCCCCCAGCAAATTTTCATATGCACGCATATCTATAATTTTCTATCTCTATTTTCATGGCTATTTCATATCTAGGTTATGATGGTTTTGTGAGCAGTCCACAATGCCTCATCCATAGAACAAAGCTGGTGGACCTCGGGTACACTCTACACTATTATATCAGAAGTCTAAATTTGTGCAAGGTTCAGGGTATTATTGTTATTGTTTATCTTTCATGTTATTTCCTTGCATTATTTTCATAGCTTCATTTTTGGCATGCCCGATTTTAACCCTATTTTTTGGTAAGATTTGCAATTTTTTGTTGCAGGTTGAAGTGCATTTTGGTCAATATCTGAGGGTCACTTGTTGCAGATGGCCTCCTATGCTAAAATTGACCCCAACATTGAGTCCAGAGCAACTCGCAAGTGAAAATTGATATAAAACACCCTATATTTCTAAAATTGGAAAAAATTTTAAATGTTTTTTAGTTTGGGCTCCCTTGCAGGGTCATACCGTACAAATCCATATGGCCTCCTGTGCAATCGTCTTCACAAAACACCAAAATCATTTCTCTATAGTTTTATCACTAATATTTCACATTGGTTTCTAAGGTTTTATTGGCAGGGTTAATTATTTTTCATCGCAAATGGTTTTCAATAGTTTATATCATTGAAATTTTACATTGTTTATATAGAGGACTTTCCAGCCACTACTCTCGCGGGCCTCATAGCCCACGGGACCATGGCCTATCCGCAAATACTTGGCATTAACCGCCTAGGTAAACGACCTTCCAAACCACTTTATGTGACCTCTTGTGGCTTCTTTAGTGCTAACCACCATACTCTCTAACCCCCAAACCATCATTCTTTCAACACTTGTGGCCCTAGATTCCGGGCTCTGCAGTCACCTGGGTTGTTTGCCCCATGGTCACTTGGCCTCTAACTGCTAGGTGAACCTCTAGCTGCCTAGTGCTCTTTTTATTTTTTTCTCCCTCCAACCCTGGTAACATGAATGACCATGGGCTAACCCTTCACTACCAGCATCCTAACTGCTAGACTTAACTGTCTGTCCAAACCGCGCCATGTGAACAAGTCCATCTAATAGATAGTATTTTCACTGGCTACCAACATAAACCTCCAGACATAACCACCACTTGTGACCACTTTTAAGACTGCTAGCGGTTATCCCCTAATTGCCAGAGCTTGCCATGTTTCCTCCAGGCTCCTTAAATAGGTTGTTTTTCTTTTTTGCATAACTTTTTGCAGGGTATCAGATTTTCATGAAATTGGAAGCGTTGGAAACATGACTTGCCCAACTTTGTTGTGACATAGACCTCATCACCATATCTATCCCAGGTTCTCAAGTATATTCCTTCAAAGTCATCTTTTCTTTTCAAACTTCATTTGCTCATAACTTGTGCAAATCTTAACAAAATTTGACAAAATTTTGTTTAAAAGTGCTTAGAAGTTTGTGTTGAATCTACTCATCTAATCTATTCTACTATATTATTTCATCATTTTCATATTTTATCAGATTTATCTTTTTTATCCTAACGCTTGTCTTGTAGCTTTTGCTTGCCAAAGATCAAAACTATTGAAACTACTAACAAGTTGCTACAGATTCACATGTCAAAGAAATCCTTATATCACTAATCTAGGCACTTAGTCTAATCTAGGGGGATATTAATTGAACATTATTTTCTTTATCTTCATATTTTGAAAAGGGTGTATTGTCTCTCCTCACACCTTTTGGTGACCTTGGAGATCAAAAGCCCCTTCATTATCCTTGTATTTATATGTTCAATAATAGGAACATTATCTCACGTATGCTCTCCCCTTGCTCTTTGTGCAAGCTTGGGGATCAAAAGTGATTTGTGTTCCTTCCCTTTAGGAGGCCTTCTAAGGGATTTCATCACCCTTAGGGATGACCTCAACCACGTGTTCAGGTGGGATATATCAAAGGGGGAGAGCGAAAGATGAACCTTAATCTAGTCACACAATCATTGGGATAGCCTTGGGGCCTCAAGTGATTCTAGACACAAGGTGAAGTGGTGTTTGCTTAATCACTTATGCCACATCCCTTCAATGGGCTAGTGTTCATAGACTTGGGCTTCATTGTACCTCATTTATTTGGAGGAATTCCCTAGAATCTCGTAAAGTCTAGTTAAGACCTTCAGTCATCATATCTTGTGATTCATCACTGTAGTAGGGGGAGAAGAGCTCACACTATTACCTCTATTGTTTGAGATGGAATAAACTTTGGAGAATACTTTAGTCTCCAAGGTAAGGGTGTAATGTGGTACATGACCTTGTATTCCCTATCTATCCAAGCAATGGTAAATGGTATCAAGGGGATAGAAATAACCATTATCTCATAGTGGAGATTGAAGTCATACCTGAGTGAGTCCATGGATATGACACTCCTACTTGAATAATTATAGGTTTGTTCATGTGCTTGGCATGTTTTCCTTGTGCAAAACTAGTGTAATCCATTTTATCCATGAAGCAATTCGCACCTATTTCCTTCTTAAGTCAACTTAGCCATTGTCTTTTTGTGTTTCTTTTTCTTGCCAAAATCCCAAAAAACCAAAAAAACAAAAAATCTCAAAATCCAAAAAACCAAAATATCTCCAAAAATCCAAAAAATCAATCTTCCAACCAAATCTAGCATCCATCCTAATCACTCAATTGAATCATAATCTCCCATCTAATTATCTCATCCCAATCATCTTTTTTATCCAATCCAATCAATTTTACCCTAATCATCCATATGGCTAGTGCAGTCATGGTAGGAGGGTTCACAGAATGAACTGTCCGGACCATGCAGCAAGAGTAAACACAATAGAAACAACTCAAAAAATGGAACAAATGCAGATTCAGTCATTCAATATATCAAAGAATTCAAATACAATTTGGCCGGCAATGTGCGGGCTTACAATTAGGGCTCACAGGCCTGATTACATACATGCGCAAGATAAAGCTTTGAAGCTCCTTCGCACAAAATCTAAACTATAGAATATGAATCAATTGCTAATTTCTAACTACTTTCCTAAGGATCTATTACAATAATATATATCATTTCCAGACCAATAGATTACTCCGCGTCGGCCAAGGAAGATCACAAACTCCAATGAAGAGTTGTAAAGTGTTCATAGATAGGTCAGACCTAAATGCATAGAACACTTCCTCAAATGAATGGAACAATGTGCAGACCCTTGGGGAAGGTTGGCCATGAACCAAAGGACATTGAATGATGTGTCATTGAGATCCGCAAGTCAAGGAATGGTCCGTAAGCCTTCTCCTTTAGCTGATTATCAAGAACTATTAGGATGCTCTGCACTGAGAAAATAGTTGATCTTCTGATAGCGATATCTTCCCGGTAACTGATCGAAATGCTCTGAATTCTTGATATGATGTAAATGAATGAATTTAGATGCTAAGTCTAGATCTGCAAGATGTGAAATACCAAAACTGGACCACAAGCTGAAACTGCTTCTGACTGAACTGCCTGAACTAAACTGGAAAATGAAAGAACTGAAATGCAAACAAACTGAAATGCAAATGTTTTTGGTTGATGCAAGATTACTCTTGAACCAGGGATGCTCCTACATCAGACATCCGAGGTTATTGAAAAAGTGAGTCCCTCACTTTGTTGGGGCTAGGAGAGAACCAAGACGGTCCACCTTAGCCTAAGAAATCCAAGATGAGTCTTCTTCCTGTCTACCTTTCCAATTCACAAGATATTCTTTGTATTGTCTTCCTCTAGTGCTATGTCCAACTCTGTTGTCCAAAATGTCTTCAATCTGTTCTGGTGCTTGTTGGGGTAACTACTTTTTCAAGTCTTCTGCTATGTTGTCACTGAACTCTACTTCATGATACTAATAAAGATCTACAATGTTGAAAATAGGTGATATACCCAAAGTCTTTGGTAACTCCACTTCATATGCATTTCCTAAATCAAATTTCCTGAGTATCCTACAAGGTCCAAGTTTCTTCATCTTCAACTTGTTATAAGTCCCAACTGGAAATCTTTATTTTCTCAAGTACACCATCACTTAATCTCCAACTTCAAATTCCTTATGTCTTCTCTTCTCATCAGCCTTCTCTTTATACTTACTGTTCATATCCTCCAAATGCTTCTTCACCTGATTATGCACTGTCTTCATATGATATGCAAATTATTTTGCTTCTACACTCCTCTTTTCCTTTGTTCTGATATCTCTTAGTTCTGCAACTCCTCTAGGATTCACTCTAGTAACAATCTCAAAAGGTGTTCTTCCGATACTCCTATTTACCAAATTATTGTATGCAAACTCTACTTGTGAAAGAATCAAATCCCAACTTCTAGCTTTCTCTCTAACCAAACATCTCAACAAGTTTCCCAAACTCCTATTTACTACCTCTGTCTATCCATCTGTTTGTGGATGAAAAGTAGAACTGAACTTCAAATCTGTCTTCATCTTCTTCCAAAGTGTCTTCCAAAAGTATCCAACAAACTTTGTATCTCTGTCTGAAACTATAATCTTAGGTAATCCATGCAATCTCACAATCTCCTTGAAAAATAGGTCAGCTACATGCACTGCATCAGTTGTCTTCTTACAAGGTATGAAATGAGCCATCTTTGAAAATCTGTCCACCACTACAAATATTGAATCATGTCCTCTCTGTGTCTTAGGTAATCCCATTACAAAATCCATGCTTATGTCTTCCCAAGGTCTCTCCGGTACTATCAAAGGTTTATACAGTCCAGTGTTCTGACTACTCCCTTTTGCAACTTGACAAACTCTACAACTCTGCACAAATTTCTGAACATCCTTATGTATCTAAGGCCAAAAGTAATTTTCACTCACCAAAGCCATTGTCTTGTCAATGCCAAAGTGTCCTGCCAATCCACCACTATGTTTCTCCTTGATCAAATTACCCCTCATTGAACTTCTAGGTATGCACAACTGACTTCCTCTGAGCAACATATCTTCTTGAATGAAATAGTCCAACCACTTACTCCTATCTGCCACAACAGGTTCCTTACATGTTCTCCAAGGTTCTACAAAATCAGTGTCTCCCTCATACATGTTATTCAATTCATCAAAACCCAACACTTCAACTCTCATCTCTGTCAACGAGTTTCTTCTTCTACTCAAGGCATCAGCAACTTTGTTTGATTTTCCACTCCTATGCTTCAACACAAAAGTATAACTTTGCATGAACTCTACCCATCTCATATGTCTTTGATTCAACTTACCTTGACTGTTCAAATATTGCAAAGCTTGATGATCTGTATACAACACAAATTCCTTAGGTAACAAGTAATGTCTCCACTTCTTCAAGGCTTGAATTATGGCATAGAACTATTGATCATAAACTGAATATCTTTTCCTTGCATCATTTAATTTCTCACTGAAATATGCTACAGGTTTACCTTCTTGACTTAACACTGCTCCAATTGCATTTCCACTAGCATCACAATCAACTTGAAATACCTTATTGAAATCTGGTAATGCCAAAACAAGTTGCTTTGTTACTTTATGCTTCAACAACTCAAAACTTTTGTCTTCTCTTGATGTCCACTTAAAATTCTTTCTGTCACCTCTCATTGTCTTTGTCATAGGGTTACAAACTGAACTGAAATTTCTAATGAACTTCTGGTAGAAACTAGCCAACCCATGAAATGATCTAACTTCTCTAATGCTCTCCAGTGTAGGATATTCAACAATTGCTCTCACTTTCTCAGGGTCCATCTTCAATCCTTCCGCAGAAATCACAAATCCCAAATATACTAATTATTCCTTCATGAAACTACACTTCTTGATGTTTATCAGCAATTTCTCTTCTCTCAACCTCTGTAAAACTTTTCTAATATGCAACAAATGTTCCTCTTTTGTCCTACTAAAAATCAGAATAACATCCAAGTACACAATTACAAACTTACCCAAGAATTTCTTCAAGACTTCATTCATCAATCTCATGAAAGTACTCGGTGCATTTATCATTCCAAAAGGCATCACTAACCACTCATGCAATCCTTCATTTGTCTTAAAAGCAGTCTTCCATTCATCTCCTTCTTTGATTCTGATCTAATGGTATCCACTCTTCAAGTCTATCTTTGTGAAATATCTTGCTCCACTCAAACAATCCATGATAACATCCATCCTAGGTAAGGGAAATATATACTTAACTGTGATCCTATTTATTGCTCTAGAGTCAGTACACATTCTCCATTCTCCATCCTTCTTAGGTGCTAACACTGCATGTACTGCACAAGGGCTCAAACTTTCTCTGATCAACCCTTTTCTCAACAACTCATGTATCTGTCTATTCAATTCTTCATTCTCTGCCGGTGTCATTCTATGTGCTACTTTATTAGGCAAACTTTCTCCTGGTATAAGATCCATGTGATGACTGATACTCCTTATGTGTGGTAATCCATCAGGCACATTATTTGATATGATGTCTTCATACTCTGTCAACAACTCTCTTATCTCATCCGGTTCACTCTCTTTTTTCACTACTTCAGGCTTTTTAGGAATCAAGGCATAACACATACTTTCCTATTTCAAACCATCCAAAAAATTTCTTCCATCTACTAAATAGATTCTAGCATTCCCACACACTTCACTAGGGTCATCCTCCAAAGGAATCAAAGTAATTCTTTTCCCATTTGTTGTTATAGTATATGTATTCTTTCTCCCATCATGTATTGCTTTTCTATCATACTGCCAAGGTCTACCCAACAAGATATGACAAGCATCCATAGGCATAATATCAACAAGACTTCATCATGATAAGATCCAATATGAAATTTCACCAAACATTGTTCACTTACCAATATCTTATGATCATTCTAAATCCAAGCTATCTGATAGGGCTTGGGGTGTTTCAACCTTTCCAACTTTAGCTTAGTCACCATTTCTTTTGAAACTAGGTTATTTGAACTACCACTATCAATCACTACTTTACAACACTTACCTCCGGATTTGCATCTAGTTCTAAACAGACTCTTCTGTGATGGTTCCTCATTTGTCTCTACTTGAAATAGTGCTCTCCTCATCACCAATGATTCTCCTTTCTCTAGTTTACCAATAGAATTGGGTGATTCAACAGGTTCTTCTTCAACATAGGCTGCTCTTCCACTGTTCTCTATCCTCTTGCTTGTACTACCATGATTACACTCAAATGCTCTATGTCCTTCACTTCCACACTTGAAACAAGTACCTCTGAATGTCTTCTTATCAAATCCTCTTCCTTCTCTTCTGTATCCTTCATTCCGGTATGCACTAGGGTTTCCTCTTCGGTAAAAATTTCTGTCATCTCTCTAATAAGCATTGTTATCTCTGCAATCCTTCTTAACTGGGCTGTCAAATTTGTTATGCTCTGTAAATGGTCTATCACATCTAGAAAATGTTTTACCTCTCTAAAATTTACCTCCTCTACCTCTCTATCTATGATCATGTCCTTTATTCAGCTTCTTTTCAACTTTCAGGGCAAACTGATATGCTTCTTACAAAGATGTCATCCTTGCCAAACTTAGTTCTTCTTGAATGTTCAATCTCAGTCCATTGATGTATCTAGCCACTTTCTCCTTGTTTGCTTCATTGTGTCATGTCCTTATGATCATCTTATGAAATTCTTCAGTGTACTCCACATATTTCTCTATTTTGTCTTAGGTTTTGCAATCTTTTCAACAATTCCAACACATAGTCAGTAGGTATGAACTGATTCTTCAACTTTGTCACCATCCGATCCCACTTTGTAATCTTTTCTTTTCCTCTTCTGTTTCTTTCCAACTGAACTTCTTTCCACCATATAGCAGCATGTCCTTTCAACTTTGTCTTTGCAAATTTCACCTTCTCCGGATCTTCAATCTTCTCATATTCAAAGTATTCTTACATATCATTTATCTAATCAATCAATTCTTTAGGATTCAAATTACCAATGTAGTTTGGTACATCAACTCTAGGTCTTTTTCCAATCTTTGAAATAGCTCGCAACATCTTTATCTGATCTGATTCTTCTTCTTCATTGCCTTCTAGGGTTTTGCCAATTTGTTAAGCAGATTGAAATTCTTCCTCATCATCACTTTCAACATTAGGTCTAGGTGTCAATCCTCTTTGCCTATCTTCCTCAACAGCATCCAAATGAATTCACATTGTTCTCATCAATTCCATCATCTCATCCATTCTATTAGCCATTGTACCAATAGGAGGAACTCTTCCCAGCGGCATCTTCCTAGGATCAAATGCAAACTGCCTCAAATTTGGCGATCGGGCTACAAGCGATAACTGCCTCTTAATTGATGATCGGTTGCACACAAGTAACCTACCTCAGATTGACGATCTTCTCACAAAAAGATCTTACAAAATCCCCTTCACCAATGCACTCTAAAGAATCAAACTTTCGCTTTGATACCACTTGGTGCAGTCAGGGTAGGAGGGTTCCCAGAATGAACTGTCTAGACCATGCAACAAGAGTAAAAACAATGGAAACAACTCAAGAAATGGAACAAATGTAGATTCAATCATTCAATATATCAAAGAATTCAAATACAATATGGTCAGCAACGTGTGGGCTTACAATTAGGGCTCATAGGCCTGATTACATATATGTGCAAGATAAAGCTTTGAAGCTCCTTCGCACAAAATTTAAACTATAGAATATGAATCAATTGCTAACTTCTAACTACTTTCCTAAGGATCTATTACATCAATATATATCATTTCCAAACCAATAGATTCCTTTGCGTCGGCCAAGGAAGATCACAAACTCCAATGAAGAGTTGTAACATGTTCACAGATAGGTCAGACCTAAATGCATAGAACACTTCCTCAAATGAATGGAAAAATGTGCAGACCCTTGGGGAAGGTTAGCCATGAACCAAAGGACATTAAATGATGTGTCATTGAGATCCACAAGTCAAGGAATGATCCGCAAGCATTCTCCTTCAGCTGATTATCAAGAACTGTTAGGATGCTCTGCACTAAGAAAATAGTTGATCTTTTGATAGCGATATCTTCCCGGTAACTTATCCAAATGCTCTGAATTATTGATATGATGTAGATGAATGAATGTAGATGCTAATTCCAGATCTGCAAGATGTGAAATGTCAAAACTGGACCACAAGCTGAAACTACTTCTGACTAAACTGCTTGAACTGAACTGGAAAATGAAAGAACTAAAATGCAAACAAACTGAAATGCAAATGTTTTTGGTTGATGCAAGATTACTCTTGAACCAAGGATGCTCCTACATCAATGGAACTTGAAGATCCTTATGGCACCTGAAGAATGTTTGACAAACTAAAAAGATTATATAGAAAGTGCCCAGTCACTCCTACATCATCATCCCTACCTCCCATCGACAACCAATCCAACTTATCCATACTCCAAACTTATCCAATATCCACCTTACCCCAAACCTCACAAGTCCAAATTCCTAATCATGCTTCATCTTCACACATACCAAATCCCACTATCTCACAACTCTAACAACTCATCCAACAACAACAACTTCTAGACCAATAACTCCTAGACCAACAACTCCTACAACAAGTCCTTATTCAACAACTCCTAGACACCTAAGAAACACAAATACAACCACAATATTTATCCTTTCAACAAACACAACCTCAATCCCATATGTCATCCTCATCAATTTCATACCAACCTAGTCCAACCACATATCAAGATAATCTTACCTCAACCTATCCCACTTATTCTAATATCAACCAATATCCACATCAATCCATACCTCAAGGTCATCCAACTATTTATTCCAACATTTCACCTCATTCCCAAATCTACCTATAAGACTATCAAGATCCTTTAAAACAAGAACATGCAAGTCCTAGTTATCTTTCGAGCCAAAGTCCAACATCCCCGAGTCCTCCTCACGCTACCTATGACAAGGGAAACTGATAAGGGCCATTGTACCTTGGCATTTAATCATGTTTATTTGTCAAATCCAGGGTTGTGTCCATGGCAGTCTGCAATAGAAACTTAGCAATTGACAGTCCTAAGACTACCTACTGAAATGAAGCCTATTGATCCAAACAAATTTATGCTTTTGACTAATTGTTGTGAAAGAAACCTAGTCTAGGAATTGGAATAGTACAATACTGAAATGATCTATATGATTACAAAAGCTAAAATAGAAACAGACATTAAAATAGAAGCAAAACTGAATTAACAAGAATCTAATTTATTTCTATGAAAGTAGGAAAACTAAATTAATGAATGTGCAATAATATAAGAAAGCAATAACCAATACTAGCCTCCCTTCTTTCGGTAGAAATGGGCCCTTGCTCCACACCTTCAGGATTGAAGACTAAACAAAAATTTCAAAACACACAAATAGAAGAACCGCCTTCCTTTAATCTAGTATTTCCAAGATAGAGTATATTTTAAAAGTATATGTTTCTACAAAAATCTATGAGACTATATAAAAACTATATACTTATTTTGTCTCCATACATTATATATCAGTTTTTTGATGATATCATATCTTTGGAGTTTATCAGCTTACTCTCATTTCATCTTGAGATACAAAATATCTTTATTCTAAAGACTAATCATGCAACTACCTATATAAAAGTATAACCATGCAGAACTTCAAGAGACTTAAGTGACACTGGAGGTGTCCTTAAATCTAAAGTTTTGACTTTTGATAGAACAGGTCGTGGAGGCCCTGATAAAAAGGAATTACTTTAAAACAACATATTACTAGAAGTCCCTAATCCATGCAAAAATCAAATGGAAGGTGTACTTTGTCTTCTCCGAGCCACAGTAGTTGTCTTCTTCAAAAACTTTGACTTTCATGTACGGAACTCTAGAGCTTTACAGTAGCTCTGGAGATTCTGGCAGTGAAATAGCTCCAGAGATTCTGTGCAACTTCAGAGACTATGTGTAGTCAACAACAGCTCTAGAGATCACCAGATATCTCATTAGGACATAGCTCCAAACATTTCATGATCAACAACCCTTTTATCCTTCCATGCAAACTCTGGATTTCCTCCAACCATTCTAGAAAAATGTTGGAGTGTTTTGTAGTGTGTCTTCTACTCAACTCCAGAGATAGTTAGGAAAATCTTCGGAGTCTTCAAAAACCTTTCCTCACCTGATATATAGACACCTATGATAAAAAGAAGACATTTCAACTTAATTTCGTCAGTTTAAATCCAAAACATAGTCTTTTCATCACAACAAAAACTTCAACATTTCATCTTTAATTAACATAATTAAACAAGGTTTTATAGTTTTCATAGTGCAATTAGCAGATAAGGTAGTGCACAAAATGGAAAAAGGGAAAATAAGGGTGTGTTCTAATGAGTGCTATCTGCCACTCATCAGAAACACCACTCCTTCTTATGCATCCTGTGTGTATCCATCATCATCCAACCACATGCTTATCCAAGAGCTTCAAAGTCCATGTCCTTCTACCCCACCAATACCTCCAATTCCTCCATCACAATGTCCTCCCACCCCAAAAAATCCTTGAATACCCCCATCACCATGTTCCACCAACCCTCCACCAAAGGATCCCACTGAGATACTTTTACAAAGATTGGTTCAAGAAAAATTGATTGAGCTTCTTAAGATAAAACAATATGATCCAAATATCATTAAACCCTATTGGTAGAATGATGGATAATATTATGAATACCATAGGACTAAAGGTCATAAGACATCTGATTGCACCACATTTATCCTAATAATCCACAATCTTTTCAATTATAGAAAGGTTAAGCTTGCCAAATCATCTCAATCCCATGTGTCACCCCCATCATCATTCCATCCCAATCCATCCACATCAACCTATCCAATGAATATTCCTCAACATCCACCTCAAGATCCCCTACAACATGCACACACTAGTACTATCCATCCCATGTATTAAAATCAAGAGTCCTTAAGTCCTCCTCATGCTTCCATTGACAAGGGAAATACCACTCCAAGCCTTGCATCCTATACCAATCCATCTACTAATTCCCCTCGTCCATCCATCCCTATAGATCCTCTATCACAAAATCTTTCCAAATTTCCAAGTCCTAATCCATTAAGCCAATCCATAACCCACTTAAATCCCAACATATCAAACCTTCCATATAATCCCAATCCTATTAAATCCAATCACATTATCCCTCCAGCCGATCCTAATTTCATTATCCTTCCACCTAATCCTAATCCAACACCTTCCACCCTTATTATCCATCCATTATATTGTCTATCTACCCATACACTTATGAAGGATGTGATACAATGGCTATTAGCAAGGAATCAGCCATCTCCATGTTATCAAATATCCATCCTTGAACCTATCAAAGAACCTTCGAACACCATGCCTATTCCTCCAATTCCATATTATAGCCCACAACCTATCAAGCCTCTTGAAGAATGCCTTACCATAAGTGCAAGTCAAGATCTATTATACACTCATGTTGTTGATCATCTAGAGTCTATCAAGCCTATCCAAGAGTCTCCTACTTCTATCCAAACACAAGAACTGTGTCATGAGCTTAGTCCAAAGCATGTGGAAAACCAACTCCTAATACTAATCAAGATCTAAACATCCTATCTAATCCCATCCCCAATTCAATTCCAACATATGATCAACCTATCCATAACCTATATCTTCTCTATGATTGAGATATTATCTATGATCAAGTTTATACCCATGAGCAAGCAATCCAAGTTCATCCTATCCAATCCCAATATCACATTATTCATGTTAATCCTCTCTATGATCAAGATATTATTCATGATAAGGATCCAAATTCCTAAATCACCACCATCCATGAGCATGATATCCAAACTACTCCTATCCATTCTCCACCTAGTCCTATCCATGATTCTACAATATCCACATCCAATGATGAGACACTTGGTCCCCATGAACACATAGATAATCCAACAAATGTCTTGGATCATAGCACAATACCTCTTAATGAGCCTAGTGGTAATCAATATTCAAGAAGCCCAACACCATCTCCTATTGAGCACCCATTATCTGCTTAGGACCCTCGATCATTCTCCATTGATCCTTCGTTATCTACTATTGACCCTATTGCAAATCCATCATTCTATCCCCTTGGTCTTACTACCTTCATCCATGAATGTTCTCTCCTAGAAAAGGAACAACCACAATCCATCACCTCACCTTCCCATCAAATAATGGACTCGTGTCTTGTGTCCTAAATAACAAGCATCCCATTGCACATCGCATACTCCAAAACATGAACTATCAAGGTAAAGGCTTAGGCCTTCATGAACAAGGTATTTTGTAACCCATCCATGTAAAAGTTCCTCCGCAATCATATGGCCTTGGCTATATACCCAAAAGAAAACAATCCCAAGATGTTGGCACCACCTCCATGCCTCCTAAATCCACTTCTTTAATCCCAAACCCAATGCATTCCATCACACCTCCAAAACATATGTTTCCATTCCCCCTCCATCCTCATAAAAATCCCAAAAGCATGTGACCATACACCTTCCTCCATCTACTTTACCTCCACTCCTTCCAACCCCTAATATCCCCATCCTTAAATCCCCTCATCCCTTTATTCACAAGTCCACTAATCCCTCCATCCACACAACCCACTCCCCTAAATTCCCCAAAATTCTTAATCATGATCAAAGAATGCACATATTGACCAAACATGAATCCATCACAACCCCCATGGGATTCAAAAATATAAATTTGGATGCCTCCCCATATAAAGAAAAAACTCCATTAAAGCCTAAGAATGATCGTGCCACAAGGCATCAATCTCTAACATCTGAGCAAAATCTCACACCTCAAAAAGAAAAAACAACAACAAAAATGGTGTGGGTCCCCAAGAAAAAGGAACTTAATCCAAATAAAGCATCCATAATCCAACAATCCCAAAAATCTCGTTCCCTATCACAAAATCCTACAATTCCTAAGACCATTTGGGTCCCAAAATAACTAAATCGGCCATCCCCTAAGAAAACATCTCCATTACCCCCAACTGCCCCTTCCATTCAAAAGCTTCAAAATCTAATTCAATGTGTGAAACCGTTGGTCTTGGTTCCTTTCCATTCCACGACATTCCCACATACCTCCATCTCCCCATCTTCTATCTACTATCCCACATATTTCCCCCATCATATCCTTATGGTCCATGCTTTTTCATAATCCTTCCATACATAATCCACATCATAATCCACTATCCTTCCCTAAATAATCCACATCCTAATCCACCTCCATCTCCCTCTCATGCAATCCTCTACCAATATACATGCGCAAAATGACACTTGACATGATCCATATGAAACATCCCTCTATAATGGGACATTATCACCTTTCATGGAAGTAGACACTTAAGTCCCCATCCTATTCCAAATACCTCTTATCCATATTCCCCTATCCCAAAAAATAAAAAATAAAAAAAATAGTAAAGAGAAACCCCTTCATCCAATGGTGAAAACCACCTCAGTGGTGCCTTGGATAAGTACCATGATGAAAACCTAGCAAATAGGCGTCATGTGTAGATTCCTTGTCTATGTGTCTTACACTTGGGGGCATGTTGTCTCATCCATCCCATCCTATTGTTTTTCCTCCTATCCTACCATCTTCGTCCATCCTCTCCTCATACCTACCTATGCCATTTACCTATCCACATACCCATCTTCCCTTCCTTCTTTTGATCTTGATAAAGACAAGGGGTAAAATGTTGAAAAATACTTTGGACATCTCTTGATCTACCTCATCCTTTCTATCCAATCCTATCACCTTATCATTACAAGTGCTATCATGTAAAAACTTGAGTCCAATACCTAAAATGGGGCATGTTATTCGTATTCGACATAGTCCTTAGAGATCACATTCTGAATTCTTCCGTCCATCTATCGTTTATGCATTTCCCATATATTATCCACTATTACCCATCCTTCTACCTATCCATCCATTTTACACTTCCTATCCCTCCCATCCACTATCGTCCATTTGTCTACCTATTCATGATTTTCCCTTGTCATTGGTATCTAGCATGTAGGCTATCCAAACTACAATCCAATGTCATTGCATAACATACCAAAAATCCAAAAAAATCATAACATTACCAAAAATCCAAAAAAATCAAAAACATTCTCAAAAATCCAAAAATATCATTACATTTTCCCAAAAAATCATACATTACCAAAATTTCAAAAAAATCAAAACATTCTCAAAAATTTAAAAAAAAACTCAAAACATTTTCCAAAATCCAAAAAAAATCATAACATTTTCCCAAAAATCCAAAAAAAACAAAACATTTTCCAAAAATTCAAAAAAATTACAACATATCCTAAAAACACCAAAAAAAATCAAATATCCAAAAAATCCAAGCAATAAAATCCAAATTCAAGTCATCTTTAATCCATATCAATCTAGTCAAAGTAATCTAGCCAAATTATCCAATCGCATCCTTGGTTTTGTTCCAATCTTGTTGTCAACCCAATCATTCATCATCATCATCATCATCAATGGGATATATTGTTCCCGCATTCTTGTGTTCATCTAGGGATATATCGTTCCCCACAATGACAACACTATCTCAATCAATCAATCAATTATCTGTTTACATCTTGACAGAGGCAAATACCTTGTTTGTTTTTGAATCATTTGTGCATGCTTGCTTGTGTGTGTTATCATTTTATCTTGCATTTATATCAAGTTCTTCTTACTCTAGCTAATGTTCATATCTTATGTCTAGACAAGGTTGTATTACGTTGGGCAAGTTTGTGCAAAGGATACAAAGTCACCCTGGTCCCTTATACCTTGGTGCATAACATCCTTTTGCTATATCAAATAAGGATCGCTCTAGATACTATACCAGCATAACTATCCCCTCTCTATCCACTTTATCCATTATGACTATAACTTATCTATTTCCAAATCATATTCTAGACCATTCTTCACCTCTCAACCTATCTTTCTTCACTATCTATTTCACCTATCTCTTTCAACTTAACAATTCATCTTAGCTATCCATTCTTAGCCCTTCACCTTATCCATCCTTTCTCTTGTATTCATTTCCTTATCCAACCCCTTTCATCTATTTCGAGAGCATACCCATGTTCTTCTAACCCACCTGTTCTCTCGAGGGGGCATCCCATCCTTACATCATTCCTCCTCATCAATCCTTCAAGTAGCTGGGGAATCCTTTTCTCTCCATCCATACCTTTTCTTCTTTGAAATGATGTTACTTCTCTTCGTCGCGACATCATCTCAAAGAGGGGAAAAACGTAGACACCTAAAATTGACCATGTCTTACAGCATTACCTTTCGACATCACTCGTGACACCTCGCGACATCTTGCGACACAACTCGCTCTATGACCCCTTCCATAATCTAATTAGTTAAATAAATTATATTTATTTAACTAATCTCATTTATCCATTTATCCTCCTTTTAGACCAAATTAAATAAATCTTATTTATTTAATCTCATTTTCCTCCATCATCCAATTTAAATAAATTAGATATTTATTTAAATCCCACATGTCTCTCATAATTTAAATAATTTTATTATTTAAATTATTTATCCCACTCACATCTCTATTTTTAACCTCATTAATTGTGCGTCATAAGCACTTCCTCTCCCCTAATCCCATTTCCCCACTCCCATCCTTATTTTAGCCACTTGTCATCCTCATTGAATGTGCCGCATAAGCACTAATTTTAAATTTTCATCCTATCCGTCCACCTCACACCTCACCCTTCTAATCTTAGCCATCCATTATATCCTTCTCAATCTATAAAAGGAAACTCTCATTTCAATATCAAGCCCCCCAACAAATTTTCATATGCACGCATATCTATCATTTTCTATCTCTATTTTCATGGCTATTTCATATCCAGGTTATGTTGGTTTTTGTGAGCAGTCCACAATACCTCATCCATAGAACAAATTTGGTGGAGCTCGGGTGCACTCTACCCCATTCTATTAGAAGTCTGAATTTGTGCAGGGTTGAGGGTTTATTGTTATTGTTTATCTTTCATGTTATTTCCTTGCATTATTTTCATAGCTTCATTTTTGGCACGCCCAATTTTAACCCTATTTTTTGGCAAGATTTGCAAGTTTTGTTGTAGGTTGAATTGCTTTTTGGTCAAGATCTGAGGGTCACTTGTTGGAGATGGCCTCCTACACTGAAATCGACCCCTCCATTGAATCTGAAGAAGCTCGTGGGTGAAAATTGATATAAAATACCCTATATTTCTGAAACTAAAAAAATTTTGAAATTTTTTTAGTTTGGGCTCCCTTGCAGGTTCGTACCATATGGATCCATACGGACTCCTGTGCAGTCACCTCCATAGAACACCAAAATCATTTCTCTATAGTTTTCTTGCTAATATTTTGCATTGGTTTCTAAGTTTTTATTGGCAGGGTTAATTATTTTTCATCGCGGATGGTTTTCAATAGTTTATATCATTGAAATTTTACATTGTTTATATAGTGGACTTTCCAACCACTACTCCCGTAGGCCGCATAGCCCATAGGACCATGCCCTATCCACAGAGCCTTGGCATTAATTTTATGGGTAAACCACACACCAAACCACTTTAAGTGACCACCTATGGCTTCTTTGGCACTAACCACCATACTCTCTAACCCCCAAACTATCATTCTTTCAACACCCATGGCCCTAGATTCTAGGCACCACGATCACCTGGGCTTTTTACCCCATGGTCACTTGGCCTCTAACTACTAGGAGAGCCTCTAGCTGCCTGGCATTCTTTTTATTTTTTCCCCCTCTAACCTTGGTCACATGAGTGACTAGGGGCTAACCCTTCACCACCAGCACCCTGACTGCTAGACTTAACTATCTGCCCAAACCACGCCATGTGGACAAGTCCCTCTAACAACTAGTATTTTAACTGACTGCCAGCATAGACCTCCAGACATAACCGCTGCTTGTGACCACTTTTAGGTTAACCGCCAACGGTTAGCCCCTAACCGCCAAAGCCTGCCCTATTTCCTCCAAGCTTCTTAAATAGGTTATTTCTTTCTTTTTTGCATAACTTTTTGCAAGTGTATCAAATTTTCATGAAACTAGAAGTGTTGGAAAGTTGACTCACCTAGATTCATTGTGACGTAGACCTCATCAACATATCTATCGCAGGTTCTCAGGTATAATCCTTCAAAGTCAACCTTTCTTTTCAAAATTCATTTGTCATAACTTCTGCAAATCTTAATGAAATTTGATGAATTTTTTTTTAAAGTGCTTAGAATCTCATGTAGAATCTTCTCATCTAATCCATTCTACTATAGTAGTTCATCATTTTTATATTTTATCAAATTTATCTTTTTTATCCTAACGCTTGTCTTGTAGCTTTCTCTTGCCAAAAATCAAAACTATTAAAACTACTAACAAGTTGTTGTAGATTTGCATGTCAAAGAAATTATTTTATCACTAATCTAGGCACTTAGTCTAATCTAGGGGGATAGTAATTGAACATTGTTTTCTTTGTCTTCAGATTTTGAAAAGGGTGTATGCTCTCTCCTTGCACCTTTTGGTGACCTTGGAGATCAAAATCCCCTTCATTATCATTATTTTATTTGATCAATCCCAGAGACATTATCTCATGTATGCTCTCCCCTTGCGCTTTGTGTGATCCTAGGGATCAAAAGTGAATAGTGTTCCTTACCTTTAGGAGGCCTGCTAGGGGATTTCATCACCCCTAGGGATGACCTCAACCACATGTTCTGTCAGGGTATATCAAAGGGGGGAGAGTGAAATATGAACCTCAATCTAGTCATGCAGTCATTGGGACAACCTTGGGGCCTTGAGTGATTCAACACACAAGGTGAAGTGGTGTTTTCTTAATCATGTATGCCACATCCATTCAACAGGCTAGTGTTCACAGACTTGAGCCTCATCGTACCTCGTGTATTTGGAGGACTCCCCTAGAAGCTCGTAAAGCCTAGTTAAGACCTTTGACTATCATATCATGCAATGCATAGCTGCAGCAGGGGAGAAGAGTTCATGCTATTATCTCCATTGTTTGAGATGGAATAAACTTTGGGCAAGACTTTAGTCTCCAAGGTAAGGGGTGTAAGGTGGTACATGACCTTGCATTCCCTATCTATCCAAGCATGGTAAATGGTATCAAGGGGATAGAAATCACCATTATTTAATAGTGGATATTGAAGACACACCTATGTGAGTCCATGGGATATGACACTCCTACTTGAATAATTATAGGTTTTTTCATGTGCTTGGTGTGTTTTCCTTATGCAAAACTAGTATAAGCCACTTTAGCCGCAAAGCAATTCGCACCTATTTCCTTGTTAAGTCAAGTCAGTCGTTGCATTTTTGTGTTTGTTTTTCTTGCCAAAATCACAAAAAACTCAAAATCCAAAAAACCAAAATATCTCCAAAAATCAAAAAAATCAATCTTCCAACCAAATCTAAAATCTGTCCTAATCATTTGCTTGCATCATAATCGTCCATCTAATTATCTTATTCCAATCATCTTTTTCATCCAATCCAATCAATTTTACCCTAATAATCCATATGTAACCTGAAGATCGTTATGGCACCTGAAGAATGTTTGACGAACTTAAAATATTATATAGAAAGTACCCAATCACTCCTACATCATCATCCCTACCTCCCATCGACAACCAATCCACCTTATCCATACCCAAAATTTTATCCAACATCCACCTTACCCCAAACCTCACAATTCTAAATTCCTAATCATGCTTCATCTTCACACATACCAAATCCCACTATCTCACAACCCCAACAACAATCCTAGACCAACAACTCCTAGACCAACAAGTCCTATAACAACAAGCCCTTATTCAACAACTCCTAGCCACCCATGAAACACAAACACAACCACAACCTTTATCCTTTCAATAAACACAACCTCAATCCCATATGTCATCCTCATCAATTTCCAACCACAAATCAAGCTAATCTTACCTCAACCTATCCCACTTCTTCTAATATCAACCAATATCCACATCAATCCATACCTCAAGGTCATCCAACTATTTATTCCAACATTTGACCTCATTCTCAAATCTACCTACAAAACTATCAAGATCCTTTACAACAAGAACATGCAAGTCCTAGTTATCCTTCAAGCCAAATTCCAACATCCTCGAGTCCTCCTCACGATGCCTATGACAAGGGAAACACCACTCGTACTTATGCATCCTATGTGTATCCATCATCATTCAACATCATTCTTATGTTGAATATATAGATATACTGAGAGGCGGGTGAATCAGTATATATTCAAATCTTTGTTCATTAGATGCATTCAATCCAATGTAAACATTTAAACCATATGAAGCACAAGAACATTCACACACATAACACTAGATTTATGTGGAAACCCAAGATGGGAAAAACCACGGTGAGCCAGTTGCTTGGATCTACTATCCAAATCTAGCCTCACAAATAGAATGAAGTTTACAAAGAATTTTATGGGCACCAACCTACAAAAGACACCAATGCCCTGTTACAATGATTTATGAGCACCAACTCAAAGGAAGCATCAAGTCCTTGATACAGTGCTTTATGGGCACCAACCCAAAGGAAGCACCAACTCCCTAAAACAAGGCTTTATGGTCACCAACCCAAAGGAAGCACCAACTCCCTAAAACAAGGCTTTATGGTCACCAACCCAAAGGAAGCACCAACTCCCTGAAGTGCTACAACACTTAAAAATGAGGCACCAACCTCTGCTCTATGATTCTTGATAGAAGGCTCAATTACCTTTGCAATAATAACTCTACTAACACTTTGACACCCTTAATTTGTTTTGATCACTCAGACACCTCTGTACTATCATCTCTGATATCCTCTTGATTATTTGACTAATTTTGATAGCCAAGTACCTCCGCAAAACTAACTCTGCTATAGATCATGCATTATTGCTTGTACAGATTTACTTGTGTCTCATTTGATTCTTTGCTTATATTCCCACACACCCTTAACAATATTTGATCCTTCATATATACCCTCTGCAGGTCTTCTAAACTTCATCTTTGTTGGCCTTAGGCTACCATGTAACATGAAATGTGCAACCGGTCTTACATGTCGGCTCTGCAAACACCTAGCCATTCATACACTAACTCTAGACACAATGCGGTACCAGAGAGGTGAAATATCATGTGGATCAAGTAATGAACACTATGGGACATAGAAATAATTCCCATAGACTCCCCTTTCAGGTCCATGCTTCCACTTGCTGATGAAAGCATTCGGCCAATCATTTGACTGAACCTTCAGAGCACAACTACATAGTCTTCACATTGTCGCTTCCAAAAACATCTGCGGTGATCTAAAACACTTGAAATCTAAACTGAGCATATATATTGACCATATGAACTTATCTTTCAAACAAAAAACCCAAACATCAAGTGCAGAAGAATGCGGTGGATTCATGTTCTATCTCTGATAACCTTACACAGCAACATGACTTGTTCTCACTCTGCTAACTCTGGAAAACTCTCCGATAACTCTTATGCTTTAAAACTTGGATCATGCATACATCATAGTTGTCTCTGGCTATCCTCCAAACTGTAAGGCCATATCTTCATTTATGGTAGAATGCGGTAAAATCTCCTATGCTTCTGGTACTTACAACAAATTGAACTTCTCACTAACAGTTTCCTTCAACATTTCTTTTCACCAAAAAACAAGAAGTCACAACTCCTTCATATCAGCATATCAATATTGACAACATTCCTATCCATGAACTTTAGAAGATAAGGTACAACTGTGTACCGATGATACTGATCCCTTCTCATGTTCATATCAAGTCTTTCACATCACAACTCCTCTGATCATTACTCCTTTGACATCAATGACAACATATGCAACAATCTCCCCCTTTGTCATTGATGGCAACATTAACTTGATATTCAACTTTTCTCCCCCTTTGACATCAAGGGAAAATGGCCACTGGTCTTCCTTTGTACTGAAAAAACATACAAGCTCCCCCTATCTATGTTATCCCTTACATACCTTTGCTATCTCTTTATCTTCTTTCTCTCCCTGAGAGGCAACCACTGTAATCCATGGATGGTAAATGAATCTTGAATTGTTCCCTCTGGATAGATGCAGCATCTATGCATCTAATTGTGAGAAGGAGAGGGAGGAGAAACAACCCCTAGATTATTCCTGAGATATTCAAATGCGTCCTTAGAGAGCACTTTTGTGAAGATGTCTACAACCTGATCCTTTGTAGGTATTGTTACCTATTTGTGCACCTTAGCCCAAACAGGCAAAGCTGAGATAGCACTGTATTTTTACCTCAAGGAGACATAACTATGGCTGCTATAGATACAAATGGCTATTGTAATATACTAAAATCATCATAAATCAATGATGAAGACAGAAGTCATAATGGTAGTACACAAAGAAGAAGAAAAATGAGGGACAGACCTACAAGCAGAGACCTATATCAAGTATCTAACACATGAGGGGTTAGAATAATAATGTCAGAGAAGAGCTCACTGCTGATCCCAGAAGGCCTACTACCCAGGTAGGAGGCCGTTCTAGTTAATCATCTCTACCAGGATCATGCATCAACTCATTAAGAGTTGCTACAGGGTCCAGAGAGATGGGAAGGACATCCTACATGAGCAGGAGACATTCAAGAGTAGATAAGAGGATGAAAGTAAGCTACAATTTCATATTGCTTCAATTTTATTCATTACAACTTTTTTAAGTCCCATATGATAAAGGTACACAGTTTGTTAAATTCACTTATGATTATAAGCAATTGCATTAAGCAATAAATTTCAGATGTACTTTCCTTATGCAATTGATAGTTTTACAAAAGAAGAACAACAAACAAGTCATTGCACAAAACAACTGCTTATATTCACAAGGAAATTTTATTCAAAGTTCCCACACAAGCCATGGGAATTGACTATAAATGATGAAATGAAAAGAACACATATACATCTAAAACAAGAAACATAGAGAAGAGAAGGGGATCCATCATTACCCGTGAAGATGAATCCCCCACTTGTAGCTGCACCATCTTCAGAGTTTCTCTAGTTTAGCCTCTAGAAGTAGTTGCAAGAGGAAGAAAGAGAGATGTTAGAGCTTAGGACATCCTTCACTCATATATGATAAAAGCATCAAATGTACATGTTCTCTTTTCAGAAGCATCAAATAGGAAATGAAAGAGATAAAGAACCATCCAAATGCAAACATGCAGCCACAAGGAGATGCAAAAAATGAAGACCACATAAGTAGAAAGGAGTCTCCTTGCCTCTATTTTTTCTCTAAATTTTGTTCTGAATGTGTAGGTATGTGAAGATGCAGCATTAAAAGAAACCTTGTCAAGCCCCTGACAAGTCTGAAATAGATTATAAAGACAACCTAATAATGAGATCATGGAAAAAGAGGATGAGCAGTCACATTGACTGTTTCCAGACAGCCTAACAGTCATAAAAAAAGTAGTCATAGGAGCAGCAGTCCATCAATGAAAAGGGGAGTCATATTAGCATGAGCAGTAGAGATGATTGTGATAAGAAGTATACATCATTCTTAAGAGAAAAAAGGAACAGTCAGAGACAACCAAGTCATGCAGGATAGTCATGAAGACAACATGGTCTAACTTAGGGTTTGGAGACATAGTCAACAAGGACTAAAAGGAAGGCTTTAATTCTCCTAAATAATCTCACCTTGCATTCATTTAGAAAGATTTACAACACATTTGGAGGGACCAAGATATCTTGCAGAGTTCACAGTGGTTAGATGAAGTGAAATCACAAGGACATTCATACAAGAGAAGATAGTCTGAAATAGGTACAGACAAAAAAGAGACAAGAAATAGAAAGCATGTACATCTGTATATCTTAATAGAAGGAATTAGTGAGGCCTGTAAAGACCACAGAGATCTGAGAGACCGAACTACAAACTACAAGGATCCATTACAAAAGATCTCAATAACAAGGGTTTTGAAGATGATAAGAAAATATGACTTAGTCAGCACAGTGACAAAAAGACTAAAGATCTACCACAGACAGTGACATTGAAACTTGCATGTAATTGATAGTCACATGAGAGTCATCAGAGATAGTCAAGACTGCAGATGACAGTCATAACAGTAAGATGTAAGGAGACATGCATGGTTGTAAGGGTTGTCAAGGGTGCTTGAAGTTATCTCTATTATCTTATATGACAGTCTTGCTTCTTGAATGAGTATGGTTAAGGTTTTGTTGCAGTCATCTCTATCAAAACAATAATCACTTACTTTAAGAAAAAGTCACCTAACATCATAGAGCAGTCACTTATTAACATGGAATAGTCATGATGTAAGGTGTAGTCATCAAACATGAGGAGCAGTGATTGAACAGTGAGGAGAGGCCACTAGAAGCATGTGTAGGTTTAAAAGTCTGAATAGATACTGAGTTTCATGTCAAAGTAGAGCAGATATAACAGTATTTTGTTTGCCCTTTGACTTGAAGCCATCCATAAGTGACAGAGGACTGTCAAGGTAGGAAAGGCTTGTATAAGTTGTTTTTCATACCAACAAATCTTATCAAGTCCTATATAAACCTATTGTAGATCTTGACATAGTCTTACCATCATTCTAAAGCCATGTTAGAAATCATTAGATAGCTTCATCACTTGCTACAGGATCTTGATGTTGAGGTGGTCAGAGAAGGGTTTAAGAGATAGAGATACCTACAAAGATTCAAAGGTAACTGCAGGTTTGTCAAAATACAAAGGTCAAGGTGGCAGTCATAGAGAAGCTAGAATAGTCACACTAAGGGAGCAGTCACATAGAAGTTGGAACAGTCACACTAAGGGACCCATGATCAAAAAGGTTATATATCAATGTCTTTCCATTTTCTCAAAGAAGGAGGTCACAAGCTTACCTAACAAAGTGTAAGGTTGAAATGAAAGCACTAAAGGTTGTACAATCTATATCAGGTCTGTCATTTAAGCTCTCATTCCTACACATACATTCAAAGGTCTGTCAGAACACAAAAGACTCCATAAAAATGTTGACAGACTTGTTGAAAGAAAGCAATCTAATGACTATCTAAAATAAAGGGAGACAGTCATGAAATGACTGTCATAATAAAAGACAGAGTAGTCTTGAATGAGACATTGGTCTGAGAAGGATGGAGTACTTGATAGGATCAAAGATGAGGCCCATCTTAAAACTCTATCTCAGTGGCTGATGCCTTGCAAGTTCAAGAAATACAGAGGTTAGATATCTAGCATGAACCAAGAAATCATAGTCTTATATATTCAGTAAACAAAGTTTGAAGGTCCTTCAAGCTTCATACAAGTTTGTATGACTGCAAGTAGAGGGACTGTCAACACATGTTTGAGATAACACTCCTTCAAGTGACTTCCAATAGTACACATGTTTGAGATAACAGATGGGTTTTTTAGAGAAAAATAGTAGAAATAAAGGTCTCATCATCACCTACAGATCAAGAGCCATATAGAAAGAAAAGAAGCAGAGTTTTCACAGTTGTTTCTTGAAGGAAAGAACAACAACAAGAAAGAAACTACTTACCAGTATGAGGAAGCAGTGAAGCAGAGAGGAGACCCATCAAAGAAGCAATGCAAACCACTCCATGGCAATGCCCTTATGAAGGAGCAGAGCAGTAGAGAGGAGCAGAAAAAGAAAGAAAGCAAATGATGCTCAGTAAGGGTTTCAAAACCTTTTTTTGGCAAAGTAAGATGCCCTAAAACTTGGTCAAACACTGACCAATGTTTTAAAATTTTCTTTCTTCCTTAAAAATCAATGAAACCATCATAAGCCCATGGGGAAAAACACTAACCTAATGTTTAAGAAATTAAATAAAATACCATCATGAGCCCATGAACGACCCTTTGAGAAGTGTTTGAAGTCAAGGAAAGACATTATTACCTTTATTCTTCCCTTCCATGGTCAAAATATAATATTCTAGTTTACTTTAACACCTATTAAGGTAAAGGATAATTGAACTTACCTTAATACTTGTTAAGTAAATAAAATAACATTGTAATTTACTCTAACACTTATTAAGGTAAGTAAATAACTATAAATTACCTTTAATATTTGTTAAAGTAAACTCATAACTCACCTTCAAATCATGCAAGAGAAGATAAAGACGAAGTCAACATGATGTATAAAGGCATGCAAAGGGGATATGATTTCAATTTACTTTGACTTTTTAGTCAAACTATGCCATTTTTAGAGGTCCACTTGGTCAAGTGGCAAGATGAGGGGAGTTCAAAGCTAAAATCACTCATGATGGAGTAGTTTGAAGCCCTCAAATATGGATTTTTTTCCTTGCTCGCCCAGCAACTGGGAGTTTACTGATTTGGTTGAAGGCTCCTTTTCCAACCACCTCATGCGTCAGGAGAGGACTTCAGTTCGAGTGGAGTTGACTTCCCCACATTTTAGAGAGATTTTTGTAGTAAAAGAGAAAGTGCAGGATGCTTTTTTCTTAGTTCTTGTTTGTTTTCCTTTGTACACAACAAAGAAAACTTATGTATTGTAACTCATCAGCATTTATTTTCATATAAAGCAACAGTATTTTTTACAGTATTTTCAGATATTCTTGGAAGGTACTCTTATTATTTCTCAATAAAGCAATGTGTTACTGATGCAGAGGTAGGAGGACCAAAACTATCCTCAATAACATTAACAAATAAAAGAACTAATCCAATTTCTTTGGTCAGGTTGAAGAGAACATTAATACGTATTTTTCCTCCAATTTTCATGAAGATCCAATGGTAGGGGAGAAGGTTATGATTTTTTTCCCAAAACTGCAAACCCTAGGCATCGTTTAGACCTACCCTCACCAAAATTGCAATATCTCTCACAAAACATAATGAAATTATACCAAACCAAAATAATTGTAAACTAGAAACACATATCTTTCCATCCATCTATTATATGCACCAATGTGAGGCTCTGTCAGGCTGTACCATGCATATTTTCAGACTGCATTGTCAGAAAATTAAACTCTGCAGACCTACCCTCAATAAAAATGCCATAACTTATTCAAATATTAATGAAATTTGATGCAACAAAAAGAAATGGAAAGTAGACTCAATACTCTTTCCATCCATACCACATTATAGTCATATAAAATCTGTACAAATCCGTACCAATCTCTGAAACAGCAGTTTAACATTCAGAAATGCAAAAACAAGGGTATCTTTTATTGATATCACATCAAAATGTAACAACCCACATTCTCCAACCTTCTCCCCTCCGCCTTCACAAATGGATACAAGGCCTTTTAAAGGCATTACAATTTGTCTTTTCAATTCCTAACTTCCTAGGAACGAATCAAGAGTCAAATGACTCTTCACCTTCCCTCATTTTTACATTTTTGAAAGATAACTTTTCCCATTTTGCAAATGAAAACAAAACTTGAACATTTAACCTTCCTAATGACTTCATCAAATGAAATATGACTCAAATGACCTTACTACAACATTGAATCTTCAAAATTGACTCAAATCCCAAAATTAGTCTATGAAGCATCAGTTTATGAAGGTGCTCCTGCACCATACAACCAACCAACAAAGATTTCCAAGTCCCTTGGAAATGTATTTGCAACAAAAGTCTTTTTCTGCATCTCCTCTGTCTTCATCTTCTTCAGCTTCACATCAAGAAAGGTGACCAACCAACCAACAAATCAAACTACCATCTTCACAGAGCATCCTCAGGCTCCTTCTACTCCCATCAGTGGAGTACTCTTCAGGCTGCAACATCAAGTGCCTCTTCAGTCAGGTCTCCATCTCTCTCACTGCTTCACAACAAACCAACTCACCAAACCATTCATCTCACCCAACAGTAGATTTTGGTGATGCACCTACCACTCTCTCCTTAGTGGTTTCTCTCTACACCCTTATCCAGCCTAATCTCCATTGCAGAATGGTCATGACAGACCTTCTCTTGTCTGCCCACACACACAACCTCAGAAAACATCCTTCTTGTAGCTAGATGGATAAGCACCTGCAACCAAACAACTTAGCAAACCAAAAATAAAGGTCACCAACAAACTTTAACTCTTCATCTCAGAAATAACATCTCCTCCCAGAGCTTTTGCTAGCTCTGATACCAATATGATGCAGAGGTAGGAGGACCAAAACTATCCTCAATAACATTAACAAATCAAAGAACTAATCCAATTTCTTTGGTCAGGTTGAAGAGAACATTAATACATATTTTTCCTCCAATTTTCATGAAGATCCAATGGTAGGGGAGAAGGTTATGATTTTTTTCCCAAAACTGCAAACCCTAGGCAGCGTTCAGACCTGCCCTCACCAAAATTGCAATATCTCTCACAAAACTTAATGAAATTATACCAAACCAAAATAATTGTAAACTAAAAACACATATCTTTCCATCCATCTATTATATGCATCAATGTGAGGCTCTACCAGGCCGTACCATGCATATTTTTAGACTGCATTGTCAGAAAATTAAACTCTGCAGACCTACCCTCAATAAAAATGCCATAACTTATTCAAATCTTAATGAAATTTGATGAAACAAAAAGAAATGGAAAGTAGACTCAATACTCTTTCCATCCATACCAAATTATGGTCATATAAAATCCATACAAATCCATACCAATCTCTGAAACAGCAGTTTAACATTCAGAAATGTAGAAACAAGGGTATCTTTTATTGATATCACATCAAAATGTAACAACCCACATTCTCCAACCTTCTCCCCTCCGCCTTAACAAATGGATACAAGGCCTTTTAAAGGCATTACAATTTGTCTTTTCAGTTCCTAACTTCCTAGGAACGAATCAAGAGCCAAATGACTCTTCACCTTCCCTCATTTTTACATTTTTGAAAGATAACTTTTCCCATTTTGCAAATGAAAACAAAACTTGAACATTTAACCTTCCTAATGACTTCATCAAATGAAATATGACTCAAATGACCTTACTACAACATTGAATCTTCAAAATTGACTCAAATCCCAAAATTAGTCTATGAAGCATCAGTTTATGAAGGTGCTCCTGCACCAGTTACCTTCTCAGATATATGTGTTATCTGATTGATTGAATGATCTTGATGAGAAGTTTGTCTATGGTTTTAAACAAATCCTTTTAAATTTCATGTCTCATTCCTTGAAACTTGATACAAAAAATCAATTGATTCATACAGGTCATAGGTTGAGTTAGTCATTTTTTCAACTTTTGTAGTTGTGAAAGCTTTTAGTTTTCCTCCAAAGAAGTAGAAAAGGTTCTAGCCTTCCTATGAAATATTAATGTATGAGCATTGTTCAGGCTGAGTTGTGTAAGCAGGCTCTTTTGAGAGAAAATTGTGAGTCAAGATAGCAAGGATAGAACTTATAAACTCGGTGCATCACCTCCTTGGATCTAGTTTTTCAGTTTTATAGCAATCTTTTTATCCCTTTTCCTTGCAAATATAGAAGATTGAAGAGATTCATCAGGGAACCAACCCTCTCTGGAGGTTCACCTTCACAATAGATGGCCCACAGTCTGAAGGTGATCCCATGTTTCACAGGTTATTGAGCTTCAAGCTTGACAAGGGTGCAATCCTCATGACAACAGGTACAAATTCCAATTTTGCTTCTTGATTTGTAGCCTTTTCTCTTAGAAAGTGATATTTAATGGATATGTGCTTGGTTCTAGAGTGCATTACAGGATTCTTTGAAATATTGATGGCACTTGTATTATCACATAAGATGGGAATGGGCTCATCATATATTACCTTGATATCCTTCAATGTTTGCTTCATCAATAATACTTGAGTGCAACATGATACTGCAACTATGTACTCTACTTATGTTGTTGATAGAGAAACTGAATCCTATTTTTTACTAAACCATGAAACTAATTTGTTACCCAAGAAGAAAGCTCCACCATTGGTACTTCTCTTATCATCAATGTTGCCTGCACAATCTACATCAATATATGTTGTCAAAGAGAATTCATTATCTTTTTGATACCATAGTCCGTAATCCATAGTGCTATTCAAATATCTGAAGATTATTTTGACTACCTTCACATGTGTTTCTTTTGGATCAACTTGAAACCTTGCAGCCATAAAAACAAGCTTGCATAATGGAAGGTCTTGAGGTTGTTAAGTACAGTAGATCCCCAATCATATACCTATACAGAGTCTAATCAACCTGTGGTGACTCATCATCTTTACTTAGATGACAACTTGTTACCATAGGTGTACTTACTAGTTTGCAGTCTTCCATACCAAACTTTTTCAACATTTCCTTGATATACTTTGCTTGTAAAATAAAGACACTTTCATCTATATGAGTGATTTGAAGTCTAAGAAAGAATGATAGTTCACCTATCATAGATATTTTAAATTCCTTTTACATCTCTTATGTAAACTTCTTACACATTTCATCAATGCCACCAAAGATAATATCATCAACATATACTACTACTATTAATATGTGCTCATTATCTATTTTGATATATAGATTACTATATGTTGTACCTTTCTTGAAGCCTTGCTGGAGTAAATACTTATCCAACCTTGCATACCAAGCCCTAGGGGCTTGCTTGAGACCATATAGTGCCTTTCTCAATCTTCAGATAGTTGAAATCCCTCAAGTTGCTCAATGTAGACTTCTTCTTCTAAATCACCATTCAAGAATGTTGACTAAACATCCATTTGATAAACCTTGAAGTCTTTGTGGACTGCAAATGCAATAAACATCCTCATTGCTTCTAACCTTGCTACAAGAGCAAAGGTTTCCTCAAAATCTATACCTTCAACTTGTGTATAACCCTTGTAGACTAATCTTGCCTTGTTTCTAACAACTTGTCCCTCTTCATTTAGTTTATTCTAAACACCCATTTTGTGCCTATCACATTCTTGTCTACAGTTCTTGAGACCAATTCCCAAGTCTAATTTTCTCTATCTGGTTGAGTTCTTCTTCCATAGCCTTAATCCATCCTTCATCCTTGCTAGCAGCAAAAATGGTTTTAGGTTCCATCTTAGACAACAAAGAGAAGTTTACCTATTCATTTTTCCTTGCAAATATTCTTCTAGTCTGTACTCCTTCATTCTTGTCTCTAATTATATGATGTTCTGAATGGTTTTTCTAAACATACTTAGCAGGAGTCTTGGTGGCCTTCTCTTGTGTTTCTTCTCTTTCTTCAACTCCATCTTCTTCTTCTGTGCAAGTAGATCCCTCTGAGAAACATTCTTCTTGATCATAAGTGGATGGACATCAGTCTTCATCAACCCTCACGTTTGCACTTTCAACTATCTTTTGTAGCCTATTGTTGAAACACTTATATGCCTTACTTCTAGATGAATATCCAAGGAAGATACCTTCATCTGATCTTGAATCAAATTTTCCTAGAATATTATCATCTCTCCTGACGTAGCACTTACTTCCAAATGCCCTGAGATGTTTGATTGAAGCAGGTCTACCTTTCCACAGCTCATAATGTGTCTTGGAACTGTTTACTCTTAGTTGTCCTCTGTTGAGAATGTAGACTGTGGTATCATGTACTGTCTCTTTCCAATATCTGTCTAGAATTTTTGCATCATTAAGCATAGTTCTTTCCATCTCTTGTACTATCCTATTTTTCCTTTCAACAACTCCATTTTGTTGAGGGGTTCTTGCACCAGATAACTGCCTCCTTATTCCATGTTCTTCACAATATTCCTCAAACTCATTTGATGTGAATTCACCACCTCTATCTGACCTTAAGCACTTGATTCTAGAATTCATTTAATTTGCAACCATAGACTTCAAAATCTTGAACCTAATTAAAGCTTCTGATTTCTCTTTCAAAAATGTAATCCATGTCATCCTAGAGTAATCATTAATAAGCAACATAAAATACCTCTCACCTTGGAGACTCTTTATTTTGGTAGGACCACACAAATCAGTATGAATCAGTTCCAATGGATTTGTAGAAGAATATTCCTTGGTCTTGAACCTTGTCGTTGTCTGCTTCCCAATCTGACATTCTTTGCATAAGGTACTTGCAGGCTTGGCAATCTTTGGCATGTCTCTTACTACTTGTATGGAGCTGATTTTCACAAGATTGTCAAAATTAATGTGTCCCATCCTTTTGTACCATAGCCAACATTCATTTGTCTATCCTAGAAGACAGTTCCCTCCATTGACACCACTTAGGTTGTATAGGTTACTCTCTATCCTACTAGCTTTTGCCACCAGTTTATCAATATTTACTCTTCTAATTTCACATCCTTGTGCATGAAATATAAGATTGTATCCTTTGTTGTACATCTAACTTACACTAAGAAGATTGTGCTTAAGACCTACATATAGAACATCTTTTGCTTTAGATCTTCCATCAATACTTATGGTGTCATTTCAACAAATTTTTGTAGTTGTATTATCTCCAAACTTAACTAATCCACCATTCCACTTTACAAGGTTGATGAATTTGCTTTTATCACCTATCATGTGGCTTGAACATCCACTATCTATCACCCAGGGGTTTGTTTGCCCTTGGGCATGAAATGTCATTTGAACAATCATTGAATTTTCCACCTCTTTTTTTATTTCCTCTCTCTTGGATGTATCAGTCTCCTTGTCTTGCTTATTAATATCTACCATCTAATTTTCTGACTGTGCCAATCCACTTCTACAATATTTTTCTCTGTCCAAAATTATTGCAGGTATGACATATCACATTGAAATCAACTAGGGAAGAAAGAGGATTTCTACTTACAAAATTTCTTCTATTCATCCAAGACTTGCACTAAATAGCCTTATGACCATATTTATTACAGACAAAGAAATAACCAAAAAATGCATGATTGAACCTGTTTATGAGGGTTTGCCTTGCATGGAACGGTCTTCCATATCTTCTTCTTTGAGACATGACTGTAATGAAATCTACTTCTCCAATGCCATCCAGATTTCTAGGCCTTTTTTCCAAAGTTGATACTTTTGTCCAGCTGATCATATACTTTCTCCAATTCTCTTCTGAGTGAAACAATCTCTTCCTCAAGTTTTGAACATTCATTTGTCTTGGCTTCAATTTGGGATTTTTGTTCTTTGTTCTCTTTCCTTACACATTTCAAGTCTTCAAGAGCATAAATGAGTTCACCTTCAAGATCAACTTCACATTCCTCTTCATCAACAGTGTTGTTTGAATTATCAAGGACTTCCATAGCCATGAATAGGGATTCTTCCCTGTCATCATCTGATGAATAGTGATCTACTTCTTCTAAGGAGTTGTGGTCTTCTTTAGAGAGGAGAATCTTTTTTAAGTTGTTCCTTTTTAAAAAATTATTTCTATTTTCATTTTCTCCAAAGGGACATTTAGATGCATAATGACCAATTTTACCACAGTTAAAACATTTGAAGGGTAACTTACCTCTATACTTTCCTAAGCCCTTCTTTAGCTTTCTCACAAAGTTTGCTTCTTCTTCCTTAGACTCACTACATGGACCAAAACTTCCTTCTTTCTTTGAGGCTTTGAAAGAAGCTTCCTTTTTGAAAGTATCCTTGGTATCATTTCTCATCTCATAGGCAATGAGAGATCCAAATAGTTCATCCATGGTGAATTTTTCAAGATATTTGGCTTTTTCAATATCATAAACTTTTGAATCAAATCTATGAGGGAGAGATCTCAGAACCTTTTTCACAATCATTGAATCTTTTATTTCTTCACCTAGCCCTCTGATTACATTGGCAACTTCATCCACCCGGAGCAGGTAATCAACAATGCTTTCCTCTTCTTTCATTTTTCAGACTCTCAAACTTTCCTATGTATGTTTGTAGTTTAGCTTGCTTTACCTTGTCATCTCCTTCATAAATATTATGAAGCCTATTCCAGATGTCCTTAGAAGACTTGCAGTGCATCACTTTAACAAATTCAGTATTGGTCAATCCACTCAAAATTGTGTTCTTGGCCTTGTCATTACTCTCACACGCTTTCTTCTTAGCCTAATCTGGAGGAGTTTGCAGAGTGGTGTAGCCATCCACAACTGATTGCCAAACATCAAACCCTAGTGAGGTCAAATAAGCTTCCATTCTTATACTCCAGAATATAGTTTGATCCATCAAAAAGTGGTGCCCTATTTGACGTTGATCCTTCATGTCCTACCATGTGTTCCAGTCCAAGATCTACCTTCAGTTGTTAAATTGTATCAAGAAACCTTGCTCTGATACCAATTATTAAACACACAGATATACTGAGAGGGGGGTGAATCAATATATATTCAAATCTTTGTTCATTATATGCATTCAATCCAATGTAAACATTTAAACCATATGAAGCACAAGAACATTCACACACATAACACTAGATTTACATGGAAACCCAAGATGGGAAAAACCATTGTGAGCCAGTTGCTTGGATCTACTATCCAAATCTAGCCTCAGAAATAGAATGAAGTTTACAAAGAATTTTATGGGCACCAACCTACAAGAGACACCAATCCCCTATTATAATGATTTATGAGCACCAACTCAAAGGAAGCATCAACTTCCTGATACAATTCTTTATGGGCACCAACCCAAAGGAAACACCAACTCCCTGAAACAAGGTTTTATGGGCACCAACCCAAAGGAAGCACCAACTCCCTGGAGTGCTACAACACTTACAAATGAGGCACCAACCTCTGCTCATGATTCTTGATAGAAGGCTAATTACCTTTTCAACAATAACTCTGCTAACACTTTGACACCCTTAATTTGTTCTGATCACTCAAACACCTCCGCACTATCGTCTCTGATATCCTCTTGATTATTTGACTAATTCTGATAGCTCAAGTACCTCTACAAAACTAACTCTGTTATAGATCATGCATTATTGCTTACAGAGTTACTTGTCCCTCATTTGATTTTTTGCTTATATTCCCACACACCCTTAACAATCTTTGATCCTTCATATATACCCTCTGCAAGCCTTCTAAACTTCATCTTTGTTGGCCTTAGGCTACCGTGTAACATGAAATGTGCAACTGATCTTACATGTCAGCTCCAAGTCATTTGCAGAGAGAAATATTTCCATGCAGTTCATACCAAAGGATATACTGGGCCCAATTTGCCTTTACACACATTTCTATGTTGGTGTTCACTTCCAGACACACGACACAAGCTCACATATACACCAAGTCAACTCTGTAAACACCTAGCCATTCATACACTAACTCCAAACATAATGCGGTACCGGAGAGGTGAAATATCATCATGCAGATCAAGTAATGAATACTATGGGACCTAGAAAGACTTCCCATAGACTCCCCTTTTAGGTCCATGCTTCCACTTGTCGACGCAAGAATTCAGTCAATCATCTAACTGAACCTTCAAAGCGCAACAACATAGTCTTCACAATGTCACTTCCATAAACATCTGCGGTGATCCAAAATACTTGAAATCTAAACTAAGCATATATATTGACCATATGAACTTATCTTTCAAACATCAAACCCAAACATCAAAGTGCAGAGGAATGTTGGCTTTATGTTCTATATTTGATAACCTTACATAGCAACATGACTTGTTCTCACTCTTCTAACTCTAGAAAACCCTGCGGTAACTCTTATGCTCTGAAACTTGGATCATACATACCTCATAGATATCTCTAGCTATCCTCCAAACTGTGAGGCCATATCTTCATTTGTAGTAGAATGTGGTACAATCACCTGTGCTTCTGGCACTTACAACAACTTGAACTTCTCAGTAACAATTTCCTTCATCAATTCTTTTCACCAAAAAACAAGAAGTCACAACTCCTTCATATCAGCATATCAGTATTGACAACATTCTTGTCCATGAACTTCAGAAGATAAGGTACAACTATGTACAGATGATATTGATCCCTTCTCATGTTCATATCAAGTCTTTCACATCACAACTCCTCTGATCACCACTCCTTTGACATCAATGACAACATATACAACTCCAAGAGCCTCAAACTCCATGTCCTTCTACCCCACCAATTCCTCCTATTCTTCCATCACAATGTCCTCCCACCCTAAAAAATCCTTCAATACCCCCATCACCATGTTCCTCCAACCCTCCACCAAAGGATCCCACTGAGATACTTTTACAAAGATTGGTTCAAGAAAATTTAATTGAGCTTCCTAAGACAAAGTAATATGATCCAAATATCACTAAACCCTTATGGTATAATGATGGTGAATATTGTGAATACCATAGGATCAAATTTCATAAGGCATCTAATTGCGCCACATTTATCCTAATCATTAACAAGCTTTTCAATTATAGATTTAGGTTAAGCTTTCCAAATCATCCCAATCCCATGTGTCACCCCCATCATCATTCCAACCCAATCCATCCACATCAACCTATCCAATGAATATTCCTCAACATCCACCTCAAGATCCCCTACAATATGTGCACACTAGTACTAGCCATCCCATGCGTAAAAATTAAGAGTCCTTAAGTCCTCATCATGCTTCCTTTGACAAGGGAAATACCACTCCAATCCTTGCATCCTATACCAATCCATCTACTAATTCCCCTCATCCATCCATCCCTATAGAGCCTCCATCACAAAATGCTTCCAACTTTCCAAGTCCTAATCCATTAAGCTAATTCATAACCCACTTAAATCCCAACACATCAAACCTTCCATCTAATCCCAATCCTATTACATCCAATCCCATTATCCCTCCACCTGATCCTAATCCCAATCCTATTACATCCAATCCCATTATCCCTCCACCTAATCCTGATCCTAATCCAACACCTTCCACCCTTATTATCTGTATATACCTAAAAATGGCTAAGTCGAATTAAATAAATATTTTAATATTTATTTTAATTCCCATTCTCCTATCAATTAAATAAATATTCTAATTTATTTAAATGATTCACATCCCTCCAATAATTAAATAAAATTAATTTATTTAATTAATATTCCCTAATAATTATAATGTCTCACATAATTAAATAATACTAAATTATTTAATTAATCCTAAATTCCTCTATCCTAAGTCCTAATTCCATAAAATCCACATCATCTTTCCACCTCACCATGTTGCACACATAATTAAATATTTTAATATTTAATTAGCTAATATTCCCTCACCCTTATGTCTTATTTCTCCTCCAGTCAAATTAGTTAACTCATCAATCAAAACAGTTAACTAATTAGTCAATTGAGTTCACTGGTCAATCTATTCAGTTGACTCCCCAATCAACCTAGTTAACTGATCAATCATCTTAGTTAACTCTTCAATCTATTATGTTAACTCCCATAACTCATGAAAGGAAATTGGACACTTATCCTCTCCTGATTCACGCACATTCCCTCAAACTTTCTCAACCATACACCTCACAAGTAATTCCTCCAGTCATGGATCTATTGACACTTGGACTTGGTCTCTACTCAGCCTATATATACAAGGTCCTCACACCCATTTTTCATCCACTCAAGCATTCGTAATCTTACTCTACAGGAATCATACAAGCGTGTCTTTGGCAAAGTTATCATCATTTGCATTTACACAACCTCATTACCATAATCATTCATTCAATCATGTCTTCATCAATCCATCTCCATTAGTATTGCATTGTAGTGTGATCTCCATTGCACATTCCTACCACAGCCGTTCTACTCTTGTCATCTTCAACAGCAAGGAAGTACACACTTCTGAGAGCTCCATTACCACAAAGATCAAGAAGAGATAGGCGAACAATGGAAGCATAGAGGTAAAATAGTCTTCGAAGGTATAATCTTTATTTACTTGTATTTACATCAATTTCCATTGAGTTATTGGATGATTAGTTGTTTAATACTATTGTTCACATTTTCCACTAACATTTTTGGCACCCACCATGGGGCCTAGCCCCATTTTTAACCTCCATTTAAGTTTTTTGTGAAGCTACAATCGTAACAGGTCAATTCTGCACATTCACATTCTAGTTCTGCGCATTTATGGCTTCCTGCTGCGCGTTCATCTTTCTGCACATTCATGTCATATTTCTATGCATTCACAGAGCAGTCATGCGCATTCGTGGGAGATTTTACCAGACCTGTGCATATACAACTTCTTTCCGCACATATACAACTTCTTTCCATGCTTATACAACCTCTTTCCACGCATATGCAACTTCTTTCCGTGCATATACAACTTCTTTCCGTGCATATGCAAATTCTTTCCACGCATATAGCATATACAACTTCTTTCGATGCATCTACAACTTCTTCCTGCACATACATTGAGTAGTCCTACGCATTCATGACTTCTTTCTGTGCATTCACTTTTATGTGCTTTTACTAAACAATGTTGCGCATTTACTTCCTATTCCTGTGCATTTACATTCTGACAAAAAGTTATATTGTTTTGTAATGGCTTTTCCATACAAACTCTTCTTGCAGGTGTAGGAGCTTTTGTTTAGTCATTTAGTTGCATCATAACTTCACCTAGATTAATTAGGGGCAAGTAATCTGATATTTTCATGCAAATTTTCACCTAGATCTAATTAGGACGAAGTAAACTATATTGTTGCATCACAACTTGCACTTAGTCCCAACTTAGGTGGTTAAAAAATGAACAAATCTTTCAAGTCAATCTTGCAATTACAAATCACTCATCTAGCAATAAATTAAAGGAAATTAATTTTTTTTCTCCTCCAACAAACAATCTTCACATAGATCTGTTTAAGGGATAAAATGAACCATCTTTTCAAAGTTATTTCTATCTAGTCAAATGGATTGTGCTTGGTAGATTAAACACATTTAGTTTCTTTATTTTTAACTAGGGGGATAAAGAACCAATGTTCTCTGTGTTTTCAAAATGATGATAGGACTATGCTCTCCCCTTTCTTGGGTGACCAAAATGCCAAACTCATCATTTTACATGTGTAACCTTTAAAAGAGGCCTGCCCTTGGAATTCCTTCCTTCCAAGTGGGATGACCTTAAACGACAATGGGCTAAAGCCAAGCCACTTCCAAGTCACTATAAATAAATTGTGTTTGTGACAAAAGTTGCAAACAACGGGTGTTGTTGTGTTACATCGACAAATGTTTCCCCTAAAACCTTGTGGAGCGTAACCTCTGTAGGCTAGGAAGCCTCCTTATCAGAGTGAATTGCCGCACGTCTAACCACCCGAACGGATGTCCATACTAAAAATCCAATTGTTTAGAAAGCCAAAAACTCGTATTTGTTGACACAGGAGGAAAATCCTCTAGAGTCATCCATCGTCATACACTCATTTAGTGTGGAGACAGAAAAGTTCAACTCTTCAAAGGAACTGTAACTTGGTATGCATGAGAAGTGAGTGCCGTGGAGTGGAGCTGGTGCTACCAAGTTACTATCTGTCACACCTTTATGCAAATGGCTGGAGTAAAATCCAAGTTGGAACTCATCAAATATTGCCCTTGCCAACCTTAGGACTGTGCTTGCTTTTTGGTCAAAAAATTGTAATAACAAATGTGGAATCTTCTTGTCTATTTTGTTTTCTTGCAACAAATTGATGCAAATCATCAGCAAATATACCAGAATTGCTTCGAGAAACATTTTGAAAATAGGCCAAAATCAAAAAAATGAAACAAAAATGTAAACCTTTTGCAGATCTGTACATTCACCCCATCTTGCTGTACATTTGTCAAATATTGTTGTGCATTTGCTCCTGCTGTACTTTCACACAATCTTGTTGCGCATTTGTAAAATCTTGTTGCACATACACTCTTTCTACGCAATTGCAACACAGTCCTGCGCATATGCAACACAGTTCTGTGCATACAGAGTTGTACATTCACAGCACAGTCCTGTGCATCTAACACTACACATCTAAAATAGAGAGAACTTCCCAACATTTTGAGGAGAAAACAAATTCATTTCTGGGTACCCTTTTTTCTCTAGTTTATACTTGGAAAATAAGTTCAACCTAGTCCAGTCTCCATTCATCAAAATGGTTGTGATCATCCGCCAAAACCATACATACTCCTAGGTGGCCTAAAATTTGGTCCTAATGATGATGAGAACTTGGTAGATCCTAGTGATGATGAGAACTTTGTGTATCCTAGTAATGATGAAAACTTTGTAGAATCCTTAAGTCATCTTACTGATACTCTAGACAAGGGAAATCCCACCCCAAGTTTAGAATCATATACCACTCCATCTACTAGTCCTCCATCACCATCCCATAGAATTCTTATCCTAAAGCATACTAGTCCTACACCAACACCACCATCAAACTTCCCAAGCTCTAATCCGTCAACCAAAGAATCCTTGAACGATTTTCTCTAAAGATTATTTACAAAATCTAAAAGCGAAGGAAAAGTTGTGGAGAACTCCAAATCCACCCATCCATTACATCATTCATCTACCCATGCACCTACAAAGGATGTAATCCAAGGGCTACTAGCAAGGAGTCAACTGTGTCCCCAAATTCCTATCCTTGAACTTACACAAGACTCTTCCAACGCCATGTCCAATCCTACAACCCCTTCATATAGTCCTCAATACCTTGAGCTTATTGAAGAACCTCCTATCATGAACCCAAGTCAAGGCCCATCATACATTCATGTTGTTGACCAAGAGCCCTTCCAAGAGTCATCTCGTTTCATTCAAGTAACCCAAGAGGTATGTCAAGAACCTAATCCTAAGCATGTGAAAACATCAAGTCCTAGTCCTAATCAAGATCAAATCACTTTCAGTCCACCCATCCATAACATTTATCTTTTCCATGATCAAGATATTACCTATGAAGAAGATGTCCATGAGCAACTTGATCCTATACCTATACATGAGAAAGATATCCAAATCCAACCCATCCATAACCTATATCTTTTCTATGATCAAGATATTATCGTTGATGAAGAACCTATATATGAGCAAATTGATCCCATCCATATCACACTTATCCCATCTATGATCAAGATCCTATCTATGATCAAGCGAAACATGATGATCCTCTTAGCCAACTTTATGCATTCCATGGTCACGAGCTTATTACCCCATTCCACTTCACCTTTCCACCTCACCATTACGCCTCACCATGTTGCACACATAATTAAATATTTTAATATGTAATTAGCTAATATTCCCTCACCCACATGTCCTATTTCTCCTCTAGTCAAATTAGTTAACTCATCAATCAAAACAATTAACTAATTAGTCAATTGAGTTCACTGGTCAATCTATTCTGTTGACTCCCCAATCAACCCAGTTAACTGATCAATCATCTCAGTTAACTCTTTAATCTATTATGTTAACTCCCATAACTCATGAAAGGATCTTGGACACTTGTCCTCTCCTGATTCATGCACATTACCTCAAACTTTCTCAACCATACACCTCACAAGTAATTCCTCCAATCATAGATCTATTGACACTTGGACTTGGTCTCTACTTAGCCTATATAAACAAGGTCCTCACACCTATTTTTCATCCACACAAGCATTCATAATCTTACTCTGTAGGAATCATACCGGTGTTCCTTTGGCAAAATTATCATCATTTGCATTTACACAACCTCATTATCATAATCATTCATTCAATCATGTCTTCATCAATCCATCTCCATTAGTATTGCAATGTAGTGTGATCTCCATTGTGCATTCCTATCATAGCCATTCTACTCTTGTCATCTTCAACAACAAGGAAGTACACACTTCTGAGAGCTCCATTACCACAAAGATCAAGAAGAGATAGGCAAACAATGGAAGCATAGAGGTAAAACGGTCTTCGAAAGTATAATCTTTGTTTACTTGTATTTACATCAATTTCCATTGAGTTATTGGATGATTAGTTGTTTAATACTATTGTTCACATTTTCCACTAACATTATGCATCCATTATATTGTCTATCTACCCATACACTTATGAAGGATGTGATTCAATGTCTATTATCTAGCAATCAACCATCTCCGTGTCATCAAATGTATATCTGTGAACCTATCAAAGAGCCTTCAAACACCATGCCTATTCCTCCAATTCCATATTATAGCCCACAACCTATCAAGCGTCTTGAAGAATCCCTTACCATAAGTGCAATTCAAGATCCATTATACACTCATGTTGTTGATCATCTAGAGTCTATCAAGCATATCCAAGAGTCTCCTACTTCTATCCAAACACAAGAAACAAATCATGAGCTTAGTCCAAAGCATGTTGAAACACAAACCCCTCATCCTAATCAAGATCTAAACATCCTATCTAATCCCATCCCTGATTCAATTCCATCATATGATCAACCTATCTATAACGTATATCTTCTCTATGATCGAGATATTATCTATGATAGAGTTTCTACCCATGAGCAAGCAATCCAAGTTCATCCTATCCAATCCCAATATCACATTATTCATGTTAATCCTATCTATGATTAAGATCTTATTCATGATAAGAATCCAAATTCCTAAATCACCACCATCCATGAGCATGATATACAAACTACTCCTATCCATTCTCGACCTAGTCCTATTCATGATGCTACAATATCCACATCCAATGATGAGACACTTGGTCCCCATGAACACATAGATGATCCAAAAAATGTCTTAGATCATAGCACAATACCTCTTAATGAGCCTAATGGTAATCAATATTCAAGCAGCCCAACACCATCTCCTATTGATCACCCACTATCCCCTTAGGACCCTCTATCATCCTCCATTGATCCTCTATCATCCACTATTGACCCTATTGCAAATCCATCATCTTATCCCCTTGGTCTTACTACCTTCATCCATGAATGTTCTCTCCTACAAAAGGAACAACTACTATCCATCAACTCGCCTTCCCCATAAAATAATGGACTCGTGTCTTGTGTCCTAAATAACAAGCATCCCATTGTACATCTCATACTCCAAAACATGAACTATCAAGGTAAAGGCTTTGGCCTTCATGAACAAGGTATTTTGGAACCCATCCATGTCAATGTTCCTCCACAATCATATGGCATTGGCTATATACCCCAAACAAAAATCCCAAGATGTTGGTACCACCTCCATGCCTCCTACATCCACTTCTTTTAATCCCAAACCCAATGCATTCCATTGCACCTCCAAAACATATGTTCTCATTCCCCCTAATGGTCTAACTTTCATGTGTTTATTATATGTGTTTGCATGCTTTCTTGGCATGTTTTTCCCTATCAAAATGTATGTTATATGTTTGTTAGTTCTATCTGGAGGACCCATCATGCCCTTGTAGACATGTGGATACAAGAGAAATGAAAATGTTGTACATTATTGTATCTATTTCTAAATTCTTCTATGTATCATCTACTTGGTTATTTTGACATTTTGGGGATGATGCAAATCATTAGAAGATTTAGCTTCGTTCCATGTTGACCCAAAATTTTTATTTTCTTTTAATTTCATGTGGCATTCTTCCTTTGTGCTCGTAGTTCTACGTGCTTAGGGAATGATGATGGTTCTTTCAGTTGTCCCTTGACTATTTCCCTCCTTAAAAGCATACTGACCTCAAAGAACATAGACCCCTTTGTGTTTTTGGTGATGTTTCTTGTTTTATGTGACATATATTTGTCTTTGTCATTGTCATACCATGCTTAAACAAAGCAGCATCACTTTTTGTTGCCTCTCTTTGGGGACATCCTTCTTTTTCTTGATGCAATTTTGGGAACATATCTTCCCATATAGAGTGTTTCCTAAAACACTCTCTTCCCCTTATTCTACCTTAAAATCAATTGAATACTATTGCTTTATGCAATTATTTTAAGGTGGGGTCATGCTTTTATACCTTTCACTTTCACACACACCACATTGATGGTATGCTTCCCGAAGCATTCACTCTTGGCAGCGTGTGTAGCTTGTGGTCCTAGGCAGACGCACTTGCTTAGACTAACCACCCTTTTCAACTACCTTTTTAGCACTCTTTGTGAGTCACCTAACAAAGTAGTTTGTTAGTCCTTGTGGCCCACAAGATTTTGGTATGGTTCCTAGCTCTCATAGTGTGATAGCCCTAGAACCATACTTGGCATCATTCTAGCTCTTTGAGTGTTCTAGAAATGCCCCTTTTTGCATTACTTTATTTTCTTTCTTGTGTGTGACTTGTGTTAGATTGTTATAGATTTTAGTAGAATAAGCATTAGATTATATGATTTGCTAACCTTGATGTTTAGTCAAATCGTATCTGATCTATTCCTTTTAGCATAGATTTTATTTATGTGGTTCTAACATTGCCTCTGTACAGGTCTTTTGTTGTCTAATATGGTGGTTTTGCAGGTTCTCATCTTGGGGGATTCACCCTGTTGGTGCCTGAATTGGCTGTCAGTTTCCAAGCAATTTTCATGCAGGTACCTTCCCAAAAAATCCAAAAAGTTTCTAAGTTTTGGGGCCCCTCAGTGTTTTTCAGCATCTGCATCATAGTTCTTGAGGAGATGGTCTTCATGTTTTCTCCATCGGCATGAGTTTGTATTTGTCTTAGCGATCATGATGGTAGTAATCATATCTTCTTCCATCGCCAAGACTTTGTGTTATCGGCGAAGGAAATTTTTGTTCCACCGAAGGAGTTGGTCAGGCCGATAAGGATTTGGAGCGGTCATCGGCATGAGTAGTATTGTCGGCCGAGGGGTTTTTTGTTGCTCTGATAGACAAGTGTCAACCCGATGGAGTATTGTTTTGATGTTTGAACCTCGCCATTGAACCGTCAGGTTGAACAGGTTCATCGGTTCAATGGGTTCACGGAGTTACATTTGTGTTGTCGACGGAGTAGGTATCGGCGTTGAACTTCTCGGTTGAACCTCTCATTTGAACCATCCGCTTGAACCCTTTTCTCAAGGTTTAATGGTTCAAGGCTTCATGCTAGGTCTGGCCGAAGGAAGTGCTTTCGGTGTGACATGGGCTATCGGGCTAGCAGTTGGAGAGTCCACCGATGGAGAGTGTTGGGCCGATGAGGAGTCATCGGCGCGGGTCACACCGACAGGGGAGTATGGAGTGGACCATCGGCAAGACTATTGCTATCAGCAGAGGGGTCTTGACCTCTGCCGATATCATTTTTCTGGCCGATGAGGATTTGGGCGTTGTGTTCATCGGTGTGGGGTGTGCTATCGGCATAGGTTTGTGATCTTGTTCTAACGGCATAAGTCACACCGACGGAGATGGGAAGCCAAGTTGCCATCGGGATGACTTAGTATGTCGGCAGGAGAATTAGTAGTTGGGCCGATAGTGGAGGTTTGGCCGATGAGATGTCATCGGCGTGTGTCTCGCCGAAGGATGTGTATCGGGGTGACTAGCTCTATCGACATAGGCATTTTGTTGTTCACCGATGGCATTGGTCTTACCGACGGAGGGTGTGTTTTGTTTGCCATCGGAGAGACTTGATAGATTGGTGGGAGTGTGAAGAGCTGGCCCGATGGTCTTTCTCTGGCTGATGAAGGGAATGTGGAGTAGGCGTTGGCGAGACAACTGAGGTCGGCAGGAGATCTGCGGGGTAAGCCGATGGTGTAGGTCTGGGCGATGGGCTTTTGGCGAAGGCTTGTGCGTCGAGTGAGGCAAAAGGCACTTGACATTTGTTATACATGCGGCTATGTTTTTAAACTGCTAAAGTGGTCTCCGCACCGTGCATGTGGGATTAATCTCCCTACATATTTTGAACCTTCAGTAAAACACGTTTTGGCGGGAAGTTCTTTTTTGAATGCTGCGACTGTTTTCTCGGTGGCTGCAGGCGGTTGAGCCATAAATGGCAACTGTGCTGAGGTGTGGGTGAGTTGTTGAACAATCATGTACCTAATTTTTGGCATGAAGACTCCCGGATGGTGGCACAGGGCTCAAGGCCACCCTTGTCTACTCTCTTATCTGTTGCAGCAATAAATTTTGAGCGCCATTCTTTCTGATGGATGTATCTGGCAGATTTTTGACTTCTAGCTATGTAATTAATGCTGAGTACGCTTCCCTCTGGCTATTTTTAAGCAGGAAGTGTTACTCATTTTAGAGGTTGGATGTTTTTTGGGCTTTCGGCTCTAACTCTGAACATAAGGTGTTCACATTTTGAAAGGCATTTTTTGCTACAAACTTGATCCTTAGTCTGGTGTACCAGTCTATTTTTGTCTTGTAAATGATAATTTTCTCTATGATGACTTTCTATACAGATTGATTTTAAATGAAAAACACCTGTGTGTGTATTGTTTCTGATTGTCTCCTGTATGTCATTTGTTTTCCTTTCAAACAAGGTTGTCAAGGGCTTCTAAGTTTTTCAGTATATGCATACTGTGTGTCTGATTTATTGCATCTACTCAAGGAGTGGTTAAATAGGCTTTTGATCAGATACAAAGGAAAGTAGATTGCATCATAGGATCTATTAAGTATGATCATTAGTAATACTCTTTCTTGGACATGTTGTTGTTAGGCAGTAGCATTCTTCTCAGGTCCTCTGGATATGAATTTATGTTGTCATAGGGAGACATTTACATTCTTAGATATGACTCTGCTGCCCAGATAGGGCACTGGTTTGGGAATCTGTCTGTTCAATGGGTCTAGGAAAGTCCCATAACTCCAAACATCATTTCAAACCATTTCATCCTTTCCCCTGTTAGTTGTAGGATTAGGATTAGGAAACCCCTGCATGCTCTCATACCTAACCAGACATTATGTCCAAGAATGTTGCCAACCTTGTGATTTGTTACACAAATCTTGGTCCATACATGAGAGTATTCTGCCTGTTGCTGTCAAGTTAAATCCTTTTGTCATTGAGCTAGTCAAGGTCATACTTTTATCAAATAGGGACACCCCCCTTGGTGCGGCAGAACCAGAAGTGAAGGGGAGGAGCTCACGCAACCTCCTGTATTTAGTTGGCTGAATCTGCCTGTGCATTAGAACTGGCAAACCCTAATGCTGATTCAGAAGAAAAACCAACACACCCCTCTACTTGAAGAACTCTTTATGGCATCTACAGTATCTTTTTTGAGGTAATATTTATGATGTTATTTCCTTTTCTACTTTATTATAGTGTATCACCTAAGGTCATAAGCCTGCTAAAGTGGCGACTAAATGTAATGTCAAAAATTGCAAACCGTTGCAATTTCATGCTATGTTTTGCACTCACTTTGGTGTCTGCTACCCTAGTATGTTTCTAGGTTCATTTTAGCCTTTCCTTAGCCTTTTCTCGTGACCACACATATGATTTTGTGTTATGTTTGACCCTTTATATGTATTTTTGTGAAAATTTGTTTTAATGTGTGGTTTATTTCATCGTCCTATGGTGTTTTATGTGACCAAGATCTAGATTCACTTGGATGCTAGCACTTAGCACGGATATCCATGCATCACACTAGCATCTTGCGCCTATGTGGTACCATGTGACCATTTATGGGCATTATCGGCCACCTTCAGCAATGATTCAAGATTCTCATAATGCCTTTGTGCCTCCCCAAATTTCTATTTTTGACCCTATCTCTCATTTTTCCCTCTCTCAATGCAATTTTGAATCTTCTTCCATTCTCAAGAAAAAATCTATTGTGAACTCTACCTTTGGCTCTACAACTTTGTGAATCTTTGTGAAGCTTGGCTCTCCTTGTGATCTTTTGTAGCATCTTATTGTGATCTTCTGTTGTGAACTTGGGTTTCGAGTAGATTGGTTTTATTTGCAAAATATTTATTATCACTGTTGTTATTCCATTCTAATTACACATAGAAAGCAGTATCACACACTTCTCTTCAAGATTTTTCATCTTGGCTACCCATGGAGGTTGAAAGACCAAAATAAAGGGTTGACCTAAAGACAAGCCCCTAACCAGCCCAAACCATTTTCTCTTTTCTCTTGCAAGTGATATATTTTGGTGAGGAGATTCATTCCTTCAATGTTGGTTTTGTGATCTCTCACTAAAACCCTTCTATTTCCTTGTCATCTATCCTATTCATTTCAATTTTATCATATATCTCTTTTCGGTTTTAGTTTATTTTCATCACCTAGAGATTACTTGAAAGGTATCTTGTTTTATGTTGTGCTGGGTGATAGGAAATCATAAAAAGTTAAAATATTTTACTTTTCATGCTTTTAGGACTACAACGCAATGCACTGATGTTCTTGCGACACACTAGCATCCTTGGTAGTGGCCTTCATTTCTTGACACCAGGTTTCTCTGTTTACCCTCTTTTCAGTTATGTACTTAAAATTTTACAATTGTGTTTGTAATAAGTTCATTTACAATATTTTATTAATCTTCCTCTATCATTCAAGTAGTTAGTTTTTTTTTTTCATATCTTTTAGCATAAAGTGGGTATGTTGTCATTAGTCTGTCGAAAAGTAAGTAGATAGAAAAACTAGACAGGATCCTAGTGTAGTTGTTGTGAAAATTTCTCTTAGTTAATACATTTTAATCAAGGTGTAATTTTTCCTCCTCTACAATGGGAAATTGTTTCATGACATTTCTTCTTTGGATGAACAAGAACAAGCATTCTTAGATAGATGGGCACTAAAAAATAATAGGAGAAGGAGAAGGAGAAGAAGATGAAGAAGGAGGAGAAGGAGAAGGAAAAGAAGATGAAGGTGGAGGAGGAGGAGGAGGAGGAGGAAGAGGAATAGGAGGTGGGGGAGAAGAAGAAAGAGAAGATGAGAAGATGAAGGATACAAGTACATGCATTTTAGCTCCAAGGAAGGAAGATTCAATCCTTCAATTTTAGGGATGCATTCAAAAGGTAAGTTTTATTGTTTCTACAAACCCTAGCAACAAGGATAATTTTATAAGCATGGAACTAGCCAAGAAATTACATGTACAAGTAATACAAATCAAAGACAGTCAAATAGAGGGTAAGCATATTAAAAATTTTGAATATTTTAAGCTCTTGATGGACAAATATGTTTTATTTCAAACTTTTATGCTTTGGATATGGATGGGTTGGATATTGTTCTTGGATATCATTGGTTAGAATCTTTGGGGATAATAAGCATTACTATGCAAAAGAAGTTCATGAAGCTTTAGTATAGAAAGAAAAAAGTTACATTGCAAGATACTACACATAATGAATACCAAAGGAAAGTCAAGGTAAAGAAAGTTCAAGAATCTAATAAAATTACACCAAAGAATCAAAGGACAAACAAAAGGAGAAAGATGTAGAGAAAAAAAGGGGAAAGACTATGTTTCTTCATGAGCCAACAAAACAAGTGCCAACAAATGGTGAAGAATCAAAGAAGGTTCTAGATATAGTAAAGGATGCAATATATAGGCATCCACATCATTATGAGATAAAAGAATCATGGAGGCATGATACTACATGGAATCAATAGACCAATGACTATAGATCTACATGGAATCAAAGGATCAATTACAACAATCAATGACATCATACAAGTAATGGCTATTCGTGTTGAAAAAGGACTTACTATGATGAGGAATAGAATCAAATGGGTGTAGCGAAATAGGGATCAAGGATGGGATATAGGTACCGGCAAGCTAAAACCATCATGAAAATCACCTATGGATGGTTGGATGACAGGGCATGGAGTCATATTTGTAATTACTTGGAGCAGTCTTACTATTTGGCATCTTCTCATGTTTTGGGGATGAAACATGTCAAGGAGGGATGCCATGTTATGTGCCTAGGGATAGGATATTATAATATATATATATAGGTTGATGGAGATGCTGACATGTGGCACACATCCCTTAAGTTAGTTATATTGAGAAATTAATTATATTAGGTAATGAGTAGGCTTACATTGGGTTTAGTGGTTTACCCCTCCATTATGTTATTAGGAGGAGATTTATATAAAGAAGGTGATTATCATTGTAAGGAGATGTGAAGAGTATGTTATGTGTTTGGGATATTTCGGCATCTTGGTCACTAACATCTCTTATGTTGTCTATGATCTATCTTCTACATTATATTATTTCTATTATTATGTGTGGATTTTATCACTCTTGGTTATCTTAGAAATGAAGGTAAACAACTATCAATGAAAAACTGATTACAATTGTAATATAAATATTTAATTGTGTAGAACCAAAATGGAGATGGTATAAAATCAGCATAAAGAAATAATGAAACAGAAGGTCAAACACATAACACAGTGTTTACATGGAGAAACCCTTTCAAGAAAAACTCCACACAAGAAGAGATGCACCAGTTTGTATTAACTTCAATAGAGTTTACAATACAACACTATCAATAGATCCTCTTTAATATTCAATCCAGCAGCGCCTGTAATACTCTCAACTCTTCTCATACACAACCATAATACAATATCCTCATAAAGGGGTTGCCTTATAGGGTAAGAAAATCCAACATAACCTCTATCGTCATATATATGACCTAATGAAGAATGGTCTAGGAGGATGAGCCACCAGACCCCATAGGGGGTACCCCCTGGATAACCTACATCCATCAAGTACTGGGATCAAACAGGCAACTGAAACAAAATCGCTACTTGGTGAATACTTCTTCCCTTATGGAAATTTACAAACAACATTAAGAGTAATTAATTACATAGGATTTACAAGGTTGATGGCACCTTAATCCTAACATTCTCCCACTTGACATCATACATTGTAAATTCATCCATAGGAAAACATAAAACAACTAAGCACTAGGAATAAGGCCTATGGCCTTCCTGCACCACATAACCTTTTGCTATGCTCACAGGTTTAGTAAGTGAATCTGCAACATTCTCTTGAGTGTCAACCTTATTCAGTTCAATCTGAACATTAGCAATCATTTCACAAACAAAATGGTATTGTGTTGGGTGAATATTTTGTCGTTTAGCTAACTAATGACAAAATGGTTAAATCGCCACAGCTATGATGAGACTAAGTCTCTCCTCTCAGCAAGGGGAGGTTCCCTCTAGATAATGATCTCTTTCTAACAAACAACTTTTAATACTTAAATAAACTAAAACTATTATCGGGGTGTTTCCATAGCATCCTATTCTCTTTTTTCGGAATAGATGTTTCTCTCTTACAAAATAACAACTTCACAATAGATGATATTTGATAATTCTTGAACCAAGACAAACCATAGGAACGCAAAGTTTTCTATCGTTTGGTTTATTTCTCACAAACAAACTTAATTGAATTCAAATGCAGCCCAAAGTCTCCACTTTCACCCAATATGATATAACTAACTTGAACACAATAGTTTACAGCACAAAGTCTCTAAACAATTCTGTTCCCACAAATAAACACAAACTCCCGCAATGAGAAAAATAGCGCAAAGTCTATTCAACTAAAACAAGAACACTCCTCTCAAATTTCAATAAACCCCATGATTCCAGCAATGATTCAATATAATATAACATCAATGACATAAGAACACTGATATTATAAAACAATATGATTCAACTCAAAGTTTGATACTCAAATTGCCTACTTATATAGATATTCGAATTCACAACTTCCCAGGCCTCATCTGAAACCCTTTTCTAAACAAGTTCATTGTCCCATAAGCACATGAATACTAAAAACAAAGCATCATTCACCCTTCAAAAATATGGATAGATCCCTTCAGAGTAATTTGAGGATAATACTCATACACAGGAACCAATCTCCTGTCACCAATCTGAGTCAGACCAGGAAAGCTTCTCATGCTTGCGACGGCATATACAAGATATAAGGTCATATAGAATTTGAAAGTTGTGTTGACCCTCACCAATTGTTCATGCAATGCATTACTGATCTGCTCTCCCCAGAATATTCTCTATGTGCCTCGAAGAATCACCTTGATGTATGTGTACATCTATTCTCGAAACTTGGAGGAAGAAGGGAGTCCTCTGATACGACTCAAAAGTGTGATCAAATCACAAACTTCCTCTACAAAGTCACTCCTAGGAAGATCCTTTGGCCATCTGGTCAGATTACTTCAAGGAATTTTCAACCATTTATTGTTTATGTACCTTCTTGCAGCTTCCACATCTGTATCATAGTATTTTTGCCCTTGAGCAAAATCAATCTGTCCAATGTTTTCAATAGGTGGACACATGAAGATTTTATCAAGAAATTTTGTATCCAACCTCATGATCACATTCCCTTGGGAATCTATCACAACCCTACTATCCCTGTTGTAATGGCTAGCCACTTGAAGAATGAACTCGGGGTTATGGACAGAAACTGGAAAAGAGGCAACCAAGTGAATGTTGTTGTCAATGATCTTTTGCATGTGTCTAGAAGGGTTTGTCTATTTAGTTCTGTCCACAAATTCTGTCATATCCACATGCCCTATTTTTGTATCCCTAATTTCATCAACATTTGACTGCACTGAAGTGACAGGGAAGACCCCTTGGTATTTGTACTTCATGATTTTGGCTTTGGATGGAGATGGCTCTGACATCAGCTCTGAAGCGAAATCTGGAAGAGATATCTACCACAGATGTTTGTTGAAAACTGCAAAAGGCCATGATCTCGTAGTTAGGGGAAAAATGGATAAACTAGAAAACTGCAATTCGATGATCATGAATAGGGAAGCATGCATTGAAGGGCTTGAGTGTGCGCAAATCAAGGTAAAGGGAAAAAGTGGGTTAACAGGCCTTGAAAGGTGAATTTTCCCAATGTTAGGAAAAAATTCAGGAAAATGTGCATTGGCGGTCAAAATGACCGCTTAAGCACATTTGATCTTTCATTTATCATGTAAAGTCGGTCATTTTGACCGCTATTGCATGTGTTTGGGGAGATTTGTATTTTTGATGTAGGGGCATTCAAAATGACCGCCCTTACATCAAGACAAAACTTGCAAGTGTGTAAGAGCGGCAGAAATAACCACTTGAGCATGTCAAGTGAGGTTTTGAAATATCTAGATGCGAAGTCAGGCATTTTGACCAACATTACATGTGGGAAAAATTGCAAGTCTAGTTGTCAGATGCAACGTCGGTCAAAATGACCGTTCTCACATCGAACTCAAAGAAACGCGTGCAATAGCAGCTTTTTCCACTGCTTTCGCATGTTAGAAGGTTTATTTTAGCAATCATGTGTAAGGGCAGCTAAAATAGCTGCTCTTACATGTGAGCTATTGATAGTACATGTCCTAGTGGCTAGTTCACTCACCGATGCATGTAACAAACTCAACTTTGAATGTAAGGATGAAAAAGGCATGGGTAGCGAAAATTGCAGCCCCTGCACTTCAAAAAATAAAATAAAGACACTAATTGGTTAAAAATAGCCAATCGACACAGGTTCAAACGGAACAAAAATGAACCTCCTCAAAACTACCACTAAGGTTCTAACAAAAATGACCATTTGATAAAGAAAAAGACAATAAAAAATGCAAACAATCATCCATTCTTCATGCAAACCCTAAGTTAAGAAAGGTAAAAAATGAAAAGAGGGAAAACAGAGACTTACCTAGTATAAGCACTAGGCAAAAATGAAAACCCTAAAATGCAAATTGATTTGATCAGATCCGCGCGCCAAAAGGTAGGTTGAGAGTTTCCATGGGCTCAGAGGATTATCAGGAAAAAGAAATTAGCAACAAATGACACTCAAAATTGTTTAAAAAGTATAAAAGGAGTCGCCTTAAATTCCCACGCTAAGTGCCATTAATGCACTTGAGAGAACCTGGAGATGCTCAGGCGGCAAAAAGGTCCGCCTTTACATGTAAGGCAAAAACCAAGAAATTGTATGAGCGGTCAAAATGACCGCTAGTGCATATCAATCACCAAAGTGCTCTGGCAGCCATTTTTACCACCTTTACATTTAAACAATCATTTTACATATAAAAGTGGGGTTTTTAACCACCCCTACATGTGAACTGTGAAAATTTTCTAACACCCAAAAAGGTCAAAAATAGATATTTCAACAAGCCTATAACCCGGTCCATTTTCATGAACTTTGAGAAATTGATCAAGAGAGATGTTACAAGCTATTCTTAGGTATTAGATGACTTTGCATGAGACCAAGAAGACTCGTCTCGATTTGCGAACTTAGAGTGTAGGTTATGAAATGGACAAGTTTTGTAGGGGTCATCCTACAAAATGAGCGTAGCTGATTTTGAGGACAACATATTGAACATCCACATGCTTACTCTATGCATGATACATGGGGTTCTTGGCCAAACATATTGCATTCTGGCTATCACAGCCAATTTGAATAATCCTGCAATCAAAACCAATACCTGTACACAATCTTCGTAACCAAACTGAATCCTTAGAGGCATGAGTAGTGGCCATATACTTTGCTTCAGTGGTAGATAAAGCAACGGTGGGCTTCCTTTTATTCATCCAACTCATAGCTCCTAAAAACAAAGTAAACACTAATGGACCTTCAACTATCCAAGTCACCTACCCAATCTACATCAACAAAGCCATGTATGTCCAATGTCTTATCCACACTATTAGTACAAGAATAAACCAAACATTAATCATAAGTATCATGCAAATATCTTAACACCCTCTTTACAAAATTCCAATGTTGTCTACCGAGGTTAGAACCTGCTCAAAACTCCCATTGCTTGGGCAATATCTGGTCTAGTGCAAACCATTACATACATCAAACTTCTTACAGCACTAGAATATGGTACATTAGACATATCCTCTAAATCATCTTCATTCTTAGGACACATATCTAATGAAATCTTAGTACCAACTAGTAAAGGAAATCTAATTGGATTGTAATTCTGCATGCCAAATCTATGCAAAATAGTATTCACATACTTACTTTGTGATAACTAAAGCTTTTTGTTACCTCAATCCCTTTTGATATCCATTCCTAGAATATACCTAGTTGCCCCTAGATTCTTCATGTCAAATGCACCTGAAAGTTGAGCTTTCAACTCACTAATCATACCCTTGGTGTTAATGAAAAATAACATATCATCCACATACAAGGAAATAATCAAAATATCATCGTTAATACATCGAATGTAAACACAATGATCCTCTTCATAAGTATCACATTTTGGGGGATTGTTTTAAACCATAAAGAGATCTTTTTAACTTGCATACCCAGTGTTCTTTTCCTTTTACCTCAAAACCTATAAGTTGTTGCATATAAATTTCTTCTTCCATATCTCTATACAAAAATGTGGTCTTAACAGCCATTTTCTCAAATTCAAAATCATAAGCTACAACAATAGATAAAAGAAATCTAATAGAAGATAATTTAGCAACAGGAGAGAAAATTTCACCAAAATCAACCCCCTATCTCTAGGAGTAGCCCTTGGCTAACAGTCTAGCCTTGTACTTTTGCAATGAACCATCTGCTCCAAACTTCTTCTTGAAGACCCACTTACATCTTATGTCCTTTCTTCCTTTAAGCAAATGTACAAGATCCCGAGTGTCACATAAGTCTAAATCAATCATCTCCTCCTGCATGGCTAGCTATCATAACTCACTACCATCTACATGAATGGCTTCCCTGTAGGATCTAGGTTCATCGTTAATACTCAATAAATAAAATACACAACATAAATCTAGTGGGCTATACCTATCAACTGGATTCCATTGTCTTGTGGATCTTCTCAAAGGTGGAGTAAGAGATTCTTCATGTTCTTCTATATGCTCAACTTTTTCTGTAACAATAGAGTCTTCATCATCTAAAATTTCACTTGAATCTTCTTCTTCTTCATCCCCTAATCCATCATTTTGTTCTTCGTGATGTGCATATTCCTATTGTAAATCAAAATGCACTATCCTCTTCCTTTCTTTTTCTTCTAGTTGTATAGGATCAGAAATAGCTCTAAGTTCCCTGAAAATCACATCTCTAGAAAAGATAACCTTTCTGGTTAGAGGATCCCAAAGCTTATAACCTTTTACATTCTCATCATATCCAATGAAGATGCATTTTTGTGCTTTTGGATCCAACTTAGATCACTTTTCCTTAGGCACATGAACAAAAGCCTCATAGCCAATAACCCTTAAATGTGAAATAGAAGGTTTCTTACCTATCCACACCTCATAAGGTATTGAATCAAGAGCCTTACAAGGAGATATGTTTAACAAGTAACAAGCAGTACTCACGGCTTCTACCCAAAAGCATTTATCCAGTTGTGCATCACTTAACATACTTCTAGCTCTTTCCATTATTGTTCAGTTCATCCTTTCTACAGCACCATTTTGTTGTGGTGTATATGGAATTGTCTTTTGTCTTATGATACATGCATGCTTACATAACTCATCAAATTCCTTAGAGAAATATTCCCCTCCATTGTCAGATCTTAAAAGTTTTATCTTAAGTCATGATTGGTTCTCTACTAAGACTTTAAATTCCTTAAACTTAGTGAAAACTTCAGATTTATGCTTCATAAAATAAATCCATGTGAATCTAGATACATCATTAATGAAGGTAATTAAATAACAAGATTTTCCAATAGAACCATTACCCACAGGTCCAAACACATCTGAATGAATAATTTCTAATTTCTCTTTCACTCTATTGCTTCCTAAAGGAAAAGAATTTATGTTATGTTTACCAAACACACAATGCTCACAAAAATCAAATTTCTCATCAGAATAGGAGAAACCATCTAACAAATTTTTATTCATAATTGTTTTAAAACATTTTCACTTGTGTGGCCCAATTTGTGGTGCCATAACATACATGTATTTTTTGCAATTTCAGTTACATTAGTGGATCTACAAATTGTAGTGGCCTCAATCCTAAATAGAGTTCCCATTTGTTTTCTCCTAGCTACCACCAAGCTTACTCTCACCAATCTGCAACCATGCTTATTAAATGTTACATGCATTCCTGAATCATTCAACTTTGAAACAAAGATAAGATTTCTAGCCAATCCAAGAATATGTAAAACACCAAGGAGGGTTTTAATTCTCCCATGATTGAAACATAACTGTACCTTTCCCCAACCAAAAATTGGATATGTAGAGTTGCCCCCAAGGTAAACATTACCTCCATCATATTTCTCATATGTGGAAAACCATTCCTCATGAGGAGTCATATGATACAAGCAACCGGAGTGAATCAACCATTATTCATTAGACATAACATTACATGCAAAAAGTAAAAATTCATCACCTACATTTGAGGACTTTTCGGTAAAGGAATCCTACTATTTCTTTGGGTTTCGACATTCTTTCTTCACATCCCCCCTCTTACCAGAGTTCCAAAACTTAACTTTGTTCTTCTTCCCAAGAGTTTTAGACTGGCCTTTTGATTCCTTAGGCCCTTTCTAATCTCCTTTTGGTTTTCTTTCCTTATACCTCCCCCTGACATTAAGAGCATCCACCAAGCTATCCATAGCCTTCTTCCTCATTTCATGTGGCAGCAGAGTTGCAACAAGGGCATCCATCTTTGGATCTTCGAGGTTAGTAATGATAGCAAGAGTTAAATTATCCAAAGACTCAAGAAAAGAACAAAGAAACATAATACACTTATCTTCCTCATCTATCTTGACATCCATAGAAGCTAACTAACTCAGAATCAAATTAAATGTATTCAAGTGCTCATCTATTGAATCACCCTCCTTCATTTTAAGGGAAAAAAACTTTCTTTTGAGATACAGTTTATTTATTAGACTCTTCGCTTGATAGATTTCACCCAACTGCTTCCATAAAGCATTGCAGTCTTCTTAGCAGAGACATTCAACAAGACAGAATCTGCAAGGCATAACCGGATTGTACCTCGTGCCTTTTTGTCCATCTTGTCCCACTCATCTTGACTGATAGTATCAGGTTTCTTCTCTTTTGTTGCAACCCACTAGTATTGATCTCTTTCTTCAAGGAGATCCTCCATTTTCAGCTTTCGTAGCTCATAACCCATTGCATTGAATTTTTTGATGTCCAATCGGGATGAGGATGTAGCCGTGGCTTCTACATAAATCTACAAAATAAAATCAACCAGAACTCCCACTACAGCTCAAAAAAACCCTCACACTTCCACCCGACACAGAATTGGCCAGACTCTGATACCAAATGTTAGAAATGAAGGTAAACAACTATCAATGGAAAATTGATTACAACTGTAATATAGATATTTAACTATGTAGAACCAAACTGGAGATTGTATAAAATCAACACAAAGAATTAACTAAATAGAAGATCAAACACGTAACACAGTTTTTACGTGGAGAAACCCTTTCGAGAAAAACTCCACACAAGAAGAGATGCACCAGTTTGTATTAACTTCAATGGAGTTTACAATACAACACTATCAATCTCCTCTTCAATCTTCAATCTAGTAATGCTTGTAATACTCTTAACTCTTCTTATATACAGCCATAATACAATATCCTCATAAAGGGATTGCCTTCTAGGGTAAGAAAATCCAACATAACCTCTACCATCAGATATGTGACCTAATTACGAACGTTCTAGATTTACACTGGTAATTTATATATAAAATATGGCTTCCAGGGGTGGCCCCCAGACCCCCCGCCAGGGAGATGAGCCCCCTGGACCCCGCAGGGGGTACCCCCTGCACCCCCCGGATAACCTACATCTGTTAGGTATCAGGATCAAACATGCAGCTGAAACATGATCACTACTTGGTGAATACTTCTTCTCTTATGGAAATTTACAAACAACATTAGAAGTAATTAATTACATAGGATTTACAAGGTTGATGGCACCTTAATCCTAACAAGTTCCCCCTTTAGCTCATCAACAACCTATAATACTTTCTCTTCATCTTCCTCACCCTCTCTAACCCCTTCAATGTAGAACAACCTCTTTTCAGCATATTTGTGGCATCAACTATATTTTCTATCATAGTTAAAACATAACCCTTTTACCATTTTTCTTCAATATGTTGAGGAGACGATCTAGTAGGTTAAGGGAATGGTTGTGTTGGTAAAATCTTCTCTTATGTTTTTGAACCCCTACATTTTAGGAGCCAAATAATTTTCCTCTACATTGTGTACCATGATAAAAGAATTAAATATAGTTAGAGGATTAAACATGCCTACATCATATTGGATGTGATCCTTGAGCCCACCAAGAAACAAGTCATTCATGTTCTCCTCAATAATTGTTTCTACTTGCAAGGATATTTTTTGGAATTACTTAATATAATCCTTGATCAATCATGTTTGTTGTAGTTTGGTTTGGTGGCTAAAGTAATTCTATGTCACACTATTGTCATAGTGTATCTACAATTCCTTTGTAAAAATTGTACAGGTAACATTAAGAGGATGTTTCTTCCTTTGAACACATAGCCATCAATACCAAATGAACCACTCAAATTCCAAATATAAAGAAGCCAATGTGACCTTCTAGCCACTTGGAATTTAATATACATAAAAAAAAAACCCCTATTTGATTGATCCAAGTGGATCCTTACCATTTATTTTTTGTATTTCCACCTTCAATAGTAGGTTCTGAGATCCAGAATGAGTGTTAACATTTGGATTAGGATTGGGTTGTCCTGACAATCTCCCATAATTAACTTGAACATTTGGTTGTGAGATTGATTGATTTTTGATATAATATTGGATAAATGACAATGTTGTATTGATGTTAGCCAATTCTCCTCACATTTTAGATCAATCTTCTTATACATTTACCAAAATTTCCTTACATATTAGGTAAATCTCCTTGTATATTAGTCAAATCTCCTTGCATGTTGTGCTACCATCTTCTAAATTGCCCACTTTGTCATCTAATGGGGGTAGAATCATAACTAAGATGTCCCTTCCCCCCCACCCCCTGATCCTAACTTGAAATCTATTTCTTTATTGTTAGGAGCTTTTCTAGTGTGTAGGAATTCTTGCCTCAAGCTCTAGTCTATAGTCTCATCATGTTAAATCTTGATACTGCAAAATTTAATTTTTCCAATGACCAGACTTTGATTGGATGATTTTAGTGTTGTGTTAGCCATAAAATCAAATTTTCAAAGAGTAGGCCCCTAATGGATTTTTATGAGCTTTCCAAAAATGTAAAAAATCTAAAAAATTCAAAAAATTATGGCATGTAGAGTGAATTTATGGAAAACCCTTAAATTACAATAAATTACTCAATATTAATCCCCAAAAGCTAGATGATTCTCTAACTTTAGTTAAAAATTGCAAAAAAAAAACCACAATCATTTGTGAGATACATGTGAATCTTTAAAAATTAGGGTTTCATTCTCACCTTTGCTCAATCATCGCTTTGATGACACTTGTAATGAAATAATTGACACGAGATAAGAATGAAACAACAAATACTTGGAAATATAATAGGAACCACTTTCAAATACTTGATAGTAAAAGCCACTTTGAGGGGGCAACCTCTAAAGTCTTCAACAAAAATAGAATTCAAAAAATGATGATAATAAACTAATCATTGCCTCCTATATATACCATACTTATGCCATGAATGCAACCTAGACCAACTGAACTACCTATATAAAACTATATAAATTATCATATAACTTAATTAAGGGCTAGGCTAGCCACAAGTCAGATACACATATCATAATACAATCAATGGGTTAATGGTGTAGAAAGAAGCCACCTAATCATTCCTAGATGCTTCCAAGTCATATCTAACATATGTATCTATATTCCAAGGATTATTTATGCATTAAAATAATGAAAATGACTTTTTTCAAAGAATCTAAATTATCTTTATACACTAATATGTTTATTTCACTTAGAAATTGATTTGAAACATTTCACACATGCATATAGTTCCTTTCAATACAGATGAAAACACCTATGCATTCTTAAGTAAAATATAAATTACGTAGATCGTAATTCACTAGTTTTACATAAGGGGATCCTGAATCGAATATGATTCAAATAAATTATTAAACATGTAAAATGCAATCATGCATCATTACTCCAATGGAGTAAGATAGTTAAACACACAAACAAATATCTATGTGAATATCTCCATATTTTCCACCATTTCGTTTACAACTATATCTTGTGCACTCAAGCACACATCGAGCACAAGATAGTCAAAGCAATACAATAATAGCCAATAAATACACACTCACACAAGGTAGAATACATCTCATACAAATCACATAAAAATAATGATCCTCTAATTATTAGAATAATTAGAATGATACATAGGAAAGTATAATTAAATCACATTTAATCATTAATAGATAAATAGCATAGCATCACTAAAGTTAATGCAACTAACAACAATATCAATATGTCATACTCATAATAAAAACAATGAAGCTAAAAAGATGCTAACAAGTCAAATCATAAACTACTATCATGTATCTTAATCATATAATCATGTTAGTATCAAAGTGACCACAAAAGAGCACAAAATATCACAAACATAATCCAATATACAGGCAAGATAAAGGTACAATGCATATGGATCTTACACCACTATTAAGGTGTAGGACAAGCATCCATGATTTTGATTCAATGGAGTTATGAAGTGGCCATAGCACCACTATTGTCATTATAACTTTAATCAAGATGCAATATACCATTGTTATCATTATAATCAGTCAAGATGTAATAGTACAATCCAAAGATTTTGTTCACCGACTATTCAACCCCTTACTCCCATTGTCATTTGTCACAATTTTTTCTTGTATACTATTGGTTTTGTCCCTATAAGAACATCAACAAACTCATTGAGATAGGTATTTATATGATATAGTTCATACCAAACTTAGCTACCTCTACTAAAGTTACAATTGATCCAAACCATGGCGAGGTTCCACAAAAGGTAGAAGGTCAATGATGTTAACACAATACATAGGGTCAATCATATCCCAAAGCATAGATTAGTGAGATGGGTAAGTACATGTACAAGATTTTAGTGTACATTTTCTAGACTAGTCCATAGACCTTAGTAATCCAAAGGCAACCCCATTATTTCACAAACCAAGTTCCCACATGTATCCCTTCTCAAAACTATTTGTATAATAAAGCACAGTTCAAATTTAAGGTTATAAATGACTTTGCAAAAATGTTAAGGATAATAAATTTTAGTCAAGTTGTATAGTAGTAGGGTACATTGGAAATGAAAAAGATACCTATATAATGATATGGTACAATGGAAATGTACAAGACACCTATACAATAATAGGGTACATGTACAACAAACCCTAGTCTTTATCTCAATCATGCCCAATATAATAGCCTAGTTTCCTTACATATCTTTATCGATTCAATGTTAACAATATCAACAAGGCTTTACCTATTATAAAAAATAGACAATAGAGTAAACATTATAGCATTCATTTTAACTTTACATTGCCCTTTTAGTTAAAAAATTACTCATTGTTGATGGAAGGTTCTAACTTAGTTCACATTGCCATGTTCAAGCACCTCATGCTATACAATAGAGGACATCAAGTTCTAACAATTTTTGAACATTTATCTAACTATTATAAAAAAAATGGAAGTGAAAGGATTTCTCATACCATGAGCTTGCAAATAGGTGTGTTGATAACACCTTTAAAGATCCTGAAAACAAGTCTACAACCAATGATTCAACACTTCGCACACTCTTCAGTCCAATAGAGCTTTTCAAAACTTACTATGGGCTTCACAAAATGAATAATTTCATATACAATACTTCTATTCCCCCTTTATGAACTCCATCATACATTTTATCTCCTTTGAGTGCTCATAAAAAAGCGCTACCCAATTGTTCAAGGTAGCATGAATGGATTTTCCACATTATAGACTCCCATGCAAAGTGGACAAGGTTTCAAGGTGCCTTAAGAGGTTGTGGGTGGATAGGTGTGGTCACCACCACACAATTCTATCCTTGGTATGGTGGGATGGAGGCCACACATCCACCTCTCGAATAGTTACAAACCAAAAATACCCTATCTTTAAGGGTTTTAGTTTAAATATCAAACAATAGATAAATTCCAACTTTTAAACATTCATCTCACACCTTTGACATAGTCAAGCATAGTGTAAACTATGTGATAAGTACTAAATTTGTAAATAATAACATATTTTGAGTTTTCACTTTTGACCAAATCGTAGTATAGATTATGTAGTAGGAGATAGGGTTTAGGTCAAGCATGGTTAGGTTTAGACTTAGGTTCATTTCCACATATAACTTGGACCCTTATTCATACTCACGTATACACCACATACAATATAGTAACTTGAGTAGTGAAGTACTCATATATATTATATCTAATATCACTTAAGCATAGCAATCTTGATGAACTTGACACCATGCAAACCAAACAAGACAATGACTAATCAACCAAAACTAGTCATCGATGTTGATTTGGTAATGAAAACTCAAAGACTAGAAACCAAAAGGAAATGACACCTATCAAGAAAATCTATACAACACTAGTTACCTCATTGTCTATCCTTTGTGTTGCTCAAGCATGACATCATACTCCCCCATGACATTCTCTCTCTAGTCAAGGATATTGTACCTTACAAACACAACTCAATCAAATGAAATAGTTAGTAAATCATCATAAATAATCAAACCATATATGACTAGAATCAATAAAACCATTTATAACATAATTAGAAACTAAACCATTTCAAATCTATCATCATATAGAATAATTTATATTACTCGCAAATTGAATTAAAGAAATTAATCATAAATTGAATTAAAAAGATATTTATCTTTTTTAATATTGTTCATACAATAATAAACTACATAATGTCCAAATTTCATTAAATATCCTAATCACATTAAAATCTTACTTGATTCTAATCATTTAAATAAGTAATTATTCAAGGTAGTATAACAAATAGGTATATTATACTGTGAGACGATACTACATCTGAGAGGCATCTTATTAGGATCCTATTATACATCTCATACATGGTTAGGAATTTCAATTTTAGTTGGCATGGTGTGTAAATATATACAAGAATCGAAGGAAAGTCGATAGGAGACAACTAAGAAGATATGGAGGTACATTCACTATACTATTAATTTGGGCTTATATACTATTGTGGTAGGGATGGGTGCTTGGTGAATAAATAAATGTGGATTGAGCATGAAATGTGAACTTTTGACAATCCACTTTAGGATATGTATTCAATTGTGCTACCCATTATTGAGTTCAATATCAAAGTGTACTTGATGTGGGACAAGAAAACATTATGTATCAACAAGCTATTGATGGAACTAGGTCTTCTAATGGGAGGCAACTAAGAAGTGTTGCAAGTATGGGCCTAACCGGTGTTGTCATTGATGTCAACATACTCATGTTGCATTGATGTCAAGGATTGGATGAGCTGTGTGCTGAGGATATTGAGAAAATTAGTCCTATCAGAAATAGAGAAGAACAATGAAGACAGTGAAGCTCTATGAAGTGAAGATCCCAGCTAGATGAAGATCAGAAAATGCGCATCAAAGGGTTTGTAGATATGTGCCTAAAGATGATCCAGTCAAGATTTGAGAGGTTCGCATGAAGATTTGGAGAAGTTATGGCCATATGAGTAAAATTGGTTCTAGCAGTTGTTCAAAGGTGACAGAGTGACACAAATAGGTCCAGTGAGATCCGAAAATACAATATCTTGTTTTGCAGATTTGGTGGGATGTTTAGGAAGCCAATGTGAATTGACAACTCAATTGGTTCATGGTCTGGAGGTCCGCAAGCATCTATTCTAATGTGACAGTGATGACAAACTGTGTTCTTGAGGTTCTGGATGAATATGTGAATGATTTTAGTAAGCAGAAGTGGTGTGGATGTTCTTGGTGATTCAGGAAAGCTTGTGGGGGTCTCTAGATTGTGTCTAGTTCGTGTTGGTGGTCCGCATTAAAGATTGAGCTTGTAATTGAAGATTTACCCTCAGGTGATGGTGTTCTTCCTAATCATGGCCAATCGGATGTTTTACACATCTTCCGGATGATCTTGAAGATGTTCTATGAAGCATGGCATGTTCCTCAAAGAAGATTGAAGTCCCAGATATGTGTGGCCAACAGTGTGGTGATACGCATGAAGTTCTTGTAACAAATCAAGTTGTATTTTTGTAATTGCTCTGTAATAGAATATGTTGTGCCGACTTTGATGATCATTCCAAAGTTGATGTCATATATAAATGAGAATTGTGAAGTCATTTCAAAGTATCTTGGTTAAGATGAGAGAGTGGTAGAGAGGAGAAGATCAAAAAGCAGAGCAGAAGTGTTGAGCTTAAATGGAACTGTCTCAAGCATGGTGAAGATGCTAATCTCCAGTTCAAGTATGTAATATTTATATTATTATTCTGTAGACAGTGTGTCTCCTGTAGGCAGTGGGCCTCTTGTGAGCAGTGTGCTCGGGCAGTGAGCCCTAATTGGCAAGTGTCATTTTGTTATTCTTATTCTTTTAACAGAGAATGCAATCTTGGGTTAGTCACCCCATGGTTTTTCCCTTAACCAGGTTTTCCACGTTAAAATCTCGGTATATGTGTTAATGTGTTTTTGCTCTTGACATATTACATTGTGTTTCCATGATTAAATCATTATTATTCTGTAGAAATATAAGAAGGATTTAAGTGTTTACAGAAAAGAAAGTTTTTGTGATAACTGATTCACCCCCCTCTCAGTTGTCTGTCCTAAAACCAATAATTGGTATCAGAGCGAAGTTCCTCTAAAAGAGCTTAATCGCTTGAGGAGATCCAAGATGTCTTCCTACAAGAAGGATAGTCTAAGGTTTGATGGAACTAATTACACTCTTTGGAAAAGCCGCATGGAATGTCACTTGCAATGTATGGGAATGCAATATTGGATCATGACTACAAAGAAGTATGTTCCTCCAAAGAATGGTCTGACAACTGTAGATGAAATCAAAGGTGCTAAAGATAATCTTTGAGCTAAAGAAGCCTTACTAAGTGCCTTATCTGATTCAGAGCTGACAAATGTTATGGATTTAAAAACTGCATATGAGATTTGGTCAAAGCTGGAACTTCTGCATGAAGGAGACAAATATGTTAAATGTGCCAAGCTACAAAGTCTGAAAGGAAATTTTGAAAACCTAAAGATGAATGAAGATGAGAATATCACTACATTTATGCCAAAAGTAAATGAGTTTGTTTGTGGCATTAGGTGTGCTGGTGGAACCTTGGATGAAGATGAGATTGTTGCCAAAGTTCTCAGATCCCTACCTCCTACTTACAAACACAAGGTTGCTGCTATTGAAGAATTCAAATCTTTATCAAATATCACAAGAGATCAATTGGTTGGAAAATTAGCTGCATTTGAATTGGCTGAGTTTAGAGATGCCCCACCCCAAGAATGAATCTGCATTCAAAGCTAGTGCCTCTGTAAAAGGCAAACAAAGGTATGATCCAGGAGAGAACTCCTCAAAGAAACTATCATGGTATGAAAAAGAAAGAAAAGATATGGAAGAAGATGAGGCAGAAGCTGTTCAACTTGAAGCCCTTATTGCAAAAAGACTGTCAAGAGGATCTGGTAAGTATGAAGGAAAATTGCCCTTCAAATGTTTCAACTGTAACAAGATTGGTCATTTTGCTTCAAGGTGTCCAGAAAGATTTTTAAGGACTAACCCAAATAGATCAAAATTTCAAAAGAAATGTTACTATGTTCATGAAGATGATGATGATGGAGTAACAAATGATGAATCAGAGACAGGAAACAAATCTGGAAGTGACTGGGTGTTTATTGCCATCAAGGAAGAAGATCCAATGCCCATTAAATCTGTCAATCATAAAATGGTAGAAAGAGCACTGGCTGCCCAAGTTGAAGAAAAGGATGAATGGGTCATTGACAGTGGATGCTCCCACCATATGACTAGTCACAAAAATAAGTTCATAGATCTGGAAAGACATGAAGGAGGAGTTGTAAAATTTTGTGATAATTCTGTTGGTAGAATCAGAGGCAGAGGAACTATTTTTTTTATGAAAAGAACAAAACCAGTGATGTACTGTATGTTGAAGGTCTGAAGCACAATCTTCTCAGAGTTGGGCAGTTGGTGGACAAAGGCTATGACCTCCGATTCAAAAATAGGAAATGTAAGATCTTTGAAAGTTTTGGAACAGAGATTGCATCCGGTACTCAAACAAAAGGTAACATCTTCCACTTGGTTGGTACTGGCAAAAGTTGTTTATTTGTTCAAATTGATCAGAGTTGGTTGTGGCATAGGGGAATGTGTCATGTAAATTTTGATAATATCATCAAGATAAGCAACACTCAGGCTGTAAGAGATCTTCCAAGACTGGTGAAACCTACTAATAGTTTGAGCAAAGAATGTCAGTTGGGTAAGTAGAGCAGAGTCACATTCAAAAGTAAGGAACAATCTTCTACCGGATTGTTGGACTTAGTACATACTAATCTATGTGGACCGACAAGAATCAGGAGTTTGCAAGGTGATAGATATTTCATGTTACTAATTGATGACCATTCCCAGATGATGTGGGTGACTTTCCTGAAAGAGAAATCTGAAGCTCTTGAGAAATTCAAAATATTCAAGGCTATGGTAGAGAATGAAACTAGGTTAAACATAAAATGTCTTAGGTCTGATAGAGGTGGAGAATTCATATCCGGAGAGTTCATAGAATTCTGTGAGAAACATGGGATAAAAAGATAGTTATCTGCTCCAAGGACTCCACAGTAGAATGGAGTAGTGGAGAGAAAGAACCGGACCATCTAGGAAGCATCTAGAACCATGATGATGGAAGAAAATGTCCCTTAGATCTACTAGAGAGAAGTTGTAAGCACTATTGTCTATACTCTTAATTGAGTACAAATCAGAAGCAATACTGGTAAGACCCCTTATGAACTCTGGTTTGGCATCACTCCTACTGTGAAGTATTTTAGAGTCTTTGGTAGTAAATGTTACATTAAAAGAGATGAAGACCTTGGCAAATTTGATGCTAGAAGTGATGAAGGAATATTCTTGGGTTACTCTACTCAAAGCAAAGCATACCGGTGTTATAACAAGAGATTAAGAAAGATTGTAGAAAGTACAAATGTGAAGGTTGATGAAGGCATCGAAAATCTCTCAAAGTTTTATAAGTATGAAGCAGATGATCATAATGATGTTCTGGTCCAAGAAGATCTAGCCCCTTCTGTAGTTCAGATTCAGACTGATCCAAAGAATCCTGAAATATGGGAAGAAGAGATAAGATTGAATGAACCTGTCCAAGAAATAGAAGTGCAAGAATTTCCCAAAACTCCCAGGTATGTAAGACTTAATCATTCTGAAGACCAGATCATAGGTGATAGAAGCAAAGGTGTTCAAACAAGAAGAAAGATTGCTCAAGATTCAGAGAAGTATTGTCTGGTTTCAAAGATTTAACCAAAAATAGTAAGTGAAGCATGCAATGATGAAAGTTGGGCCAAAGCAATGGAGGAAGAGTTGATGCAGATTGAGAAAAATCACACTTGGGATCTTGTTCCCAGACCTAGAAACAAAAATGTGATTAGAACCAAATGGGTCTTCCGGAATAAACTGAATGAAGATGGTGAAGTAGTTAGAAACAAAGCTAGATTAGTCTCTAAGGGTTATTCTCAAGTACAAGGAGTTGATTTTGAAGAAACTTTTGATCCAGTGGCAAGAATTGAAGAAGTCAGATTATTTCTTATTTTTTCTGTCTTCAAGGATTTTAAAGTATATCAGATGGATGTCAAGTCTACCTTCCTGAATGGTGACTTGGAAGAAGAAGTATACATTGAGCAATCGGATAGATTTCAATTGTTTGATCATGGTGATATGGTCTGCAAGTTAAAGAAAGCATTGTATGGACTCAAACAAGCCCCAAGGGCCTGGTATGAAAGATTGGATAAACATCTTTTGAAGATTGGTTTCAACAAAGGTATTCTTGACAATAACTTGTACTTCAAGATTGATCATGAAAATATCTTGATTGTTGAAGTATTTGTTGATGATATCATTTTTAGAGGAAGAGATAGTATGTGCAAGACTTTTGCAAATCAAATGAAAAGTGAATTTGAGATGTCTATGTTTGGGGAAATGAATTTCTTCTTGGGTCTGCAAATCACTCAAAGAAAGGAATCTTCATATCACAGACCAAATATGCGAAATAATTGTTGAAGAAATTTCTGGAAGATTCAAAACCAATGAATACTCCCATGGCAACCGGATGTAAACTAAGCAAAGATGATGAATCTCCTAAAGCTGATCAGAAAAAGTACAGGTCAATGATTGGAGGACTACTGTATCTTACTCAAACTAGACCTGACATTATGAATGTTGTTGGTCTTGTTGTCAGATTCCAAGTTGATCCCAAAGAATCTCATGTCATGGCAATCAAGAGAATTCTCAGATATCTAAAGGGAACAGTTGAGTATGGTTTATGGTATCCTAGGGATCATGATTTCTCTCTTCATGCATATACAGATGCGGATTGGGTAGGAGATGTGGATGACCGGAAGAGTACCAGTGGTGGTGCATTCTTTTGGGGAAAAGATTGGTGTCTTGGTTGAGCAAGAAATAAGAGGCAATATCTATGTCCACTGTAGAAGTAGAATAAATTGTAGCAGCAAGTAGTTGCACTCAAGTATTGTGGATGAAGTAAATGCTAAGAGACATCAGAGTGGAGTATGAGGAACCTATCACAATCTTCTGTGATAACTCAAGTGCAATAAATATATCAAAAAATATGGTGTTGAATTCAAAAACAAAACATATATCCATCAAGTTCCACTTTTTGAGAGAGCAGGTGAACCAGAATGAAGTCAGATTGGAGTTTGTGCCCTCAAAGGATCAAATTGCAGACATTTTTACTAAACCTCTAACTAAGGACTCTTTTGAGTATCTCAGGGAGAAGTTAGGGGTTATTACCCCTCCGGTTCTGAATTAAGGTGCACTGATGTGCATCAGTTCGGTGGATCTCATAGTCATATCTTGTGGTCTGGATTGATGATAGGAAGTTGCTACTCATGGGGAGCAGTCTGTATGATTCTGATTGATGCGAGTATGTGCCCTTTTCCATTGATGTCAAAGGGGGAGAGAAGACATGTGAAAAATAAAAGTGGTTTCTGATCAAAGGGGGAGCGGTAAAGAAAGAGAAGACATATGAATGATTGTTGTTGATAGAGGGAGCTATGTTAGTTAGTGAGGAGAAGTTCTTGTCTTGATGGTTAAAACAGTTTTTCACATCATATGTTGCCATCAATGACAAAGGGGGAGATTGTTGCAAGTATGGGCCTAACCGGTGTTGTCATTGATGTCAACATACTCCTGTTGCATTGATGTCAAGGATTGGATGAGCTGTGTGCTAAGGATATTGAGAAAATTAGTCCTATCAGAAATAGTGAAGATAGTGAAGCTCTATGAAGTGAAGATCCCAGCTAGATGAAGATCAGAAAATGTGCATCAAAGGGTTTGTAGATATGTATCTAAAGATGATCCAGTCAAGATTTGAGAGGTCCGCGTGAAGATTTGGAGAAGTTATGGCCATATGAGTAAAACTGGTTCTGGCAGTTGTTTAGAGGTGATAGAGTGACACAAATAGGTCCGGTGAGATCTGGAAATGCAATATCTTGTTCTGCAGATTTGGTGGAATGTTTAGGAAGCCAATGTGAATTGACAACTCAATTGGTTCGTGGTATGGAGGTCCGCAAGCATTTATTCTAATGTGACAATGATGACAAACTGTGTTCTTGAGGTTTCAGATGAAGATGTGAATTATTTCAGTAAGCAGAGTGGTGTGGATGTTCTTGGTGATTCAGGAAAGCTTGTGGGGGTCTCTAGATTGTGTCTAGTTCGTGTTGGCAGTCCGCATTGAAGATTGAGCTCGTAATTGAAGATTTACCCTCGGGTGATGGTGTTCTTCCTAATCATGGTCGACTGGATGTTTTACACATCTTGCAGATGATCTTGAAGATGTTCTGCGAAGCATGGCGTGTTCCTCACAAAATATTGAAGTCCCAGATATGTGTGGCTGATAGTGTGGTGATACACATGAAGTTCTTGTAACAAATCAAGTTGTATTTTTGTAATTGCTCTGTAATAGAATATGTTGTGCTGACTTTGATGATCATTCCAAAGTTGATGTCATATATAAATAAGAATTGTGAAGTCATTTCAAAGTATCTTGGTTAAGATGAGAGAGTGGTAGAGAGGAGAAGAGCGAAAAGCAGAGCAGAAGTGTTGAGCTTAAATAGAACTATCTCAAGCATGGTGAAGATGCTAATCTCCAATTCAAGTATGTAATATTTATATTATTATTCTATAGATAGTGTGTCTTCTGTAGGCAGTGGGCCTCTTGTGAGCAGTGTGCTCGGGCAGTGAGCCCTAATTGGCAAGTGCCATTTTGTTCTTCTTATTTTTTAACAGAGAATACAATCTTGGGTTAGTCACCCTGTGGTTTTTCCCTTAATCGGGTTTTCCACATTAAAATCTTGGTGTCATATGTGTTAATGTGTTTTTGCTCTTGAGATATTGCATCGTGCTTCCGTGATTAAATCATTATTATGTTGTAGAAATATAAGAAGGATTTAAGTGTTTACGGAAAAGAAAGTTTTGGTGACAACTGATTCACCCCCCGCCCTCTCCGTTGTTTGTCCTAAAACCAACAAGATATGGAGGTACATTCATTATACTCTTCATTTGTGATTATATAATCTAATGGAGGTGATGAGTGCTTTCTAGATAAAAAGACTTGGATTGGACACAAGATGTGAATGAAGTGCTAAAGTCACTTCTATCCAACTCTGGAAGAACTATATCTTCATCGTTCTGATTACTTATTCTTTTTTTCTTGCTTTAAAGTTGTTTATCTCCATCAAATTCTCATTGTTTGGATTATCACTTAGAATTCCTTGGGGCCTTTATGTCCATTTTTTTCTTTTTTGTCTTGGTTGGATAATCAAGCCTCTAGGATTTTTTTTTGGAATAGTGGAGTCAAGATAAACTTGGAGGGTCACTAAGGATTTGTATTGTTGTGTTCAATTCAACAAGATGATTCCACTGTGATGGTATCTTGCAATGATTAACATAAGGCTTGAAAACTAGGGGAAATCCAAGGAGTCATCAATGATCTTATATGGTTCTCATTATGTTGGCTAGACAAATCTAATTGTAAACATGCAAAATTCAAAAAAAAGCATTAGCAAACAAATTCAATAAAAATCATATGTTAATTCTAAAAATTTGTATAAAAACCTCAAATAGAGCATGCAAATGGAAATCAAATAAAGCGAATAAAACTAATTTTACCGCCAATCTCCTTTCTTGAAAAGTAGGTTTTCTCCAAATGATTTAGGATGTGGATGCTCTTTGCACAAATGATTACTACTTTTTAACATATGGTTAGCATAAAAATGGATTGTAAAATGAGAGCATTAAGCTCCTATTTATAGATTTTTGGGAAAGAAAATCAAGGGTGGAGATGAGGTGAAAAGATCAATGGTGGAGGATGCATGAGAGGACTTTCCTAGGATTGAGAAGGAGATGAAGGGTCAAGATTGAACTTGTCAAAAATGAAGGGCTAGGATTGTATAGGAATTTATTGCGACCATCCTTTAATCTTGGAAATGGTTGAGAGAACATAGCAAATTGTTGTAACTATGCAATATGTGTCCCCATTATTCTTGGAAAATGTGGAGACAAGGTGGAGGGAATATAGCCATTTGTTGTAACTATGTAATATGTGTCCCCTTTAATCTAGGAAAAGGTGGAGACAAGGTGGAGAGAATATAGCCTTTTGTTGTAACTATGTAATATGTGTCCCCTTTAATCTAGGAAAAGGTGGAGACAAGGTGGAGAGAATATAGCCTTAGCCATGTGAGGTGGCCATGTAAGGTGGGAAAGAGGATAATTAAATAATAAAATTATTTAATTATGTGAGAGAGAGAAAATGGTTAATTAAATAATAAGATTATTTAATTAGTGTGTGGGATACATTAGGTGGGGTAAATAAACTAAATAATTTGATCATTTAATTAATTCAGAGTAACATTGTTCAAATTTAGGTGTCTACACTATTAACATGTATTTTAAATTTTGAAATTAAGATTTTTTAATTTAAAATGCCCTTGTGAACTCATGAGACTTGAATTCATCCATGTCTAGAAAACATTTTGGCACAAAATTTCTTACTTTTAAAGAGCATAATTCATTATAATGAGGGGTCTGAAAATAATAGAAACAAAATGGATAGAATGTTGAAGAACAGAAAATGAAAAATCACAAATAGATTACAATAAATTCAAGGGATTCTAGGAAAATGTATAGCTGAAAAGTGTGTCAAAGCCTTTTCATCGAATCATTGCCTTCACATCATAGGTTTTTTCTCAAATTGTTCTTATGATACCACTTGTAATAATATTTTATTTTATGAGAGTTAAAAAGTGGAGATCTACTCAAAGTAGCAATATCACCTCACACACATGAAGTAAGAAATGATCGTTGAAATGTTGATATGCCAAAATATGATAGTTGAGAAAATTCAAGGGGGACAGCTTCTAGATGCAACTATCCAAGAGAAGAATTACAAATGATGATTTAGAATAAACTAATAATCCCTATATATAGCCACAATTAGGTTAGAAAAACCTATAAACCCTTGATTAGGGTGATAACAAGAAATATGAATTCCAATAATCCATTAGAAAATTAAGAAAAGGATTAGATGTTACATATTACGATACTCCACAATTTGATGATACATTGTGAAGATAATTATGTGTTTAGTGATTAGGGATGTAACATAGCCATTTCATTGAATTCATTGAGAGTCATTAATTCTAGTTTTTTGTACTACAATCTTGGAGAATAATGAGATTCCCTACAAGATTTTTTATCAATTTTTTTATGATACCACTTGAATTACTTTCCTAGTATACTACTTTTACAAAAGGGAAGGGATTTCCAACACTAAACCTAAATAATGGCCTGACTTCATGTTGAAATTTAAATTGGATAAGAAAAACTCAATAACTAGCTCATATCAATTAAAAGTTAAGCTAACGACTAGGTATATTACACCATGAGTTGATGTTACATTGTTTATGCAACTTCTTAGAAGCCTATTCTACATGACTAGTACAAGGTTAGATATTTCCTTTGTAGTTTACATGGTGCAGGTTTTACGTAAGGAGACTCGACTTAGAAGATACAGACGCACATTCAATATCCTATTCATTTAGGTTTATATACTCTCATGGATGTTATGGATGTTTGGTGGATAAATGGACTTGGAAAGGGCATGAGTTGTGAAAACTCAATATGGTGTGAATTTTATAAGGGAGATTGAAAATTCCATGGATATAAATGAGCAATTGTATGAAGGCATCAATATCCCTCCTAACTACAAAATGATAAAAATGTTATGTAAAGCCTCACAAATCATGTAAAAGCATTTAAACCAACTCAAAAGTAAATAAAGTAAATAATCCACTTAAATACAACATCGCAATAACCAAAATCAAAAAGAAGTAAATAATCCACTTAGATACAACTTTCAAAGATAATAGATGTAATTAATCCGCTTAATCACAATATCTCAAATAAAAGATAATCTTATAAATATGAATCTCAATGTCAATAAATCTTACATATTCACGTGCTTAATCTAGGTAACAAGCACGATAAAATAATATACATAAATCCTTGGCAAGCATGCCTTAATACATCTAAAATAGATACAATAAACAAGTACATCAATAATAAATAAACCAACACACTCTCCAGCTGCACAAACCAAGTGGTCCACCACCTGCAAGCTAAGAAACGGGAACATGACTTAGGTGCTTTTCCACCCAACCATGAAGTATTTACACTTCCCCGGATCCCTTCCTAAAATGAAGGAAACCCAGCCCTACACAAAATGTCTAGCTACCTGGTAACAACTGCAAGAGGGAAGACCTGATGCAACCCTAATGTCTGAATGTGCAATTCTAAGTATTGAAAAGCAAATTGTCTCACAACAGGATGTGGCAGAGATATCAATAAATAAGTTTGCTACATAATAAACATCTATTTCAATGTCATTCCGATTAGATCTAATCATTTAACTAACTTGGTCAATTCCTGAAAAGAGGGAAAGCCATCTCTGAATATCCACATTCGGCATCCTAGTCCCAAAAGTAACCCAATACATTCCTATATAAAAACTACTTCTTTCCCCAAGAAGCAAGAAAATAAGTAAAGAATCACACATTCAAGATTTCTAATAAATCAATCCAATCCCTTTCCCAAAACATCAATTAAGGAAAAATACACTTTCAAGCAATGAACCATCTTTTGGTCATACAATCGAAATCATAAGTTTATCAATTTGATATAGTTTCTAATATTGCATTTCAGTCACAATGTCTTCAATAATAGTCATTCTAAAAATATTAATCTATCTTGTTGTTATTTCTGTGACAGGAAGTATTTCAATCTGTTTATCTAACCAAAAAAAGTTTACAATTCAATCTAAAATAAATTACTATCAAAACTGCGACAAGAAGTCCAAAAACAATCAAACAGTCTTCCTGTCGCTACTGCGACAGGAACTATTGCAGTAATAAAGAAAGAACACATAACATAGTTTAATCTAATTTTTGGTCATAAAATCACTATAAAATCTCATTCTCAGATTATTCTAACTTATTGTCATTCTAGTGACAGGAAACTAATTTGTTAAGCATGCAGTTTAAGCACATACATCTCTCTATAACCTTCCTGTCACTGTGGCAATAGGAGCTGTGGTAGAATTTAATAAATAAATAACCGAGTTTATCAGTAATCTATTGTCATCCACTAACAATGTTTTCCACTATGTTTTAAACAGGAATTTCCTAAGAAAATGTATCTACGGGAACATATAATTTTGCTGAAATTCAAAGACTTGGTTCATCAATAGAGAGGAGGTTTGCTCATTTTAATTCAAAACGGCCAACATAGGAATAAATTACAGTGATAAATATGATGGCCAAAAATTAATCAATAACGATCTGGGGATTTTATTAAGAGTTTTTATTCTGTCAAAATTTCAAGATCAAGAAAAGGCGTTTTACCCAGCACAAAGAGGAAAGTTCAGATTGCAGAAAAAGTTTAGATGGTCAACTTAAGGAAGAAATACAATTTAACAATGAACAATTTATTTATGCAAGATTGCCTAAGAAGGTCAATCAGCCAAACTAAAAGGGATGACGATCAGAAAGTCAATGGCCAGGAATTAATCAAGTGGCCAGAAGGAGAGGGTCGGCCGGGCACAATGCGAAATGACCCAAAATGGTGTGATGGCCAGAATTAAAAAGCTGCGGCCAGAAGAAAATGAACAAGGAGCTAAGGAACAGCGGACCGAGAAGGGAATATCACATAATGCAATCGTAAATGTTAGTTTAAAGGTGGCAGCAAGCATAGGTTTTGATCGCCAGTTAGAAGAACGACTCAACAAACAAGGTTGATCCAAAATGAAATCATACACCACCAAACAGCTAATAAAACTATCCTTTTTAACAATCAATTAAGCTTGATTTCAATGTAGAAATTTTTAAGAGAAGAAAACCTAGAAATAAAGAAGAATCTGCAGTTGTTGTTGCTGCCTCCTTAACTTTCCCTGTCACTAAATTCCTTCTACTCCTATCGCCCAGGAAAAAGTTGCCTTTTTGCTGCTAAAACGTGGGTCTCCCTTTGCTGATTGATCTGCTCTTTTATTAAATTCTTCTGACTCTTATTTTTGGTGATCTCCTATTAGGTTCAGAACTGAAGTTTTTATTTCAGTTTGCATGAATAATCGACTAATAGAATTTGAGAAATTAAAATTCTATTTAGAACAATAATATAATATATTTGCATCTTACTGTCGCATGGATGACAGGAAGTCTATTTTAATTCTTTTTTTTACTCATCTAATATAATAACATTATTTTTAATCTAATTTAACTAATGTTATTAAAACAAAACTAATTAAATAATCAAGAAGAGAAATGCAATATAATATTGCATATTTATCTATATAATTTAATATATATAAATATCTATTTATTTTTTAAGGAACATATTGTCTTCCAAACATCTTATAAACAATATTTTATTATTTATTTAAATAACACACAATACATCATTTGAATATATTTTGGAAAGATATTAAGTTAAAGTAATCACATCATGCATTTGAAAATGATTATAAATCACGCATTAATGCAATAAGAACCATTCAATAATGCATGTGCAACTATGTGATGTGTGTGATTGCATCAAGGTAGTCCATCCATCAGTTCTTGCCAAGTGTCTAGAACACCTCAGCCATGCTCTCGTCTTCGATGAGTACCTGCATCCATTTGCACTCAACTCAATGTCAATAGGTTAGTGTCTTCAAAACATAGCTGAAGCAAATCATTGCATTTACGTCAATATTACTTAACATCTAAAATATTTTCTAATTTTCATCAATATAACTCATAATAATTACCTCCACGTATGCAAAATTACTTAAAGTAAAGTCAATCACAATAATTGTTCACTAATCTAGAATGATAATATTGTTCATAAAAATGAGACGTAACATCCTTCCCCAGTTGGAAGAGACATCATCCGGATGTCTTATTAAACATCAAAACAATAAAGTGTCCATCAACCACCAATAAAGTATCAAGGTGTCATAAAACAATAACATCAACTCCAAGTATCACAAGATCATTATCAACAACTCAAAGTATCAAAGCATAACTGAACTCAAAGTATCTCAAACAATAATCAAACTCAAGTATCATAATCCATGCATGAATAAGAAATCTAAGCTATATCCTCAAATGAGGAAAAGATCTATCAATCTCCTCTGCATCCTCCCATGTGGCACTGTCCTCAGAATACTAATCCCATTAGACCTTATATTGTATCACATCTCTACTACACAACTTAATGTTGCGCTTCCCCAAAATTCAAGTGGGCTCCACCAGTACCACTCCTGGATCCTGAACCTGTAAAGCACACCAATCAAGAATATGTGACGCGTCAGGATGATAAAGCTTAAGTAAAGACACATGAAAAACATTATGGATTCTAGCAAGTGCAGGCGGGAGTGCAAGTCTATAAGCTACAGGATTAATCACTTCCAGAACTTCGAATGGCCCTACAAAATGAGGAACAAGTTTGGACGCTTGCCAAATGATACTGAACTCTTATGAGGTTTGACCCTCAAAAAGATGTTGTCACCAACTGAAAACTATCTAGGAGTTCTATTCTTATCTACATAACTTTTTTGATGATCTAAAGCTTGCTTCAACATCTCCTTGATCAACTTCATTTGATCATCCATTTCTCTTAACATTTCAAGACCAATCACAATTATGTCCTCCATCCTATCCCAACTGATAGGTGTTCAACACCTACACCCATAAAGAGCTTTGAAAGGTACCATTCCCAAAGATGCATGGTATGAATTGTTATATGCAAACTCAACCAATGGAAGGTACTCCCATTTATACTGTTGATCCATACAATACATTCTGAGAAGGTTTTCTACCACCTGATTAACTCTTTATGTTTGACCATCCATTTGAGGATGATAAGCTGAACTAAAATTCATCTTTGTACCCAAAGCTGCATTAAGAGTTGTCCAAAATCTAAATATCATGCGAGTGTCTCGATCTAAAATGATTGTCTCAAGCACTCCATGCAATATGAAAATCTCCTGTACAAACTTCTTAGCTAAGACTATAGAACCATCTGAAAGATTCCCTGGAATAAAATGTGCTACCTTTGTCAACTTGTCCACAACCCTTAAGATGACATCATGCCTATTCTTAGACATAGGTAACCCTTGAATAAAATCCATGCTTATCACTTGCCACTTGTGCTCAGGGATACTGTGCGGATACAACAATCTTGTTGGATACACATGCTCAACCTTAACTCGCTGGCATTCCAAACATTGAGCTACAAATTCTGTCACATCCCTCTTAAGTCTAGGCCAAAAGTATAAAGGTTTTAAACCTTCAACCATCTTTGTCACTCTAGGGTGACCTGAATAAGGTGCATTGTGAATCTCTTCAAGTGCTAACTTCTTTAACTCTCCTGAGTTAGGAATATACATCCTTCCCTGAAATCTCAAAAGTCCATCTGATTCTATCACATATCCATCAAACCTATGATCTAAGGGGTCTACTTCCAAAGCTTGTTTTACTCTTTCATAATGCTCATCCCCTTGAAGATTCTGAATCACTTTCTATTTCAAATTGGGTCTCAAAGTAAGAATGGTAGCCAGATGTCTTCTCCTACTAAGAGCATCTGCTACTCTATTCTCCTTTCCTTTTATATACTCAATTCCAAAGTCATACTCACTAAGGAATTCTAACCATCTTCTCTGTCGTGCATTAAGGTTAGGTTGAGTAAATATATACTTGAGCCCTAGATGATCTGTCTTTAACTCAAAGGGCTTACCTAGAAGATAATGCATCCACATCTGAAGTGCATGAACTATGGCAGCTAACTCAAGATCATGCAGTGCATAGTTGAACTCATGTTGCTTTAACTTTCTTGACTCATAAGCAACCACTTGCTCATTCTGCATCAACACTCCTCCTAATCCTTCCCCTGAAGTATCTGTTATAATGATAAAGTGCCCATTAGGATATGGTATGGTCAGGATAGGAGCAGTTGTGAGCTTTTCCTTTAGCACTTGGAAAGCTTTCTCACACCTTTCTGTCCATTCAAATTTCTTACCCTTCTTATGAAGTGCGATAATCGGTGCTGCTATGGTTGAAAAACCTTCCACAAACTTTCTAGAATAACCTGCAAGTCCCATAAAACTTCTGACTTCTGTCACACTCTGCGGTGTAGGCCATTCCATTATTGCTTTTATCTTCTCAGGATCAACTGCAATCCCTTCTGCTAAGATCACATGACCAAGGTAGTGCACTTTATCTTGAAATAATGCACACTTAGATAATTTACCATAAAGATTTATTTCTCTCAACCGCTGCAAAACAATTCTCAAATGCCTTTCATGTTCTTCCACTAATTTAGAGTATATCAATATGTCATCAAGGAAGATTAACACAAAATCATCTAAACAATCTCTGAAAATGCTATTCATCAAATTCATGAAAGCTGTTGGAGCATAAGTCAACCCAAATGGTACTACTGTAAACTCGTAGTGACCATATCAAGTCCTAAAAGTTGTTTTAGAGATGTCCTCATCCTTAATCTGTAATTGGTGATAACCAGATCTAAGGTCTATCTTCGAGAACATTGTTGCTCCTTTCATCTGATCAAAGATCTCATCTATCCTTGGAAGTGGATACTTGTTCTTTATAGTAGCCTTGTTAAGCATCCTATAATCAATGCATAATCTCAAAATACCATCCTTCTTCTTTACAAAGATGACCGGTGCGCCCCACGGTGACACGCTAGATGTAATGAACCCTTGATTTAGCAACTCCTGCAATTGTGTCTTAAGCTCATACAACTCTGTAGTAGTCATTATGTAGGGTGCTTTAGATTGTGGCTCGGTCCCTGGTGGTAAGTCAATTTAGAAGTCAAATTCTCTCTTAGGCAGTAATTCTGTCAACTCTACAGGAAATACATATCTGAAATCTCTAAGGATTGGATAGTCATTGAACACTAGTTCTTCTTTATCGAGGTCCTTTACTTGGACAACATAAATGGCACATCCTTTCCTCTTGGCTTTCTTCAATTGCATAGCCAAGATTTGTCTAAGCTCTAAAGGTCTCTTAGTTCCATTAATTTCCACTTGGTTCCCTAGGTCATCCAAACATCTAACAACCTTGTCTTCACAGTTTACTAAAGACTTATGTTCAGTTAACCAGTTGATTCCCATAATTACATCATAAGAGCCTAAAGGTGCTACATACATATTCACTTGTGTCTGAAAACTAGGAAGCTCTAACTCACAGCAAGCTAGACATGAGTCTACCCTCTTTTCTACACTATTGCCATATTGTACCATCCAAGAGTTTTCCATATGTCCAGGTCTAATTGATAACTTAGATACTACTCTAGGATCAACAAAACATTATGTGGCACCAGTATCAATTAAAATAGAAACAGGTAGTCCATAGAGCTTACCTTGGAACTGAATAGGTGCTACTTGAAACTCTGCTTGCCGATTATCCACTACGGCATGAATCTAATGCTGCGGTGCTCCTTGTTGATTCATGTTTCCTCTTTTATGTGGACATGCATTTGCATAATGCTCTCCTCCACAGTTGTAACATCCACCCTTAGGTGCTCTCGACCCTTCAGCTCTTTCCCTCTGATTGTTGTTTCTGTTGTTATTGCCACCTCTTTTGTTTCCACCATTCCCATCCTGAGAATTATTTCCTCTCTTCAGATTCTTGATCTATCTATTATTGCCCTGGTTGTTATTCTTTTGATAGTTCTGTTGATTATTCTGTGGTTTCTTATTCGAAAACTTAGCATCTCTTTGCTTATGGTAATTTGTTGTATGTTGCAACCTCTACTCTTGCTTTATTACTTTCTCAAAAGCGGCATCCATAGTGAGTGGGTTATGAATGTCCACCTCAGCTCCAATCTGTGGCCTCAATCCCAAAATAAACTTTCTAATCTGAAATCTCTCATCTGTCTGATACTGTGGAACATACTTTAGTAGATGAGAAAACCTTTCCCAATAACTGGTCACATACATACCTCCTTGGATCAAGTTCTGAAACTTTGTCATCTTCTTGTCGAAGAATAACTGTGGTAACCATCTTTTTCTAAATAGTTGCAAGAAAATCTCTCGTTATCTCACCAGGTAACAACTTTTTATCTGCCTTCTCATTATCCCACCAAGTTGCTGCTTCACCAGTCAACTGGTAAGATCCCCACATAGCCTTCGTGTGATCTGAAAGGTTTTGGAGTCCAAAGTACTTCTCCATTTCTATTATCCAGGACTCAACTCCATCTCCAATGGTCTTTCCATCAAATTTCGGTGGTGATACTTTCTTGAGGTCTTTCCCCAATTCTTTAGCTATCTATCAATAATAGCTCCAACTTCAGGAACTAGAACTTATGTCCTTGGGTTCTCATTTTGTGTCTCAACCCTTGGGTTTTCATTAGCATTCTGACCTCTAGGAATTCTTCTAATTTCCTGCTCAAGAGTATTCATCCTCGTGTCCTGTCGGGTCAAGAGATCAAGAATATGGTCAAATCTTCCATCTTGGTCATTACTGGCATCTCCACGATCCCCAGCAGTTCGACCACCACGAGCACCACCACGTGCACCTCCACGTGATCCTCTACCTCGACTACTTCCTGATCCATCACCAAGATCAGTGTTTCTTGTATTCATGATGGATAATCTATATAAAGTTTGCAACTTTAGCATAATAGTCCCAAAAACAAAGGCCCTAGTGTTAAACCTAGAGCTCTGATACCAAATGTAAAGCCTCACAAATCATGTAAAAGCATTTAAACCAACTCAAAAGTAAATGAAGTAAATAATCCGCTTAAATACAATATCGCAATAACCAAAATCAAAAAGAAGTAAATAATCCACATAGATACAACTTTCAAAGATAATAGATGTAATTAATCCACTTAATCACAATATCTCAAATAAAAGATAATCTTATAAATATGAATCTTAATGTCAATAAATCTTACATATTCACATGCTTAATCCAGGTAACAAGCACGATAAAATAATATACATAAATCCTTGGCAAGCATGCCATAATACATCTAAAATAGATACAATAAACAAGTACATCAATAATAAATAAACCAACACACTCCCCAGCTGCACGAACCAAGTGGTCCACCACCTACAAGCTGAGAGACAGGAACATGGCTCGGATGCTTTTCCACCCAACCATGAAGTATTTACACTTCCCCGGATCCCTTCCTGAAATGAAGGAAACCCAACCCTGCATGAAATGTCTAGCTACCTGGTAACAACTGCAGGAGGGAACACCCAATGCAACCCTAATGTTTGAATGTGCAATTCTAAGTAATGAAAAGCAAATTGTCTCACAACAGGATGTGGCAGAGATATCAATAAATAAGTTTGCTACACAATAAACATCTATTTCAATGTCATTCCAATTAGATCTAATCATTTAAGTAACCTGGTCAATTCCTGAAAAGAGGAAAAGCCATCTCTGAATATCCACATTCAGCATCATAGTCCCAAAATTAACCCAATACATTCTATATAAAAACTTTTTTCCCCAAGAAGCAAGAAAATAAGTAAAGAATCAAAAATTCAAGATTTCTAATAAATCAATCCAATCCCTTTCCCAAAACATCAATTAAGGAAAAATACACTTTCAAGCAATGAACCATCTTTTGGTCATACAATCGAAATCATAAGTTTATCAATTTAATATAGTTTCTAATCTTGCATTTCAGTCACAATGTCTTCAATAATAGTCATTCTAAAAATATTAATCTATCTTGTTGGTATTTTTGTGACATGAAGTATTTCAATCTGTTTATCTAACCAAAAAAATTTACAATTCAATCTAAAATAACTTACTGTCAAAATTGCTACAGGAAGTCCAAAAATAATTAGTCTTCTTGTCGTTGCTACAATAGGAACTATTGCAGTAATAAAGAAAGAACACAGAACATAGTTTAATCTAATTTTCGTTCATAAAATCACTTTAAAATCTCATTCTCAAATTATTCTAACTTATTGTCATTCTGGTGACAGGAAACTAATTTGTTAAGCATGTAGTTTAAGCACATACATATCTCTATAACCTTCCTGTCGTTGTGGCGACAGGTGCTGTGGCAGAATTTAATAAATAAATAACCGAGTTTATCAGTAATCTACTATCATCCACTGACAATATTTTCCACTATGTTTTAAATAGCAATTTCCTAAGAAAATGTATCTACAGGAACATATGATTTTGACAAAATTCAGAGGGTTGGTTCATCAATAGAGAGGACGTTTGCTCATTTTAATTCAAAACGGCCAACATAGGAATAAATTACAGTCATAAAGATGATGGCCAAAAATTAATTAATAACGATCTGGGGATTTTATTAAGAGTTTTTATTCGGTCAAAATTTCAAGATCAAGAAAAGGCATTTTACCCAGCACAAAGAGGAAAGTTCAGATTGCAGAAAAAGTTTAGACAGTCAACTCAAGGAAGAAATACAATTTAATAGGGAACAATTTATTTATGCAAGATCGCCTAAGAAGGCCAATCAACCAAACTAAAAGGGAAGGAGATCAGAAAGTCAATGGCTAGGAATTAATCAAGCAGCTAGAAGGAGAGGGTCGGTCGGGCACAATGTGAAACGACCCAAAATGGTGCGACAGCCAGAATTAAAAAGCTACGGCCAGAAGAAAATGAACTAGCTAAGGAACGGCGGCCAGAGAAGGAGATATCACATAATGCAATGGTAAATGCTAGTTTAAACGTGGTAGCAAGCATAGGTTTTGATCGCCAGTTAGAAGAATGACTCAACAAACAAGGTCGATCCAAAATGGAATCAGACACCACCAAACAGCTAATAAAACTATCCTTTTTTACAATCAATTAAGCTTGATTTCAATGCAAAAAAAATTAAGAGAAGAAAACTTGGAAATAAAGAAGAATCTGCAGCTGCTGTCGCTGCCTCCTTAACTTTCCCTATCGCTGAAATTCCTTCTACTCCTGTCGCCCAGGAAAAATTTGCCTTTTTGCTGCTAAAACGTGGGTCTCCCTTTGCTGAGCGATCTGCTCTTTTATTAAATTCCTCTGACTCTTATTTTTGGCGATCCCCGATTAGGTTCAGAACTGAAGTTTTTATTTCAGTTTGCATGAATTATCGACCAAAAGATTTTGAGAAATTAAAATGTTATTTAGAACAATAATATAATATCTTTGTAGCTTACTGTCGCATGGATGACAGGAAGCCTATTTTAATTCTTTTGTTTACTCATCTAAATATAATAACGCTATTTTTAATCTAATTTAACTATTGTTATTAAAACAAAACTAATTAAATAATCAAGAAGAGAAATGCAATATAATATTGCATATTTATCTATATAATTTAATATATATAAATATCTATTTATTTTTTAAGGAACATATTGTCTTCCAAACATCTTATAAACAATATTTTATTATTTATTTAAATAACACACAATACATCATTTGAATATATTTCGGAAAGATATTAAGTTAAATTAATCACATCATGCATTTGAAAACAATTATAAATCACGCATTAATGCAATAAGAACCATTCAATAATGCATGTGCAACTACGTGATGTATGTGATTGCATCAGGGTACTCCATCCATCAGTTCTTGCCAAGTGGCTAGAACATCTTTACCTCAATTATGCTCTTGTCTTCGATGAGTACCTGCATTTATTTGCACTCAACTTGACGTCAATGGGTTAGTGTCTCCAAAACATAGCCGAAGCAAATCATTGCATTTACATCAATATTACTTAACATCTAAAACGTTTTCCAATTTTCATTAATATAACTCATAATAACTACCTCCACGTATGCAAAATTACTTAAAGTAAAGTCAATCACAATAATTGTTCACTAAACTAGAATGATCATATTGTTCATAAAAACGAGACGTGACATGTTAGCTACATGGTATAGTGCAAGGTCCTATAATAAATCCTAGTTGTATGGTTTATTTTATACATATTAGCTTTAATGCTACCATAATGGTTTCTTTTAGAACTTCTTAAGAGTAATCACCACGTTTAAATTCAACCAACACATTTAGTGATGAAGAAGTATCGCATAACAAGATCTTCCAACCTTTAGATATTGTGAAGGCTTGGTGAATGGAAAGAGTTTTAAAAGTTATATTTTGGCAAGTCTGTATATTTTTACCCTAATATGTCAATAATCATTTGAGACACTCATTCATATATATTTGAAAAGCATATCAAAAATTTAGAATGTCATCTCCACTAAAAACTCAGTTGGACCTACAAGTGATAAACTATCAAAAATAAATATATGCTAGACACTTTGCTTATGTTAAATATTATGGCATTGCCTATGATTGTTAATTTGTATATGCAACATTCCTATTATAGAACTTGTTAGACAAGTTGATGTTTAGTTTTTTTCCTTAATAATAAACCATGTTAAGGGTTTCAACAAATTTGGTCTATGTTAGGGGTTTTTAATACTATAGCCAACTTAGGTTGTAGATTTGGTCATATAACCTATATAAGAGTAGTCTATCCTAAGGATTCTTACACTACCTTATATTAAGGATACCTTGCAATAGGAAATGTTTTTGTATCTCTTGTGTGGGGTTCTTGCCTTTGTCAACATTACATGTTAATTTGACTGTGTTCATTAAGGGTCTTTCTTGGAGCATACATGAGGGTTCTTATTATAACATGCATTACAATTATGGTATTGGTAATAACTTGTGTTTAACTTACATTAGGGGAATAAATCACAATATTGATTCCATATAGTTTCAACACTAACATACACTATTACAATCAAATAAGATATGATGAACACAAATTAAAGTGGTCCCCTCTTGCAAAAAATAAATAAAAGAGTGATTTGCATGAAATGCATGTAATTGTCTTCTAAGAGGTTGGCATAGCTATTCATAGACTTGAGTTGTTTTTTTCTCCATTGAAATACTAGCACATCTAGCATCCAATTGTTATCATTGAAAATACCCCCCACTTACAAACACTTGCCACAACATTCTTTTGTATAGAATCCAATAATATCTATGTATCAAGATGTTTTATTCAATGTTTGAACACGTATTTATACAACTACACAATTTGTTGGCTCACAAGCTTTGTTGTGATACTATAATTTAGGAAACACCACACTAAATTCTTTTCTAAGTGGGTATTGTTATAGCCTCGCTCAACAACCTTATTATAATGGTTACTAATAGATTTAAATAAATATTTAAACCTATTGATCGGACACCTTAACCAAATATATTTACCTCACCATGTATAACAGTTATGTTATGGTGTAATAAAACTTCCTTTGCATGCCTCCTATCCCTCTCCCTCCCTTCCACCCTTATTACATCCTAGTCTTGGGACTTGGAGAAATTATTTTTTCACATGGATTAAGGCATATACATAATTCCACTTACATCATTGTGAACGAGGACTTGCTCAATTGTTCACCTCGGTGGGAATGGTCTCATTAAGATCTTAAGCAAGGATAGAAACACTAGATATCCTCCTTAAAGTTATGAAAATGAACACAACTATCGACAATAAACAATAGCAAGAATGGTCTTACTATGCTTCTTCACATGAAAAGGGCCACACTTGGTCACTCATCCTTCAAGGTTGTGAATAGGGATACACAATTATCCATAGTGTCATGTGAGAGGGAACTCAACAATTAGATTGAGCCTTACTAATCTTTATTGTATTTAATAAATAGGGCCAAACCCAACCATTCATAGGTGTGGCATGGTCCTCCACTCAACACATCAAAATATTTTTGTGAGTAGGGCATACACATCTACCCACGGGACAAATCCTTGATCCAATTTAGAACACATTCCTCCTCGCTATCCTGGGGAAGAGGATCTTTGTCATGTGCTACAAAACCTAAATCTTTCCCACTATTCTCCTAAATAGCCAATGTCATGTTTATCTTCAACTTGTCTAATGAGTCCTTTACCATGTGAGTGGGAACTCACAACTAGCCACATCAACAATTGGATTGAGCTTTACTAATTTTTATTGTATTTAATAAATAGGGACAAACCCAACCATTCATAGGTGTGGCATGGTTCTCCACTCAACACATCAAAATATTTTTGTGAGTAGGGCATACACATCTACCCACGGGACAAATCCTTGATCCAATTTAGAACACATTCTTCCTCACTATCCTGGGGAAGAGGATCTTTGTCATGTGCTACAAAACCTAAATTTTTCCCACTATTCTCCTAAATAGCCAATACCATGTTTATCTTCAAATAAAAGAGTGATTTGCATGAAATGCATGTAATTGCCTTCTAAGAGGTTGGCATAGATATTCATAGACTTGAGTTGTTTCTTTCTCCATTGAAATACTAGTACATCTAGCATCCAATTTTTATCATTGAAAATACCCCCCACTTACAAACACTTGCCACAACATTCTTTTGTATAGAATCCAATAATATCTATGTATCAAGATGTTTTATTCAATGTTTGAACACATATTTATACAACTACACAGTTTGTTGGCTCACAAGCTTTGTTTTGATACTATAATTTAGGAAACACCACACTAAATTCTTTTCTAAGTGGGTATTGTTATAGCCTCGCTCAACAGCCTTATTATAATGGTTACTAATAGATTTAAATAAATATTTAAACCTATTGATTGGACTCCTTAACCAGTTATATTTACCTCACCATCTATAACAATTATGTTATGGTGTAATAAAACTTCCTTTACATGCCTCCTATCCTGCTCCCTCCCTTCCACCCTTATTACATCCTAGTCTTGGGACTTAGAGAGGATATTTTTTTCACATGGATTAAGGCATATACATAATTCTGCTTACATCATTGTGAACAAGGACTTGCTCAATTGTTCACCTCAGTGGGAATGGTCTCACTAAGATCTTGAGCAAGGATAGAAACACTAGCTATCCTCCTTAAAATTATGAAAATGGACACAACTATCGACAACAAACAATAGCAAGAATGGTCTTACTATGCTTCTTCACATGAAAAGGGTCACACTTGGTTACTCATCCTTCAAGGTTGTGAATAGGGATATACAACTATCCATAGTGCCATGTGAGTGGGAACTCACAACTAGACACATCAACAATTGGATTAAGCCTTACTAATCTTTATTGTATTTAATAAATAGGGACAAACCCAACCAATTATAGGTGTGGCATGGTCCTCCACTCAACACATCAAAATATTTTTGAGTAGGGCATACACATCTACCCACGGGACAAATCCTTGATCCAATTTAGAACACATTCCTCCTTACTATCCTGGGGAAGAGGATCTTTGTCATGTGCTATAAAACCTAAATCTTTCCCACTATTCTCCTAAATAGCCAATTTCATGTTTATCTTCAACTTGTCTAATGAGTCCTTTACCATTGAATACAATTCATCACAATATGCCCTCACTCTTTGCATTAAAAGTGCACAAATCAATCATTTGATGTTTGGGTCTACATTCTCCTAGTGGATACATTTTTTCCTGTATCTTGTAGAACTTAAAGTCTTATTCTTTATAAACAATGTTATTTCCTCCTTAATCAAGTTGTTTACTCAATTTTCTTCATCAACTAAAGAAGAAATGTCTTCCAAACAAGGATTAGTTTTGTTTAATATGAACACAATATCGGCATACCTTGCAAACATATTATTTAATAAAGTAACTTCAACGTCACTATTATCTATCTTGGCATTTATCCTAGCATGTTGATTCATCAAGGAATAAAACTTATGTAATGGATGATATTGTTGTGTTTTTCCATTTTTATGCATATAGATTCAACTTTAGGGTCAACTTTGCACTTGATGTTTGTGATGCAAACAATGTATTGAGATCATCCCAAACTAACTTCAAAGTCTTGGAGAGATCTATGTGATACAAATATGCATTTGACAACCCAATACCAATTACCACTATCATTTTTCAATCTTTAATAGTCCACATTGCCACTTCATCAAGAGCCTATAGCTTTGGTGTGTTCAAAACTTCCAGTAGATCATTTTTATCAGCACGATACGTAGCTTGATATGTATGGAAGTCTTTCCCTTCAAACTTCTCAACAACAATTATCTTCTCCATGGAAGTGGGCTTACCCTCGTCAATCAAGAAGGGTGTTGGTCCTGCCTATAGTGTACTCTATCCTAAAAAGATGATCATTTTTCACAAACCATTATCTTCTCCTCAACAATTCTCTTCTCCACGGAAGTGGGCTTTCCCCCCTCAATCAAGAAGAGTGTTGAGTCCCACCCATAATGCACTCTATCCTAAAAAAATGATTGCTTTTCACAAACCATGAGAGCTTGAGCAAAAATGTTTTGGAAGATGTTTTATAAAGATATTTTTACAAAACTATCAAATTTTCAATGAATTCCTTCCACTAGATCAAGAGGCAATTAAAATGATTCCTCCAAGCATGTTTAAAAATATTTGAGCAATTTATAGTCTAAACTATATAAAAATTATAAAGCCATCTTTTATGATGTTTAAAAAAAACTAAACCCTAAATTAAACTAAACTATAACATTATAAGAGTTTATAATAAAATCTTTAAGTTATTGAATTGCTTATGTACAACTCCTCTTCCACATATTTCTTGTTGGTCAAGGCTCTTCAAACTTGCATAATAAAACAAAACATGGCTCATTTCATATGTTACACTTCTTCCAATAGCATTTTATGCCATACTATTTTCCTATCAGATGCATCTATCATGCTTGCTCTTACCTTGAACACCATTTACTTATAAAAAATGGGCACCTCGCTCAAATTTGTGCCTCAACTAAGCACCCATGCCCTCTTGATTCACAAGTGTCATCAACAATCAATAGACGAATAACGTCTTGTTCAACTATTGTGCATGAGCCATCTTTTTTCGATAGTTGGTTTCAAAATAGCCTTTAAAGATGTTTTTGATTATGGCAAAAGCGGTTGAAGGGTCCTGACCCTTTACAAACAGCGTGACACAAACGGAGAAAAGTTGGTTCTAGAAGTGAAGAACCTCAAGACACGTAACAGCTAAACACAAATAGTGAACCAAACAAATAGCTTAAGAAAACAATTGTAAAACAACACAACAATAGCCCATCTACTACAACAAAAACACAACCAAGAAAAACACTAAAGGATCAACACCTACACAACGTCGGACCCTGACCTCTGAATCCACACACCCCTAATCTAAGTATGAGATTCAACGATAGATTTGGGAAGACCTATCTTTTGTCTTTGGACAATCATCTAGCATCCATCATTATCAAAATCTTTCAAACAAAGTGAGAGGAGAGGGGTCCTCAATCGTCACCTCCACCCGACACAACTCCCACTAAGAGGGAGACTGACTGACTAAAGAAACTGCATGCCGTAATAAAGTCAATGACGGGTCAGGAGCAAGAATTCCACCATGATGCATCATGGTGGGAGGGAACCACGAAGTCAGCAACCTGCATTGGGTCTAAAGAAGAGGCCTCAATAGGAGTCGAGGAAAACTCCATAGCCACCCCAACCACCAAGGAAGCCCCCTCGAGAATGAGACTCACTACTAGGAGGACAGGAAGAGAAGACCCAACATCCTAAGAAGACATGTTAGCCAGAAGAGAACTACCATCTTGAGTCAAAACCAATAATAGTCAAGTGGTCTAAGTGGGCATCGTACTACCATGAAGTCGCGCTAGCCTTGCGACGAGAACGAGAATAATCAGAAGCTAGGTGACCGATGGCAAAGCATTGTCTGCAACGGAAGGGGAGACCCCCATAATTGATCGACCGAGTCCAAGGCCTATCCCCCACCATTAGAACAATTTCCCCATGGAGAGCCTTGGAGAAGTCAATGTCCACCAAAATAGAGGCATACATGATGAGGCCCAAGCTAAAGTTTTAAGAGTCCATCTTTAGAAAGCAACCAATGGCATTACCAATAGCCTCATAACAAGATTCTTCCCAGAACTGAAAAGGAAGATAGGGAAGCTTAACCCAAACTGGCTTGATATTGAGAGGTTCAAAAAAAGGGTTGAACAAAGGGGACCATGGCTTGAGCGAGAGGGAATGCTCACCCCACAACCATATCCTACCATCCAACACCAAATCCCTATCATTCATAGAGTCAAAGGTTGCAATTAAGAAGCTCCGAGCACAAGGATAGAGCTTGATTTTGCCCCCAACAAGAGGCAATCAGGAATCCAAAACTCATTCGTTCAATTTAAAAAGAGAGGGCCACAAGCTGTTAAATATGTGAATAATGTTGTGTCAACTGTAAAAATCTCTGTTATCAACAACCTCTTGTCCACAAACCACGACAAGGGCAATTTGGGAGCAGGGCCAGGGCCATATCTTGTCACGCAATGGAGGGCAAGCAAGAGTCCCCAAACCAGCCATGGCCGCATAAGAAAGGGCACTGCAAGCAAACCCCCACATAGTATTAGGAGCACTAGCACCATCTAAAACAATACCCTACACTACAGTCGCAGGAGAAACATGAGCCGCAACAATACCCTGCACCACAATCGCAGGAGAAAAAATGCAAGCCACATCAAAACCCTGCAGCACAGACAACCACCAGCTCAAAATCCACACCAAACCCAACACAACCATCTCCAACGACAAGTAAACAAGAGGAGTAATCACCAATAACACCACTCATGCCGCCAACAAGGGCAGGGAGCGACGGAAATGCCACCAACAAGGCTAGGAGCAAAGCCATTTGAACCTTTAAAGATGTCAAAGAAGATGGTAGAGCTATATTTTATTTGAAAATTTTGTACAACATAGCTAAAGAATGTCAACAGCTTTATCAACCTTTCAACATTAACCCTACAATGATCGTCTCTACAAACAATTTATCCAATCCACTATAATTGCGCCTTTAATTTCTTGTAGAAAAATCTTAACTGCTCTAAGCAAACTCTTCCTCACATCAAAAAAAACTAAATCAATGTCTTTGAAACCAAACAATACAATCCAAGAATCTCTATGTATCATGATGTTTTATTAAATGCTTTGAAAACATATGTTTTATTAAATGCTTTGAAAACATATTTATACAAGTAAATAGTTTATTAGCTCACCACAAACCTTCGTTGTGATCCTATAATTTAAGAGACACCCCTCTAAATTCTTTTCTACATGGATGGACTTACACCTACCTTCTATCTATTCGGATAAACATTTGAGCAAATCTTGTAGAGGACATAGATGTACTTTGAGTATGGTGTCCCTCAGCCCTCCATCTAGGTGCCCCCATGATGGCATAGGTGTAGTTCAAGTCCATGCATTGCCATAAAGTTAAATCCCTACCTCCATGTGCAACTTGCCTATTAAATTGTCCTTAAGTCAGATCGTTGCATCCATAATAACAACCACGAGCTAGAGAAAGACTCAAAAGAATGACCCCGAAACTCCTAAAATTTAAAGCTTTACCACGTAGAACACAATAATTTCCCACGGCTTCAAAATGTTTAGGCTATTTAAGTTCAATAATTTTTAAATAATGTCTCTAAAACCTTTTTTCAGCATTAGCACGAATGCACTTGTAATCAAAATGAATAAATATGCCATCGACAGAAAATTTTCGTTAAATATCATAAACCAAGTTCATTTACTGATCATATGACAATTGAATGGCACAGTACACAAGCATGTCCATGTACATGACAATCAACACAATTAGCCAGAATTTGGTGCATCTTATGGATGTCACCATGGCTCATGAGATGCGAATATTCTTATCTATTTAACAGCAGTAAAAATCGAAGCCTGTTAATAAGTGGCAAGGGGCACTTATAAAAATGTCAGCCCCAAAATCTTGATGCCAAAACATCTTTTTTGGTATATGCATTCAGAAGTTAGCATGAGCCCTACTTACCATGTAATCATTTTCTTCAACAAATAGAAAAATGCCCCCATGTATTTTGACTACAATAATTCAGTAGACATGATATTTCCACAGTTCATGATAATCAAATGTAAAGCTTTTGGATACACTGTGTTGTTTTTTTTGCGAAGTTAGTTGTCCTTAAAAAGAGAGAGGGGGGGAATTTCTGTGGCACGGTATGCTAGGTTGACTAGAGCTAAAGAAACCAAAAGAAGAAAAACAGGAAAAGAAGCAAATATAAAATTACCCAATAAAATTATAAATAGAGATGAGTGGGAAATTAAGTAATAAGGTGTGTGTGTGTGTGCGCGCGCGTGTGTGAAACTAAACCTCAAATAATAAGAATAAACCAATAAGAGGCTAAGGAGATTCCTCCAAAGGCAGAGCTATACAAAGAAAACAAAATTAAGGATAGAGAGAATGAAAGGAGAGATGAAAGAAACAGAAGGGAAAGATAAAAATGAAACACAAGAGGGAAATTGTAAATCAACATAAAAGTTAAAATAAAAATAAACATCAACAGAGGAATATAGGTGACAGAAGAAAACAAAAAGAAAAAAGAAAAAAAAAAAAGAAGAACTTAGGCATAACGAAAGAAAGGAGAGAAAGAAAAACAACAACAAAAAGCTGGAGGACTCAAGAATGAAAGAAAGGCAACAAAGATGAAACAAAGAATCAGGGGCAAGAGAGAGAGAGAGAGAGAGAATCCATTAAAGGACATAAATATAAGCAACATTGTGTGTGTGTGAGAGCGTGTGTGTGCGTTGTAAATAAAAGGGAGATATATGCACAAAAAAATTAAACCCAAAAACTAGGAATTAAAAGAACAATAGAAAAAGAAAGGGGAAAAAAAAAGAAATAAAAGAAAAAAGGAAAGAGAATAGACATAAGTGAAGCTAGAGGCCAGAAGAAAGAGAAGGACAAAGATTCTCTTTCCTTTTTTCTTTTATTTCTTTTTTTGTCCCCCTTTCTTTTTCTATTGTTATTTTAATTCCTAGATTTTGGGTTTAATTTTTTTGTGCATATATCTCCCTTTTATTTACAACGCGCACACAAGCTCTCACACACACAATGTTGCTTATATTTATGTCCTTTAATGGACTCTCTCTCTCTCTCTCTCTCTCTCTGGAGCCCCTGATTCTTTGTTTCATCTTTGTTGCCTTTCTTTCATTCTTGAGTCCTCCAACTTTTTGTTGTTGTTTTTCTCTCTCCTTTCTTTTGTTATGCCTAAGTTCTTCTTTTTTTTCTTTTTCCTTTTTGTTTTCTTCTGTCACCTATATTCTTCTGTTGATGTTTATTTTTATTTTAACTTTTATGTTGATTTACAATTTCCCTCTTGTGTTTCATTTTTATCTTTCCCTTCTGTTTCTTTCATCTCTCCTTTCATTCTCTCTATCCTTAATTTTGTTTTCTTTGTATAGCTCTGCCTTTGGAGGAATCTCCTTAGCCTCTTATTGGTTTATTCTTATTATTTGAGGTTTAGTTTCACACACACACACACACACACACACACACACACACACACACATCTTATTACTTAATTTCCCACTCATCTCTATTTATAATTTTATTGGGTAATTTTATATTTGTTTCTTTTCCTATTTTTCTTCTTTTGGTTTCTCTAGCTTTAGTCAACCTAGCATACCGTGCCACAGAAACTCCCCCCCCACTCTTTTTAAGGACAGCTAACTTTGCAATTTTACTCTCATTCTCATTTTTTTCCTGATGATAGATCACGGAGTGTGATCCGAAACGTCGATGCAAAAAAAGCAACACAGTGTATCCAGAAGCTTTACATTTGATTATCATGGACTGTGGAAATATCATGTCTACTATTTGGACCCTTCATGGGAGGGAGATTGGTTTCAAAGCGAAGCTTTTTGAAAAATTGAGAATCAAGGTTGTAAAGAAAATTGCAGATTTGGCATTCTTAAAAAGGTGCAGAGACTTCCATCTAATTCCCTCCTTCGTGCAGGTCTCTCACTCCCTACTCAGCCCATTCACTGAGCACATCTTCCACAGTGTTGGTTTGTCCCTTCTCAGATCCATTATCAAATCTACCAGAACTCAGAGCAACCACCTCTCGGCTCGTCTCTATTTTCTCCATCTGGAACTTTCCTCAACCTTGCGTCCGGATCTCTGGACCATGTTTGACATCTCTTCGCAAGCCAGAGCTAATGGTCTTAAACGGGACAAAACCGTCAGGAAAAAAGAAAATTCTCATCTCTTCAATAAAACCCACCATCTGCACCAGATTCATAAGGCAGCTCAAGAACATCTCAAGCTAGAACTGTGCCTCCTTCATGCATTGTGACCCCAACCACCTACTTCTCACAGCTGCACTGAATCGTCTTCAAGTGTTTATGAGATGCTCACACCACTGGGGGCTCACAATCCATCCTTTGTCAAACCACGATCTCCATCTACCAACTTGGTCCTCTCTCAGCTTCAACCCGGCGCCCAGCAAACTGGTCTACATGCTACGTTGTCATATTGCAAAGATTTCAACCCGGATCACTCCCCCCGACCTGCTTCGCGACCCCCACCGCCTACATCTCTCAGTTCACTTGTATCTTCAAGTGATTCTGAGTCGCTCACACCCCTAGGGGCTCAAGACCCCTCCTCTCTCCAATCACGATCACCTCCATCAACCAACCCGATTCTCATTCAGCATCAACTCAATGCGTAGCAGTCCAGTCTCCGGCCCGAGGTCTCTCGAACCAGCTCTTGGCGCCACCCATGCGACGTTCCTCCAGTTCTTGCAACGGCTCTTTGGCAACGATCCTCCCTCTAACATCTGAATCCAGGTAAGTCCTCCCCTCCTCTCTCGTCATCTTGTTCTAGCAGTATTAATGATGTTACATCCCTTCTTCCCTCCAACACGCTATCTCTAGGCAGTCATCCCTCATCCTGGAGCCCCGAACCATCCACAAACCTTGGCCCGTCTCCTGTTGTCAGTCCTGTCTTAGATAATACTCAACTCACGGCATTTAATGAATGCTGTCACACTTCACTCTCACCCATCTCTTTCTCATCGTGCCCTCCCAAGGCAGCCAACTCGCCCTTTTTTGCTTCTCCCAACCTTGTTTTTCCTTCTGCGGTTTCATGCTGCCCCTCCAGTCCCCTCTCGTCCGTTTCTCCATGTTGCCACGCCGAGGTACCCTCTATCTTGGCCGACACCGTGCCTTCTAAACCTTCAACCACTCACTCGACCAGGCCATCTCCTCCTTGTCTTTGTCAAGATGTCCCCACTTCAATCAATGACGTTGTCCATCACTTAAACCCCCCTTCTCATTCTCCCCAGTCATTGGATGGCTTACAAAACTGGGAAGATAAACTAGTGGTCAACCTTTCCAACCTCTGCATCGAACCCCTTGCCCTCAATTTCTTAAGGAGAGGCTTTGGCTTTGCCATCACCCCGACCCGCATCCCCAAAGTGGATTTTCTCATCAAAATTGAAAGACTTGTCCATTCTTTACCCGTTGACGTCACTGACAAAGTCCGTCAAGATTGTGTCGTAGCTCTTAGACATGCCAAGCCCCCAAAACGAAACATCCCTAAAGATGAGTTTCACGCGTTCAAGAGACTCATCAATCAAGATGTGGTTATCATGAAAGCTGATAAGGGAAATGCCACTGTTATTATGGACAAACACGACTATGTTACTAAAATGCTTGACCACCTCAACAATAGTGGCAGTTACAAACCCCTTCCCCGCAATCCCATTTCCAAAGTCTTCAAGCTCGTTAAGCATGCTATCTCCAATTCCACCTTTGATGATCTCACCAAAAAACGTCTCTTGCCCAACAAAGAAATTACACCACGCATCTATGGTGTACCTAAGATTCACAACCCTGGTATTCCTCTACGTCCTATTGTCGACACCACCCACTCCCCCACGTATAACCTTGCCGCCCACTTGGCCAAGGTTATTTCTCCTCTTCTCGGGCAATCCTCGTCCTTCATCAAAGACTCGTCCCATTTTGTTGACTTCATCAAAGATAAAAAGGTCAATGATACAGACATTCTGGTCAGTTTTGACATTGTCTCCCTCTTCACCAAAGTCCCCCTTCAAGACTCGATTACGCTTGTTAAACAAAAAACTAATGAAGAAATCACTTCACTTGTTGAATTATGCTTAACCTCCACTCTCTTCACCTTCCAAGACATTGTTTACGAGCAATCCGATGGGGTGGCTATGGGTTCTCTCTTATCCCCCGTCATTGTCAACCTTTACATGGAGCATTTCGAAGAGTTGGCCTTAAACTCTTTCCATCTCAAACCATCCTGGTGGAAACGTTATGTGGACGACACCAACATTTGTTGGCCACATGGACTTGATCAACTTGAGGCTTTCCACCATCACCCCAACAACATTGCTCCTTGTATCTAGCTCACCAAAGAACTCGAAACTAACCATCAACTCCCCTTCCTTGACATTCTTCTCATTAGGAAAAATGATGGTTCTCTTGGCCGCCGTGTCTTTAGAAAAGCCACCCACACTAACCTTTATCTTCTAGCTTCCTCGCACCACCACCGGGCTCAAAAGTCTAGTGTCCTCAAAACCTTAACTACTAGGGGCCTCCGCATTTGCGATGACGATCACTTCAACCTGGAGCTGTCCCACCTTACCAAAGTCTTCAAACTTAATGGGTACCGCTCCAAATACATCAACAGAACCTTCAAACTAGCCCAAGCTCGCCTCCAATCTAAACCTGACAAGCAAAACTCTGAAGTTGTTTTTGGGGCCACCCTTCCCTTCATTGAAGGTCTCTCTAATAAAATTGCCAAAATTCTCTGCAAGAAAGGCATTTCGTGTGCCTTCAAACCGCTTTCCACCATCAGAAATCTTGTCTCGTCCACCAAAGACCCCAAAAACATTCTTTTGAACTCTGGTGTCTATAAAATAGATTGCTCTTGTGGCACCCCTTACATTGGTGAAATAGGTAGATCTATCTGTACGAGAATCAAAGAACATATTGCAGATATCAAACATGAAAGGTTCACCAAATCGATCCTTGCAGAACACTCCTCTCACACCAAGCATCACATCTGCATCGAGGATACCCTAGTCTTAGCCAAAGAAGATAACTACTTTAAAAGAAAACTTAAGGAGGCTATCTTCATCAAAAGCAACCCCTCTAACCTTAATCGAGATGATGGGTGAAACTTAAGCCACACATGGAATCCTCTCTTAAACTCCCTCAATAACTAATCCCCTCGCCTTAGCTCTCTCATTTACATTTGTTCCCACCCACCACATTCATGTCTTTGCCAATGCTTCCCCCCCTCTCCTTTTCTCCTTGCTTTCCTCATCTCATGCCTTCTTCCTCTCTTCTCATTCCACTTCTCAGCGTCCGATGATCCCAACCTTTCTCCCATTCCCCCCCTATGCTTTGCCTTCGGGTTCCTGGTTCTCCTGCTGGTCTACTTTCCTCCTCTCCTTCTTGAGTCCTTCTCTTCCTCCTTTTCTGTATATTTATGTTTTCGACTTTTTACCTCTTGTGGCCTCCAATTCTTTGTTTCATCTTTTCTCCCACACTTTTTAATTCTTCAATCTGTCCTTCTCTTTCTTCTGGCCTCTAGCTTCACTTATGTCTATTCTCTTTCCTTTTTTCTTTTATTTCTTTTTTTGTCCCCCTTTCTTTTTCTATTGTTCTTTTAATTCCTAGTTTTGGGGTTTAATTTTTTTGTGCATATATCTCCCTTTTATTTACAACACACACACGCTCTCACACACACACAATATTGCTTATATTTATGTCCTTTAATGGACTCTCTCTCTCTCTCTCTCTCTCTCTCTCTCTCTCTCTCTCTCTTCTTTGTTTCATCTTTGTTGCCTTTCTTTCATTCTTGAGTCCTCCAGCATTTTGTTGTTGTTTTTCTTTCTCCCCTTTCTTTCGTTATGCCTAAGTTGTTCTTTTTTCCTTTTTTCTTTTTGCTTTCTTCTGTCACCTGCATTCTTCTGTGGATGTTTATTTTTATTTTAACTTTTATGTTGATTTACAATTTCCTTCGTGTTTCATTTTTATCTTTCCCTTTTGTTTCTTTCATCTCTCCTTTCATTCTCTCTATCCTTAATTTTGTTTTCTTTCTATAGCTCTGCCTTTGGAACACACACACACATAATATATCTTATTGCTTAATTTCCCACTCATCTCTATTTATAATTTTATTGGGTAATTTTATATTTGTTTCTTTTCCTGTTTTTCTTCTTTTGGTTTCTTTAGCTCTAGTGAACCTAGCATATCGTGCCATAGAAACTCCTCCCCCCCCCCCCCCCCCCTCTTTTTAAGGACAGCTAACTTTGCAATTTTACTCTCATTCTCATTTTTTTCCTGATGATAGATCACAGAGTGTGATGCAAAAAAAACAACAAAGTGTATCCAGAAGCTTTACATTTGATTACAATAATTCAACTCATTTAAGTCATATAGGTGCATCCGAAATGTCGATGCTAAAAAAGCAACACAATGTATCAAGAAACTTTACATTTGATTACAATAATTCAACTCATTTAAGTCATATAGGTGCATGGGCATAGAGGGTTTTAACAGACCAACTCCCTGATTCTATTAAATATACTTCCTTCACCTTTTTTTTTTTTTTTTTTTGCATCATGTAAATTTTCCATCACATTATTTGTATACATAGATTACAAGTTATAAGGGTGGATGTTATCATATGGATGGTTGATTCTCTTTCATGCTAAAGGAAATCGGTTGCATGAATCCTGGTAACAAATTGACCGTAGAAAATTTTGAGTACTTAAATATATGAAATGTAAGTGACAAAATGCAAATTGACATTTTAAGGAAACTGCTCACATGTGTGTTTTTTGAAAATATATGGAACCGAAAAAACACTCGAGAGATGGAATGAATAGTCTAGAAGAGAAACAAAATGTACAGATTACTGCATGGAAAGTGAATAAAGGAAAAGAGAAGAGATGAGTTGAGATGAAATTTAACTTCACAAATGCAAGAAATATGCATTAGATGTACTGCATAAAGATAGAAGAGAGGCATTGAGATACACAAAAAGACATTCATTGGAGCCTTGATGGGAAGCTAACATTTTCCATTCACGCTTCACTAAACTGAATTTTATCATCTCACTCTTATACATATTCAAGCTTTGCTTTACTGACATTTGCCTGAAGAAGTAACAAAATATTCTAAAGCAATGCAGCAATAGCAACTGTCATTTTAATCATTTTACCCTATTAAATATGGCTGTGAAACAAATGCATTGTTAAAGTTAGTCTGGGAAATCAAAGACTGATACCTTACATGTGATACTCGAATCATGCATGTTAAGAGTGCTTATTTGGGATCACTGTGGCTGTAAAGAACTTGGAACATTTAGGCGCTCATCAGAATTTGGACAATGAAAAGTCCTTACTAGCACAAATAAGAAACAAAGAACATAAATGTTGTAAGAAATCAAAGCATGCATCATACAACAGAACACCAATACCATGACCACGATAACTGAACCAGAACCTTCTACTAGATACACACATTGATATATTGTACACGATTATTTATGCTGATAAATAAAATAATATGTATTCTTATACATTCTCAGAATCACCTCTGAGCAAATCTTCATACATGTTAAGAAATTAGGATATGACCAAATCCAATACTAGCTCAATCATGACCTAATAATTGATAAACTTTTTAACAATCAACAGCAGCCACCAGCATTTGTATCGTTTGCCTGCTCTTGTTTAAAAATGTTTCTTCTTGATGAAATTGCAGATTCTTGCAGTAGGCTCGGTGTATCCAAAATCTGTAGAAAAATTGCATATAACATTAGAATTAGAATATACACTGAATCCATCTCCCCCAAAACATCCTAAATTTGTCTCCCAAAACTTTCTTACAAGCTGATGTATCAAAATTAAGGGGATGATTTGGGTACGGTATTAGTAGAAATTGATCTTCCTTAATACATAATCCATACTTGAAGATTGGATTCTAATAGCAAAATGTCTATTTTTGGGGTTAGACATGATGAATCAATCCTTCCAATTGCCAGTATTTATGTGCAGTATGATGTTTCAGGATAATATAGCGGACTATGAATGATTCTTTTATAAAGGCTATATTGGGTGTACTGGTTGTACTTCCAAGATATGCCAGATTCCTTGAATACAGGCTGTACGTGCATTATATTCCTTACCTATATATGTGCAGGTAAGTTGTAGACCTTACCTGTAGAATTTGTGAGCAAAAGTTTGGGGTAGGCATGCAGAAGATTATTTGTTGATCATAGAGAGTACTCACACATCTTGAAGAAGAAAATGATGTTTAATAAATTAATTATTATTGTAATCTAATTGTAAAATTTCTACTTTATGAGGTTACGCATGATGAATCAATAATTATCTAGACACAATATGATGATTCGGGGTGATGTAACGGACTTCCTTCTATAAAAGGCTAAATTATGTACAACAGTTGTACCTGCAGGAGATACCAAATTAATATTATCTATAGTGCTACAAGAAGTCCTTACCTACATGCTGCAGGTAAGAAGTTTGTGAGCATAAATGCAAGGAAAGCACCCAAAAGAATATTTACCAATCATATGGATTGTGCACTCATCTTGATTAAACAAAACATGTTTGTTATTATTTTTTCATATCCATAACTGTTAGGTACCATAATTAGTCATCTATTGTATTTTGCGAAATGAAACAATTATATGGATGATAGAATAAGTATGAGAATAATAAGGGTTCTCAAGTTGTTCTTAGTGAGGCCCTCAAGTAGGAGATAAAATATAATCACTTATTTACTAAGTGATAACTTGAGAGATATAAATAATGTATGGAATAACCACCAGATGGTTTTGCATTAACAAAATATAAAATATGGATGAATCAAAGCAAGGGCGTTAAGCGTAGCCGATCCTTCCCCCCATTGTAACTCCCCCCATTGTAACTGAGTATGTTATGAATTCAAATGAAGAAGTTCCCTTACAGTTGTGTAACAATATAAGAAGTTGGAGACTTGGAGTCTTCGCACAAGAAGGATTAGTAAATGTGGGAACTACAAGGAGGCAAGATCCTGTCTCCTACATGAGCAAGGAGATACCAGCCCTGTTAGGTAGCAAATTAATTATTTCTTTCCCATGTCATTTTCTTTCCTAAAACATAATTTCCTCCTGTTAAAATACCAAAATAGGCTTGACGACAGGTTTCCTGTATGAATGTGTGCATACCACAGAACCTAGTTGAAAGCTTGAACCAATCCTGGTTCTGGAACTAATGATAGGGTAACATTCTTGTTTATCACAAGCTTTGCACATCAAACTCATAATTTCTGTGCATTTGCTGAACAGACTGAATTTCATTAATTATTTGGAAACGTGAAGTTATATTTTACTTATTGATCTGGCTCTGCAAATCCTTAGATCAAACCTCAGGGGTATGAGATTGTACCTTCCTCGGTTCTGATAAAGTATTGGAAGAGGTCAAGCAGGCAAGAAACAAGGAATAGCTCTATAAATGTATGTTAATTGGCCTTTTGAATGCAGTTCACTTAACTATTTGAAAGCATAGAGGTCTCATGCAGTTTGCTTTTTTTTAAAGTAATAAACTGTTAATTGTTCAGGTGCAGTCCGATAGAAGATGGGAAAATGATAACCAATATGCGATAAACTAAAGAGGTCAAGCAGGCAAGAAACAAGGACTAGCTCTATAAATGTAAGTTAATTGGTCTTTTGAATGCAGTTCACTTACCTATTTGAAAGCATAGATGTCTCATGCAGTTTGCTTTTTTTTAAAGTAATAAACTGTTAATTGTTCAGGTGCAGTCCGATAGAAGATGGGAAAATGATAACCAATATGCGATAAACTAAAGAGATCAAGCAGGCAAGAAACAAGGAATAGCTCTATAAATGTATGTTAATTGGTCTTTTGAATGCAGTTCACTTACCTATTTGAAAGCATAGAGGTCTCATGCAGTTTGCTTTTTTTTTTAAACTAATAAACTGTTAATTGTTCAGGTGCAGTCCAATAGAAGATGGTAAAATGATAACTATTATGTTGATAAACTAATACATATTATTTATTAAGATATCTTTACCAAGCAGAAAAGGAGCATTTTGAAGTGCAGTCCACTTACATTATCCTTGTAGACTTAAGAAACAAAGCAGAAAATCTATGGCATGAAAAACAAATATAACCACTGACTACATTCAAGCACTTGTAAACTAAATAAAGAAAATATTGTATTTATAAATTTAAATAATTAAAATGAAGGGGTCCACTGCCAGAATCAAGACAATAACAATCAGCAGATACTAAGCTGATCGGGAGAGAAATACTACTGAAGATTACAAAAGAAGAACCTATGCTTACAGCCAACAGCCAACCATAGAGAAAATAGTGGCTGCTGTCATATACATATTTAGTCATAAGATAGAGAAGAAGGCAGATAAACAAAAAAACTATGAACAATTAGAGTGTGTATATGAGGATTGCTGGTGAAAAGACTAGAAAATATAATTTTCTCCAGAGCAATGATAAACACGGGGCGTGTGTGCACGACTTTCTTCATTCATAGTGTGTCGCTGCCAACAGTTGAGAATCACTTGGGCATAAACAAGGACTTGCCACCAGTCAGCTCTGCACATTGCAGAATTGTTGAAACCATAAATTAAAAAATCACAGAATACTCACGAAACTCACAAGTACAAAATTCTGGCAAGAAACTTGCCCAAGAACTCATAGAAATGAGAAACGTTCTAAGCTTGATTTCAAGGCTAACAAGTGTGTTTTCGTGGGTTATGGTGAGAACATTAAGGGTTATAAGCTTTGGGATCTTGTACCATTGAAAATGATATATTCTGAGGAAATTATTTTCAGGGATCTTAGGGTATTCACGAATATTGAACAACCTCATGAAAAGCCTAACAAAACAATGCATTTTGATATTAAGATTAAACAGCAGGAAGATGCACGTATAGAACAGCAACAGGATGGACAGGATGAGGGAGGAGAAGGTTTAGATTCAAGCTCCAATGAGGAAAAACGGAAGCCTCTCGTTACACCTCTCAGAAAGTCCACTCGACAACTGAATCCAGTCGAAAATTATAGCCCTTCTAACTACATTTGTGTATTTGCTTTATCATGTACTGACAACGAACCTAGATCTGTGAAGGAAGCTATGTCTTCAAATGAGCATGAGTCCTAGTTAGAAGCCATGAAAGATGAAATAAAGGCCTTGGACAAATGTAACACATGGGATCTAGTTAAGCTGCCTGAGGAGAGGAAAGCCAATGGATGTAAATGGGTATTTTAAAAAAAAAAAATTGGAGTAGATGGTAAGTTGGAGCGGCACAAGGCCTATTTAGTGGCTAACGGTTACTCCTAGGTTGAGGGATTGGTTTTTGGTAAGATATTTTCTCCTGTGGCTAAGCTAACCTCTATTAGATCCCTTTTATCTATTGTTGCTGCTTTTGATTTAGAGGTAGAGCAAATGAATGTGAAAACCACATCTACATGGGGATCTTGATAGAAGATCTTTCTGAAACAGCCTGAAAATTTTGTGGTGAAGGGACATGAGCATTTGGTTTGCAAGTTGAAGTGATCTTTGTATGGTTTGAAGCAGTTGCCAAGAATGTGGTATCAAAAATTTGATGCTTTTGCATTGGATCAGGACTTTGATAGAACTAAGTCAGATCAATATGTTTATTTTAAATTAATTGATGATGATTGTTAATCATTGTCCTACATGTTGATGATATGTTATTTATTGGTAATTATAGAGGAATGATTAGGGAACTTAAGAGTCAATTATCTGGTACTTTTGCTATGAAAGATTTAGGAGCTACAAAATATATTTTGGTATGAAAATTTGCAAGGATCGGGTTAATAGGAAATTTTGGTTAAATCAGAAGTACATTGACACTATTTTGCAATATTTTGCCATGTAGGATTGCAAACCAGTTAGCATTCCCTTACTAGTTGGCACTAGGCTCTCTCTAGAACAATGTCCTAAAACAAATGATGATCTTGAAGAAATAAATTAAAGTTCTGTATGCCACTGTTGTAGGAAGCCTCACGTATGCCATGGTCTGTACAAGCCCTGATATTGACCAAGCAGTGGGAGTTCTAAGTAAGTTTATGTCAAACCATGGTAAAGGACTTATGTTAAAAGGGTTTTCAGATATTTACGCGGAACTTCTAACCATTGCATTTGTTATCATGGGACTGATGATGTGGGCAGGATTTACAGGGCTTTGTTGATTCTGATTGGGCTAGTGATCTAGATTGCAAGAGGTCTACGAGTGGTTGTCTTTACTTTGTTTGGAGCAGTTAGTTGGATGAGCAAATGACAACCTACAGTCGCATTGTCCGCTACAGAAGCAAAGTACACAGCTGGGACACGTACCTATAAGGAGGCAGTGTGGTTACAGAGGTGTTTAGGTATTGGCTTTCAATGTAGACATGTCAGAATTGGATGCAATGGTTAGAGTGTCATTTGTTTGGCTAAAAACCCAATGTATCATGCCCACACGAAGCACATTGATGTACAGTATCACTTTGTTCAAGAAATGGTTGAGGGTGGAAAGTCATGTTACAGAAAGTGGACACCTTAGAGAATGTTGCAGATTCACTCACTAAGCCAATGAGCACAGGGAAGTTCAGTTGGTGCAAGGAGACCATGCATCTCTCTTCCTAGCAAGCTTGATTTACTATGTTCCTAATTATGTCATTGCAATGTAAATGTCAAGTGGGAGAATGATGGGATTAGGTGCCATTCACCTTGCAAATCCCTAGACATGTTTTAATTGTATTTAATTATTGTTGTCAATAAATAATGTTATATCTCCAAGGATCGTGGAGAGGGTAGACTTGGACGCCCCTCTTAGATGTTAGGCAAAATTATTTATTATTTATCCTCTCACATGTATTTGTAATGCCATTTAAGTCGAGAGTTACTTTTGGGAAGATATTAGAAATCGGACAAAGATTGGGAGATGTAAGATGTAAGATCTTATACAAATGGATCTTACGACAGCTTTGGACAATCTTCTCATGGAGCGCCTAGGATTGGGATCTTGGTCAATTTGGGCATTATGACAAAATCTATGACACCTATGACACATAAGGTGGATGTAAGGTGCGTAAGAGGAGTTAATATTATTCAAGGAGTTTGACCATGTGGAGTAAGTTGTGAGATCCACCATGATGGAGACGGACACCTAGATTTGGGTAGTGGTGTTGGCAACTAATTTTGGAATAACATTCCTAGTATCTTGTATCCATATCTCCTATATATTTTTACCTTGAAATAGTGGTATTATGAGATTGTTTTGCAGGTCATTTGAGCACCGTTATGCTACCAGAATTCAAAGAGATTAACATATTGTATTGGTGTAACTATTTTCAAAATTAATACAAGCTTGAGTCTCTTTAGGTGTGGAGTTTTTTCCCGCAAAGGGTTTCTCCACATAAACATTGTTTTCTGGTTTACATTTGTTTTCATTGCTGATTTCATTTCCTCTAATGATCTATTATTGTTTAAGGAATTTGGATGCACTAAAGAACAACATTTCTTGTTGTATTGTTACACCCGGTTCTCTACAGTTAGCAAGCTTCAACCTTGCATTCATTACACACAAAAGACTTAACACATTAACTTGACTTCTAACTTGAGTGACAATCTCTACAGGTTAAGTTTGCCTTCAACTATCATCACAATTTGTGTAAATGACACATTTATAGCTTGCCAACTAAAGCTTCTTGAAGTTTCAAAAATAAAAAAATAATTACTTTAAAGCTATTCAATATTCATCTCTTTGAAAATAACATAAAAATGAGTTTCCAGCACATTCTTTCCATCTTATCCTTCACATCTTGGGCAACACTTTGAAAGGAGGGCTCAGATTCATCAATTTTTCTCATTTATTTCACTTTATTTGTCCTTCATCCTTGACTTGGGCCCATAGGCTAATTTGGGTGCCACTTTTGCTTTGTTTCTATCTTCGTTTTGCCTGAAAAAACATGTTATTTTGGTGCTTGGTGGAGCTTAGGTGCCCATGTTGCTTTTTGGTGGAACTTTTGGAACTTAACACCAAGTGGAGGTTTTGCTCATTGTTTGCCAAGAAGTGGAACTTTTATGTTAATCTTGCCAAGAAGTGGAACCTTTTGACTTTAGATGCCACAAAGTGGAAGTTTTAATGATAGGTGCCAAGAAGTGGAAGTTTTGAACATGGCAAGCCGTTAGGAAAACTCCACAACTTCGCTTGTAGAAATCTCCACCTGTCACCAATTTCAAGGAATTTTTGAATGACTAACTCAAAACTTTAAACTTCTTCCATTTTACATTTTCGAACACTTTGTCAACTAACTTTGATAAATTTTTCTTTCCTTATTGCCTTTCTTCTTTCTGAATTCCATTTTCACATGATATAGCCTATATTTGCTCTGACAACCTTTTGACCCCATCATCCCTACCATTTTCAAAAAAAAATTGAAAAAACAAAAACCAACTTTCTAAAATAAAGTTTGATTTTGAGCTTCTCTCCTCAATCCGAGAAACAACAAAAAAACAAAAAGCAACTTTTTCTAAATATAGAAAAATTGATTTTTGGTAGGCACTGAAACTTCTGACTTCAATCATGGATTTTCAATAGTGACAACTTTATGCTTGAAAGATGACCTCCTTATATGATCATGTCTCAATGACCTGGAGTAGATTTTCCTTAACCTTAATCCTTCCTACCTATGTGTGGCATCTGCCACCATTGACTTTCTTTTAACTTCACTTTTTCCTTCCTCTGTCTGTGCTTGCGTCTCCTTTAGGATTCAAAGCTCGATAATCTTCATGATGAACATCCTGCATACATCATTAGTGGACCAAGACATACCAACACCTGAGACTTAACCATTTGACAAGAAAGATAACATAGTTGACATTGATGTGACAAGAATGACTTGACATTTGGCTACACATAATTGATCTTGAAGTTTTTTAGGGGTAGAAATTTTGGGTACCAACACATTTGTAATTGGGACATCATATTAGATCACTGATCTTTTTCATTAGGTTAACTGCTATCAAAAATTCACCTTGAAAGACAATTCAAAGGAACTTTTTAATTTTGAATCGGCATAAGGTTGGCCAAATAATTGTTACAGTGCAAGAAGACCGACTTGGATTGGTGATTTGCAGACCATAAGCTAAGGTCCTTGTGCATTTTCAATTTTTCTCATGGAAGTGTGGGACCAAATCAACAAATCTCAAGATGTAGATGGCAGTATATATCTGTTATATAATTCTCTTTGAAGAATCTGAGATTGGTTAGAAAGATTAGTGGTAGTTTCATTCAAAATTTTGAAATCCTAAGTATGTAATCTCTATGTGTTTAAGCTCCAAAAAATAGCTACTATCATTTTTCCATGTGCCTGCATAAAGGATTGGTGATCATCAAGAGAAGCTCTTTGAAGAAGAAAAAAAATATTCCATTTATCTTTCCCAAAATCGGATGTTTGTGCCTTTTCATATCCTCCAAGACAAATGATGAGCAAGTTGGTCAATTGTTTGTTTTAAGAACTTAGCTATAGAAGCAAAAGGAATCTTCTAGGCAATTAAGGACAGCAAATCTTCAAGGAAGCAAAGGTGCGGAATGCACTTCCTACACTAAACTATGAGAGCTATGTGCAAAAACAATTAAATCTTATAGTTACATAAAGAAATAGCACAAAAATTATACAACCATTACACAATGATATACATGGGGAAAACCTTTTCAGCAAAAAAACGCTACACTTCAAAACATGTAATTGTGTTATAATAACACAGTTACATACAACTTCAAGCACATGCCCTTCCAAGAGAATCACCAACATCAAGTTATGGAGTAATTCCAACAACATAATGGTACCTACAAAATTCACTACACATACTCCAACCCAAGCATCCAATATATAGAGAAACAATAAATAGGAAACCATCAAATGGTTTTGGAAAACCATGTACCAACATGCAAGAGGTATGGTGCCCAAACCCCATGGCACAAATTCCAGTGCCTAATTCCAAGTTTCGTCTTCATGCTGATTTTAAAAGATTCTCTTAACATCTATCATATGCGTCATAGCTTGTCATAGTTGACCACCTAACTTGGGCACCCCATTTTGTCTTGTTCGCCATTCCAAGATGCTTTATGACATGCAACATAAGTTGGTCAAGATTTCAATGTAACTCCCCTATAATCATGCTCTAACGCATCATAGAATCCGTCATAAGTAACTCCCACATTTTACAATGTCATAAGATACTCTTATACATAATAATATGGCATTAGGTGCTCTTACAACTTCTTACACATCTCCCAAGATATCCGACATATGGCCATTAATGCCACCTCATAGTGGCACAATCTCTTTCCCATGTGAGGACAAAATAATGAATAATGCAAATAATAAATACGATCATTAGGATGCAAGGTTGAGACACCATTCCAACAAAACTAGACCTGTTCTATTCATATTTTAATTGGACAATAGTGGTCCAATTGAGTTTGTGTGTTCTGAAAATCTCAAGCATCTTGCCTGCCATAGGTTGGTTGAAGAGAGATTTCCTCTCCCCTGTTCAACTGCTGATTTTTTACTGCAAATTGTTTTCAATGCAATGAAAGGGAATTTGAATTGTTTATCAGTACCTTTCAATAAAAAAAGACCTCTATTTCTTTCAGATGAACTGCTATGGAAGAAGGAAGATGAAGAAAATATAGTAGATAAATGGGTATAGCTCAGTGTTCCCAGAGACACATCCCTGGGATTTTTACCCTGTTCTAGGGTCAGGGGAGATGGAGACAGAAAATCACCACCCTATCTCCTTTTTCCTGCCAAATTTAGGTACATCCCAGGGACACCCCCTCAACATGGAGGATGTTTCCTGAGATGTTCCCTTGCCACCCTGTCCCCTTCTTCCTGCAAAATTTGGGTGTGTCCAAAGGACACCCCTTCAATAGGGGAGATGTCTCCTGAGGCATTCCACACAAGGGAGGATGCCAACATCCCCACTAATTCTTTCACTTCTCTACACAACATGCCTTTCTCCGGAGCTGCTTTAATCAGGAAGTGCTGCTTTGATTCTGTGATTAGTAGTAGCATTCTCAGCTTTAATGTTCCTGCATTGGTCTATATGCTTGTATTTTGGAGCAGCAATTTCTTAGATTATACAGCTGCTAAGTAGCAATTGCTGGTTGCAATTGAGATGTTAGATCTGGATGATTGTTTGTTTCATATTCATTCTTTTGTGTCATCCATTCCTCTATTTTGTTTGGAAATAGTCTATTTCATTGGACATATCTGTATTGATATTGTGTACCCTGTTGTGGAGAAAAATATTGCTGCTAATAATGATGCTGCATGTCCTGACTGGTTAGGTTGTCCTGTTTTATTTTCAAGTTGCTTTTTGTTATTTTAATATCAGCCTCTGCCTAAAAGCTGTGTTGCAAATTGTATTGAAAATATTTAGAAGATAAAAACTAAAAACTCTATTGAACTGTAGAATGTTTTTTTTAATTAAACACTCAAACTTGATTTGAACCGATTGAACTGCATTTTTTCAAGGAATTGGACTCGTGGAAAATAAGTGGTGGATGCAGCTGTGGGTGTGGAACAGTTAAATAAATTTATTTATCTAATACGAAACATTCCTATTTTTGTATACAGATACATTTGTCCTCTTTAAAAAGTGGGTATACAACAGACAAGGCCTGTTTTCCTCATATGGTTTAATAATCTGTATATGTTTTCCCCCATAATGATAAACAAGGCCCAAAGAATCACCTTGCCAGAGCCATTCAGTCACAAGGAACAGATGACAGAAGTCATCATTGACAGACACTGTGTAGTTAGGTGTTTTGATGCAAGAGGAAATCCATTTGATGGCAAGATGACTAAAATCTGGTCTCTAAAGAGTATTGTCTGTGAATGTCTGTCTATATTTGTCAAAACCTTTTGAAATATCCAATGTGATCATCAACCCTGATCTTCATTGTGAGTGAAAAGAGCTGGTAAGTTCTTGAACAACCCATGTATAATCTAAAATATGACACTCTGCGACAAATGCAAATTGAATAGCAAATATGATCCCAGGCAAGAGCTCTTTCCGCCTCACAGTTGTCACTTCGGAAATGATTTTTAATATCATATTGCAAAGTGCTATTGGCAAAATTCATCAAGTTGTAAGCCTGGACTATTTTAGGAATCTGAACAAATTCTGTGAAATTAAGCTCCTTTAACATGGTTTGAATTTTTCCTAGATTGTTCGACTACTCTCAACAAATCAATGTTTAATAGTGTCCTAGATGTTTGAAAAGAAACAACTATTGTTTTAATCTCAGCTCAGTGATCACAGAAAGTAATTTCTCATTTTCAGCAGGTGTGATGAGTTTGGCTATGCTATGAAGTAGATGGGCTTGAGAATTCTTCTCAGGTTCTGAATTGGGTGGGTCTGTGAGGACTTCTTAAAAGATTAAATTGCAGCGCCCAGCACAAGATTAAACTATTACACTCAACAGGACATGACAAAAATAATTCCAGTTTCCTTTACTCCATGTCCAGCCAAAAGGAGAAATCAGAAGGAAGTGCCAGAAATAAGTAAAGATCGTGCCCAGCTACAGGACCTGCAAAACACAATCAGAAGGAAAACCAAAATCGATAAAATTTTCTTTTGGATTGTGTAGGATTGCACGAGCCCCGGATGCTCCTGCATCATTTACTACAGAATTACGCAGTGGTATCCAAATACATGATATTATGTATGACTGAAAATCTAAAATCTTTAATTAGCATATTACAGAATAACATTGATCCTGCAGTAGTTGACCATCACCTTTTTGGATACAGTGTATGGTATTAATCTGTTGCCTATTGAGGGTCGAAGCATGTATCTCTCTACTTCATCCATCAGTTTTGGTTCTTTGGTGCCAGTACATGCCTCCTCATTTTTGGGCACCAACCAATTAATGAATATAGTTTTGTTCTTCTTGCTCTAGCGAAGGATTGAATTCATGATCTCTAATTTTTGTTTGAACTTTGGCATGCTGAATTTTTATATTTGTTGGCTGGGTTAAAAATTAAAAATATGCTCAAAAGTGGTCTTATTCCAAGCAACGCAGCTTCTTTAAGGTGTGACAGGCTAAAGTGTGACATTTGTTGTTCCTCTCTGTATTTGTCCTTCGATTCTACTAAAAGCGGGTTCAATGAGATTTTTATATTTCCTTTCTGCAAGGGGGATACCCAAGTATTGAACTGGTAAAGTGATTAGTGATTACCTTGGTTTTGAAATGTTAAGCTGAGAAAGTGGCTTCATAGCCCATTTATGGGGATTCTTGATCATGTGGGCTCCTTTTCAGTCAAAGGCTCAAAACAAATGAGCTATTTCAGACATAAATCTCGTCAACGTCAATGCTGTTGTTAGTCCTGAAAATCATTCATGGCAGAGGCTCGCATTGATCTTAGGGGTTCTAGGTACAACTATTTGATATGTAGTGGCATTGAGCATCCTTTTCTTACAAATGCATACAAAGTAAAAAATATATCGTGCTTATCATGCTTAAAAATCCAGAAAGATCAATTTATACAAAAAATTGTAGTTTTTAGCTTCCATATTTTCTGTGTATACATTTGAAAATATGTAGATTGTTGAATCTGTAACTTCAAGATTTTTGCCATCTTCCACAACACACCAATCCACACTGGACCATCTCTTGCACCCCTGAATGCAGTAACCTTATTTCATGAAAACTGATTCTTTTATTGATTTTCTAATGTCTACTAGAAGAAAAAGCAATTGTAAATTGTGAAAAGCTGCTGTCAAGCAGACAAACATTTCTTTTTCAGAATTGTTGAAAGAATGGTTTCTATTTGACACGGAACATGAGGAATATAGACTTGCTGAGCATTAACAAGTTATGTTCCTGGATTTAGGAACTAATCTACCTAAAGAGCTTTTTATTCTATATTTCCAAATTCCAAATATTGCATAAGACTTCCCTTCTGCTGGAAGATAGTCAATTAAAAAATACAGCAGCTAGAAGCTAAACACTATGAAATACAAGAAATAAGGAATATTTGTCATTTATTTCATAATATTACACCAAATCTTGCTGCTATTCATCCTAAGTATATGTAACTTCCGGGCAGGTTTTCTTGTTCAATGGGAAGAGACTCTCTCAATTATATATAAACATGCTAAACATGAACAAATTATTATTCCTTGATCTTTTAAAACCTAAGAATGAATTTTAACCTCACGTGTTACCACTGTTAGATTGCATTCCTTTAGAGGTGTTTTTTGTGGTCTAATTTTGTAGTCCAAACAAATAGTCATCACCGAAATTTCTAACTGAATACTAATTATAGCTTTAGCTGAAAAAACAAATTATCACAATGAATCATAATTCTCTCTACAAAATACCTTCAAAACAAGCTCCTCAAAGCAATTTTCTACATTGATGCGTGTCTTTGCACTGCATTCAAGGAACAAGGCTCCAAGTTGCCTTGCAAGATCAATCCCCTCTTTCTTGCTGACAACTCTCTCATCTTCCTGGAACACAACAGAATGAAATTGAACAGATACAGTTATACCTAAAATATCAATATCACAAACTGAGGTTCATCACAATATCAGAACAACAGCATCTGACATGTCTACATATGCACAAAAACCTAAAAATTTGCAGAAAAATTGAGAAGCAGATAGAAGAACTTATTTTTTGAACACATACATACATATAAATGTGTATGTATATGTATATCTATAAAGAGAAATCTATATACATATATATGTATATATGTATGTACATGCATGTGTGTTGTTAGGACAAGGTGTTGTACATCTTGCAAATCCTGGGAACAATGTATTTATTTATTAATTGTGACGTGTTGTAATTTTGGGCTGTCATGGAATGGGGCACCACACTTGGGAGGAATCTCAAGATTATTTGGATGACACTATGCCAATTGACAATTGTATTATGACAGTTGTAAGAGAGCGTTGAAAAGGAGGTACATAGTGAACTAGGAAGAGCAACTTTGACCAGCTCAATATAGCCATTTAAGAGGGTTGTAAGTGTAATTAGTGCTCCTAATCAAAAGTTGAGTAAAGGTGAGCCTGCTAAGTTCATGGAGAATCCCATCCCTTGTAGAGGGAATGGGCTAATAAATATTGCAAAGCTAAATAGGACAAACATATTTCAACTTTAAGAGTTCTAAATTTTTCAGTGATGAGGTCAGTAATTAAATTAAAAAATAAAAACTGAAGTGCAGTGGGAGTCTCTTTGCTGAAATGTTCACCTACAACAAGAGTATAGAAATATCCAATTGGTACAATAAATTTACCCCTAATGGTTATTAAATCTAAAAGAACCTGACAAATGGTGAAGTCTCTTAAAATACATGCTACTGTTGAAATTGAAAATTTCCCAATAGAGATTACCCTGTCAACTTTGTTTCCAACAAGCATCTTGATGCAGTCTTGATTTGTTGAATGCTGATCTGCCTCCTTTGCCCATATGTCTGACAGATTTGTAAATGTTTGTCGCCGTGTGACATCATAAACTGCATTTGATTGCATTCACTGAATAATGAGTGACAAGAGGTGTAATACAGGGAGGAAATTTTTTCACCATTTATTTATTAGCTCCATATTTGGAAATGCTTTTAAAGCCAAAAGATGGCAAAGCCAACAACAAAAGGAAGAAGAACAAAATGATAAGACAAAAAGTGATGCAAAGCATACAAGGACAGAGAACGAATATCTTCAATTTCATTTATTCATTTAGCTCCTTACTTTTTAAATGCATATCTTCAATTTCATTTGGCAAAGAATCATTTCATTCTAACAATCCAACAACCAAGTTACAAATGCACAAGTCAGTTAGGTCTTGGAATTTGATTTTCCCCTTGAAACATTGTGGATGCTACCAAAAGTTTGCAAAGTTTCAATGTTGCTCTTCCAGAATTTTCCATTTGAAATGTGTTCTCATGATTTCAGAATAGGTGAAACAAAGTTAGCAATTGTCACTTACCAAGAATAATACCTTGTGCTCCCCTATAGTATGAACTTGTTAATGTTCTGAACCGCTCTTGCCCAGCTGAAAAATGAACAGTAAACAGATTTAGAGGCAGGGTATAGTTCCTCATGGAGAATAAAATAATATCAAAAGGTTAACGCTTGAACTCCAGAACCTAGTTATATTGACTTTATATCATAAGATCACAGCATCCTCCTGGAGGCTAAAGATGCAACAAAATTGGACTAGATAACATAAGTAAATAAGCAATGAATCTGAATCTGCTCAATCCAGATTGTTGTAAAAAACTATTAGTCAACATTCAACATCAGTAAAAAATTTAACTGGTGATGGCACTATGTTACCAGAACTCTACTACCCTCTGCCCTTGACTTTTCCCGTCTAGATATATTTTAAGAGAAAGGAACTTCCCAATAAAATCCTAGAATTGTTAGGACAAGTTTCTGGCGAGTGGTCCACACAGAACACACATATTGGAGCCTTGGAAGATTTTCACAGCCCAAAAAGGTGTATTAGGATATTTTCAAAGCTCATTGGAAAATATACAGTTCCAACAAAAACTTATCAGTTATCACATCGGATAAATTATAAAACCCTAGATTTAAAACATAGGACTCATGATTCATAAAGGGTGTGATAAAGCAGCTGCATTAATCTGTAAACTCCATGGATGTTCCACTGGAAGAATCGCCAATTAAGGAACATGAAGGCATACATCAATAGAGATAAGGAAAATTCAAATTATCCATAGCCACTTGTGTCTTAGTTGAAGTTCTTAATACCTCAAGAAGATATTATGAAGCAAGAAAACAACACAAGCAAAAGATAACATAGGAGATTAATTACCCTGGAGAAACCCAAAGAGGGAGAAATTCCAGCAAAAGAATCTACTATCAAAATCAGTTTGTACGAGTTTGTTCCCTTCTCAAGGGCCTCTAAGAACACCTCTCGCTAGCATCCTTTCGCTTGAGGCCAATTTAATAAACTCCTAAGTGGTTAGATCCAATCACACAATCCCCAAGAAACATTGCAATGGACTTCTAACCTAAGATTGGCATGACTGGAATATGATTCTCTCAAGTGAGTTCTACCTCTCCAATCCTTCTTTGCCTTCCCACAAGGGGAGATTTCCCTGAATGAAGAAAGAATTAACTAGCACACACCCAATGGGTGTATATATGTTAAGGGATGGATTCATGAGTTCAGTACAAGGAAATGGTATGCCTTTTGTGCAAAAGGACAGAAGGAGAGCTACTTCAACATCTTATATGAGTCTTCAGTTTTGTTTTTGGTCCAGTATGGAATGAATTCAACTGTGGTGGAAACCATCAGCTGCATACTGCTCCCATTATGATGAATTCATCAGCAGTCAAAATTGAACGATGACTTTGGCCACTGCTAAAAACTTCATCTTCAGACTTTCTCCCACTTCTTCACCTCTTTTCCATCTGACTCTATCTCAAGAATCCCTCACAGCATGATTGAGCTTCAACCACCTTACTATAAATGTTTAACCCAATATTTTCAGATCATGTACCTTACCTCCTTTTAGATTTGGTGCATAAATTAATATTTGAAGAGTGAGAAACAGTACTGACAAATCACTTATGCAAGTGACTAAGACTACAAGGAATCCAAGTGTTTGAGCTCTCAATCAGAAAAAGAAGGAAATTATATTAATGTCAAATAATAGCCAAATATAGATGCCTTTCACAGCATAAGTCCCCAGTATCACCTTATAAAGAAAATCAATCCTCAAACTTTGAATATCAATTGCTTATAATTTGTCAACACTACAAAATTTATATGCCCAAAGATGAAGAAAACATGTAGAAAAAATTAAAATGCATCCAAGTTGGGCAGTATCTATACTTGTTTTTTTTCTAGATTTTGTTCTTATGTCACACTGGCCAGAGAAGCTCCATTTGGATGAAATTCCAAGTCAGCCAGCAGGCTTGACTCAACATGTTAGGGGATACTTTAGCAGGCTATCATTTTCTCCTTATTTAACCAAACATAACAATATAATATGTAGTTGAAAATTCATTGAAATATGCTTTACAACACATAATTTCAATATGCTTTACAACACATAATTTCAATTTCATGAAAATATATCCAATTAAATTTTCACCCAAGGTTACTATAAATGCTATTGATTTTTACCACAGCGTCACAAGATGGTCCCCACAATATTTGCAAAGTGCTTGGTGTACATTGCAATGATCTATCTATATTTCATCTAATGTCATCAATGTTCTTGGATTTTGCCCATGCCATAAGGTATTGGTTTATACATAGTGGTTTACAAGTGATTTCTATAATTGGTTTATTTGCCCATTTTTATATCTTATTTTCTTGGATTTCTTGTTCTATTCTTTGTTCTCCATATAACTTCGGATAATATTATCAGATTTTTTAAATATTCTTATGAGGTTGAAATGGAGGTCTAGATAGTTTTGACATGTATTGATAGTTTGAATTTGGTAACCTACCTCACATAACTTTACGAGCATTGAGAATGGTCTGCATCATTTTCTGGATGGAGAGCTATTTGGCAGCTCCTGGTTAATTTTTTATAATGTCAATTTCAACAATGATAGTGCACTTTCAGTATTATCTTGATTTTTCGAACTTTTCTATTGTGTAATTATGCTAATTGGTTTGAAAGGGTTCAAAGTTTCAAACCAAATAATCTCCTTTGAAGAGATAGATTTTTGGTCGAAAATGTTGGACAGATTCATCTACGATTCTTTAGAAGATAACATACATTTGTGACTTCAAATTGTTTCCATTTTTATCAGGGTGTTTAAAGTTTATGCTAATTGTTTCTATATTGAAGAAGCCTATTTTTCCAGAAGGCTATCTTTCCCATAGCTGTTCTTTTATTAATTTTAGTTTAAGATGAGGCAGGAGATGACCCCTTTCATATCAGGTACCGTCCATAATACTTAAGTTTTTAATGGAATCAGATCAGTTAAGAGCTTGATTGTTCAGTAAGCTAAGGAAGGAAATAAAAAGATTTTAGTTTTGTTGGTGTATATTAAGCTTGCTTAGAAGTGCATATATAGGAGTCTATGTTTAGCCTTGAGTTATACTTGGCATGCCTAGATTAGCTTTGTCTAAGTTTAGTGGTTGCTTCCCCTATTCTTGGAGCACCTCTATTCTTAGTGAGCTTTTCCTATTATTGGCTCAACTATTCTTAGTTGATTATGCCCTATATGTACTACATCTTGTAAGCTAATTCATTAATCCCATTATTTGCATTCTATGTGTCCATTACTTTGCAATACTTGTTTTCTTGCAGATTGAGCGTGCTCTTGTTTGTCTCGGATGGCTCGATTCAGTACTCACATTCACTCAATGATCTTGGTCAATCTCACATGGTATCAGAGCAGGATTGTTTGAATGTTTGTTTGAATTTTTTAGTGAGATCTTGAAAGTATTTGCATTATTGGATTTGTTTGCATTCAATAGAATATCTCTTCTTTGCAGCCATGTGTATACACTGTTGTGTCCGTGGAAGAAGTTTTTCTGATTTTTTGTAGGGATCCCCTAGATTAAGAGAAGCAAAGGCCGATTTTAGTGGTGCTTAGCGTTTGAAGGCCCATTGCCTTTTTACTAAGGCACGCATCCTGTACAAAGGCCCACAGCCAAGCAAAGGCCCGTGCCTTCCTTTAGGAGGTTCGCAGTCTATTGCAAGCACGCAGCCTGGTCCACAAGGGCGTACCAAAGCGCCGGCCCATGCCAAAACTCCGAGTCAAATCCGCTTGGAATCACGTCAAATATCTGCCTCAAATCCCCTGTTCTGGTTTGCAAGACGTTTTTTTGGAAAGGTGTTTTTACCTGCAAGACATTTTTTTACCTATGAAGGTGTTCTTTTCCTGTGAGTGTTTTTTTACTCGTGGCTGTGAAGGACATTTTTTGGCTGCGATTTTAAACTGAAAAAGGCGTGGATTTTTTGACCCATATCTGAGGAGATCTGGTGGCCTGTTCCTTGAGGCAACTTGCTCTTTTTTGGGTGGCCTGTTCCTTGGGACGCAGCCCCTCCAGAAGGTCTGCGGCCTCTTGACAAGGGGCATGGCCCGGGCAAAAGGCCGACGGCCTCTTAAAGTGATTCGGCTCTGCCTGGAAGCCGTTGGTATTGCCCTCTGTTCTGCAAGGCATCCCTGTTTGCTCCATTGGATTTGCCCTTTGTTCTGCCAGTTGGCTCTACCAGACATTGATTTACGCTTTGCTCTACAACACGTGAAGTTAAACTCGCAGAAGGCACAAGGCGTATCTGCAGGGCAGAAGTATCTCCAAATCATTAAAATTTGATTTTGCAAGGTGATCCATAGGAGATTTAGCATCCAACAAGGCATATGCATTTTTGGTTGCTTTTTTATTTTTGGCTTAAAATTTTTGCTTTTTTAGTGCAAAGATAGGCAAGGGTAAAAGATAAAACCATTGTAACCTTTTGTCAATGCACTAAAAAATATTAAGTGCCAAAATTTGAGGGGGTTATTCATGCACTCAACTTACAAAGTGTTTTGTGTTATTATTGGGGGAATAATGCACAATATTTTGTAATCAATGAATTGAGATAAAGTTCCAAATTCGGGGGGTTCATCATGGATTTTGGTATTTATTTCCATCCTTCTGTTGTCAAACTAACCTCAGAGAACTATTTGTCCTGGAAACAAGGTATACAAAATCACCGTCTTGAACAGGATCAATTACCCTATCACCTTGGCCTCATTCCTAAGTCAAGTGACTATAAACAGAAGAATAAATGGTTTAACAAAAAAGACATGGTCTATAGACTACTAGGTCTTACTGTTTCTGCGGATATTTTACATCATATAGGCCACACTAAGTGCCCTTTCACTGCTTGGACCATCATCCGACAATTGTATGGAAATCTTGATTATTCATCTGAAAGTAATGTTTCTGTGGATAACCAGGCTCTTGTGGATGATACTGAGACTATTGTTTCCCCTTCGTGTGTGGACACATCCTCATGGGATGATCAATCTATTTGGTTGATATACATTGATACCCCATCTACAGTTAAGGACACTCCTACAGCACCTACTGCTACTTTAGAGTTCAGTGTTGCTTCTTCGAGAGCTTCCAGTGATTCTCTATAGCAGGGTCATTTATGTCTTCTGGATTCACCTACTTGGCACACATTTCTACCAGACATCTCCTGCTTGTTTGTAGAGTCCCACATTTTGGATCTTGATGACACCTTAGAGGATCTCATCCTTCTATTTGATGACAGTACACATACACCTGCTATTTCTACAGAGTTCAAAGAGGCTTCATCGAGGGCTTCCAGTGATTCTTCGCAAGACATCTTGTGCGATTTGCATTGTAGCCACATGGCATGCATTGACATTCCACATCCATATATCAATTCTTTGGATCTTGCTCTTCATCAGTTTTCACATGATTTTGAGAGGTCACTTGTTTCAGTTAGGCATGGGACAACTGATTTGTTTGTGACTCATTTCGACATCAGCATGACGACATTTGAGCAATGTTTGTTTTGAGACAAGATACATCATGAGACTTACCACCTCACCTTGCTTCTTTGAGTTGGAGTTACTTCAGCATTCACCATTGGAGTTGTTTCTTCCTTAGGGGAGAAATGTCATTTGCCACAAATGGATCATTTTCAGCATTCACACATAGGCATTCTCTTTTAGCACATGGGCTACTTCATTGTGGGGGAGCTACATAGTCTCTTTTACTCTCCTATGGGGGGGTCATATCTACATCATCACAGTCAAAGCGACATGGTTTCAGACTTCGTGCAGAGTTATCATCTTCGAGGAGGCTTCCTAGTCCTCTTTTATCTTTTTCTCTCTTTTTGGAGGGGAGATTTTTCCCACGTGGTTTTCTCCGTTTCTCCATTTTTATGAGAGATCGCATTGTACATGGGTACCTGATTAGGCCTAGTTGTCGGGACCCATCTTCATTTAGCCCACCTAAGCTATGCTTAAGGGGAGTATTGGTGTATAGTAAGCTTGCTTAGGAGTGCATCTTTAGAAGTCTATGTTTAGGCTTGAGCTATACTTGGCATGCCTAGATTAGCTTTGTCTAAGTTTAGTGGTTACTTTCCCTATCCTTGGAGCACCTCTATTCTTAGTGAGCTTTTCCTATTATTGGCTCGACTATTCTTAGTCGATTATGCCCTATATGTACTACATCTTGTAAGCTAATTCATTAATCCCATTATTTGCATTCCATATGTCCATTACTTTGCAATACTTGTTTTCTTGCAGATTGAGCGTGCTCCTATTCGTCTCGGGTGGCTCGATTCAATACTCACATTCACTCAAATGATCTTGGTCAATCTCACAAGTTTCTTCATATCAAAAGCATTGTTTTTGCCTATTATTTCTCTACATACTTATGCGGCTAAGTATCACTACTCAGTTCAAGATAACAACTAATTAAAAACTTTAAATTTGTAGTTAAAAAAAGTCCCATACAGGTGTTGTATCTAGGTTTTTGGGGATATCAAAACTTGTAAATTATTTTAATATCAAAAGACAGTGGGTAATTCAGCCAAATTGACATTTTCCACAGGTCGCATAATTGTGATATCTAATTGTTCTTCGAATGTTATTGCAACTTATTTCAATGGTATTAGAAGATTTTGAGCAAGATGAAAATGTGCATAGGACATACTTGCTCAAGATTATGCATGTTTACCTAAATGCAAGCATGTAACAAATGGAAGCGCATAGTACATGTTCTTTAATGATGAAGCTTTCCCTCTCTTTAATCAAATTGTATTATTAGAAGATTTTATAGGACATACTCACTCAAGATTATGCATGACCTAAATGAAGGCATGTAACAAACGGAAGCGCATAGTACATGCTCTTTAATGATGAAGCTTTCCCTATCTTTAATCAACTTGTATTTGTTAGCTCTTCTCCAAAAAATAGCATCTCTAAGATGCATGCATGGGTTGCCAAACACTACACATTATACATCGAAGGGAACAACATCTACAATAACCTCATCAATGAATGTTGATCAATATCAACATTAACTTTGCCTTGTTTAGTACTCCTTGTTTTGCCCAACCCAATTCATACAGTTTGGGGTGTTGATATGTCTTGATCTCAAATCTAAGCTTTCCTACTAACTCCTCAAAAATCAAATAAACTTTCCCACTAACTTTTTTCTTCTTAATCTGTTTTTTTTATATTGCAGAGTTTAGTATGCTCATCTTTGTCTTCCCTTCATTGCTACCTAAACATACCTCTCAATGAAGGGAGGTACATGCAATCTATTCATCCACATCAAAACTACACACCACTTCTTTGCCTTTGAAGGAGATCATGGCCTTGTTCTATTGCTTCTTTTTGTTTTGGTAATTTCAGAATATATTAAACAATAGAGACAAAGCTCTATATAAAAGAATTATAAGATGTTTCTAAATATTACAATACAGATGTTTCTAATAAGAAACTAAAGCAAACTAAATAACGGAAATAGAAACGAAGTAATGTTACATTATTGACCATTAACATAAACTATCTAAATTTATTTTAATACCCTCCCTTAATGGTCAATCTATCAACTACACCAAGGTGCCCCCTAAATTTGACAAACTTATCCGAGCTCAAAGACTTGGTGAGGATATCTGCAGTCTGGTCCTTAGTTGGAACATACTACAACACCACTAATCCGTCTTCGACAAGCTGGCGGATGAAATGGCAATGAAGTTCCACATGCTTGGTCTGTTCATGGAAGACTGGATTTTTGGCAAGTTTCAGCACCCCCTGATTATCACAGTACAAGGGGGAAGGCCCTGCTTGAGACATTTGCATGTCAAAAAGCATCCTTCGAAGCTAAACTGCCTCACACGTTGCTTTAACAGTTCCCCGATATTCAACTTCAGTCGAGGAAAGAGCCACTGCCTGTTGCTTCTTGCTGGTCCATGTAACTGCACATGTGCCCAAACTGAAAACATACCCAGAAGTAGACTTCCTGTCATCAATAGAACCTGCTCAATCTGAGTCTGTAAAGCCAATCAACTTAGGCCATCAAATATTCATCCTATAGTGACCTTGAAATATTGATTGTTAGGGCCTCATGTTCGCTATTGTCTCGTGGGTACAATCTCTAGCCGATTTTCTCATCTCCTTAACCTTTAGCTACTAGAGGTATTCCAGTGTGCAAGATAGTTTATATGTGTCCCTCAAGAGGCAAGAAGAGGATCATCTATTTGCGATATTAGTCTGTCATTTCTAGCTCCTTTCCTTAACAATGTACTACAACTTTCAATACACAAAGTACAAAATGACTACCATTTCCAAAAATTGTTGTTTGCACATTCCTATGTGTCTTTCAAATCGATTTGAAACTACAATCCTTGCCAAATCCTATCGGCGTGCCCATTGCACATTAAGTGTGATTGCTAGTATTATTTAAACTATTGCTTATTTTTCCAACTTGCAAGGCTGAAAAGGAGCTCTTAAGAAAGCAAGTGTATTGTTGGTAACAACAAGTAGAGAAATGGGAGAGCTTGAAAAAGTAGTGTAATTATAATTCTAAAGCAAAACCCTATCCCTCTACTCATAGTCATTAAATTGATTGAATGTGCAAGTTGCGAGTCTGTAGCTGTCATGCTTTAGATTTATAAAATTGATTGAATGTGCAAGATGTGAGCTTTAGATTGGACATAAATGTGCAATGGGCACGCCGATATATTTTTTGCACCTACCATACATAAGGCCAAAGTCGGAAGTGCCTTTCACATATCTCAGCACACGCTTCGCTGCAACCCAATGTTCAGATTGAGGGTCTGTCATGAAGCGAGAGATGTAGCTCACTGCAAAACTGAGGTCAGGTCTAGTGGCAGTGAGATAAATGAGGTTGCCCACTAGTTGCCTGAATGATGATTCATTCTCCACAGGTGAATCTGAATTGGCTGATAACTCCAGCCCTTTCTCCATAGGTGTAGATGCAAGTTTGCAATCTGTCATCCGGAACTTGTCAAGCAGACTTCGAGCATACTTGGACTGAGAGAAAAAGAAGCTATCAACTATCTGCCAAACCTCAACACCTAGGCAATAATACAGAAGTCCCAAATCTATCATGTCAAATGTTTGACTGAGATTATGTTTGATCTCCTCAATCAAATGTCCCAAGCTGCCAGTAATGATCAGGTCATCAACATAGACAACGAGCAAAAGAATATCATTACCACACTGTTTGATATACAAATCAAAATCAAAAGGACTCCTCTGAAAACCATGATCCACTAGGTACTTATCAATCTTCATGTACCATGCCCGTGGAGCCTGTTTAAGTCCATAGAGTGCTTTCACCAGTCTGCATACCTAGTGTTCTTTACCAACAACCTTGAAACCAAGAGGTTGCGTCATGTAGACTTCTTCCTGCAAATCCCCATTGAGGAATGCACTCTTGACATCCCTTTGATGGACTTTCCATCCAAACTGGGCTGCAATAGCGAGGACAAGCCGAATGGTACTCATCTTGGTTGTGGGAGCAAAAGTCTCCTCATAGTCAATGCCCTCTTTCTATGAGAACCCTTTGGCTACCAACCAAGCCTTATACTTATCAAGGGTTCCGTCAACCTTATACTTCACTTTATACACCCATTTGCAACCAATGGGCTTGTTCCCAGGTGGAAGATCAGAGAGGACCCAAGTGTTATTCTTCTAAATACTGTGATGTTCAGCTTCCATAGCATGTTCCCACTCAGGTATGCCTTTAGCCTCTGAATATGTCTGAGACTCTAAGATGTTGTGAAGGTTGGCCATAAGAGCAAAATTAACTGTACTCTGTTGCTTGCTCTTTTTCCGAACAGATCTACCCTCAATTAATTCATCATCATGAAGATCACCTATGGTCTTAGCCCACCATTTAGGCCGGAGAGTAGAAGTACCAACATCTGAATTTGGAGGAACAACATCAACTGGGGCAGCTGGAATCAAATCATCTGGATGAGGATCCAGATCATCCTGAGGAGGGGCGGGTGGTGGAACAGGAGGTTGAGGTGCCTCTACAACTGCAGAATCCCTCCCATCAAGTGGAGCTAGGGGAAGGCGAACACCCAAATCAGAAGCCTTCAAAGGCTTATCCTCAGGGCTCACAGAAGGAGAAGACAGATGAAATGGCCCAGTAGCTTCATCAACCACAACATCACAGTTGAATATGAGACGATCTGTATCTACATCAATCAGCCTGTATGCCTTATGATTCTCGCTGTTACCAGCGAACATGAGTTTCTGGGTTTTGGAATCCAACTTAGTGGGCTTGGCATCTGGAATCCACACATGAGCAGTAGAACCAAAAACGTTCAAGTCGCTGACCCTAGGTTTGCGTCCAGACTAGGCTTCTATCTTCTTGACAGCATAGGTAGGAGACCGGTTTAGAAGATAAACTGCAATGTAGACTGCTTCAGCCCAAAACTTCTTAGGGACATTTCTATGCTCCAGCATAGAACAAGCCATTTCAGTAATGGTGCGATTCTGACGCTCAACGACACCATTCTGCTGAGGGGTGTAGGGTGTAGTAAGTTGGCACTTGATGTCATGTGCAACACAAAAACTAGAGAAGTCAGAAGAACAAAACCCCCCCGTTATCAAACCTAAGAGTGACTATAGGACAGCCTAACTCTTTCTCAACTAAGGCCTTATACTGCTGAAATATACTGAACACCACTAATTTGTTTTTAAGAAAATACACCCACATTTTTCTGTTGAAATCATCAACAAATAATAAAAAATACCTACACCTAGTAACTGAAGGAGTATTCATTGGGCCACATACATCAACGTGAACCAACTGAAGTACCTCGGATGCTCTCCATGAATCACCATCTGAGAATGGAGTCCAATGTTGCTTTCCAGCCTGACAAGCGTTGCATACTCCATGAATCTGAGTCTGAATCTCAGGAAGACCACCAAACAAATCATCTCTAGATAACACAGAGAGATAGTGCATGTTCAGATGCCCATAACGTTGATACCAGAGTTTGCTGATGGAAGTACTCCTGACTGCCATAGCGTGCTCTTGAGAATCACCAGAATCAACAAGTCTATATACAGACCATGATCCTCAAGTCCCTAAACCACTGTGGTGCGTGTCTCTCTATTAACAATGTTGCACGTGTGCATACTGAAGACAATAGCTAGCTGAGGAGAGTGCCGCATAATTTGACTGACTGATAGAAGGTTATGCTCCATGCCAGGTACAAAGTATACATCGAGCAATATTAAATTTCTACCTCCAGACTGAATCTGCACGTTGCCCTTTCTAAAAACAATATACTCTTTGCCTCCTCCAAAGATAACAAAATCTCTGAATGGTGTGTACTCCGTGAACCAATCTCAACGATGAGTGAAATGTCGAGAAGCACCTGAATCAATGTACCAGGCAAAGGATTTGACATGATCTGTTGGTCTCTTGGCCATAAAGGCATAGAATGCAAACTCCTTCTGCTCAGTGTGCTCTGTAACATGGGCTTTCAGTTTAGACTCTCCTTGCTTGGATTGTTCAGAAGCCAAGCGTTTTCGACAATCTTTCTTCATGTGGCCATACTTATGGCAATAGTTGCACTAAATGTTCTTCTTGGAAGAATCCTGGGATTGACCTTGGTTGGTCTGCTGAGAGGGCTGATTTTTGCCCTTATTCTTCTGAAAGGTGTTGGTAGTAAATGCTTGTTTTGTGGAGGATGCACTAGCACTGCTACCGAACTGCTGTTTCCGACGATCCTGTTGCAGAAGTTTGTTGCACAGCTCAAGAAACTTCAGGTCAACATTAGTGGAGGTAATGTTGAGAGTCTCGATAAGTGCTCATAAGACTTTGGTAGACTTTTCAGAGTGATGACTACCATATCTTCCTCCTCCATCTTCCGACCAATAGCCTCCAACTGATCACGGATGTCCTTGATTTTCATCAAGTGCCCCTGCAAAGTTGTCTTCTCATCCATCATGATGGAGAACATGTTCTTTAGAAAGAACGCTCGGCTCTTGTCGGATGTCTCATGAAGGTCCTTCAGATGATCTCAGATTTTTTTGGAAGTTTTACCAGACGGCACCTAAGACAGCTGGTCATCGGTGACCGACAATTTAATAAGCATTACCGCTTCCCAATTTTGCTCATCAAATTTACCCTAATCTTTACCCGTCGTTGGAGGGCGCGTAGCTTTTCCCAAAACAATCTAGTCAAGGCACCGATACTTGAATATAGTCATCATACGCTGCTTCCAGGTGTTGTAGTTGTGGCCGTTGAACTTTTGACTACCTTCCAACATGATGTTGGACAAAGATACCATCCTTCACACTTTCTGAGGCACAAAAAATGAAGTTGACTGCAGGTAGATTTGACGGCACAAAACCCTAGCACAAAAAATAAGCTCAAAACCCGAGGTACGAAGACTGGCCGCATGCAGAAGCAAAAAGAATCTGAGCGCCTTCAAACAGATCTCCAAACCGCGACTTAAGGATTGAAAACCCTAAGTGGTCGAAGTTGAGGAAGGATCGTTGTCAATCCTTGAACACAGAAATCGCCAAAAAAACAGCAAAAGAAGGTTACAGCGACCTTAGAAAAGACGCCTAAAACAAAATCGCGACCTCAAGGAATCCCGCCAAAATCAATGATTTCAAATGCGTGCAAAGGATTCAGTGAACAAAAAAAGGAACTAGCCACGAAGGAAGGAAAAAACGTGATCAAAAGGAATCGCAAGCAGAAAGGAAACCACGACCACAGAAGAAATCGCAACCCGCCACAGATGCAAATCATGTCTTCAAACGACGACCCAAAAACTTTAAACCAGCAAAAATCCTAAAAAAAGGAAGACGCGACCTCGAGGTTCCTTCAAACGCCAATCAGAATCTTCAAAAACAGCAAATTGTGACTATGAAGAGAAAACGGCAACCTAGATGTGAAGATCGCACCTGTAAAACACCGATCATACACAAAGCGTGACCAAAAAATGATTCAAGCAGCGATCTGCCGCCGACCCAATGCAAAAGAGCTCTAAACCCTGCGAATAGAGAAAACAAACCGCCGAATACAACAAACCCAATGCAGAGGTCGAGGGACATACGGATGGTACAGTCGCGTACGAGTGGCACCAGGAAAAAAAATCAAAAAATTTGTCTTTTCTGCTCTGATACCATGTTTTTGGTAATTTCAGAATATGTTAAACAATAGAGACAAAGCTCTATATAAAAGAATTACAAGATGTTTCTAAATATTACAATACAAATGTTTCTAATAAGAAACTAAAGCAAACTAAATAACGGAAATAGAAACAAAGTAATGTTACATTATTGACCATTAATATAAACTATCTAAATTTATTTTTAATACTTTTTTCATCTGTAATGTCCCCATTTTAGCTCACCATGGTTTGTGACGGGATTAGCCTATTATTGACCCTCGTAGGCTAATACTCTTGGTTAGAGGGTCCTGTGTGGCAGTTACTTGGTCTTTTTGGTGGCGCTATTCTTCTCCAGAGCAAGGTATTGTTCAAGTTTGGCCTTCGTTTGATGTTCCTAGACTCAGTTATACACACTTACTATTTATAGTAAGTCAACCATTTCAGGACAGTTAGGGTTACCATCTATAGCAGGGCACCTAAACAGGCTTCATTTGCAGTGTCAATCCCTTACACCATTGGTTTGATCAGATAATGAGGGATTTACTATTTATAGTGAATCTGTGGTTGTAGAGATGGACCCCTGCTATTTTTGGTAAGGCGGTTGGATACTCAGAGGGTATCATGATGAACCTCCTTGTTCAGACGGAATTGGAAAATCATAAGTATTTAAGGAGTTATTAATTTTTAAAGTGGCCTAAATGATATTTAATTATAAAAGGTATATTACAAGGTTATAACTTAGCCTTATGTAAGTGGGGCCATTTTGACTTTAAAAGCAATTAATGAGTTATATGACCTTATAATATATGGTTCATTTTATAACATAAGGTCATTATTTAAAGGGGACTTTATTATGAAATGGTAATTAATAAAGTGATATAATACTTTATTAATTTATATGTTGAAAGGGAGACATAAGGACTTAATTAAAAAGTGGACTTCAAAGGCAAATTAAATACATTTCATTTGGAGAAGTTATAAAAGGGCATCAAAAGGCAAATAGATTCATTAATGATAATCATTTGACTTTGCTTTTTGTGAGAGCTTTGGGAATTGTGAAGGAAACCTAGGGTTTCTTTAGATTTCTTCATTTTCAGCATTGGAGAACGAAATATCTTTAGTGTTTATGCAATTTTGAGGTTGTGAGAGATCAGCCGAATTATTGTCAGAGTGTGGGCTTCAATCAAGAGTCCAAATTATGCAAAATTGTGAAGATTCAATCAAGGGTTTGAAGCATAATTCATTGTGAAGGAGCTTGAAAGAAGATATTGAATTGTAGATTTTATATTAGTCTTTTATATCATAATTGGTTAATTTCCAGCACTAATATCCTTGAAGATTTATGGTCTTCATTGTGAGTGTTTCTTATGTATTCGGAGTATATGCTGATTTGAAGTAATAAATCTGAGTTGCATGTGCTTCAAGGAGTTGTATTTCATTTGCATACTGCTGTTTTGTTGTTTCCAGCCATGTATTTCACATTTCAGCAAATGGGTATGTGATATTGCTTCATATTTTGGCCTTACAATTTTCTGGGTATTTGTGATTTAGATATTAGAGGATATTCTCTCAACTGGGTTCTTAATATTTTGACAAAATACTGAATATTTTTGAAGATATAGAAATCTGGAAATTTCAGCAGTGCATTTCCTTTGAAATATTCAGTTAGTGTGAAAAAATATACATTGCAATATCTCTTTCTGTTGTACTACATTGTTATACCCAACATAGCATAAATATAAAAAAAATCAGTCATCAGTTGCATAAAATATCTCAGAAAACAGGAGGGATATTAGACAGGAGGGATATTACATCATCTTTCTTTGCATAGCTCCTAGTGCAATTTCCAACATGCTTCATGTGTGTGACTATCAATGTCACAATTCTCACAATGTAATGCAAACTTTTTAGTAGTAGTAGCATTGTGCTCATCCTCCCCTCTCCCTTTGGCCTTTATTCCATCTTTTTGTTCTTGTGCATTTGAAGAGAGACATGGACTCTTTTTTTTGGTTCATCTCTATATAGTGAGCATGAGAGAATGCCTCACCTATCTCTTTAGATCTTGAAAGCAACACGGGCCTCCTAAGATTCTGCTAATACTTTTATTGCTGCATCATCCTCCTCTACCAGAAAACCTAATTTTGGTGGGGGAAATGAGAATGTTTTTTTTGCACCCCATACCACACCTCAGTCCCAACAATCATTGGAGAGCACGAGATGGAAGAATGTTCATGCACATGCTAAAAAAGCAATAGCCAATTTATGGTATTACTCAAACATCCCATTCAATGTTGGAAAATCTTCTTATTGGCAAGCAATGATTGATGTCATTGTTGTTGCAGGTCCTAGTTTCAAGGCCCCATCATATGAGAGCCTTAGAGTTGATATGCTATAAGATATGGTGCAGGATGTTAGTGAGGTACTTGTTGAGCATCGCAAATAGTGGGAGAAAACAAGTTTCAGCATAATGTCAGATGGGTAGACTGATAGAAAGAGCCATATAATGATAAACTTTGTTGTGGCATTAGAGAGTGGCATGGTCTTCTTCATGTCCGTAGATGCATCTAATAGTGAAATTAGCCCAGTTTCTTTTTTACCTGTTTAATGAGGTAGTGATGGAGGTTGGGCCACAATATGTAGGGCAATTTATCACAAATAATTCAATAAAATATGTGGTGGCAGGCAAACTTCTAACAGAGAAGCACCCCAAATTGTTTTAGAGCTCATGCACAGCATAATGTCCCAATTTACCCCTAGAAGAAATTTAAAAACTTCCATGGGTGTTAAATCTACAGTAGAGGTGGAGATCCATTACTAAATTCATTCATAATCACACTTGGGTGTTGAACATGATGAGATCCTTCACTGTGGTAAAGGAGCTTGTGCGACCAAGTGTGACAAAGTTTGCCATTCACTTCCTTGCATTGCCAAATTTATGTGCCTAAAAGATGAACCTTAAATGCATGTTTGTTTCATCAGTTTGCATTGAGTGTAACTTTGTCAATCACATGGATGATATCACCATTGCACACCTTGTTTTTGATCAGTCACTTTGGACAAATGCACATGAGATTGTGCAAATTTCCGAGCCCCTAGTTAGAGTGTTGAGATTAGTTGATGGGAAAAAATCCCCCATGGGTTATTTTTGATGAGCAAAAATGGAAATGTATGTGTTCAAGGCTTGGCCACCTAGAAGCATACATTAGGCATTCCATTACCAAGGTTGATTTGGCATTCCAGTTTCCATTGCTCAAGAAGCATGAACCTTGTCGCAATAGCAGTAAAGAAGCATATGCCAGCATTAATTCAAGTGAAGGTCTGTGTTAAATGAATTGTCTCGGGAATATCTTACAAAATTACAGATCAGAAGATAGGTTTTTGCAATCAACACAAAAGTAGATTCTTACTTGCATAAATTTCCTTTAGTAGTTTAAATGAAAATTGTGTTCCTAGGCACAGATAAGGAAGAAATAGATTAGTGTTTTCCTTCTATAATAAACACAAACCACCTTCCCTATGCCTGCATGTCTGCATGGTGGAGATAACTAAGAAGAACGCATAAATATATGCATATATGTAGTTGCCATATCCTACTCAAATGCTAGGTGCTAAACATATACAATAATCCTATTGAAGCCTTAAAGCCTCCACGTGAGGGTTATAGTAGGTGATTGCTGGCCATTGTCAAACTTATCATGGGAATCAATAGTGAGCACCACCTGACATTCATTGTTTGCATCCCATTGGCAACTGCTGGCCATCATCAACTTTAGCATGGCAATCAACAATAGTGACCATTTGATATTCATTGTTTGCATCTTGTGTGGAATTAAAGTCACTAATTTACTCCAAATCACTCTACCAAATCCATTCTACTCAAAACAGAGATATGAAGAGACATTATCCGAGTTTCGTACTTGCTCATTGGAAAGTTGCAATCCCAGTGTTAAAATTCTTCTATAGTGGTCAAACTCTTATGGTCCCAATGCAACCATTTCGAAATTCAAGGAGTCCAAGTGTAGCTAGCAATCAAAATTTGTATGATCCCGGTCTCTTCAAGGTAGTTAAAATTCCAAATATTCCTTGGAGGAAGATTAAAAGTTGATGCATATTGATGAGGAAGCAAGGTAGATATTAGATAATAGAAGAAAACTTGATCGTGAGAAAGAAAGAAAGAGAAATGATATTAATGCTCACAGATGACCACAACTGGTGAACAAAACTTGAAATTACATAGTGTTACAAATTTACAATAATAAAGTTCTAGGGTGAAAAATAACCCCTGGAATTTTCAAAAAACTGACCTTCGGACAATATAATCCTTTATCAAGAGATTGTCATGGTGATTACCACATTACATGACTTATAGAATCCTCCCTTTACAAATAACACCTAATCGCGAAGAGAACATTGTCTTTATATAAACTTGAGTTACAAAACATCCTAATATAAAACTACCACCAAAATACACCAAATGATGAGCACATAGATATTAGAAATAACATTAAAGCTCATCATCTCCACCCCAAGAAGAAATTGTAACTAATTTCTATTTAACAAGGGGAGAGAACCACTTTCTGTTGTACCTAATTTCTAAATAACCAAAGCTGATTGAGAGAATCATTTCGAACCTACTTTTCCATTTAGTATCAATATAGACATAAAATGTTTAAAGAGTACAAAATTAAAAAGTAAAATACTAATAGCTCCCATTCACAAGAAATAAATTCCTAGAAAAAAACAAAAAGAACAATAAATTCCTAGAGAAAAACTAGTAACTAGAGGCATTGAGTAAATTTATGATGCTTTCCATGTGCTAATCAAAGAGCTTTGTTTGCTATAAAAATGGCCCAGTTTTTAAAAAACAACAATATAAGGCAGAAGAAGACACTAAAACAAGGCTCTAGGTAGTTAATGTGTCTTGCATCCTACAAGGGCATCAACTTACAATTAAAAAAATTAAATAATGTATCATAACTTTAGCAGATCTTGAAAATTATAATTACATCAACACTTCCCATTTTTAAAAGTTTTCATAACATCTATATAGTGTTCCCAAGGACGTGTCCCCGAAGTTTTTACCCCATTTCTTGAAGCAAGGACGTCCAAGGGATGGTGAAGAAACATCCCTCCACTGTCTCCCTAGACAGAATCCCAAAGGAGCATGTCCCTAGGACGACCCTCAGGAAGTTCCTCTCAAAGATGTCCGGGGACATCCTACCATCCCCAAGGCAACTAGGGGATGTCCCTGAAACCAAAAAAAAAAAGACCCCAGCAACTACAAATATTATAGAAAAAAATAAATAAATAAACCCTAAATCTAAACCTAAAAGGCAGGCCCACCAAGGCCCCCAACCTATAAAACTTATAAAGACCCTAGCCCATGTTCTATTGTAATCACCAAAATAAGAAGAGCAGAAGAGAAAGATGAGCTCCCCTGCAGATTGTAAGAAAAAGTCATTTAAAATGAAAAAACATATTTTAAAAAGTGCATGCTCCATGAAAGTCTGTGCCTAAAAGGCTTTAATTTGGGCTTGATGGAGGGAGGAAGGGGTAGGCAGACATCTGCCCCTTGACCCCGCTGCCCCCAAAACCCCGCAAGAGTCGCTGCCCCTTGACCCTGCTGGGGACTGCTGTCCCCAAACACCCACTCTGGGTTTAAAAGGAAAAAAATACTCAATTCCAAGTAATGCTACTATAGTTACAGTAAACTGATTTAGAAAGTGAATATAACGATCTTACCAAAAACGCTTGGATTTCTAGCACATGTACATTGCCGGTGGAACTTGTTGTGGACCTCTTTGTCAAGTTTTACTCTCTAGTTGTCTAGTGATCCCTTACTTGGGTACATGCTGAAGCTCCTAACTGATATTATAAAATGGCCCATTCAAAATTTGGTTGGCATTGATGAATAATGTCGGAGCCTGGTACCCTTTTCAGATGAGGAATGACAACAGCTTTTATCATCTTTGAAAACAACAACTGCAAAAATAGTGCCAGAATTTCCTCAAATGGTTTTACAGCATAGCTGGCATTGAGACATTTTTGGCAGTGCAGAAGATAACTTACAAAGCCTGACAGTGGAGTTTTGCTCAATGGTACAATTTTCGCTCAATATAGGGGTGAAGAAATATTAAGATTTGTTATCTCTAATACAAAATGTCATACAACAGTACAACTTCGTATAAATTTTAGCTTCTTTTACTCATATTGTTTAAATAACTAGTATTGTTTAAATAACTAGTATAGATATCTTAAATACATCTAAAAAACACCAATAAACATCAGTTTCAAGCTATTTTATTTACTTAAGAGTTATTTTATTTTACTTTAGAACTATTTTATATACCACATACATACATGAACACATAAATTTTAATTTTTAGTTCAGAGTTATTTTATCTTATCTACATTGTTTACTTTATTTTATTTGAAGAGCTATTTTACTTTTGTATGTAATTTTTAATTTTACTTTCAGAAAAGCCACCAATCATTATTTCAGTAATTCTTTTGTTTTGTTTTTACTTTGAAAAGTGTAATAAATATTATATACTTATATGTTATTTTTTAATAGTTCCATTTCTAGATATTAATATATATTTTAAAATTTTGATGTCTTGATTTTTAAAAAATAAATAATAACTTTTCTACTAAACAAAAATGAATTAGTTTGTAATATCTATTTATTTTTTATTGTTGACAAAGTAAAATAAAAATATATATTTGTTTTGTTTTATATTTGTTTTATATTTATATGTTTTATTTCTATATTTAATTATGTCGGTTATATTTCTAATTTTATAGTTTTAGTTTTTTTTTAAATATATGTCAGTTGTGTTTTGGTTTTATGTACACAGTTTCTTTTACTGTTTTATGAAATTAATTTACAAATATTAATTTTTATATATTATTTTAATATCCGTCCCCCTGCCACCCCCAAAATTAGGTAAAAAAATTCCATCCCTTGCCATTTGATTTTTTATGGGTATCACAGCAAATTAGATTGGCTACATTACAACCATATTAAGAATGAGACCTCTAAGGTGCAAATGCTTCCTCTTCCAAGTATTACATGGTCAAGGGATGGAACCATGTGAAAAGTATTTACTATTTCTGTGTCCAGTTTAGCAAAAGGAAATGTACACTTAGCAAAAAGAAATGTACACCATGATTGATTGCACTAAGAGTTGAATTTAGGCATCCTAATAAGTACAGAAATGCATTTGAGCCTTGACCCTCACTAACTCAAAATCAAAATACAAAGAAGTTGTAGAAGAGACTACAAGAGGTTTAAGCTAGACAAAAAGGATGCCATGGCAATGTGAGTCTCCCATACAGCAATGCTGAATGATTGATTGATACTGAAACATTTACTTGAGGCTTAAGTAGAACTGATCCATGTTAATCCCACAATCACTCTCGGTGTTACCTATCATCCATGTTGATGAAGGACCAAAAATAATAACAAATACCTTCTTTGCCATGTCTTAAACTTCTAACATATCACTAACCAATATCCTTGATGAGTTCTTAAAATTGTGTATATTTGAATATTCTTAGAAACATGTCATATAAAATTATGAATAAAAAGAAATACCTTGGAAAGTTTTTACAGTAATTACATCTTTTGCAAGCTTCAAAATGCTTCCAACGAACATTATCTTTCATTATTCATAATATCAAAATGCTTGAATCCAACCCACTTACAGAAGCACGAAGAATTAGAAGGAAAAATCCTTTACATGTTATACATTTTTTATTCTAATCAACCTAAAGATATCAGGATATTTCAGATATCTCAATTTTCTAATCCCTGTGACTAATATTTTGTAGTTAAACACCAACCTGTGTCCCAAATTGTTAGCTTAATCCTTTTCCCTCCTACTGTCATAAACTTTAACTTGAAATCCACACCTGCATTCGGGTCATTGTCCATAAATTATGAGTGATGATAATATTCACAGCACAATCACAATAAAGTAAAGCTTGCAAACTTTAAACAGAAAGCAAATTAAGAGCAAGCGAGGATATAGAAAATAATGAGATTGAAAAACTTAAAAAGTAAACATGTATTTTAAAAATTACTACAGAACTAATTATATATATATAGTAAAAAGAAGCAAAAAAATCCCATTAATTGCCAATTAAGACTACAACTTGATGATCAGAAAAAATAGGAAAAGGCTCAATTATGTCACTGCAAAGGTTCTCTCACAGCTAATACCTTACACAAAAAAAGGTTTGACGCTATAATATGATGCTATGACTATCAAATGTGACCAACCCAACCAATAATGCTATACAATCTCATCAATATTGGATCTTTTGACGGCATTGTTCAAATAGAAGATCATGAATGTTATACTTCAAAACCAATATTCTCTTAAAAAACATGACAAAGAATGCTACCCACTGAAAACTGCAGAACTACACGTTATTTTAACTTACTAATTATCAATATTATATTGATTGATTACCATGACAGTATAGCTTTAAGACAAACAGCTACATTGATTAAAGTGTAGTAATGTAATCTTAGTCAATTAATTTAATATCTTATCTACAAAAATGTAACGAAAAGGCCCTGGAGCATTGAAGTATGCTTTGGTTTAAGTAGTTCAGAGCACAAAGCTACTGCATTGAGCTGCCACCAATCTATATGAGATTGGATCAAGGCTCATTAGTTAACGGTGTGCTGTAAGCTATGAAGGACCTCAGGCAATCTATTCCAAGGTTGAATGTAATGAAGGTTGCTTACTTGATAGGAGTGCAGACAATGCTTCTGAATTCTAGCAACAAGCATAGCAATTCATGAGGATACTCAAAAAAATTATGCTGCAACTGGATATGATATGGATTCTGATGAAAGGATTGGCTAACGAAATGGTTGGGCAGGAACACAGGTCTGATACCTTATCGCTCAGCTCCACATTAGCATCAAGGGTTTAGATGAGACGGCTGATGATCAAGAGATGAAGCTACCTGAGCTCCTCAGTTTCTGAAGATGGATGCGGTCGGAAAGAAGGAAGGGGCAGGAACTAATAGAGGTTCCTCGTCCAGCAAGGAGGCAGGGTATACCCCTGACATTTGATTTCTGACACAAGATCGAGTTAAGATGCAGCAGGAATTTGAGTTTCTTTGGCAAGTCTTGGCAAATTGAGAGCCTTAGACTGATTGAGGAAGAAGGCTTCAGCAGAATTGGGTAGGTGGGCTAGTGGCCCCGTGTTGACCCAACTGCAGAAATGATATTTACAGTTTCTTATAGGACAGGCAGATTGGTCAGTGAGGATCTGAAAAAGCCTTTTTCATGTTGCTGTCTCAAGTTTATTGTGTTTATAAATAATTTATAAAGTTCCACTGTCAATAGATAATCTGAGGTGAGGCAGCATTGCTGCTAGAGCTGATTAGAAGATGGCCTTCTGCCATAGTATAGATACATGGATTAAGCAGGAAGTAAGCTTTGTCACAAGACAAGTTGATCGCTTGCAAGGGATTCATCTGAATCCATGAGTGATGTCAGTTCCATGCTTATCTTTGGGGGCTAGAGGTCCGTTTTTGTTTTTTTTACCTATCTAAACATTTTTTATTTTTACCTATCAAAACAAAAAAGTAATGATGGGATTATTCAATGGTTTCAGTCGAATCCATTGATTTAAAGCATCCACACTAATTCTCAGATGCATATATGTACAGATTCACCTTTCGGAGGAAACTTCTGCATTGGCCTACTATAAAGAGAATCCTTCCAATTATTTTTACTATTTTTGCAAAAAAATTACTATCTCTCTCATGCACTTTACTCTATTACGCACTAATTGCCCATCCACTAGGCAGTAGATTTGCAAAACCTTCTAATAAGCAAGAAAACAAACAATCCATGCATGATATGTTTCGATCCTAGTGAATATACATATACAAGAGCCCATCTAATCATGACTATGTGATAGATGAAATGACATGAGCTGTTAAGTCTTCATATGCATTGGCCATTATATGTACAACTTCCCACACATTCTCACTCAACAACTCCATATAGCATTTGCATGCCTCTATCATATGCATTGCATTTCTTTTCTTGCAGGTTAAATGACGTGGTAAATACATAAATCATAGTTCACATTTGTCTATAAGAATTTCAATATAAATTAAAAGGCAATCCATGCACAACACCCAAGGTTGCTCCCATGACAGTCTTAGATTTGCATTTGTATGTTCCTTGATTATATATTTGACAAATCTACCTTTGCAAAAACTCCAAATCTTTTTTACTTGAGTCAATTATTTACCTCAAAACTACTTAATTATGTATAAAAAATTGCCTTCCCTATCTATTTTGATTATTTGGTGTAAGTTTATAAATAAATCTACTATTGTTATCTATTGGTATTTATATTGATGAGAGGAGTATTTTCTCAGACAATGTAACCATGCAGAGATGGTTGACTACTTCACCATGTTTTGATTGCTATTCTACTCTTGGCAGATGACATGGTCCTCCTCTCTCATTCCCCCAATGGCTTGCAGTGACAACTTGATGCACCTGCAGATTTTTGTGATCCTTGCCAACACCACCAAGGATGCTCTTTCCAAGTTTCAATTCTTCTAAGAACGCTCTTTCCAAGTTTCATTTCTTCTAAGGATGCTCTTTCCACGTTTCATTTCTTCTACAAAGGGGACCCTATGGAGAAAACAACTAATTTTACTTATCTAGGAGTTCAGTTTACAGCTATTCTCTCCTTCTGACCTACCTCCCAATTTCATCTTTTCAACAGCTATGCCTCGCTCTATATTCTTGAGCATCAATGTTTTCAAGTTCATTTCCAAGACATCCCTTCAAAGATGTGCCTTTTTGATGCAATGATTAAGCCTAAAACACTGTATGTTTTGAGGTTTGGGGCCCTAGCTTGGGCCCTTGTGAATAGGCTTGGGTTGAGAGGATTTAGAGTTAGACAATTATGCTTCAATGGATAATATAATGCAAATGGATAGTTCCTCAAAGTATTGTCAAGGCCAATTTTGCTTCCCAACCCCTTTGTCTCGAGAGAATCTTCATACTCACTTGGTTTATACACATGCTGAGGTCTATGGATGGTTCTACTTCGTCTTGTGGGCAATATCCTTTTTTGGCATTGCATTCCTCGAAGGAGATTGCCTCTTTGAGTCCACCCTCGTCATCAGCATTGCTGGTTCAAGGTTCATCTGCTCTTCTAGTCTATTGGCATTTCTTTGGACTAGCTTCCTCCCTTCAAATACTCCTTATGTGCCCCTTGTCACCTTCTTCCAAGGAAAGAGGTGCTCAATCATTCCATCAAAGAGGAAATTTACCATCAATACATCCAAGTTACTTGGACCTCCCCTCTAAATTCACTCAATCTCAAACTAGCTTTCATTGAGCATTTCTTAGAAGTTTTTGATGGGATCATTGTTCATCCCACCTTTCTTCAGCATCTAAGTTGCCAAATCAGAATCGGAATCAAGTATGGGTATGTGGGTACGGTATACCAATACAGCAAAAAAAATTGGGGGTTTGGGTACGTTATGAATACGTTTGTACAAAAAATATATAAAAATCATAAATATATACGTATTCGCAGCCTAAAAATAGGAATTAAGTTCAAAGCACATATCATACATATGCTAAACAAAACTACCATAAATATTACAAATTTGAAATATGGTTTACTAATGTATTTAAGATATCTATACATAACACTAAAATATTATAATATATAAAAATTATAAATATCTATCCATAAAGCTCAATTAGAACATATGTGATAATACATATAAAGCTAAAATGTTATAAAGGGCATCCTAATATGTAGAGAAAGTAATAGTTATAAAAATATTAAAAGTTGCATTATCACTTAAGAAAATCTAAAACAAATGATTCATAAGGAAACACTTTATGTTTTTTTTTTCTTTTCTTTCTTCTCTATTAGTATATTAGCCAGAATTCTGAAATGGGGCTCCTACAAGTCACGAACGAGATGAGGGGAGTGGTGGGTCACGCATTCCATCCCTCCCCGTTACACTTGAACAACCACACCTTTTCATTCAGCGCCACCTTCATCTTTTCCATCCAACCGAAGTAGCCACAGCTAGGCAGCCACGGTTTGGCCTTCATCCCAACACCGTCCCACAACCTACCTACGCCTTCACCACTCAATACATGGACCTCCTCAACACCTCCTCCATGGGCAAGGACTCCAATCATTTAACAGTGTGGAACTTTGAGTTCATGGAATCACACGACAACCACGTTGGGATCAATACCATAACACTCATCTCCACTACTTATGCCTAGCCTAAACTGAACTTGAAAAGCGGAAAAAAATCCAAGTCTGGGACTCTGGATAGACATGTGCTCTGCTGGGTCCAGTCTTAGAGTCTGCATTTTCCTCCGAAATTTTCATCCACTGGCTAAATCACCTTGGAAACATCATCAAAACACCACATCCAACCTAGAATCACCCAAGTTTGTTCCTCAATGATTCCACATGATTCCAACCCAAAAATCCAAACCCTACCCAATTCCACAAGCGATTCAATTCCGGTTCTAGGATGAATTGTACCCAGAGACACCCCTTTTTTCTGTTGACTCGATAGCATAGATTGCAACAGAACAGTCATGTTAAGAGTGTGTTGCAGGTGTAGTTAAGCTCTAATAACCTATGTGGGAGCTTGTTGTAGCCTTGTTGGCATACTAAACATCTGTAATGGATCTTCCAACAGTGAAATGGGAAGTAAATTGCTCTCTAGACTGGAGATTTTCACCCGAGTTGGGTTTTTCTCCAAGTCAAAATTGTTGTTATGTGAACAGTTTTTGTGTACTTACATTGTTGTTTTCTGCAATGAGAGTGTAAAGTTATCTATATTTTCCTTATTTGCACTTACCATAATGGTTGACAATTATAATATTATTGTATGAGTTAAAAAGTGTTTGTTGAGGACTTGTGAGGGTTCTTTGCATTGGAATCCATTTGCTGATGACTGAGCATGTGGAATATTCAACCCAGTTTACGGATCAGACCGGCTCAAAGAAATCCAGAAAACTTTGTTTGAAGTCCAGAGCCAATGAAGAATAGGCAGTTGGGTTAATTTTGAAGGATGAGGATTAAATGCCAAAGAAGAAGACAGACAACTTTTGAGTACAAGGAAACCAACAAAGAAGGGAATTGTCATTACAGGAAGATATTTGAGTGCTATTCAAAAGAGGATGCCACTGTGGAAGCACCTAGTAAGAAGTATGAATATTCAATGCTGTCCCTTATTAATATATAATATTTAATGTCTTGTTTGAATGATCAATGGCTTGCCTACTCATTAACTTGTTTGTTGAAGTGCATTTGATTTTTTTGTTGAAGAAATTGCTTGAAAAATGAAAGTGCTTCTACATTGATTTCTTGTTTGAATATTCTTCCCTCCTCCAACGTCCCTGTCTAAATATTCAATGCCCTGCATGAATATTCAACGCCCTGCATTTCTGCTGTTTTATTGAAGTGCTAGAGTGAGAAGCATAAGCAAGGAAGACGCTGTTTGCTGATAGAAGGATACATTGCTGGAACAACATGAGGAATACGAGGAGGGACAAATGCTTTAGAGGAGAAACGAGTAACATAAATTGTAGCACGAAAGTTAAATAATATTAAAGAAATAGCATTATTGGAGGTCCTACGAACAATAAAATACTGTCAAAGACATAGAACTTTAGAAGCAGAAATCTTTAACAACTCGTGATAAATTGCGATTTTCTTTCCTCCCACACTGAGTTTTTCCTTGAAAAATCAAAATTTGCATAAAATTGGTCAAACTGATTTTTTTACCAAAAAAAAGCAATTTAATTGTGATTTTCCAAAAAATTGTGATTAAATTGTGATTTTCAAAAATATCTTTTTTTTTGCACTTATATCACAATATTTGTATCACAAAAATCTAGGATTAGGGTCTTTTGCATTGATTATTTCTGATTTTTTCTGTAATCCTAACCCTAACCTGATTTTTTCCTGATTTAATCCCAATAAATTGAAAAAAAAATTATCTTTTGGTTTGCTGAGTTATTCCCCGAGAAAGATTTATGCTGTTATCGTTGAAGGTGCCACTCAATGATCAACAAATGGGGCCCCATTCTATTGAGATCCAACAAAATGGAGCATGGAACAAAGTAAAAATATTAAGAATTGATCAACACATCCATTTTGAGTATTTTGTCATTTTTGGCCATTCATAATAGGATAATAAGGGGTAAAATAGCCCAAATATTGTTATTTGAGATTGGAACTTACGGCTTACCAAACAAAATTGTTCATTTTAGTCTCCTAAACCAAAATGCCTACATTCTCACTCTACATGCAGATTAAGTTTGGAACAATTAAAAGAAGATATAAGGTAATGACAACTTATTGGAGAAAACAACAAACATAAACTTTGTTTAAAAAGAAGGGGACAAAACTTTATTTTATTTGGTGCAATAAGGGTTGTAAATCAAGGGTATATGAGAAAGAAAGAAAGTGATTATATTAATATCCACGAATGAACAAAATAGATCAAAGGGACTGAAATGTACTACAGGTACAATATCAAAGGAGGCCCCAGACACAAAGCAAAAATGAAAAAGCCAGAAAAATATATGTGGGCACGAGTGTTAACCTAAAAAGAGTAACCCCCAAAATAGTACAACTATAAATAGACAAGGGGGGGAGACCCCACCAAGTAGTCAAACAAATGAAGACCACCCAAAAGGGGAAAACAAAATCCTTAGGTGCCAATGTTCAAGGATGTGTTGGAGAAGCCGACTATCATTGATCACTATAGGAGTACGAATGCGGAATTCGAAAATGCTCATTGGGGATAGCTTAGGGCTAACAAGCTGAACAACCCTAGGAGGTAGTAGATTTCTTATAGTCTCTCCTAACATTCGAAGCTGAAAAAGTTGGTAGTAGAGAAAAAAAAATTGGTAAAGTGAACTTGCCCTTGAAATCTGTGCCATGGAAGAGTGGTGTGAGGGTCGTCGTCATCAAGAAGAGAGAATTGTGATCATTAGAGTGAAAACCAAGGTGCCAAGGATCCTTAGCCTTAGTAAATCGCAATGATGAGCAATGCCTCGTAGACCTACCTCCGTCCATACACAAATCAATAGGATCCAAAGGGCCCTTAACACCTCCAACGTCTATGACGGGTTGAAAGGAGGTAATCAATCTGGTAGATATGGGACCACCACAAAAAGATCTATGCCTAAACTTGGTTACATCACAAAGAAAAAGAGCCAACCACCTTTGATAAGGGTGGCGGAAGAAGGTGGATAGAAAACCACCACAATCTCTATGTAAAAAATAGTACCATCCATGGATTTCATAGAAGACCTCACACCTAAAAATAAAGTACTCCTTAGACTCCACTCTCGAAAAGAATAAAGGCAATAAAATCTCACTCTGTAAAATATGGAGATCTGTCTCAACATGAAGCTGATGGGAGCACACCTGCAACTGCCAAGGGGAACCCTCAAACCACGAGAAAAATGATGCTAATTTATTTGTGACTGGAAAAACAGCTTTTCCCTCACTGATCTGGTTTGCAAGAAGACATTAATTTTTCTACCAATAAATCATTTTCAAATTATTTGTCACATTATATCCAATATTTTTGTCAAAAAGAAATTCATTCTACAGTGATCTGCTCACCACAACAGGTTACAGGCTCCTGAAATGGCCCCAAAACGAAAACATTGGCAACAGCACACTTTTTGTTATAGACAGGTTGCAATCCAAAAGCATGAAACAGGCCCTCCATGTCACGTTTCTTGCAACATAGATTTGGGTGTACATTTATTTCTTTTATATTAATGTATACATACATTGCTTATGGCTGTAATGTTATTCATTAGTCTTCATTGATCTGTGTAAGATCACTTCTCCGCTTTAACGAGGGTGCATTATCAAACCCAGTTACCCATGGTGCATTGGTGAGCAAGTATAACCTCACCTTACACAGAGTTGCACCATCTGGAGTGTAGTAGTAACAAATAATAAATTGAGATAAGTCTGTTATTGAATAGAACCCAACTTCATACTACATCACATTCTGCAACCTGAATTATTCTAAAGTAAGTAAAACCTATATTTGACTGACTAAGCTCTTGCAGTTGCTTTACTGCCTTACGGTACCTAACAAGAATCTCTAAGGACCTTATAAGCCCATACTACCATAAAATAATTTACCGGATACGGACCAGTAGGAAGGGAGTGGAAGGTTCACCCAATGGTATTTGTCAAGCTTATTTTTTGCTAATCGGCTACTATTTCAGATAACTTGATTCTTCTAGTTACCAAAAATAAAAATTAATGCGTTAACCCCATCTTTACATAGCATTAGCGCTCCACAGTCACCTAGAGACACAGGGATATGGGTACAGGGACACCAGTTCAAATCAAGATATAGAATTAAAAATAAAAGGTGTGGCTATAGTGTACATGAATCATAAATATATTCACCAGAAGACGTGGGTAAGGGGACAGGGTCCTAACCCCTAAGCTACAGTGCCCGGTAATTATGGAACCTCAACATAAAGTTATTAAATTAGCCAAAATTTATAAGTATTTAAGGGGCAAATTCCCCTTGCAAGACAACCTTCAGCTTTGGTTAAATCCCCTAGGTTACTTCTGTTGAACATGAAATATTTTAGCCTAATCCCCTACAGAGCTCCACAATAAAAGGAAACATGAAATAGCACATAAGTCCATACCATTGAGATATTTTTCTTCACACATTAACCTAACACAAGAATTTCCTATTTTTAAACTGGAAACGCTCCCCAATTATTGAAAGTCTCCATCCAAAATGTTTATCTGGTTAAGTATTCGCAATCCACAATTCATACATAAACCATTACATCATAGATTTTAAATCCAAGATTTCCACACTCAAAAAGGGTGATTAGATTCAAAGAAACTCAAAATTTACAGGGAAAAAGAAAGGAGGGGGATGGAAATCCATACCTATTGTGGGGCTCAAATCATCGAAGGAATCAGAAGTGAAGCGCAAAAGAAGGCTGCTCTTGCCCACTCCTGAATCTCCGATCAGTAACAGTTTAAACAAATAATCGAAATCGCCCCCTTGGCCTGCAGGGGAAGCCATCGAATTCTATTCAATTCCTGTCTCAATATATCCTTCGGCTTCAGACACAAATCATTAAGACAGCAAAATTGTAGATGCAGAGATTCGATCGCTAGATCTGCCGAGCGCTCGCAGCAATTGCTTGTTGCGTAAAGGTTACTCTTTAATGGGTGAGATCTTTTCTTTTCACTTCAGCTTTTGTTAAAGTGACCATCGACTTCTGTTCCACAGTTTATTTTTCAATTTTTATTTTTTTTTAATAGAATCCAGCAGTTGTTTTTTCCCCTCTCGGGTGAGATTGTTATTATTTTAATTTCTTGGAAACTAAAGACAGGTGTAAATATTCCACCGACACTCCCCATATCCCAATAATTACTTTTTAACTTTATATTTTCTCCGGTTACGCGAACGATTTGAGTGAACCCAGTGGGGATATTTTAAAATTTTTATGGATACAACTGGATGAATGAATGAAAGAATTTTAATATCGTTCATTAGGCCCACAACAATCTGGGACCCATAAACCATATACAGTCTTGTCCAAACGGAACAAACATATCCTAAGGCGCCTGTAAATATTTCTTGAGATCCTCCCTTCTATTGTGCATTTTGATTAAAAGGTTCGCAGTTTTGTTCAACCTTGTCTCTTCAAACAAGGGGCTTAAGTTGGTAATTTTCAAAGTGTCACCATAATTGGAACGAATGTCACTATATGCATAGCACTCCAAGATTTTCTAAGTGTCACCACATATATATATCTCCCTTCTACTGTGCATTTTGATTAAGAGGTTCGCAATTTTGTTCAACCTTGTCTCTTCAAACAAGGTGCTTAAATTGGTGATTTTCAAAGTGTCATCATATATATATATTCTTAGTTAAGTTATTTATGGGTTAAATTTGATTTAAAAGTTATTTATGGGTTAAATTTACACTTAGCTACGCTCATTCTAAACCATTCAAAATTTCAAGAAGACCAAAGGCTATCATCTCTTTTTCTTGATTAAAGTTGGGAGGTTGCAAATAAGTACCTCATCTCTCTTTCTTGAGAAATTGAATATAGTACTTTAGGGGTTCAAACTTTGGTAATTCCTTGTATTTTACACGTCTTCTTGTTCTCAACTTAAATATTATTATTTATAGGTGCAATTAAATAATTGATAAGTATTAACAATTATAAGTTTTTTTTTTCTTGATCTTGTATATTTTTTATTTTTTTCGGAATGACTCATTTTGTGCATTTGGCCAATAAGCATATAAATATTGGTGTCTATAGGTCATTCAAATGCACATATACATGTTGCTTCAAGTTCAAAAGAAATAAAATGATTTCTTTAAATGAATTTGGGTAAATAAATGCAAATATGTACTAATAATGAGATAACTCTAGATTGATCAAATGAGTTGAGAAACACTACACAAACATGCTTTTCAAAATTGACAAAGAAGGTACAAGTACTTAGCTTCATTTGCAATATGGAGATATTTTATTGTATGTCGCATTTGGTGATTGAATTTTGCTCTTTGTTGTCAAATTTGAGAAGATGTAGCTCTAATAGTTTAGGAAACAACCTCACTCTATCTCAGTTCAGTCTTACACATGTAGAAGTGATCCTTGCACCTACAGTTTTGATCTTGAATATGTGGCTCTAAACTTTTGCTACGAATATGACCTTTGCACTTTTAATCTTTGGGAATCTATTCACCTTAATTGTCTAAACTTGATGGTACTTAGAAACACCATTAGATTTTGTTATGTGTGGCATGGGAAGTGACTTGTTGACCTCCTTTTGCCTTAATCAAATCCTCGAGTCAATTTAATGGTTTTGAATAAGTCCTTCAACTTAATTGAAACCTCATAAAATATTGGATGAAGAGGAGTGCATAAAACAATCAAGTGGAAGAGTAACACCAATCTATTTATAAGATCCATGGATATATGACACATAATTAATTGAATGAATTGATAATTGCTATTGTCTATAGTATAGTGATTTGTAAATACTAATGGCAAGCATAAGATATAACTTCTAGGACAAGAATTAACATCAAACTCAATCTCGATACTTATTAAATACTCTTGTTGTCTTTTCTAAATCAATCGACGGAGCTTATAGCCCATGCCATTTTAATCACAAGTATTGCATGGGTATATTTTGCAATAGGGTGCATTTGAACCAATTATAGATTGTTCTTGTCATACAATAGCTCAACTTAGTTATCAACACTCAATGGCATACTGTTAGCATACAGATTTGTCACTTAACTCTATATTCTCACGCTCACACAATTGACAATTGTGCTAACAATTGAGTCTAATTGCAATGATATTTGCAATGACTCTTTGCTTGTTTTACAAGGTGCAACTACCTTTGAAAGATCTTAAATGAATAAATACTATGTGTGCTTTTAACCAGAAAGTAAGAAAGGTGGTTCTTTTAACCAAATAGCAATAAAGGCAATGAATCTCAATAAACTACTAAAGACTTAGGAAACACAAAGACTTCATATAATCACAATCATAAACTTATATTCTTCACAACATAATCACTACTGCAACCATTCATCGAAAGAAAAACAATTCACAAAAATGAGCTTTAGTAAAGATTTCCAACTACTCCAATATAAAATTGTAATCCAAGAAGCTTATAAACATTCAACATAAGAAGAATATGCATTCATCCACCATAACACAAAGTTTACGATTTCATAAATCAACTTCTCAAGGTTCCATTCATTTATTGAAGATAACTGAAAAATAGAACATGAAAAGATGACCTATCAACAACACAAAGTTTGCCAAAAAATATCCTAATTGCATCGATGGGCTTGGTACATATAGCCTCATCCCAAATAACTATCTTTTTAAAATAATTACGGCTTCTTGAAGACAACCGATTTAAAATAATGTCTTTGCAAAAAATAGTTTCAGATCATATTGAAATAAAATAACATAAACACAAGAAATGTCATCACATGGCAACATTTTGGTCCTCCTCATGAACCGCTTCAGCTCCCTTGTCTTGTTCGCAATATTCGTCGAGTCTGCATGTGCTCTAAGTCTTGCCTTGTAGCTCCTGTACCTAGAAATGATGGGAGTTAAAACTTTGCCACTTGGACTAATGGTAATATGTACCCAAAGTTTCCATTTACTTATTGTCCTCTCCACATCAGCTAGTCTCCTGTTAACATCATCAATTTTCATCCTGAAAGTTTTGAGGTAAATTGCAATATTCCCAAGCTTTCCCAGTGACTCACCAATAACAGTATCTGCACCAACAATTTCTTCACTAAGTGTCTTTTTAAAGCGTTGTTTTACCTATTTCACATCCAACAACTTTTCTCCACTTTCATCCACAATATCCACCTCTAAAATGGTACAGTTTTTCCTAATGTCTACAAGGTCAGCAAGGTATTGATTGAGAATTTCCCTTATTTCACTATTATATTGTCCAAGCATAGACAACTTCCATTCAAGTGCATCTAACCAAGAAACAGAGTCATTTTCTTTAGGGCCGTTCAAAATCTAAACTCAACTACCAAGATATTTGTATCAATCTTTATAATCTCCTGCACCTCCTTGGAAACCATGAGCAAGCCACTCTCATCCTTTTTCACATTGTGTAGCTATGTTGCTAACCCTTTCCTTTTATCTGATATAAGAGCATATAATCTCATACCCTCCCCAATGTAAAACAAACAATCAATAGTAACCTTTTCTATCCATTGTTCAGTAGCTTTGGCTAGAGTTTGATATCTCTTAATTTGTTGTAACATATTAGGGTCCTTTCCATCAATAGTAACGCTCGGAGTTGCATCAGAAGACTAAGAAGTAATATTCAAAATAGATTGAATAAAAGAAATCAAAGCATTCAACTGGGCTTGCAGCTTTGCATTCTCCTGCTATTCGGCTTTGACTCTCTTTGCTAGCATCCCTACAAAAAATTTAGCATGATATAGGTCACCCTCAATGGTGGGAGGACCCATGTCAATTTTGCTCATATTGAAGTCTGCTTCTGTGACTTCATGCTCATTTTTATCTCCAACTGGGTCTGCAATCTCTAGAATTTGATGCCCTGAGGAAGAATCAGTCACCATCCTAGACATCCTCTTAGCCTTCTTAGGCTTAGGTGTAGTTTGTAGCAACTTTGCTACAATATCAATGTTTATGTCTATCATAGGAGTATATCTCTTCTTCTTCTCAACTACCTTTTTCAACCATGAAGGGGATGGCAATATTGCACCACTATCACCTGCACCTAAAACAACATTATCTAGTTGGTTGGGAGCACCATGTGCATGAATTTCGTTTAATCTAGGGGAGGCTAGAGTTTCAAACAAAGAATGAAAAACACTATCTTCGCCAATTTGTTGAAAAATCAAAGAATCATTACCAGGCACAGGGGAATTAGGAGAAGCCATATGATCAGCCTGCAACTACTGTAAAGTATCTAATTTCTTCTTTGCTCTTGATCTCTTGGCTACAAGCTCACCATCCTGTTCACATACACCTTTTAATCTTCTGTTATCTTCAGGCTCTTCTCCATCCCCACCTCACTGTGAATCAACTATATGTCGAGTTTTCTTCATGTTGGTTGAAGTTCTTTGAGTTACAAGGGCCTGGGAGGTTCCTTGTTCTCTCATTCTATATTCTTTTTGTACAGAGGAAGATCCAATGCACTCTCAAAATTTCCCCTTTAGCCACCTCTTGGTCTTGTCCAAGACAAAGGAGGACCGAACCTTGATATCAGTAACTTCTTTTTTAGACCATTGTATACGAGGTAAGGGTTTAGAGGCAACATCATGATATTCCTCATCAATTATATCAGAATTATCATCCACACCACTCAGAATCTGTAAAGGCAAGTTAAAAGCATGGATTTGCCCTATAGTTAGCCTCATCCAATCTCTTCTTTGAACCTCTCTCTCATCAGCACAATCTTCCCAATAATCTTCCAAATGTGGCTAGTGCTCATAGAGATTTCCTCCATGGAAATTCCTTTTAACAAAGATTTTTCTATCGAAAAATGATCTCATAGACAAGGGGCGAAAATTGTACTCTATCAGAATTCTTTCTATATTTCTGGCATTATCGTTAGTTCTGCAAGTAAAAAATGATAACGATACAAGGAAAGTGTACCCCTTCTTCATTCCGTGATATTTACCGTTCACAGTTGCCATCTGGTGATAGAATTCCAAAAGAATAAAATAATCACATGCATACCTTGGCAATTTTAATGGGGCATTTTCATAACCCCCAAATCGAAGGTAGGTGAATATGTTAAATTGAATATAAAAACTCCCATATCTCATCACCAATGAAGCACTTTCAAGAGATTTTCTCAATTCTGAGTTACCTTTGATTTTTCTTACACAACATAAGGAAAGCATCATTAACATGACGATAATCTTTTATACCAATTTCTCTCTGTAATTGAGGGAAATATTCATACACAGGTGTATCTGGCGTCAAAGACCCTTAAGTCCTTAACCCAACCCAGACAACCTCTTTGCTAGCTAGAAAGTAGAATAAATACAAGCACATGTAGAAAGAGACATTTTGATGGAAGTTGGCCAGTTGCTCATTTAATTGATCACTGATCATTTTAGCCCAGTCGATATGTTGGCACTCATTACACACCACCAAAATAAACTGGCACGTCCACTTCTCAAAAGAATCAGACTTTGTGTGTCTGGCAACATGGTGCAATAGAGTAATCATGTATTAAATTTCTTACTTGAAGCGTGCTCTCTTTAAATTATTGGGTACTTGAGATTTACCCTTTTTCTCTACCTTCAGCCAATTCTTCGCAATAGAGTTCAAGCACCAGCCTTTCTTCTCCATAAAATAGCTCCAACCCATGGTGACAAACATCTCCACGAATTCCTCCCTATCGGGCAGCTTTAGGGCGCGAGAAACAACTTCATCATCAATTTTTGTAATCACAGAGCCATCGAAGGCTCTTATTTCTTGTGATTTAGGGTAATAATTCTTTGCACATGTAATAACTAAGTCTGAACATGGCACAACAGGTGGAAAACCCCCAGCATGAGCTAACCTACTTGTTAGAATCCTCTCAGCTATCGATGATATGGGGTTTTGCTCTATCCAAGCCCATAAATCCCTCAAATCCACATGACCCAGCTCGGTGTCTTTCACCTTGGCTAAAATATTCTCAATAATGGAGGTAATTGGAAAACCCCAATACTTATATTTCATCCTTACTAGCTTAAGAAACCAGTAAATGAGAGCCTCTGTCACAATTAAGGGTACCAAACCAATTCCTAGAACATTTGGGGAAAATAGGCAATCTGGACTCATGAAAAATAGAAATCCTTCCCACTAAATAGATTCAAATCTATCACAACAAAGAACAAGTGAGAAAGAGTGCCAATTAGCTAACCTTTATGGGTGCTCGTGTGTGATAGTTGTAGAAACGCTACGCCAGAGCTCTCTGAAGTATACCAGCAACAATGCAGAATGACATATCTGCGAGGGTGGCAACCCCTATAGAAATATTTCAATAAATTTCATTAATTTCGGCAGCGCGTACAACTGTACAATTCATAAATGGCCGCTTTAATTCCTCCTTTGTAAAGCGTGTGATTGTACTTCTCAAAACATTATGTGTTTAATACAATGGACAAGTGTCGCCTTCCCATACGCCACAATAAATAGAAAGTTAGTTTTTAAACATGTGAGTTGGGCGCTTAGTCAAGGAATCAGAGGATTTCAAAACTTTTGAAACACCGGTCGGGAGTTAGGAAGTTTGAAGAACTCTCGACCCACTCTCTATGAAAGACTTAACACTTTGAACCAACATAAGGCCAATGACAGAGGACTTGACTCATAACTTTGAAGAAGAGTCAGGAAATCGGTAAGTTCTAAAACTTTAGAACTTGCCGACCAAGGTTTGGGAAAACATAAAATTGTCGATTGTGAAGGAAGAACACTTAAGCAAAGGCCGCGACTTAGTTTAAAGGGATGAAACAATAAAGAACAAGGGAGGAAACATTTATTCGACACATAAATGGAAAAAAAATGAAATTTTTGGTAACAATAGGCTTTGAATGGGGACAAGGACTGAATAGGATACAAAGAATCCAGACAAACTGACATAAAGCCTTATTCCATGGGTAACAAGGTCACCCAGAAAACAACACAACAAAAACAAACACACAAGGAACATAGAAACAAAGACTATTGTACAAAGGGGACACATGACATCATTACCAATTATACAATTTTAAATCCTGGCCATTATAGGCAAGAGGCATTGGAGTTCATATGGATATGTCAGTAGAAAGGCATTCTCTCCAATCACTTGCCTGACTGCAAATGGCCCTCTCCACAAAGAATCTAATTTCTTATGATCCCCCTTAGGCTCTCTCCTTCTGTCCCTGTACGCTCAAAATTGTGACTCTGGTTGCTTGGGGCTGTCGGGTCAGATTTCGGCATGCACACGAACCCTTCCCTCCTTGCCATGGGGCGATCTGCCACGTCACTCTCACTCTCATGGAAGTAGCCAGTTGAGAGGAGGCGAGACACGGTGGGGGTCTAGCTCATTGGAGAGCTAGACTTCGCAGAGAGGGGTCAACAAGTTCTGTGGCCTTTGTTGTTGTGTGCTAAGTTGAATGTTTCATTTGATGGAAGTTGTTGTAGAGATAACCTTATGACCCGAAGGGTCATTAGTTTCTCTTCTCCTATTGGGGTTTCTTCTATTCCACCTTTGTGTGGGTAGGCGGTTTCTTTCATTTATGTCCTCTTGTCTTTCAATTCATTGAACGAGTTCTCGTTGTATTCAGAGCTGTCTTTTTTCATCTATTAATAAGAGGACAAATGGATCTTGTTGTGGTAAAGTAAATATCTCCTATTGTTGTCGTGGATTGATTTCTTCAATCTCATTGAGGATAGTCCTCACCCACTCTCCTCTCACTCCCAAGCACATTCATGAGCCAAGATAGAGGTAAATGTTTGATGACCAACCTTAACTAGACTTAGGGTTTTGACCTAGGGTTTAGTTTACCTAGGGTTTGGTTATGTTTTGACTCGTATTTACCTTGTGATGTGATCAATGGTTTGATTGAATCATTTTATCGTGGTTTACCTCGTGATGGTATTGAGGGTCTACAAGTTATCTATCTTTTATAGGGTTTCTATATGCATGCAAAGCTAAATGAAATGCAAACTTGTTTTTGTGCTTTTTAGTATTTTATAGAAATAAAGATGCTTTTTCTATTCTAATAATTGAAATATGAAATGCAAGCTAATTGAAAGGAAGCAAGGTACGCGGAAACGCTTCCTACATGATCTAATAAGGGGAGATGTATGCAAATTCTTTTTAATCCTTACAAAACAATGTTAAATATATAATAGAGATATTACAATAGCAAACACAACACAAGAATGTAGACAGAGAGAGATACAAGATATATCATGGGGAAAACCTTTTCAGGTGAAAAATCCACACTCTAAAACTTGCACACTATATTATCGAAACAATAATAGTTTACAATACACTTGCAATGCAAGTTCTTCCAAGAGTCTTCAAATGTTGTTTCTGGAATGATTCGGCAGCATAACAGTACATGTACATCAACTATGCAACTACAACTCCAAAACTATGCAATATATAGAGATACAAGGCAATATTGAGAAGCCTCTAGAGATAGGCATCCATCTTGGCCACATGGCCATTTACACACTCAAAGGACACTTGTTTAACACATTTTCACCTCTCTTACATCTGTCATAACATGGTAGATTTGACTTCCCAAGGATAGCACGCTCCATGCTAAAAATAGGCAATGACAAATGCTCTTACGCATCTTACAGTTGTCATAAAAATCTGCAACATGACAACACCTAATGTTGTAAGAGAATCCATCATACATGACTAAAAATAGCATATTCCTCTTACAACGTGTCATAGCCCAACTTGGGCACCCAAAGATGCTTTTCTCTCATGCAAAGATACTCTCCGACACTTGTCCCCACTTGTCATAGGAATCTCTATACTTGGCTCTTACGCATCATAGATTCTGTCATATGGAATCCTCTTCCACATACCACAAGATGCTGACACATGGCATATTAGTGCCACCTCAAATGGGACGCCCATATCCATGTGAGTTTGACTTGACCATCCAAGTCACATTCCAAGTAGGATGACATGTCACAATGCCACCTCAACTAAGTGACCAAACTGAATGTGCAAGTAAATACAAAATTAGGTAATAAATAAATACACAATTAAATAAACAATGCTAGGAATTTGCAAAGGTTGAGACATCTTAATTCCCAACATTCTCCCACTTGTTGAACACCTTGCAAGAGCTAAAAGAATGACAAGATTTAACTGCTAGGGGCCAAGAGGCCCATAGAATCCGAACACCATCTAAACTTTTTTGTGCCCACTGGTTTCGTCAATGCATCTGTAACATTCTTTAAATTGTCTACCTTCTCCAATATCACCTTCCCATCTTCTACCATATCTCAAACAAAATGAAACTAAACATCAATATAAATAGGTTGTTGCTTACTCATCCAACTAATTGCACCACAGAACATAGTAAACACATAAGCACTGGTAGATCTCCTGCTATCAATGTCACCTGCCCAATCAAAATCCACAAATCCATGAATACTCACAGAATGCAGAGGTCATGTAGGATAACCATGATAACATAGGGAATACTCAGAAGTACCCCTCAAAAATCTGAACACTCTCTTCACCACATCCCAATGTATCCGTCCAGGATTAGTCGTAAACCGACTAGGACTCCCACTGCTTGGACAATGTCTGGTTTTGTATAGACCATAGCATACATCAAAATGCCAACCACACTGGCATAAGGCACTCTACTCATATCCTCCATCTCAGAAGGAGACTTTGGACAATCACTAACAGATAACTTTGTCCCCAATGAAATAGGAACACACAATGGTCTGCAATCTGCCATGCTGAATCTCTCCAACACGGTCTTCACATACTTACTCTGGCTTAACCAAAGTTTTTTGTTTGCTTTGTCTCTTCTAATCTCCATCCCCATAATGTACCTGGCTACCCCTAAGTTTTTCATTTCAAAGTGTGCTAACAACTGAGACTTCAAATCATAAATCATATTCTTACCATTCCCAATCAGCAACATATCATCAACATATAATGCAATAATGAGAATACGATCGTTGTTAAACTTGTAATACACAATGATTTGATTTCAATCTCAGAAATCCAATAGACAACACAAAGGCATCAAACTTCAAGTACCACATCCTAGGAGATTGCTTCAAACCATACAAAGACTTCCTTAACTTACAAACCAAATTTTCTTTACCTTTCACCACGTAGTGCTCAGGCTATGACATAAATTTCTTCCTCTAAGTCACCATGAAGGAAAGCTGTCTTCACATCCATTTGTTCCACTTCTAAGTCATAAGTTGCTGCAAGAGATAACATGAACCTAATAGATGTCAGCTTTGCAACGGGAGAGAAAATCTCACTATAATCAATTCCCTCCACTTGTGAACACCCCTTTGCAACCAATCTGACCTTATATTTCTCAACACTGCCATCTGCACCAAATTTCTTCTTGAACACCCATTTACATCCAACAGGCTTTTGTCCATTAGGCAAAGGCACCAAGTCCCATGTTTTATTCTGTTCCAAAGAAACCATCTCATCTTCCATGGCTTCCTTCTAGGAACCTACATCTTTCATACTCATAGCCTCTTTCACAATTCTAGGCTCATGAGTGTTAGAAATCAAAGTGAAAGCACAACTAGAATCAAGCAATGTATAACCAAATCTCTCAGGTTGCCTCCTGTTTCGTGTAGACCTCCTCAAAGGTTGAGGTTGAGGTTCTTTTTCTTCTTCTGAACTTTTAGAGCTACTAGAGCTCTCCTCATCATTAGGTCCAATAGGGTCTTTCAGTTTAGTCTTCTCAGGGGTAGTAGGAAACTGAACCACATCCTTTTTCTTTTCTTTTTCTTTTGGTTGTAGAACAACAAGAGAAGGAGTTACCTCTCTAAAGATAACACTTCTGCTATATAAGACTTTCTCAGCCACAAGATCCCAAAGCTTGTACCCTTTCACACCGACACCATAGCCAGTGAAGATACACTTAACTACCTTGTTCTCCAATTTTGATCTCTTCTCCTTAGGCACATGTGCATATGCCTCACAACCAAAAACACAAAGATGTCTCAATGAAGGCTTCTTACCAGACCACACCTCCATGGGTGTCTTATCAACAAGCGCTGAAGTAGGATACCTGTTAATCAGGTAGCAAGCAGTGGCTACAGCTTCAGCCCAAAACTTTTGTTCGAGGCTAGCACCACTAAGCATACTCTGAGCCCTCTCCATCAATGTTCTGTTGATCATTTCTGCAACTCCATTTTGTTGTGGGGTGTAAGGAGTTGTCTTATGTCTTTCAATCCCATATTCTTTACAGAACTTATCAAACTCTACCGAACAAAACTCACCACCGTTATCAGTTCTCAAACACTTAATCTTTTTACTAGTTTGATTCTCAACAAAAGTTTTAAACTCTTTGAAACAACTAAAGACTTCATATTTGCTTCTGAGAAAATAAATCCATGTCATTCTACTGTAATCGTCTATGAATGATACAAAATATAACGATTTAGAAATTGAAGGAACATTCACAGGACCAAACACATTAGAATGAATTAGATCCAACACACCAGAAGACTTATGAGAACTCGAGTAAAACTGAACACGATTTTGTTTTCCATAAATACAATGTTCGCAAAATTTGAACTCAAGATTACAATCATTTAAGCCCTCAACAAGGTTTTTATTTTTTAGGGGCTCTAAGACCCTTCTCACCAATGTGACCAAGTCTCTCATGCCACAACATTGTCTTCTCAGTAGGGAGTTTCATTTCCAAAGCATAAGCACCCTTAGGTACCCAAAATGCACTACCATCAGAAGTTAAAGCAACACATTTCTTCGCTGTTGGTTCCAATGGCGAGGATGAAGTGACTAAAACTCTTTTATTCGAATTAGAAGAACTATTGCATTGAGTAGTGCATGCATCTAGCTGAAACAAAGTACCTCTCCGAGCACCCTTAGCAAGCACCATAGATCCTCTTGTCATCTTTCATCCTCCATTCGAGAAGACAAACTGCACACTTGCATCATTCAATTTACTTATAGAGAGCAGGTTTTTTGCTAAACCGGGGATGTGCATAACCCCATTGATCCCCTTCACTCATCCATCAGGGAATCGGATCAAGACTCTTCCACAACCAACTATTTTTAGGTGAGTCATCACCCAAGTACATCTTCCCACCGTCGAACTCTTCATACTTTGTGAACCAACCTCGATGTGAGGTCATGTGGAAGGAAGCACCAGAGTCAATCAACCACACATCATCTGATGCATGGGTGGCCAAGGCAGAAATAAAAGCATCACCATCATCATGAGATTTGTCAGTATCTGAATCAGAGGTGTTCTTTTTCTTCTTCTCCTCCTTGCACTCCTTTCGGAAGTGCCCAGTTTTTCCATAGTTCCAACATAGTGCCTTGGACTTTCCTGGAGATTTGGATCTCCTATGGGATTTGGATTTGTCCTTTTCAGCTTGCTTGTCCTTCTTTTTCCCTTTCTCCTTGGGTCTACCACGAACCGCAAGAGCCTCTTCAGCTGACTTAGAAGACTTTCTCCGCATTTCTTCAGATAACAATGAAGACACCACTTCATCCATCTTGAAGGTGGTTGTAGTGCTCGCAATGGCCATGACAAAGTGGTCCCATGAATTTGGCAAAGAACAAAGCAAGGTCATACAACGATCCTCCTCCTCCATCTTCACACCAATGGATTTCAACTGTGCAACTAGCATGTTAAAGGCATTCAGGTGGTCTACAACTGATCCTCCATCTTCCATCCTCAGAGAATATATATTTTTTGTAGGAATAACTTGTTTACCAGGGATTTAGCCTGATAAACATCACCAAGTTTCTTCCACAGCTCCTCATGGTCTTCTCTTCATGAACATTCAACAGGATAGAATCAGCTAAACAGAGTCTCACAAGACCCTTAGCTTTACGATCTTTGAGATCTCAATCTGTCTGTGCCATTGCCATTGGTTTTGTACCAATTTTTTTTTCCCATAGGTCTTTATCAACAAGCATGTCTTCCATTTTGAGTTTCCAGAACTCAAAATTGCTGCATGAAACTTTTCCAAATCTATCCTTCCGGATGTGCCTACCATCTCGTGCCTGCAACAAGGCTACAGAATACTCTGCACAGACTCCCACTCAATCGAAGATCAATACAAAAAAAACCCTACCCAACAACTAGGATCAAAGGTGATCAAGCTCTGATACCAACTGAAAGGAAGTAAGGTACGTAGAAACGCTTCTTACACCGATCTAATAAGGGGAGATGTATGCAAATTCTTTTTAATCTCTACAATTGTAGCAATGTTAAACATATAACAGAGATATTACAACAACAAACACAACACAAGAATGTAGACAGAGAGAGAGAGATACACAAGATATATCATGGGGAAAACCTTTTTAGGTGAAAAACCCCACACTCTAAAACTTGCACAATGTATTATCGAAACAATAACAATTTACAATACACTAATACACTTGCAATGTAAGTTCTTCCAAGAGTCTTCAAATGTTGTTTCTGGAGTGATTCTGATAGCATAACAGTACCTGTACACCAACTATGCAACTACAACTCTAAAACTATGCAATATATAGAGATACAAGGCAATATTGAGAAGCCTTTGGAGATAGGTGTCCATCTTGGCCACATGGCCATTTACACACTCAAAGGACACTTGTCCAACACATTTTCACCTCTCTTACATATGTCATAACATGGCAGATTTGACTTCCCAAGGATAGAGCGCTCCATGCTAAAAATAGGCAATGACAAATGCTCTTACGCATCTTACAATTGTCATAAAATCTGCAATATGACAACACTTAATGTTGTAAGAGAATTCATCATACACGACTAAAAATAGCATATTCCTCTTACAACATATCATAGCCCAACTTGGGCGCCCAGAGATGCCTTTCTCTCATGCAAAGATACTCTCCGACACTTGTTGCCACTTGTCATAGGAATCTCTATACTTGGCTCTTATGCGTCATAGATTTTGTCATATGGAATATCCTCTTCCACATACCACAAGATGCCAACACATGGCATATTAGTGCCACCTCAAATGGGACGCCCAAATCCATCTAAGTTTGAATTGACCATCCAAGTCACATTCCAAGTAGGATGACATGTCACAATGCCACCTCAATTAAGTGACCAAACTGAATGTGCAAGTAAATACAAAATTAGGAAATAAATAAATACACAATTAAATAAACAATGCTAGGAATTTGCAAAGGTTGAGACACCTTAATTCCTAACACTAATATGACTTTTCCTAATGCAATTTTAATCTATGTTTTTGGGTTTTTGATTGTTTTGAAACAACTAATCTAGAAAGGGAAATTGCTTCTACAAATAGTCTAGATCTATGAATTTGAAAAGAATTATTCTAACATGCAAGATCTAGTCTATCAAGGAAAAAGCAACGATTTACTATTCCCAAGAGTAATTTTGATTTTCTAATTACTATCAATTAAATAAAGCAATAAAGGAATCTGAAAGAATGAATATTTGTGTGACTCCACTACCCTCAGAAATCCTTGATGTTGGCAACCTCGAATCCTTTTGAAGTAGTGGGAAGACCTCTTGACGACAAGACGACACAAAGAAGCAAAAGAAGCTTGTTGAAGCTTGAAAGAGCTCAATGAGAGCTTTTGATGAACATAATGGCGTTGATTGAAGCAACGTAACGATGCTTGGTTGAACAATGAATAAAATAAAAGGCACCTTCATCCTATGAGAGCATTAGAATGCTGATTTGGAGAGTAAAAACTGGCAAGAGCTGTGTGCACAACGAATTTGCCTCCCTTTGTGCTTTAAGGAGGGGGGTATTTATAGGTTGGAAGAATGGAATTGATTGAGAAGTTAACTCAATTGATTGATGAGTTAACAAGGATTGATTAGAGAGTGAACTAGATTGATTGCCTAGTGAACTCAACTAACTAAGGAGTGATAAATTAATAATAGCTTATCACTGAAGAAGAAATAGATTTGGAAGAATGCATGAGATTGATTGAGTTGTTAATTTTAGATCAAATGGAGCTGATTATGCATGTGTGGGTGCATGAAATAGTCAACTCCATATTAGGCATCAAAAATCATGCGAACTAGACGAAAAATGGGTGAAAACGGAGCTTTTTTGAGTGAGAAACTCAAGTTTTTTTCGCGATTGGGAATGCGACAGGGTCGCCCCTTTTGCCAGTAGGGTCGCCCGGGGGAGATCCGGGCAAAAAAGGGTTTTTGGAGGAACTGCATGAGGGGAGATGGTAGAAGAGAGAAAAAGGAGGTGTTCTGCCTCCGAAAACAAGTCAATCATGTGCAAGAATCCAAATCTCCACTTGCACTATAGGATCTCCCGGGGGAGATTTGGAAATAATAGGGGGAGATTTAGATTGGTTGAGTGAAACTAAGAACCGAAAGTTGGAGATGGATAGGGGGGACCTCTAAAAGGCTTCTAGGGGGTGTAGATGTTGAAAAACATAGGGGAAAGGTGAAAAATCACCTACAAGATGCTTACAAGGCTTAGGAACAAGGTCGAAAGCTCAGAAAACGCAAATTGACAAGTGTCGCAAAAGTGTCGAAAAGCGTCGAGGACAAAGAGAGGGAAAATGAGAAAGAGGAAACAACACAAGACAAGAAAGAAGACACATCATCAAGAGGTTTGCTGCTTAGAGGACATTAATTCATGCTTACATGTACGTGACAAGGATTAAAATCATCATAGGGGTCCTCATGGAGGCTGTACGTGATTTTTGTGCTTACATATTTGCCCCCTCAGGGACAATAGTCTACATGAAAGGTAGGTACCGTTCCCGAACTAGGCCTTACCTGTTGTCAAATTTTCCCGCAATTGTACCTGCAATAACTAGTATTTGTTCAACATTTAAATGTATCAAAACGAATAATGAAAACTGAAATGATGAACTTACCATGGATCGTTCGAGTTCGACCAGTTGTTTGCCTTTGTCGGTTAGACCTGTAGGAATGAATGCACGTAAAATGACGCATGAAAGAGATGCATAAAAGAAAAGAAATAATCTAAAAATTGACAAATGAGACCAAGCTAAGGGCAAACAAAGCAAGTCAAATTGTGAGATCGGAGTGAAACGGCGACGAAATTGATCGTGTGAGCATTCGTTGGAAAGATATCATCAAGGAGATCACAAAGATAGATGCCTCTTTTTCAGCTACGAAGAATTGGGTACGCAAATAGTGAAAAACCTTTCTCTAAACCCTAGTTTGAAGTTTGTGAAAAATCTCTTGAAATTGTCTGTTTTTGTCAATTCTTCTTGTTGCATTGTCTCTGTTTTATCGTTTAGAGTAGGATAGGTCTTTCATTTTCTGAAATCGGCTAAGGAATGAAGTTTTTTGAACATTTTTAGTTTGAGAGATCTCCCTCTAGGTTCGCCCCTTTTGTCAGGCAGGTCGCTTGGGGGAGATCTTGCAAAACAGTAGGGTCGCCCAAGGGCGACCCTGTTGGGTTGATTTTGCCTGAAATTTCATGTTTTCTGACGTTTGTTTCACTCTAATTTGACTTGTTTTAGCTACTATATTCACTTGTTTATTGAAATTTTGAGGGGCTATACACTTTTTTGTGTAAGGTTTTCTGTGATTTTATGATTTTTAGAGATTTTTACGAGTTTACGATATCTAATATAAAGTTCTTTTCAATCTTGCAGGACATCTGTATCTGATGGAATGCCTGTTGAGGGTAGGGGTGGCTCTCAGGGATGTTTTCTTCCTTGAGTAATGAGGACTGCGCTATTTTGAGGAGAGCAGGTCTGGCTAGAGTTCTTCATGTGCCTGTTATTCACCCTGTGTTCCGCATATGCTATGATATTTTGACCTACTAGGATGCAGACAGAAACACATTCAGGTTCTCACAGATCTCTAGAGAGTGGACCATCAATCTGTTTGATGTCTATTGTATTCTTGGAGTTCCTGTGAGAGGACATCCTCTAGTCCTTCCAACTAGTGAGTCCTTCGAGGAGAAGGCATCTTGGGCAGAGTTCATGGGGGTTAGTCGCCCCGGGGACAGATAGGAGTCCAACTCACTTCTGTGCCTCGACTTTTCATCCCACTTATGAGGAGATTCTTGATCGGTTTGATTGCATCAAGGCTATCAGGAGACAAGGCCTTGGCTCATTTGAGATGGTGTTGGGCACCCATTATTCGTGGTATTGAGGAGGGCACGATCTATGCTTGGGGACCAGCTATTTTGGCCATGGTCTATAGGGACTTATATTGTATTTCACAACAAGGGGCTCTATCTTTTAGCCACTCTTCTTTGGTTATGACATGGATATCCGAGCACATTAGGTCCTATCAAAAGCTTATTTCAATTCTAGATAAACGTTTGTCGAGAGCAGCTAGATGGATGCATTTGGGTCACTTTGATGCTTCCTTACCCATTGTCGCTACTCTTATAGATGATGATATGATCTTTGATCCTTATCGTGACATGGAAGGATCTTGGGCTCATGATGGCGAGGTCAGAGAGTACTGTCGTGGAATATTTGAGATTTCAGACTGTAATGGTCTAGTTGAGGCCCATCATGTTGAGCGTGTTTCACAGTAGTTCAACAAGGACTTCCCCCAGGAGTTGCCCCCAATGTCCACTTGCTACATGACTATTCAAAAGATGGGTGAGATTAGATAGAGGTTAGTTGTTTGGACTCCTTTGACTCATGGAGTGTTCATTACTAGAATTCCCAGAGGAAAACAGAGGGGAGGGAAAGGAACTCCTTCTTGAGGTCTCATTGTAGCTGTGGATTCAGAGTCTTCTAACGAGGACTATGTTCCTAATGATGATGATTCGCCAGATGAGGGATTACCTAAGGATGCGTAAGATGAGGGTCTTGATGCTACCGATGATATAGATGATGCACCTAACATCCCTAAGGGTCCTCCTATTGTTCCTCGACCTCCTCATTCAGATGAGGTGATGCAACAACTTGACCCTGATTAGCAGTCAGGTGATCCACGCGAGTTTTATTTGTTTATTTTTCACACTTTTGTCCTTTCTCTTTTCATGGGGAACTAACACATCTTTCTCTTTTGATTCACTTTTTTAGGTAATGTTAGAGAGTGGAGGGATTTTATTCACGAGATTAATGTTGGCTTGGCTTCTCCCTTCACTAGGATGACTTGAGACTATCTTTTAGATGATCCTGGCATGCCCCCTGTTGTCGGGCGACACACAGACATTTTCGCTCCTATCTACCATGGATGTCAAGAGAATGTAGACTTGAAGGTCGAGATTCACACCCTTAAGGGTGAGAATTAAGTGCTCCGAGAGATGGCTCATCTTAGTTTTGGACGACGAGATGCTACTATGGCAGGACTTTCACAGTCACATGCTCATAGTAAGGCACCTCGCTCGCATAGGTCTCATGGAAGGATGAGTGGTATTTGTAGGTAGCGGAGCCAAAGTCCTAAGGGTTTCATTGGAGGGAATCGACCTTGACTTCCTTTCTTGAAATTCATGCCCCCTTGCATGGGGAGCCTCTACTTCCTCTGAGAGCATTTTGTCCTAGCTCTTTGATACTCTTATATATGTAAACTTCGAATGTATCTATGAAAAAGTATCCTTTTATGGTTTTCACCTATCAGATTTGTACTCGTCTCTTGTGCATGTTTGGAGGTTTTGAGAACTTTTTTATTATGTTTTTGACCTTTTCAACTCTTTTAATGATGCAAGTATGATAACTATGACATGTTTTTGTAAATTTTTTAAGGCATATGTATGAGATGTAGTTTACAATATGCAGATGCAAGAACACAAGAAATGCTGAAATGAAACATTTACTTCTACTGAATGTCATGAGATGTGACATTTGACTTTATTGCTTTGAGACTCTTTTTTTGATTTTGGCATGAATGCAATGTGGAACAAACAATGTGACTACTCTTTAATACAATTTTCAATTCAGGGGATTGCGAGTTGTCTTGATATAAGAGACCTAATCAAGGTTGTAAGATAGGATTTTAAAACTCAAGTGGGGAGCAGGAATGAAAATGGAGCATTTCTAATTTTGGGCTTTGTTAAAGGCTAAACACTGATCCTTATCTAGATGAGACAATCTGACAAGCTTTCAACTTAGACAAGTAACAAATTTTATAGATGTTCGCTAGACTTAGATCATAGATGGCAAGCAATGTAGACCTGGGGTAAAGGATAAAATAGGAAAGAACAAGGGTCCCTAGGTAGAAGATGATCCTAGAGACTACTAGACCCTCGAATTTGCTTAGCTAGTACATGTGTGTGCTTTGTACCTTTCTTTTTACTTTCTCTGTTAAAATATCACCCTTGAGGCTTCGAGCTTAGACTGATCTTCACCCAAGAGTATGGACATTCAACAATCTTCTCTCTTTCACTCTTTTTTTTGTATCTCTCTTTTTTTGCTTTTCACTTTTTTTTTGTATTTTCCTTGATTTTTCTCATTTTTTTTGGATTTTTGACTTTTCAAGAAATGAATGCTTTTGGCACTTTGATATACAATAATTTGATCTCTCAATTCTCACTTTTCTTGACACTCTTATTTTGATCACTCATTTTTTTATTCACTCAAATTTTAGACTGTTTCCTTCAGAGTTTTGATCTTCCTGACATTTTTGGCCAGGAAAGATAAAGGGTTGAGCACCACCTAAAGTTTTTGTAATCTGGTCAAACTTCTCTACTACTTAGGGAAGAATTGGGAAGGTCTACTTGCAAGATTCCTTTAAACATTATAGGTTTGAATACTTACTTTGTTTAGACCTAACATCTTGACTCATTAAGATCGTGATCAGTGTAAAACTAAGAGCTAGGCTTTGATCAGAATCACTGGGAATGAAAAGGGGATAATGGCGATTGTGAAAAAATGGGGAATCTCTAGGTCCTAAAAGGATCATATATACCTAGGCAACATTAGACTCCTTATAGAAAAGAAAATGGTACAAGAGCAAGTCACTGACTGTAATGCAAGATGAACAAAATGATACTGAAATGCAAAAACAAATTATTGATTTTGTCATTTTGATTTTTTTTGTTTTTTTTATATTTTATGATTTTTTTTTTGTTTTTTCGACATAGTATTTCTTAAGGTGAAAGGCATTGATTGTTTCGCCAAATTGCTCTCTCTCCATTGTGCACAAGAGATAGGCACCATTTCCAAAATCTTCTTTGACCATGTAAGGACCTTTCCAGTCTTATGAAAAAGCTCTTTTTCATCTTCTTTTCTTATTCTTCATGCTACCTCTTCTCAAGATAAGTTCTCCTATTCTGTAGGGTTTGTCATTTGATTCTATTGTTACCAACTTGGTGGTTTCTCTTGGCAGTGTGAGATGAAGTAAGTCTCGAAAGGCTTGTTGATGGGAAGGGGTCCAATACAGGACTCCATCACAATTTAATAACTCTACTAACAGGTCAAATTGTTCTTGCATGTAGATTTTCACATCTGGTCTCTCTTGGATTCTTTGCAAAAATTGGAACAACCACTAGTACAAAAAGAGCAATATATTACTAAAAAAACTACTAAAAACTGCTTATAAATGACCAAACATGGTCACGTGACAATTAGTAGTTTATTGCCAGTCGTTTATAACGCAACTGAATTGATGACTCAACCATTTTTAGTCATTTATTAGTTGTTTTGATTGATCGATATGGTAGTATATTTAGTCGTTGATTTAGTCATTGATTGTTGTAATCTGGTCACTTATTTAGTCATTTATTTTTCACTGATATAATTAGTCATTAATTGTTGTTAACTGGTCACTTTTTTAGTCATTTTTATTCACTGATTTCTATCCATTGGTAGTGTATTTAGTCATTAATTTTAATCATCATTTTGATCAATTTGGTAGTATATTTAGTCATTTTTATTCACTGGTTTAACATTGGTCATATATTTAGTCATATTTATTCACTGTTCACTGATTTTTGTCAATTGGTAGTATATTTAGTCAATTTAATTATTAATTGACGTCAATTAGTAGTATATTTACTCAGTTTGAAGCTTGCATTTAGTCATTAGTATATTTAGTAGTATATTTTGAAGCTTGCACAATGAAGCAACTTTGAGAAGGTAAAAACAACTTATTTTATTGATAAAAAATGCTTACAAATAGCATACAGATCTAAAAATAAGTTACAATGCTTTCTCTTTGCTAAAAAAACCTTCATGGTTACAATACATAGCTCAAAGAATGAGTAAGAAACTAATTTTTTGAGTTACAATGCACCAAAAGACAAAAAGAATATAGGTAAGAGGCCTCAGCGACTATACAGAGCTTGGACCAGCAGGAATTTCACCACTTCCAGGCATAGAGCTTGATGTTGCTAGACACTCACTAGCAGAACCTCCTAAAATTTTAGAAGTACCGCTTGCTTTATCTCTTCTCCATTGGAAATTGCGAGTACTACCAAAAGGCCTTGACATATAGCCTACTCTTTTGTATGTACCCAAAAAGCCCCTTCCATACACAACTCTTGTTGAAGGCCTGGTAAGAAATGGAAAAGGATGATGTAATGGAGGCTGAGCAATGACAGGAGGTTCAACATTTGAATTCAAAGTAGTTTTTTGCATAACCTATGCATAAACAACAAATGAGCACGGATTATAAAGCTGGCCATATAAATCTACAAGAATAAGCACAACAACAATCTTCAAAACCCTGAGAAACCTACCTTCAACATTTAGGACATGAATGATGTCTCGTTCAAGGTCAAAGCCATTTTGGCCATTTCTTTGCTAGCAAATTTAATATAGGCTGACATGTTATTTACATTAGTTAGATTACAATTACATTAGCTTTTTTAGTTCTTTGCACTATCAAATGAGGATAATTCAGAAAAAATAACTTATACATAGCATTGAATTAATTAATTTGATAGAATCAGCATCTACCCTTTGGGTTGGCTGGTTGTAGCATCTGTTTGTATTATAACCTTGACAACTTCACCGTAACGGCTGAAATGTTTGGATAATGACTCTTTAGTTGCACCAAAGTGAACCTAAAATGTCAGCAAACAATGAGTGAACAGAGACCAACCATAGATATATTCTTCTCTATTGAGGACAATTTACGTGCCTTGTTTATGCTTCCATATTTTGCATACATGTCTAACAGGGCAGTTGCAACTACAACATCTGACAAAATTCCTCTATCCTTTATGTTTTGATGGATGTCCATACCCTATTCCAAAGCTCCCATTTTGACATAGGCAGGGAGGATGCTGGTAAAGGTTGTGGAATTTGGATTTACACCAACCAATTGCATTTGCTTTCAAATTTCTAAAGTCTTTTCAACAAATCCATTTTGTGCATATCCTGCAATCATTGCAGACTAAAATTTACGCTAGCCTTCAACTCAAATGCTACAAGCAAAACCATATTATTCTTCTTTGGCATTGACAAATAACTAAGTATCACTAATCACATCTGTAACAGCTTAACATAAGACATAGAAAGTAATCCTTACAATACTCCCATCACTTCTTTGACAATAGATTAGAATTCATCATCTATATATTCACGAGTTGGAAAAGGTGCAAAACTGATATTTGATGGTCTAAACAATGTCCAAGGAAAATCCTGCTCAGAGTTCTCTTCAAGCATACCAAACATCTTATGGTTCTCTTCTGTACGATTGTTCTCTAAGTGACTTTGGGTTTGATGAATATCTAAGTCACCTCCTTTTTCTATTTTCTCATAGAAAGTAGAGCTTCCATTCCATTGTGCAACAAATATTATAAATGAATCCAAAACTTGTTGTAGCTGTTATGCATACAAATCCATCAAAATACATGAAATTAGCAATAAAAGAACTCCAGACATTAAGAAAAAATCTTTCAATATATTCCAAATGAGAACCTACAAAAACACATTTAACATTTGAGTACCATATAATTTGCAGTGACGATTCAAATAAATTATAATTGTTGATCAAAATGAGAAACCCAAGAAACATGAAAAAACAACAATAAATTAAATATTCATAAGAATACACAGCTAGCACCCTATTTCAAATTAGGTCTATGGGACTAAAAATGCAACAAAGGTTGGAACTTCTTGGGATTTTCCAGTCAAATCAAAATTTATTTAAGTATAGACAAAGAAGATCAGTGAATACCGTCAAGAAGCCACTAAATCCATACTGTAAAGTTGGTCTGATATCGACCCCTAATTGTAAGTCATTTACATATGGTCCATTTGTATCCATGATAGTCTTCACATCTGAAAAGCCTGAGGGAGCCCATGAATGATTCAGACAGATGCTATAATCATATATATATGTGGCCCCTATTTATGAAATATAATTGCTCCTTTGATTTATGGATGGGTGACATTCCTGATTGAAAAGAAAAATTATTCACCATGAGAACTTCAACTGGAAAGTATTCTACCATGCTAGAACACCTATAATGTAAGAGACAAAGAAGTTGAAATCTTTAAAAGACGTTTTAAAACTTAGTACCAAAATTTATCAATTGAGATTATAAAACAAACAAGGTTTTCTAAATTTGAAAAGATGGTATGAAATTCTTAATTAAAAATGTCATGTATACACTTTTGAGGTGCCTGAGACCACATATTATTTTCCACCTAGACTACATTTCATTTGAGGTGACTAATCCCATCTATTATTTTCCACCTAGATTACATTCCATGCCTCGTTTTTAACATGTTCTAACCCGGGAAAGCAAAAATATTGCTTAAATATACAGATATAAAGATTTGAATTTGGATTTCAGCAATTGAAATGTCATTTACTCTTCATCTCTTTTCTTCTAAAACATGAAACAATAAGATGGTTATTGTCTCTCAAAATGTGATTTTGAGAAAGTATGGACAAGACAAAGGTTGGCACCTTGAGGCCTAGGAAATTTTTGTTTTGACAAAAATAAGAGGACTTGACCTAACCAACATTATAACACAAGAAGGTTATTCTCATAGCTAGGTAGATGCTGAGACCAATCCAGATAAGGCTCCATAGAAAATACTACTCAGGCATCATTTTTCTAATTGGTATAAAAATTAGAGATGTTATATCAATATAAAATAAATGATAGAAAATATTGCTTAGGCATCATTTTTCTAATTAGCATAAAAACTAGACATATATTAATATAAAATATAGGATGCAAAAACAATCCTTATCAGGGTTGTAAAAATCTTGGAGTATAGAGTTGTGATATACATGAAAAATATTAGATACCACAAAAATTAGGACCAATATGTTGGGGGCAATAGTTTGCCTCTCATACAACTACAAGATTGAGAAAACCCTTGCATGCCTATAGAGTTAGACAAAATCTTGCATATCGCCTTCTCCACAATTGTCCTTGGAGGTGGGCAGTGTTCAAGGCTTCTAGATCTCTATATCCCCAGTTTTAATGGCAAGTGTAGGTTCATCATGGCCAAGGCTCTTGAATCGATTCATGTACTAGAGAAGAACAAGATGACCATAATTAATCTTGTGGTGTAGATCTACTATTACGAGAAAAATTCCTTAATGAATGTTCCCCTCCGTCTGACCAAGATAAGAAAAAATATGTTTAAAATCTCAATACATTTTTTCTTTATGATACGGCCTCGAGATGGAAAATGTTCGGGTCCTCTGATTTGATTTAATTCAAAAAAGGGTACATTACATTAAGTGCAAGTGAATTCCACTTCAGCTAGAAAACATGGTTCATTTAATGAAAAGCTCTGCCTAATAATGATAAGTGGCTAATACCTCTCATAAGTGTGCCTAAGGTTCAAAAGACTAAGTAACTAGTGGCAAAAGCAGCTTGTGGGTGCACCTGGGCTGAAAGGAGAATTTCAATCAAAGGTCTTCATGATGTTGCAGCAGTTCCTATAAATTTTCAGCAGGGATGCATATATTGTGTAGGATTTCCTTCATTTCTAGCAGGGTTTTACACCATTAAACTCAGAAATTCACATGCTGGTATAGTACCTAGGGTTTGAAGGGACTTTCAGTCTTTATTATCTTTCATATGTTGTTGTTCTACCTCTTCAAACTGCATAGGGTTTGGTCATCATTTCAGGATGTTTTCAGTCTCTAATAACAATTGAATTCAAATATATAACAGCAGTTTGGATGCCTTCTTCATTGCAGACTTTTATGGTGGCTTCCATATCTTTGTTGCTACATTTTACCAAATTTCATACTAGGGTTTCAATTTTTTCAGTCCTTACAAATCCTATGCTATGGTTTTCTAGTTGGCAAGATAGAGATAAACAATTGGGTTTCATCTCCAAAACCCTAGGGAGTATTTTTTCAGTTTGCATTTGCTTTAAAATTTCTAAATCCTTTTCAACAAATCCATTTTGTGCATATCCTGCAATCATTGCAATCCATGAGACCACATTTCTTTGAGGCATTCTGTCAAACAGTTCACGTGCCTTGTCTATGCTTCCACATTTTGCATACATGTCTAACAGGGCAGTTGTAACTACAACATCTGACAAAATTCTTCTATCCTTTATTTTTTGATGGATGTTCAACCCTATTCCAAAGCTCCCATTTTGACACAGGTAGGGAGGATGTTGGTAAAGGTTGTGGAATTTGGCTTTACACCTCAAAGAACTACAAGATATGCACAAAATGGATTTGTTGAAAAAGCTTTAGAAATTTTCAAGCAAATGCAAATGGCATGTGTAAAGCTAGACTCCACAACCTTTGCCAACATCCTCCTTGCCTGTGCCAAAATGGGAACATTGGAACATGGTATGGATGTCTATCAAAGCATAATGAAATGAGGATTTTTGTCCAATATTGTTGTTGGAAATACTCTGGTAGACATGTATGCAAAATGTGGAAGCATAGAAAAAACTCGTGAACTATTTGATAGAATGCCTCAAAGAGATGTAATCTCGTGGAATGCAATAATTGTAGGATATTCACAAAATGGATTTGTTGAAAGGGCTTTCAAAACTTTCAAGCAAATATAATTGGCAGTTCTAAAGATAAATTCTACAACCTTTTCCAACATCCTCCCATCCTGTGACAAAATGGGAGCTTTACAATAGGGTATAGAAATCCATCAGAGCATAAAGGATAGAGAAATTTTGTCAGATGTTGTAGTGGCAACTGTCCTAGCAGACATGTATGCAAAATGTGGAAACATAGACAAATCACGTGAACTATTTGACAAAATGCCTCAAAGAAATGTGGTCTCATGGACTGCAATGATTGCAGGATATGTACAAATTAAACTTTTTGAGAAGACTTTAGAAACTTTAAGCGAATGCAATTGGTAGGTGTAAATCCAGACTCCACAACCTTTGCCAACATCCTCCCTGCCTGTGCCAAAATGGGAGCTTTGGAACAAGGTATGGACATCCATCAAAGCATGAAAGATAGAGGAAATTTGTCAGATGTTGTAGTTGCAACTGCCTTGGTAGACATGTATGCAAAATGTGGAACCATGGACAAGGCACATGAACTATTTGATAGAATGCCTCAAAAAAAATGTGGTCTCATGGACTGCAATGATTGCAGGATACACACAAAATAAACGTTGTGGCTTTAATAAATTTCCCTTAAAAACATTACCACATTTTATTACCTGCATCCAAATAAGCATGAATGCAGGAGTCATTTTCACTTTACTGCTCACCCGCACCATCATTTAGGTTTTTCTGTGGGAGTGCGGGTGGAATATGGATAGGAGATGCATTCCAGGCTCTTCCCGCATCACCGCGGGAGCTATCAAGAGTCGGTGCGGGAGTGCGAGAATTGTCCTGTACTCATGCACTGACTCTTGATAGCTCCCACAGTGATGCGGGAAGAGCCTAGACTGCATCTCCCGTGGTCTTTGGTATATACAATCGTAGAGTTACATATTAAGTATAGATGTGCATGCGACTATTTTTGTTTGAGAGAGCACCAAAATATGATCTAGCCACCATTGAAGCAAATGAGTTGTTGAAAATAATGTTATTGTGTTATTAGAGGCAGAATAGAAAAAAGTACTCACAGTGATTGAAGATGGCACATGATCTTTCACCCAATCCTCTTTGCACATGTAACCTCCTTTTTGGCTTGGGATCGTCTCCAAGAACAAGCAAGCGAGCAGAAGAAGATTGCTGAAAATCATCTGACAATAAAGGCATTGCAAAAAGTGAGTTTGTATAGTCACTGAGACTCAACTTCATGTCATAGTCATATCATAATACAAATGTGGGAGAAATTGTGTGCATAAACACTATTGAAATTTCAACACCTTAGCACTTTTACAATCGATTTCATTTTTCTTTTACTAATTAGGTGACTTGGAATGACCACTTAAGTTGTCATGCATTGAACTAACTGACATCATCTGTGAGACTCCTTAAAGAGTTCTTAAACATATTTCAAAAACTAACTTGCAGTCCTAGTCTTTCAAGGATGGTGAGATGATAATTGAGTAAAAGAAAGAGTGTTGTGACGACTGACTCTCAAAATTGGAATCAAGATGTCCTTGTACCGAAATTTAACCTCTGGATTGGAATGCCAACTTTCCTGAAAATGAACCATGGATTAGAAAAATACACATCAGATAATACATTATTATAACCATGATTACTAGGCCCAACTGAACTTGGCATAGGCTTAACAACCTTGAACATTTTGGTTGAGCTGAACTAGTTCAGAACAAACCTGGTCCAACATTTTAATTAAAGAAAGATTAAAATGATTGAATCTAAAAATATAGTTGGGACAGTCAATTCTTCCTTCAAGGGGTGATAATTGAATTCATGATAGACTCTACAAAATGATTATCTTTACAAGGTTGAACTCCACAAACATAACCCTACATGAAGTAGCTGTTTGAAAACTTAAACAAACCCTAACACAAGTATGATTGTCCTCCAACTATGATCGTCTTTTAGGGAAACTCTGAGTTGTAACAATCAAAATGCTCATCACAGGCACTTAAAATTTTGCAAAATTTTACAGTGCTAACACATCCTTCCTGCTTGCGCCAAAATGGGAGCATTGGAACAAGGTATGGACATCCATCAAAAAGTAATGGATAGAGGAATTTTGTCAGATGTTGTAGTTTTAACTGCCCTGGTAGACATGTATGCAAAATGTGGAAGCATTAACAAGGCATGTGAATTGTTTGGCAGAATGCCTCAAAGAGATGTCATCTCATGGAATGCAATGGTTGTGGGATATGCACAAAATGGATTTGTTGAAAAGGCTTTAGAAACTTTCAAGCAAATGCAATTAGCAGGTGTAAAGCCAAATTCGACAACCTTTGCCAGCATACTTCCTGCCTGCGCCAAATGGTAGGGTTTGGAACAAGGTATGGACATCCATCAAAGCATGAAGGATAGAGGAATTTTGTCAGCTATTGTAGTTTCAACTGCCCTAGTAGACATGTATGCAAAATGTGGAAGCACTGACAAGGCATGTGAATTGTTTGGTAGAATGCCTCAAAGAGATGTCATCTCATGGAATGTAATGGTTGTGGGATATGCACAAAATGGATTTGTTGAAAAGGCTTTAGAAACTCTCAAGCAAATGCAATTAGCAGGTGTAAAGCCAAATTTGACAACCTTTGCCAGCATACTCCCTGCCTGTGCCAAAATGGGAGCTTTGGAACAAGGTATGGACATCCATCAAAGCATGAAGGATAGAGGAATTTTGTCATTTGTTGTAGTTACAACTGCCCTGGTAGACATGTATGCAAAATGTGGAAGCATTGACAAGGCATGTGAACTACTTGGTAGAATGCCTCAAAGAGATGTCATCTCATGGAATGCAATGGTTGCGGGATATGCACAAAATGGATTTGTTGAAAAAGCTTTAGAAACTTTCAAGCAAATGCAATTAGCAGGTGTAAAGCCAAATTCGACAACCTTTGCCAGCATACTCCCTGCCTGTGCCAAAATGGGAGCTTTGGAATAGGGTATGGACATCCATCAAAGCATGAAGGATAGAGGAATTTTGTCATTTGTTGTAGTTGCAACTGCCCTGGTAGACATGTATGCAAAATGTGGAAGCATTGACAAGGCATGTGAACTATTTTGCAGAGTGCCTCAAAGAGATGTCATCTCATGGAATGCAATGGTTGCGGGATATGAACAAAATGGATTTGTTGAAAAGGTTTTAGAATCTTTCAAGCAAATGCAATTAGCAGGTGTAAAACCAAATTCAACAACCTTTGCCAGCATACTCCCTGCCTGTGCCAAAAAGGGAGCTTTGGAACAGGTTATGGACATCCATCAAAGCATGAAGGATAGAGGAATTTTATCATTTGTTGTAGTTGCACTGCCCTGGTAGATATGTATGTAAAATGTGGAAGCATTGATAAGGCATGTGAATTGTTTGGCAGAATGCCTCAAAGAGATGTCATCTCATGGAATGCAATGGTTACAGGATATGCACAAAATGGATTTGTTGAAAAGGCTTTAGAAACTTTCAAGCAAATTCAATTAGCAAGTGTAAAGCCAAATTCGACAACCTTTGCCAGCATACTCCCTGCTTGTGCCAAAATGGGAGCTTTGGAACAGGGCATGGACATCCATCAAAGCATGAAGGATAGAGGAATTTTATCATTTGTTGTAGTTGCAACTGCCCTAGTAGACATGTATGCAAAATGTGGAAGCATTGACAAGGCATGTAAACTGTTTGGCAGAATGCCTCAAAGAGATGTCATCTCATGAAATGCAATGGTTGTGGAATATGCACAAAATGGATATGTTGAAAAGGCTTTAGAAACTTTCAAGCAAATGCAATTAGCAGGTGTAAAGCTAAATATGACAACCTTTGCTAGCATACTCCCTGCCTGTGCCAAAATGGGAGCTTTGGAACGAGGTATGGACAACCATCAAAGCATGAAGGATAGAGGAATTTTGTCATTTGTTGTAGTTGCAACTGCCCTGGTAGACATGTATGCAAAATGTGGAACCATGGACAATGCACATGAATTGTTTTTTGGGTCAATAGGAATAGTATCAAACTTTAACTCTTTATTGACCATTCATTCTCACAAAATGGAGTCTACTGCCCAAATTGGAAGGAGTCTATGGCACATCAACATACAAGACTTTAAGCTATGTAGTGGGAAAAGAGAAAAAGGAGACCCCAAGCCCTAGGATAGGAGCAACGAGCAGAGAGCAAAGATTTAAGGAAATGGACTTCAAAGTAAGGCATGACACTTTCCTATAGATTCCCAAAAGGAGATCACAGTCATGACTATTCAAATAAACAATGATAGTCCATGGCATAACCATGAAGGGGGCATTGAAATTAATAATAAAAGTGATAGGGTAGTATGACATACTTTAAAAGATACATAAAGACAAGTAACTGAGTAGTCAAGAGGGATTTTAAAACATCATAAATCTTGTCAAGGATTCATTGTCTTCAAAGCAGTATGGTAAACTAATAAATATTTCCATCCCACAAAGTTTCAAAAGAGGACAACCTACAAGTGTATTAAGGAGTGCATGGACAATATCTCAAGGAGCTACCATAGTCAATTTCAAGGTGTTGATCATGAGAAAGAGAGGTTTACATGAAGTGGGACAGTCCTTAAGAATACAGTCAAATGGTAAAGAGGATAGTCCATAAGATAATATTCAACCAAATACACAGTATGGACCTGGAGGATAGTCCTTATGGTGCATTTATATAATCACACCTATAGGTCTTATCAAAGATCATGACTCCATTAGGATATGAAAATGAGCACTAAACAAAATGCCTCACTATGAGCTAAGTGTGAATGACTTTAAAGACACACAGGATAGTGAATTGTTAGTAGACAATTCATGATCAACAAGGATAGAGTTAAATAAGATGGATTGCGATAATCACAAGTGATATTAGCCATTCATATGTCAATGACAAGGGGTTTAATCACAGTCCACAAGACAGTCATAAAAGAATAAATTCAAAACTCAATAGATGACAGTTCCAAGGCATTGTTAGAGTCTTCATGAAGAACAATGTTGATGGAAGTGCTTATGACCCAGGGTAAGAATAATTCATGACAATAGGGAACTTTTAAAGAGTAGAATGCATGATCAAACCACAATGACAATGCAATGTTGGAAGTTTCATGATATAGAGGATAGTAATCTTTAAGCGATAGTAGCACCAAAGGAGAGATCACAATGATAAGAAAGGCACACTGGAAGGTGAAAATTTTCTTCAAAACATACAATTTCATTATTGATTGAGAGAGCAGTTTCATCCTAAAGAAGATAGTGTTGAGGACAGTCACAAAGGCTCAATCAGTTCTTCTCACACAACAATATTGTGTACATCCTCAGACAAACTCTAATATCAGTTCTTCTCACACAGCAATACTCTGAACAAAAAATAAATACTATTGATCTAACTTACTTGTGCTCAAACTCTATATATGGTGTATCCTTAGGGAGCTTGTGAAGATGTTCCTCAACCTTTACCAAGGCAGCATGTAGCTTTGGCAAGCTCTATATCCTTTCATTCAGCATGAGCGACTGCAAATTAAATGGCACAGTTATACCATTCCTTACATTGTCTTTGGAATACTATATATACTCAATTGAAAAAGACATAAAAGATAAACATCTAGTGTCCATGATGCAAAATTACATCTCAGAATTTATTGTGTTGATCTCACAACATTAAAGCTACAGATAGCATTCTTTGAATTGTCTTCTTTACAACCTAAAAATCAAAATGTACAGTTTCAGCTCAGGTCTATTCAAGTCTACCAAATTACACGAGTTTAGATTGCTTGACTTTGCTTCACCATATATAAATCACTTGATTCCATGTGTTCCTTAACATGAACAAATTTTGCAATCAGTCTTTTTGGGCCTCCTAAAGGTTTAAACATAGAATTTTCATGCCAAGTAAGACATGGATTTTCATGGATTTAAACCCAATTTTGGCCTACAATAAATATAATGTCTGGCTCTCTTTGCTGGTTTAACTAGTGATGGCCATAATGACGATGTGGCTTCCTTTTGAGCTCCCATATGACATGAACCCTATATCAATAGGCTGACATGACAAGCTATACTCTGTATGAACCCAACACCTTAGATTTTAATTCCAAATTCTAAATTTTGTTATAATTGATTTTAACACAAAGATAATTCAGATTGCCTAAGCCTAGATCTTAAGGCACTTTAGAATTATCCTTAAAATTTGGTTTCTTTGCTGGTTTAACTAGTGATGACCATAATGATGATGTGGCTTCCTTTTGAGCTCCCATATGACACGAACCCTATGTCAATAGGCTGACATGACAAGCTATACTCTGTATGAACCCAACACCTTAGATTTTAATTCCAAAATTTCAATTTTTTTATCATTGATTATAACACAAAGATAATTCAGATTGCCTGAGCCTAGATCTTAAGGCACTTTAGAAATATCCTTAAAATTTGGTTTCATCCTTTTGTTGGTAGGTAGCTTGAGGTAAATAGAAGTAAGCATTAGTTAGATTTCCTTAGGACTACATAGGTAATAAATGAATCAATCGAGAACATTTACAACAACTTAAATCATAGTGGCTGAGCTTATCAAATGTGCCATGTGTGCTAAAAATTAAGAGTCATGGCATGCATAAACATTCGAATCTAGATTATATGTGATCTAAGTAACACATGAAAAGGTCAAATCTCTTGTCAAAACCAACTCAGAAAAGCTCACAATATATTCAATGTATGTGCTTACTTTTGGTGATGCATTCTCATGTACTCGCTTGAGAAATGTTGTTATAAGTTTGTATGAGTTGTATGGTATGTAGCTTGTGAAGCTTATATAATAGTCACTGTGATGATTCATATGAGTCTTGTATATGGACGTGAAGTAGTGTAGGTATTATGAATGTGCTTAATGGTTTCAGAATATATGTACACTGTTTGTAAGGATAAGTAAAATTTATGGATAAGAAGGGTGAGAATCAATTCTTCAGTAAGAAGTCACAGAGATAAGAGAAAACTCCCAATCATAACAATGACAGTTGTTTTGAATGAACACACTATGACCAAGGTCATGCACCGAGTGGGGGTTTTACTTCAATGATAGTAAATAGCTAGGGGTACAATTGTTTCTCTTCAAGCACTTCTCATGAAAATAGTGTCAAACTTCCAGTGACAGGGTTTTCACATACAAATGGTAGTCGGGAGTTATGGTATTTCTTCTTGGGATGTAGTCTATACTGAAACTAGTGCAAGTTAGATGGATGCAGTGGAACAAAAGCAAGAAGTGGAAATGAGGAATACCCTGTTGTGGCTAAGACTATTGAATGTGAGTGTTGTTACATGGAATTTTTATTTGGACAAGATGGTACAGTGTGTAGATGGGCACTTCTTTCATTTTTAGTGTTTACAAAGATAGGTAAAAGAGTCTACATTTAGAAGTTTTCAAGCTTGTCATTCCTTACCTTTACATGGTTACTAATGAATGCAATGAGTTAATTAATATGGGAGATTTAAGGCCACAGTGGAAGGCTTGTAGCAAGGCTATTGTGTTGTGACAAGTGCAAAGAAATTCCTTCTTTTATTCACATTTTTTGAGAAGAAATAGGGCAAAAGATAAAGGTTTTCTGTGTTTCTTTTTTGTTTCTATCTTGTAACTCTATGAAGTTCCACAGTGAGCTTTTGAGTTACATTGACATTCCATGCCTTGATATTCATGGAAAGAAGAAGCAATAGACAACCACATCAAATCATTCAATACTAAGATGCCTTTTAGCATAGTACAAGTATGGATTGTAAAGAGACAACCTAGATAGTTACAAGATGTAGAAAAGGGCACAATTAGCAAAAGAAAAAAGATAGTCATGACAAATCTTCAAATGGTCATCATCAAACAAAAAGAGACAAGCAAGATTTGTTGAAATAAGGGTAGACAACTAAGAGGGGGGGGAGTGAATCAGTTGTCACCAAACTTTTATCCTTCGCTGTAATTAAACTTCTTTACCACTTAATAACAGATGCATGATATAACCATGAAAGCATGAATCAACAACACATGAGCAGAAACAAAATCAACACACATAACACTAGGATTTTTACGCGGAAACCCGGTTAAGGGAAAAACCACGGTGGGGGTTAACCCACAAGATTTATTCTCTATTAAAAGAATATAAAATGGGGAAGGCACATGCCTTCAGGGCACACTACCCAGAGCTCACTGCTCCAAGAGGCTCACTGCCTATAGAAATATTTATTAGTTTATCACAGAAAGATTGAACTAGAAATACAACATCTTCTTCATGCCAAGGTCAGTTCCATTGATGCACATAACATTTCTACTCAGTCCCCCAAACACTTCTTCACTATCTCCTCATCCTTTACTACTCTTCCTCTTTTGCTCTTCCACTTCTTTGCTCTGCCTTTCTTCCTTTCTTATGATCTTGTCATTTTCGCACAAGGATGATTTTCCACAACTCAACTACACTTATTTATATGCTTCATCAACCTTGAAATAAACATCAAGGTTGGCACTACAAACATGCGAATCACTATGTTGTCTACCAATCATAGTTGGGACCCAAATCTTCCTTGAACACCACGCTACACTTCATAGAACCTCTCTTAGATCATCCGCAATATGCACAAAGCATTCGGTCGGCCAAGACTGGAAAGAACAACAACACCTAAGGACAAATCTTCAACCACAAGCTCAAACCTTAATGTGGACCACCAACACAATAGGAAATCGATCCAGAGACCACCAAAAGCACAATGAAATCAATAGGAACAATTGCACCACCTTAGATCACCATAAACACTTGCACCTTCATCCGGGAACTCAAGAACACCAATTGTCATGATTGTCACACTAGAAAGATTGCTTGCAGACCTCCAAACCATGAACCATTTGAGTTGAGGACACACACCAATGTCCCAAACACACCTCTAGATCTGCAGATCATAATATTCTAATGCGGATCAATCCAGACTAGATTTCTATCACTCTATCACCTCTGAACAACTGCAAAACCTGGTTCTACTCAGATGGCCATAACTTCACCAATTCTCCATGTGGGCCTCTCAAATCTTGACTGGAGCAACTTCAGACAATCCTCTACAAACCATTTAATCCGCATACTCTGATCTTCATCCTACTGGGAATACGGAGTAATCTACTTCACTAAACTGTACTGTCTTCACTGTCTTTGACAGAGGGATATGTAACTCATTTGTTTCTTCCGGAGAGGCTAATTTTCTCAATATCCTCAACATACAAGTCTTCTAGAATGAGATACAATTGACACTAATGACAACAAAGATATGTTGACATCAATGATAACACCGATTAGGCACATATTTGCAACAATCTCCCCCTTTGTCATTGATGGCAACATATGATGTGAATAACTGTTTCAACCATCAAGACAAGAACTTCTCCCCCTTTCTCTTATCACACCTGCAACCATTTTCTTTACTGCTCCCCCTTTCATTAGCAACTACTCACTTCTAATTTTTTCACATGAATTCTCTCCCCCTTTGACATCAATAGCAAAGGGCACATATTTGCAGTCATCTCTCACCCCTTTTATTTCTTAGACAAACTCAAACTGAACTCAGAACATACTAACTACTCCCCCTGAGTAGCATTCCCTTAACACCAATCCGGACCATAAGATATGACTGTGAGCTCCACCGAACTGATGCACATTAGTGCACCTTAGTTCTGAACAAGAGGGGTAATGACCCCTAGCTTCCCTCTGAGATACTCAAAAGCATCCTTAGGTAGAGGCTTAGTAAAGATATCCGCAATCTGATCCTTTGAAGAGACAAACTCCAATCTGACTTCATTCTCATTTACCTTCTCTCTCAAAAATTGAAACTTGATGGATATATGCTTTGTCTTTGAATGCAACACCAGATTCTTTGAAATGTTTATTGCACTCGAATTATCACAGAAGATTGTAATAGGTTCTTCAAACACAACTCTGATATCCTTCAACATTTGCTTCATCCACAAAACTTGAGTGCAATTACTTGCTGCTGCTATGTACTCTGCCTCTGTAGTAGACAGCCTCCTACTTTTTGCTCAACCAAGAAACCAATCTCTTTCCCAAGAAAAAATCACCTCTACTAGTACTCTTCCTATCATCCACATTTCCTGCCCAATCAACATCAATATATGCATGAAGAGTGAAATCATCACCCTTAGGATACCATAAGCCATAGTCAGATGTTCCCTTCAGATATTTGAAAATTCTTTTGACTGCCACAACATGAGATTCTTTAGGATTAGGTTGAAATCTAGCAACAAGGCCAACTGCATTCATAATATCAGGTCTGGTATGAGTCAGATAAAACAGTCCTCCAATCATTGATCTATACCTTTTCTGATCTATCTTAGGGGAATCATCATCTTTACTCAACTTGCACCCGGTTACCATAGGAGTACTCATTGGTTTTGAATCCTCCATTCCAAACTTTTTTAATAACTCTTTCACATACTTAGATTGAGATATGAAGATGCCTTTTTCTGACTGAATGATTTACAGACCTAAGAAGAAATTCATTTCACCAAGCATGGACATCTCAAATTCACTTTGCATCTGATCAGCAAAATTTTTACACATACTCTCATTTCCACCAAATATGATGTCATCAACAAATACCTCAACAATCAAGATGTGTTCATGATCAATTTTGAAATAAAGATTACTGTCAGCAGTGCCTTTGCTAAAGCCTAACTTTAGCAGATACTTATCTAATCTTGCATACTAGGCTCTTGGGGCTTGTTTAAGTCCATACAATGCTTTCTTCAATCTGCAGACTTTATCTCCTTGATCAGACAACTGGAATCCTTCTGGTTGATCAATGTAGACCTCTTCTTCCAACTCTCCATTCAGGAATGTTGACTTGACATCCATCTGGTAAACTTTAAAATCTTTGTAAGCAGTAAAGTCAAGAAATAATCTGACTGCTTCAATTCTTGCCACCAGAGCAAAAGTTTCTTCAAAATCAATTCCCTCTACATAAGAGTAACCTTTGCACACCAATCTTGCTTTGTTTCTCACAACTTCACCATCTTCATTCAATTTATTCTGGAAGACCCATTTAGTTCCAATTACATTTTTATTTTCAGGTCTAGGAACAAGATCCCAAGTATGATTCTTTTCAATCTGCATTAATTGTTCTTCCATTGCTTTTACCCAACTTTCATCATTACAATCTTCATTTATTGATTTTGGTTCAATCTTTGAAATCAGACAATACTCCTCTTGTTCTTCAGCAATTCTTCTTCTAGTTTGAACACCTTTATTTTTATCTCCTATGATCTGATTTTTAGAATGATTCAATCTTACATACCTAGGAGTTTTGGGATTTTCTTCAACTTCTGATTCTTGAACTTGTTCCTCAACATCTGCATTAACTTCTTGAGTCACTGGATTCTCTGGAGTAAACTGAACTTGCTTTCCTTCATTTGGACTTTCATTTTGATCATCTGATTCATCTCCACAAAACCTTGAAGGTCTCTCCTTGCTCATCAACCTTGACATTAGCACTTTCAACCATCTTTTTTAATCTCTTGTTAAAGCATCAGTATGCCTTGATTTGATTAGAATAACCTAGAAATATTCCTTCATCACATCTTGCATCAAACTTGCCTAGATCTTCATCTCTTTTGATATAGCATTTACTACCAAAAAATTTAAAATATTTCACAGAAGGAACATTACCAAACCATAGTTCATAAGGTGTTTTACCAGAATTACCTTTGATCTACACCCGGTTAAGAGTGTAGACAACAGTACTCACAGCCTCTCTCCAATAGACATGTGGAACATTTTCTTCGATCATCATGGTTCTAGCAGCCTCTTGAATAGTCTGATTCTTCCTTTCCACAACTCGATTCTGCTGAGGAGTCCTAGGAGCAGACAATTGTCTTCTTATTCCATGCTTTTCACAAAATGTATTAAACTCACCGAAGGTAAATTCTCCACCTCTGTCAGATCTCAGATATTTTATCTTCACACCAATCTCATTCTCCACCCTAGCCTTAAACACTTTAAATTTGTCAAGAGCCTCTGATTTCTCTCTCAAGAAAGTGACCCACATCATCCAAGAGTGATCATCAATCAACAACATAAAGTATCTTTCTCCTTGCAAACTCCTAATCCTATCAAGACCACACAAATTAGTGTGCACAAGTTCCAACAATCCACTTGAAGATTGTTCTTTACTCTTGAATGTAGTTTTACTTTATTTGCCTAATTGACATTCCTTACACATGTTATTGGTAGGTTTTACAAGCTTTGGAAGATCTCTTACAACTTGAGTAGCACTTATCTTGACAATGTTGTTAAAGTTTACATGACACATTCTCCTATGCCATAGCCAACTCTGATCAATCAAACAACTTTTACCAGTACCACTTAAATGAAAGATGTTACCTCTAATCTGTGTACTAGATGCAATCTCAGTTCTGGAGCTTTCCAAAATTTTGCATTTTCCATCCTTGAATCGAAGATCATACCCCTTGTCAACCAACTGTCCAACACTGAGAAGATTGTGCTTTAACCCTTCTACATACAAACCATCATTAGTGTTACTCTTACCATCAAAAGAGATGGATCCTCTGCCATGGATTCTACCAGTTGAATTATCTCCAAACTTCACAATTCCACCTTCATACATTTCCATACTTACAAACTTACTCTTATCACCTGTCATATGATGAGAGCATCCACTATCAATTACCCATTCATCCTTTTCTTCAACCTGAGCAGCCAAGGCTCTTTCAACATTCACACAGCTAGCAGATTCAATAAGCACCAGATCTTCTTCTTTGATGGCAATGAACACCCATTCATTTCTTGAGGTACTTCCCTTATCAGATTCATCATCAATGACTCCTTCAACAGCTTCTTGGACATAGTAGCATTTGTTCTGAATCCTAGGTCTATTAGGGTTTGGCTTTGAAACCCTATCTAGACATCTTGAGGCAAAATGACCAATCTTATTACAAGCAAAACATTTGAAAGGCAACTTTCCTTCATACTTACTGGATCCTCTTGGTAGTCTTTTGGCAAAAAGAGCTTCAAGTTCTTCAAACTCTGATTCATCTTCTTCAAGATCCTTCCTTGCCTTCTCAAATCTGGTTAGTCTTCTTGAAGAGCTTTCACCTGGATCAAATCTTTGCTTTCCATAAATAATGGCCTTAAATGCAGATTCATATTTAGGAAGAGAATCACCAAACTCACTCATTATGTTGAGAGCTTGCCAACCAACTGATCCCTTGTAATAGTTGTCACAGTCCTGATTTCCTCAATAGCAGCAACTCTATGCTTGTATGAAGCAGGTAAGGATCTGAGCACCTTGCCAACTATTTCTAATTCTTCCAGTGTTCCACCAGCACACTTGATACTGCACACAAGTTCATTCACCTTCTGCATGTAGGAGGTGATGCTTTCATCTTCACTTATCCTCAAATTTTCATATCTACCCTTCAAACTCTACAACTTAGCATATTTGACATATTCATCACCTTCATATAGAGTTTCCAACTTCTTCCATATTTCATGAACAATTTTTAGTTCCAAGACATTTGTCATTTCTGTATCAGTCAGGGCACTCGGCAAAGCTTCTTTAGCTCGAATGTTGTTTTCAGCATCTTTGAGTTGATCTGGAGTTGAAGGACCTTTCTCCGGGGGCTCATACTTATCCTTTGTTATCAACTAATAGGCATCACCCATGCATTGCAAATGGCACTCCATGCGACTCTTCCAAAGAGAGTAATTTGTTCCATGAAGTCTTATATTGTCTTTGTAGGTCGACATCCTGGATCTCCTCAAGCGGTCAAGCTTCTTTTAGAGGAACCGACTCTGATACCAATTGTTGAAATAAGGGTAGACAACTGAGAGGGGGGGTGAATCAGTTGTCACCAAACTTTTATCCTTTGTTGTAATTAAACTTCTTTACCACTTAATAATAGGTGAATGATATAACCATGAAATCATGAATCAACAACACATGAGCAGAAACAAAATCAACACACATAACACTAGGATTTTTATGTGGAAACCTGGTTAAGGGAAAAACCATGGTGGGGGTTAACCCACAAGATTTATTCTCTATTAAAAGAATAGAAAATGGGGAAGGCACATGCCTTCACGGCGCACTGCCCAGAGATCACTGCTCCTAGAGGCTCATTGCCTACAGAAATATTTATTAGTTTATCACAGAAAGATTGAACTAGAAATACAACATCTTCTTCATGCCAATGTCAATTCCATTGATGTGCATAACATTTCTGCTCAGTCTCTTAAACACTTCTTCACTATCTCCTCATCCTTTACTACTCTTCCTCTTCTACTCTTCCACTTCTTTGGTCTGCCTTTCTTCCTTTCTTATGATCTTGTCATTTTCACACAAGGATGATTTTCCACAACTCAACTACACTTATTTATATGCTTCATCAACCTTGGAATAAACATCAAGGTCAGCACTACAAACATACGAATCACTATATTGTTGGCCAATCATAGCTGGGATCCAAATCTTTCTCGAACACCATGCTACACTTCATAGAACCTCTCTTAGATCATCCACAATATGCACAAAGCATCCGGTCGGCCAAGACTGGAAATAACAACAACACCCATGGACAAATATTCAACCACGAGCTCAAACCTTAATGCAGACCACCAACACAACATAAACTCAATCCAGAGACCACCACAAGAATAATGAAATCAACTAGAACAACTGTACCACCTCAGATCACCAGAAACACTTGCACCTTCATCCGGTAACTCAAGAACACCAACTGTCATGACTGTCACACTAGAAAGATTACTTGCAGACCTCCAAACCACAAACGATTTGAGTTGAGGACACACACCAATGTCTCAAACACACCTCTAGATCCGCAGATCATAATATTCCAATGCAGATCAATCCGGACCAGATTTCTATCACTCTGTCACCTCTGAACAACTGCAAAACCCAGTTCTACTCAGATGGCCATAACTTCACCAATTCTCCATGCGGACCTCTCAAATCTTGACTGGAGCAACTTCAGACAACCCTCTACAAATCCTTTAATCCACATACTCTGATCTTCATCCTACTGGTAATGTGGAGCAATCTACTTCACTGAACTACATTGTCTTCATTGTCTTTGACAGAGAGATATGTAACTCACTTGTTTCTTCCGGAGAGGCTAATTTTCTCAATATCCTCAACATACAAGTCTTCTAGAATGAGATACAGTTGACACTAATGACAACAAGGATATGTTGACATCAATGACAACACCAATTAGGCACATATTTGCAACAAGATCTTCCTCGAAACTTCAAACAAAACTAAAAACCCTAACGACATAGAGTATACCTGGCAAGATGTGAGGATGAAGGCTTCCAAGAAAACCTCAAATATTATCTCAATGTGGGCATGATCTGTCCTCAAAACCTTGGAGAATCTCCTTGTTCATGCAATAGGTCTTCAAACCCTTGTGAATCTCTGCAGTGTGGATAAATTCAAAGCCAACAAAGAAAGGTTTCTTTAGAGTAAACTCAACATGCCTTTATCCCAGATCTTCTCAACAACATGGATAGATAATGGTACAACCAACTGCTGGTTCTATGCCATGCCCAAAAAAATTCTTTGGACTTCTTCCAACCAGCAAACTAAAAAGCCCGCTCAATAGACACTTCAACTAAAAATTCATTTTTTCATTGTTTGGTGCCCAAGGAAATGAAAATTCTATTTTAAAATTGTTTGGCACCCCAAAAAAACTAAGTTCTTTTTTATTCCTTTCCACTTATGATCAAATTAGTCACCTATGATGATAAAAAAAAACTAAGGCTTTCACTTTCTTTTTTATTACTTTCCACTTATGATCAAATTAGTCACTTATGATGATCAAATTAGTCATTTATTTAGTCATTTGTAGTTGTGTTGCAGAAAATGATTAGAATTTAGTCATTTTTAGTTGTCGTGACTAAAAGTTTTAGTCACCTAGTCATTTATTTGCCAAAATTCTACTAGTGAACTCAAGGGGAGTTTGTGGCTCCCTTTGCTCATTAGGAAGGACAAAGCTTATACTTGTCCTCCCATTTGGTTCTAGTCTTAAGTCCATGGCATATTTGATGTAACTCTTTGGCAGTTCGAAAATGACAGGGTCATCAACACCGACTGACACTCTCATCTTTGATTCTCTATGAAAAGTACCCTCACTTTCTTCATCTTCATCGGGAAGTCTTTCAACCATTTTAATTTGTACTAGAGGTGCTTTCCACTCACCAAGTTCATTTGATTGAACCGAGGCATAGGTGGTTGGCTTCTCTTGCAGTTGAGATGCCATGAACATCCTAGGTAGCATTCCTATTGCATTAGTTGATTCATTGTCAATAGAATGTGCCTCCTCCATGGGTGTCAATGGTCGATATGAATCCTCTATTGGTGTGAGAGGCTCATAAGATTCTGTTTCTTCTGGTGTCTCAGGGACACATGATTCACTTAATGGTGACAATGGAGTGTAACTTTTTGTTATGTCTTCCTCAGCGTCTGAGAAAGCGTGCGGGTCTACGTTTCTCAAATCTAACGTGGTTGTCTCAAACACTGGACCTTCAGTTCTGTGCGGTTTTTCTCCTATGCAAGAGAAGAGTTTGTAGGCCTCTTGGATGTTGATCATGAGTACCTCTAGGGGGAATTGGAGTGGTCCATCCCGCTCTATCCATTCCATGATCTCAATTATTTTTTTCTTTGGGGACCATTTCCTTTTGTTTTGGCAATGCCTCATTCTCTAAAGTTTTAATCTCTGCGCCGTTTATGGTCTTTTCTGGGATTTTTGTCTGTTTGATGCATATCGACTGAGGTGTAGGATTAGGGATGGTCAATTTGTTGGTAGGGAGTTCATAATGCATGGGGATGCCTATACGTTTGTTTGGTGTGTTTGATTTCAACATGTTGAAAGGTTCTAGATCTCCCTTTGCAACATATACTTTCCTTAAATGTAAGAATTGAGCTTCCTAAAATAATGTGGATGGCACAACTTTCATCCTGTGTATCCATGTTCTTCCAAGAATCAAATTATATCCCATGTCTTTGTCTATGACGTAGAATGTGGTAGGAATGGTTTTAGGTCCCAAGGTCACTAGAAGGGTAATCTTACCTATGGTGGCAGCCTTTAGATTATCATACCCGCTTAGAGTATCTCGTGAAGCGGTGATATTAGTGTGTCCATAGCCCATCCTCTCTAATAGGGAGAAAGGAACTATGTTAACTGCTGCCCCATCATCAATTAAGGTACGCTTGATGCAAGTGTCGAAGATCCATACTTGAAGATATAGCGCAGGGTCTCCTTTTTTGGTTAACTCTACCCCGGAAGGCATTTGCTGTAAGTCAAAGAAGAACCCTAAATCTTTGAGTTTCAAATTTGGTGGAGTGATGTCATAGTCCACATGATTGATTTGCTCACTAGGTGGTGGCATAATTTGGTTGAGGTATTTTAGACCTATTGTTAACTGCTGCCCCATCATCAATTAAGGTATGCTTGATGCAAGTGTCGAAGATCCATACTTGAAGATACAGCGCAGGGTCTCCTTTTTTGGTTAACTCTACCCCGGAAGGCATTTGCTGTAAGTCAAAGAAGAACCTTAAATCTTTGAGTTTCGAATTTGGTGGAGTGATGTCATAGTCCACATGATTGATTTGCTCACTAGGTGGTGGCATAATTTGGTTGAGGTATTTTAGACCTATTGCTTTTAGCAATGCTAAACAATGTGAAGGGGAGTTCCTGAGTAAGTCAATGAACTAAATGTGAGCATATGTCTTCTTTAAATCTTCTATAAGCTCATAAGGTCCGATTGGAGCTGGTATTGGTTCCACTACCGAAATGATACCTTCGTATGCTTCTATTTGTTTATTTTCATCCCTATGGTCTTCCTCTTCTTCTTCATTGTGCATAATCTCGACTAATCCCATCATCCTAGCTTCTCCTTTTTGTCCTAGTTGCGGTAGGACCTTAGGGTTACTACCTTGGGGTATTTCATTTTGGTTTGTTGTTTCTGTGTCCTTATGTGAAGGAAACATGTCCTGATAGTTTCTCATTTTGCATTTTGTGGAGTTATTGGAGATTGGTCTTGTCTTGTGTCCTTGTTATCCGGTGTGACCTCCTATGGGTTCAAGAACATCTCTATGAATAAACGTTGCTAGTCTTCTGATAGCCTTGCTATGAATCTGTTATATTCTCTACAAGGTTATGTATTGTTCCCCCTTGTTCTATCAAAAGAACAAAACTGATTGAACTCGAATGGGGGTCTTTCATATCTTCCATCATTTCTGTTCTCGTTTCCATTGCGGTTCCAATTTTGGTAATTGTCCCTAGGGTAGTACCTGGTGTTCCTAGGTCAGTCTATGGTATTTACATTAGGAGAATAGTAATCTCTCCTATTGTAATCATCTTTTACTTTCTTGATTGGAGGTTGGTCTGTCACCCCGTCTGTGGTTGCGCTCCTCTTGTTTTTAAGGATCTTAATGACAGAGGCGTTGTTTCCTGTGTCTTCCTTCGTCAACTTTTCATTTGACCCATAGACCTGTCTACCACCGTCAATGGCGGCTTGGTCAATCCTCAAAGCACTTTCCAATGTTTCTTCATAGGATTTGCATGGTAATTTTTGAACATCTTCTCTCATGTTCTTTTTTAAGGCATGTAAGAAGAGGTCACATAGTTCTCAGTGATCCATGTTTGGGGCACTAGTCGAGGAGTAAAGGACTTATCTCCATTGAGTGACAAAGTGGGCTATGGATTCATTTGGCTCCTGTTTCATTGTGAGGAAATCTCTGGTCCCTGTTTTAACGAGTTTGTTCATGTTGAATGCCATGACAAACTCTCTAATTAGTTGTTTGAACGAGTGAATTGAAGCTTCTGGTAAGTGATAGTACCAATCCAGAGCTATGCCTTCAAGAGTTTTTGGAAATATTTTTTCTACAACCCCATCCCAAGGGAGGAGTTCTCTTATCACCGTGGTGTAGGCCTTAATGTGGGAGTTTGGACCCCCTTCTCCTTTAAACTTCGAGAGATCTAGCAATGGCCGAGGTAGCTGCATGCTTCTTATGTTTTGATCCAGAGGTTCTTTCAAATACTCAAGATATGTTCCTAGGAAGGCACTTTGAGATTGTGGGGTTGATAGCAATAACCCTATAGGTGGGTTTAGATAACCCATTGTCAAATTTGTTTGGTTGTTTTGAACATGAGGGTTTCCATTCAGACATGTATCGTTACTAGCATTTCATGAATAGTAATTGAGGTAGGGGTTTTTTGAGATGCCCCTGGTCCTGTTCATGAGATTTTTGCATTCTTTCAGGAGCAACTTGCTCTTCTTCCAAGATTCTAATCCTTTGTACTAGAGTTGCAATTAAGTCTGTAGGAGTAGCAAATCTAGGCGTTTCTTCATTTATAGGATTTTCTCTTTGAGTATTTTCATGGCGGTATGCTTCTTCTCGTTCACCATTTTCTCTTTGATCTTCTCGCAAGGCAATCCTTAATGCCTCTTGAGTGTCTTTTGCTTCTTGTAAGTGTTTTTCTAATTGTTTGACTTCCTCATCAAGATGAGTACTTGATGTGCTTGTGGAAGGTTGATCTGGTCGATGTATTTTTGACCACACCCTTCTAGCTTTATGTGGCGCATTTGGTATGTCTGGATTGTTTTCCCAAGCTGGGTTGTTGAAAGATAGAGAATGCCCAGATTCTCTTTGATCTAGTTCGTAATCTGAATCTTCATAATCATAGCAATTGGTGATTGGTGCATTAGGATGTGGCGGCACATACCTATCGAAGGAAGGTGTTTCAAGTTCTCTTGAGGGAATATTCCTTTGGTTTAAGTCAGGTTTTGTCATATTCGGGGGTGCCATAGACACCACAGAACAAATGGAACGAATGATGGAGAAGGCAATAGAAGATGAAGTGGCTATGAAGAATAGTGTGAAAATGTTTTGAAGCCTTTGCTAAATGTTTTGAAGCGTTTGAAATTGGAATGCAAACTACAAAACCAAAAGATTTTGTATTTCATGTCGGGTTCACCAAAGTATGTACACTCAAAATCGTGACTCTAGTTGCCTGGGGTTGTCGGGTCAGATTTCGACATGCACACAGACCCTTCCCTCCTTGCCATGGGGTGATCCGCCACATCACTCTTGCTCTCATGGAAGTAACCAATTGAGAGGAGGCGAGACACAGTGGGGGTCTGGCTCGTTGGAGAGTTGGAATTCATGGAAGGAGGTCGGCAAGTTTTGTGGCCTTTGTTGTTATGTGCTAAGTTGAATGTTTCATTCGATGGCAGTTGTTGTAGAGATAACCCTATGACCCAAAGGGTCACTAGTTTCTCTTCTCCTATTGGGGTTTATTCTATTCCACCTTTGTGTGGGTAAGCAGTTTCTTTTGTTTATGTCCTCTTGTCTTTCAATTCGGTGAATGAGTTCTCATTGTATTTGGAGTTGTCTTTGTTCTTCTATTAATAAGAGGACAACTGGATCTTGTTGTGGTAAAGTAAATGTCTCCTGTTGTTGTCGTGGATTCATTTTTTCAATCTCGTTGAGGATACCCCTCACCCACTCTCATCTCACTCCCAGGCACATTTGTGAGCCAAGATAGAGGTAAATGTGTGATGACCAACCTTAACTAGACTTAAGGTTTTAACTTAGGGTTTAGTTGACCTAGGGTTTGGTTATGTTTTGACTTGTATTTACCTTGTGATGTGATCAAGGGTTTGATTGAATCATTTTATCATGGTTTACCTCGTGATGGTATCAAGGGTTTGCAAGTTATCTATCTTTTCTAGGGTTTCTATATGCATGCAAAGCTAAATGAAATGCAAACTTGTTTTTGTGCTTTTTAGTATTTTATAGCAATAAAGATGCTTTTTCTATTCTAATAATTGAAATATGAAATGCAAGCTAATATGACTTTTCCTAATGCAATTTTAATCTATGTTTTTGGGTTTTTGATTGTTTTGAAACAACTAATCTAGAAAGGGAAATTGCTTCTACAAATAGTCTAGATCTAGGAATTTGAAAACAATTATTCTAACATGCAAAATCTAATCTATCAAGGAAAAAACAAAGATTTACTATTCTCAAGAGCAATTTTGATTTTCTAATTACTATCAATTGAGTAAAGAAATAAATGAACCTGAAAGAATGAAGATTTGTGTGACTCCACTACCCTTAGAAATCCTTGATGTTGGCAACCTTGAATCCTCTTGAAGCAGCGATAAGACATCTTGACGACAAGATGACACAAAGAAGAAAAAGAAGCTTGTTGAAGCTTGAAAGAGCTCAATGAGAGCTTTCGATGAGCATGATGGCGTTAATTGAAGGAATGTAACGATGCTTGGTTGAACAATGAATAAAATAAAAGGCAACTTCATCCTGTGAGAGCATTAGAATGCTGATTTTGAGAGCAAAACCTGGCAAGAGCTGTGTGCACAATGAATTTGCCTCCCTTTGTGCTTGAGGGAGGAGGATATTTATAGGTTGGAAGAATGGAATTGATTGAGAAGTTAACTCAATTGATCGATGAGTTAACAAGGATTCATTAGAGAGTGAACTAGATTGATTACCTAGTGAACTCAACTAACTAAGGAGTGATAAATCAATAATAGATTATCACTGAAGAAGAAATGGAGTTGGAAGGATGCATGAGATTGATTGAGTTGCTAATTTTAAATCAAACGGAGCTAATTATGCATGTGTGTGTGTGCATGAAATAGTCAAATCCATATTAAGCATCAAAAATCATGCGAACTGGAAGAAAAACAGGTGAAAATGAAGTTTTTTTGAGTGAGAAACTCAAGTTTTTCCGTGGCTGGGAACATGACAGGGTCGCCCCTTTTTCCAGTAGGGTCACCCGGGGGAGATCTGGGCAAAAAAGGGTTTTTGGAGGAACTGCATGAGGGGATATGGTAGAAGAGAGAAAAAGGAGGTGTTCTACCTTCGGAAATAGGTCAATCATGTGCAAGAATCCAAATCTCCACTTGCACTGCAGGATCTCCCGGGGGAGATCTAGAAATAATAGGGGGAGATTTGGATTGGTTGAGTGAAACTGAAAACTAAAAGTTGGAGATGGATAGGGGGACCTCTAGAAGGCTTCTAGGGGGTGCAGAGGATGAAAAACATAGGGGAAAGGTGAAAACTCACCTACAATATGCTCACAAGGCTTAGGAACAAGGTCGAAAGCTCAAAAAACATAAATTGACAAGTGTCGCAAAAGCGTCGACGACAAAGAGAGAGGGAAAACGACAAAGAGGAAACAACACAAGACAAGAAATAAGACATTTAATCAAGAGGTTTATTGCTTAGAGGACATTAATTCATGCTTACATGTACGTGACAAGGATTAAAATCATCTTAGGGGTCCTTGTGGAGGCTGTGCATGATTTTTGTCCTTACAGTCCCAAAGCAGAACATCTCCAACAACAAACTTTCTCTGCCTGGCCTTTCTATCAAAATTCTTCTTTACTTCTTTCTAATGCCTTGTTATTCTATCAACCACCTCGTTCCTCTGCTCTTCAATCTTTGTCAAATACACGATTCTCTTTTCCAGTGAAGATTGAAACTGTGCATCCTCAATAGCCTTTTGCAAATTCAACACTGACAACTCTAAAGGAATAGGCAAAATGCTTCCAACTCCATACACTAAATCAAATGGAGACATCCCAATTTCCCTCTTATGAGTTATCCTATCCACCCATAATGCCTCATACATACTTTTATGCCATCCTCTTTGGCTTTCATCTACCAACTTTTTGACAATAGAAATCAAGTTTTTATTGCTTGATTCAACTTGCCTGTTGCCTTGTGGATAATAATTAGAAGAGTGAACAAGACTGATGCCATAGTCATAATAGAGCAAAGAAAACTCAAAAGAGGAGAAATTGCTAGCATTATCAGTAACGATCTTTTTGGGATTGCCAAATCTAACTAGCACGTTCTCTTTAACAAGATTATAAACCACTTTAGAGGTAGTGTGTTTGACTGGAATAGCCTCTACCCACTTAGTGAAATAATTAGTAGCAGTCATGATATGGGTGTGACCCTCACTAGAGTTAGGGTTAATGGGTGCAATAAAATCTAACCCCCACTGTTGAAATGGCTCATCAATGACCACGGGCCTTAGAGGTAATGCAACTAGATGAGGTCGACTAGTGAATTTCAGACACTTCTCACACTTGGAGACCCAATCATAAGTATCCTTGGACATACCTAGCCAATAGAAGCATTGTCATAGGATCTTAAAGGTTGTTACTAATGTAGAAATATGCCCTCCACAAGCCTCATTATGGAAAGTCTCCAATAATTTCCTTTGTTGTTCTCTATATACACACCTCAGGAAAGTACCATCTACTCCCCTTTTGTATAGATTTCCTCCCCAAAGAACATATTTGCTAGCCTTTAACTTTAGATTCCTCTTCTCCTTGGTTGATAAATGGGATGGGCATTCACCATAAGTTAATAGATATGAAACATTTGAAAACCATTCATCAGTAGTGTTTGTAAATAGGACCAGTGGTAATGTTGGGATAAGGTGCCATTAACCTTGTAAATCCCAATATTGTATTTATTCCATGTATTATTTGTAATTTGTAATTATCCATGATAAGGTGATGTACAAGTTTCACTGGCAATGGTAAAAATTAATTACTGGGGGCAATAATTACAGAGTTACTACATTGGTAAGTTCCGGAGTTACCTACTGAGAGGAACCTCCTACAACAATATAATGAAAAATGCACGAAAGAACAGAAATAGCAGAAACACAGAAGGAATTTATTGATCGCAGGCCACTTCGAGGGGGCAACCTCCTTTGAGCAAGCTCAATACAATAAATTCATGGATGCCTTCATTGGCCTCAACATGTACTTATATACTAAGTCTAATCTAAACAACTATTACTTCCCATGAATGTGGGATAATACAATATGCTCACGGGATGACTTACAAAGCATATGCGTCCAAATGTAATATACTAACAAAGTAAAGAGAAGGTTTAAACACAGGTTCCTAACATCCCCTCCCTCTTAGAAAAGCTTTGTCCTCAAAGCTTAAGATGTGGAAATTGTTGCTGAATCTGAAGGAGTGGTTCCCATGTAGCATTCTCTGGTTGCATTCCGTGCCACTGAATTAAGACCTCTATGATGGATCGGGAGCGAAGTTGATGGGTGCATCTGTCAAGGATGCCTCTGACTCTAAAATGATGGATCCTTTGTTATCCAGTTCTGGTAAAATAGTTTGTGCTCTGATATTGGTGCCAAGAACTTTCTTTAGACAAGAGACATGAAATACTCGATGAACGCGGGAAGGAGGAAGCTCCAATTTATAAGCAACTGACCCAATCTTTTGAAGAACCTTATATGGCCCATAGAACTTCAGAGCTAGCTTATGATGCCCTTTGAGTTTCAGGGATGATTGCTTGTATGGCTATAGACGAAGAAAAACCATATCACCTACTTGAAAAGTGCACTTAGAATGGTGCTGATCAGCTTGTTGTTAAACTCGATTTCTTGCCATGTAAAGATTGTCCTACAGGATGCAAAGAATCTGATCCCAGGTTCAGAGAACCGTGTCAACTGCCTAAACTAGTGAACTGCTAGGGGTGTATGGAAGGAGAACTGGCGGTGCCTGACCATAGACTGCTTCATATGGACTCATTTTAGATGCAATGTGGTAGGAGGTATTATACCACCATTCAGCAAGAGGCAGCCACTTTTCCCACTGATGCTGTTGTTTGGAGGTGAAGCAACGAAGATAAGTTTCCAAACATTTGTTGATAATTTTAGTCTGACCATCTATTTGTGGGTGATACCTCAAACTCATCTTCAATTTGGTTCCAGTGTGTCGAAATAGTTCTGCCCAAAAAATGACTGGTGAAAGTTGCATCATGATCTGAGACAATGGAAGAAGGGATGCCATGAAGACAAAAGATCTGGTCCATAAAAATTTGTGCGACTGAGGAGGTTGTATAGGGATGGCTGAGGGAAAAAAAAATGACTATATTTGGAGAGGAAATCAACCACAACCAAGATCACTGTCTTTCCTCCAGATTTAGGGAGCCCCTCAATGAAATCCATAGAAATATCTGTCCAAATCCGTGTAGAGATGGGCAAGGGTTCGAGCAATCAGGGAAGGAGTGTCATTTCACCCTTGTTGCGTTGGCAAGTATCACATTCAGCCACCATCTATTGAATTGCCCTTTTCATTCCCTTCCAAAAGAAGTTACGCCATACCCACTCATAAGTTTTGAGGAACCCAGAGTGCCCTACCGATGGAGAAGCATGGAGTTCATAGAAGACAGCCTGCTAAAGATCTGTGCTCTGGGGAAGCCCCAGATGACCCTTGTATCGTAGAGAAGCACCATCCCAAGAGTAATGCGGCACAACATAGGGCTTAGTGGCCAACTGTTGAATGATTTGAGATAATGAAGAGTCATTGACATAGCCCTTCTGGACAAATTCCAACCAATTTGGAATAGGCATAGAAATAGATAAAAGGGAAGCTTGGTCATCAAATGTGCGAGAAAGAGCATCCACCACAATGTTGTCCTTACCCTTCTTGTAAGTGATCTCATAGTCATAAGCCATGAGTTTGCTAACGCATTCTGTTGTGTTGGGGAGGAGACCCATTGTTCCAAGAAATATTTCAAACTTGGGTGATCAATCTTGATGCAAAAATGATTCCCTAGTAGGTATGGCCACCACTTCTATACTACATGCAAAATAGCCATCATTTCCTTCTCATATGTAGAGAGTACTAAATTCTTTCCAAAAAGGGCTTTGCTGGTGAACGCAATGGGATGTTCTTCTTGAAGGAGAACAACACCAATTCCATTTCTACAAGCATCACTCTCAATGGTGAAGGTTTGGGAAAAATCAGGCATAGCTAGAATAGGTGTAGTACACATAGCTTGTTTCAATTTTTTAAATGCACACTCAGCAGCATGTGTCCAGATAAAAGCATCCTTTTTTAACATAGTTGTTAATGGAGCTGCAATCTTCTCGTACTCCTTGACAAACTTGTGATAGTAGCTAGTCAGCCCCAAAAAACCATGGAGGCTCTTGAGTGTCTGAGGATGCGGCCAATTTTTTATGGCATCTATTTTTGTAGGATGCACTCGAACCCCTTGGACTGAAACAATATGTCCAAGATACTCCACTTCCTCCTAGCCAAAAACACATTTAGACTGTTTTGCACAGAGATGATGATTAGAGGGAAGTTGCAGTACGAGATCCAGATGTTGGAGATGCTCAACCCATGTTTTACTATAGATGAGGATATCATCAAAGAAGGCCAAAATGAATTTCCGCAAGTAGGGCTAGGATATTTTATTCATCAATGCCTGGAATGTTGAAGGAGCATTAGTGAGGCCAAAGGGCATGACCAAAAACTCAAAGTGGCCATCATGCGTGCGGAAAGCTATTTTAGGGATATCATCCTCATGAACCCGAATTTGGTGATACCTAGAATGAAGATCCAACTTGGAGAATAAATAAGTGCCATGAAACTCATCAAGAAGCTCATCAACAACTGGAATCAAAAACTTATCCTTGATGGTGATGTGATTAAGTGCTCAGAAGTCAATGCAAAGGCACCATAACCCATCTTTTTTCTAGACAAGGACTGGTGAAGAAAAGGAACTGGTACTAGGGCAAATAATACCTTGCTTCAGTAAGTCTTGAACGAGCATCTTGATCTTTGTATTTTGGTGAAATGGGTAGCAGTAGGGCCTGATGTTGGGAGGAACGCTTCCAGGAAGGAGCTGAATACAGTGGTCCTCTAGTCATGACGGTGGCAAACCCACTGGTTCGACAAAGACACATGCATACCTATCAAAAATTTGTTGTAGATCTGAAGGATTAGTGGAGACCACTGATGGTTGCATCTGAATGGAATGGAGCTGAGCGATGACACCATGTGAATTCTTCTTAAGAACCTTTTCCATGTGATGTGAACTTATGATGCTGAGAGACCCTGATTGTAAGCCCTTCAATGTGTGTTTTTGCCCATTGTCTGAAAACTGCATCCAAAGTTTAGCAAAATCCCATAAGATGGGTCCAAGTGTGCGTAACCATTGGGTGCCCTAAACCACATCACATCCGCCTAAGGGCAAGGCAAACATGTCAGAGCGTAGGTTATAATCTCCCTAGAGATACACACATTGTGACACTTCTCTTTGAAGGTAATGTGCCCCCATTGGCAATCATGACTTCAAAACTGGAGCAAGGATGGGCAAAACAATCAGCCTGTTTGGTGATCCGAGGGTCAATGAAGTTATGAGTGCTACCATAATCAATGAGTATTGTAAGAGGGAGCTTCTTGAAGTAACCCTTGACTCGCATGGTTTGTGGGGTGGTGACTCTAGCTAAAGCATGGAGAGAGATCTTTGGGTGGTCTTCCTGAGAAGCAGGGTCAACAAGCGGCTGCTGCATGTCGACCTGATCATCCACTGTATCCTGAGCATCCGCATTAACTTTAGTTTTAGGTAGAGAATCTACATCCAAGAGATAGAGCTTTTGCTCAACACATCTACGTCCCCGAGTGAAAATTTCATCACAATTATAACAAAGCCCTTTTTCTCTACGTGCCCGCATCTCTACTTTAGTCAAATGCTTGATAGGAGTTGTTCTAGGAGCTGGCATTATTTGAGGTCATTGGGAAGCCATATTTCTAAATGGAACAAAATTGGATTTGGATCGTTGTTGAGTTGTGATCTTGTCCTCTGCCAACTTAGCCAACCCTAGGGCTTCCATCATGGTGCTGGGATGAAACATTTTAACCTCAGAGCAAATTGCATCTTTCAGACCACTGACAAAACAACTCCTAAAGAATTAATCAGACAATCCCTCTGTGTGATTGGCCAGTTTTTCAAATTCTATTTGATATTCTCTCATAGTGCTTGTTTGGCACTGTTTAGTGAGTGCTCCTGTGAAGTCATCAAAAGCACTAGGGCCAAATCGTTGCAAAATGAATTTGCAAAAATCTATCCATTTTGGCTCTTCACGAGCCTTGATGTACCAATAGAACCATTGAAGGGCTTCATGTTCCAAATGAAAGGATGCAAGTGGGAATTTGTTGACATCAAAAGTATTATGCAGACTGAAATATTATTCTGCTCGGTATATCCACAGATCATCACCATTGAAGCGAGGAAAATCAAGCTTCGGCCCATGAAAATTGCCAGAAGAAGAAAACCCAGTGTCTGTAGAAGACTCTGTCTACTGTCTATTATTCATGGCTAAATGCTGAAGATTGAGGCTAAGAATTTTTCATCCAGATCTTGGAGTTTGGTCTTGAGGCCTGCAAGTTCATCCTCCATGTTTTTTGCTCATGCGTGGGTGACAACCATAACCAAGAGTTTTTTTTTTGGGAATGGGTAGAAAAACAAAAACAAAAACTTTTTTAGTAAAGGAAAATTTGGATTTGGGAAAAACTCTGATGGGTAATTGGGGTTTGACTAGGTTTTGGACAATTTCTAAGGGAAAGGGGAGTAGAAAATGGGGATTTCAGAAGCGGGGTGAAAGAATGGGAAAATTTGTCCAAGAGGGACAAAGGAGCAAAAATATGAAATGAACACTGTTGTAAAATTTGAAGGCTATTGGGTGAGAATCGAAGGAGTTATGGAAAACCCTAAAAATAGACAAATGTGGGATTTCTGGCTTCGATAAGTGGAATTTGGGATAGGGTCCTCAAGGAAGGAAATATGCAGAATGAAATTTCAGGGGTTCTAATGAATTTTGAGAGGAAATAGAAATAAAGCAAGGAAGATATGGCGAAAAAATGGATTTTTTTTTCCTGGAAACAATTTGCAAACTGCTTTGGATGGACGGATTCAATTTGTGATTTGCCAGCTGTCAATAGATCTGGGCCCCAAGTATGTTTAGCTTCCCAAAGGTTCAAGGGAGTCACTCGGCCACCAATGCTATCTAACGGCTTGCGTATTGGGGCAGTACCCCTCACTCCACGGCTTAGGTAAAACTGATAACCGCTTTGCCACAAACGATAGCTCTTGGTTTACCTCACAGATGGGAACTAGTCAATCAGGTAGGGGCCGTTGCCCTTTTCGCTGGCAGGTCCTCTTAATGGGCCAGCTACTTCGGGGTTCCTGTGGTACTCCTCATAATGAGTTTTAGGGCTATGCCCAGGTGCTTCCCACAATTAAACAGATAGGGATATTCCCTAATCTGAATCTACAATTGAAATGAACAATACAAATGCGAAAAAGAAAGAACTACTGCAAAACTCACAGAGCCTGGGGGCCACTGCGGAAATTTGTTTTGGCAGAAATTCCACCCAGCAAGCCCAAGAAAGCGCTCTGATACCAAATGAGAGGAACCTCCTGCAACAATATAATGAAAAATGCACAAAATAACAGAAACACAGAAGGAATTTATTGATCGCAGGCCACTTCGAGGGGGCAACCTCCTTTGAGCAAGCTCAATACAATAAATTTGTGGATGCCTTCATTGGCCTCAACACTTACTTATATACTAAGTCTAATCTAAACAACTATTACTTCCCATGAATGTGGGATAATACAGTATGCTCACGGGATGACTTACAAAGCATATGCATCCAAATGTAATCTACTAACAAAGTAAAGAGAAGGGTTAAACACGGGTTCCTAACACCTGCGGTAATTATGGAGTAACATTTTACGATTGGTAATTGTAAATATCAAGAGTAATTGAGGGTAGGCACCACCTTGGAGGAATCAACTATTTTTGGCATGTATGACACATGTCATAAAGTTGTTGAGTACATGTAAGAGAATCTATGATAGCTGCAAGGTGTCATAAGATTCTATGACAATATGACAACTTATAATGGATACATATTAGTTGTGAGTCGCTATTCTTGGATCTAGGCACCCATATTGGAAAGATGCTATTTAGGGGGTGTTATGACAGAATCTATGACAGTTATGACAGCATTTACTACCCTATAAGAGTCTATTCTTGTCCATGGATGCCCAAGGTTGCATAGTTGACTCTTGACAAATGTTATGAGCTTGTAAGAAGTCATTGAATGTTGCATGATGAAGATTCCTAGGTGAGAGAAAATGGATGCCTTGTTTTAGGAGTAAAATACTTCTCTAAGTACAATGCCATGTATATGTTGCATATCTTAGTTTACAAGTACACAGGTGTTGCTAGATTGAAGAGTGAAGAGGAGATTAGAAGTGGATGTATTGTAATCTTGTTTTAAAGATAATACAACTTGGGCCTCTCTTCTTGGTGGAGTTTTTTCCGCAAGGGTTTCTCCACGTAAATGTTGTGTTATGTGTTTGATCTTCTATTCCATTGCTACCTTGTGTTGTGAGATCTTGCATTCTTATGTTGTTGATTGGTGCCTCTTTTTTGCTACTATCTTATGGTGATGTTATTGCTATTATAAGTTCATCTAAGGTGATTTTATCAAGCATGTTAGAGTGGCCAATTTTAGCATCATAAAGAAGTTGAATCTCTTCATGGTATTTCAAGGATTAAGCAAAGTTATTTTCAGATTTGCATACAATTTTCAGATTTATATTTTGTAGTAGTCAAAGCCTTGTATCTCACCAGTTGGTATCATATCTTGGTGATTTGATGATTAACAATTGGATTGGAGATTGTTTGTTTATTCCAACGCTTCACACTCAGCAGGTATGTTTTCAGCAATTACTTTGCACAGATCCCTGCCCCTAACCAAAGTAGTAGATTTTAGATCAACATCATACTCTTGTACCTTCACAACTCAAGCTCCTCTCTTGTTACAACCAATTTCTTGTTGGGTCAGAATACTTTTGACCGCAGGATCGCAGATAAAAATAATAGCATGGGAATGCAAGATATAAAACCTGAACTATTTTATGACCTTCACTGCTACATAAGCATGTTTCTCTAGAGGAGTGTAATTCAATTCATGCTTCTTTAAGGGGATACTCGTGAAGGCTATTGGGGCTTCAATTCCTTGTTCATTTTTTTGTAACAAAATGGCTGACAAAGTGTGCTCAGAAGCATAGTAGTAAATAATGAAATCCTTTTCAAATTTTGGATGAACTAAAGTGGGAGCATTAGCAATAGCTCCCTTAATACATCCCCAAATGTTTTCTTGCCTTCCTCGCTCCACCTAAAGACTGGATTGTTCTTCATCATCTTGGCAATGTGTCTGGTTAATTCAGTAAAATCAGGGACAAATCTTCTTAGGAAATTGACCTAACCAAAGAATGATTTAGTGTTGCTTTTGGTGGTGGGTAGATTCAGCTGTTGGATTACCTTGACTCTCTCTGGATCAATCTCAATCCCATCCTTAGAATAAATGTGGCCTAACAATTTTCCTTTAGTTAGTGCAAATATAGACTTCTTAGGATTAAGAGAGATTTTATGATCTCTACATTATTGGAGCACAATGGCCAAATCATCAAAATGATCAACTCTTCTTTTTTTAAAATATTGTCAAGTCATCAAGGTAGACAACAATGATCTTGTTCTTCAAGTCTCCAGTGTAATATCCATCGCCCTCTAAAAAGTAGCCCCAACATTGATGAGACTAAAGGGCATCCTGTTATAAGCAAAAACACCAATAGGAGTGGTGAACGCTATCCTATGCTGATCCTTAAGAACTACTCCTATCTGGTTGTATCCTGAAAAGCCATCCAAAATGGACATCATTTCTAATCCAAAAATAATTTGTATATGGTCTATAATTGGTAAAGGATAATAGTTCATTAGTGAGGCTTGATTCAAATTTTAGAAATAAACACAGATTCTTATCTCTCCATTTTTCTTCCTCATTGTTACAATGTTGGCAATCCAAGTAGAGTGATGGATAGGGTAGATAATCTTAGCTTTCAACATCTTGTCTATCTCACTGAAAATAGCTTTAGCAACCTTTGGATTATATGTTTTTTGTTTCTGTCAGAATGAAGATGTGCCAAGCTTCAATGGTATGTGGTGTTGTACTTCTCCATTTCTAAACTTCTTCATTTCTGTGTAACACCATGCAAAGACATCCTATATCTAATCAAGAAAGAAATTAGACACTCTCTTTATCTAGGAGAGAAACACTTCCCAATATAGATAAACTTGGGATCTTCTTTAGTGCCAATATTCACATGATCATACTCAGTAGAGGAAACATTGGAAGTTGAAGTTTTATGCCTGATGTAGTGATCATGTTTATTAAAAATATCTTCAAGGGAGACCAAACCCTTAGGAATCTTGTTCCCCTTCAACTGTAAGACTTCAGCATCTTGACCATTTGGGGACCTTACTTCACCATCAAGAGTGTCACCACTCTCTATAGTACTACCATCAAAGAATAGGTTGGAAAATGATTCAATGTTCTCCAGAAAAGAGATAATCTGTCAGTCATTGTTAAACACCTACCAATGATGTGCATTATCAGGCACATTGGGCCTGTATATCACCTCCACCCTGTAAGACTCATGTTTAAAGTTAAGATGCGGGAGGAGCAGTGATGCTAATATGGCTAGGGAATTCGCCCTGGTATTTTGATCTCTGAGGACAACTTCAATTGAAAATGCATCAAAATGATCTATACTATCCCAAACCCTATTTTTGTAGTGTCTCAATCTTCCATTCTTCACTGAGTATATATTTCTCACCTGCTTGACTATGAGCTCAACATCTCCTTTGGCTTTTAACTACTTAAGTCCCTTCTCCTTAGCCATTGCCAACCCCAAGAGCAAGGCCTCATATTCAACAATGTTATTAGTGTTTTCAAAATCTAGTTTATAAGAAAAAGGAAATTTATATTTATCCAAAGAAATAAGAACAACACCTGCACCAGACCTAGAAGTAGAACAACTCCCATTGAACTCCAAGGTCCATAACTCATTAGATAAATTAGGACTACATATGTTTAGACTTTCTTCTATAGTGGAAGAAAACATGTAAGTACCCAGGCCAGTTTCCACATACAGTATCTCTGCTCTTGGATCCCCAGACTATAGTATTGTGAACTTAGCCTTAGGCTCAGGATCCAAATGGACTTTCTTCCCATCTACAGGAATCAGTGCGTGTGACCAGCCCATCTGAATTTCCCCACCTAGGTCCTTGTAGAAACTTCTACTCAGCAACATACCATAGCTGGAGGGAATATCAACTACAAGAATGGTTAACTTTAATCTCTTCTTAGGATATGTTGCCAGGGCAACCTGGGCATCTTTGATTTGTCCTAGGATGGGCACCTGTGTGGAGTCCATAGAGTAGAATTTGCCATGTGAGGAGGTAAGAGACAAGCTGAGAACTTTGGCTACTTGAGCAGGCATGACATTGTCAAAGGCCCCATAATCAATGACACAATTACTCAGCTTGTAAATAGCAATGTATAAAGATAGATAAAAAGGACCAGGTTTCTCAAAGGGGTTCTTGGAATGAGACATTTTAGAATGAGAACTTGAGCAATTTTGGGATTCAACATTAGCATTAGCTTCTGCAAACACTTGTGCATTCAGGTGGGAAGGGGAAGGTTCTTGATTTACATATCTAACAAGCCTATCTAACTCAGTAGGATTGAGTCTTAGGTATTCGGCTTGGGAAATCTAAATTTTTGTGCTCTTGCACGATTCAACAATATCAAAAGAATTAGAAATAACATCTCCATAGGAGGAAGTAGAAGGTACCTTTGATGAAGAAACCTTGGGAACAACAGGTTCAACTTTCTTGGAACCATTGGTTGCATGCCTCAACAAGATACACTTAGGAGTAGAAGAAGGGTTGCTGGATTGATTCTTGGAATCATGTTCCCTCTTCTATGAATGCTGACCCCTAGCAAAAATAACACAATTTATGCCATCCAACTCAGTGTATGCATCATCACCCTGATCTGAGTTTGACTCATACTCAAAGAAATTCACACCAGTGTCACTAGACTGAGTGGGCTCTTCTTCAACATATGGTTCTTTAGCATGCTCGTTCATGGAAAGCATTTGCATGAATCTTGTCATTTCAAGACAAGATGCACCATTATGATCTATGGTAAGATGAAAGTTACACACCATGTGATTCCCTTTGCTGGTAGATGGAGCACCTTCAATGGCAAGTCTCTGAGCAGGACCAGTTAAAGATAAAGGCCGATTATAATTTCCTTGCTAACCAAAATCTTTCATAGGCACATCATGGTAAAAGGGGTCTGTTAGGACTAGAAAAAACTCACATTTTCACCAGTCACCACCCACTTATCCTCCACATACCATAAGAAATTTGCCACATTTTGATTTCATGATCAACACTAATTGTCAAAATTTGTGTGACATGATCCATTTTTATAGCCCATGATAACTGATGATTCCATGAATGTGGCCTTTGAGATAAGCATTTCCCTGATCACAGTGGAGCAAAGAACTTTAAAGAGCAATTGATCTCTATCAGCAAGATCATATACATGTCTTTTCGATCAACAAGCTATAATTCTCTATTGAACATTTTATTACATATCGGGAAGACCTGAATGACGTTACACTGATTAAAAGTTTCAAAAGACAACAAGTGTGCTTAATTGGGAAGACACTACATAATGTTTTGCCGATAAAAAACTCATCGGCAAAAGAAAGAAAGTTGGAGTGAAAATTTTAAATCAGACTGATCTCAAGCGTCATACTAATGGACACAGTTTCAACAAGAGATATCTGTACTCTCGCCGATAAGTCAAGACACTAGTTGTGTCAGAGTGACATATATCATCGGAATGGGTTTTTCATATCTTCTCAACTATATAAGTCACTCCGATGAGAAAGAACTGAAAAGTTTCGGCGAGAGTCCCACCGATGTATCCCAATGAACAAAAGCTATAAAAGAAAACTATCAGGGAGACTAAGTACATCAGGAAGGCATTCTATTTTCTTAACGATGGTACATGTCAGCCCAATGAAGATGTAAATAAGGATTATTTGTCGATAAGACTCTTGGCAATGCCTAAAAGGGTTCATAACGGCCCAGATCACTCTGATATCAGGCAGACTTGACGATGCTCTCCCTGAAACACTGAGATTTGAAAAATAAGACAAAAGGCAATTTCAGTAAGAATATTGAAATATCTTCCCAACTAAACAAAAAGAACTAAAGTGACACTTTGTATCAAGGAGACATTCAGTTGGTCTTGGCGATCGGTTGTGAATGTATAAACAAAAGATGGCACCAAATGAAACACACGGATCGACTTGAGAGTAGAACAGTCTCATCGATACAACGACATCATATCGCTCTAACATTTTGAAATTTGAAAAACCCGCTGCATTCAATTCCAGTGGCCGACATTAATGGCTGCTTGAACAAACCTTATTTGAATATTTCTGACTACGGATTTAACCAAAAGAAATCTTCAAGGGTTGCAGCGGAGAAAACGGGGAATTGACCGAAGGTCAAGAAATTCAGGATGCCAGGGACATACAAGTAAGCATACCAAATTTCCCTACTGCTGATAAATTTTAATTCAATTCTATTGTCTGGTAGAGAAATAAAATGGAAGGTCCTGTGAAAGCAAAAAATAAGAAACAACAAGGTGAAACTAGCCAACCCAAAAGTAAGAAACAAAAAACTGAAACAGGGAGGGAAGGCAAAACACAAGAACAAAAACTTAATCAGGACCTTATTGATCAATTGCTTGGTTTGGGACCTAAATCTTGAAGGACTGCACAATTGAGGGCAGATGTGAAAAAATTAGAGGACGCATGCAAACATATAGGGAATGTGTGGACTCCCATTAGGGGATATGAACTGTTCATGTTTCATTACTGTCGAAGAAATAGATTTGAACCTGTCTGCAACCCTTGGACTTTTAATTTAGGGAAATTAGTTGTTACTGATGTCTTTGTAAATATGTATCTTATAAAACTTCTGGCAAAGCATTATAACCTGAACCTTAAGGCCATTTGCAACTTGCAAGGAGAATCTTTCATACATGTGTCCAAAAATGCGTTATGTGAAGTTTTTAACCTGGATGACACATGTGGTGAGCCCATAGTACATGAGGGTTTAAATAAGGAATATTGGAGGATGGACACTACTCATAAAGGATGGAGATTGCCATTACACAGGCCTAGACAAGATGGAAACTTAGTGCCACTTGAGGATAATGATGGGCCTCCCTTTCATGTCGATTTATTCGAGCCTTATTTGAAGTATACCTACTATTCAGTAGGTCAGGTATTGGGAACAAAAGTCCCTAAGTTTATGTCTATAGGGCTAATGGTAATTGCTGCAGACATCCAATGTCATAATGCAAGAGCCTTTGATTATGCTGAACACATTTCTAGAGGAATTGATTCATGATTGATGGCTATCAAAAATGGTTCTCCTACAATGTCTTTCAAACATTATTCATCTCTTATGCATGTGATATTATACTATGGACAGGAGTTAGGGATGTGCCCAGAGGAATTGAGAATTACACAATTGGATAAATATGGTTAACCACTACCAATACAACTGTGGACCTCTATTTGGGATAGTAGATTTGTTAATTCCAGTTATGTGCATTCTGAAGAATTCTTTGTCAAAACGTTGTACATATTTTATGGTTACCCATGTAATTATTCTTTATCTGATGAGATCAAAAGGTTTTTAAGGCCCAAAGATTTTGATGGACCACCAATTGTGAATCATAATTGGGGAGATTGGTACTGTTTCCTTGACTCCACCATGATCAGAGTTTATGGGTTTGAACATACACCTTTTCTATTGCCTAAAACTATGCCAGATAGAATTGCATACCTGGAAATTGTTAGGCAGCTAGATTGTTCTAATGTTATGAATTTGAGTTCTTATGACAAACAGTCATTCATGCCTAGCACACTGTGTTTTGGAGATTTTACTCTACTGTCAAAGAAGGGTATGACCTTATTTTGGACAAATTGTCACACTTTAATATGAGGAGAACAACATCGAGAAAAGGATTTGATCCTAAAGGTTTTATTGATTTTGCAATAAAGAAACAAAATTTGAGTGGATATGTTCATACTCCATATCCTCATGATGATATTATTAGGAACATGGAGGAAACAGAGGCCGATTTGGCTATTGATGAATATAATCAAGAAGTTGAATAGAAAATGAGGGAGACACAAGAGATAGAGGTGTTATCTTCTGATAGTGAAGGATCCTCTGATGAAAGTAGATCCCAAGGCCAACCTAATAAAATCCCCAAGCTGAGAATTGAGGAATACAGGCCTCCAAATAGAGAACAAGATGTTGAGGAAACATCTGATATTGATGCTAGGCAGTTGGCTTATAAATCTTTTGTCTCAGATGATCATTTCATTCAGTCTCCTGAGTTCAAATCTTTCTTGTACAAACACAAAGGCAAAGCAATTAGGGAATCAATTTTAGATATTACACCAAGTAATGACAAACAATTGTTAAATACTTTGAAAATAGATGTTGAAAATGAAATGAAAAATATGAGTCCAGAAAGAGGAAGAAAGTTATTAGAGGAGTCTGGTGTGATGATCTTTCCTGGTTTGGATTTAAAGTTTGCTTTAGTTTTTGATAGCTTTTTACATAATGATGATGCCACACATAAACTCAGTCCAGAAGGTGTGACAGAGGTATATACAGGGTCAAAATATAACCCTGATGAAAATTCTCTTATGATCTGGGCTCCGTACCCTCCACACAAGAAGCTTGCAATTATTGATACAGAGAAGGCATTCGGCCATGTAATGACACTAAAAGCAGGTGAAACTGATCCCATGGTTACAGTTGACATTGGCATAAATGTAGCCAAATTGAATAAAGCACAGGTTCAAATGTTGATCAAAGAAAGGGATATGTATAAATTAAACTGTGAGAGAATGCATAAAGAAAATGATTTTCTAAGAGATTCAGTTCCTACCAAAATGTTAACTCAAGGGGAAAGCTCCCAGACAAAGGACAAGAGCGAGATATCATAGATGAACTCTCAAACAATCCAAGTCAAGTTTGATACACTGTCTATTGTATTAAAAAAGAGATACTCCAATATGGTGATCTGGATGGACAAGTTCTGGGTTACTCATTCCAAGAACCACATTGCTGTCCAAGATCATAAAAGGTTAAATAATAGGGTCCATGAAAAGCTTCAAGAAATACAAAATAGGAACACTTCTGACACTGAAGCCATTACCACTGCTAAAGACCTAATCAAGAAACATAAAGATTATAATGAGGAACTCCAAACAGATGCCAAAGTGTTTATTGATGCCTAAAAGGATGGTGTGCCTACATTATTCAATAATAATAAAGACCTAAAAACCCAGAGCGAATGGATGAAAGAATGTGAAATGATACTGCAGGGAGCCTTTGAAGCAGCCAAAGATGAAGATCCAACATTGGGAGAGGCCTGTGAACACTTGGAAAAAATGATCTCTATGGAATTTGTGGCAATGAATGTAGTGGAGTATGCAAATACATACCTGAGTCAAGGGTACTTAGATCATATCACCCAAGTTCATCAGTGGCTCATTAGAGCTTAATGTTGTTATTTGTTTATTGTTGCTAAAATTCCAAAAGACACTTATGAAGAGGTGCATCCTCTTCAAGTTATAGCTATATAAGCCAGAAGAGTAGGAATGAGAAGGGCATCATCATTATCACTTCATATTTTAGGTCAGGCATTAGTAAGAAGATAGATTGCACCCATTCCACTTATCCATCCTCATATTTCAAAAACTAATGCAATTAATATCTATATATTCTGAAGCAATATAATGGAGCAGATTATTCTTGAATGGTGATCTATTTCAGTGTTCAACTATTGTGTTGATTTTCATGTTTATATGTTGCTGTGCTATCTCCAAAGTGGTTCTTTTAAATTATTCCAATTTATATAATTTGTCACAACACATTTGCTGTTGGTGTGTGGTTATCTTGATTGGTTTCTGGTTGGAGTGAATTAAATATCCTTTCAGATAATCTATTTTGATTGGTTCTTGCCAAGGATTAAAATCCTTTTGAAATAGTTGTGATTGGTTTCCCTCAGGCTAAGAATTAAAATTCCTTTCATAAGATCACAGTAATTTAATGGGATATCATTGGGATTATTAAAGAAGAGTACAACAACTGATAAACCTGCATGTTTGTACAAGATGTAAACATTCCAAGTGCCCAACAAGTTAGAGTTAAGCTGCAAGATAGATCCACCTATCCTACACATCTGCTTCCATAATAATCATCCATCCATTAACTCCATCCACCCACTAGATTAGGCACTGATCAACCTTAGAACATTTTATTCAAATCTATTTTTATTAGGAACTAGTTAGCAAGTTCTGCATCTACCTCACATCTGTGTGCGATAGTGAGTATATTGCCCAAGTTAGGATCCATTAGCCTTTCAAATCTGCTTTACCACTCAGGTACACCCACCTAGGCCTGGCAGAGCCTAAAGAGTAGGGGGTTTTTACATAAACCCTGTTTAGTTGGCCAAAATGTATCAATGGATTGGCACCCTCTTGTGGTCTAAAAACCTACATTTTTGAGACCCAACAGGGTGCTGAGGTCCCTTAGGCATATGCCTCTTCAGAGTAATGATATCATTGGCCAACCTTTGAATCACAGGGTCAGTTGAGTTACTTGCCTGAGGTTTCCCGATTTACAACTCTTTCTTCCATTTGCCTGGAGTTATCAAGACATCCTCTATGGAAATAGCCATCTCCTGTGCTGCTGCCAAATCAACTGCACCTTCTCTCTTGATAGGGAAGCTGACATCCGAAGGGAGAGTGTTAATAAAGAAACACTTCAAGAGGGCATTCCCAAGTCTCATGTTTGTAGGAATCATATTCATCACCTTATTAAATTTAACTACAAACTCCCTCATTTGCTCGTGCACTTCTTTCTTCATAGAGGACAATTGGGCCACCAAAGTGTGTTCATTTTCTACTGTCTTGAATCTACTTTCAAACTTGGTTCTCATAGTTGCCTAGTTATTAATTGATGCATTAAGCAAATGATAGAACCATTCAGCTGTAGCATCAGCCAAAGACTCCACAAATAGTCTAACTGAGACATCCTCATGTTGTACACCTAGGATAGAACAAGCTGCAAAGAAGGCATTCAGATGTTCATATGGGGTAACCTTTCCATCTCCTCTAAACTTGGGTATTATTTTTCTAGATCCCCTAGATAAATCATGCAGCTATGGTCCTAAGTTCAAAGGGCCTATGGCAGCGCCCGATGGGACAGGTAGTTGTTGAGCCATATTGACTGGGATGTTAACTGGGAAATTAACTTGCAATGGTAAAACAGTCCCATGTAAGACAAGGGCTTGACAAGAAGAGCTAGATGTATCCCTGCTTGGAGGTCGAGAGGATGGTCTACTTGAAGACTTTACTCTATGGGTAGGTGGAAAAATGGAGAAATTTAAAGCTTGCAGTAAGTCAAAATCAGAATCAAAGATACATTTCTTTTTGTCTATTCATGTGTACCTTTTGTAAGCCAGCTTTGGAGAGAAAGGGTATCAAACAACAAAGTCTCCACCACCTACTGATTATTGAAAGGAAGCTAGGTGTGCAGAAAATGCTTCCTACACTAATCTAATGAGGGGAGGAGAGTGCAAATTCAATTTTATCTTTACAATTACAGCTATGTTAACCCACTAACAGAGATATTGCAGCAAACACACAAAAAAAAGTGAGACAAAAGAAGAGAGACACAAGATATACGTGGGGAAAACCCTTACGAGTGAAAAACCCCAAACTCCAAAACATAGCTCAAATGTATTTTGTAAACAAAGAAGGTTACGATACAATCACAAAGCCAATGCTGTTGTAGGAGTCTTCAACACTCGTATCTGGAGATGTTCCAGCAGCATAACAGTACCTATCAAACCTGTAGTACTTCTCCTCTCCAAAGCACCTGTTTATAAAGAGAATACAAGGCAAAAATGGCTTCACATTGAGATGGGCGTCCAACATGGCCTCATGGCCTGAAACCCACGCCTATGGACACTTGTCCAACACTGTAGGATGCTCCTAACACTTGTCAAGTCACCCCATCCCAAGGATGTTGCTTATTTCCAAAATGGGCTATGACAGATGCTCTTACAACTCTTACAACCGTCATAGAATTTGTCATAGCTGTCATAACTTATAGTTGTAAGAGAATCTGTCATACATAGGCTATAAATAGCATATTCTCTTACATGTCATAGTCCACCTTGGGGCACCCAAAGATGCCTTTTTCAAAGACGCTTCTTGATACATGTCTTCACTTGTCATAGGATCTTCTATTTCTAACTCTTACGTTTCATAACTTTGTCATAGGATTTTGTCATGACTGTTTCGGTCAATAGTCCCTTACACACATTCCAAGATGCTGACACATGGCAAAATATTCCTACCACTAAGTGGGACACCTATCTCCTCATGTGAGGACAAATTTACATGTGGTCATATGCCATGTAGGATGACACATCACTGTGCCAATTCCCACAAGATGACAACATAGGATTTGCATCCTAATTATACAATAGGCAATAAATAAATAAATACAAGGAATTACCAAGGTTGAGACACCTTAATTCCCAACATTCTCCCACTTGTTGAACACCTTGTAAGAGCCAATAGAATTAACAGGACTTAACTGCTATAGGTCGAGAGGCCCACAGACTCCAAACACCATCTGAACTTCTCTGTGCTTACTGGGTTTGTCAATGCATCTGCAACATTCTTCAAAGTATCTACCTTCTCCAAATTTACCTTCTTATCCTCTACCATGTCTCGCACGAAGTGAAACTATACATCAATATGCTTTGTTCTGGCATGGAAAGTTGGATTCTTCGCAAGGCAAATCGCACTCTGACTATCACAACAAATCGTAATATGTCCTGCATCAACACCAATAACTGAACACAATCTCTTAATCCAAATGGCTTCCTTGCAAGCATGAGTTGCTGCCATGCACTCATCTTCTGTCATCGACAAAGCAACCATAGGTTGTCACTTACTCATCCAACTAATTGCACCACCAAACATAGTGAACATATAGGCACTGGTGGATCTCCTGCTTTCAATGCCACCTGCCCAATCATAATCCACAAATCCATGAATACAAACTAAATGCAGAGGTCCAGTAACATTACCATGCTAGCATATGGAATACTCGAAAGTACCCCTCAAATATCTGAACGCTCGCTTAACTACATCCCAATGTACCCGTCCCGGATTAGCCATAAATCAACTAAGGACTCCCACTGCTTGGGCAATGTCTGGTCTTGTGCAGACCATAGCATACATCAAATTGCCAACAACACTAGCATAAGGTACTCTGCTCATGTCCTCCACCTCACTAGGAGATTTTGGACAATCATTAACAAACAACTTTGTCCCCATTGAAACAGGAACACACAATGGTCTACAATCTGCCATGCTGAACCTATCCAACACGGTCTTCATATACTTACTCTGGCTTAACCAAAGTTTTCTGTTAGCTCTGTCTCTTCTAATTTCAATTCCCAGAATGTACCTGGCTGCCCCAAGATTTTTCATCTAAAACTGTACTGACAACTGAGACTTCAAATCAGAAATCATATTCTTACCATTCCTAATCAACAACATATCGTCAACATACAATGCAATAATGAGAATGCGATGATTATCAAATTTGTAATACACACAATGATCTGATTTCGATCTCAGATATCCAATCGACAACATAAAGGAATCAAACTTCAAGTACCACATCCTAGGAGACTGCTTCAAACCATACAAAGACTTCTTTAACTTGCAAACCAAATTTTCTTTACCTTTCTCTATGTAATGCTCTGGTTGTGACATGTAAATTTCTTCCTCCAAATCACCATGAAGGAAAGTTGTCTTCACATCCATCTATTCTACCTCTAAGTCATAAGCAGCTGTAAGAGATAACATAAATCAAATGGATGTCAGCTTTGCAACGGGAGAGAAAATTTCACCATAATCAATTCCCTCCACTTGTGAGCACCCCTTTGCAACCAATCTAGCCTTGTACTTTTCAACACTGCCATCTGCACCAAATTTCTTCTTGAACACCCATTTGCATCCAATGGGTTTTTGTCCATCAGGCAAAGGCACCAAGTCCCATGTTTTATTCTTTTCCAAAGAAGCCATCTCATCTTCCATGGCCTCCTTCCAGGAACCTGCATCTTTCATGCCCATAGCCTCTTTCACAGTTCTAGGCTCATTAGTGTTAGTAAGTAAAGCAAAAGCACAACTAGAATCAAGTAATGAATAACCAAACCTATCAGGTTGCTTTCTTATTCATGTAGACCTCCTCAATGGTTGAGTTTGAGGTTCTACTTCTTCTTCTGAGATTTTAGAGCTGCTAGAGCTCTCCTCATCCTTAGATCTCACAGGGTCTGTCTGTTTAGTCTTCTCAAGGGTAGAAGGAAACTGAACTGCATCTTCTTTCTTTTCTGTCTATTCTGGCTGTAGAACAACAAAAGGTGTTAGCTCTCTAAAGATAACACTTCTGCTATACAACACTTTTTTAGCCATAGGATCCCAAAGCTTGTATCCTTTCACACCGACACCATAGCCAATGAAAATACATTTAATAGCCTTGTTCTCTAATTTAGACCATTTCTCCCTAAGCACATGTGCATATGCCTCACAACCAAAAACATAGAGATGTCTAACTGAAGGCTTCTTACTAGACCACACCTCCATAGGTGTATTACCAACAAGAGCTGATGTAGGAGATCTATTTACCAGATAGCAAGCAGTGGCTACAGCTTCAGCCCAAAACTTTTGTTTGAGGCTTGCTCGTGTAAGCATACTCCTAGCCTTCTCCATCAGTGTCTTGTTCATCCTCTCTGCAACTCCATTTTGCTGTGGGGTGTATGGATTTGTCTTATGTCTTTCAATCCCTTAATCTTTACAGAACTTATTAAACTCTGCCGAACAAAACTCACCACCGTTGTTAGTTCTCAAACACTTAATCTTTTTACAAGTCTGATTTTCAGCAAAGGCTTTAAACTCCTTAAATTGACTAAAGAATTCAGTCTTGCTTCAGATAAAATAAACCCATGTCCTTCTACTGTAATCATCTATGAAAGATACAAAATATATAGATTTGGAAATCAAAGGAACATTAACAAGACCAAACAGATCAGAATGAATGAGATCCAATACACCAGAAGACTTGTGAGAACTAGAGTAAAACTGAACATAATTTTGCTTTCCATATACACAATGTTTGCAAAAGTCAAACTCGATATTACAATCATTTAACCCCTTAACAAGGTTTTTATTTTTCAGGGTTTGCAGACCCTTCTCACCAATGTGGCCATATCTCAAATGCTATAACATAGTCTTTTCAGCAGGAAGTTTAACTTCCAAAGCATGTGCACTACCATCAGAAAGAGTTACAACAAATTTCGTCACTGCTTGTTCAGATGGTGGGGATGAAATGATTGAAGCTCTTTTCTTCAAGTTAGAAGAACTATTGCACTGTGAAGTGCATGCCTCCAACTGAAATAGAGTACCTCTCCAAGTACCCTTCGCAAGCACCATAGATCCTCTAGTAATCTTTTATCCATCCTTCAAAAAGACAACCTACACACCTACATCATTCAACATACTTTTAGAAAGTAGGTTCCGTGCTAGGCCTGGGATGTGCATAACCCCAGTGATCCCCTTCACTCGTCCATTAGGGAATCAGATTGAGACTCTTCCATGACCAACAATCTTCAGATGAGAGTCGTCACCTAGGTACACTCTTCCACCATCAAACTCTTCATACCTTGTGAACCAGTCTTGATACAAGGTCATGTGGAATGATGCACCAGAATCAATCAACCACACATCATCAGATGCATGGGTGGCTAGGGCTGTGATGAAGGCATCACCATCATCTTGTGACTTGTCAGAATCTGAATCAGGGTCGGTCTTCTTTTTCTTTTTCTTTTCTTCTTTGCATTCCTTTCAGAAATACCCCATTTTCCCACAGTTCGAATAGAGAGCCTTAGACTTTTGAGGAGATTTGGATCTCCCCTTTTCACCTTTCTTGTCCTTCTTCTTCCCTTTCTCTTTGGGTCTTCCACGAGCTGCAAGAGCCTCTTTGGCTACCTCAGAAGACTTTCTCCACATCTCTTCAGATAACAATGAAGACACCACATCTTCCATCTTGAAGGTGGTGGTGGTGCTTCCGATAGCCATGACAAGATGATCCCATGAATCTAGCAAAGAACAAAGTAGGGTCATACACCGATCTTGCTCCTCCATTTTCACACCCACAGATGTCAACTGTGCAACAATCATGTTAAAAACATTCATGTGGTTCGCAATAGATCCTTCATCTTCCATCTTGAGAGCAAACAACTTCTTTTTTAGAAAAAAACTTGTTTAACAAGGACTTGGCCTGATAAACATCACCAAGCTTCTTCCAAAGGTCTTTCATGCTCTTCTCCTCATGGACATTCAACATGATAGAGTCAGCTAAATAGAGTGTTATAAGACCCTTAGCCTTCCAATCTTTGAGGTCTCAATCAGCTTGTGACATTGCTATAGGTTTTACACCAGATACGGTTTACCATAGGTCACGATCAATAAGGAGGTCTTCCATCTTGAGTTTCCACAACCAAAAATTAGTGCCATTAAATTTCTCCACCTCTAATCTTCTGGATGTGGTTGCCATCTCCTTCCTATATTAGATAAAAATACTCTACACAAACTCCCACTTAACTGAAGATTAGCTCAAAAAACCCCTACCCAGTAGCTAGAACCAAAACTGGCCAGGCTCTGATACCAACTGAAAGGAAGCTAGGTGTGTGGGAAACACTTCCTACACTAATCTAATGAGGGGAGGAGAGTGAAAATTCAATTTTATCTTTACAATTACAACTATTGTTAACCCACTAACAAAGATATTGCAGCAAACGCATACACAAGAAAGTGAGACAGAAGAAGAGAGACACAATATATATGTGGGGAAAACCCTTACGGGTGAAAAACCCCTCACTCCAAAACACAACTCAAATCTATTCCATAAACAAAGAAGGTTACAATACAATCAGAAGCCAATGCTCTTGTAGGATTCTTTGACACTCATATCTATAGATGTTCTGGCAGCATAACAGTACCTGTCAAACCTGTAGTACTTCTCTCCAAAGCGCTTGTTTATAAAGAGAATACAAGGCAAAAATGGCTCCACATTGAGACGGGTGTCCAACATGGCCTCATGGCCTAAAACCTACGCTTATGGAAACTTGTCCAACATTGTAGGATGCTCTTGACACTTGTTAGGTCACCCCATCCCAAGGAGGTCGCCTATTTCCAAAATGGGCTATGACAGATGCTCTTACGACTCTTACAACTGTCATAGAATCTGTCATAGCTGTCATAACTTACAGCTATAAGATAATCTATCATACACAGGCTATAAATAGCATATTCTCTTAAAACATGTCATAGTCCACCTTGGGGCACCCAAAGATGCCTTTTTCAAAGATGCTTCTCGACACATGTCTTCACCTGTCATAGAATCTATTTCCAACTCTTACGTGTCATAACTTTGTCATAGGAATCTGTCATGACCGTTTCAGTCAATATTCCCTTACACACATTCCAAGATGCCGACACATGGAAAAATATTCCTACAACTAAGTGGGACGCCTATCTCCTCATGTGAGGACAAATTTACATGTGGTCATATGCCATGTAGGATGACACATCACTGTGATAACTCCCAGAAGATGAGAACATAGGATTTGCATCCTAATTATACAATTGGTAATAAATAAATAAATACAATGAATTAATACAAGGAATTACCAAGGTTGAGACACCTTAATTCCCAACAATTATTTTAATTACCTTGAGGATAGTTGAAAGGAAGCCAAGTGTGCAAAAATCACTTCCTACACTAATCTAATGAGGAGAGAAGAGTGCAAATTCATTTTAACCTTTACAATTACAGAATGTTTAATACAACAACAGAGATATTGCAGTAATGCACCACATAAGAATGTAAGACAGAAGAAGAGAGACACAAGATATACGTGGGGAAAACCCTTATCGGGTAAAAATACCACACTCCAAAACCTGCACAATGTATCATCAAAAACTGTAATGGTTTACAATACACTTGCAATGCAAGCTCTCAAGAGTCTTTGACACTCGTATCTAGAGAGAAACTGGTAGCATAACAACACCTGTTAATCACTCTCTCAATCTCCTCTCCAAGCACTTGCTTATATTGAAGTTTTCAAGGCAAAACTGAACATATCTTGGAATGGGTGTCCAACTTGGCCTCATGGCCCAAAACCCATGCCTAGGAACACTTGTTCAACAATGCAGCATAGTCATGACACTTGTCATATCACCCCATCCCAATACGGTCGTCTATTTCCAATTTGGGCAATGACAGATGCTCTTACACACCAACTGACTGTCATAGAATCTGTCATAGCTGTCATAACTTACAGCTGTAAGAGAATCTATCATAAACAGGCTATAAATAGCATATTCTATTACAACATGACATAACTCTCCTTGGGGCTTCCAAAGATGCCTTCTTCCAAGATGCCTTGTGACACATGTCTTCACCTATCATACATGTCATAAAACTGTCATAGGAATCTGTCATGACCATTTCGGTCAAGATTCACTTACACACTAGTCAAGATGTTGACACATGGCAGAAAACCTCTACCACACAAAATGGACACCTATCTCCACATGGAGTGAGTTGACCATCCTAGTCACCTTACAAGTGGAGTGACAACTCATCGTGCCACTTCACACTAGATGACAAAACAGGATGTGCAACAAAATTACAACATAGGATAAGTAAATAAATTACATTACAATAATAAATGCAAGGAATTACCAAGGTTGAGACACCTTAATTCCCAACATTCTCCCACTTGTCGAATACCTTGTAAGAGCCAATAGAAAAATAGGATTTAACTGCTATAGGCTGAAAGGCCGATAGACTTCGAACACCATCTGAACTTCTCTGTGCCCACTGGTTTCGTTAATGCATCTGCAACATCACACTCTGACTATCACAATAGATAGTAAACTACCCTACACCAACACCAATATCTGAACATAATATCTCTTAAGCCAAATGGCTTCCTTGCAAGCATGAGTAGATGCCAAATACTCAGCTCAACTGAACTCTGTTATGCTCACTAGCTTTACAGAAGCACCTATAACATCTTCCAAGTGATCACCAACATGACAAAAGATTAGAATGCCAAAATATGGTGAAACACTAAATGCCACATAGACACACCAATGTATCCAACTTCAAACCCGTTAACAGAACATAACTTTGAAGTCCAAACATCTTCAAATAAGATCGAGCACGGATGCTCCAAAACAATTAGAACAACCATAGCTAGTTGTTTACATCCAGCTAAAAAACCACCATTGATAGAATTTTTGCACATGACATATTCAGCCCATCTTGCAACTCTCATCCCTGTATAATCCACTGTCCTGCTCAAAGTTACCTTCTCCCATGATAACAAACACACCAAAACCATTGATGTGCAAAAAATTTGAAGACTTTTGGTACTGCAGTCCAATGAAAAACAATCTACCAAAGATATACATACATCCTAGGAATCAAACTGCATGAGCAATGCCAACCAAAGAAACTCAAAGTCTACCAATCAGCACTTACATAAAAAGATGGCTTATAATCCAAACATATAATACAAAGAACAATCACAATGATATGCAACAAAGAACAATCACAATGATATGCAAACCAATTGCTACAAAACATAGCATACTTTCACAAATAATTTTTTGCTCACTCTCTCACCTCTGATCTTCTCCACTTCTCCCAAGTCCACATAAAAAAGAACACATACTGTTGCCAAAAAATAATAAAGTACAACAACAGTAGATGACCACAAACCCAGTGATCATACTAGATGAATAAGAACCTCTAGGAAGAAATATGAGACCATAAAGAGAAACTGCAAACCATATCATGTCCTTCTACCAACACCACCAAGTGCTAAGCTGTGCCAAGTATGATCTCCTTCACAAAACCCCAACTGAAAAGCCTTAAAAACACCCAACCATTCAATCTCATAAGATCAAATAAACATCAATATCGATGTAAGCCTCTCTAATCAAGGTAGATCAAACTTATAACCATTCCATAACAAGGAATAAGCCCAATCACATCTCATAAACTCCTCATAAAACAAAACATATGAATCAAGAAGATAAACATGCTAACATCCCTCAAATGAAACCTCTAGATCCAATAAATGTAGCTCAAGATTCATATCCATGAGAAATCAAAGCATAAAACAAAATGAATCTAAAATAACCTAGGCAATACCTATTAGAACATTTTCTGCTAAGTGAACTAAGAGTGGGGAATGAGAATGATCCACTGAGATACACCGAGTCTCATATACTCTCTCTAGGAACAATCTCCGCTCAAGTTCAAATATGAACTCACTTCCATAACAAGTGAAGGCTTCTCAGTCTTTCTGCTGAAATTTAAACATTCCAACACATGATCCCTACAAAAAGAGATCTCAAGCCTCACGTCAAGTCTCTCTAGTATCCATTAGCATCCATCAACCATTACATGCCAACTTCAAATGCATCCTGCAAAAACATGAATCTTCAAGCAAATGATTAATACTCAAAACCAAAGAGAACATACAAGATCACTGTCAGAACTCCCACTACACATCTGCATGATCAAGAAGCCCATCATGACATCATGATCAAGAAGCCCATCATGACATCATGATCTAGAAGCCCATCATGACATCATGATCTAACCATCTCCTCATAAGAAGATCACATACAACAAAGCGTACAATGATGCATACATCCTATCTCAAGAGAATCTGTATCATGCCAAAACTTTAAGCTAGCATCAAGAGTAAACCATGTCATAATAACAACATCTATAAACAAAGGATAAACATGTCATACTAACAAATCATAAACCCAACACCTCAATCAAGATGTCAACATCTCCAAACATATGAAGATAACCATCTCCTGACAACAAAACTGAAAATGTCAAAGAACTTTCAAAACCAAGAGATCCTCCATGACACCAATATCCACTGTAGAGGATCATCCATCACTTATGATGAATCCAACATCACTGCTGAAGCTCCCACTGAAACCGTGATACCGAGCTTATACAGGCATCATGATAACCATCCTCTCAATGAAGATCATCCATGGCTCTAACAAAATCTAACAATTGTCCTGTGTAATATCAGCAACACAAAAGAATAAAATAGAACCAAGATCTCCAAGTCAAGAAGATAAAACCATCACTGTCAAAAGCTCACACTAAACTGTGTAACCAAGCTATCCATGACATTATGATAAACATGCTATAAGTCCCAATAACTGACTATCCATGCACTCTAATTATTCATCCTCTTATCCCAAAGCAACATACCAAATACACAAATGACCATAGACAAGGCCAACTAACAAAGTCTGCATAAATATTGAATCAATCTTGTGGATATAGACAGTCCACATCCGAGTCATTCCACTGCAATCAAATAGGTGATCAGCCCACAAAATTGCATAACTCGTAGATCCCAAACATGAAACATACAAACTCATCATCACATTAGTAGCTTGTAAATTGAGATACCAAAGAAGACAATTTGTAGACTTCAAGACTCAACCATCAAATCAATTCTAGATTCAATTTGCCAACAAGTCCACAAACGAGTGATCGTAGTCAAGGAACTAAACAAGCATATGCTGTAGAAATGATGAGTGACTAATCACATACCAACATCTCCACACTGAGAAAGATACAAATCTCCTCACATTATCCACGAAGCATACATACAAATCTGTAACTATCTTGTATCCAAAAACACTCCCAAGGAATCATAATCTAAAAAATAATTTATTTGCAGATTTACAAAACCACAAGTTTTGATTAACCATGTAAAACCTACAAAACCAACATGTCATTGACATACATGCAGATCCATATCCACTTATCATCTGGAAAACACACAAGTCTAAAAATCACCAATATATTTAAACCAGAATAATGGAATAACATAGATAAGCATAACCATATATTTTTGAACAAAACATCTACAAAACCCTCAGATCAAATCAATATGAAACTGAGACATGCAAGTACATCCAACTAATATGAAATAGAGGTCCAGGAACTTTAGGCCCATTTGTAGGCCAACTCCACAATCATCACCGTGTACAAGCATACGGAGAAGCTAGGCTATTCTAGGAGCTTTCAAACCATCTAAAGATTAACTCCACAGCCTACATGCATTCGGGGTTAACAAGACAATGTCTTCTGATGCCAGGGACTAAAACCAAGCACCCAACATAAGCACATCAAACCATAGTCATGACAACCTAAGTTACTCCATGTGATCAGGGAGCCAAGAACGAACACCCAACATGAATACTTTACTGCAAACGACCATAGAATGATAGAACATAACCACCAAGCATACTGTCAAACAGGAGCTCCAGATCAATATCATACTAAATGTAACCACATGATCAACTCCATAACACTCCATCTTAAGTTTCCATTACTCACAATTTGTGTCGTAAAACATCCCCATCTCTATTCTTCCAGAAGTGCCTGCCATCTCATTCCTACAACAAGATTTCAGAATACTCTGCACAGACTCCCACTCAGCCTAAGATTAGTACACAAAACCCCTATCCAACAACTAGGACCAAAGAAAACTCAGCTCTGATACCAACTGAAAGGAAGCCAGATGTGCGAAAATCACTTCCTACACTAATCTAATGAGAGAAGAGTGCAAATTCATTTTAACCTTTAAGACAGAAGAAGAGAGACACAAGATATACGTGGGGAAAACCCTTACTGGGTAAAAAACCCCACACTCCAAAACCTGCACAATGTATTATCAAAAACTGTAATGGTTTACAATACACTTGCAATGCAATCTCTCAAGAGTCTTTGACACTTGTATTTGGAGAGAAACCGGTAGCATAACAACACTTGTTAATCACTCTCTCAATCTCCTCTCCAAGCACCTGCTTATATTGAAGTTTTCAAGGCAAAACTGAACATATCTTGGAATGGGCGTCCAACTTGGCCTCATGGCCCAAAATCCACGCCTAGGGACACTTGTTCAACACTGCAACATGGTCATGACACTTGTCATATCACCCCATCCCAATATGGTTGCCTATTTCCAATTTGGGCAATGACAGATGCTCTTACGCACCAACTGGCTGTCATAGAATCTGTCATAGCTGTCATAACTTACAGCTGTAAGAGAATATATCATAAACAGGCTATTAATAGCATATTCTCTTACAATATGACATAAACCTCTTTGGGGTGCCCAAAGATGCCTTCTTCCAAGATGCCTTGTGACACATGTCTTCACTTGTCATAGAACCTTCTATTTCTGACTCTTACATGTCATAAAACTGTCATAGGAATCTGTCATGACCATTTTGGTCAAGATTCACTTACACACTAGTCAAGATGCTAACACATGGCAGAATACCTCTACCACACAAAATGGACGCCTATCTCCACATGGAGTGAGTTGACCATCCTAGTCACCTTACAAGTGGAGTGACAACTCATTGTGCCACTTCACACTAGATGACAAAACAAGATGTGCAACAAAATTACAACATAGGCTAAGTAAATAAATTACATTACAATAATAAATGCAAGGAATTACCAAGGTTGAGACACCTTAATTCCCAACAATGGTTAGGTGGATTATTCTGATCCTAGGCTGGTTATCAGGGACAACGTGGATCTGAAAGGGTATGTTCCTTCTAGGCACAAGTACAAATCCTTCAACAATGAAATTATCATGGACAACACCAAACTCCCTAGCTTGCCTTCTCAAATCTTCTCTGATTTCTTCTTCTCCATCTAAGAATTTATCTATTTGATTAAACTTCTCATTACTCCTCCTATGCCTCCAGGATAGATTACATAAATCAATAATAATATCTTCTTGTTCTATGTTTAACCAATTTATGTTAGGTTGAAGTACAGGTCCAATTATCATTTGGAGTACCATAAAGACCACTTATAAAGAAACTAAAACATAGATGAATCCCCAATAGAGTCGCCAAAAATCTATTAGCATAGAGATTTGTCACTTAACTCCATATTCTCACGTCCACACAAATGACAAGTGTTCTAACAATTGAGTCCGATTGCAATGATATTTGTAACGACTCTCTTCTTGTTTTACAAGGCGTAGATACCTTTGAAAGATCATAAATGAAAGAAAACTATGTGTGCTTTTAACCAAAAAATAGAAAAGGTGGTGCTTTAAACTAGAAAGCAATAAAGGCAATGAATCTAAATAAACTACTAAAGAATTAGGAAGCACAAAGACTTCATATAATCACAATCATAAACTTATATTCTTCATAACATAGTCACTACTACAACCATTCATCAAAAGAAAAATAATTCACAACAATGAGCTTTAATAAAGATTTCCAACTACTCCAATATAAAACTACAATCCAAGAAGTTGATAGACATTCAACATAAGAAGAATATGCATTCATCCACCATAACACAAAGTTTACAATTTCATAATTCAACTTCTCAAGCTTCCATTCATATATTGAAGATAACTAAAAAATAGAACATGAAAAGATGACCTATCAACAACACAAAGTTTGCCAAAAAAGACCCTAATTGCATCGATAGGCTTGGTATATATAGTCTCGTCCCAAATAATTGTCTTTTTAAAACAATAATGGCTTCTTGAAGACAACCGATTTAAAATAACAAGTCTTTGCAAAAAATAGTTTTAGAGCATATTGAAAGAAAATAACACAAACATAAGAAATGCCATCATGTGGCAACATTTTGGTCCTCCTCACGAACCGCTTCAACTCCCTTTTCTTGTTTGCTGGCATTTGCCAGCATTCGCCGAGTCCACCTGTGCTCTAATTCTTGCCTTATAGCTCCTGTACCTAGAAATGATGGGAGTTAAAACTTTTCCACTTGGACTAATGGTAATATGTACCCGAAGTTTCCATTTACTTATTGTTCTCTCCACATCAGCTAGTCTCCTATTAACATCATCAATTTCTGTCTTGAAAGTTATGAGGTAAATTGCAATATTCCTGAGCTTTCCCAGTGACTAGCCATTAACAGTATCTACACCAACAATTTCTTCACTGATTGTCTTTTTAAAGCCCTGTTTTACGTATTTCACATCCAACAACTTTTCTCCACTTTCATCCACGATATCCACCTCTAAAATGGTACAATTTTTCCTGATGTCTACAAGGTTAGCAAGGCACTGATTGAGAATTCCCCTTATTTCACTATTATATTATCCAATCATAGACAACTTCCATTTGAGTGAATCCAACCAAGAAATAGAGTCATTTTCTTTAGGGTCATTCAAAATCTTCTTAGCTACCAAGATATTTGTATCAATCTTTATAATCTCCTGCACCTCCTTGGAAACCATGAGCAAGACACTCATCCTTTTTCACATTTTATAGATTTTCTGCTAACCCTTTCCTTATATCTGATATGAGAGCATATAATCTCATAGCCTCTTCAATGTACAATAGACAATCAATAGTAACATTTTCTATCCATTGTTCGATAGCTTTGGCTAGAGTTTGATATCTCTTAATTTGTTGTAACATATTAGGGTCCATTCCATCAATAGTAATGCTCAGAATTGCATCAGAAGACTAAGAAGTAATATTAAAAAAGATTGAATAAAAGAAGGCAGAGCATTCACCTGGGCTTGTAGCTTTGTATTCTCCTATTATTCGGCTTTGACTCTCTTTGCTAGCATCTCTATAGAAAATTTGACATGATATATGTCACCCTCAATAGTGGGAGGACCCATGTCAATCTTGCTCATATTGAAGTCTACTTTTGTGACTTCATGGTCATTTTTATCTCCAACTGGGTCTGCAATCTCTAGAATTTGATACCCTGAGGAAGAATCAGTCACCATCCTAGACATCCTCTTAGCCTTCTTAGGCTTAAGTGTAGTTTGTAGCAAATTTTCTACAATATCAATGTCCATGTTTGTCATAGGAGTATATCTCCTCTTCTTCTCAACTACCTTTTTCAACCATGAAGGTGATGGCAATACTACACCACTAGCACTTGCACCTAAAACAACATTATCTAGCTCGTTGGGAGCACCATGTGCAGGAGTCTCGTTTAATCCAGGGGAGTTTAGAGTTTCAAACAAAGAATGAAAAACACTATCTTCACCAATTTGTTGAAAAATCAAAGAATCATTACCAGGCACAGGGGAATTATGAGAATCCATATGATCAACCTACAACTGCTGTAAAGCATCTATTTCTTCTCTACTCCTGATCTCCTAGCTGCAGGCTCACCGTCCTATTCACATACACCTTTTAATCTTCTGTTATCTCCAGGCTCTTCTCCATCCCCACCTGACTATGAATCAACTATATGTCAAGTTGTCTCCATGTTGGTTGAAGTTCCTTGAGTTACAGGGGCCTGGGAGGTTCCTTGTTCTCTTGTTGTAGATTCTTTTTGTACAAAAGAAGATCCAACGCACTCTCAAAAATTCCCCTTTAGCCACCTCTTGGTCTTGTCCAAGACAAAGGAGGATCGAACCTTGATATCAATAACTTCTTTTTCAGACCATTGTATATAAGGTAGGCGTTTAGAGGCAACATCATGATATTCCTCATCAATTATATCAGAATTATCATCCACACCACTTGGAATATGTAGAGGCAAGTTAAAGGCATGGATTTGGTCTACAATTAGCCTCATCCAATCACTTCTTTGAACCTTTCTCTTATCAGCACAATCTTTCCAATAATCTTCCAAATGTGGCTGGTGCTCATATAGATTTCCTCTATGGAAATTCCTTTTAACAAAGTTTTTGCTATCAAAAAATGATCTCACAGACAAGGGGCGAAAATTGTACTCTGTCAAAATTCTTTCTATATTTCTGGCATTGTCTTTAGTTCTGCAAGTGAAAAATGATAACAACACGGGGAAAGTGTACCCCTTCTTCATTCCATGATATTTACCATTCATAGTCGCCATTTGACAACAGACTTCCAAAAGAATAAAATAATCACATGCATACCTTGGCAATTTTAATGGGGCATTTTCATAACCCCCAACTCGAAGGTAGGTAAATCTGTCAAAGTAAATATAAAAACTCCCATATCTCATCACCAATGAAGCAACTTTAGGAGAAATTGTCAATTCTGAGTTACCTTCTATTTTTCTTACACAACATAAGGAAAGCATCATTAACATGGTGATAATCTTTTATACCAATTTCTCTTTGCAATTGAGGGAAATATTCATACACAGGTGTATCTGGTGTTTAAGACCCTTGAGTCCTTAACCCAACTGTAATGTCTCCCATTTAGCTCATTGCACCAGTGGACCAATATTAGCCTATTATTCGACTTTCATAGGCTAATGGAGCTGTTTAGGAAGTCATTCTAGGGACTTACTATTTATAGTAAGTCATGAGTCAAGTAGTTACTATTTTTGACAAGGCAGTTGTGGGGGTCCTTGGCACAATATTCATGGTCTCAATATGACTAGAGCTTAAAATGATATAATATAAGTCAAATTAAATATTTAACTTATATTATTTTATGAGGCTTCAATATAACTTTAAGTTATAAAGTATTTTATAAAGTGCAAGTTGTAACTTAAAGTTACATGCCTAGGGATGAGTGCCCCTCATGGAGTGATAAGGGGTTGGATTATAATTTAAAATAAATAAAACAAATCCCTCTTGGGTGTTGGGGAAGGAGGCAAATAAAAGACCAAAAAAGAACTTCATTTGGTCATGTTATGTTTTGTGAAAATTTCTCTCGTATTGAGTTTACCCGTGCATTGGGATTGAGCTTGGCTCTAAGGTTTTGAATATCGATTTGCAGAGATGAAAACCTTTGCAGATTCACCTTTCTTCATGCATGAAAGATTGCATCAGGAGAGGATTGGAGGAGCTTCACACAGGAGTTCCATTTGGGCTTTCAGGAAATCCATTTTGGTGATTATTTGAGCTTGAAGTGAAGATTTTTGGAGGAGATTGCTATTGTAGATCAGAGTATAGATTTGAAGGACTGAAATGAGTATATTGTGGAGTTTCTATTGCTACTGCAGTGTCATTTTAGGCTAGCCATACCTCTTTCTTGCAGGCTGTACCATCTGGGAGGCTATACTCTTCTTGTGGGGCAGATTTGGCATTCATTTGGGGTCGTTTGATATTGGAGATTGGTTGGCATAAGAAGGAAAGAGTTTCCATATTAGAACAAAAGTATTTTAGACTATTTTTGTTTATCTGCTACTGGTTTAGATAGCCATGGAGGCCGTACCATCCTAGGAGGATGTGGGTGCTGACTATTTGCTTTCTTCACTGATTTGCGGTGTCTATTGCTCCAAATCTAGGTGTCTAGAGTCATTCTATTTGTTGCTGCTGATTGTAATATCTAGTACTTGCATATCTTAAGGTTGTGAGCATTTCTATGGTGAAATATAGTTGGTCCAGCTTCAGCCTCAAGACAAAGTTGTGAAACTCCATCTGGGTATGTACTTATAATTCATATCTTGGCTAAATACAATCTGGGTTGGTGTTACTTTGTTGATATCTATTCTAGTTTTTCTGGGTTTTCCATATATGTTGCATTTTCTATTCCAATGTTGCAAAAACCACACATGCAAAAACATGTAGTAAAACCCTAAACAACAAAACATCAAAAACACACAAAAAAAAAGAAAAAATTAGTCAGACAAACATATACAGAGGGGTGTATGTTACAGTGGTATCAGAGCAGAAAATCTTGCCATCCTGTGAGGTTAAGTATGACATGTAGATGATAAAAATGAGACATGCGACCTACAGATAGATATGATTTTAGACTAAGACTAGGAACACATAATTCACACAGGACACAGAGAAGAGAGGTACCACAGATAGAAGAACCTGAGCATCCAGTACCCATAATAGATCCATTTGAATCAGAGATAGAGGTTGCTGCTACTGAGGAAGGTTCCCAAGTTTCATGAACGGACCCTTTTTTAGGTGAATTACCACTAGTGATAGAACCTACAGGAGAAATGGGTGATAGGGAAGTTGAGGAACCTAGCATGCGTGAGATCCTGAATGTACTCACCAAGAGCTCGTTGGCTTTAGAAAGAGAATTGAGGGAGTCTCGACAGGAGTTGAGAGTCACAGGCAGAGATAGCACATACCCTCGAACAATTGTGAGATGGAAGGAATAATAGAGATAATCACTGTGACAGGAACAAGTACAATGGAGGTGACAGGAACAGAAACAATGACGGTGATAGAAACAGAAACAATGACGGTGATAGAAACAAAAACAATGACGGAGACAGGAATATGAATAATGTGGGTGATCGACACAATGGTGATAGGAACCAGGGAAACAGGAATAATGGGGACAGGAACCAGGATGACAAACACAGGTTCAAAGATGATGAGGATGAGGCCTCGGTTACTCAAAGGAGGGCCTCATATTTTACAGTAGGTGATAGACCTGGCATTCCGACCTTTGCTCCCAAGAACCAAGTCCTTGAACAGGATCCCACACAGGTTAAGTTTCAGGAGGAGATTTTGATAGATTGGAGAGCTTCTAGTGTAGAGTTCAGGGCAGAGATGACCTTTGTAGAGTACTCTGACATTAGGATAAAGATTAGACCTCGTAGGGGAGGTAGACCTTAGAACCAGGAGTTGCAAAAGAAAGTGAGCAAAATGACACTTCCCTATTTTGATGGATCGGGTAAGACCACCACTAGAGCTTGGGTCCAGAATTTAGACAACTACTTATAGATTAGTCCCATGCCTGAGGAGGATGCCATTACTTATGCAGCTTTGCACTTGGAGGGAGTAGCACATAAGTGGTGGAGCAATGGGAAGGTCACACTGGGTCACGATTAGATCACTTCATATGTGGAGTTCATAGCTAGACTGATCGACATGTTTGATAAGAAGGACCTAGAATTATAGTTTAAGGAGTTGGCACAGCTGAGGCTGAGTGGATTAGTTGACTCCTACATTTATGAGTTCCAAGACCTATCCGTTATGGTCCTAGATATTTCTGAGAGCAGATTGGTTATTCTCTTCATTGATGGATTGTCAGACCCACTTCATGGTTGGGTTAAGGATTTTGACCTTGCTTCACTCTAGGAGGCCATGAAGAAGGCCCAAGATATGGAGTCATCAGTGTGTAGGAGAAAATTTTAGTCCAAGGGGTTTCCACATAGGTGGGATAAGGAGAAGGAGAAGAGACCCTTCCATAGAGAGGTTGAGCAGCATAAGGACAGATCAAATAGGTTAACAGATGATCAACTCAACTAGTACAGGAGGAAGAGACTTTGCTTCCATTGCAAAGAACCCTGGGATCCCTCTCATAAGTGCTCACACAAGGCTAAGGCCAAGTTGATTGAGTACTATTCAGCTGAGGAGACTCGGTTAGATGCATCTGATTCAGATTCAGATCAGCCTTCCGATAATGGAGATAGTGGAGACGAGAGAGCTTCACAGCACAGTGTTGGTAGTGGAGGTACTATTGCCCATCCATCTAGTTTCTAGAAGGTTGGTTCTTTCAGGGTGCGTGGTGTTCTTTGTGGACAACGCATTATTACCCTCATTGATGTAGGAGCTACACATAATTTTATTGACGAGGGGTTGGTAGCTCGTAGGGGGTTGAAAACTGAGGAATTCAAAGACTTTAAGGTAATGGTAGCTGACAGATTCAAAATGTAGTGCATCAGGAAGATATCAGGATTGAAAATCATCATGGGAGAGTATGAGTTGGTAGATGATTTCTATGTTGTTGGCATTGGGGATACCGATGTGGTCCTTGGCATGCATTGGATGATCCAGCTAGAAGAGTTCACCATGAATGTAAAAAATATGGAGATGATATTTGAATTCAATGGGAAGAAAATATGCTCGATAGGCATATTAGATGGTGGACCTCGGGTGGTATCATTGAAGAGGATGTAGAGACTATTGAGACATGACCAGGTAGAGTGGGCAGCAGAGTGCCTTATTATGCCAGAGTCCCCACCACAACAGAAGGGCAGTTATCATCCTCATATTCAGAAGCTTCTATCCAAGCACAGTAAGGTGTTTGGAGATATACCACCAGGACTGCCTCCTGATAGAGGCATAGAGCATGTGATCGAGCTAGAGGATGGGACCAATCCCATCATGATCACTCCTTACCGTCATCCGAAGAGGCTCAAGGATGAAATTGAAAAAATAATTAAGGAGCTACCAGAGATGGGACACATCCGGTCCAGTAAGAGCCCATTTGCTTCTGTAGTTGTTCTTGTCAAAAATAAGGATGGGACAATTAGGATGTGATCAACTATAGGGCATTGAATTGTTAGTTTTAGGATAGACAACTAAGAGGGGGGGTGAATCAGTTGTCACAAAACTTTCTTTTCTTTAAACACTTAAATCCTTTTTGTATTTCAACAGCATAATAATAATTCAATCATGGAAGTACAATGCAATAATTTAAGAGTAGAAACACATTGACACATATGACACCAAGATTTTAACGTGGAAAACCTGGTTAAGGGAAAAACCACGGGGTGACTACCCCAAGATTGTATTCTCTATTAAAAGAATATGAGGAACAAAATGGCACTTGCCAATTAGGGCTCACTGCTTGAGCACACTGCTCACAAGAGGCCCACTGCCTATAGGAGACACATTGTCTACAGAATAATAAATATTACATACTTAAACTGAAGTTTAGCATCTTCACCATGCTTGAGTTAGTTCCATTTAAGCTCAATACTTTTGCTCTACCTTTTGCTCTTCTCCTCTCTACCACACTCTCATCTCTACCAGAATACTTTGAAATGACTTCACAACTCTTATTTATACAAGACATCGACTTTGGGATAATCATCAAAGTTGGCACAATACATACTTTATTTATTACAGAGCAATTACAGAAATACAACTTGACTTGTTACAAGATCTTCATGCGTATCACCACACTATCAGCCACACATATCTGGGACTTCAATCTTCTTAGAGGAACTCTCCATGCTTCGTAGAGCATCTTCGAGATCATCCACAAGATGTGTAAACATCCGGTTGGCCATGTTTACGAAGAACATCATCACCCGGAAGTAAATCTTTAGTTACGAGCTCAATCTTCAATGTGGACCATCAACACGAATTGGACACAATCCAGAGACCTCCACAAGCTTTCCTGAAACACCATGAACATCCACACCACTTCTTCTTACTGAAATCATTCTCATTTTCTTCCAGAACCTCAAGAACATAGTCTGTCATTACTGTCACATTGGAATAAATGCTTGCAGACCTCCAGACCATGAACAAATTGAGTTGTCAATTCACATTGGTTTCCTAAACACTCCACCAAATCTGCAGAACAAGATATTGCATTTCCAGATCTTACCAGACCTATTTGTGTCACTCTGTCACCTCTGAACATTTGCTAGAACCAGTTTTACTCATATGGCCATAACTTCTCCAAATCTTCATGCGGACCTCTCAAATCTTGACTGGATCATCTTTAGACACATATCTACAAACCCTTTGATGCGCATTCTCTAATCTTTCATCTAGCTAGGATCTTCACTTCATAGAGCTTCATTGTCTTCACTGTTCTTCTCTATTTCTGATAGGACTACTTTTCTCAATATCCTCAGCACACAGCTCATCCAATCCTTGACATCAATGCAACAGGAGTATGTTGACATCAATGATAACACCGGTTAGGTCCATACTTGCAACAATCTCCCCCTTTGTCATTGATGGCAACATATGATGTGAAAAACTGTTTCAACCATCAAGACAAGAACTTCTCCTCACTGATTGACATAGCTCCCCTATCAACAACAATCATTCATATGTCTTCTCTTCCTTTACTGCTCCCCCTTTGAACATCAATCACTTTTTTTTCACATGTCTTCTCTCCTCCTTTGACATCAATGGCAAAGGGCACATACTTGCATCAATCAGAATCATACAGACTACTCCCCCTGAATAGCAGCTTCCTATCATCAATCTGGATCACAAGATATGACTGTGAGATCCACCGGACTGATGCACATCAGTGCACCTTAATTTAGAATCGAAGGGGTAATCACCCCTAACTTCTCCCTGAGATACTCAAAAGAGTCCTTAGGTAGAGGTTTAGTAAAAATGTCTGCAATCTGATCCTTAGAGGGCACAAACTCCAATCTGACTTCATTCTTGTTCACCTGCTCTCTCAAAAAGTGAAACTTGATGGATATATGTTTTGTCTTTGAATGCAACACCAGATTTTTTGATATATTTATTGCACTTGAGTTATCATAGAAGATTGTGATAGGTTCCTCATACTCCACTCTAATGTCTCATAGCATTTGTTTCATCCACAATACATGAGTACAACTACCTGCTACTGCAATATGTTCTGCTTCTGTAGTGGATAGAGATATTGCCTCTTGTTTCTTGCTTAGCCAAGAAACCAATCTTTTCCCCAAAAAGAATGTACCACCACTGGTACTTCCGGTCATCCAAATCTCTTGCCCAATCTGCATCTGTATATGCATGAAGAGAGAAATCATGATCTCTAGGATACCATAAACCATACTCAACTGTTCCTTTTAGATATCTGATAATCCTCTTGATTGCCATGACATGAGATTCCCTAGGATCAGCTTGGAATCTGGCAACAAGACCAACAACATTCATAATGTCAGGTCTGGTTTGAGTAAGATACAATAGTCCTCCAATCATTGACCTGTACTTTTTTTGATCAGCCTTAGGAGAGTCATCATCTTTGCTTAGTTTACATCCAGTTTCCATGGGAGTATTCATTGGTTTTGAGTCTTCCATCCCAAATTTCTTCAACAATTCTTTCACATATTTGGTCTATGAAATGAAGATTCCTTTCTTTGTTTGAGTGATTTGCAGACCCAAGAAGAAATTCATTTCCCCAAACATGGACATCTCAAATTCACTTTTCATTTGATTTGCAAAAGTTTTGTACATACTATCTCTTCCTCCAAAAATGATATCATCAACAAATACTTCAACAATCAAGATATTTTCATGATCAATTTTGAAGTATAAGATACTATCAATAGTACCTTTGTTGAAACCAATCTTCAAAAGATGCTTATCCAGTCTTTCATACCAGGCTCTTGGGGCATGTTTGAGTCCATACAGTGCTTTCTTCAACTTGCAGACCATATCACCATTATCAGACAATTGAAATCCATCCGGTTGCTCAATGTATACTTCTTCTTCCAAGTCACCATTCAGGAAGACAAACTTGACATCCATCTGATATACTTTGAAATCCTTGAAGGCAGCAAAGGCAAGAAATAATCTGACTGCTTCAATTCTTGCCACCAGAGCAAAAGTTTCTTCAAAATCAACTCCTTCTACTTGAGAGTAACCCTTGCAGACCAATCTAGCTTTGTTTCTGACTACTTCACCATCTTCATTCAGTTTATTCTAGAACACCCATTTGGTTCCAATCACATTTTTGTTTCTAGGTTTGGGAACAAGATCCCAAGTGTGATTTTTCTCAATCTGCATCAATTCTTCCTTCATTGCTTTAGTCCAGATTTCATCATTGCATGCTTCACTTACTGTCTTTGGTTCAATCTTTAAAATCAGATAATACTTTTCTGAATCTTGAGCAATCCTTCTTCTTGTTTGAACACCTTTGCTTTTATCACCTATGATCTGGTCTTTAGAATGATTCAGTCTTACATACTTTGGAGTTTTGGGAATTTCTTGCACTTCCATTTCTTGGACAGGTTCATTGAAGCTTATCTCTTTTTCTTGTATTTCAGGATTCTCCAGATCAGTCTGGATCTGAATTTCAGAAGGGGCTTGAACTTCTTGGACCAAAACATCATTTTGATCATCTTCTTCATATTCATAAAACCTTGAAGGTTTTTCAATGCCTTCATCAACCTTCACATTTGTACTTTCTATAATCTTTCTCAATCTCTTGTTATAACACCGGTATGCTTTGCTTTGAGTAGAATAACCCAAGAATATTACTTCATCACTTCTAGCATCAAATTTACCAAGGTCTTCATCTCTTTTAATGTAACATTTACTACCAAAGACTCTAAAATACTTTACAGTGGGAGTGATGCCAAACCAAAGTTCATAAGGGGTCTTACCAATATTGCTTCTGATTTGTACTCGATTAAGAGTATAGATAGCAGTGCTTATAGCTTCTCTCCAGTAGATCTGAGGAACATTTTCTTCCATCATCATGGTTCTATATGCTTCCTGGATGGTTTGGTTCTTTCTCTCCAGTACTCCATTCTGCTGTGGAGTTCTTGGAGCAGATAACTATCTTTTTATCCCATGTTTCTTACAGAATTTTATGAACTCTCTGGATGTGAATTCTCCACCTCTATCAGACCTAAGACACTTTATGTTTAACCCAGTTTCATTTTCTACCATAGCCTTGAATATTTTGAATATCTCAAGAGCTTCAGATTTCTCTTTTAGAAAAGTCACCCACATCATCCAAGAATGATCATCAATTAGTAACATGACATATCTATCACCTTGCAAAATCTTGATTCTTGCCGGTCCACATAGATCAGTATGTACTAACTCCAACAATCCGGTAGAAGATTGTTCCTTACTTTTGAATGTGACTTTGCTTTGCTTACCCAACTGACATTGTTTGCACAAACTGTTAGTAGGTTTCACCAGTCTTGGAAGATCTCTTACAACTTGAGTTTTGCTTATCTTGATGATATTATCAAAATTCACATGACACATTCTCCTATGCCATAGCCAACTCTGATCAATTTGAACAAATAAACAACTTTTGCCAGTACCAACCAAGTGCAAGATGTTACCTTTTGTTTGAGTACCGGATGCAATCTCTGTTCCAGAACTTTCAAAGATCTTACATTTTTCATTTTTGAATAAGAGATCATAGCCTTTGTCCACCAACTGCCCAACACTGAGAAGATTATGCTTCAGACCTTCAACATAAAATACATCACTGGTTTTGTTCTTTCCATCAAAAGAAATAGTTCCTCTGCCTCTGATTTTGCCAGTAGAATTATCACCAAATTTTACAACTCCTCCTTGATATCTTTCCAAATCTATGAACTTATTTTTGTCACCAGTCATATGGTGGGAGCAACCACTGTCAATGACCCAATCATCCTTTTCTTCAACTTGGGCAGCCAGAGCTCTTTCTATCATTTTATGATTGACAAATTCAGAGGGCATTGGATCTTCTTCCTTGATGGCAATAAACACCCAGTCACTTCCAGATTTGTTTTGTCTCTGATTCATCATCTGTTACTCCTTCATCATCATCTTCATGAACATAGTAACATTTCTTTTGGAATCTTGATCTGTTTGGATTTGTCCTTGAAAATCTTTCTGGGCATCTTGAGGCAAAATGATCAATCTTGTTGCAATTGAAACATTTGAAGGGCAACTTTCCTTCATACTTACTAGATCCTCTTGGCAGTCTTTTTGCAATAAGGGCTTCATCTTCTTCCAGATCTTTTCTTGTTTTTTCATACCATGATAGTTTCTTTGAGGAGTTCTCTCCTGGATCATACCTTTGTTTGCCTTTTATAGAGGCACTAGCTTTGAATGTAGATTCAGTCTTCAGGGGTACATCTCCAAACTCGGCTAATTCAAATGCAGCTAATTTTCCAACCAATTGATCTCTTGTGATATTTGATAAAGATCTGAACCCTTCAATAGAAGCAACCTTGTGTTTGTAAGTAGGAGGTAGGGATCTGAGAGCTTTGGCAACAATCTCATCTTCATCCAAGGTTCCACCAGCACACCTAATGCCACAAACAAGCTCATTAACTTTTGGCATAAATGTAGTGATATTCTCATCTTCATTCATCTTCAGGTTTTCGAATTTTCCTTTCAGACTCTGTAGCTTGGCACACTTAACATATTTGTCTCCTTCATGTAGAAGTTCCAATTTTTTCCAAATCTCATATGCTGTTTTTAAATCCATAACATTTGTCAGCTCTGAATCAGATAAGGCACTTAGTAAAGCTTCTTTGCCCCGAAGATTGTCTTCAACATCTTTAATTTCATCTACAGTTGTCAGACCACTCTTTGGAGGAACATACTTATTTGAAGTTATGGTCCAATATTGCATTCCCATGCATTGTAAGTGACATTCCATGTGGCTTTTCCAAAGAGTGTAATTAGTTCCATCAAACCTCAGACTATCCTTCTTGTAGGAAGACATCGTGGATCTCCTCAAGCGGTTAAGCTCTTTTAGAGGAGCTTAGCTCTGATACCAATTGTTAGTTTTAGGACAGACAACTAAGAGGGGGGGGTGAATAAGTTGTCACAAAACTTTCTTTTCTTTAAACACTTAAATCCTTTTTATATTTCAACAACATAATAATAATTCAATCATGGAAGCACAATGCAATAATTCAAGAGCAAAAACACATTGACACATATGACACCAAGATTTTGTGGAAAACCCAGTTAAGGGAAAAACTATGGGGTGACTAACCCAAGATTGTATTCTCTGTTAAAAGAATATGAGGAATAAAATGGCACTTGCCAATTAGGGCTCACTGCCCGAGCACATTGCTCACAAGAGGCCCACTGCCTATAGGAGACACACTGTCTACATGATAATAAATATTACATACTTGAACTGAAGTTCAGCATCTTCACCATGCTTGAGTCAGTTCCATTTAAGCTCAATGCTTCTGCTCTGCCTTTCACTCTTCTCCTCTCTACCACACTCTCATCCCTACCAGAATACTTTGAAATGACTTCACAACTCTTATTTATACAAGACATCAACTTTGGGATAATCATCAAAGTCGGCACAATACATACTTTATTTATTACAGAGCAATTACACAAATACAACTTGACTTGTTACAAGATCTTCATGCATATCACCACACTGTCAGCAACACATATCTGGGATGTCAATCTTCTTAGAGGAAATCTCCATGCTTTGCAGAACATCTTCAAGATCATTTGCAAGATGTGTAAACATCCGGTCGGCCATGTTTAGGAAGAACATAATCACCCGGAAGTAAATCTTCAATTACAAGCTCAATTTTCAATGTGGACCGTCAACATGAACTGGACACAATCCAGAGACCTCCACAAGCTTGCCTAAAACACCATGAACATCCACACCACTTCTTCTTACTGAAATCATTCTCATCTTCTTTCGAAACCTCAAGAACACAGTCTGTCATTACTGTCACATTGGAATAAATGCTTGCAGACCTCCAGACCATGAACCAATTGAGTTGTTAATTCACATTGGTTTCCTAAACACTCCACCAAATTCACAGAACAAGATATTGCATTTTTAGATCTCATCAGACCTATTTGTGTCAGTCTGTCACCTCTGAACATTTGCCAGAACTGGTTTTACTCATATGACCATAACTTCTCCAAATCTTCATGTGGACCTCTCAAATATTGACTAGATCATCTTTAGACACATATCTACAAACCCTTTGATGCACATTATCTGATCTTTCATCTAGCTGGGATCTTCACTTCATAGAGCTTCACTATCTTCACTATTCTTCTCTGTTTCTGATAGGACTAATTTTCTCAATATCCTCAGCACACAACTCATCCAATCCTTGACATCAATGCAACAGGAGTATGTTGACATCAATGACAACACCGGTTAGGCCCATACTTGCAACATGAATAAGAAAACCATAAAAAAATAGGTATCCTATCCCGAGCTAATAGATGAGTTGCATGGTGCTTGCTATTTTTCTAAGATAGATCTTAGATCAGGATACCATCATATTCACATGAGGACAGAGGATGTAGAGAAGGCTGCTTTCAGGTGTCATTATAGCCACTTTGAGTTTTTGGTGATGTCGTTCGGTTTGGCCAATGCACTTGTTACCTTCCAAAGTTGCATGAACCAGATTTTTAGACAGCAGCTTCAGAAGTTTGTATTGATCTTCTTCGATGAAATATTGATTTTCAGTAGGACTTGGGAGGATCACTTGAGACATTTGGAGGAGGTGTTGAACACTTTGGAGAGTGAGTCCCTCTATGCCAATGAGTCCAAGTGTGACTTTGGCATGACAGAGTTGCTCTATCTAGGTCACATTATCAGTGCAGATGGTGTCAGGGTAGATCCAGATAAGATAAAGGCAATTGTTGATTGGCCCCCACCTACAAACCTCACACAACTTAAGGGATTCTTTGGATTATGTGGCTTTTACAAGAGGTTTGTAAAAGGCTTCTCACAGACAACAACACCTTTGATAAATTTGATAAAGAAGGGAGCCTTTGTGTGGTTTGATTCAACCCATCAGTGCTTTGATCATTTCAATCACTTAATGTCTACTTGCCCCGTGCTTGCGATTCTTGATTTCACCAAACCATTTGAGTTGCAGTGTGATGCTTATGGAGAGGGAATAGGGGCAGTGCTTATGCAGGAGAAGCACCTGATAGCATTTGAAAGCATGAAATTTTGGGATGTTGAGAGGAGTTATTCGGTGTATGACTAAGAGATGTTGGCCATAATGCATGCATTGGCCAAGTTCAGGCCTTATCTGATTGGAGGCAAATTCATAATCAAAACAGATCATAACAGCATCAAATATTTTATGAACCAGAAGGATCTGAATGACAGGCAGCATAAGTGGGTGAGCAGGTTACAGGGATATGATTTTGACATCGAGTATGTCAAAGGCAAAAGGAACATAGTTGCAGATGCCTTATCACGTCAACCTCACTTATGCTTAGTTGGAGAGATCTCTGCTAATTGGAGGGAGATGATTATAGCAGAGTATGCTAAGGACTCTTGAGTAGCAGGAGTCATTGAGGGCACTAATCAGGATGAAAGGTATTCTGTGGTGAATGACTTGATTATGTACAAAGATAGAATATTCTTAGTGCCTAATTCATAGTTTAAACATAAGGTGATAAAAACTTTCCATGATACACCAATGGCTAGCCATCCTGGATTCTTCAAGACATATAAACAAATTCGGGAGAGGTTCACATGGAAAGGAATTAAGGGATGAAGTGCAGAAGTATGTTCGTGAGTGTCCTATTTTCCAGGAGAATAAGCATGAGCATACTTATCCAGCAAGATTATTACAGCCATTACGTATTCCCAATCAGAAATGGGAATGTATCTCCATGGACTTCATCACAAGGTTGCCTAAGGTGCAGGGGAAGGACTGTATATATTTGGTGGTCGATAGACTCACCAAATTTACACATTTCTTTGCTATTTCAGCAACCTTTACAGCTGCTCAGGTGGCTGATTTGTTCTTCAGGGAGATATTTAGGTTACACGGGGTACCCAAAAGCATAGTTAGTGACAAGGACAACAAGTTCCTGAGTATGTTTTGGCAGGAGTTATTCAGACTTTTTGTCACTAAATTAACTCCTAGTACCAGTTACCACCCACAGACAGATGGCCAAACAGAGGTGGTGAACAAATGGTTAGAGGGGTACCTACGCAATTATGTGTCGGGGCAGTAGAAATCTTGGATCAGATGGTTGCACCTAGGGGAGTACTGTTACAATACTACTCATCACATGTCTATTCAGATGACTCCTTTTAGAACACTGTATGGTTATGATGCCCCATGCTTTATAGATCTCTTGCTTGGTGATAGTCGAGTGCCTAAGGAAAAGGATCTCTTATAGGACAGTCATGACATCTTAGGGGAACTCAAGGAGAATATATAGTAGGCACAAAATTAATAGAAGTTGTATGCTGATCAGCACCGAGTGGAGAGGAGTTTTGAGGTTGGAGACATGGTGTATTTGAGGCTCCAACCCTACAGGTAGTCCACTCTCAAGAAGAGTGGAGCAGAGAAGTTGAAACCCAGGTTTTATGGTCCTTTTAGGATTATCAGAAGAGTGGGTGAAGTGGCATACAAGCTTGAGCTAACATTAGACAACAGGGTGCACAATATATTCCATGTTTCCAGATTGAAGAAAGCTCTTGGCCGCAACATAATTCCTTTAGTTAAGCTTCCACCATTGGATGAAGAGGGGAAATTGATCTTAGTACCAGAGGCTATCATTGACACCCGAGAGAGACACTTGAGGAAAAGGGTTATTAGAGAGTACTTGGTCAAGTGGAAGAATTTACTAGTGGAAGATGCCACCTAGGAGAGTGAGTAGATAATGTAGCACCCTGAGTTGAGGTTGCTTAAGGACAAGCAATCTTGGGAAGGGCAGATTGTAATGTCCCCCATTTAGCTCATTGCACCAATGGACCAGGATTAGCCTATTATTCAACTTCCATAGGCTAATGGAGGTGTTTAGGAAGTCATTCCAAGGACTTACTATTTATAGTAAGTCATGAGCCGAGCAGTTACTATTTTTGGCAGGGCAGTTGTGGGGGTCCTTGGCACAATATTCATGGTCTCGATATGACTAGAGCTTAAAATGATATAATATAAGTCAAATTAAATATTTAACTTATATTATTTTATGAGGCTTCAATATAACTTTAAGTTATAAAGTAAAGTATTTTATAAAGTGCAAGTTGTAACTTAAAGTTACATGCCTAGGGATGAGCGCTCCTCATGGAGTGATAAGGGGTTGGATTATAATTTAAAATAAATAAAACAAATCCCTCTTGGGTGTTGGGGAAGGAGGCAAATAAAAGACCAAAAAAGAACTTCATTTGGTCATGCTATGTTTTGTGAAAATGGCTCTCATATTGAGTTTACCCGTGCATTGGGATTGAGCTTGGATCTAGGGTTTTGAATATCAATTTGCAGAGATGAAAACCTTTGCAGATTCACCTTTCTTCATGCATGAAAGATTGCATCAGGAGAGGATTGGAGGAGCTTCACATAGGAGTTCCATTTGGGCTTTGAGGAAATCCATTTTGGTGATATTTGAGCTTGAAGTGAAGATTTTTGGAGGAGATTGCTATTGCATATTAGAGTATAGATTTGAAGGACTGAAATAAGTATACTATGGAGTTTCTATTGCTGCTGCAGTGCCATTTCAGGCTGGTCATACCTCTTTCTTGCAGGTCAAACCATCTGGGAGGTTGTACTCTTCTTGTGGGGCAGATTTGGCATTCATTTGGGGTCGTTTGATATTGGAGATTGGTTGGCATAAGAAAGAAAGAGTTTCCATCTCAGAACATAAGTATTTCAGACTATTTTTGTTTATCTGCTACTGGTTTAGACAACCATGGAGGTCGTACCATCCTAGGAGGATGTGGGTGCTGACTGGTTGCTTCCTTCACTGATTTGTGGTGTCTATTGCTCCAAATCTAGGCATCCAGAGTCATTCTATTTGCTGCTGCTGATTGTAATATCTAGTACTTGCATATCTTGAGGTTGTGAGCCTATGGTGAAATATTGCTGGTCTGGCTTCAGCATCCGCATGAAGTTGTGAAACTCCATCTAGGTATGTACTTATAACTCATATCTTGGCTAAATACAATATGGTTTGGTGTTACTTTGTTGATATCTATTCTAGTTTTTTTGGGTTTTCCATATATGTTTCATTTTCTATTCTAATGTTGCAAAAACTGTACATGCAAAAACATGTAGTAAAACCCTAAACAACAAAACATCAAAAACACCAAAAAAAAGAAGAAAAAATCAGTCAGACAAACATATATAGAGGGGTGTATGTTACACCAACCTAGACAACCACTTTGCTAGCTAGAATGTAGAACAAATATGAGCACATGTAGAAAGAGACATTTTGATGGAAGTTGGCCAGTTGCTCATTCAATTGATCATTGATCATTTTATCCCAGTCGATATGTTGTTACTCGCTACACACCACCAAAATAAACTAGCACGTCCACTTCTCAAAAGAATTAGACTCTACATTTCTGACAACAAGGTGCAACAGAGTAATCATGTCTAAAATTTCTTCCTTGAAGTGTGCTCTCTTTAAATTACTGGGTACTTGAGATTTACCCTTTTTCTCTACCTTCAGCCAATTCTTCGCAATAGAGTTCAAGCACTAGTCTTTCTTCTAGAGAAAATAATTCCAACCCATGGTGACATACATCTCCACGAATTCCTCCCTATTAGGCAACTTCAGGGCGCGAGAAACAACTTCAACATCAATTTTTGTAATCACAGAGTCGTTGAAGGCTCTTATTTCCTGTGATTTAGGGTAATAATTCTTTGCACATGTAATAACTAAGTCCAGACATGGCACAACAGGTGGAAAAACCCCAACACAAGCTAACTTGCTTGTTAGAATCCTCTCAAGTATCAGTGATATGGGGTTTTGCTCTATCTGAGCCAAGAAATCCTTCAAATCCACATGACCCAGCTCAATGTCTTTCACCTTAGCTAAACCGTTCTTAATAATGGAGGCAATTGGAAAACCCTGATACTTATATTTCATCCTTACTAGCTTAAGAAACTAGTAAATGAAAGCCTCTATCACAATTAAGGGTACCAAACTAATTCCGAAAACATTTGGGGAAAACAGGCAATCTGGACTCATGAAAAATAGAAATTCTTCCCACTAAATAGATTCAAATCTATCACATCAAAGAACAAGTGAGAAAGAGTGTCAATTAGCTGACCTTTATGAGCCCCCGTGTATGATAGTTTTAGGAACGCTACGCTAGAGCTCTCCGAAGTATACCAGTAACAATGTAGAATGAGATATTTGTGAGGGTGGGAACCCTTATAGAAATATTTCAATAAATTTAATTAATTTTGACAGTGCGTATGACTGTACAATTTATAAATTGCCACTTTAATTCCTCCTTTGTAAAGTGTAGTGATTTTACTTTTCAAGACATTTTGTGTTTAATAAAATGGACAGGTGTCGCTTTCCTATACACCACAATAAATAGAAAGTTGATTTTTAAACATGTGAGTCAGGCACTTAGTCAAGGAATTAGAGGATTTCAAAACTTGTGAACCACTAGTCGGGAGTTAGGAAGTTTGAAGAACTCCTGACTCGCTATTTATGAAAGACTTAACACTTTGAACCAACACAAGACCAATGACGGAGGACTCGACTCATAACTTTGAAGAAGAGTCAGGAAATCGATAAGTTCTAAAACTTTAGAACTTGCCGACCAAGGTTTGGAAAAACATAAAATCACTGACTGTGAAGGAAAAACACTTAAGCAAAGGTCGCGACTTAGTTTAAAGGGACAAAACAATAAAGAATAAGGGAGGAAACATGTATTTGACATATAAATGGTAAAAATTCAAAAATTTGGTAACACAGACAATAGAAATCCATGTGGTATTATGTAGTAGGAGGATCTAAGATGGTTGAAATGAATGAAGACCATGAGCATAAACTATGATATGGAGTCAAAAATAAAATTTGCACCCACTCATTCACAATTGTGATGTGATATGCACATGCAAGTATATTGTAAGCAATTGATGTTGTGATTAGCACATTTGGAGTTGTATGTATTTAAAATTTGTAATTTGAGGTATATTTTTCTTTCACAAATTGTTGTAGGAAGTGTATTATATTTTCCTTGCAAGGTTATTGGATTTTATATTTAGTTTTATGATGGGTACAAATTGTATTTGTTCATCATTACTATGTATAGTTCTTTTTCTCTCACCCAATTTATTTTATTGCACAATTGATGTACTAACTATGTAAATGGCATACATGCCATTTATAATACAAAACTTAGAACAAGTGTTATGCAATATATTTTCACAATAATTAAGATTAACAAAAAAATATTAAATCTAGTAGTTTAGTCCTTGCATAATTTTGCATAAGTTGAAATATAGAAATAAATTCAATAGAAATATTGCAACACTATAATTTCATGTCCCACCACCTAAAGGTTTGCACAATCACTAATCATAATCACTAAGTTTTGAATATCATTAGCACTTATATGTAACTCACACATTTGAATTGGAACTAATATTCCAAGCATTTCCATTTTCATTGAGAAATGGAGGCGCATTTGATCTATAAATGAATACCATTATTTTCCATTGAAGAGATTACATAAAATATGTAAGCATCCTTATATCATTTATGACATAGACATGTGGAAATCTTTTACTATAGAATCATACCATGTAAATAACATTTAATGGAATAAATACCATCTCGATTTGGTTCAAAAGCAACTAGTTGCTACATTCAAATAAAAAACTATAAATATTTGTTACAAAAAACTCTAACAACACATTAAAAACCCACAATTACAACATTATTTTATTAATCTTGGTTGGTTGCATATAATTATTCATGTTTCACATCATTTAATTGTAATAAGGTATTCTTGATTGAATATGTATAATCGACATTAAGTATTCATTATAAAATATGTATCAAGCATTTATAATAAGTAAAGGCTTTTGTTATGTACTATGTTATTGGACGAGAAACAAATGTAACATACTTGACAACATATGAGCTCTTTCAACACAATTTTTTGCATATTATTAACAAATCACCTTTTCATGCAACACTATGATGTAACATTAAATTAAAAACATTATCTATTTGACAACTTTCAAAACATAATTAATGTAATTGACATGCCAATGCACCCCAAATATTTTTCACATGTTGTAATAACAAAAATTGCATATTGTGCAACTTTGTTATTATTTTTTGTGTCCATTTTAGCCCAAGCCCTTTCTTATGCATTTTTGTGATGTTTTGACCCCTTATCCTTAATTCGAGTCATCCCTAGTCATCCATGTTCCCCTTTTCCTTGTCATTCCCATGCATTTGTTTAGAGTTCCTATGAGTTCATTTCATTTAATTTTTATCCCATTTCCATGTCCTTAATCTTTCTTTAATTTATCTCCCTTTTCTCCTTAGTCAGAGCATTAAATGTTGTGCCTAGACCTATCTTATGTTAAAATCCCCACATTATCCTTCTCAAAACCTACTTTGTTGAACCTAAAATTAATGTGATCACCCACCATAAGATGCCCCCCTTTGAGCTTAGTGTCTCTTGAAAATTGAGCTTGATTCTCTGTCATTCGGTGAACCTGATGGATGCCACTAATGTAGCCTTCTAATTGCTACAAGCTAGCTTCTTATCTGATTTAAATCCAATAATGGTTAGGTCATCTTCCTCCTTCACCTCTATAGATGATACTGTATACACCTAAAAATGACATGACTCTACTCAAATAAATATTTTAAATATTTATTTCATCTTCATATTCCTCTATCAATAAATAAATAAATAAATAAATTTATTTGATTCACTTTCTCCCATTTAATTAAATAAATTACATTTATTTAATTAATTAATTCCTCCAATATCAACTTTATTCTTCTAAATAATTAAATAATTTTTATTATTTAATTAAATCTTCCATTCTTCTAAATTTAAATAAAATGTAAAATTATTTAAATTAAATCTCCACAAAATAAAATATATTTTAAATATTTTATTTATTCCTCAAAAATATCTACAATTTAATTATGCTTTCTTATCTTCTAAAAAATCTTCAAATCTTCTAAAAATAAATTCCTTGTCATACAAAAGCAAAAGCTGAGTTCAAGCAACTTTGCTCTTAAATTAGAAAAAGATATTCTAATTTAAGAAAAACAAAAACTCATCCTCATCAAGAAAGTAGTTAACTCAACAAAGATTCTTTTTGAATGACACATGTCTTTCTTCTATTCGCCCACGTTCCCTCAAATATCCTCCACCATTGATCTTGTTATTTCTTCTACACCATTGATTCTCTCTCACACAACTCTATAAATACAACACTCTTCTTCTTCATTTCATATCCATCATTCGAGTAAACTTATGCTACAGGAACTATAGCGTGCCATTGGCACCCCATTGCATATCACTTCAATCATCCATTCACATTGTGTTGAAGCTCATCTTCAACACAAACAAGTATCCTAGCCACTTCTCCTTGTCATCTTGAGGAATCGAAGCAAGGAAGCGAGGCTCTTGAGGCCATCTTCATCACCACAAGATCAAGAAAGAAAAGGTGAACAATGGAAGTCACAAGGTAAAAGGTTGTAAGTATCTTCTTTATTTTAAATCCTTTTTATCTTCATATTTCATTGATGTTTGGGTTTTTATTATTCATTTGATTATTCCCATTTTTACCCTTACATTTCTGGCGCCCACTGTGGGGCCCTTGCCCCTAATCTAACCAAAAATTTGAGTTTCAAGTGACAGGTTCTGTACAGGCTTCCGTACAGGTCTCTGACAGGTTCATTCGGCGCATACATCCTCTGATCTGACATGTTTACCTCCTGTTACGGTGCTTACAAACTTACGATGCATAGAACCTCTGAGTCGGCGCTTTCACCTTCTGTTCCAGCACATTCAGAGTTACAGCGCATACATCCCCTGTTTCGGCACTTTTACATCCTGTTCCGGTGCCTGCGTAATTTCGGTGCATGCACCCTATGATACGATGCTTTTATACTATTTTACGACGCATTTGTTAAATTAACGCATTTGCATCTTCTTCCTGCACTTTGACAACTGTCTTAGCGCATCTGTACAATGACACATACAGACTCTGTTTCTACGCATTCAAACTATATGGCGGCGCATCTGATCTGTCACTGTGGTTTTTAAGAGTTCTTCTGATTTTCTTGATTTAGGCTAATGTTTGTCTTGCAGGATTAGAGGTTGGAATAGATCATTTAGCTGCATTGATTAATTCACTTAGATAAATTAAGGGAAAAAGTAAAAAAAATGCATGCATGCAAAATCTCACGTAGTCTTTAACTAGGAGGATAGTAACTGAACCATTGCTATCTTTGCATTGTTGCTTTCTTTCCTAGTTTAGAATATTCTTATCTCACAAATAGAAATGAACATTGCTATCTTTAAACACTTCAAATTTAACAAATGTGTGAGTGCACAAGTAGATAGCCCATTTAGTTTTTTTCCTTTTAACTAGGTTTGGATTAATCACTGTCCTCTGTGTTTGTTGAATGACAATAGGCTTATGCTTTCCCATTCACTGGGTGACCAGAACGCCAGACTTGTTATTCCATCTGTACAACCTTTAAAGGGGTGTGCCCTTGGATGCCCGCCTGTCCAAGTGGGAACGACCCTGAGTGGAAACAGGCTAAAGTCAAGCCCTACCGATCCACTTTAAATAAACTGTGCTTGAGGCAAAAGCTTCCTGCAACGAGTGCTGCTATGTTACACCGATGGCCAACCTCCCCCAAAACCCTCCAAGGCGTAACCCTTGGAGGCTGGGAGACTCCATAACGGAGAGTAGTGCCGCCACACGTGTAACCACTCGAATGGTTGCCTTGACTACTAAGCCAATTGTTTAGTATACCAAAAACCCCTATTTGTTGACAAAAAAGGTAGAGCCTTTGAAGCGGCCCCGATTCATGTGATTCTTAGTAGAGGTAGCAGGGACAATCCTAAGGTTTGGTGGGGGTACGAGCCTAAGGAAACCTAGATCTGGTATGCGTGAGAAGTGAGTGCTGTGGAGGGGAGCCGGTGCTACCAGATCTTGGAGCTACATGCTTTGAATATGCACAGCCAGGGGATTCAACAAATACTATCCTATCCAGTCTAGGTTGTACTTGTTCTTGAGTCAAAAAGTCCAAAATACAAAAAAAATAACAAAAGATAAAATCATGAAAACTTCTATTTGTTTGCTGTGTCTTTTGCCATAATTGAACATCAGAATTCAAAAAGACTAAGTTTTCAACCAAAAAAATAGAATTTTTTTGAAAAACATTCCAAAAATTTGCAAAACCAAGACAAAAACCAGAACGGTGCTTTTGATTCAACCTACAACGCATTTGCTAAGACTTGCGACGCATTTGATAACTGTTGTGTACTTTTGAAAATAACCAGATTGGCGCATTTGCTGCAACCTGTGGCGCATTTGCACCCTGTTCTAGCACATTTAATTGCTGCGCATCCAAAATAGAGAGCTATTCCGTACCTTCCAAGAGCAAAATTTTCAACTTTTCAAACCTGTCTCAATTTTTCCAAAATCTAATCAGAATCGTGCAAGTCAATCATTTCCCTCTTTTTCCACATCATAATTGCTTTTCCCACACTACATCCAAAATCTCGCAAAATTCTTCCAAAATCCAACAAGGTTAGAACCAAGCTATTCTTGATCGCATCAAACCTCAAACAAACCTAGTGAGTCTCCACTACCAAGTATTACTTATCCTTTTCTCTCGGAACTCCACTAGTGGCTTGTGCAAAACTAGTCTACATCAAGTAAACAGATTTCTATCATCCTTACTTCGACTATCATTTTTTTCACCCAACTTGTTTGACACAAGTTAGATCTAAGGAGAACCTTGCTCAAACCTTGGCACATTCTAGCACCTTTTGTTCAAAACTTTCAAACTCACTCCATCCCATCTCTAGTCACCTTGCATGGTCTTAACTAGATTGCAAAAACAAAAACAGATTGAAATGGCTGAGAAAACTCACAAATGTGATGAGGAAATTTCTACGGAAGAAGTCCTCCAAATGTAGCAAGACCGAAGATTTCAATGCTTAATGGATAGAGTACTTGCCCAAGATCCTACCAAATACTTTCTATACCTAGCACATCTAGGAGTCAAGCTCCCTAAAGATTTTGACGTAGAAGCTCTAAAAGAATCTGAGGAAGAAAGAAACCCTGAGGGGAGCACACATGAGGAAATACCCGTAGACAAAAGCAAAGCAACCACTGATTCTACGGATGCTTTGAGCTTAATGACCCAATAAATCCAAGCTTTACAACAACAATTTCCAGACATGCAAATAGGAGAATCAACTAAGCATTACTTCCTAGAGGATATTTCACCATATCCTTTTGATAGGACCTTGATCATGATACCTTTCCCCTCTAAATTTGAGGTGCCAAAATTTGATAAATATCAAGGAAAGGGTGATCCAAGGGACCACATTAGGGAATTCAATGCTGCTTGTCTTGAAGTCGCACACAATGATACTTACCTTATGCGACTGTTTCCAAGAAGCTTAGGAGGACAAGCCATGGAGTGGTTTTCTAGACTACCACCCGGCATTAGAACATTTAATGAACTTGTGGACAAATTTGTCACACACTTCTCCTATAATATTGAGCATGACACCTCAATCTTAGATCTTTGTAACACCAAGCAAAAAGGTGGAGAATCTTTCGCCGCCTTCCTACAAAGTAAGGTCATTGAGATGGGTCTAATCATCGAAAAAGCTTTAATCACAAAAGGTCAAATAAAGCTCTATAAGGACACTCCTAGTACCAACACCAACGTGGATAAACCAAGATTTTGGACAAAGAACAAAAACATTGTGAATGATGGGGTGGTAGATGCCAATAATGCGGCACCAAAACAACCAATCTTCAACTTATCGACTCCTCAAAACAACCCCCCACAAAACAAACCAAGAAACACTAAATCAAGGTTTACAAATTTTCAACCTAGGAGAGAATTCACACCTTTGGGAGAATCATTGGAAACCGCCCTATGGAAGTTAGTCACAAGTAAGATCATAACGCTTCCAACTGCACGGGAATATGAACCAAAAGTCAAACCTCCTTGGTGGAATGACAACGACTTCTGTGAGTTCCATCGAAACAGGGGGCACAAAACCAATAACTACATTGCACTCAAACACACTATCCAAGATTTGATCGAACAAAACAAAGTGTCACTTGATAGACATACCTCTAATAGTGATCATTAGGCATTCAAGGATCCTCTTCCCAACTATGAGTAGGGAGGACCTTCCAACCAAAACAACAGTGGATCTAACAACGCAATTTACACAAACATCAGCTTTGACTATGTTGTTAACCATATCTTAGAAAGTGATTCACGTATCAATGTGATCACTATAAAAAAAGATCCGGATTGCAATGTTACCACCCGCAGTAATAGAGTCACTCTTAGAGGAGCCTCTGCCCCTCCGGCTAATCAGTACAGTATCTCAGATCAGCTACATAAGACACCTGCACATATCTCCATTCTAGAACTTCTCCGTCTGTCTCCGTCCCATAGGGCCATTCTTGACAAAGCTTTAGCAGAAGCCTCCATTCCAACAAACCTTGCTGAAGAACACTTTCAAACCATGGTAGGTCACATTACCTCACCTCATTCCCTATCATTCACTGAAAAGGATGATATGTCAATCACCCAACCCCATAATGCCTCTCTTCATATCCAAGCCTTCATACACAAACACAAGATAAAGATAGTCCTAATCGATGGAGGAGCTAGTTTGAATATTTGCACCTTGAAGCTAATCCTTACATTGGGGTTTTCAGAAAAGGCTATAGATCCAAAAAAGAAAATCACTATCAAAGCCTATGATGAGGAGGAGAGAACTTCCAAAGGAATTGTTATTTTACCAATCAGAGTGGGACCTATAGTCAAAGATGTGGCTTGCCAATTCCTTGATATGGAGCTAGCATATAACATTCTTCTTGGGAGACCATGGATACACGCTTTGAAAGCAGTACCATCAACATACCATCAGTGTATCAAATTCCCCTATGAAGGTCAAGAGATCACTATACAAGGTGACCCCAATTCGTTTCAGTATTGCAACTCCATTGAATCTAATCCTGAAGTTGTGATCCCTAACAACCGTGCCTCTACTTCATCTTCTTCTCGTGTTGATCCAACTACACTTGCTTCCTCTTCAAAAGCTTCTCAACCTGACCTCAGACTCAAAGATAAGGGCTTGGGTGAATACACAATCTCTCAATCCCTCTGCTTGGCACAACTCCCCCTATCTCCCAATCATATGGAAGACCTACTCTGAGCAAACCCAAAGCAGATAAAACTACCAAAGGTTCGTTTGTCAAATAGGGAAGCCTCGAAGATGAGAGTGATGAAAAGGATATCCTACAATGGTTATACAAGGATGAAGGCAGTTCATCAACACAACAAGACCATCATACCACTATACAAACTGAACAATATGGTCAAGGATTCCAAATGCTACAAAGAATGGGATACGAAGGACATGATCCACTCGGTTCAAGAAAAGATGGTATCGCTGAACCCATCCAACCTTATACCTTGACAACCTGAGACACTACAGGGCTAGGATACACTGGCACATCGAGAACCAACAGAGCAAATAAGAATAAAGGCAAACAACCAGAAACATCTACTAGTAATCTAGTTGATCAAATTCAGCAACTGCAACTAGGGAGTGAGACTGATTCCAATGAGTATGAGTGGGATAGTCTCTTAGAGCTATCTTGTGATGAAAAAGGTATCGATGTTGTCCATGAGTATGACCCAACTCATGCAAATGAGAGACAAGATCCAAGGGCTAGACCGCTAGAGTTCGTTTCGCATAATAACGATGGTGAAAGTCATGATTAAAGAATGATACCCCCTTGATGGATCCGCTAATAGAGAGTACCATCGCAGACTTTGTCCATGCTTTTAACAACTCTATCTTAACCATCAACACCATCGAACCAGACCAACCTGACTATCCCTTACCATTGGTGCACCCCGAACTCATAGATTGGGACCTACAAGGCACTACCCCTGAGCTTGATACCTTTGAGAATGATGAAGCCATCATAGACTATCTTGAGCTTAGAGATCATATACCCGCAGGTGACCACAGAGCTGGCTATGCCATAGAACTCAACGAGAAGGCCTATTTTGGAGAGAGTGCCAATCCTTTTAGTCTCAAAAATGTCAAAATGAAAGAATGATTTAATGGTGAAAACCACTCTACAGAATGATTTAATGGTGAAAACCACTCTACGGCAGTGTTAGATCATGAAAATAGTAAAAATATAGATGTATCCAATGGTGAAAACCTCTCTGAGGCGCTGAAGGATGGAAGGATTGACCCTCTACCCAATCTTACACATCAGGAGAGATCTTTAATCTTGATAGAACTAGCAGAGTTGATCAATGTCAGCACAGGTGGTAATCCCAGAATGATCCACATGACACAGTCTTTCACAGAACAAGAAAATCTAGCATTTACTGACTTCTTCAAGAGAAAACAAATCAACTTTGCGTGGACATACGCAGACATGCCAGGGCTAGATCCAAATCTCATAATGCATCACTTATCTTTAGCTCCAAGAGCTAAACTAGTAAAGCAAAAACTCAGAAAGATGCACCCACATGTGGTCCTCATGGTGAAAGAAGAGCTAAAGAAACTATTAGATGTCGGATTCATTAGACCAATAGACTATCCTAAGTAGGTTTCAAACATAGTACCAGTGGCCAAACCAGACAATAGAGTCTAAATATTCAATGACTTCAGGGACCTGAACAAAGCTTATCCGAAAGATGATTTCCCCCTGCCAAACATTGATATGATTGTAGATCTAACGACAGGGCACACCATGCTATCACTAATGGATGGTTTTTCTAGATATAACCAGATAAAAATTGCACCTGAAGACCAACACAGGACTGCATTCACATTTCCTTGGGGCACCTATTGTTGGTGTGTCATGCCATTTGGTTTGAAAAATGCCGGCGCAACATATCAGAGAGCTATGACCACAATCTTCCATGACATGATGCACACTATAATGGAAGACTATGTTGATGACATTCTGGCTAAATCACTCACAAGAGAAGGACACTTGGGAGTATTGGACAAAATCTTCAATAGACTGGAAAAGTTTAATGTGCGCCTCAATCCAAAGAAGTGCTTGTTTGGAGTTACCTCAGGTAAGTTACTTGGATATATAGTGTCCGCTAATGGAATCGAAGTCGACCCAGCTAAAGTGAAGGCCATCATGGAAATGCCGCCTCCTAAGAATCTCACTCAGCTAAGGTCTCTACAGGGAAAACTACAATCTATCAGAAGATTCATTTCTCAATTGGCAGACAAGTGCCACCAATTTTCTCACCTTCTACATAAGAATGTCCCTTTCAAATGGAATGTGTGAGGCCGATTATTTTTCCTTCCTTATTTTGATCGTTATGCATTTCAGTTGATGACATTATCAGACTTTTAGAGACTATGGTTTCATTATGCAGATTTGATTATATCTCCTGATTTTGATATGACATTGATTAGACATATGGTGATTTGATTTGATCATATTTTGATGATATTTTGTGATCCGACATACGAGATATATTAGATGATGTTTTGTGATGTGATTTCTAGTTATTTATGTGATGATGATTATTTGACATGTGATAGAAAATACATTTTAATTCAGAATTATGTTATAGATGATTATTGTTGTATTTAATGGCATGAATTTAATTTCAGTTGCTTCGGATATGATTATCATGATATGATTGACACTTGATCGAGATGTGCAGGATTACATTCCCAGGCCACGGGAAATTGGAGGTAGAATTCACACATATGTTAATTCCTGTGAAACTGATCCATTCCCAAGAGGGATAAGGATCACGTTTGAAATTGAGTGTTGATTTAAGTGCTTGTTTAATTTTAATCATTTTGGCCTAGTGCCCCTTGGTTTAATTTAATTATATTATGTGTTGTATAATTTTTATTGACTTATACCACTTGGTAATTATTTTTATTTTTGAGGCCATTTAAAGTGGATTTATGACCCCCTTGGTGAACCTTAGTGTCCCAAAATCTACCCTAGGTGGTTACCCATGGGTCTAGGGTCAATTTTGACTAACTAACCCTTGGATTAACTCACTTTTGGTCACTCTAAACTAAGGTTTAGTCAAAGTGACGAAATTTGAATTAGATAAGGTGGGAGATGAGTCATGCTTTGGGAACGACTCATCTCCCTTCCCAAAGTTTGGGAATCCCTTCCCTAGGAGGACTTGGGAGGTCTCCAAGTCTCCCAAGTGTGTGGGATCTTCCTCCAAGACTCTCACACATGTGTGAGAGCACTTTGGAGGGAGATGGCTCTCTTAGGGCATCCCTTATCCTCATAGAGGTTTGGAAGGGAATGCCACCTCACCACTTGTTCTCTCACACATGTGTGAGAGCACAAGTGGATAAGGTGATGATTGAGATAGAATTGGAGGATGACACTTGTCACCCTCACATTTCCTCTCCCTTGCAAGTGGCATAGGAGGAGGAAGGAGAAGGTGACAAGTGTCACCTTCTCATTCCTCAAGGCTAAAATTGATGGCCTATATTACCTCCTCTTGTTGAGGAGTGTGGGGTTCTTGCATTTTGGAGTTTCTTTCTATTTTGAGCAATTTAGGGAAGTTAGAGGTATTCTTGGAGTTTGGAAGGTTTGGAGAAGCTTGGAGCTCATCACCAAACATGCTTCTATAATTAGGGCTTTTGAAGGTAAGCTCTATGTCTTGTTCTTTACCCTTGCTTATTTATTGTGGTATGTTTGTAATTTTTATTGTTTGTTGTTTCATTTTCTTTATGTGGGATGGGAGTTTGGTGAGAGCACCTCCATTTGGAGGTAAGGCTCAACTTGTTTGAGGTAGGGGAAAGGAACCTCCTTGAGGTCACTCCCATATTGTGTTATTTATGCCTTAAGGGCTTCTTACTTGTTGTGGAGATTATTTAAATGACAAGAGTGCCATGGAAGTTTATTTTGAGATATTTGAGGAGTTGTGTATATGGAGGTTTTGGCTTGAGGCCATGAGACTTGGTATTTTGGTGTGGCCTTTGAAGTAGAGGGGTCCATTCCCTACCCCCATCAAACTCATTTTCATGAGTTGTGTTATGTGTTTATCCTTGGGGTTTCATTGTTGTGTTGTTGTTGCTTGATGTTTGTTGTGGTGTGTTTATATTCATGTGAATCCCTACCTCCCTAGCTCGGGGGTGACCCTCTTGCGGGTCTATGGTAGGGAGGAGGGCATTTCGAAGTGGCTGGGTTTTCCTCCTTGTTGTGTTTTATTTGCAGGTGTTTAAATGAAGAAATGGAGTTAGAGAGGAGACCAGTTTTGTGTTTCTATAGTTATATGTTGTTGGCTGTCTGAGCCATGGTCTTTGTGGCCCTATTGTATTTATTTTGTCAAGTTTTATGCCCTTGGAGTAGGCTGTAAAAAAATGTTGAAATGTAAACATTCTTTCTATTTTATTTATGAGCTGTTTATTTCCTATGTTGTGTAGTTGGGTATTTTGAGTGATGCATGTGAATTTAAATATATTTTTGGTTCTGTCATTTATTCTTTGCACAAAAAAAAATATCTATATAAGTTGCTGTCTATGTTTTAGTGCAAATTAGAAAATATGAAGGAAAATATAATGTAATTCTTTTCTGTTATTTTGTAGTGAAATTTCTATGTATTAGTTGCTGCTATGAAAAGAAATTGAGTTGTTAGAAATTTAAATAAAGTTGTAATTTACTTACCCTATTGGTTGCATCAAAATAAAGGATATATTTTTGTGTAGTTAAATTGTTTCAAATTTTTTTCTTTTCTTTTCTGTATAGTATAATTGCAATATATATATATGCTTCTGTATTATTTTATGAATCTAGGCAGAAAACTAATATTCCATGTAGATTAAAAATTAGTGTTGGGAAGTAGTAGTATGGGTGTATATATATATACACACACACACACATATTGGAGTATATATATAAATATATATATTTATATGCATCTATACTCATTGGAAAAATAAACTTGCTGTGCTTTTTAGGTCACTGTATATCTTTAAAGAAAGATGAGAAAAGTATTTTTTTACTGTGTATATGCTGAGATTAAAAGAAAATATAGAGGTTATTTATTTGTTGTATATATATATATATATACTAAAGTAGAAAATGTAATTATACTGTGATTTCAAGACAAAAAAAAAGAAAAAGATATTAGAGATAGAAAGATTAGGGCACAATGAGAAAACAATAGCATAATATTAGGGCTTTTCTATTTTAGCAAACCAATTTTAAAAAGGAGTTAGGGCAAGAGGTTTATGTGAGAGAGTTTATTTTATTTCTTATTTTTAAATCCTTTATTTTGCCTTGCCTTTAATTTTTTTCTTGTGCTACTTTTAATTTTGTCTAATTTAAATGGGATTGGGTATTTTTATTTTATGCCTTGTGAATTAGAGTTTAAAAAGGGAATGTTTGATTTTGTTTTGGGGAGTGTATTCCCTTGGATTTAACTTTGTTTTTATTATTTATTTTATTCCCTAGAGTGATTTTATTGTTTTATCTTTTTATCATTTTTACTATTATTTTATGGGAATGAGTATCTTAAGCTCTTCCCTCCTCTATTATTCTGAGTTCGTTAATAAATGTATTGCCGAAATTATATTTATTAACAGATTCAAATTCGAAATCCATTTTAGCGTCATGTAATTATTTTATTATTTTATTTCAAATTTTTAATCTTTTTATGCAAGGTCAATTTATTTGACCTTGGCAGGATATTTATTTTGTTATTTTAAATTGTTTTAAATTTGTTCTTAAGTTTAGATTTTTATTATTAAATTTTATTTAATTTTCTATTGGAGTTTTATTTTAAAAATTTTAAGTCGATTATTGAAAACGTATTATGCTGTCAAATTTTTCCTAGATTTCTAGGGTTTTAATTTTACGACATTTTATTAACTTTTATTTCACCATTCCACTTTAATCATGCGTCCATCTTACCATAGTTCTTAATCATTATTCGATTTCATTTTGATCTAAGTTAGGGTTAGTTTTTGAAGCTGGCGGAATTAACTTCACACCTAGAAAACTTAGGGTTCGGATTTAAAATCTTTCTAACCCTAAAAGTGACACACTTTGTGTCGCATACCCCCTAGACGGCTATCATCACACAAGGGACTACGAGGGACAACGCACCTCCCTGAATTATGTTGACATGTTTACGCCTTATGTGTATTGCCACCGAGCACGCAAACGCGTGCGAGGGGGTTCCTAGGGATAGGTAGAAAAGTTTTTCGTAATTCGTGTCATGACTACATGGCAAATGTGGACATGACATGTGTGTTGTGTGTCGTGACCGCATGGGAAATGCGGGCATGAAAGAATGATTCATGTGAGCAAGTATTTCAATAGTTAAAAGAATACCTAATGAAGCCACCTGTACTGATGCTACCGATTCAAGGTAAACCTCTGTTGCTATATATCGCAGCTACACCAACAACTCTGGGAGCTCTCCTTGCACAACAAAATTATGACAGAAAAGAACAAGCAATCTACTATATCAGTCGAACACTTGTTGGGTATGAAATACAATACACACCAATCGAAAGAGCATGTCTCGCTATGGTCTTCACCTCACAAAAATGGAGACATTATATGTTGTCACATTCTGTCAAACTAATAGCAAAGATTGATCCCCTCAAGTATTTACTCAACAAGGTAGCCCTAACAGGTAGATTGTCCAAATGGGTCATGCTTCTCAGCGAATTCGACATTGAATATGTAGATAGGAAGGCAATAAAAGGCCAAGTACTTGCAGACCAACTAGCAGATGCACCTCTAACAGATGATAGCCCTTTGAGCTTTGAATTTCTAGACAAATCTATCTTTCACATAACTACAACAACTTGGAAAATGTACTTCGATGGATCATACACTCAGCATGGATCAGGAGCAGGTATTTTGTTGATCACCCCTAGTGGTGACACCATTCCTAAATCATACAGATTACTGTTTCCCTGCACTAACAACGTGGCAGAGTATGAGGCCCTAGTCATTGGCATCAAGCTAGCAGTTGAATGGAATATCCAAGAATTTCAGGTGTATGGCGACTCACAGCTGGTCATAAATCAAGTGAATGATGACTACCAAATGAAAGATGAGAAATTAATCCCTTACAAATGGATGGTAGATGACTTCAAAGAATACTTCATCAAGATCTCTTTTGAACAGATACCACAGATTGAGAACAAAGCTGCAGACACCATGGCAATGATTGCATCTCTCCTTGATATTCTAGATAATCAATCACGTTAAGAGCTCTTGGTAGAGCCAGTGTCCTATCCTGCATATGGCACCCCTGAATCCCACATCATTTGCCACATTGTTGGAGCTGATTCCCCCCTCTATGGAAAAATATTTGCCTGTCTTAAAGAGAATACCCTCCCACCTGATCTCTCTAGTAACCAAAAATGAACCTTCATCCATTAGGCATCCCGGTATGCCATTGTCGCTAATACCCTATATCGTAGAGGACTCGATGGTACTCTCCTTAGATGTCTCTATAGTGAGGAATATCAAATTGCCCTGAGCGAAGTACACGACGGTATATGCGGGACTCACTCTAGCGGCCCTACCCTAGCTAAGAAACTCATACGCATGGGATACTACTGGCCAACTATGGAACAAGATTCCTATCATTTTTTAAAGAAGTGCAAAAAGTGCCAAATCCACGGGAACCTGATACATGCACTAGCACAGGAGCTGCAACCATTAACGACTCCTTGGCCTTTCTGTTAGTGGGGACTCGACTTAGTGTACAAGATTCACCCCTCTTCATCTAGTGGCCATAAATTCATAATCACTGCCACCGAATACTTTACAAAGTGGATTGAAGCCATGCCCTTAGCCAATATCACAGGCAAGTAGATTGCCTCTTTTATCTTGAACTATATCATTTGTCGCTATGGTATCCCTTCGTCCATTGTCACAGATAATGGATGACCCTTCAAAAATCAAGATGTCAGGGAACTATGTGACAAATTCCATATCCAACACTGCTTTTCAACCCCCTATTACCCCCAAGGCAACGGCCAGGTAGAAGCATCAAATAAAACCATCTTGAAAATCCTAAAGAAGACTATCAATGATGTTGGTCGTGATTGGCATGTCCAATTAAATCCCGCGCTGTGGGCCTACCACACAAGCATCCGCACACCCACAGGTACAACACCATACTCCCTAGTCTACGGATTTGAAGCTATCTTGCCCATTGAAGTCGAGATCCCATCCTTGCGATTTTCATTAAAAGGCCTCATATCTGATGAAGAGTACAGAGTGTCTAGACTTCAAGAGTTAGAGCTACTCGAAGAGAGAAGGCAACAGGCCTTTAACCACCTAAAATCTTATCAAGAATGGATGTCCAGAAGCTACAATCATAGGGTAAAGCCCTAAGTCTTCCAAGTTGGTGATCTTGTCCTCTGAGAAAATCCCAGGAATCAGCAAGACAGAGAGAAGAAAGGCAAGTTCAAACCTAATTGGCTGGGTCCCTATGTCATCATTGCAGCCTATGGGTCAGGAGCATATCAATTGGCTACATCTGAAGGCGAACTATTTGATGATCCTATCAATAACATGCATCTTCGCAAGTTCTACACCTAAAACTCCAATGCAAGGGAGTCCTAAAAAAATAAAAAAAATTAAAAAGTGATAAAAAAAAAAACAAAAAAAATTGAAAAGTGATGAAAAAAAAAAACAAAAAAACAAAAAAATAGAAAAATAACAAAAAAAATTATCTTTTGGTGAAAACCTGGCAAACAGGCGCCTGGAATAGGTACCATGATGAAAACCTGGCAAACAGGCGTCATGTGTACTTTTAGTTTCCATGCAAATAAAAGCAAGTGGTGAAAACCTGGTAAACAGGCGCTATCTGCGACAAACCACTTCCTCCATCAGTTGTGACTTCATATCTCTTATGTCCATCATATTGTTCATCTTGAACCAGTCCTTTGATCCGTTGTCGAATTATGTCACCTCTGAGCTATCACGTAGGCAAGGCCATTCTCAATGCGCCCACGAGGCTCCGCTCTGCTCCACTGTCCCATCCGTCCCATGTCTAGTCCGTCTATCTATCTGAGTCCATACCATTTCTACATCTTTTCCATCACCTAGGTCTTAGGTCCATTAGGTTCACCTCGAACTACGTTGCCTCTGTGTCATCACGTAGGCAAGGCCATTTAGCAATGAGCCCCAGAGGCACTAGGTCAGTCCCTTAGGGTCTGTCTCTCCATGTATGTTTGTCGTATCGCCCACAATAAGTCGATCCTTTGTCTAAACTAGGGGAAACTCCTCGACCTGGTTACGGATTTGGATTCTTGAATGCCACATGTTCTAAGAGGACACCAATAAGGATTGTGATACCTTTCACTAGACAAGCAAGCGTAACAAAGCAAGCTTCCCAAAAACAAAAATCTTGGCACAAAACATCAACCTGTCTAGAACAAAGCAGAACACCATACCGAAACACTCCAACCAATTCTATATCAATTATGGAAAAAAGACACATCTAATGCAAGAATGTTTTGTGAACAGGTTAACTTACAAGGTCTTAAATTTTTGTCATTATGTCTTCCTATGCTACTCAAGGATGCTAAAAGCTAGAGATGCTATGATAGGGGCATAATCTTTTTCTTTGTCTGCTGATTGTGGATTAAAATTTAGTAATGCGATGGCTTTTGTCTAATGACATGATCAACAAAAGATCATTGAGGACTTAGAAGGTCTGAACATGAAAAGGGGCAATCCTTGTCTGTTGAAATGCAAGCGATACTCAGGTCATCTAAATTCAAGTTTGACTAGATGCTTGTATCAGCTTGCTATATCAAAATCCATGTAAGGAATACTCAGGTCATCTCGGTCTAATTATACTTAGATGCTTGCATTTTCTTACAAACATTTCGAAAAGAGAAAAGTACCAAAAAGTGCCCAATGATGAAAGCAAAAAAAAAGAACTTGCAATATCAAGATGACAATCCACATCCATCCCATATCCAAAAATCCATATCAACCATGCAATAAGAAGATCCTACAGTATATCAAATGAAAGCCTGTATTTCTTCATTTCTTCCCTTCTACATATCTATATCATCTCTGTGTCAATTGAGTACATTTGGACATATAAAAAACATAGCATAGGTAGCATATCATATCACATGAGATAGTCATTCACATGATTAAATCATTTGCATACATAATAAAGTGTATTAGGTCATCCACATGCATTTGCATCCACATATCATCTCAAAAATAAAAAAACATGGACAGATACATATAGAGCTGCATAATCATACCCATAGCACACCACATTTACATTTACATATCAAATCATCCTACAATCCATCTAGTGTGCATCACATATACCAGACATCATTGCATCCATAACATATAGACATAGAACATCTGCACATAGAATATCAATAACTGCATCATCATGTAATCATCAAAATGTGTCTAAATGTACAATATATCAAAATATCTGTCCATCTCTCAGAGTCATATCATAAAATGTATACAAAGTACAACAAGATAGTGATACATGTCTCGGCGCAAAATAGTACATATACAGGCTATCTCAGCCATAAAAAATGTGTACATCAAATCAAAAAAATGGTACAAGTGTCCAGGTCTGGCTAACCCTACTGTTGTGGAGCACTTCTCCCTGCACTGTCCTCTCCTCTGTCTCCCCCTGATTGCTGGGGGCCTCTCACTGATCCCATAGATTGAGACCCACCTGCCCTCTGGGATGCCACAGACTGGCTCCTGAAGTTAGGTGCACGCTGATCCACTGACACTGCCCCATGATATAATCCTCTGTAATCTGAGCCTGAGCCTACGCTCTGGCAAGCTCACTCTATACCTGGGCTAGCTGTGTCTATGCCTGCTACACCTGTGAAACCAAAAAGCTAGAAGTACCATCTATACCCATAGCGGCCATGGCTACATCTCTCTTTGCTCTCATCACTCGCACGCTAGCCAAGGCTACGTCTCTCTCTCTAGTACCTCTGACAGCTGTTCTGCATCCGCATCTCTCCGAGACTCTGCTACTCTCAGATGGGCGCTCAGCTGCCTAATCTGACCCTGTAATGTCACAATAGCCTACTGTTGTAAGTCAGGCTGCAGAGCTTGCTATGTTGGCACTTGCCCCTGTACCTGCTGCTATGCCACCTACTGTGGTGGTGACATCTACCTCTGCGGTGCCACCTGCTGTGCTGGCACCTGTGCTTATGCCTGTCCTACAGCCTGCGGCTGCGCAACTACCTGTGGCTGCGCAACTGCCTGCTGACCCAAAGGTCCCTCCCCGGACCTCCTCCTCTGTCTAGGTTTGCCACCTCCTCCTCCACCTCCTCCATCATTTCCCTAACCTCCTCTCCCCCTCCTCCGTCCTCCTCTCCTCCTGCTGGCTCCACCCTTGTCATCTGAATCCTCCTCATCTATACGAGGAGCTAACTCTCCAAGCCCTGAGTATCTAGGGAATGGATGCACTGCGAACCACTCCTTGTAATCTAGCGTCATGCCAACATCCACTATATCCTTCCTCATGGACCAAGCCGCATGGGGAATTTGCTAAAAGTCTGTCAAAGCCTCCTCGTATGATGCCACAGGATCCCACCTATATCTCTCTGCATGGGTCCTCGCAAAATGCGCCTACCCCTGTGGCCTGCCCTGTACTCAACCAAACTACCTTTGTACCCTGTTCACAATCTGTCCCTCTAGTATATATCTCATCCTGCCAATGAGCCACCGAGTTTGGAAATAATATAGAAGCTCATTTGCCTCATCATCCCATACCTTGCAGTCTAGATATGGGTGCCAGATAACCTGATCTACAATATCAAACACGTGTCTCCAATACTTGAGCTTCCCCAGCTTGTACTGGGAAATTACACCTGCATAGCCATAACTGTAGGGCTCACCCCTCTGCCTGTGAAATAGACATATCGGCCGTGTGATAGCTATGTGCTCCCACAACCAAAACTATAAAAGAGACACACCTGCTGATAAACTGGCTCCTCTATGATACACCACCTGATGCATATCCCTGTATAAGTGTGCAAGCATGCACACACCCCATGCATACCAAGTCCCATCAGTAATCATACCAAGTCCCATCAGTAATCATGCTCTCTAACACCCTCCCCCAGCCAATCAAAAACCCGTGTGACCTCCTATTGGGGCATACTATGCCACCGATCAATCTCGCCACTATCCCCGAGAAGTAGTCATAGCAGTCATGAATGTCCTGCCATGAAATCACCTACTTAGCCAACTCCAGGTCATCAAACACCTGTCTGTACTCAGCCAATCCAGCATCATGCTGTGACTCATACTCGACCAACTCTCCCTAAATAGGGAGGTGTAGAATCCTATACACGTCCTCTAAGGTAATCGCCATCTCCCTCGTCAGTAGATGGAATGTCCCATCCTTGCTATGGAATTGCTCCACCGCTGCAGTCAACATACCACAGTTTGCGCAAACCTCAGGCATGAAGCAAACATAATGTAAACCCATAGCACCTAAAGCCTCGCGGTCAATCTCTGTCAACATGTACCGCTACAATAATGACAAAGGGAATTGCTCTCGTGACATCAACGTATCCTGAATATCCTCCTGCAACGAAGCAAAAGCATAGCATCAAAGCAATCCATATCCAAGCAAACCTACTCAAAGCAATCAAACTATCCTATCATTGACTTAACATATCAAATTAATCAAAACAACATATCATCTCTTGACTAGATTCTCGGTAATCTCGGAGATCGCGTATCAATTGATGCATCGATCAAGGTGCCAATTGAGTTAATTTCATTAAGTCAACTGATTTTCTTAGTGCAAATGCACCGATCCAGGTGGTAAATGTGCTGATCCATATCATATGTGCCTCTTCACCGTGAATGCGCTAATCCTTGACGTGTATGCGCCGTTCTGGCATATGTGTCGCTTCTAGTGTTACATGCGTCGTTCCCCAATGGATGCGCCAATTCCAAGCATATATGCACCAAACTATCGTATGTGCCATAAGATCTCTCATATGCGTCACTTAGCAACATATGCGCCATTTCAGAGCATATATGTGCCGAACTGCAGTTCGGTGCATCTCTCCTAGCTTTTTTCCCTGCATTTATTTCTCTAATAAATGACTTTTAGTGAGTTTTGATGAACTACATACCGGTGGTCCTGCCTCAGCTGGCCGATCAAACCGTCAGACTTGCTCAAACCGGTGCTCCTCACGTGGAATATCCATCTCTCTGTTGATTGGTCTAGCTGCCATGCTCTCTTAAGCTCTCAAAGACCAATCAACTAAGGACAAGTGTGCAAATGAATAGAACTTGTGGACCCAGCTCCTATATATAGCAAGTGAACCATAGCTGACTGTGTGACAACTGTGACTATTTCCGATATCTGTTCTTCCAAACCATGTCCTGTTTTTCTCCATCCTAACTCGCTTTTCACCTTCTTCTTCGTGAGATTGTCCGTCTCACGCTTTCTGCCATCTTCCCTTCCAATCTCTTGAGGGGGCATCCTGTCGTTAAACTTGTACCAGGGGCAAACTAGGGCATGTATCACTGTCAAAAATTCTTATTCTTTGAAACAATGTGATAAAACACGTTGCATCAAAGAGGGACAAAATGTATACACCTAAACATGACATGACTCTACTCAAATAAATATTTTAAATATTTATTTCATCTTTATATTCCTCTATCAATAAATAAATAAATAAATAAATTTATTTGATTCACTTCCTCCCATTTAATTAAATAAATTACATTTATTTAATTAATTAATTCCTCCAATATCAACTTTATTCTTCTAAATAATTAAATAATTTTAATTATTTAATTAAATCTTCCATTCTTCTAAATTTAAATAAAATGCAAAATTATTTAAATTAAATCTCCACAAAATAAAATATATTTTAAATATTTTATTTATTCCTCCAAAATATCTACAAATAATTAAATAAATTTATTTATTTAATTATGCTTTCTTATCTTCTGAAAAATCTTTAAATCTTCTAAAAATAAATTCCTCTTGTCATACAAAAGCAAAAGCCGAGTTAAAGCAACTTTAAAGCAACTTTGCTCTTAAATTAGAAAAAGATATTCTAATTTAAGAAAAACAAAAACTCATCAAGAAAGTAGTTAACTCAACAAAGCTTCTTTTTGAATGACACATGTCTTTCTTCTATTCGCGCACGTTCCCTCAAACATCCTCCACCATTGATCTTCTTATTTTTTCTACACCGTTGATTCTCTCTCACACAACTCTATAAATACAACACTCTTCTTCTTCATTTCATATCCATCATTCGAGTAAACTTATGCTGCAGGAACTATAGTACCATTGGCACCCCATTGCATATCACTTCATCAATCATCCATTCACATTGTGTTGAAGCTCATCTTCAACACAAACAAGTATCCTAGCCACTTCTCCTTGTCATCTTGAGGAATCGAAGCAAGGAAGCGAGCTTCCTGAGGGCCATCTTCATCACCACAAGATAAAGAAAGAAAAAGAGAACAATGGAAGTCGCAAGGTAAAAGGTTGTAAGTATCTTCTTTATTTTAAATCCTTTTTATCTTCATATTTCATTGATGTTTGGGTTTTTATTATTCATTTGATTATTCCCATTTTTACCCTTATAGATACCACTTCATTTTTCCTTGTTGTAGAGAGATTTGATCAAGAAGCCCAACTGGACCTCCAAAACTGAGTAAAAATTACAATACAACTCCAAGAGGTCAAAAATGCAATCAATCCCAATGATTCTTCAATTCCTACTAATTTGATTAATTCCTTAGGAAATCTCATCATAATCAATCTAGTGGGGCTACAGATGCTCCAAAATATCAAACATGTTGTATATGTAAATGCACCCTCTACTAACACTTTCAATCTTTTGAGGCCATTACACCTAATTTTGCTCCTACTAGTGTCACTTCAATTGTTAGAACCATCCCATCAAGTGCCTTACCACAACCATTCAACCCCCTCTCCAACCCAATATCCCACCATTCACATCCCCTTCCATACCATTCTTCTCTGAGCCATATTCAACTACCACTCTTCATCCCACCCATATTCCCTCATATACCCAGGTGCTCATGACTACCACTACATCTATTTTGCATTCCACCATAATGTCTTCTTCTCCCACCACTTCCACATCCCCTTACATACCTTATCACTCCTACATATCACCTCTTTCTCATCCAATGCCCACACCATCCCAACCATTCTTCCCACTCTTTACCACTCCCTACTAATATCCACCTTATTCACCTACTCATTCAATCCCGCCATATTCCTCATCTCGTCATGCCTCACCATATTCCCCTCACCTGATCTTGCCATGTCCCATGTTTTACATAAACTCCAACAAATCTAACAAAAATTGGATACCATGCTAACAAATTCAAGGGAAGTTACTTTATATTTACATCACAATCCCTTATCTTATGATATCCTCACACATCCATTCCCACCAGATTTCAAGATGCCTCACCTTCCCCTATATAACATAAAGGGAGATCCCACAATACATATAAGAACATTCTACTCTATCTATCTAAATTATGTGTACGATGATCACATTTTATGCAAGTTATTTCCATGATCACTTAAAGAACATGCATTAGAATGATTCTATTCCCTACCCCATAGGTTCATACACACATTCAAAATGATCATGAAAGCCTTTGTAATTCATTTACAAATCCAAATCGCTCTTGAAATAGGCTTTACCAATCTCATCCACTGCAAACACAACCCACAAGAAAAAAGTGAGTGACTTTGTGTTACATTTTCAATCCATATTGGCCAAAATGCACTATCATCTCCTAAATGTTGAAATCCAAAAGATATTCATGGATAATCTCATTCCTACCATCTTGGAAAAGATTATGTTTCAAAAGTATAACTCATTTACAAATTTATGTGCAACCCTTAGGGAATTTGAAAGTAAAATGGGCAAAATCAAACCCCTTGCTAGTAGATCATGAGCTACCATGTTAACCAATAAATTCACCAAATATTACAAGAAACCATTCAGAAACAACATCACCATTGACAACAACAACCTCAACAATAGCAACCACAATACCATAGACATAATCAACATGATCTTAGTTCTGCAATACCCCAACCCCTAATTCCCTCACCATCTCCACTTCCTCTACCACCATCCACAAATATCATATCCCTCAAACCAAACCCCTTTAGACAATTCACAAGGTTCATGGATTCTTATCAAAACATCATGACCCGAGCTCTTTTTGCTAACTTATTTCAAATAACCCCAATTTGTCCCCTTGATACTTCACTCCCTCACCTAAGAAACTATGACCCCAACACCTTTTTCCAATACCATGTAAAGTCTTTGATCATGATACTGAAAAGTGTATGGCCTTGAAACATAAAATGCAAGACCTAATAGACAACAATCTCATTTAGGTAGTTAGCATAAATGACAAGGGAAACCCTTCTATAGCCCCACCTGATGTAGAGACACAAGGATAGGTTGAGGATTTCAATGTTTGACAAGGTGTTCTTTGCACACTCTAAAACCAAATTCAAGGATCAACTTGCAAAAGTGGGAACAACAGTTAACATCTTTGAAACCATCATGGAAAGGTTGGTTTGACATGCCATGGGACCCATCCAGACCATTGGCAAAGGCTAAACAAACTTGGTTTTGGTACTTCCTTCTTTAGGCCACTAAACTCCTTGTAGCCCTCGAAACAAGAATAGTCAGCAATAAATTTCGATGCAGGCCTACAAACTCAGATCTTAGACAATCTTAAGATACCCATTTGGACTCCCCAAAACATATCCCAAATTGGGTATGGGTTGTTTTGGACAATATGGTCCAACCTATAACCTCTCCTAGTGGCCTAGAGCCCCAATTAGGTCTGTTTTGTGAAGCAACCACCCTTTTAGAGACTCATAGAACTCAACCAATCATTTGGATATCTCAAGGGCATGATAAAAGCAAGGATTCTTTAGGTTTTGGGTCTCCAAAATGGACTGCAACTGATTGGTCTTATGTTGTTCCCTCTCTAGGCTTCTATACAACACCTAACACATGAGGATGTTAGGTTTCTTCAACAAAACCTCCTCCTTCTCAGGTCCCCTACCCAAATCTTGTCATAACACATTAAAACAGACAACAACGAGTCCATTCCACTGATCAGGAACTAGTTAAACCAGTGGAATGGAGAGCAAAATCATATTTTCTGTCAGAAACCCTCAGTTAGGTTTTAGTAACCAAATTTCATAAAAGTGCAGAGAATTCACACATAGTTATGTTTCGAGACCTCCAATCACTTGCAATGAAGACTTAACTCATACCTCTAACATTTCACCAACACTTGCCTTATTTCACCCTCGTACAGAGGAGTACCACAGACAGGAACAACGTATATACTGGAAATTGTAAGAAATCTGAGTTTTTCTTATTGATTACTTCCACCAATTCACTTCCCTCTCTACAATGCACATCTGCAGGACTTTATGAAGCCTACCTCAAAGGTTTGAAGAGGTTGGAGGGAAGTTTGGGTCGGTGGGAGGACATAAACTATCCTGCAACCACATAACTGCCTGTTCTGTTTAGAGACTGTAACTAATTACAGGGTTTTACATAGTTGCATCGGTTGTGTTTAGACTTGACAATGCCTTCAAACACTTTGAAAATGCAATTAAGCCTTTTACAAGGTCTAACACCCCTTGACACATGTCAAAAGGCTTACAATGTATGATAATGTATGACTGCCCCCTTTTACAATGTATAACTCTTATGACTGCCTATTGCAAACATGGCATCATAATCCTTATTACAAACATGAAAAATGGTCTTCAAGACCTTATGGAATCAACAAGACAATATGAACAACATGAAGATAAGACATAAATCCTTTGGTCTCCTTGGTGCTCCTGTACCATACTCCTGGGGTGGAAAAGAACTCAAGTCTCTTAAGGAATTAGATCAACAACTATGACACCATGATTTAAGATGTCTTCTTCACTCATCCAAGTGGCATCTTCAATGGGTAAGCCACTCCACTTGACAAGGAACTATTTGTAGGTCTTCTTTCTAGTCCTTTTGATGACCTTGGTATCAAGAATGCATTCCAACTTCAATGGTTGGCTGGGAGGTAGATCCTTTATCCAATCTTCATCTTCTTGGGCTGCATCAAGACCTGCAACATTATCACCCTTGTATGGAAACAAGTCAGCAACATTGAAGATGGGAGAAATTTCCAAGCCTTGAGGAAGCTCAATCTCATAGGCATTGGACCCAAACTTGTGCACAATCCGGCATGGACCTATCTTCTTCATGAGGAGTTTGGTTGGCTGCCCTTTTGGAAGTCTCTCCTTCTTCAAATGTGCCATGACCAAATCCCCAACCTTGTATTGCACATCTCTCCTTCTCTCATTGGATTTCTCCTTGTACTTTTCATTGTTCCTTTGAAGAGTTTCTCTTACATTATCATGGATGTCCTTCATGGCCCATGCAAAGTCTTCACCTTGAGCACTTTTCCTCTCTAATCCATGTAGATCTCTCAATTCAAGAATGCCTCTTGGGTGAATCCCATAGACAACCTCAAATGGACTCCTTCCTGTGCTTCTATTGGTGGAGTCATTATAAGAAAATTCTACTTGAGGGATGCTCATATCCCATGCTTCTCCATGTTGCTTTGTGAGACACCTGAGAATATTTCCCAAGGACCTATTCACTACCTTAGTTTGGCCATCAGTCTGAGGGTGATAGGCTGAAGTGAATGACAACTGAGTGCCCAACTTCTTCCACAAGGTACGCCAAAAGTGGCCTACAAACTTTGGATCCCTGTCAGTCACAATGTTAAGAGGTAAACCATGAATTCTAACAATTTCTTTGAAGAACAAACCAACAATGTGTGAAGCATCATTAGTGCATTTACATGGAAAGAAATGAGCCATCTTACTGAATCTATCCACCACAACAAATATGCTATCAAAACCTCTTTGAGTCCTAAGAAGACCCAAGACAAAATCCATGCTAATACTTTCCCATGGCCTATGAGGAATAGGAAGTGGCTGATATAGACCAGCATTAGATGAAGTTCCCTTTGCTTTTTGAAAAATACTACAACATTCAACAAATTTTCTGATATCTGATTGCATTTTAGGCCAAAAATAAAACCTCTTCACCTGATCCAATGTTTTGTCCAGCCCAAAGTGACCTCCTAGTCCACCACAATGTTTTTCCTTTATGATGTTCTCCCTCATGGAACACCTAGGAACACATAATTGGATGCCTTTGAACAACAACCCCTGCTGCAACAAAAACTCAGAAAAATCAGAATGATAAGAGTCTGAAAACTATGAACAAACTTCATATACCTCCTTGAAATCTTCATCATCCTGATACATATGTTTGAGAGCATCAATCCCCACACTTTGCAACTGAATTTCTTGAACCATACACACCCTTCTACTCAATGCATCTGCCACTTTATTGGCCTGCCCCTTCTTGTGTTTGATGGAAAAAGTGTATGCTTGGAGTTGTTCAACCCATTTCATATGCCTGTGATTGAGTTTCTCCTGTGAATTTAGAAAACTAATTGCATGGTTGTCAGTATAAACAATGAATTCTTTAGGTAAGAGACAGTGCCTCCATTTTTTCAAAGCTTGCACCATTGCATACAATTCCAAGTCTACTTTCTCTTAGCATCATTCAATTTTTCACTAAAGAAAGCAATTGACCTGCCTTCTTGACTTAGGACAGCCCCTATAGCAAGGTTACTAGCATCACATTCCACCACAAACAACTTGTTAAAGTTGGGCAAAACAAGAATGGGCTGTTGTGCTACTTTTTGTTTCAGAATTTCAAAAGAATCATTGGCTGCCTTTGTCCAAGAAAAATTACATTTCTTCCCCCCTTTGATGGTACCCAAGATAGGTGCACAAATATGGCTAAAACCCCTTATGAACTTCCTATAAAATGTTGCCAAACCATGAAAACTTTTTACATCACCTACTGTTTTAGGAGTTGGCCATGACAAAATGACCTCTACCTTTGCTGGATCCATCTTCAAATTGCCTTGGGAGATGACAAAACCAAGATAGGTGAGTTCTTTCTTCATGAAGACACTCTTTTCCATGTTAATCATCAATTGTTCATCGTTTAACTTCTTCAAAATCTGATCCAAATGTTGCAAATGCTCTTCCTTAGTCCTGTTGAAAACAAGAATGTCATCAAGGTACACCACAACAAATTTGCCAATAAAGTCCTTCAGCACTTCATTCATGAGACACATAAAAGTACTTGGGGCATTAGATAGACCAAATGGCATCACCAACCACTCATAAAGACCCTCATTTGTTTTGAATGCTGTCTTCCATTCATCCCCTTGCTTTATCCTAATTTGATGATACCCACTCTTAAGATCAATCTTAGAAAAGTATCTAGCCCCTCCCAAACAGTCCATTAGGTCCTCAATCCTTGGCATAGGGAACATATATCTTATAGTAATCTTGTTAATGGCTCTAGAATCCGTACACAACCTCCATTTACCATCCTTTTTAGGGGCTAGGACTGTTGGGACAACACATTGGCTAAGGCTCTTTCTCACCAAACCCTTATCCAACAATTCCTGCACCTGCTTGGCAATCTCTTCATTCTGAGAAGGTGTCATCTTATAGGCTGCTTTGTTTGGAAAAGTAGACCCTAGTATGAAATCAATTTTATGGCTTATGTCCCTAATAGGTGGAAACTCATTAGGCATTTCCTCTACCATGATACCCTTATACTTCTCTAACAATTGCTGCACCTCCTTAGGAACCTCGTCCTTACTAGGACTATGCAAAATAGGGCTACTTGTGGGCTTCAAGATCAAAGCATACCCTTGGGTTCCTTCTTCCTTAAGGGTGTTAAGAAACTCTTTACCACTCACAATCATCACACTTGACCCAACACTCTTCTCTACATTCTCATCAGGCAATGGATCCATTCTATACTTCCTACCATTCTTGGTTATGATGAAAGAGTTAGATTTACCATCATGTTGGGATTGAACATCATATTGCCATGGATGTCCTAACAGAAAATGACAAGCATCCATGGGAATTATATCACACAAAATCTTGTCCTTATATTCTCCTATCTCAAATTCTACCCAAGATTGTTCATCTACCAAAACTTGTTGCCCCTTATTCAACCATGATACTTTATAAGGACTAACATGAGGAAGTCTTTTCAATTTCAACTTGTGTACCATTTCAATGGAAACCACATTTTCAGTTGAACCTGAATCAACAATTACCTTGCAAATCTTACCATAGGCCTTGCATGTTGTCCTGAACAATGTCTTCCTTTGAGGCAGTTCTTGAGTTTGAGGCACCTTCAGCATGGTTCTCCTCATCATCAAACTTTCTCCTTCATGGACTGGGGCTACACTTCCAATTAGAGAGTTAACACTTTGGTAATCTTCCTCTTGGATCAACTGGTTCCTTCTCTCTCCTCCATGAGAGCTTGAGGCTTGTTTCTCAGGACATTTGAAGGCTGGATGTCCCACTTGGTTGCAATTGTAGCACCTCCTTGTGAAGACATTAGGACCTCTCCCTGGTCCACCAAATCTAACCCTTCCATTAGGTCTCCTTCCTATAAAGCCTCCTCTAGAACCTAATTCTCCACTTGTTCTTGGGAACTAGATTCCCCTTGACTCCTTTGGGACTGATTTTTGCCTCCAAAACTGCCCCTAACTCTGAAATTTCTGCCACCTCTTCCTCTATTTTGCTGCTCACCTTTCCTCTTCAACTTCTCTTCAGCCCTTAATGCCACTTGAAAGCATTTATCCACGGTTTCAGGGGTTAGTAGACTGATTTCATCTTGGATATTAAACCTCAAACCATTTAGATACCTTGCCACTTTACCTTTTTCATCCACCATGTATCCACAACGAAGAGAGAACTTGTGAAACTCCTCGGTGTAGGTGGCCACATCCAAATCTCTTTGCTTGAGATTTTGCATCTTCTTGTAGATTTGCACCTCATAGTCTGTTGGAAGGAATTGGGACTTGATCCTATCCAACATTCTTCTCCATGAAGAGATCATGCTCTTCTCATTCTTTAACCTCTCACCTTGGGTGTAATTCCACCATGTGAGGGCAGCACCTTTGAGTTTAGTTTTTGCAAACTTCACCCTCTTGTTTTCAGGAACTTCTTTGTATTCAAAATAGTTATTTATGGCCTCAATCCACTCCATAACTTCATCATCATTCATATTTCCACTAAACATGGGAATCTCCATCCAAGCCTCTAAAGAATCTTTGCCAATTGCCTTGATGACTTCAAGAAATTTTTTCTGATCTGCAGGTATCTCTGTCTCTTCTTGCTCTTCTTCTTCCTCCTCTTTTTCTTCCTCTTCATCAGAACCTTCATCTATCCTCTTCCCTATCCTTAGTGCCTTCAACTCTACTTGGAGTGCTTCCTTGACTCCACTTTTGATCTTTTCTTCCATCCCCTTGAACTTCTTAACCACTTCAGGGGTCATCCCTTTTGGAGGCATGTTGCTAGCCTCTCCTTCACTCTCCTTTGCTGACATATACTAGGTCTTACACAACCAACAACAGAACCTTTTATGGCTCTGATACCACTATGATGTAGAGACACAAGGATAGGTTGAGGATTTCAATGTTTGACAAGGTGTTCTTTGCACACTCTAAAACCAAATTCAAGGATCAACTTGCAAAAGTGGGAACAACAATTAACATCTTTGAAACCATTATGGAAAGGTTGGTTTGACATGCCATGGGACCCATCCAGACCATTGGCAAAGGCTAAACAAACTTGGTTTTGGTATTTCCTTCTTTAGGCCACTAAACTCCTTGTAGCCCTTGAAACAGGAACAATCAGAAATAACTTTTGATACATGCCTGCAAACTCAGATCATAGACAATCTTAAGATACCCATTTGGACTCCCCACAACATATCCCAAATTGGGTATGGGTTGTTTTGGACAATATGGTCCAACCTATAACTCCTCCTAGTGGCTTAGAGTCCCAATTAGGTCTATTTTTTGAAGCAACCACCCTTTCAGAGACTCAAGGAACTCAAACAATCATTTGGACATCTCAGGGGCATGATAAAACCAAGGATTCTTTGGGTTTTGGGTCTCCAAAATGGACTGCAACTGATTGGTCTTATGTTGTTCCCTCTCTAGGCTTCTATACAACACCTAACACATGAGGATGCTAGGTTTCTTCAACAAAACCTCCTCCTTCTCAGGTCCCCTACCCAAATATTGTCATAACACATTAAAACAGACAACAACGAGTCCATTCCACTGATCAGGAACTAGTTAAACCAGTGGAATGGAGAGCAAAATCATATTTTCTGTCATAAACCCTAAGTTAGGTTTTAGTAACCAAATTTTAGAAAAGTGTAGAGAATTCACACAGAGTTATGTTTCAAGACCTCCAATCACTTGCAATGAAGACTTAACTCATACCTCTAACATTTCACCAACACTTGCCTTATGTCACCCCCGTACAGAGGAGTACCACGGACAGGAACAATGTATATACTGGAAATTGCAAGAAATCTGAGTTTTTCTTATTGATTACTTCCACCAATTCACTTCCCTCTCTACAATGCACATCTGCAGGACATTATGAAGCCCGCCTCGAAGGTTTGAAGAGGTTGGAGGGTAGTTTGGGTCGGTGGGAGGACATAAACTGTCCTACAACCATTGAACTACCTATTTTGTTTAGAGACTGTAACTAATTATAGGGTTTTACATAGTTGAATCGGTTGTGTTTAGACTTGACAATGCCTTCAAACACTTTGACAATGCAATTAAGCCTTTGACAAGGTCTAACACCCCTTGACACATGTCAAAAGGCTTACAATGTATGATAATGTATGACTGCCCCCCTTTTACAATGTATAACTCTTATGACTGCCTATTGCAAACATGGCATCATAATCCTTATTACAAACATGAAAAATGGTCTTCAAGACCTTATGGAATCAACAAGACAATATGAACAACATGAAGACAAGACATAAATCCTTTGGTCTCCTTGGTGCTCCTGCACCACCACCCAATCAAAACTTGCAAATTTACACAAATCCTTTCCCCTACCACTCAAATAATGTTGAACCAACCAATCTCCTAGAATCTCCCCATCATGGAAAATAAACTAATGCTTTTGAAACCATGGTTACTATTGTAGATTCACATGCTCCCATAGAATATCTCACTCCACCCAAGCCTGTGATCACATTCAAACAAAAAGAGATTCCTGACAACAACTATTATGGACCTTTATACATTAATGGCCTTATCAATGGAAATAATTGTGAAGGAATTCTTATTGATCCCAATTCATTGCTTAACATAGTGATTGGATAATATCTTTATGATACAGGAACTCACAATGATAGTTAATCATTTGCCTTAAAATCTTACAACGATATGTTCATAAAAAATCTAGGTAACATCATCTTACCTATAGATATTGGCCCCAAATGCACCCAGATACCAACACATGTTTTTATCATCTCTAAACAATTCTACCTACTACTTGAACAACCATGAATAGATGAATTTCAAGCTATACCTTTCATTTTGCACAAATGTGTGAAATTTGAACATGAAAATTACATCATCACAATCCCATAATCAGTTCTCAAATCAATATGTACAAATGCACATTTCATGATGAATCACTTCATTCAAAAACCAAAGTTGGAACCCTTACAACACACAGACCCAATGTATCAAAACTATGTTGATTATGTAAAATAAAAACATAAATTCAACCAAGACAACCCCATGGTCTCTAATAATAGGTCCGTCCATTACCACTCACATCACCACCATTGAGTTACTACACTACTAAAAATCACCATATCCTTCTAGATATAATCCCCACCTATCACATAACTATCCCTTATCACCCTTTTCTCATCCTCAATTGGGACCTCCACCAATCTCTAAGCTTTTAACATCTTCAATCACTCGTCATCATTCACTATCCCCAAGACCTTCAAATAACAAATATAAAAGATAGTCCATTTCCTATCCCTCACCACAACCAAAACCTCCCACCATATCATCCACCTCACCAAGTAGTCATCACACCACCTACCCCAATCTACGAATCAAAGAATGGTTTGGAAAAAGATCATCTCCTATCAGTTCTTCTCCAACATCACCTTCATCTTCCATTCATAATCATTCTCCATCCTCCATCCATAATGATCCTTTTCCTCTGACTCATCAATTTGCACCTCAAGACATGAGCATTAATGATACTTTATCCATTTAGCATCTTAGTCTTGGTTCTATTCCAAGATCATCCATAGTGCCCTCCAATGACCCCTACCACTTCCTCCACCTTTACCTTCACTTCATATTGTATAGCCTCCATCTCATACCATGTGCAATACCATTTTTGATGTCCCACCAATCACCACCACCTTTGTACCACCCACTCAAATGAATGATTTAGCTGATAGCTCACTCTTTGATGATGATCTTACGATATATGAGCTCCCATCTTAGATATACATTACCAAATCTCTATCTTGTACATAAACTTTTTATTTAATTTTATATGCTACTACCTCCTTTTATGTTGTCATGCACTAAAGGAAGTCAAAGATTGGTGTTAAGTTGTCATGTGCCTCACCTTCTTTTTATTTTTCCATGCCGTTTGTGTATTTTCTTTTACATGTTGCTTCTTGTTTTATATGTTGGTGTGAATGGGGTTATTCCCTAACCAATTCTCTTCTAGGACCTATTCACACCTAGTTTGTTAAGTTTACTTAGGACATACTTAGGGTACACTTTTGATACTTATCTCTTTGTGTCTCAATTCATATGACTATGACACTTGTCATAATCCTATGTTGTCCTATGTCTCACCTTGGCCTATATAACCAAGGTTTCTCATTGTACTATTACACACACACAACATACAACATTTGTATGGATTATTATTCTATCATGTTGTTCTTCTTTGATTCATGTGATTAGCTCTTAGGCATCTTGATCTTGGGATAGCTACCTCCATAGCTAATTCTAACAAAATCTATGTCATGTGCATATACAATTTAGGGATGATGTAAATTATGAAGGATTCACAACCCATAGTCATGTTGTCCTAAAATTATTTATTCCACCTTGCTTGTTTTCTTTGATTGGTTTCATCCTTTTTCACATGTGTGTATCTGCCCATTATTATCTTTCCTCCAAGCACATAAAATATTTAGATTGAGAGTAATTGGTTTTGATAGAGACACCCCTTTTTATACACTAAGCACAACCAATAATTTGCCCAATCCACTCTTCCACATGTACTCTCCTTGTCTAATATTTTCCATATGCCATCCACCATCCACATAACATGAAACATACATATTAAAGCCCATTTATCTACAGTTCACACATTAAAACTTGCCATGTTAATTTTCTAGCTACAATCATATGAACTTTGAACATTTGAGCCCTCCACATAAGCACTATACATTACCCATCCACTCTTGGCCTTATCCTATATGCTAGGCATGATGCGTACAATCAGGGCCATGAGTCTTATTCCCTCTCTATTTACCCTAATATCCAAAACATAGTTGTGACTCCTAAATCATCATAAGTGGACAACCCTTCCCTCTCCTTTTCTCACTTACATAGAGATTGATCAAAAGCACACCAATATTCAAAAAGTTAAAAAAAAAATGTCTACAACTATCAGATCTAATCCTTGGTGATGAGCTCTTGCATTTTACTAGAACTTGCATGGGGTTAGGTCATAGGAGTGGCATCCAAAAAATTGAAAAATTCAAAAGAAATATCCATAACCACTTGGTATAATCCTCGATGATGATCCTTTGCATGTTATTGGTTGCATGGGGTTAGATCACAAGGATGGTATCAATAAGCAAAAAGCAAATAAAAAAGTATGCACCCCTAAGATATGTACTTAAAATCTATATCAAACCAACTCAAAGGCCATATATAAATCAAAGCAAAATCACTCTACCAATCGTGATGTCTCCCATTCATCACATTCCCTATCCCCATTTATTGGTCCACTATGGGTCATTCTATAATTAGCTTCTAAGCTAGAATTGCTCTTTCTCCTTTCCTCTCAGTACCCATGACCTGAAACTGAACACTAGCTTAAATGTATTCCCTTCACACATCCATCTCCCAATCCCCATGCAATTGACTATTCTCCCACATTCCCCTCAAAGTCTAAAACCCACAATGACTAAAAACTTAAAACAATTAATGACAAGCCATCACTATGATCCGTATACACTTCCATGCCATTTGCATACTTACAACATCACTTTGTGTTCCATTCCACAAAGCAAGTATACAACAAATATGGACCAAACAAAGTTATTGTTTGACCTAGTACATAAACCTAGGAAGTCCCTTTGGAATCCATTGATCCAAGTCCTTGATCTTGAATGTGTTGGAACAAAGTTTTCACTCATTGTTGACTTTTATCTTTGATTGAGATTTTGCATTGTTGCCTTGTCACATTTACCATTGTGATTTCTCTTCCATTACCTTGTTCTTTTCACCTTTTCACATGTTGGAACTATATCCCACTACCTTTGGTTGGAGAATGATGATCCACATTTAACCATTATTACATACCACTATTAAGACTGACTCCAACCACGTAGCAAGATAAGGTTGCATTTGTGTGTTTTTGATCATTTGACCATATGATTGTTCCAACCTATGTTTCCTTTTCCATTATTGTGCTCCTATGCAATATGAGATTTCCTTTGTGAGTGTCTCCTAGTATCTTGACAACATCTATTTTGGGTTTTCCTTATCTATCATTTGAGTTGATAAACTTTGGTGTCGATCCACTCTATGCTACTTGTCTCGTATCAGCATTTCTTATCACCTACATTGGAGCTCATCTTTATCAACCATCCTTGGGTGTATGAACCTAGTGTCTATCTTCAATACCACCATTGGTTTATCTTTCAATATCTGTCAGTGGTTTACACTTGGCCCACTCTGGGGGACATGACATTGGTGTCCCCCTTTTTGCTTCTCATCATCAATTTATATCCCAATATCCAAACAATTTCTCATGTTGACCACCCTTGGAGGCATGACATTGATCTTCCCCATTTTGAGCCTCATCATTGCCATAACCTTTTGATCCATCATCAACTTTTTTAGCAGTATTTCAATTTCTTCATCACATCACTTGACCACCCTTGGGGGCATAACCATGACATTTCCACTTGCCCATTGCTATGCCACATCATCATTTAGGGGCATGTGACATTTGTCTTTCTCATGATCCTCTTGGGGGCATGGCCTTGACCTTTCCCATCATCCATCACCATCACATCCTTAGAAACTTTATCCATTTTTATTTATCTTATGTTGACTGGCTCTATTCACTCCACACTTTCACCAACCAACTTAGGAGGGGCATATATACTACATCACTCACATTCACTCCTTCATACATTTAAGCATTTCCCCTTTGAACTTGACAATGACAAGGTATTCCATCATAGTTAGCTCATCTAGGCTCCTTTATCCAATTGAGTGGTCACCTTGTAACCATTGATGCCAATATTCAATTTCCATTAGGTCAACTATCATCTTTAGCTACAAGGTGGCTTCCGCCAAATTGCCAGATCAATATCCAGTTTCTATTGGGTTGACTACCACCTTTAGCCATGGGGTGACTCTCGCTAAATAGCCAAATTAGTAGCTAGTTTCTATTGCATCAACTACCATCTTTAGTTGCGAGGTGGCTCCTTCCAAATTGCTAGATTAGTATCCAATTTCTATTAGGTCACCTATCATCTTGAGTTGTGAGGTGTTTCCCACCAAATTGACAAATGAGTATCTAGTTTTCATTAGGTCGACTACTGTCTTTATCCATAAGGTGGCTCCTTACAAATTTCCAGTTTAGTTTCCAATTTCTATTTAGTTAGCTACTATCTTTATCCATGGGGTGGTTTCTACCAAATCACCAAATTTATAGTTTTCTAATCATTATCATTAGAACTCTATCATTGGCCTAGCTTGGCTTCTTTCATAGATTGTTCCTTGATAGCCCTTGTCACCATTTCCATCGTCCTAGCCCTTCAATCTTCCATTGCCAAGGTATTTGTTCTATTATCCATCATGGTTCACTACTTTGCTTCCATCCTTAGGTTTTCATAGGGAGCAGATCTCCATAGATCTCTCTCGCCAAAAACAAATGGTTAAGATCGTTCTTGCTTCCACATGTAGTCATTAGATAACAAGTTATGTTTCCAATTTGTGCTTAGAGATCATGCATTTTCATTGTGTAAACATGTAGAATCCTAATGATGATTTTAATTCCTTTATTTATGTGTTAGCCTAGTTTGCTTTGTTGGCATAAAGTGACTACTTTCCTTAGGCGCTTTGCAAGAATAAGTATAAGAGCTAGAATGAAGATCAAAGACAAAGTTGAAGAGCGATATCTCTCCTTTTTGGTATAAAGTATCCTTTACATTTCATGATTTATATAGATGCTATTGTACTCTTCCTTTAGTAGACTTTCTCCCGTAGCCTATCATAAGTCTACTAAAGTGGAGGCAAAATATAATAACACAAATTACATACCCTACAACTTTGTTATTATGTTTTTGTGTTTATTTTAGATTGAGCCCATTTGTGTGCATTGTTTTGACCCCTTATCCTTGTTAGGATTATAGGTGCCATTCACCTTGCAATCCTAAAGTATTGTTATAATTATAGATGGTAAAATAATGTATGTACTCCAAGGAACATGTAGAGGGTGAAAGTTGCGCCCCTATGTGTGTGGGAACAATTATTTATTAATATTTTATTTTCTTACATGTAATTGTAATGGTATTCAACATGGGAGTTACAAAATAAGTCAAACAAGAGTTATGGAGCATCTTTCTCATCATGGGTTGTGACAAGGCATTAATTTCCTCATATGGAGTGCCAAGAATTTGGAAAGTGGGCTTAATGATATAATTTGACCAATATGACGAGATTTATGATGCATAAGTGGTGTAAGAGGAGTCACATTATATTCTAAGAGGTTGACCAAGTGGAGTTAGGAATTGGATTTTTGTGTGGAAATGATGGGCGCCTAGTTTTGGGCCCATGGTATTTACCCCTTATTTTGTAAATCATTTATGGTCTCCTATTTCTAATTGTTCTATATATTGGGGCCTTGGGATAGTGGTATGTATGGTTATTTGTAGGTTCATAGATATTTCTAGAATGTTGTTAGATTAAGGAGAGAAAAATATTGCACATGTATCTTTTATTTGAAGATTAATACATACTTGAGCTTCTCTTTGATAGTGGAGTTTTTTTTCGGAAGGGTTTCTCCATGTACATCGAGTGTTGTGTGTTTCATTATCATGGTTTGTTCATTTTTATTTCCTAATTTAAGCTTCCACACTATTTCTTTATGGGTAATGCAATATTGCATTAATAAAAATTAGGTTTGCATACTCTTTGGAGAATTAACATTTGTAGTAGTTTATCTTGAATTAACAACATTTGGTATCAGAGTCTTGGCTTTGTTGAGAAGTGGACACCTTTATTTAAGTGTTGAAGGTTTTTTTACTATAGTGTGAGTTATTTATTTGAGTGGTTTTGTAGATTTGTGATTGGAAACCATGGCCTCTACTTCTCACTCAGATATTGCAAAATTTAATGGAACCAATTACGAGTTGTGGAAGCTAGAGATGGAGGATCTCCTTGAAGAGAGAGATAATTATAAAGTCATCACAAGTGAAAAGTAACTAGATGCTATATCTAAATATGATTGGAAGAAGCTAGAGAAAAAGGCACGAGGAACCATTCGATTGGGTCTTGAGATTTCATCTTGTTGAATGTTTCTGAGGAGTCCACCACATATCTCCTATGGAAGAGGCTTAGTGAGATCTACCAAATTAAGAGTCTGGTAAATAAACATTATTTGAAGAGAAAATTATATTCTTTGAAAATGAAGGATAGGGACTTTGTTTCAAAACATTTGAATTCATTTAATTTGATTCTAAGTTAGTTAGGATTCATTGATGTCAAGACAGAATAGGAGAATAAGTGTATATTGTTACTTTCCTCTTTGCTTGAATCATGGGAAAATCTAGTTCTTGCTCTATGTGGTTAGATGATAGATCCAAAGTTGGATGCCCTTGTTAATATTTTTCTTGTAGAGGAAATGGGCAGAAAATCTGTGGAAGAGAGCCAAAAGGATGCATTACATGTTTGGGGAAGGCCCAAGGATAAAGGAGGTTCAAAAGGGGATTATAAAAAGTCTACAAAGAGGCCCAATTCTTATGGTCATTCTAAGAACCCATTGAAGAGTAGAGTGAAGTGTTGGAACTATGGTAAATGGGGGCATGCAAAGGAGTGTAGAAATAAGAAGAATACTTATGACTCCTCCATGAAAAATCCTCTAATGAAGATGATGAAGCCTTGTTTATTTCTGCTAACACTATATCTGATGGATCATGGTTGATTTACTTAGGTTTTTCATATCATATGACTCCTCATAAGGAGTGGTTCTCTTCCTACCATGCATATGATGGAGGAGAAGTGTGACAATAGTTTGCATCAAATTGTTGGCCATAGGAAGGTGCAGTCGTGTTCTAGTGATGGGAGGGTGAAAACTCTTATTGGTGTTTCACATATTCCTAGACTTGCTAGAAATTTGATTTTTGTTTCCAAGATAAATGATTCAAGGATGCTTATGACATTTGATAAGTTTGGTTGCAAGTTAGGGAGAGGGAATTTGGTGGTTGCTAGAGGATTTTGTGTTGGGACTTTGTTTAGGCTGAATACCTCTACTTTTTGTAACTTTACTAATGTAACTAACACCCAAAATACATTTATGTTGTGGCACCAATGTTTGGGCCACATTGGTGAAAAAGAGCTTAGGACCCTAATTAATAAAAAGTTGGTTGATGATTTTCTTTTTTGATAAGCATCTAATTTATATGAACATTGTGTGTTTGGAAAACAACATAGAGCATCTTTTCCTTCAAGTAGTTACAAAGCTAAGAGATTGTTAGAGATTATTAATTCGGATGTGTTTGGTCTAATGGATGTTAAATCTGTGGGAAATCTCATTATTTTGTTACATTAATTGATGATGCATCTAGATACACCTAGATTTATTTTATGCATTCTAAATCTAAAATTTTCAATAAGTTTAAGGAATTTAAAGCATTGGTTTAAAAGCAAATAGATTATAAAATAAGGGTGTTGATATGTAACAATGGGGGTGACTAAGGAATTTGAAGAGTTTTGTAAGCATGCAGGTGTTGTTTGATCAAAGACTACACCGTACACACCTTAGCAAAATGGGTTGGTAGAGATTGAACCAAACCTTGTTAGAAAGATCCAAAAGTATGCTAAGTGGGGCTAGATTGATGCTTTTGGATAGAGGTTGTAATTATTGCTTGTTATTTGGTTAATATATCTTCATGTTCAACTCTTGTTGATAAAACCCCTTATGAAGTGTGAACAAGTAAGAAACCTTTTGTTTCACATTTAAGGGTATTTGGCAATGAGGCTTATGTTCATGTGCCTAAGGAAAAGTGTTCTAAATTAGATCTAAAAGCACATAAATACATGTTTGTTAGTTATGGTGTGAATGTAAAAGGTTATAAGCAATGAAATCCACTTACATAGAAAATGATCTTTTCTAAAAATGTAATTTTTAGGGACTTTAGAGCATTTTTTGATCTTGTATAGCCAAAGGAAAAGGAAGGAAATAATGCATTTTGAGACCAAGGTAAAAAATAAGGAGTATGCACATGTTGAAGAATAAGATGATGGATCAGAGGACAAAGAGGAAGAAGAGGGTTTAGATGAGAGTTTTGAGCAGGATGAGCATGTAGAAGAATAGGTAGAACCCCTTATTCCTACCTTGAGATGATTCATGAGACAACAAAATCTAGAAAAGTATAGCCCACTAGATTTTTGTCGTGTATTTGCTTTGTTACTCGTGATGAATTGAGATTTTTTAGGGAATTTCTCTCTTTGAAGGATAGTGAGTCTTGGATGTAGATCATGCAAGAGGAGATGATGGCCTTAGATAGATGTGACATATGGGCTAGAGGGAAGAAAGCACATTTGTTGCAAATGGGAGTATAAGAAGAAAATCAGAGTAGATGGACAGTTAGAGGGGTATAAGTCTAGATTGGTGGCCAAGGGCTACTCCCAAAGAGAGTTAATTTTGGTGAAATATTCTCTCCTATTCCTAAGTTATCTTCTATTTGATTTCTATTATCCATTAGCTCAACATGTGATTTTGAAATAAAACAAATGGATGTTAAAACTACTTTCTTGCATGGGTATCTTGAGGAGGAGATTTATACATGACAACTTGATAGTTTTGTTGTGAAGGGGAAGGAAAATTAGGTTTGTAGATTGAAATAGTCATTGTATGGTATGAAGCAGTCACCCCACATGTGGTACCAATAGTTTGATGCATTTGCACTAAAAATGGGTTTATTTAAGAGTGAGTAAGATCATTGTGCTTGTGCTAAAATTATTGATGATCAAGTTCTAATCATTATCTTGCATGTAGATGATGTGTTATTTATTGGTAACAACAAGGTGATGATTAGGGAGCTCAAAACTTAGCATTTTGGCACATTTGATATGAAGAATTTAGGTGCTACAAAATACATTCTTGGTATGAAGATCAATAGGGTTTGGGTACACATAAAACTTTCATTAAGGCAAAGTAAGTATGTTGACACCATTTTATAACGATTTAGTATGCAAGATTGTAAACTTGTAAGTATTCCTTTTCCCATTGATACTAAGCTTTCATTAGATATGTGTCCCAAGTTGGATGATTATTTTAAGGATATGTCTATCGTGTCTTATGTTAGTTCTATTGGTAGTCTAATGTATGCAATGGTTTGCAGTACTAGATCAAATATTCCCCAGTAGTGGGAGTTTTGAGCGGGTTTATGTATAACCGTGGTAAGGAGCATTGGACTTATGTTAAGAGGGTGTTTAGATATTTGTGAGGTACTTCTAACTACTATTTGTGTTATCATGGTACTAATGATGTAGATAAGACATTGGACATACATGGATTTGTGGATGTAGATTAGGTAGGTTAATTAAATAGTCCAAGGTCCACTAGTGGCTATGTGTTCTCTTTGTTTGGTGGTGCAGTGAGTTGGATGAGTAAGAAGTAGGCCATAGTTGATTTGTCCACCACTAGAGAAAAGTATATGGTTTCTACACATGCCTCTAAGGAGGTAGTATGGTTACAGAGACTATGTTCAGGTATTGGTTTTGATTGCAGGATGGTTAGAATTGGTTGTGATAGTTAGAGTGCTATTTATTTGGACAAGAATGCCATGTACCATGCTCATACTAAGCATTCTGATGTTCAATATTATTTTTTGTACGAGATGGTAAATAATGGTAAGTTTGTGTTGCAAAAAATTGGCATACATGACAATGTTGCAGATTTCCTTATGAAGCCAATGAGCATGGAGAAGTTCTCTTGGTGTAGGAAGGCCATGAGCCTTGGATCCTATTCTTGATTTATTTTATATTTCTAGTTAATGTCATTGCAATGTAAATTTTATGTGGGAGAAATTTAGGATTATAGGTGACATTAACCTTGTAACCCTAAAGTCTTGTTATAATTGTGGACAGTAAATAATGTATATGCTCCAAGGAAATGGAGAGGGTGAAAGTGGATTCTTGTATGTGTGTGGGGATAATTTTTAGTAATAATTTTTTTATCTTACATGTAATCATAATGGCATTCAACATGGGAGTTAGAAAAGACGTCAAACAAGAGCTATGAAGCACCTTTCTTATCATGGGATATGACAAGGCATTAATTTCCCATGTGGAGTGCCTAGAATTGGGAAAGTGGGATTAGTGATGGAATTTGATCATTATGACAAGATTTATGACTTGTAAGTGGTGTAATAGGAGTTACATTATATTTTGAGAGGTTGAACAAGTTGTGTGGGGTGTTGTATTTTTCCATGGAGGTGATGGGCACCTAGTTTTAGACCCACGGTATTTACCCCTTATTTTATAAACCATTTATGGTTTCTTGTTTTTGATTGTTCTATATATTGGAGTCCTATGATAATAGATGTATGGTTATTTGCAAGTTCATAGGTACTGCCAGAAGGCTATTGGATTGAAGAGAGAAGTGTGTTGCATATGTATCTTGTATTTGAATATTAATACACACTTGAGCCTCTCTTTTATGGTGGAGTTTTTTCCCGAAAGGTTTATCCACATACATTTAGTGTTGTGTATTTCATTATCATGGTTTGTTGATTTAAGCTTCCACATTATTTCTTTATTGGTAATCTAATGTTGCATTTATAAAATTTTATTTGCATACTCTTTATAGAATTAACATTTACAGTAGTTTACTTTGAATTAGCAACATTCCCTAGCCTAAGTCATCCCTAATCACCAATGTTCCCCTTCTCTTTGTCATTCCTATGGGCCTATGTTTAGAATTCCTAGTGTTCATTTCACTTATTTTTTATCCTCTTTCCATTTCCTTACCCCCTCTTTAATTTTCCTTTAATTTATCCCCCTTTTCCCTCTGTCAAACCATTAAACATTGTGTTTAGCCCTATCCTATGTTAAAATCCCCATTTTATCCTTCCTAAAACTTGCTGATTAAATGTGATCACCCACCATAGGATGGCCCCATTTGATCTTGGTGTCTCATTAAAATTGAGCTAGATTCTTATTCGTGGATAATGCCCATAGTTTGACATATAATAGTGCAACCTTGACTTTTTATCCTCCCACCACCAAATTGGAATGCAAGTTCATTAATTTCCAAGGCTTACCACCTACTAAGTTTTCATCCTTGAGTTCCCTTAGTAAGTTCTCTTAATCAAGCCACCTTTGCCTTATTTTTACATAAGAAGAGTGAAATTTTGAGTTGTTTGTATTATTTTATCTATCTTTTCTCATAGATGACACCTCAACATAGCTTCAAAAATTCCAAGAGTGAGTTAGCTTTGTGGCCAACCTCTTAGATAATTTTTATTTGGTCTCTAGACAATGTTGCAAGAAGATCTTCATCACTAGGTGGTTGATTTCAAGGGTTTTTCCATTAGATGACTATTGAGAATAAATACAGACCCAAGGTCTGGATAAATTATGTCAAAGTTAACCCCAGAGTGATGTAATAAGAAGGAAACTAGAATAGTTGTAGCAAATAAACATATAAGTAGAAGAAAGATTATACACCTTCATATACATCACAAGATTACTCCATCCATTTATTCATATCATATACTCCTTCTATAAAATGTATAGTCATACCGCAATCATAGATGTATACATCACATATGCTTGGGTGATATTTCCATCCTATATTACATGTATTTATCTATATTTTCTTCTCCTTTACTTTTCATATATATCTATATATTTCCTTATGGTATAGCTAGATGTAAATATAGCTTCTAGAGATGTAGAAATGTGTTCCTCTTTATATCTTTGTATCTTATCATCCCTCAAGAGGTACTATAGACTATTAAATACTACAACAATGCCCTTCTTAAGTGTTGTGGTGACTATAAATTATTTTGTTTTGATTCCAATTTCTTGTCTACCAACATCCTCCCATGACTTAAACCATTATCTCATCCTCAAGATAATCCGCCTCTAAGATATTCAAGAAGAGATTCTATTTTCTCCAATTTTTTGCTAAGCTAGGTCCTCCAATATCAAAATCCATCTCAAAATTTGACAAAATATCAAGATCCTTAGTTAGGGTAGAAAATAATTGTAGGTGTTTTTGATATACTCATATGAAGTTTCTTAATTTAGTAGTTGAATTTGTTGCACCCGTGTTGAGATGTCAATGTAAGATTTTTTTTCAAAGATCAAAGTAGTAGGCTTTGTCAAAGTAGGAACTATCTACTTAATATATGGGAGAAACTCTGATAAAAAGGATAAATAGATGTTTACATTTAGACCTAACTCCTTTATCTATGCAATTAACTAACTGTATTCTTTTTTCATTCATCTGATTATGTTGTGAGTAGAGGTTTCTTAGTTGTTGGAGTTGTGAACCTGTAATGTCCCAAGCTTATGCTCAAGACATTAATGGATAAAAACAAGATGAATAATTTTTTACGATACAAAAGTGGCTTTAAGAAAGCCACACAACACTTATACATGCCCAAGGTGTCATAACAACAAGTAATGACGCACTTAGCATACACACCAATGCATGATGCAAGGTGACACAATAAGAAGATTTAAAAACACAATGGGACAAAACACCATAGTTGACATAGAAAACAAGACAAGGAGAAGAGTTAAGATTTCCAAGGTCACTAAAAAACCTCTGCAACATCCTGTGATGTTTGAAACATGACCCAAGCACAACATGAATAAGTCAGGCACTGAGGTAACACACCATCAATTTTTTTAGTGGCAAATCTTTACCAATTGGCGAATAGTTCATATCCGCAAATTTGAATTTGGTGAATATATTGCAACCATTGGGGGGCCAAATCACCTAGGTTTTATGAATTATCGGTCAAATGCATTTCAATTCACCACCAGTTTATTTTAAGAGGCATTTGTAACTAATATTTTCAACACAGTAACTTGCACATTTCTAACGGTGATTCGCCTAGAATTTTGGAGGCATGTTTTAATTCATCCACATTTTCGCCAATAGCATTACAAAGTTCATCGTGTATGAGGACCCATTTTGCCAACACCATTATAACTATTGGCAACATAAACATGATGAGGTAGAGCCTGATGAGCATGAGAGTGAGTAGTGTTGTCATCGATGGCAACAAAGTGTAAAGACACAGTTGTGTTGGTCCGAAGAATGGCAACAAAGTATATAGATACAGTTGTGTTGGTCTAGAGAAGTTGTTAAGTGTGGTGTGGAAGTGAATACAACTAAGCATGATATATCTAAGTGTTTTTACATTGATATCCTTCCATTTTGGTGTTCCACACTCAGACACAAATTGTTGAAGTTCATTTGCAGTATAGAACCTAAGACAGTGTCACAGTATTTTGGTCCACATTGCTCTACTATGAAGAATCTTTCCATGCGGTTTTAAGGTATATTTGATGCATACTAAAGAAGTCTAAATCCAAAGTTTCAGGTCTTGAATCCCTTTGGAGTGAAAGATAGACTTGACTGAGTATCAGACTCTGTAATGATAGTGTAATGACAGAACTAGTGGTATATTGGAATGCTCCGCATTCCACCTCATTCCACCGTAGATGAATATTTTGCTGTGGTTTTGAGGATAAGCCTAAAGATGTCAAAAATATGTATTCTCCAAGTGGTAACCTTTTTGGTGATCTGCATGATGAGTTTTGAGCAAATAGACAATTCATTCTATTGTTACTTCACCATTGGAGCTGACCTAAAGGTTTTGGGTTTGTGCGGAGTCAAGATATGTATAAAGTAGTTCTATGGGAATAATTATAGGCTAACACGACCTATCTTAATGTGTTATACACTTTGGTTCTCTTTGCAAAGTGTATAAGGTTGTGTTTTGAAGCCGACAGGTTAAGAGATCATGTGGTACATATATTGGGTTGACAAAGTTGATATTCTCTTTGATTGCAGTATATTTATGACTGATTCCTTTCGTGGAGAGGTATGTGTGTGGTTTGTGGAAAAGGCTAAGTGTGTGTGAGTGAAATCTGATGAAGAAAAGAGCATAGTAAGAGTTTAATAAGAATGAAGTGTGTTAAGTTAGTATTCTGAGCCTCAGTGGAACTGTACCCTTAGCATAAAGCAGATGCATTGTTAACAGTTCATTTTGGCAATAAGCCACCCTTTCTTCTATCTCTTTTTATTCAAGACAGTGAGTCCTTTGGCAATGAGCCACCTACAGTGAGCATTCTCTTTTGGACAATGAGTCCACAAATTGTATCAACTTTAACCAGTTCTATTATAATATATTGTGAGCTAATCCTCACCGTGGTTTTTCCCTCAGGTTTTCCACGTAAAAATCTAGTGTTCATGTGTTATGTGTTTTGATGATTGCTTTCATACTTTCCTTTCTTTTTGCAAACTAAATATGCTATGTGGAATGAATATTTAAATGCTTAAGTGGTTTCATAGAATACTGATTCACCCCCCTCTTAGTATTCTGGGTGTTCAACAATAACTCCATGCTAATCTAAGGGCCATAATCACCTTAAAAATTACAATGTATGTGTTTGATCGAGGTCTAATTCACCCAACATTTATATGCACCATTTTATAGTCACACAGGATTCGCCAAATTATCACTCCACCATTTAAAAATCCCATAGAATTCACCGAATATAGATTGATATAAATACAATCGAAACTCTGATTAATCTTTTACACATTTTGTTCTACTTCGAGCTCTCGATTTAGATCATAGTCAAGTTACAACTACAAGCATTAGCAAGTTAGTGAAAGCCTAAAGGTAAGTGATCATTTCTTTATAGTGTTATAAGATTATTTATGTCTTTGCCAGATTTACTTCATTCATACATATGATATTAAGTAGGGAAACATATAGGGCCTATGGATTTATATTCTATGATTCCTTCTTAGACAAAAGACATTTTTTTATAGCTTTTATTTCATGAGAGATGTCGAGCAGGAACAAGTTTCCTAAAAATGGTGAAGGGAGGTCATCAAAATGCAGAAACATAATGTTGTACTTTGGCAATGTTTGTGGTCCATTAGATGGAGCTACAACATCAACACTTATACCATATATTGATGAACAAGGCAATACCTCAGAGGAAGATCCAAATGAATTAATTGACTTGGATCAAGATGATCAAGATACCCAAGGTAGCCAAAATGAGTTCATTGACTTGGATGACAATGCCATAGATGTGTTATCCTCAAATTTAGCTAGCCTCAATTTGTGGGATGACCCCTACAAAACTTCTCTGTTTCGTACCCCACAACTCAAGCTCGTGAAACAAGGCAATCACAATTGTCCTTGTGCATGTTTCCCTTGCCTCGAAAAGTTTGTCCGAGCGTCATCTTGTGTTAGTCTCTAGAAATTTGCAAAATAGTCAAAGTTGCAAGTTTTAGTTTTTTAGGAGTTAGAAAATTTTTATTAGCATGCAGGAGCGATGAATTTTACCGCTGCTGCATGTTAGAGTCCTTGTCTTATGCAAGGGTGGTAAAATTTTCTATCCATGCTTGTTTCCCCTTGATAGTTGCAGGGGCGGCAAAGTTTGCCGCCCAAGTAACTATAACTCCACACGGAGTGTAATTAATGCACCATAATAGTGGCATTTTGGGGGATTTAAATGGTTTTAAGGGTTTTATTTTTATCATTTCTTCTTTTTCTTACCTTCATGAATGCTCTGCACCCTTGGAGTCTTTGAAGATTGTTGAGCGCATGTCTTTGCGTGGATTCAAACAACGTTTTGAACTAGGGTTTTTGTCATTCTTTAGTTCTTTGTGTGCTTTTATTGTAAACTAGTTTAAACCCTAGTTTTTGTTTTCCTCTGTTAAGAGCTTCTTCCCTTTCTTTTTTGTTTTTCATTTTTCTGTGTTATAAACCCTAGTCTAGTGTAGGAACTTTTAAAATCCATTTCTTTTAGAATGTTTTGTCCTCCTATCATGAGTTCATCGATGGTTTTTCACCAATTTGGTTGTCTTCATTATAACCCATTGATTGACATTATTTGCCGTTATTTTAAACTTTGTTCATCCCACATCATTTTCATAGAGGTAAAATTTATTGATGATACATTTGTAGTAAAACCAATGTTCGAATGGTTTTAGACATTTTTTGGCAAAATTCACCAACATTTTTTTACCTCAGTTTACCTTTTTGATGCAAGAGCAGTAAAATTGCCGACCTTTCACCAAGGTCGTAAAGGTATGTTTTCTCATGCAAGGGCGGTAAAAATTGCCAACCTTGCATCCTTGCAAGACATTAAAAGTGTAAGGTCGGTAAAATTTATCGACCATACATTGTCTAGAAATTTATCGCCTGTATCATATGCAAAACCAAAGTTTTTTGCCAATCCTTCACCTTGAAACTTTTACCAAACGGCAAGGTCGACAAAGTTTGCCGACCTTGCGTTCTTTTTCAAGTGTAGGTGTTTGAATGATAAAGGTTGCTTTCCAAGTTATTCATAGCTTCTATGACTCACATTTACCAGGAGTAGAAGAAAATCATTTGAGCTATGCAATAATTCTTTGGGAGCTACTTGAATCATATGGTGGCTTTTGGTCCAAGCAATATCTTGTGTAGTAGTGGTTTGAAAGCTGAAAAGCAAACAAAAATTGTTATTTAGTAAAGAGAATATACATGGTTATTGGTATTGGGGGTAGAAAATTATTTGTGTTTTACCAAATGCTTGATGTTCTTCCTTGGATAAACTCACTGCCTCCTGTCAAGAAATAGAGTAATGTGTTGAAGTGCATATCTTCGATTGTTTGCAGATGGCAAGAGGAAGTTTTATTTTCAAACTAATGGGGAGATATAGGAAGAGGGACAGAGAATTAGTAATAGGGTCAGACCTTAGCTCCATTCATCTGCATAGAGACAGGAAAAAACACAACATTGGGACAGCGGGCTAAGCAGTTTCCTTTCCACAGGTAGGCATGATACTATGAGTGGGAAATCAATGGATCAAATCTCTTTGCATTCCACACATCTATGTTTTGACTTAGAGAGCTCATGGGATCAAATTCAATCCCAGGAACCATATAGAAAAACAACACTGGAGTATGCAATCTTGGACAACAAATTTGTTACACAGATGGGAGGGTCTGAAAATGATCTTGGAAGATTTTCTAGGGATTTTGAGACAAGACTTGACAGGTATGGAAGCTTCAGTAGCTCTGATAGTTTGCTTGGAGATGCCCAAAATCCTCAGCAAGACCACCTAGATAGTTTTATATCTATGAAGACTTCTAAGTGGGCACGCCCTAGAAAATATTCTTGGAGTTCTTTATCTGGTCAAGTAGTTAGTTCCAAAGAGCCTAACAAGGAGCTCAAGGAACCTCATGATATACATGGAATTATGTTTGCACATGATTCTACTTCAAGATTGTCTGCTAATGCCTATGGTGTTATAGTAGATGATGAAACTCATTCTTGGAAGAAGCAGCGTCTTGGATGGGGTCAGGGTTTAGCAAAGTATGAAAAATAGAAAGTTGAGGGCTCCGAGGATGAAAACAATAAGAGTGATTCAATTCAATATGACATATCTCTATCATCCAAGATGGAGTTGTTAGCCCTCCTTTGGAAATGAATCTAGATGGTAGAAGCCCTAAAGTGAATGGAAGCTCAGGAATCATGTCACCTTCAACAACATATTCCATTACCTGCATTTCATCGCCTGATGAACATTTGTCCTCTTTGAGAGCTAGAACAAATGACATAGTTGATGAAGAAAAGGCATGTCATAAAGTCTCTGATAATAATTGCAACGGAGGGCAAGTTGCTAGTGAGAGTCATCTGTTACAGTACACCTTACCAATATCAAGATCTGAGAGTTTTTGGTGGAAACTTCTTTGGAGCATTTGGAACAATCAACCTTTACATCCATGGATAGACTAAATACAGAGGTAATCACCTCCAATTTCTCTAGTTTGGAGACATCACTAGCTGTTGGGAAGCTACTTTCTGTGAAGAATGATAGATTACAGTAACTAGAAGATACAGAGCATGAGATTGAGAAGTATGAGATAGAGCTTAGGTTGTTGATTTCTGAAACAAAATTTGATGCTAATGGAGATGACCTATTGGGAGCATGAACAAAAGTAGGTGACTTGGACTGCAGTGTAGGGGAACTTGAGTGGTTGGCCAATTTGGTTAATATAAATGCTCATGGAATGGGTGCTCATGGACTTTAGAATACTGATGTTGCTCTTGGTATTTTTCTATTTGTGTCCATGCTAAACCACTCATGCAGGCCTAATTGCTGATTTGCTTCTGAAGGAAATGTAATGTTTTTTAGAGCAGTCTAAGATATTTCAACAGATAATGAGCTTTGTGTTTCATATATTAATTTGTATGAGCCTAGGAGCATCAGAAAGCATGAACTTTTAGTGAGAAAACATTCTAATTGCAATTGTCAAAGTTGCATGGAACCATTGGAATCATCTCTTGATCACTTCTTGGAGGGTTGTATGTGTAATGTTAAAGGCTGTGATGGTGTTTTATTGAAAAGAACTTCCCTCAATGCTCATGTGTTGGGGGATGGCAAGATAACACCATGGATATGTGATACATGTTCACGTGTTCTGGATCCAATGTAATTTGATACTGAAGGAAAATAAATTACTGAAGCACCTTGGGTTCTGATGGGTAAAGCTGAAGAGCAGATGCTGATTGCTATGTCTGCGTATAGGGAGAGACACTTAAAGGATACGTGTACACTGCTTGCGAATTTTAATGTGGATTTCAGTGGAAAATTACATCATCTACATGTGTGTCTATTTGATTCCTTGACACCATTGATGAATTGTCACCGAGCAGTAGGGGATGCAGAAGGTGGAAGTGAGAATGCAAGTAGTGGTTTGGATATCAGAGAAGGTAGTGACAAAGAAAGTGGCACACAAGGATGCTGAGTTATTAAACCTGCCAAGTTACTCTTGAATTTGGTTCGTGGACTAATCACCATGAAGATGTGCGTAAATTTCAGGGAAAGGGATGGTGGAGAAAGTTGATCATGCCTTAGAATATTTTTCTAATATTTTTCATGCTTTATGTTTTTAATTTTGGACATATTTACATGTACTTTTCAAATGTGTAATTACATGTAGAAACAAGGAAAGTCCTAAATCAATAAGGACTCTTTTTGTTGAATAAGTCATTGTTAGTTTTACTTTTCCTATTTTTGCTCATGGCCTCTCCCTATAAATAAAGAGGGTCTCTTTTGTAAATATTATCTTTATTCTATTGAAGCTAAGCGCTGCTAATTTGAAAAGCAATTTGAGACTTTGTGCTTATTGTTGTAAATCAATTTTCAAGCAATTATCAATATAAGAAAAGCGAGTTAGCATCCAATCTTTGTCTTGGATCAAATTTGTTATGTGATAGAATTGTTCTTACATCTTTTCTATTGCATTATCTTTGATAAGTGGTTGAAGTGTGAGCGTATATATCAAGTGTTTAAAGAGATATTTCAAATCTGATTTTTGTAGACTTTGAGCTACAATATAATTTGTGGAAGTTGTGTTATGTTTGTGAATTTGAAATAACTTGAGGAATTTGAGTTGCAAGTTGATTTATGTGATCAATTTATCATATCTCGACATATAGTGAAGACTTTTGGCTGCACTCCATTTCGGAATCCTTACTTTCATTTAGCATAAGAAGCAACATAAAACTTTGTGTTTTCATGGGTTTCTTCATGATTCAAATATGCTAGTATTAGTTTAGTCATTCTTTTGTGTAACTCAAATACATATTGGCTATTATTGCCCCAAGATAGTAATTTGTAGTGATTGTATGACATAAGCTTTGTATTGTGAATTGTAAACATCATTTCTGAAAAAGAGAAATAGATGATATGGAAACACGCCATGGCTAGTTTCAGTGTAAATACATCTAGTTAGTTACTGCTTGATTTCAGTTAGCAATAAGAAGGGAGCCTCCCCTTTTTGAGAGGAGAGATTTAATCTCATCACACTGTGGTTGATATAACCATTTTGTCTTTAGTTAGTTGAAGACAAAATATTCACCCAACAAGATGATGTTCTAGGTGGTACCCAAGGTAGAGAGAATAATAATATGAATAAATTGACCTAAACAAATGATAAGGAAAATGTAGATCCTGCATGAAAGGGGAAAATAAAAGCCAAATAAAAAACAAGTGTGAGTGGGATATGACAAGACATTTTTAGATTGATTGGGTGTCAAAGTACCCATTCATTGACCGAGTGCAGAATGAAAACAAAGATGAACCTCCAACAGAATGCAAGTGTAAGATTTGTAGTTGGAAATATCATAGGGACAAGAAGTTGCAGCTAAAACTTGACACTATAGAAAAACATGTATTGGTAAAGTTTATGAAAAACAAATCATAGGTGAAAAGGAAAAATCAATGATAAGATGGAAAACAAAGGAAGAATGTCTTCATGTTAAGAATGCCCTCGAATATAAGGCACATATGCAAAGAAAGGTGAAGCTTGCTACATGTGGAGGTTCAATTGAAGCTCAATTTGGAAAGATGATGGGAGAAGCACAAATGGAAAAAATTGTTCAGTTGAGTGTTGTTTTTCATATTTTGACTAGAGGGTGTCCTATGATAGATTACCCAGAATATAATAGTTTATTATATTTTATGGGTGTTCCTAACTTTCCTAACACACATTGGTCAATAAACAGTGGATGGGAATGGGCAAGTTATCTTGCTGAGGTGGAAAAACAAGATTTACATAAAAAAAATAAAAGAGTCAACCTTTATTGCATTATATTTAGAAGTTACAACAATAGATAATACTTCTTGGGTATGTATGTATGTGTATACTGTAGACAAACATGTCTGCCGACCTCATCTACTGTCTTTTTATACAATAAAGGAGAATGTGACATCGCAAAATCTATTTGAACTAGTTAAGAAATATTTGAATGAAATTAGAGGTATTGATGACTATACAATTGCCAAAAAGTTGGTGTGTGTAGGGGCTGATGGAGCTTTAGTAATTCAAGGTCATAGGAATGATCTTTGCATAAAGATACAAACTTCTTTTTCACCATACATGATTTTCCATTTACTGCATGGCCCATAGAATGAATTTAGCATTTAAAATTGTGAGCAAGTTTTCTATGGTATCAAAAGTTGAAGATCTAATCTGCAAGCTCTACTCATACTTCTTCCAAAGTCCCAAATGATTTATGGAATTTCAACATTTTGTTGATGGAATAACTGTAGGAAACAAACTTCTTAAGGATGTTGATACCAAATAGATCTCCTTGTATGGACCAATGCAACGAGTTTTTTTAGAATAACAATCCTTGATTGGAGTAATATACGAACATCGCCTCATAGTAGATAGAGCTCTTGACCTCTTACATAGGTTAAGTGACATAGAGATACTCTTAACTTTATCTGGTATTCTTACCATGCTAGAGGAAATGAACATTCTTGTGAAAAAATCCCAAGAAAGAACTATGTATATTTCAAAATATACTAAACTACATAAAATGATATGCATGACCCTCGATAATCTATATCTATCAGAGCAGTCATTTATAAGTCCAAAATTTAGTAGCTGGCACTTGATGACAAATGTGAACAATCCTGCTAATTTTTTACTAATTTTTTATAGTTTAATGCAAGCAGGGAGTTATGTGTCTCTCTACGGGGATATGAGATACCAATGCACCATTTTACCAGGGCCAGGCACACTATCAAAGAAGTACATGTTACAAGGGAAGATCTTGACAACATTGTTAATTCTATAAGTACTACTTTAAAGGATATTGCGAGATCTCTTTCCTCAGAGATTAGAGATCGATTCCCTTGCGATGAATTGCTTGAATCCATGTTTGTTGTGTATCCTCAATACTGGGTCAACTATCAAGCAACTGATTTTCATAACAAGATAAATACATTCGTCAATCATTTTTCCAAAAGTTCATAATTCAATGGACATCAAATAGAAGGAATTATAAATAAATCTAATCTTACAGAGCAATCAACCCGTTTTGCAATATCAATGATGGAATACTTTAAACTCATGGAGAGTCCCTTCCAAGATGGATCAATAACAAAGCTTTGGGCAACTTTAATTCAGAGTGAAATATTGTGTGATTCAATATCAAAATATTTCAAACTTGGTGATTTATGTCAAACCATGATATTGGGGTCGGTGGAGGATGAGAGAGTTTTCAGTGCATTGGGCTTCTTTAAATAAAAGATAAGAAACAAACTTGACAAGAATTTGGAAAATTGCTTGAGGATGTATACAACTAGGTATGATATCTGAAGTTTTCCTTTTGAAAGGGCACTTGCAATTTAGAGGTCCATATGTGAAAGAAGAGGGTTGTGTAACACGTCAAACCATACTGGCACACATGGCAATGACACAATGAATAACACATGTAGTGTTAGTGAGGAGGTGCAATTAAGTGGATGTATGCAGAGCGAAGAAAATGAAGACCACGATCAAGATGGCTCTCAATCTCATGGTCAGAGTAAGAAGATGATTTGACAAATGGAAGACATTTAGCACTTACTAGATATTTATAATCTATTTCATATTCCAAACTTCAAATTGTTGTTGATGATATTTTATTTTTCTATCACTAAATCTTGATATACATTTTTCATTTTCCATTTAAAAATTAATAGATTAACATATTACTATTTTCCAATGTTCCATTTTAGAATCTCAATTTTAAACATTGTTTCCAAATTTGATTTTATTTTAGCATATAAATTTTACACATTTTTCAATTTCTATTTATTAATTAACATATTATTATTATGTGATACTGATAAGTGTTACATGCATTCTGTTGGGTGAATATTTTGTGGTCAACTAACTAAAGACAAAATGGTTATATCAACCATAGTATGATGAGATTAAATCTCTCCTCTCAGAAAGGGGAGGCTCCCTTCTTATTGCTAACTAGTAACAACCAGTAACTAACTAGACTTATGTACACTAAAAACTATCCTTGGGATGGTTCCATATCATCCTATTCTCTTTTTTCAGAATAGATGTTTACAATTCAAGATAACAATCCCACAACTTATAATATGCAAAGAACTACAAATTACTAACTTGGAGAAATAATAACCAATATTCACTTAAGTTACACAAAAGAATAACTAAATGATACCAGCGTGTGTTAATCACCTAGAAACCCACGAAAACACAAAGTTTCCCATTGCTTCTTATGCCAATTGAAAATGAAAGATTTCAGAATAGAGTGCAACCCAAAGTCTTCACTATATGCTGAGATAAGATAACACGATCACAAACAATAAATCGTAGCCCAAAGTCTTCAAGTTACTTCTCATTTACTAACATAAACACAAATCTCAAAGATGATATCTCAACACAAAGTCTAAAAAATCAGATTTGAATCACCTTCTAAACACTTGATTTCCATGCTCACAATTCAACCATACATATAAGATAATGTGATAGAAAGGACATAAGAACAATTCTATAACATTAGAAATTTGATTCAAGACAAAGATTAGATGTGAACTTGTTTTTTTATATTGATTGAAAATTGATTTACAAAATAAGCTCTAAGTCTCAAATTGCTCTTCAAATTGGTAGCACTTCGCTTCAATAGACAAAAGATCATATTTACAAAAAGGCCCTCTTTATTTATAGGGAGAGGCCGAGAGAAAAAATAGAAAAACTATAACTACTTTGACTTATTCAACACAAAACATCCAAATCGATTTAGGACTTCTTTGTTTTCACATGTAATTACATATTGGAAAAATACATGTAAATATGTCTAGAGAAAACTACAAAAAACATGAAAATATTGAAAAATAAACTAAGGCATGTTCAACTTTCTCCACCATCCTTTTCCATGAAATCTGCATACTTCTTCATCATTGCTTGCATTTCCTCAGTATTCGGTCTAGAAGTATGTTTTGAAATGGCAAGGGCCCTTGTTATTGAATCCTTCACGGTGTGACACTTGCTTTCTCATGCCTTCCTAGGAACACTTTGAGGTTGTCCAAAGTCAGATGCATATCCAACAACTTATCCATTAAAACCACTGAAAAGGCTTGATCCTCAAATTCCTTCTAGATCATGTTGTTGAACTCCTGTATGATTGCATCTGCAGAGAGAAACTTATGGTTGTCATCTAGTAACTTGCAAGGAAATTCTTCAATCTTGTTAACAAGATTCACATCATTATCTTCACCAACTTTAAGTGCATTCTGTAAGTCCTTGATTAATCTCTTGATGATGCTTATCCTGTGAATTATAGTTTCTTTGATTTCCACAAACATTTCTCGATTAGGAATGATCCCAATTTCTACCAAGGTGCTCAGCTTGAGTTTCTTCATTTTGATCCAATCTTGCAAACTGCATTCCAAATCCTCTTGCTCTTGAGACAAAGTGTCAACAACCTCATTTAACTCTACTTTTACACCTTCCATCTTCTCCATTTTTTCCACCGAGGATTTTAAGAGTTCTGATCCTTGTGCAATCATCCTGTCCAAGAATTCACCAACCACTCTACCTCTTATGTGAATCTTTTCAACCTTTTAAATAACATGATCTTCCATGGTGATAGCCACATGTTCCATTGATTCAGAAGACAAAGTAATCTTTTGAAGCACTGAGGTCAACTATTCTACTTTAGCCCTTGGAGATGTCGAAATTGAATACCGACCAATTTCAATAGGAAATATGAAACCTAGTTTCTTAGACTCCATCTGTTTACTATGTACTGCCATGATTTGTCTGCACAGTTCCATCAGCACAATCTTATCGCTAGGGTACCTTAGAAGCATGTAAGAATACTCCAGGAAGAAACCAACCCTCAAATAAGTGAATGTGGGGAACTGAAGGTATAAGCAACCATATTTATTCACTTTTGCCCATGCTTCGTTAGAAATCCTCTTCTTTTCCAATTGAGGATCAAATAAACACATGAAAGTAGCAAAGAAGGCATCATTAACTCTTCTGAAGTGATGAATACTTCCATCAAGAGTTATTTGAGGATAATAGTTATAAACTGGAACTACTCTCCTATCCCACTCTGATGTCAATCTAGGAAAGCTCCTCATTGAGGCAACAACATAGACAAGGTACGATGTTATATAGAACTTAGATGAATTATGCACCTTTGTTAGCTATTCACGAATGACATTACTAATTTGAAACCCCCATAATATCTGTTGCTTCCTCCTCATTATAATCTTGATGTACAGATACACCCACTCATAGAAGGTAGAAGATGTAGGTGGACCCCTCACTCTGCCTATAAGAGTAATCAAATCACTGACTTCTTCAATAAAGTCACTTCGAGGAAAGTTCTTAGGCCACCTTAACAAATTTGGCCTTGCAATCTTCAACCATCTATTGTTTCTTATCTTTTTAGCATTCTCAGGATTCTTATCATACTCCTTCTATGCATAATCAAAATCAATATCCGCATATGTATCAATGCTAGGACACATGAAAGATTTATCGAAGAACTCTGCATCCAACTTCATGATTACATTTCCATTGGAATCAATGACACTCTAGTTATCTCTATTGTAGTTAGCTGCCACTTGAAGAACAAACTTTGAATTGTGTGTGGCTACAGGGAAAGCAACCACCAGTTGCATATTACTTTCCACTACACACCTCATGGCTGGATTGAGTGGCTCTTGTTTGGTTCTTTCTACAAACTCAGCCATGTCAACATGACCAATCTCAGTGTCCTTTATTTCATCCACATTGGATGTCATCGATGTCACTGGAAAGACCCCTTGGTATTTATACTTCATGGCTTTTGAATTTCTTGGAGAGGGATCTGTCATCTGAAGCACAACTATCCTTTGAAATGCAGACCTCGGGATGCGTACACAAGAGACTACAACACAATCAAGGGTTTTTGTAGTGTTAGGAAAATTTGCTTGATTGGAAAATGCAAGGATGGGGAAATTTTGAGAAATGACATGAGCTTTGAGGGGCTAGAGCATGATGGAGGTGAAAAACTGAGCAAAACCGGGTAATTAGTTGAAAAGAGAAAATTTCCCAGTGTTAGAGAAATTTTGGGAAAATGAGTGTAATGGCACTGATTTTTAGTGCCTCTGCATGCTAGAAGAATAATGCATTGGTTTTGTGCAAGGTCGACAAATTTTTCTGCCCTTTCATATGGGTAAAATTGCATGTTTGAAGGTTCGGCAAAATTTGCCACTTGTGCATGGAGTAAACTTTTTGGAAGAAAATGCATACTTGGCAAAATTCATGTCGCTCCTACACGGAGAAACTTTTTAAGTATTTGGCATGGGCGGCAAATTTTGCCGACCTTGCCTAAGGGTAAAATAATCTACGGGAACCACAGTCACTAGGGTAAAGTACAAGGTCGGTAAAATTTACTAACCTTGCATTGGGGTAGGTCAAAAAGTGTAGAGTGTAAGGTCGGTAAATTTTACCAACCTTGCACTTGATCATGTTTTTTCAAGGTATGACATGATCAACAAATATCATCGATCATGCACGAAGAAAAACTTAGGTTTTATTCACGCGACAGAGAAAACAAAAGAAAAAGATGAAAACTGTCGATCGCTTTATGAAAATAAAAAGGGATTCAAACTAGAAAACTCTACATTCTAAAATAGGACAAACAACGAATAGAATGAGGGTTCAAGAGGTGACTTAGACTAGGGTTTAGTTTGAACCAGATGAAGGAAAAACTATAACAAAACAAACATGAATCCTCGTGTAAACAAATCAATCTTAAAAAAGAAAAACGAAACTCATATAAACACTCACAAGTTATTAACAATGTGAAAAACAAAGAAGGTGCACATACTCGTGTTGTGCCTTGCACACATACCCCATTTTGACAAATGGAGACCCCCTCTTTTACTTTGGCTTGAAGTCTCAACCTTTGTTACTTATGATGATGAGAAGGTGGATATGTGCTTAGAATGTAGGATTTGCTTCAAATTTGGGTATTTTGCATGTTTGGAGTGATTTGATGTCTTTCATAATTGATTTGGAGGTGTCTTGAGTGGTCTTGTGCTTAAAAAAAGCCATTTGTTGCCTTTTGCGCTAAAATTGGGTGTTACTACACTTTACTCTAAAATCCTATGTCATTGGATATTGCCGTTGAAATTGCTTCTGCAGGATGTGTCATGTTGAAATTCCTAGTTTCTAGGTCTTAGAGTTACAAAATCATGTCCAATTCCGTAAGATTTCACTAAGGGGTTCATATACTTTCATTCTGACGGATGGTCCTGAAACCCTGATTTGGCTAAGTCTGAAACCCTGAAAACTCTGAAAATGGCTAAGTCTGAAATCTGGTGGAACTCCAAAATCTAGAATTTGCATATGAAATCCTATGGATTTGGAACTTATCTCAAACATCCTGAAAGTATATTTAAAAATATTTAAAGTACAAGAAGAATTTATTATACTTAAATATACTTTCACCTTGGCCAATTTAAAATCTGGTGCTAAAAACACCTCCTAATGCAAAAAGTGCTAAAAATGCCTTTCATTGACTTGCTCTAAAATCAGTTGCTACCGACTTTTGCACTAAAAACAGACCTCACGGACATGTGTGGGATTCGCCTCCGACTGACTTTAAAACTGCGATAGGTCAATTAGACCCAAAAGTAGCACAAAAAGATGTTTAGCACTAAAAATAGACCTCACGGACTTGCACTAAATTTGACCTCCATCGACTTTTAGTCCGTGACACCCAAAACCTAAGCTTTTTGGTATTTTGGCTCAGAAATTAATTTTTTCAAGGTACAAACTAGATTTTCTTGGTGGATTTGAATTACACAATCATTTTTCACATCATGATGAACATTTTTACCAAGTCTGTGTGGATTTTGGGCATGTCTAACGATAATTAATGCTGCTGCACATGAAAAGTCCGTACCCCCCCCCAAAATCCTATTTTTTGTAGAAAAGGCTGTAAAAATGCTAAATAAAAGCATCCAAATGGCCTTAAAAACCTCCTAGATCAATATATTGGCCAAATGGGTACTTGAAATGGTAAAAACTCAGAAAATCATTAAAAATCATTGGATTTAAGAGGTTGTTCATAGAAAAGTGACATTGACAATGAGCTGTTTTAACTGATCCATGACTGCAAATGGATATATTTTGATCCAAACTGATGGAAAATAATTGTTTAAGATGAAATTGATGCTTTGCATTGTGAATTGCAAGTCTAAGAGGACAAAGGAGCCAATTGGAGCCACCTTGGAAGGATGAACACACAGAGGTACCTTGTTGATCCAGAAATGCAGAATTGACATTCTATCAACCAAATTGCTGCTACACATACAAGAGAAAGTCAGTATGATGTCCAAGATGATAAAGACGAGTCTCAGGAGCTGGGAGACATTGAAGATCATGCCTATTTCATGATAGTTCATGCAGATCCAGTCCAGTGTCCAAGACATGTTCACACTTGTTCATAGTTGTCCCAGTAGTCCAGTTATCAAGAATTAGCCCAACAAGCATCCAATTAGACATGCCTTCATAAAAAATGTGCCACATACTCCCCTTGATTCAGTCGACATAATTTGGAATCCCATGAATCCACATCAACTCATATTTTCAAGCATCATGTGACTCTATTTTGGCTTTATTAGGCCTTGAAAATTGACTTTTCATCATATACAACCAAATGGGTATCCATTTTGTCCATATTTGATGTATTTGCAAGATGTACTTTGTCTTTTTCCTAAAGGACAAATGCAAATCTGAAAATGTAACTAACTAATGTATCTCATTAAATGCCATGTAATTTGGACTCTTGGTGTTGAGTTAATCTCCACCGTCCATTGAAAACTCGGTATGGTACCTTGTCTATAAAAGGGCCATCCTTTTCTCTCATTTGTAAGTAAGATTTGATGGTGAATTGCTAAGACTCTGCCAAAATTTAGTTAATACAAAGCAAGTTTTGCAGTTTACTGGGAATTTGTGTTTTTGTGTTGTCTTATTTTGGTTTTCATGGTTCAATATGAAATTAGTTGATATTCAGTTGCACGTGTGATTAATTATTCAGATATTTGATGGATTTCCTATCCATACCATTAATGGCTTGTTGATTGTATGTCATTGTGCATGGTTAGTCTGGGCATATTTCATGAGCTAAGTTCTATTGTATGATTTCATTGAGCTGCGCCAGGGATTGGGTGTTTGATGAACCCTCTACAATTTGAAAATCACTGCATTTCCTTAGAAGACTGCACAATCTCTATGGCATTGTGGGCTGCCTAGTTAAGCAGAGATCTATTTAGTATTGGGAATCTGTCTATCTGTCTGATTATCATTTCTGCAATTGTCTATAGGATCTCTATCCCTTTCCCTTTCTCCCTTTTCATTTTACATTTTCCTTGTCAGATCTTGTTAGAGTAGATTTCGTCAACTAACATAGTGTTGTCTCAAGATCCATATATGGTAAATGCAAGTTAGTAAGCAACATCACATTGTTTATTTGCTGATAAATTTTAGACTTCACAGTCTGAACCTTCATAGGGTTTCTGGACTTATATTGTTGTCATATCATACAAACCCTATCATTATATGTAAGACTCCTTGTTGGCACAACTAATACATCCCACTGAGATATTCCACGCAAGCTAAGACCTAGCTGTATTATCCTTGGGGCAGTTCTATCTTGGATATGATACCTTTTTCAAGAGAGGTGTGATAACAACAATCATAATTGTGTTGTTGTGTGCTAAAAACACCATCAACAACCCAGAAATGACGATAAGAAATGGTGAAATCTCTAATCTGAAAAGTTTGGCCAATCCGTTCAAAGTTGCACATAAGTTGACACACAAACTCCTTGAGGGCATAGAGAGATCACGAGGGCAAGGAAGAAAAATAATAGTTAAAAAAATAATAAAATCACTTAAAAAACCCTTGAAATGCCATTAAACACTATATTTATTTCACTCGTGTGAACATGTAGTTGTGCGATCGGCCTTTTTTGCTGACGGTGTAACTTAGGTAAAAGGATATGCAGGGTCAGAAAAATTTGCTGACCTTGCATCACAAAACTTCTTTAACATGCAGTGGCGAAAAAAAATACCGACCCTGCACTAACAAAATTTTTCTAACTCCCAAAAAAGTGAAATTTACAATTGGACTTATTTCACAAATTTCAAAAAACTAACATAAGTTAACGCTCGAAAGGATGCTCCGAGACTAGGAGATCACGCACGAGGGAAAATGTGATTGCCTCATTCCACGTGCTTAGAGTTGTAGGCTATGAAACGAACAATTTTTGTAAGGGTAATCCTACAAATTGAGCGCAGCGGAATTTGAGGATAACAACTGGCTCTAATTGGGGAGCTTCCTTCGATCATCCTTTGAAACGATCGAAGGGAGAAGAATCCCAATCTCTAAGTGCCTTCATCCATCCATTGGGCTATAGAGTCAGGCGACAAAACAAAAAGACACAAAAATACATAAAAGAAAAAGACTCAAAACTATACAAATATTTACAAACTTATCTGTCGCTTTATGTTGAGAAAAGCTTTAGATGTTGTCCGCTATGAAGCAGAAGAAAAGGTGTCCCATCTTGATACTCCAAAATAAAACTATTTTCACCACAGAGATGATGATTGGAAAAAGGGCCTCTCCACAAGGAATAAAACTTCCCATGCATTCCTTTCAGCTCTCTTCTTTTATCCCATAACAGGATTTGATCACCAACTTGAAAATTTCAAGACTTTGCCTTCTTGTCAAATAGTTTCTTTACTTGACTTTGATGTTCTGCAATGTGATCCACCACCTTTACATGTTGTTCCTCAAGTTCAAAAAGGAACATTACGCACTTGTCAATAGAACTATCAAAAGTTCCATCTTCAATGGCCTTAGCCAACTTCAAAGTACTTAGGCAACTCCAATGTGATGGGTATTTTGACATTCAACCCATACAAAAGCTCAAATGGTGACATGATGATTGCTCTTTTGGGGGTAATATGATCTACCCACAATGCATAAAACAATGCTTTATGCCACGTCCTTTGATTCTCATCAACCAGCTTCATAATGATAGTAACCAAGTTCTTATTTCTAGACTCATATTGACCATTCCCTTGGGGGTAATAATCAAATGAGTGAGCAAGAATGATCCCATAATCAAAGAAGAAATTAGTTATCTCATGGGAAGAAAAACAAGTAGCATTATCTGCTACTATCTTGTTTGGCACGCCAAACCTTGATATGATATTTTCCTTGAGAAACTTGCAAACCACTTCAGACATGGCATGCTTCACCAGAATAGCCTCCACCCACTTGGTGAAGTAATTAGTTGTTGTGAGAACTAGGGATAACTTTAAGAACCCCCCCCTCGGAGAAGGTGTATAAACCTGGCGAATTGTGTATACTTCCCGAGAAAAATATTAAATTTATTGGCAATTTTTTTCATTTTTCGGGAAAATAATAATCTCAATTGGTAAATCTTTTGTAATCGCTAGAGGTCTGTGGAAAATCCTGGCGAATTGTAATTTTTTAAAAACCAATAAAATATTTTCATTGGCAGTTAAAACCTATTTTCAAACCAATAAAATATTTTCATTGGTGAATTAAAACCTATTTTCAAACTAGTAAAATATTTCTGTGGGCGAATTAAACCTGTTTTCTAAATATTTTTTTTTTGTGGGTGATTAAAATCTATTTTCAAACCCAAAAAAATATTTTCATTGGCGAATTAAACCAATTTTCAAACCAATAAAAAAAATCATTGGTAAATTAAATATAGTTTCAAACCAATACAAAATTAATTGGTGAAATAAATTGTTATGCCAATAAAAAATCATACCGTGTGTGGCAAAAATATCAAATAGTGTTCTATTTTGGGACAAATTTTCCACACATCCAAATTCCTTCATAAAGTGTCTAGAATGGGGACAAGTGTCAACATATTTATTATGTCTGAAGCAAGATGTCAGCACAAATTAATATAACCGACGACCGTTCGATGAATTTTTGATGGACGACTGTAGTTGCATTCCGGAAGAAAATGTTTGAAACACTAGACTTATGACTTCAAACCTCTGGAATAACAATTGAACTGTTAGATTTCCAAATATCAATGGTTGACATTTCATATGAGAAACCTAGCTTTTAACCCTCTGGGTAATCTTATGTTGACTTGCTACCTTAGGTTGCCGGTTGTCTAAGTTGAAACCCGAGCCATCAAAACTGTGTTGTTTATCGGCCCCTTATACCTAGTCTTGTCGGTCACCGCTTGGTGGGGAACGTGAAAATATTTAATCTATTGTCTAAGTCTCGATGTTAACCTAGTAGGGTCCACTTTTTAAATGCTAAGTTGCTAACTATAGAAGAACAGGAAATATTTTAGCAAATATTTTGAAGCATCCTTAAGAGACTTAAAGGGTGAGCTATTAAAGGTTTAATAAGACACATGGGAAATTCCTTGGCAAGATGTTTTAATCTTAGTCGTCCAATGTTGAAGAATTTAAGAAGACAATAGATGGTTTGAGAAGTTAATGTGCAAGCAGGTTGGAGGGCCCAGGTTAATCCTAACCGTTCCCCACTAGCCCATTGTCAGAAGATGCATGGGCGATAAACTCAACAGGCTAACAGGTGAATGCCACGTAGCAGACTTCGTAGCCTGAAGAGAAGGTGGGGTTCGCCAAAAGATGAGTAAGTAATTCCGTGTGGCAGAAAACTTCATCACAACCGTCCATCTTGCCATCTCATCAAGAGATCAATGGCTAGAGTTTGAAATATTTTAGAAAATATTTCAAAGCAGCCTTAAGAGACTTAAAGGGTGAACTATTAAAGGTTTAAATAAGACACATGGGAAATTCCTTGACAAGATGTTTTAATCTTAGCCGTCCAATGTTGAAGAATTTAAGCAGATAGCGAATGGCTTGAGAAGTTAACGTGTGAGCAGGTTGGAAGGCCCAAGTTAATCCTACCCATTCCCTACTAGCTCATTGTCAGAAGATGCACGGGAGATAAACCCAACGAGCTAATGGGTGAACGCCATGTACCAGCTTCATAGCTTGAAGAGAAGGTGGGGTCCACTGAACGATGAGTAAGCAATTCCATGTGGCAGAAAACTTCATCATGACCGTCCATCTTGCCATCTCATCAAGAGATCAACAACTAGAGTTTGAAATTGAGAAAGGGGCCATGGGAGTCATTTTGCTTCACGCGAGCGAGCAGTAATTGTAGTTTTAACACCATAAAGCAGTCTTTTTGCATAATTGAAATCTATCTAAGTGTTTTAAAGCATCTAGAGGCAATTTCAATCTCTCAAGGCAATTTCAATCTCTCAAGGCAATTTCAATCTCTCAAGGCAATTTTAATCTCTCGACGCAATTTCAATCTCTTGGCGATCAAAACTAGGGTTTTCAAAGCGTTCAAAGCTATAAGTTAAAATCTTGCCTTCTAAAATTTTCTACTTGTGCTCACTATCGTGGTTCTATCAATAGGAATTACTGGTAAATTTTCATTTCTTTTAGGGTTTTGCCTTCTTAGATTGTTGAACTGTCAAATTTGAGCTTTATTGCTGCTTTAAGTCAGAACCTTAGTTGTGAACCTGCAATTCTTGCTAAACTAAAAGCCTAATTTGCAAAATTCTCACCATAATGGTAGCCCCATGAGCCCAAACCTCAAGCTCTGGAGAGATGAAAAGGCCCATAGTCCAGGACCTTCTTGATCAATAAAAGCCCTCCACTAATGACAAAGTAAAAGGTCCGCTTCTATTCTAGGGTTTCAAAATTAAAGAAGGCCTCATAGATAAACATATCCATATCAAGGATGCCACCATACCACTTACAGGATGGTCATTGTTCAAGAACTAGTTTGGGAATAGGAATTTGAGTGCTCCTATATGTAACCCCTAGAGATTGGACATGGGGAAATTGGTTGTCCCAAATGTCTACATGGATGTGGACTTGTTAAAAGCTGCGATAGCTAGATATGATCCTATCTCCAGAGTTGTCAGGACATATAATGGGATTGAAATAGTAAAGATCAGTAGGGAAGAGATTGCTGAAGTTTTTCAACTTCATGAGTGGAATGAGGATTTGGTAAAAATTAATTTGAAAGCCTTTAGGAGTGAATACGAGAAGACAAGACAGGTCTTTAAAATCACAATGCTGCCAAATCATCTAGCATCAGTTGGAAAGGGAAAGGGGAGAATTATTATTGGTCCATCAGATAAGGTACCCTTCCCAATAAAGTATTTTTCTCCATATTTTTAGAAAACCTTCTATTCTTTGTGTCAAATCTTGGGGTTTGATCCTGCTTCCGGCATGCCAATGGGTTTCATGTATATGGCTGCTCATATCCATCACCCGACTTACAACATAGTATATGACTTTGCTTCCTACCTGGTAGATAACATTCATGAGGGTTTATTATCATTAAAGAATGGTAAAAATTGGGTTTAGTTTTGGTGGTACTCACTCTTAATGCACAAGTTTTTTTTCAAAAGGGCAAAATTATTTGAGAATGATATGAAATTGGAAAAGGAGGAGGATGGTGTTGAGCTGCCTGTCCAATGTTGGACAAGAATTCTAGACAAGGATGATATGAAGTTTGATTTTGTGGTGTTTGAGAATGTCTTTGGATCAAAGTTGAGGAATGACCTAATCCTAAATCCACCAAGGATTCCAATTGAACTACATGATTTTCTTAGGCCAAAAGAAAGGAGGTCTAATTTAAAAATTGATCACAACTGGGGGGATGTCATCCCCTATCCAGATAGTACAATTCTTAGAGTATATGGCACTACGGTTAGACCACATGTTCTCCCAAGAGATGTGCCACTGAGAATTGGATTCCTTGAGGTCATTTGGCAGCTTGGTAATGTTGAAGATGGCCACTTGTTAAACATGAGGAAAGGAACCTTCTTCCCAACATGGATAGTTTTTGCAGACTTTGTGATGACTGGTGGAGGGTGGAGAAAAATGGATGAATTGATTGAACCATACAGGATGAGGAGAATGCACCCAAGAAATCATGATCCTGAAGGTTTCATAGCTGCATTGAAAGCGAGGATCAGAAGCAACCAGTTCATACATAACTTCTGTTGGTTACCAAATCTACAGAGGGTTTGCCAGTTCCAATGCACGGGTGGATTCGGCCAATAGATTACGGGAGGTTGCGTGAGCTGCCTCCCCTTCACTTCTGGTTCTGTCGCACCAAGGGGGGTATCCCTATGACAAAAGATATAACCTTGACTAGACCAATGATACAATGATTTAGCTTTACAATAACAGGCAGAATACTCTCATGTGTGGACCAAGATCTGCATGATAGATCACAAGGTTGGCAACATTCTTGGACATATGTGTCTGGTTGGTTATGAGAGTATGCAGGGATCCTAATCCTACTCCTACAACTAACAGGTGGAAGTGTTGAAATGGGTGGACATAATGTCCTGGATGCAAGACAAGGGGTTTTGGCTCATAACTACTGATCCAGGAGCAGACTGGTGCCTATCCATTGGGCAAGGAGTCAACTAGACGTATACAGCAGATGGTTTGCAACTTTCACTCAATTTTTAGGGGGTTTGAACTGATGCTTGCCTTACAAACATCACCCAAGAAAGGGTATCTAACTGCCTCTACTTACAAATATCCCTGCCAACATGCAACCTTCTCCACCTAAAACAATTTAATCCACTCCTTGAATGGAAGTTACAGATCAAACATGTGATACAAAACCCTGTATCCTAGAATCTATGAAACCCTTAGCAACCAGATTCAAAAGAAGGAGAATAACATGCAGCAAATGGAGACAAGCAGATAGACACATGCAATGAAGCATTTCTCATATAAATCAACACTGAAACTGAACATATGTGCAAAATACATACATGCTGCAACACATAAACTCCAAAATGGGATAAAACAGCCAAGTTCATGCCCTATTCTTCATTATTTACACAAAAAAATTGCCCAGGCCTTCAACAACCTAAAAAATGAGTCACACAGTCCCTTATATACAGCGAGGAAGGTGCACTCAGCATTAATTACATGGTTGACTCAAAAATCACCAGATACAATGCATCAGAAAAATGGTGCTCAGAATAGTTAATGCTGTAGAGGGACAAAGAGGAAGGAGCAGGTAGAATCGGGAGATGTGCTGCCGTTTCCAGATATGCATCATAAAAATGGTGGTTGAACTATCAACTCGACCCATACCTCTGCAACAATCCTGCCATTAAAGTTTCACCAACCCGCAGGCCCCAGAGATGTGGCAACAGTGCGCCCATGGAGTTTCTCCTGCCAAAACAGTCGCAGATATGTGGGAAAAACCCACGCTGCAGGCTCAAAATGTGACCGTCGATCAAAAACCTAGTCATAGAGATCCAACTGCCCCAAATATAATGAAAAGTCGCTGGCCAGTGAAAATGTGCCACGTAGGCACTTCAAGTTTCTATTGCTGGACCAACACTCCCTTTTTCCTTTATCTTTCCCGCCGAGAGCCAACCGCTGGGACCTCATGTGGAAGCCACCACGTGGCAAGCTCCTCGGTACCCTTGAAATGCTAGGGACACTTCTAAGAAACTCCACGGAAGCTAACATTTGTCAGTTTCCGCGACACTCAAGAAACAAACTGTGTCACAATAGAGAAACAACCTTTCCTCCCGCGGAAGCCACCACGTGGCGCCTTCTGCAGGCCTCCGAACTTTAGTGAGTGCCCCCTGCATAGTGACACCTGGCGCCTTCCGCCACACCTAGAAACAATGAAAGGGTCCCACAACCCCCTGCTCACCATCGCAAAAGGAAAACAGGGGCAAGTCCGTGGAAGCTGACACTTGTCAAGCTCCGCGACATATCTTGAAACACTTAGAAACTTTTAGAAACAATGCGGAGTGACACGTGTCGGCCTCTGCAGCAGCTACAAAAGACACGTGGCATGCTCTGCCCCTGCTTGGAAACTTTTTAGGAACTTCGACGGAGAGTGACACGTGGCACCTTCCGCGAGGCTCTGAGTTACTTTACTGGGGCCCACCCTGCCATTACTTGCTTTGCAGGAAACAAAAAGAAACTTACGCGGAAGCTGACACTTGTCAACTTCTGCATCAACTTATAAACTTTAAAAGGGTCCCACCATGTCTGTGCCAAACATGAAACAAAAAGGAAACTAACTTGGAAGCCGACACTTGTCAGCTTCCGTAGCAATGGCAAGGGACACACGGCGTCTTCCGCCCCTGCATAGAAACTTAAAGAAACTTCAACAGAGGCTGACACTTATCGGGCTCCACGCTCTTCAAAAACTTTAAGGCCCCATTCTGAAACTTATGTGGAAGCTGACACATGTCATCATCCGTGTCACTTTTGAGAAACACTTAGGGTCTATCGAAAAATTTGGCGGAGATCGACACTTGGCATAGTCCACGGGGCTCCGAGCTACTTGAAACATAAAAGAAACACTTAAAGGGTCTTCGAAGCCTTTGGCGGAGACTGTGAAATATTTAGACTCTTTCGGGTGCCTCCACGTGGAGCATTCTGCGGCATTGGCATGATTAGACCTTCCCAGCCACACTTAGAAACAATCACAGACACTGAAAACTGTGACCCGATACACATTTTTTATGCATTTGACCCAATTTTTATCAATTTTCAGGGGCCGATGGAGACTTCTGACCCACCACTGCATATTTTGACTTGCACCTTAACTAATTTTTGGCATTTTTAGCACTGCAGAGGCCGAAAGACACATAAATTTTGGATTTTTTGGGAAAGGGCCTGCATATTTAAATGTTTGAAACTTGAATGTTTATGCAGGCACCACCAACTTCTATTTCCCTGAAGATGTTATTAGGAACATCTTTAATTACCAAATATAGGAGGACAGGAAGGTAAAATGGATCACCTATGATAAGATGGTAAGGGAAAAATGGAAGACTGATCCCCAATATGACCCCATGCGGCTGCCTCAATTCAAAAATGAATTGCAAAAAGTTGAATATATGCTCTAGAATTTTGAGCAAGTGGTTGGCAGGATGAAAGGAGAGAGATTGGTTGTTGACAAAGGAAAGGTTGTGGTTGGGGAAGAACAGGAAAAGGATAAGAGGAAGGCCCCAGTGTTGGAGGAAAGGCCTACCTACCAACCACCACAAAAGATCAGTCTTTGCAAGGAAAAAAGGTATTGTGAGGAAGCAACAATCTATTGCCACTCCGACTGCATCTGAGGATTCTGGGCCTGAGGGGTCAAGAGCTTCCTCACCATTGCATGAAATGCCACCACTGTCTCCCCTAAGAAAAGTAGCTCCACAAGTGATTGAGGTGGATTCACCTCCAAGATAGCCACTACCAAAGAAGCAAAAGGTTGAACAAAGCAGCTTGGTAGATTTTCCAGATGACTCAGATGATGATATCATTGTCACTGAGGAGGATATGAGACAGGGAATGCCCTCTCCCCCTAGGGAGATAATAGAACCAGAAAGCAGCCTCAGGTTGGGCAAGGCAGACCTCAAGGGGATGAGCAACATAGATGACCTTAGGGAGGAAGCTTGCAAGACCTTCATGACAGACGATTCATTTGTCCAGACCCCTACTTTTAGAGAGTTTGCTTGGAGGGCAAAGAGAGATGAATATGTTGATAATGTTGCCAAAAAGAGAAGCTTGCACCCTGAATTACCAGAAGTAGTTATTCAGTCTAACGTTAGAAAGGAAATGAAAGAACAGTTTCAGAAGATAACAGCTGAAAAAGGTAGAGAGTTGGTGAAGGAAAGTGGTATTTTATTGCTACCAGAGTGGGATTTAGCCTCAGCAATTGCTTTTGACATAGTGTGGAGGCATGACAAACCATTGTATCAAACAAAGGAGGAAGCAAAATTGGCTTTGCAGGGGTGTAGTACTTTCAATGAAGAATGGGAAACACTTGCTATTTGGGCATTAGCCCCAGGTGTAAGGAAACCTGTAGTTGCTGAGCCTACTCCAAACATAAGTGGAGGCTAATTATTAAGAGAGTGTCTGATACCCTAGAAATTGAGGCAACAAACATGTCAGTGAATGTTGCAAAATTCACAAAGGCAATAGTAGAGAATATCACTGAGGAAAGAGATCAATATAGAACCAAGTATAATGACATGGTTGTAGAGTATAATGAGAGTCAACAAAAGGTTGCCAAGTTGGAAACTAAATTGACATTGTTAAAGCAACAATTGCAAAATATGCATGCTCATGCCCCAACACAGACTGGCTCTGTTGTCCTTCCAGAAGTTTCAATGGAAATCATTCCATACAATCTTGGAGATGCACCCCTTGTAGTTGAGGAGCCAAGCACATCAGGTGCAGCTCCATCAAGTGAGCCTACTACTACTAAAGAGGAATTATTGGATCAAATTGAGGCGTACAAGAAATTGTTGTCACAGGTCAATGAATCAATTTATTCAAGTAATATGAAGATTGTAACTATAGTTCTTGAACACTTGAATAAAGGGATTGATAGGAGATTAATTAGCATTCATTCAAATTATTCTTCTACGTTTGATGCCATAAAGGATTTCAATAAGAATAAGGATGTTGTAACATTATTAATGGATACATGGATCCCTAGAGACCAAGCATTAAGAGACATGGAAATTGCAACCAAGCATGTCAAGGATGCACCTCCTAACATTGTCCCAACTCTTAGGCTTGTAAATTCAATTAAGGATTTTTAGGGGTTGGTAGGTCCTTTGGAAATAAATATTAGGGATCTTGTGAAAAAGTTTGATGAATGGAATTTCAGTTTGCTTCCTGTTATTTTGAGTGATGGTGGGGTTAAACCTCTACAATTGTGGAAGGATGAGGCAAAATAAATAATATCTGATCAAGTTAAGCTCATCTGTGACAATGTTGATTTAGATATGTTGAGAAGCAGCATGGATAAACTGATTCACACTAGCATTTTCTTAGAGGAATTTGATAAGGAAGCTAATCGAGTGGTTATCAAGTACACACCCTATAGGACCAAAGCAGATGAACTTGTCAATTTAATTTGGCCAACAAAGGAGGAGTATCAACTATGGAGGTCCAACTATGTTGACACTTTAGATTTCTAAAGTGCTGAAGTATATGTAAATGTTAATGTTTTGGTGATTATTGTATTATTCATTTATTGAATATATTTGATCTGAGATGATTTTGTTGAAATTAGAAAAAAAGAATTACTCCATCTTTTTATAGTATTTATTATTAGTTTATTGTATATAAAATTAGTCAGATTTTACATATCAATTTACAAATATTGTGCTCCTTTTAATTCAAAATTGGTGACATGTGTCATGGATTGCATACATGGAACATAGTTTGAAACTCTATTAAGTATTATCTATATACTTAAGTCAAATCAAGTATAAATATTTGCATGCAGATTAAATTCACTTGAACAGATACATCATATCACTTAAATATTGGCACGCTTGGAAAGATATCCCAAAGCTTTGAAGCTGAGTATTAATGAAGCCTGGATCTATTTAATGGAGCCCAACAATGCTTTCTCATACCAAAGATTGAAGCCAGCTTACCAAAGAAAATGGATATGCCAATTTGCCTTATAGCGCTGCGAAGGCAAATTGCTTTCTTGGGATTCATCACAAACTTGAGGCTTAAAGCGATAACGAAGCCTCACAAAATTTCTCATTTGTGCTTATTAGAGTTGGAAGCTATGAAAATGGTGCTTGGGAGGGATTTATTAATAGATAGGAATAGATACAAAGTGAATTCTGACATAGCTTCTTGGTACTTGGCATCATTGCTAGACCTTGGAGGTGTGGTGGATATTCTCGTTCTATTGTGAGAAAATTTCAAGCTAGATTTTTTGGGTAATGATTTGGAGGTGGTAATTGGGGTAGAGATGGGTGTGGGGATTCTGCAGTCTTCTAACCTATCATTGGTGGTTTTTGGGGCAGAGATGGTGTGGTGGTTTCACGGCTTCCCTTTCTTCTCAACATGACAGACGGGGCTCTCGCCCGTCACCATCCTTGGGCCACCATCAGTCAAAATTTTCTAAGGTGCACTTGAGCTCTCGACATGGAGCCGAATTTGGAATGGGTGCTGCGCTTCATAGACCTAGTGGAAATAGGCGATTTCTATGGTTTCTCTTAGCCAGTGTTTTGATTTTTGCTATGTAATTTTGATGTAATATATGTAATACATGGGAATTTTTTGTAAGAATATGCCAGGGGCGTAGCTATCCCCCAACTGTAAGAATTTTTTGAATTAATATCAATTGAATACTCACTTTTAGGGCTTAAATTTGATAGTTGTATAGCTGTATTTAGGCATTTTTGTTGTAAAATACAATCAAAATTTTAAAAAGACTGTATCATATGAAAGGAGAGATTTTGGACAAACTGTCAAAATTTATATAGGATTATGCTTATATATATTTGGTTTCTATATAACCTACTTATACTAATGTATGCCATAGTATTTTAAAGGCAACATTGAATAGATTACTGCCATAAGAAAATTGCTTGACAGGCAAGGTCAACTGTCAAATTTAAGCCCTGCGGGCCGCTTTGCAGATTTAAAACATAAAAATATTTGCATGCAGATTTAAAACATAAATCAATACAAATGAAAAAAGAAAGTTGCCAGCAAGTTGATAAATTACATTATAAATTGTTTATATCATAAATTACTCGATCGTTCGATGAGCATTTGATGGATGGTTGTAGTTACATTTTGAAATGAAATGCATAGAGCGCTAGGCTTGCGAACTTAAATCTCTGGAATCACCCTATAACCATTAGATTTACAAAGATCAATGGTTTAGAAATTGCTGTGAGCTGTCAATGCATGATAGCTGTCATCCATGTACTAATTGTGTAGTCCGGAAGCAACACGTTGACTTGACGTTTCATTCACTTTAATGTTCATAAAAAAAATTCACTTTATAAAAAAGCAAACTTTCTACTACTAAGTGATTTAAATATTTTTAAGTGAGAGGGTCAGCACACGGGGAGATTTCAGATTGCTCATTGCAGTGCACCAGGGAGATTTCAGATTGCTCATTGCAGTGCTACTTCCAACAAAGCCGGTAAGACAAAAGATAAAATTCCTAGGCTACATTTCATCGTTTCTGAAAATCTTATTTTGTCAAACTTTTTTCTTAAAATCTTATTTTGTCAAACTTTGGGTTTAGGGTTGAGAGACTTAAGAAAAATTAAGGAGGACTTAAGAGGGAATTCACAATTTCACACTGTATAAGCATGTCTACCACCACTAGCAGACCAGACAAAGTTTTTGGGAAAGGTAGAGCAAGTTCAGATAGAAAAATAGATTATTCTGGATTGCCTAAAACCTTAGGTTTGATCGATGAATACCATGATATTTATGATCCTAAAATCTATGGTAAACTTATTAGAGAACTTAGATTTTCATGTGAGAATAAGGCTGCAAACCAAAAGCAAGTTAATCGTATCAATGCACTATGGGTAACTGGATTAGGGCGCATGATGTTACATGAGGTTTTCCCTTGCCCAGAATTTATCATGGTCTATGCCCACAATTATGATGATAACAAAAGAGCAATTGTAAATAAAGATACCAAAGAAGAAATTTTATCCATTAATGCAGAAGAATTTGGAAAAGTGTTGGGGTTTACAACTGAAGAATTTGGAGACGTCAACATTGACCTAGAAAAGCTTGATAGTGATTATGAAGTAGCGGATGAAAAGGACAAAGATGTTTTCCTAAATAAAATAATTCAAGAAAGAAACAAGTTGAAAGGTAACCATAAGCCTCCTTATCCTTTGGAAATTTTTAAATCATGGGCTCAGGATACTATTTCCATGCTAGCATTTTGCCTTGGACTGGATAGCAATTGGGAAGTGGATGCAATCCTCCTTGAAATGGTATATAATATCCATTATGGTATTGGTGTACATGTCAAATATAACTTTATTGAGCACATTGTAGAATCCATGCATAAACAATTTTTAATGATTAAAGGAGGTTCCACCAAGACATTTAGGTTCATAACCTACTTGTGCTATTTTTTTCTATTCAAATTTAGTGGAATGTTTCAGACCAACAAGCTTCAGATTAAGCCCTATAGTAATGTTGAGGAAAAGAAAATGACTCTAGTATATGATTGGACCACTAAGATAAAGATGCATGATTCTCGAAGGAACTACAATAATTTTGTAGACTACTTTTTGGCTCCATTGCATCAAGTAATTACAAATAGTCCAATGCCTAGATTGCCGGTATCATGTAGAGATTTCATTCAACTAGGAAAAGAAATACAATTGGCTGATTGGTACTTATTGGAAGAATATACTGTGCTAAGATTTTATGGATCAGGAGTAGAGCCATACAAACTTCCAATACATGTGACAGAAAGGGTTTTTGCATTGGAATATGTAAGGCAGATGTAGAGTACTGATGAACTATACTTTGCTGGTCAATAAAAGAAGACCTTATTTCCTTCTTTACGTGTTTCATGTGGAGGGTTCACATTGGAGAGAAAAGAATTTAAGGTGGTACATGATCTTTTGAAATTTTTTAATTTTGATGTTGTCTGTCACTGGTAGTATGATCCATGTGACACCATTAAAATAATGATTGTGGCCAATAGGAATGCTACAAGTAGAATTCAACATCAAAGTAAACCCTTGCTTGAAAACTTGAGAAACAAGGATTCTTGGGATGAGGTCAAAATAGCAATGGAGAAAACTGTTGCTGAGAAAGGTATTTCTTTTGAACAATTGTCAGTAGAAATTATGGCATTGCACCAAAATATAGGAGCACTAGCAGAGAATCAAATCAAGAGGTACAACATTTTTTATGAAAAAAGTGATAAACCATCTATTAGAGTAAAAATGCTAGAATCTCTAGATATGTTTGTTACAAGCAAAAATTGGTCACGATAAAAAATTACTGCCCTTTGCTCTATGATGAAAGAGCTAGGTGAACCAAGAACTATTGCAGAGTTTAGAGAAATTGATGAAGATGACGAGTTTAGCAAATTATGGAATATAGATCATCCCTATGAACATGAAGATGAAGAAACTGATAATGACCCTAATGATGATAGGGATGAACAAAGAAATTTCAAATTTGGTTTAAGTTAGGCAACAAAAGAAGCATATACTTTAGGAGTAGCCATAGCTGAAAATATGGGTTATCATGGTGGTGGTTTGGGGTCCCAAGGACAAGGCATTTGGAACCCAATAGATTTAGTCACTAGAAAACCAGTTGATAAATGAGGCCTTGGAGCTGAATCAACTGATAAAATAGACCAAGGGCATATGAGTACAGCTAAAAGAATTCATTTTGTTACAATGTCAAATCCTAATCCTCATGGTTAGATGCAATCACAACTTGGACATGCCCATGGTGGAGAGCCTAGTGCGACTAGCACTACCACTGGTGGAGAACTTAGTCAACATGTGCTACAACAATAGGTCCAACAACAAATTACACATAAGAGGACACCAATACAAGATACCACACAAACACTCAGTGATCAAGGGATACAAAAGAGACAAAGGATTATGACAGGTCCAAGTCCAGCTACCAATTCCACCACAAAGGAGTTATTTCCAGGCACTCCCCTAGTTAGTGTGGCTGCAACAGAAATTGCAAGTACTCCTATTCCTTCACCATTCAAGCATTCCCTTATTCCTACGTCCCCAAGTTTTGATTACATTGAAGAATTTAAAAAGAAATCAGAATTTTATAAAAAAGAAAAGAAGCAACTGATGGAGAGTGTATCTGCTGTAACTTCAGAGCCTGTAACAACCATGATATTACCCACATTTGACACAAATTTAGAAATCATGGAGTACACAATTGTTGTTCCCACATTTTAAAATAAACCAGAAAATCAGATGGATCAATCTGAATTTCAGGTGAACAGTTTGCAATTTGATTTTTCTGGATTAAAAAATACTGACAAAAATAATATATCAAAGAAGAATAATGAATTGGTGTACACATCATTGCTAAAGCATGATAGAGAGAAAAAAAATTGTAGAATCATATACAAAAATTATAGGCAGACTTAGCAAATGAGAAAGCAAAGAGGAAAACGTCAGATAATAAGAGCAATGAATTAGAAAAAAGAATAAAAAAATCTGCCTCTACATCAACAAGCAAAGAGGATAAACAAACAGAGGTGGAATTGAATGGACTGAAGCAAAGGTTAGATGAGAGAAAAAAGAAATATGATGGGGAAAAATCCACTTCAGAAAAATTAAGACAAAGCATTGGGAAAGCAAATGAATAGTGGGAACAAAAATTGGAGAAAGAGAGAAAAAAAAATGAAACATTGGCCGCAGAGCTTATGGAAGCAAAAAATAAAATAAAATCTTGTCAAAATAAGTTTACTGAATTTTGTAGACAAACAATGAGGTACATGAAACAAAAGATCTAGGAGGAAATAATGCAGAGGATTGATCATTTGTGTGAATTGTTTCAATTATTTGATGCCATGAGACTACATCATAAGAATCTGAGCAAATATTTAATGGACAACAAAAATGTGCAACTGCAGGGAGAAGAGAAATCTGCAAATCAAGTTCTAGAAACAGTCTACAAAGCCAGCGACAATGAATTGATTTCAAAAGGCATTACTAATCAGATTGAAGCCTCAATGAAGGTGACATCTATCACTCAAAAGTGTTCAAGAATGCGTGAAATAATAGAATTTGTGATTGAGGTTGCAACAAAGATTAAGGAGGATGAAAAGGTAAGGAACTTAACAAAGCTTGGTTTGCCAAGGCTTTTGACACAAATGAGTGATTCATTGGAAAGGATAATTTCAGAAAGAAGATGGAGGATGCAAGGAAGATTGATTTGGACCAGTTTCGTCAGAACCCAGATGAGGCAAACTTTTTGGATTGCATGAAACCACTGATAATCTTGAATGTATCTTTGGCTGAAACATTCAAGTCAGGATCCAAATTGAAATTCGATCATACATTGTTAACAAAAATTCAAGTCAGACAACATCAGTTAGAAGAAATGACAATTCCACCACCTGAACAGTGGAATTTGCTAAAAAAGCTGTTAGAATGATTTGATATTGATAATATGAGTTTCCAAGTTCCAACTCAGCTCTGTGCAGAGTTGTCTTTGAGCAAGATTTTACATTGCCTCTATGGGTTCCTTCATTTGAAAATCAATAGAAAACCCAAATTCAGTAATGTGTTGATGTTCAATTATCTATATTATTTATTTTATCAATTGAATAAAAACTCTGCTTTCAACTACTAGATACACATTTAACGATTGCTGATGTTCATTGTTCTATATGCTACTATTGTTAATATCTTAAGCTAATGTTATTTACCATTTCAAATGTTTTATTCACATGCCATTGAGACCACCCGCTATCCCTCTGGCTTCAACAGTGTTTAGATCTACGACATCGGGGTAGTGGGGAATGGTCCAGATTAAGTCTAGGCCCATCAACTTGCATGCTATTTAACCTCCTTAGTCATCCGCCTAGCAGCTTAACTTTTTATTATCATCGGACAGTTAAGATTAAAACATCTTACCGCATATTTTCCCATATGCTTTATAATTCCTTTAAGTAGCCCACTATTTAAAACCCAATGCAACTCCTTCAAAATATTTCAAAAAATTTCATGTCATGTCTTCTAAAGTCTCTTCAATGGTCCAAATGAAGACACACGTCATCTCCTTGCTATCCCTCTAAGAGATGAAAAATTTTAGTGGGCCCCCCACGGGCTAGCGGGGAACGAACCAGATTGACTCTAAAGATGTTAATTTTCAATGCTTTGCAATACCTATAGTGGACGATGGGTCCCACTTTGATAGGCAACAGGTATCACTAGCTCGCTATCCCTCTGGACTTCTTAAAACATTATTTTATTCAAGCAGAATGGCAGGAAGTGGTCAGGATTCAATCCGTGAGATCCAACGGCTCCAATTAAAGTTCAAATATGCACATGCAAATTGTTAGTGACTTAAAGGTAGACATCCCTAGGTTGATGGGACATAAAAACTTTGGGGGTCAAGACTTAAGATAAAAGATGAAATATTTAATCCCTTTAAACATTTTGATGCATAATGTTCCCAACCAAGTGGTGACTGATGAGACAAGGCAAAGGGGCCGGTAATACTGACGGGTTTGATGGCTTAAGTGTGAACTTGGATGACCGGGAACCAGCGGTAACAAGTCAACTTAAAATTATAACGCAAAAGGCTAAAAGGTTAGGTTTATGTATGAAATGAAGACAAACCCTAAACCCTAAACCTAAAACCCTAATCAACAGATCAAATGGTCTATTGTAGGAGTAAATTTCATTTTCTGACCCATTTGCGGATAAGGCACTGATCAAAATAATTCATAAACTGTGAAAAATGATGCAAAATCACATATCAAATCAAAAACCAAAATTCTACTTTACTGCAAATTTTTTTATGTTTTATGCACAAATCAACTTTAGCAAGGAAATATTAAGCATTGAGTTGAATGATGAATCAACGAGTACATGTAAAACTTATTAGTATGATACAATTAAAATACGAAATAATTAATAATATGTTAATGTATTCAATTTGATTCACAATTTCAAGGAATACAATATAAAATATCATCAACTACAGTTTTGGAATATGATTCATGAAATGCAGTATAAATACCTTAAAACTGCTAATTCACTTCCATTTCCCAAATCGAATCAGGGTCCTCAAATTGACGTTCAGATAAAGTAAAAGAGTCATCTTGATTCTGAGTTTGGTCTTCATTTTCTTCATCTTGATTCTGAGTCTCAAATTCATCAGTCATTGTGTCACTGTTATTTGTCCTACCACCACCAGCATTTGAACTTGAAGTGTTGCACAACCCTCTTCTTTTGCATATGGACTTCCAAATTGTGAGTTCCTTTCATAAGGAAAATTTTTGACATTATACACACTTCCTAATACCCTCAAGCAATTTTCCAAATTCTTGTCTAGTTTGTTTCTTATCTTTGATTTCAAAAACCCCAATGCACTGAAAACTCTCATCTTCCACCGAACCCAATATATTGTTTGACATAAATCAACAAGTTTGAAATATTTTGATATCGAATCATGCAATATTTCACTCTTACCCAAGTTTTTCCAAGCCTTTGTTATTGATCCCACTTCGAAGGGATTCTCCATGGCATTAAACTGGTCTATCATACTTCTTGCAAACCGACTACATTGTCCTATAATCTTATTTCCATCTATAATTCCTTCTATTGTCTGTCCATTGCATTCTGCACTTTTCAAAAAGTATGCGGTCAAGGTAGTTACTTTTTGATGAAAAAAGCTTGGGCTATCTCAGTGGCCTTGAACCCAAAATTGAGGATACACAATAGACATGGCTTCAAGTATTTCTTCTCAAGGGAATCAATTATAAATCTCTGTTGAAAGATTGCTTGCAATTTCCTTTAAATTATTACTAACAGATTCAACAATGTTGTCAAAATCTTCCTTTCTAATAGGTACTTCTTTGATAGAGTGCTTGACCATCTTACAATGGTGCATTGGTATCTCAAATCCACATACAAAGGCACATAACTCCCCGCTTGCATTAAATTGTAAATAATTTTTAGGATGATTCAAATCTGTAATTATCTACCACCTAAAAAAATTTGGGCTTTGAGAAGTTAGATCTAGATATAGATTATCGAGGGCCATGCATGTCATTCTATGTAGTTTGGTATACTCATAGATATACATAGTTCTGTCTTGGGCTTTCTTCACAAGATTGCTCATTTCATCCAGCATGGGGAGAAGACTAGCTAAAGTTAAGAGTGTCTCTATATCGCTTAACATATGTAAGAGGTCAGGAGCTTTGTCTACTGTGTTGCGATGCTCGTACATTATTCCAATCAAGGATGGATATTCTGAAAGAACTTGTTGCGCTGGTCAATGCAAGGAGATCCATCTGGTATCAACATCCTTAAGAAGCTTGCTTCCTGTTGTTATTCCCTTAGCAAGATTTTGAAATTCCACAAAACATTTGGGACTTCGGCAGAAGTATGCGTGGAGCTGGCGGACTAGATTTTCAACTTTTGATACTGTAGGAAACTTGCTTACAATTTTAAATGCTAAATTCATTCTATGGGCCATGCAGTGAATGCAAGCATGTATGGTGTACAAGTAGTTTGTAATTTTGTGCAAAGACCGGTCCTATGACCTTGCATTACTGCAGCTCCACCAGCTTCTATACACACCAACTTTTTAGCAATTATCAAGTCATCCATACATGCAATTTCATTCAAAGACTTCTTAACTAGTTCAAATAGATTTTGCAATGTTGAACTGTCCTTCATTGTATGAACACAGAGTAGATGAGCTCGATGGACATGTTCTTTTATAGTATACACATGCATACAGACCCAAGAAGTATATTCTCCTTTAAATCTTGCTTTTCCACCGCAGCGAGACAATTTGCCCATTCCCATCCAGTGTTTATTGACCAATGTGTGCTAGGATAGTGAGGAACACTCAAAAAAGATAATAAATTACTATACTCTGGGTAGTCTGTCATAGGATGCCTTCTGGACAAAATATGAAAAATAACACTCATCTAAACAGTTTTTGCCAATTGTGCTCCTTCCATCGCTTTTCCAAATTGAGCCTTGATTGTACCTCCACTTGTAGCAAGCTTCGTCATTATTTTCTTAGGCTCATCATATTCCATGGCATACTTCACATGAAGACATTCTTCCTTTGATTTCCATCTTACTACTGATGTTTCCTTTCCATCTATGATTTATTTTTCATAAACTTTACCGATATGCTTTTTGATAGTGTCAAGCTTTAGCTGTAATTTCTTGTCTCTTTTACATTTCCAACTACAAATCACACACTTGCATTCTGTTGGTTGTTCATCTTTTTTGCTTTCTCCATTGGTTCAATGAATGGGTACTTTGACACCCAATCAAGTTGAAAATTCCTTGATATTTCCCACTCGTGCCCTATTTTTTATTTGCTTTTCTTTTCTTCTTACCAACATCATCTACAGTGCCAACATTTTCATCCAAGTCAATTATCCCTTGGAACATCTTCTACGGTATTGCCATCCTCATTCTAGCTAACCAGGGTATCCCTTGGAACATCTTTTGAGGTATTGCCATCCTCATTCTGGGTAACCAGGGTATCCCTTGAAGCATCTTCTGTGGTATTGCCATCCTCATTCTGGCTAACCAGGGTATCCCTTGGAACATCTTCTGTGGAAGTGCCATCCTCATTCTGGCTAACTAGGGTATCCCTTGGAACATCTTCTGTAGTATTGCCATCCTCATTTGAATCAATGGAAATCCCACCTTCTGGTGGTGCTGAGGTATTGCGAATGGCTTCTTCAGTAATATTTGGTGCCAGAGTTGATGATGTAGCTCCATCTTAATTTGATGGATCACAAACATTGCCAATTCCAAAATAAGACTGTATACTAACTCCACATTTTCAACATTTTGATGGCCTCCCAGTCCCTTCACCACCCTGAGGAGTCTTACCCTTGTCGCACTTGTAGCTCGACATCTTGATCTCTCACTTCAAATAAAAGTTGGAAAAAAATGTCTTTTTGTTTAAGAAGGATATACTCATAGAATATAGATCTCATTCCCTACTAAATATCTTCTTTGAGATTGAAGCAAGAATGGAAAAGAGATAAATAAATCTTATAACAGTAATACTATGAAGAAATGATTACTCACCTTTAAGTTTAGGTTTTCACTGACTTGCTATTCGTTAATGCAGGAATGCATGTGTTGTAAGTTTGTAACTTTGCCTGCGATCAACTTCAAGGTTCCAACTCCAACTTCTGAAATCTGAATCGAGAGCTCACAAGTTCAGAATTGAACAAAATGTGCAAGAATAAATCAAAGTTTCGATTGTATTTATATCAATCCATAGTTGGCAAATTCTGCGGGAATACCTAATGGTATATTAAAAAAATTGGTGAATCTCGCATGATTATAGAAGGAATACATTTAAGTGTTGGTGAGTCAAACCTCGACGGACTACATACTTTGTAATTTCCAAGGCGAATATGGCCCTACAATTAGCACGGAGGTGTCATAGAAATTGGCGAAATGGCCCCTCATAATCAACTATTTGTAAATTTTAATTGGCAAAATGGCCCCTCATAATCAACTACTTGTAAATTTTAATTGGCGAAATGTGTCCTCACATGCAGCGACCATTTAATGGCGTTGGTGAAACGTGTCCTGATACACAATGTTGTTTTAATAGTATTGGCGAATATATAGGTGATTTAGTACTTGCTTCCGAGATTCCAGGCGAAAATATTAGTTGGCCCATTTGAAATGCGTAGTTTGTTATGGTGAAAATATTACTTCATTGATTCTCATAAAATAAATTGATGGTGAATGGATATGCATTCTTCTAATAATACATAAAATCCTGGTGATTTGACCACCCTGTTGGATGTGATTTATTCACTAATTTCGACTTGGTCGATCTGCGATATTCGCCAATTGGTGAATATTCGCCACTAAAAAAATCTCTGGTGAGAACATAGCTATGCCCTGCACTTGACTATGGATGCACTGTGCTAATGAATTTGTTGCCCCACTGCTGAAAAGGCTCCTCGATCAATACTGGCTTGAGGGGTAATGTTGCCAACTTGGGTTTCCCCACAAACTATTGACATAACTCACACTTATGCACCCAGTTGTATGTGTCTTGAAAAAGTGTGGGCCAATAATAACTAGCTCGCAAGATCTTGTGAGCTGTCACTAGTGCTGAGAGATGTCCACCACATGCTAAACTATGAAATGACTCCAATAGTTTTCCTTGTTGCGCTTTGTTGACACAACGTAGAAAAATTCCATCAATACTCCTGTTATACAAACCATTATCCCATAGGACAAAGTTTGCAACCTTGAGTTTGATCATCCTCTTCTCTTTGTAGGATAAGTGTTCAAGGCATTCTCTGTAGGTGAGGAAGTGTGCAATATTGGAGTACCATTCATTTGTTGTACTAACAAATAGAATAGTGTGAACAACCTCATTCTCTACTTCTTCCTCATCACCGGGTTCTTTTGGTACGTTATCAGCAATTAGCTGACACAAACCTTTCCCATGTACCAATTTGGTGGGCTTGATGTCTAGATCATATTCCTAGATTTTAGCAATCCAGTTGCCTCTCTTACTCCCAAACTCTTGTTGAGTCAAAATATATTTTACTGCTGAATTTGGTACCAATGTAGTAGTGTGAGTGTTCAAGATGTAGTACCTAAAATGTTTAACTACCTTGATGATAGCATGGGCATGTTTCTCCATAGATGAATACTTGAGTTCATGAGTCTTCAAAGGGCAACTCATAAACGCAATCAGAGATTCGATACCTTCCTTGTTTTGTTGTACCAAAATTGCTGACAGACTGTGTTCGGAAACATAGATATACATAATGAAATCCTTAGTATAATCCAAGAAAACCAAAACTAGAGCATTTTCTATGGCTTTCTTGATGTCCTCAAAAGCTTCTTTACCTTCTAAACTCCATCAAAAAGTAGACTTACCCTTAATCATATCAACAATATGACGAGTCTTCTCTACAAATTTTGGAATAGACCTTTGTAGAAAATTTACTTTCCCAAAGAAAGAGTGTACTGCTATCTTACTTGAGGGAAAAGTAAGACTTTGGATAGATTTGACCCACTCAGGATCAATCTTGGTACCTTCTTTGGACACGATGTGCCCAAGGAGCTTACCTTCTATTACCCCAAAAATTGATTTCTTGGGATTGAGGGAGATACAATGTTGACAACATCTTTGCAGAACTTGTCGTAAGTGATATGCATGATCTAAATGATTTTTTGAAAATATAGTTAGGTCATCAAGATATACAACAATGAACTTACCCATTTCATCATGAAAAGGTAGGTCCATTACTCTTTGGAAGGTAGCGCTAGCATTGATCAGTCCAAAAGGCATTCTGCGGTATGCAAAAGTACCCCATGGAGTTGTGAAAGCAGTTTTATGCTGGTATTCTTCACTAACCTCCACCTGATTGTAACCTAAGAAGGACCATCTAACATAGACAACATTTTTGAACCCATCAATGTTTGAAGGACTTGATCCATCACCAGTAGTGAGTAATTATATTTTAAAGATGATTGGTTTAGATTTCAGAAATCCACGTAAATGCGGATTTCTCCATTCTTTTTCCTCATTGGGACAATATTTACTATCTATGTAGAATGATGGATGGGGAAACTTATCCTAGCATTCAGTATCTTTTGAATCTCAGTGAGAATGGTGCCTGAAATTTTTGGATTATACTATCTTTGCTTTTGCTTGTGAGGTGAAGACCCAGACTTGAGTGAAATCTTGTGCTGGACTTCCTTTGGACGAAAAGATTTCAAGTCGTCATATGAGTAGGCTAATACATCAATATACTGACGTAAGAGTGTTACAAAATTAAAATTTTCTTCTACCGTGCAACATTTCCCAATATTGACTAATTTGGGATCAATCTTCGTGCCTAGATTGACTTGCTCAACTTCATTTGATGACTCTGAACATGATTGCAGTTAATGTTTGATGTAGCGGTCATGTTTATCAAAAAGCTTCTCAAGAGAAATCAAACCTTTAGGAATCTTATTTCCCTTGAGCTACAATATTTCTTCACCGGTCTCTGAATCTACTTCAGAAATAGATTCTCAGGGAGGAGAGTCACTTCCTTCGAAATATAACTCACTGAAATTTTCTGACTTCTCCAAGAATGAGTTGATTTGATCATCACTATTGAAGATTTGCCAATGGGTAGAATTGTCTGGAACACTTGGTCAAAAGACCAACTCAATAGTATATTTACTACCTTGAAAGTCCTTATGTGGAACCATAAGAGTATCTGACAGAACCAAAGAGTCTACTCTATCATTGTATTCCCTTAGAACGACAACAATGTTGAAGGTATCAAAATCTTCTACACAATTCCAGACTCGATTGCGCTAATACCTTAATCTTTCAGTATTTGACTGGTAAAAGTTTCTTACCTGGAAAACAACCAACTCAGCATCACCCTATGCATGAAGATTTTTGATTCCCTTGTTCTTTGCAACATCCATGCCTAACAACAAAGCCTCATATTCAGCGGTGTTGTTGGAATTGTCAAACTGTAGTTTGAAGGAAAAGGGGAAAATTTCTCCTTTGAGAGATATGAGGACTATCCCTACTCCAGATCTAGTGGATGAACAACTGCCATCAAATTCTAAAGTCCAGACATCATCTGAACCTTTAATTCTTGTAGTTTCAAAATCTAGTTTTTCTTCAGTTGAAGAAGAAGAATTTTCTATCATGAGATCCTCATTTGAATCTTCATCAGAAGACTCAGATATTTCATCAGTTGTTAGAAAATAATTACCCATTCTAGATGACTCAAACAAAATCTAAGTTTTTGGCTCATCAGATTTTGTCATAGTGTATTTGGACTCTCTTTCTGGAAGGAGCTTTTGCATAATACCCTTGACCAGTATTCTAGCTTTTGACCAATCCAAGTTTATTTCCCCACCAACATCCTTACAGAAATTACTTCCTAGTAATATCCCATATGAGGTGGGGACATTAGCTACCAAGACTATGATTTTGATTCTCTTTTTTGGGAAAGCTGCGAATGCAAATTATGCATCCTTGATCTACCCTATCAGAGGCACTTGTTTTGTTTCCATGGAAAGACAATGGCTAAAAGTTTTAGTTAATGTCAAACCCAAAGCATTGTCTATGACATTATCAGAAGCGCCTAAGTCTATGATATAATTGATGAGTTTATGGTCATTAATAAGCAAGGAAATATAAAATGGTTATATTTTCCCTATGGCAGATGCAAGAGAAGAAACTAGGTTGCTCTGGGTAGGTCTTGCTTTGGGAGCAACAGGGGCAACTTTGGAAAGATCCTGACTGTTAGGTGCAGCCTTACTTTTGACAAATTTAGCTAACCTATCAAATTGATTGGGATTAGCTTGTAGGTATTCAACTTCTGACATCTAGATTTTTGTCCTTTTGGCATGGTATATGATATTAAAAGATTGATAGGGACTAGCTACAAAAGACAAAACATTCTCATTTTGAGGTTTGGCATTTGAGGTACTAGTCCTAGGTACAAAAGATGAAATAAGAGGATCTGGTGTACTTACTTTCTTATTACCTGTCACATCTTTCGGTTGAAAAGGCAAAGGAGTGCCCCTCTTAGCAATGGTAATTGCAGGTCGAGGATCTTCTTTTGACTTTTCTTTGTCAGCTGCTTGTTATTATCTGAATTGATTTTGAGACCAGGTGAAAACAACATAGGATTCACCATAGGCATCTTCCTCTTGTTTTGTTTCATCTTCAAAGTTCAAGAAACCAATGTTAGAGTCACTAACTACTTCCTCTTTAGCCTCTGTGAAGAGGTTAGCATCATCTTCTTGATCATGCTCTGTTTGGAGAATATTGTCTTGCTCTGATTCGTAATAACCAATTGCTGCATTCACAGGTGGTGCTTCCAAAGCAAGTCTTCCTTGTGGTGGAGGAAGCTTGTTTTGATTCTGATTCCTTGAAGCATTACCTTGGTAATTAGGAGCATTAGGGAATATCCTCCTTGGAATGTCCTTATAGGAGGGAATGACCAAACTCTAGGACATCTACTTTTTGAGAGCCAACAACTTGTTGGCTAGCTTTTATACCATGGGATCTGTGGTACTTGTAGAAGGTGCATTTGAAGAAGTCTGACCCTTGGTCCTGTTTGTATCTTTCCTTATTTTTCCAGCAAGGATCAGATCATCTTCAATTTTAGTTGCTAGACTCTGGGCATCCGCTAAGTTAGCTGGAATAGCCCTTCATAAAAGAAAGCTTACCTCTAGCAACTGGGTGTTGATGAAGAAACATTTCTGGTTTTCAGCTGTTGGTTGAGCAGTAGCAGGAATTCTATTTATGATCTTGTTGAATTTAGCTATAAACTCATGCATAGGTTCCTGCGACTCTTTCTTCATCTAGGTGAGCTGAGCCAATAAGGCATGTGTATCTTTAGCTGGTTTGAACCGTGCTTCAAATTTGGTTTGAAGTACATTCCAACTAGTAATGGTTCTTGCAGGAAGGTGATAGAACCAATCGGCAACCACTCCTTGGAGTGTTTCAACGAACAACCTTACTGATACATCTTCATGTTCAACTACAATAACACCACATGCAATATAGAAAGCAACAATGTGTTCATCGGGATGTTGCTTATCGTCGCCATAGAACTTGGGAAAGTTTTTACGAGAACTATGTGGTAATTCATGTAGTGGCTGAGCCAAATTCAGTGGCCCAAAAGCATTACCCCACGGACCTTGAGCGGCCTGACCTGGAGCAGCCATTCTTCCTTGGTTGAAAGGAGGAATAACAAACCTCTAAACTGTTGTAGTAAGTAGGACTCTATGAGCACTAGAAGCTTCACTTGGTATAGGAGATCTCACGTTTGTAGGAAGAAAAATCTGTGTACGCTGAAGAGGTGATCTCGTGAGTGCAATAAGAAGATTGAAGTTATTCTGTTGCATAAATTCAAAAACAGGTTCTACAAATCCTTGAGCTCTTCTGCTTCATGTATACCTTCGTTCTGCCAGAGTGCAATGTTACAAACAAAAGATCAACAATACAAAAACTTATTACAAAAGAGTCTCTTGGTTGCGTGTTTGGACCCCTAATAGAGTCACCAAAAACTATTGGGTAAATATTTTGTCATCAACTAACTGAAGACAAAATGGTTATATCAACCATAATATGATGAGATTAAATCTCTCCTCTCAAAAAGGGGAGGCTCCCTTCTTATTGCTAACTAATAACAGCCAGTAACTAACTAGACTTGTGTACACTAAAAAGTATCCTTGGGATGGTTCCATATCATCATATTCTCTTTTTTTAGAATAGATGTTTACAATTCAAGGTAACAATCCCACAAAGCTTATAATATGCAAAGAACTACAAATCACTAACTTGGAGCAATAATAACCAATATTCACTTAAGTTACACAAAATAATAACTAAATGATACCAACGTGTGTTAATCACCAAGAAACCCACGAAAACACAAAGTTTCCGATTGCTTCTTATGCCAATTGAAAATAAAAGATCTCAGAATAGAGTGCAGCCCAAAGTCTTCACTATATGCCAAGATAAGATAACACGATCACGAACAATAACTCATAGCCCAAAGTCTTCAAGTTATTTCTCATTATCTAACATAAACACAAATCTCAAAGATGATATCGCAACACAAAGTCTACAAAATCAGATTTGAATCACCTTCTAAACACTTGATTTCCATGCTCATAATTCAACCATACATACACGATAAAGCGATAGAAAGGACATAAGAACAATTCTATAACATTACAAATTTGATCCAAGACAAAGATTGGATGCGAACTTGTTTTTTTAATATTGTTTGAACACTGATTTACAAAATAAGCTCTAAGTCTCAAATTGCTCTTTATATTGGCAGTGCTTCACTTCAATAGATAAAAGATCATATTTACAAAAGAGGCCCTTTTTATTTATAGGGAGAGGCTGAGAGTAAAAATAGGAAAACTTTAACTACTTTGACTTATTGAACACAAAAATTCTAAATTGATTTAGGACTTATTTGTTTTCACATGTAATTACATATTGGAAAAATACATGTAAATATGTCGAGCAAAATATAAAAAGCATAAAAATATTGAAAAATAAACTAAGGCATGTTCAACTTTCTCCACCATCCTTTTCCATGAAATCTGCATATTTCTTCATCATTGCTTGCATTTCCTCAGTATTCAGTCCAGAAGTATGTTTAGAAATGGCAAGGACCCTTGTTATTGAATCCTTCACGGTGCAACAAGCTTTGTCATGCCTTCCCAGGAACACTTTGAGGTTGTCCAAAGTCAGCTGCATATCCAACAACTTATCCATTGAAACCACTGAAAAGACTTGATCCTCAAATTCCTTCTGGATCATGTTGTTGAACTCCTGTATGATTGCATCTGTAGAGAGAAATTTCTGGTTGTCATCTAGTAACTTGCAAGGAAATTCTTCAATCTTGTTAACAAGATTCACATCATTATCTTCACCATCTTCAAGTGCATTCTGCAAGTCCTTGATTAATCTCTTGATGACGCTTATCCTGTGAATCATAGTTTCTTTGATTTCCACAAACATTTCTCGATTGGGAATGATCCCAATTTCTACCAAGGTGCTCAACTTGAATTTCTTCATTTTGATCCAATCTTACAAATTGCATTCCAAATCCTCCTGCTCTTGAGACAAAGTGTCAACAACCTCATTTAACTCTACTCTTACACCTTCCATCTTCTCCATTTTTTCCACTGATCATTTTAAGAGTTCTGATCCTTGTGCAATCATCCTATCCAAGAATTCACCAACCACTCTACCTCTTGTGTGAATCTTTTCAACCTTTTGAATAATAGGATCTTCCATGGTGATAGCCATAGGGTCCACTAATTTAGAAGACAAAGTAATCTCTTGAAGCACTGAGGTCAATTGTTCTGCTTTAGCCTCTGGAGATGTAGAAATTGAATACCAACCAATTTCAATAGGAAATCTAAAACCTGGTGTCTTAGACTCCATCTATTTACTATGTACTGCCATGATTTGTTTACATAGTTCCATCAACACAATCTTATTGCTAGGGTACCTTGGAAGCATGCAAGAATACCCCAGGAAGCAACCAACCCTCAAATAAGTGAATGTGGGTAACCGAAGGTATAATCAACCATATTTATGCACTTCTGCCCATGCTTCATAAGAAACCCTCTTCTTTTCCAATTGAGGATCAAATAAACACAGGAAAGTAGCAAAGAAGACATCATTAACTCTTCTGAAGTGATGAATACTTCCATCAAGAGTTATTTGAGGATAATATTGATAAACTGGAACTACTCTCCTATCCCTATCTGATGTCAATCCAGGAAAGCTCCTCATTGAGACAACAACATAGACAAGGTACGATGTCATATAGAACTTAAATAAATTGTGCACCTTTGTTAGCTATTCATGAATGGCATTACTGATTTGAAATCCCTAGAATATCTTTTGCTTCCTCCTCATTTTTTCCCTGATGTACATATACATCCATTCATGGAAGGTAGAAGATGTAGACAGACCCTCACTCTATTGAAGAAGTAATCACTGACTTCTTCAATAAAGTCACTTCGAGGAAAGTTCTTAGGCCACCTTGATAAATTTGGCCTTGCTTTCTTCAACCATCTATTGTTCATTATCTTCTTAGCATTCTTAGGATTCTTATCATACTCCTTCTATGCATAATCAAAATCAATGTTTGCATATGTATCAATGCTAGGACACATGAAAGCTTTATCGAAGATCTCTGCATCCAACCTCATGATTACATTTCCATTGGAATCAGTGATACTCCGATTATCTCTAGTGTAGTTAGCTGCCACTTAAAGAACAAACTCTAGATTGTGTGCGACTATAGGGAAAGCAGCCACCAGTTGAATATTACTTTCCACTACATACCTCATAGCTGGATTGAGTGGCTCTTGTTTGGTTCTTTCTATAAACTCAGCCATGTCAACATGACCGATCTCAGTGTCCTTTATTTCATCCACATTGGATGTCACTAGAAAGACCCCTTGGTATTTATACTTCATGGCTTTTGACTTTCTTAGAGAGGGATCTATCATCTGAAGCACAACTATCCTTTGAAATGTAGACCTCAGGATACGTGCACAAGAGACTGCAACACAAAATCAAGGGTTTTTGCAGTGTTAGGAAAATTTGCTTGATTGGAAAATGCAAGGATGGGGAAATTTTGAGCATTGGCATGAGCTTTGAGGGGCTTGAGCGCGATGGAGGAAAAAAACTGAGCAAAAGCGGGCAATTGGTTGAAAAGAGAAAATTTCCCAGTGTTAGAGAAATTTTGGGAAAATGAGTGTAATGGTGCTGATTTTTAGCGTGTCTGCATGTTGGAAGAATAATGCATTGGTTTTGTGCAAGGTCAGCAAATTTTGCCACCCTTGCATATGGGTAAAATTGCATGTTTGAAGATTTAGAAAAATTTGCTGCTTGTGCATGGAGTAAATGCTTTGGAAGAAAATGCATACTTGACAAAATTCACCGCTCCTACATGGAGAAACTTTTTAAGTATTTGGCACGGGCGGTGAATTTTGCCGACCATGCCTAAGGGTAAAATAATCCATGGGAACCGCGGTCACTAGGGTAAAGTGCAAGGTTGATAAAATTTACTGACCCTGCATTGGGGTAGGTCAACGCTTATAGAGTGTAAGGTTGGTAAATTTTACCGACCTTGCACTTGATCATGTTTTTGCAAGGTATGACATGATTGGAAAATATCACCGATCATGCACGGAGAAAAACTTAGGTTTTATTCACGTGATAGAGAAAACAAAAGAAAAAGATGAAAACAGTCGATAGCTCTATGAAAATAAAAAGGGCTTCAAACTAGAAAACTCTACAGTCTAAAATAGGACAAACGACAAACAGAGCAAGGGTTCAAGAGGTGACTTAGACTAGGGTTTAGTTTGAACCAGACGGAGAAAAAATGATAACAAAATAAACATGAATTCTCGTGTAAACAAATCAATCTTTATAAGAAAAATGAAACTCATATAAACACTCACGAGTTATTAACAATGTGAAAAACAAAGAAGGTGCATATACCTGGAAACAACGATAAGAAATGGCAAAATCTCTAATCTGAAAAGTTTGGCCAATCCATTCAAAGTCGCACATAAGCTGACACACAAACTCCTTGAGGGTGCAGAGAGATCACGAGGGCAAGAAAGAAAAGCAATAATAAAAACAAAACAATAAAATCACTTAAAAAACCCTCGAAACACCATTAAACACTGCATTTATTTCACTCGTGTGAACAAGTAGTTGCGCAGTCAGCCTTTTTTGCCGACGGTGTAACTATGGTAAAAGGATATGTAGGGTCCGCAAAATTTACCGACCTTGCATCACAAAACTTCTTTAACATGCAGTGACGGAAAAAAATGCCAACCCTGCACTAACAAAATTTTCCAAACTCCTGAAAAAGTGACATTTACAATTGGACTTATTTCACAAATTTTAAAAAACTGACATAAGTTAACGCTTGAAAGGACGCTCCAAGACTAGGAGATCATGCACGAGGGCAAATGTGATTGCCTCGTTCCACATGCTTAGAGTTGTAGGCTACAAAACATACAAGTTTTGTAGGGGTCATCCTACAAATTGAGCGCAGTTGAATTTGAGGATAACACATTCAACTAAATGCATACTAACAACACTAACAATAACATATACAACATTAGCAAATGTTTAATGTGTATCTAGAAACCATAGTTTTCTTGAATTAAGAAATTAAATAATACAGATAATTTGAACACAAAAATGGAAGAGAGTCTTATATTGATTTTCAAATGAAGGAATACAATGTAAATAGAAGTATTATCAAATTATCAAATCATTCTACCGGCTTTTGTAGCATGCTCCACTATTCATTTGATGGAAGTGCAATTTGTTCTAACTCATAGTATATGACTTATAAATTTGTTAACAATTCATAACTGACTGGTAACTTCAATGTATTAATCAAAGTTGTATTCAAGCTTATCACTAGTTTTATGGAATCCAAGAATTTGCCTCATCTAGCTTCTGATGAAATTGGTCCAAATCCAACTTTATTATATCCTCCATCTTTTTGATAGCACCCTTTCCAATGTATCACTCTGTTTTATCAAAATCCCATGAAAAACCAAGCTCTTTCAGGTATTCTACCTTTTTATGCAGCTTCTGCAACAATTTTTCAACCTGATCCAGAAATTCCCGTGTTTCACCTAGATTTGTACACTTTTGAATGATAGATTGCCTTCATTGAGGCATTAATCCAGTTGTGAATTCCTTTGGATGCCAATTCATTGTCACTGATTTTGTAGATTGTTTAAAAAATCTGCTTTGCAATTTTTTGACTTGAAGGCACATTTCTGTTGTCAAGAATTTATTGTTTGAGCTTCATATTCTGTACTATTAGACCATCAATCAATTCAAACAATTCAAATAAATCATCAGTCCTTTGCATCATTTCCTCCCAAATGTTTTGTTTTATATGCCTCATTATTTTTCTATAAAATTTAGATACTCTGTTTTGGGAAGAATTTATTCATTTTCTGCATTCTTCAACTGTAGCTGTAGTTTTTTAGCGGTTCTTCTCTTTTCCTCCATTTTATGTTCCCACAAATCTAATTTTATGTTTGTTTGTCCAATTTGTCTTGTAATGTCTTTGCTAAGGCCTTGGCTTCTGTTAGCTTTTGTTGTAATTTTTCTGAATTGGCTCTTTCATTATCATAATTCTTTATGCTCTCATTTAACCTTTGTTTCAGTTCATTCAATTCCACCTCTGTTTATTCATTCTCTTTGCTTGTAGATGTAGAGGAAGATTTTTTTATCCTTTTCTCTAATTCATTGCTCTTGTTATCTGTTGCTTTCCTCTTTGCTTTATCATTTGCTAGGTCTACCTGTAACTTTTCTATTTGATTCTACAACCTATTTATGTCTCTCTCTTTCTTTAGCAATGATGTGTAAACCACAATGTTGTTCCTTTTTGATACATTAATTTTGTTAACATTTTTCATTCCAGAAAAATCCCCTTGGACAGTGCTCACCTCATAGTCAGAGTGTTGCATCTAATTCTTTGGTTTATTTTGAACTTTGGGCATAACAAACATGTAATCTGTGGTTTCTGTATCTGGGTCATATGTAGGCAATACCTTGGTTCTTGCAAGCTTTGAAGTTACAATAAATGTACTCTCTAGCACTTGCTTATTGTGTCTTAGATTTTTATGCTTTCTTGTTAAACTTAGCTTTGTAATCAAAACCTAGGACTGTTGACACAATCTAATGCTTGAATGGCAAAGGAGTACTTGTAGTGTAGGGGGCATCTCTAATTATTTGAGGCTGAGGATTAGCCATTCTTATCCCAGTCACATTAACAACAGGAGGGGTGCCTTTTGGAAACAATTCCTTTGAGGTGGAAATGGAGGTATTTGGACTTGAAATTGTCATGATCATGCACGAGGGCGAATGTGATTGCCTCGTTCCACATGCCAAAAGAGGGCAAGAATATTTTTTTTTACATAAATAGATAAAATACACATGATATGGTTGCCGATTCGATATGTCGACAACATTCATGACCAAGTATGGCCGAATGTACAACCCAAAGGAGAGGACTAAATCACCCTCCAATGAAACATTGCTAAAGCTACATTTATTTTGAACACCAACTCAAATGTTCCTATATCCCATTTCCACTTTTAAACATAGAGCCATAATGATCATCGTAGCACAAGCAGGTCCAATACCAACACGGAAAACCATAAGCCAAAACAAAACATCTCATTTCTTCTCATTAATATAATTTACAAATATTCTAATTTACAATGCTAACAAAATGATTTACATCATTGATACAATTAAATAACTGAAGAATACACTATGCTCATAAGATGGAGATGAAGGGTAGCCGCTACTAAGTCATATCAATCACGAATCACAAGTCCCCAAATGGTAGTTGGCAATACCACCCAACCACGTGGATCCAAAAAAGTCCACTCCCCTGTGTAAGGAGATAGTCACAAGGCCATCAAACACCAATCACACAAGGAAGATAACAAAGCCACATAGTTCACGGAGAGCATAAATTAGGCAACCGAAATCATGCTGCGAAACACTACTCAGGTAAGGAGGGGTAGGAGGTTAGGGGAAGCAAGTTGGAAGTGGCTAAACAAAGGTACTCATCTCAATACAAGCCTTTCCTAGGCACATGATACAAGCTACCATAGAGCACTCATGCTCGATGCTGCATTGGGAGTCACTTCTAAGCTCATCCTATCATCTACACCCAAACTCCAACCAGCTCAACAAGCAAAAAAAAACATTAACACACACAAGAGGACCACACTGAGGGCATTACAGCGAGACACTATTCTTCAGTGCCAATAATCCATGCCGATCTTACCTCCTCATCACCTATCAAATGTGAGAGGATGTGTGCCACAGATACCCCTGCGTCAAGTAGGGGCTTTCATATTTCAGTTCAATTATCACCCTAACTAGAGCATCCATACATCTATGATTCATTTCAATCTAGGTCAACAAATTGTTCAAAATAGTACATTAATGGCTCATATTTTAACCCTTCCAATACTTGCTTTAATGGAACACTGAGATTTCCATGATAAACTTGGAATCATGTCATGTCACACATTCATTAACCAACCAATATTGAAATTGCCAACAAAACCCGTTATCAGATTTTATGCATTGCAACTAAAAGGACATGCCTAGGATCCCTCACATTTATTTCTCATATCAGACTATACGACCTTTCTTATGCCCAACAGTAAACACTATCAGAGTTGTGACGTCTAAGTTTATATTTTGTAACAAGTGTCATAAGGTATTCTTCATGGGAGGTATACAAGCATTCCATCAGATCATATAGACTTTATATATGAAGATCATGTCAAATAAGTGATACAGAATTGTCTTACAAAAGAGTTATGTGCAATGCCATTTATTTCCCAATAATCAACAACTTAAACCATTTTTTTTTAAACAAGGACAATGTTCTTTTGGAGATTATTGGTGATGCTTAAAGAAGCAATCAAAAAATAGGCTCGCACTATAATAATGTGCAGTGCCAAATCTCTAGTGATGAAGAAGGGATATCCTTCAAGGCATAATGGAAGAGGAATTTTTGTCAGATGTTATAGTTACAAGTGCCTGGTAAACATGTACGCAAAATGTGTAAACACCGACAAGGCATGTAAATTGTTTGACATAATGCCTCACGTAGGCAAAGTTTGGAGGCATAGACAAGGCTCGAACTGCTTGATAGAATGCCTCAAATAGATGTGTTCTCATGGACTGCAATGATTGCAGGATATGCACATAATGGATTTGTAGAAAACGGCTTCAGAAACTTTCAAGCAATGCGATTGGTAGATGTAAAGCTAGGTTCCACAACTGTTTCCAACATCCTCCCTGCCCATGCCAAAATGGAGGTTTTACGAATAGGGTAGGGACGTCCATTAGAGCATAATGGAAAGGGAATTTTAGTCAAATATTATAGTTTGGAAATTCTACGGTAGACATGTATGCAAAATGGGGAAGCAAAGACAAGGCACATAACTATTTGACTGAATCCCTCAAGGCAATGTTAGGGAAAGCAATGTTTACAGGACATGCACTAAATGGATTTGTCGAAAGGTTTACGAAACTTTCAAGTAAATGCAAAAGCAAGTGTAGAGCCAAACCCACAACCTTTGCCAGTAGGTAGGGAAGGCATGCAGTTTGTAGGGCAGAGTCCCTCAAGAGAAGTCAAATCACAGATGTAACGATTGCAGGATACACACAAAGAGGATTTGTTGAAAATGCTTAAGAGATTTTCAAGTAAATGCAACTGGTAGGAGTGAGGTTGACTCCATAGTCCAGCGCCCACATTCTCCCCACGCGTGCCAGCATGGGGACATATGAACAGGGGTATGGATGTCCAAAGAAACAAGATAAAGTGATATATTTTGTTAGATCATGTAGCTGCAAATGTCCTGGTATTCATGTAAGAGGAGGTGGAAACAATGATACAGGATAAACATAATAAAAGGATTTGTTTTAAAGACTTAGAAATTATTAAACAATACAAAACTCAGGTGTAATCCTAGAGTCCATGACCTGCATGAGCACGTAGCCTAGACAGGTTATAGGCATCTGAATCATGTCAATAAGAAACTTATATTCAGATTCGATAGATGAAAATACTTCGTAGACCTGTATGCACATGCAAAAGCAGAGAGAAGGCACACACTATTTTGGCAAGGAGTTTGAAAGAAATAGGGGTCTCAAGGACTGAAATGCTCACAGAATAAATTCACATTGGGACTGTTAGAGACTCGACTTTGAATCTTACCTGGAATTTGTGTATTACAGAGAGCGAAAGCCCCTCCCAGCTGCTCTCTCCTCTCCTCCATGCCCTCACAAACCCTCGGTTCTCCTCTGTCCTTCTCTTTCCCTAAATTCCAGAGCATCTGCCCCCCTCCCCCTATAGGAAAAAGGTATATCCTTTTCTTTTAGGTCAAAAGAGGAGCCCCCAATAAACTATTTTTGGGTACAACTTAAATTCACCACATTAGGCCTATAAACCATCTCTTGGAAAGCATACGGTTATCCATCCACCATGACAATCCTCTACACATCTCAACCAATAAAATTAAATAATGAACACACCCATGAAGCAAAACCCACCAGGAACAGACCCGACACTAAACCACACGGGTCTGACTCACAAGGGATAAGATAGTCGGATGGTACCTAGGGGTGTTCGAGGGCAATAACCCAACATCAAATACTCATCCCCGAATGGAGACGATGGTGAGGCTAAGGTGTTTTGTCCTATGTGACTATCTCCGAATAACAATCATTGGGACTTAACTAGGCTTGCTCAGACCTGTGAAGCCAAGTGGAGTCGAAGCCATGTTCATGCATCAATCAATCACACGTCAAAGCACATGTGCATATAACATACATCACGTAGCTGAAGCAACATTAAGCATCAGGAAGAGGGTCATGATATTGTAAGCATCTCGGATACAAGTGTTACGACATCATCCCTTTCTTGTCCATAATCATACAAAATAATGATAACAGTGTATAAACATATAAACATGTAATCCAACATAATAACTAATCATGTCAACATCATAATAGTATCAGAATTCATCAAGGAAAAGCAACAACCAAAATACGAACACGGGGGTCATTGTAGTAAAGCTCTAGGGCCAATAAAGACACTATCGAGGGATTTTATTTCTAATCTTAACTTGAATCTTTGCTTACTGCAATTATGGACCTTTCCTACAGGGGTTGTGTATTGCTGCGTATCTCGCCATTTGATGAGAAACTTTAATCTCTATTCCTTGTCTTTTAATCTCATCTTGAAACTATTCAGAAAGACATCTCAGAATTTCTAGTTAATTTTGATAACATAAAAGAGCTCCTAAGTAATTCTTATATCCTGGTATTCCGCTAAATGTTATCTGTATTTTTTTTATTTATTTTGTTGGCAACTCATTGGTGAGCTGGGTGAATGCCGACGACCAGAATTGTATATGCGTTATTATTTTCCCGTTACCCGTCTGATCCATAGGAGCTAAATTGGCCTGGATCCTCAAGTTAGTCGACCTGAGATTCTTGAAATCTGATCAGTCTTAGGTATAAGAAGCACCTTCATTAATCTCTCTATGTTTGGTACTTCATCTTGTGGCATCCTCCTTCAATCCGCAGGCTTGACTTAAGGCTGAATCCCTTGATCGATGGACAAAAGATCTTAATCTTGTTTGTGTCATTCATAAAATGATCATTTTGATCTCTTAAAATCGCTTAAATCTGCCTTTGGTCCTTGTTCTTTCAACTCACTTTTGTTCTTTCAACTCCTAACTCAGAGAGGACTTATGGATTGAGGTTTCATTACCTTCCTTGTGATCTTAACATTTATCCCTTAGAAATGCTTATTTTAAGAAACAAATTACCGTCGATTGCCTTTCTAGATCAATGCTTCTCTTCAACATTTCTTTGAGGCGATTGTTTAAGAAATACGCACGTTGTGCCTTCCTCATCCAACTACTCTAATTCTATTCCCATGTTTTTATTAACTTCAAAATTTCTCAGTTCTTCCCAATGAAAACACCAGGGTCCTTGTAAATCTTCAACATAACTAAGGATTCCATTTGAATTAGAAGGCGTCGATTAGGTTAACTGCATTACATGATGAATTAGTGGGTGCTAAATATCATAACTTGATTTATATATAAATAAATTAAATATAGGAAATTAGTTACTATCTTATATATATTGTCTTCTTTTAAATCATTTAAAGAAAGTAAGTAAGCGTAGTACACCTTAAATATAACTTTATTGATCTTAGCAATGAATGTAACCCAGTTGATTAATAAAGGTTCAATATTGTCTTCTCCTTGATAATACATTGGTAAAGCTTATTAGATAATTGTAATATTAGTCTTTAACTTTACTTTATTCTAAACTAGTATGAGTGATTAGTAGCGTCAAGGGTATCTTCCTTTAGATAAAGTAAGTCTTTAGTATGTCTAGAAATTATACTTTTAGTTGGAGGAATGATGGAATAATAATTTAACCATCTATAAGATGTCAGTGATCATAAATGGTGTCTAATCTTTAGTATGCAATGTATAATATTAACTTTAATAAACTACTAAGTATCGATTTATGTTTGCATAGTTATAAGGGTAATTTGCTTAACTTCAACATGATAAAGTAACTAGAACATCCCCCTAATTGTAAGTACAAGGAGTTATGTGGTTACATTCTACTTCCATTGAGTCCTAGTATAGAAGGAAACTATAAACTAAGTTTTGATTAATGAATGAGATCGTCATGACTCTCGATTACTAAACAATAATCTTACAATTAGACTAATTAAGTCTTTTTATATTATGTCCAAATCTTTGTATAAGCGAGTTAACTTGTAATAAGATTTTAGGTGGAATTTACGAGATGGCGAATTTATAGATTCCTATGTCCTTAGTTGAGATGATAACTATACCTAAAAATAGTAGATATTAAAGTATGGACTAGTAGGACCGGTCTCTCAATAAAGGCTTATGTTTTTCCATACCTCTTTATGCACCACCTTTTGATATAATATTACTTTATTTAATCAATAGTCGATAATTGTTATTCTATGATTCCATTTGCATGGAAAAGAAACTAGAATTAATTCAATGATAAACCCTAGGACTAGTACATAGTACCATAGCAAGGATGGATAAGATTGTTGGATTTCAGTTAAAAATCATTGTTGCTATGATAAACCTCTCATTTGAACTTTCTAAGAAAATCTCTGTTTGCATGAACCATATGATGTTTTTGCTTCAGAAGTAGTTTGGTTTTCCTTATGGACTTATGTTTACTTCCACGATAGGGTGCCGAGTGTGGAATACAGAGACGGTAATTTTCTTTTTCAAAATTACTATTAGGTTTATTTATTGCTCTGGCCAAAGCTAGATGTACCATTGAAATAGATGGGTGTTAAAATTCTAGTTGTATTTATTTATTTGTCTCTGCCACATCCTGCATGCAAGACATGTCATTCTAGTTAGTAAGAGTGCATATAGGCATTAGGCTTGCATCAAGAGTTCCCTCCTACCTGTCCATTCCAGGTTGCTAGGCTCCTTGTGTAGGGTCGGGGATTCTTCAAGTTAGGAAGAAACTCAGGGAAGTTTAGTACTTCATGGTTGGGTGGAAAAAGCACCTTAACCATGCTCTTGGCTTTGGCCTGCGGAAGACCGGTGAGTCATGGCAGCTGAAGACATATTTTCTTATGTTATATGACTCAAGATGTATATTTCATTGTATTAATCCTTGTATGGCTTGATTACCCAATTATGTAATTATACTCTTATACTGATGTAATTTTTTTGTACTTGAAACAATCATAAAGATGTAATGTACTCCTGTAGTGCTGGTAGATGCACTTTACTTATTTTGGAAACTTGTAAGATGTTATGTAATTATATATATCTCTGCTATTGAAATGAATCCCTTTCTGTATTTGGAATGAGTTTGTTTTTCATTGGTTATTTTTAGTAAATAATATTTTTGGACTTTACAATAACCCAATGTTTTTTACTATGGTTGCCCCTGAAGTATATGTTTGTTTTGTGGTCTCACTCAAACTAGGTTTGTATGCATAGTCTATAGTGGGATCCAAGGGTTGATTTTGCCTATCAACATCATCATCAGATTCATGATTAGCTGCTTCAGAGGGATGCTATATATTCCACAATTTGGTAAACTCTTCATCTTCTGAGATCTCTTGAAAGTCTGCAATAACTTTTCGATCACCTAGATCCTTCCTCATAGACCAAAAGACATTTATTTTTGTTTGTGTCCACCGTTCCTCTATACAAGATTTTCTTAGAGACTAATATTTTTTAAACTAGATGGTTGATCAACTCTTTTATACAAATTGTTTGACCTCCTAATAATTATTGGCATCTCTACCACTCTCGGTGGGTGCAATGCCATTAATTCTACTAATAATTGTTCAAAATTAATCTCTTTCTCAGCAGTAGTTTCCTCCATTACTTTTTTCACCTCATCCCAAGAATTCTTGTTTTTCAATATTTCTAGAAGGGGTTTACTTTGATGTTGAATTATACTTCCAGTGTTCTTATAGGCCAAAAGCCTTGCTTTAATCATGTCACATGGGTCATATTGCTAGTGAGAGTCAATATCAAAATTAAAAATTTGTAAAATTTGGTGTGTCACAGTGAATGATTTTCTCTCGAATGTGAACCCTCCACATGAAAAAGGTAAGGAAGGAAATATGCTCTTCTTTTGTTGACTAACAAAGTATAGTTGATCTATATTGTCTATCTGCTGTATATATTTGAATGCAAAAATCCTCTCTGTCACATGTATTGGAAGTTTGTGGGGCTCTACTCCTGATCCATAAAATCTTAGCATAGTATATTCTTCCATGAAGTACTAGTTAGCCAATTGTGTTTTTGATCCCATTTGAATGGAAATCTCTACAAGACTCAGGCAATCTAGGAATTGGAGTATTTGTAATTGCATAATACAATAGAGCCAAAACGTAGTCCACAAAATTATTGTAGTTCCTTCAAGCATCATGCATCCTTATCTTAGGGGTCCAATCATATAGTGGAACCACTCTTTTCACCTCATCATTTATGAAGGGTTGAATCTAAAGCTTGTTGGCCACAAATGTTCCACTAAACTGCACTAGAAATAAATAACATAAGTAGGCTGTGAACCTCAAGGTCTTAGTGTTGAAACTGGAAGTGGAATCTCCTTTAATCTTTAAAAATTGTTTATGCATGGATTCTGCAATGTGCTTTACAAATCCATATTTAACAGGGTGATTACAATAATGGATATTGTATACCATTTCAAGAATACTTGCATCCACTTGCCTATTACTATCCAATCCAAGGCAAAATGCTAACATGGAATTAGTATCCTAAACCCATGGTTTAAAAATTTGAATTTGATAAGGAGGCTTATGATTCTCTTTGAGTACGAAACCGTCCATTGTTATTTTTGTAAGAAAAGAAACTTTGGAATTTAGACTGGCTTTTTCATAGTCACTACTAAACTTTTCTAGGTCAATGCGAACGTTTTCAAATTCTCTGGCTGCAAACCCCCATAGTCTACTAATTCTTGTTGCAATAATGGGTAACATTTATGTTTGGCTATCTTTATTAACAATTTCTTTTCTATTTTCATCATAATTTTGGGCACAGAGCATGATAAATTATGGGCGAGGGAAAACCTCAAGGAACATCAGGCGTCCCAATCCAACCACCCATTGTGCAGTGATATTATTAATTAGTCATAGTTTTTCTAGGTTAGCTTACATTTTCATTCCAACCTTATTCTCACATGAAAATATAAGTTATGAGTTAAGCCTACCAAAGATTACATGATCATAAATATCATGGTATTCATTACTAAAACTTGAGTTTTTAAGCAGTCCGATGTAGTTTATTTTGTGTATTGCTTTGTCTTTCCCAATCATTGGTGTGGTAGTGGTGGTAGACACGCTTGTAAACCCTCAACCCTAAACCCACTATTGAAAAAATTTAAACTGAAGGCTTATAAATTAATTTGAAGGAATGTAGGAGTTCTGTATTTCAAATTCATGATCACATACCCAAAATTTAAAAAGATGAATACAAAGACTGGCACAGACTGAATCTGTTGCATCCCAGAATCTCCTTGGTGCACTGCAATCTCTCTGGCCCTCTCTCTTCCATAATCCAAATAATATCACTTAGCAGTTGCAACTTTAATTGCCTATGTGCAATACTATGATTTAACTTCTTAATTTTCTTCTTATTCTCAAACAAGTGCTAAATGCCAAGAAATAGTAAAGCAAGTGAAACTTGTTATATTACAATTGTATACTCCCACTTCAAACAAAATTTAAGGATGACCTGCAAGTTTGCAGGCTTACAACACGTATGTCAAGCGATGGCATTGACAAATATTATAAAATCTCAACCGTTGATCTTTGCAAATCTAATGGCTCTAGTTTGATTCTGGAGGTTTGAGTTTGCAAGTCTAGCGCTCCAGATATTTCATTTTGAAATTCAACTACAACTATTCATCGAATGGTGAAACATCACGTAGAAGAGCCACGTGTATCCTTTCGTCGTGTTTCTTCCATTAGCTCCGAAGACTCCCTTTATATGAAGCTGAGCCTCAAAATATTTGTGAAACAATATCATTCAGAGATTTAAATCCGTTATGGATAGTTTTGTGCAAGAGCACAACCTCCAAACCATGTGCAATAAGTAAAGTTGCAAAATTGTGTTGGGAGCCCTTCTTAGTGATGGTTAGTGCACCGATGCAATGTCATACTCTAGTGGTTCAATCAAAGCTACGCTGATGTGCAAAAACCTTCTTAGCGCAATGGCACAACCTACAGATCCCATGCATTGTGGCAAAGTTTCACTAGTGTGCAAAAACACTACCTAGGGCTAGGGCACAACCTCATAGTCCAACATCTTAGGCAAAGTTGTGCTGGTGTGCTCAAGACATTGTTTAGCACTAGGGCACAACCTCATAGTCCTGTAGTTTAGGCAAAGTTACACTGGTGCATTGAAGACTTCCTTTAAGCAATTAGTGCATGGGCGCAACATCAATTTTTATTTTGATTCATAAAGGGCCCACCACATATGAGCCAACACCATTCAACCAATGGCGCAAAATTAATAATAATATGTTAATTAATAAATGAAAATTGATAATAATATGTTAATTAATAATCGTTCACTTGTTGATTCATTGACACTTGTCTATATTCCAGAGTCTTTATGTACAAAATTGGGTACGTCAAGACATCAGCCTAGAATTAAACATAAGTCATTGATCTATAATAGTCTGATGATCAAAATTTATTATAATATTATAAGTACATCAATGTAAATCATAATTGTAGTATTCCTTTTAATTTTCTATTTATTATCTATTATTTTTCATTATTTGAATTCTGAATTGTTTACTTATTGACACTTGTCTCTATTTTAGAGACTTTATGTACAAATTTGGGCATGTTAGAACTTCAACCTGAAATAGAACTTATGTCGTTGATCTGTGATCATTCGACGATGTAAATGTAAGTCTTTTTTGTTAGTGTCAGTTTTTATTTTCCTAGTTGGTTATTTAATTTCCTATTACTAGGTTTTCCCTACACATAATTAAGTTTGCTTAGGGTTAATTAAGTGATTATTAGTGTGAGTGGGTGCAAGGTGTCAACATCTTCCATGGTAGTTACACTTGCTTATTTTTGGCTATTGTGGTGGACTCTTCCCATTGGTTGTATTTGCCACCTCTCCCCTCTCATGAATTTTATATATACTCACCTCCTAGCAAGTCTTGGGTACATTGTATTATGCATATTTTGCTTTTGCATCCTCTTAATGTTATTTTTCTTAAGGAACATTTGCATTACTCTCATGGAGACTAAATTTGTGTTGTTATTTTGATCTTGTATCATTTGCTTCATAGTTTATTAATCTATTCATTGCACTAGTTCTATGGGTTATTCATCTTTTCAGATTCTAACGTGGTATCAGAGCTATTCTAGTGTAGAATAGATTTTAGTTTCCTTTTTAAGAGATTCCAGGGGGGCTAATAAGCTTTGTTTGTAGGTTTTTTGAAAACCCAATATCCTCTTCTCTTGCATCTTCAAATGATCTGGAGAATCAGAACAATTTGATGAAAATATTTTAACCTCTAAGATTTTATACTTGCATTTTCTAAAATATGGGTGTTTGTAGCATTTTGGTAATCTTGGGAGCTTTTTCAACATTTCCATAGCATCCAAAAGGCTTGAGAAAGTCAGATCTGACTTTCGTTTCATCGAAATCAGAGATCAGATACTTAAGTTGCAAATAGGGGTTTTAAAAAGTGGTTACAACATGCTACTCAAAATTTGGGCATTTTTAGGCTAAACAAACCTTTCCATTGTGTCTAGAAGGCCCAAAACCCCCCATTTTCATATAAAGTTTGTCTAGATTGGACATCAGGAGCTTCAAAGGAATTTTTTTCTTTTATGGCAGTTGTACAACTATGAACAGTGCCATGACTAGTGTTTTCAAGCCATGAACAATATTTCTAGTCCATGAATAGTGCTTTCAGGCTATGAATAGTGTTTTCATCCTTTACCCCTCACCATTGGAGTTTTCATTTGTGCACCCAAACTTCAGAAGGCTCGTTCTAAGCCATATGAAGGCCTTTCTTGGCACAATTTTTTTTTTGTGGTAGAATTTCATGCTCTACATTGTGGTAAAGTTGGTTTTCTGATTTGACACTCCAGTTTTTCATAAATTATAGATTTTACTATGGAGTCCTTGTTTTGAGACATTCCGAGAGCCATAACTTGTGCAAACATAATCCTTTTTGGGTGCCATTTTTTAAAGAATTTATATCTTTCTATGGACTCCACATTGGTATACTCAAATTGATCTCATATTGTACTTGAACTATAATTTTAGTATTTTGGCCATTTTTGGCCTTGTAAAAATTTGAAAATCTAAGATTTGGATTGTAAATTGCACTAATTATAAAGTGTCAACATTGTAATCTCAGGGGGTCATTTCAAAAACTAGTGAAAAGGGGGGTGTACTTGAGTTCTTTTCTTTTCAACACTTCATTTATGTATTCTCTACATCATGGATCAAACAATAGTACCCATCTTAACTCCTTACAACTACTTTGAGTGGAAATCATGCATGAAAATATACTTAAGGAAAGTTGGTTTGCATAGGATAACAATGTGACTAGAAACTGAACTTGCTAAAGATGAAGATAAGCCTTAGTGGCTTAACAAATGTGATGAGGCCTATGGAACATTGTGTTTGTCTATTTCTCCTGATTTTCTATTTCATATTGAGTCTTTTAATTCTCCAAATGAAATTTGGACAAAGCTAGAAACACTATTTGTACACAAGATTCAATGAGGGTCATATATTGGAAAATGAACTAATTAGTTTAAGTCCAGACAACTTCAAAACAATTCAAGATTTTTTCAAAAAATTGAAATCACTAAGGCTGCAGTTAAAACAGTGTGGAATTGAAAAGAAAGTTGAACAACTGATTCTTAGTATTCTCTCTAAGCTAAGTTCATAATATTTTGAATTTGTTTCTACCTTCTATGCTACTAAGGGTACACTTGGTACTCAATGCACCGTGCCATCTTTAGAAGACTTTGCTATCTCTCTCACACGGGAGCAAGATAAGCTAATCTAGATGGGCACTCTAAAATCCTCTAAGCCACATGCCCTGGCTACTAACCAAGGCACAAAAGAATAGAAAGGACAAAGTAGTAATAATAAGGATAAGAAACAAAAAAATAGCAATTAGAAGAAAGATAAGGTCTAATGGTGACAAGCCTAAGAAAGAGAAGGTCAAATGTTCCTATTGTAAAAGACACGATAATGATGAATATAAATGTTCGAAGAAACAAATTGATCACTTAACACACATTATTGGGTAGAATAATATCGATATTCTTGAATCTATAAAATAGATTTCTAATGAGGGATCTAACAAGGCAAAGGACAACAACAAGGGGGAAGGAAAGGGCAAGGCACTGGTAGTAGTTGCTTCACAACCATCAACTTAGGTTCTTGATTTGGGTGCTTCGCACCACATGGATTCATCTAAGGAAGAACTTACATCTTTGGAGCTATGTACTATGCCTTCTATTTTGATGGGTGATGACACTCCTATTGAGGTGTGTGGGAGAGGGTATGTTGATGTGGGGGATGGCACATTCCATGATGTTCTTTGTGTGCCCTCATTATTTGTTGGCAACATAGTAAAAAGACACTACTGATATGATGTTGTCATTAATGCTAACAACCTGATATGTTTGGAGACAACTCCTGAGATAAAAATGTGTACAATATTTTGGTTCGGCAATGTTAACTTAGCCAAATTAACTAAGTATTGACAACATATTGAGATAGAGACAGCAATTCAGTTGATACTCCTCCGCAATTGAAGATCTTGTTATGCGGTTCTGGTATGTTACTCTCAACTATCTAGTAATGTCATGATTCAGTGTTCAAATCTTGATTCCCTCTGAAAGTCATATGGTGAAATGTCTAAGTCTGAGTGAACAAAGTTAAGTTAGAAACAATGCAGAGTACCTGAGTAATTTGGTCCACATTCCTCCGCTGATGAATATTTTGATTTGCGGTTTTGAGGCATTGAAGATACAATAGTTCTGAGATCCGCATTTCTCTATGGAAGAATATTATGCTCCACAGTTTTGAAGGTATGCTAAGAGGTCCATAATGACTGTTGGTTATGAATTTTAGAGTCTCATATGGTTTGCACTGAAAGTTATGACATGACAGTTAAGCTAGTTAAGTATGCACTTAAAGTTGAAGCCGACACTCATGTGAAATCAATATGTGGTGAAGACATAATGTTTGAATTGTTATTCTAAGTGGCTCTACTATAGATCTTGACCTATATGAAGATTCCTGAATGTTTGTTTAAGTCTACATTACTATTTGTGCATAAGATCAAGTCGGCAAGGTATAATATTTGTGTACACGTTTCATGCTTGGCCTGTCGACCTAGTTGAGAGATAAATCATATCAAGCAAATATATATACTTGATAGATTTCAGCTTTGGAGTGATGATAGCATGCGAAGAAAGTGCGAATTCAATGTGTGTGCGATCTAAGGCAGTTTTATGATAAAAAAGGATAGTAAGGGTAGAAGAGCAGAATATATGTGAAGCAAAGCAGACATTTGAGTCTGTATACTAAGCTATAAATGGAACTGCACCTTAGCATTCTATAGATGCACTTACAACAATTTTCTTCTAGCAATGAACCATTCCTTCTCTATCTTCTCTTCTCTTCTTTTTGGCAGTGCGCCTATTGCAGTGAGCACTTCTTTGGACATTGAGTCCTTAGGTAGTGAGCCCTAAGGTAGTGAGCCTTCATGTAATTCGGTATTGTTATCATAATATATTGTAAGCTAACACTCACGGTGGTTTTTCCCTTTTTGGGTTTTCAACGTAAAAATCCTGTTGTCTATGTGTTATGTCTTTATGGTTGTTGTTCTTATGTTTGTTTTGCTTTCATGTTATTGAATGTGGTAAATGGATTAATAAATGTGTGAAAGAGAAGTTTTACAGAATACTGATTCACCCCCCCCTCTCAGTATTCTTTGTGATCAACAATTGGTATCAAAGTGAGGTTCCTTGGAAGGAGCTTAACAGCTTGAGAAAGATCTGGGAAGGCATACACATGGCAGCAAAATGATATATCACTTCTCTAGAAGCAAGTCATCTAGGTACCATTAAAATTGGTGATTGTATATATGTTAACAATGAACAACTACAAGCTTCTCTTGAAGATCTTGACAAGTCTGAAGTAGATATCAAAGATTTGGTGGAAAATATCAAAGAAGATGATGATTGCATTTTGAAACTAAAGGAGCAAGTCAAGAAGTCCCAGGAAAGAAGAAAAGAGCTAAGTGAGCAGATGAAAGAAGCACATGAATCCATAGACAGTCTATCAAGGTTGGTTGAAGAAAAAACAAAAGTTGAGGAGTATTTGAATCAGGTTGTGAGGGATAAGTCTGAGGAATGTGAAAAATTGGGAAAAGATGTGTTACTTTTGAAATATGATATGGAAACAGCTAATAGCTATAAAGAAAAAAATCAAAATAAGCTCTGCAAAGCTTGAGGAGTTGATTGAAAATTAGAAAAGTTTAGATAACAAGCAAGGCTTGGGATTTGAAAAAGGACAAAGTTCTAAATCAGGTCAAGCAAACATCGAGATGAGGAAAAACAAAGGCAACCAGTTCTAGAATCATAGACCTAGAAGACCTCCGGTCAGGCAGCCAAATGCTCAAAGGTAGCCATTGAAATAAGGCTACTTTGTGTAGGAGTAGAATGCATCAAAATACTCCACCATTCTCTGGTCAATGTTTCAATTGCAAGGAAATTGGTCATAGATCAAATGAATGCAGAAGTCTGGTAAGGAATGGTTTTAACAATGCAAGGAATACTCAATCCTTCAATGGAAAGTGCTTTGCATGCAATAGATTTGGGCATATGGCTAACCAATGCAGAGCAAGAATGAATTCAATCAATAGAAGGAATCAGGGATAGAGGAATGTGGTATGCTACAATTGCAATAAGCTTGGACATGTTGCAAGATTCTGCAGAAGCAAGAATGAGAAAAGAGACTATCCTACAGAGAAGAGAAAAATAGAGCAGAGAGAAGATAAAGGTAAGAACAAGATTGATCCGGTGGAAATAAAGAAGGAAATGAACAAGGTATGGATTAAGAAGGATGTTAATGAGGTCAAGGATGGATCCTCACAAGCCTCTAGTGCAGATACTTCCTCTGGGAAGTAAATTGCGAGCTCTGGCTCAGGGGGAGTTGTATTGAAAATCCAAATCCCCTAGCCAGATAGTAAGTGCTGGGATCTAGCACGAAGACATGATGAAAAGTTTTATATGACAGATCTTTTGAAAGAAAGTCTAATAGAAAAGGTTCAAATGTAGAACATTGCGGAGCAACCCAAATTGACTATATTCTGCAGTGAAGAGTTTTGATAGCTTTTTGAGAAAAAGCATTTATGATGACTAGTTTATTTTAATAAGGGTTAAAAAGGAGCTCATTCGACAAACAATTCACTTTGCATTCAAGCTATCAAGAGTCCAAAGAGAGCTGAAGCAAGATTCTATGTGACTACAACGATTTCCTAAGCATCTCAAAGCAAATCAAGTGAACCCTAAACTGACAAAAGAGGCATTTTTCAGCTTGAAACCCTACTACAAATTTGTTTGAATCATTATGAAAATGGTAACTCCACAAGTTGTTGATATCACTGAGCGAGCTCGGCCAAAATTCGAGAAACATCCCTTTAAATCAACATAAGTCAATCAAATGGGTGCATTTTTAAATATACCATACAAAGTAATGCATGCGGAGGATGTTAGGGCCTACATTCATGTTGCCCTAGAAGAACATGGTGACAACAAATTCTCAGATCTATATCTAAAACATTTAAGTGGTGACCAATTTGAGTTGAAGGAAGAATACAAGGCTTTGGAAGTGAAGAAATTCATTCAGTACAAAGACTTCCCTACATTTGCAGAAGATGAATGGGTCTGGTACGTGTTGAGTAGGATCCACGATGAGTTCATATGGATTGAAAAGCCCTTTAAGATCACCAAGGATGCAATTAAGGCCATGACAGGATTAAAATCTACTGGTAACGTGCCCCTGTTAAAAGCTATGAAGAATAACACTGTGACAAGCAATCAGAGCCCAATTTGATAAAAAGGCATTAACAGTTAATGATATTACAGACCATGCAGTGAGGTTTGGATCAATGGTAATTGGATACAAGATCTATTCCTCCAACCAGGAGAACTCTATCTCCAGTACTGCTATATACACTACTTATCAGATGATTAAGGAGAATGCAGACTATAATCTCTGTGAATTACTACGACAATAGCTAATGGAAAACCTAAAGAAGTCAAAGGAGAGAAAATACCCCTTCAAATTTGGTAAGTTGATCATCTGCTTATTCTTCTACTTCATGCAAGAATTGCCCAGAATGAAAAACTTGTTCTGGTTAAACAATCAACCAGTTGTAGTGCAAATTAGGGATCATTTAAGCAGCATAGGAAGCTATGAGGAACACACTACAACCCTATGGGGCAATTTCAAGAATTTCTAGAGAATTATGCAATCTAGGGAAAGGATTCCCAAGGGAATTGTTGACAAATACAAAAATGACATATGCTTTATTGTTACAAAAGACCAATGCATGATGGAGGCTGTTGAGCCTAGGACGGTTTGGATTATGGCAATGGGGTATGAAGTAGATGGAAAAATATTGGATAACTATGCCCAACACATGTTAAGCAAACCTAGGGACCCCAAAGAAGAAAGATTTGGAACCTATGAGGAGTTGTCAATAAAAGTCCATGTTGAATAGAGAATGCTAGAAATTTAGAAGAAGGCAAGAAAAGCAGCTGAAGAATATGCCCAAAGATAGGGATTTACAAAATAAAAAATCACAGAAGCAAGAGCAAAAGCTCAAGCATATGTGGTAACAAAAGAAAAGAAGGAAAGTGAACTGGTTAAGGCTCTGAAAGAACCTAAGAGGAAACCAGAGAACCCAACAATGACAAAAAGAAGAACTAGAGGTTCTACCTTTGTAGAAACTACATCTGTATCCTCCGATCCCACACCCTCTGCAAGTGTGGAAGCCCCTGCAACAAGTCATAAAAGAAATAAGACAAAAGTAAAAAGAATGCATGTGAGTATAGGAGTTGATGATGACAAAATAAAATCTAATGAAGAAGTTAAAAAGATGAAGGTTAAATCAGCAAAAGCCTCCGATACTGGTTAAGGAAAGCCCTCCAGTAAAGGGAAAGGAAGAAAGAAGGAAAAGATGGTAGAGCTTGTGAAAGTACATGGTACAATAACTCTAGAAGATGTATTGAAGGGCATTACAGTTGATGGCAATCTAAAACCTATTGCCCAACTGTATGATGACTATGATGATGCAGACAAAAGTATCGTTGAGATTGTTGTTATCAAATACCTGGACATATACAACAAAGCTCTTATTGAGATAATTTTTGATCTTCCAGATAGCTTGGGGAGTATAATGTCTACAAGGAAAGAAGCTGCTATGGCCAAGGACATTGAGCTTAGAGAGCATACACTAATAAAGCTATGTCCCGAAATCACCCCAAAAGAAAAAGCAAAAATCTCCAAAATGCTTCATAAAGAATTTAGAACAAAGAGGATGATGAACACTCTAATGACAGATGACATTGAGAAGGTAGTCAAAGAAACTGAAGAAATCACCCTAAGAGTGTTGAAGGAATTTCATCTCCCAACCATATATGATAATGAAAAAGCAAATGTTGGAGATGATACATCTATTCCGGATATCAGCGTGGACCAAAGGCAAGAAAATAATGATGAACAGATAAAGGAGAAAGAAGATCAAACCCCTGCTACTGGTGACCTAGACACTGCTAAAAAGGACTAAATTGAAACAAGTCCTCCTCCAGATCAACAAACTGATGTTCAAGCAAACAAGGAAAAGATTGATGAGCAGATCAAAGTTGATGATCAAGAACTTGATCAAGATGAGAAGAGCCCTGCACTGGAACAAAATATTGATCAACAACAGAATATGGACACAGATCCTCCTGAACAGAACAAAGAAGATGAAGTGTTTGAAGAAATGACAAGAGACACTGCTACTGCCCCAGTTGATTCTGTCAAGGAACTTTTGGAGAGACAACAAGATTTGAATTAGTCCGAGATTCTACAAGGACCAATCAATTTGGCCTCAATGTCTCCTGTGCAAAAATTCAAACTAGTATCAATTGTTCAAGTGAAGGCAAAAGAAGAGATGCTAAAGTCACATATGGAGGACAATGAACTCATTGGTGAAGCATCTGGTATCCTGGAGGAGTTGATGCTCTCATACCAAAAAGACACATCATTGCCACCAACAGATCAACTCAAGGGATTAATAAACTCAGTAAGTACACATTTTGAGTCATTTGAAAAGTCTACAGAAATAAAAGTCAGAAAAGAATATAATGAGAAAAGGTTAGCTGAGTTAAAGACCATCATGGATAATGATAAAATTTTGCTAGACAATCATATCAAAGGTATAGAGAAGGCTATTAAGGAATCATATAATATATATAAATTTTGCTTATCATGGCCGGAAGTTACAAAGGAGTTAGAAGAAAAAATCAAGGATCAAGAACTCAAATTACTAAATATCTCTAAGTCATATGATCTAGTAGCTGAATCAATAAGAAGTAAAGAGATACAAGTTGCAAATATCCACAATGACTTAATCAATATAATGAATAAGAGGGAAGAAGTCAAAAAGTAGGTTGTGCCAGTTAAGAGGGTTGATAAGTCCTAAAATAGATTCAATGACTAATCTTGCAACAGAAGCCTTGAACGTAAAAGCAATAATTGATACACCCTCAGATATGCAGAAGGTAGAAACATAAGCGTTTCTGATAAATGGTCACATTCAAATTTTGGATAATGCTAAGAATCACAGGGTTGGAGAGATAGGACAATTAAAGATTGTCTACAACGATATTATCCCACCTGCTACTAACTAAGATGGAAGATTGTACTTGTACATATGTGGCAAAGTATGACAGTTTTGAAGTTTTGACACAATTTTGCTACTTGTACATACACCTTTGCCATTGATGTCGAAGGGGGAGAAGAAGATCTAGTGAAAAATGACCAAAAAATCTCAAGGAAAGAAGAAAAATAGAGTGTACAGAATAAGGGGGAGCAACACAAGTATTTTTCACTAAGTGTTGCCATCAATGCCAAAGGGGGAGATTGTTGGCAACATAGTCAAGAGACACTGCTGATATGATGTTGTCATTGATGGAAAAAAACCTAATATGTTTGGAGACAACTCCTGAGACAAAAGTGTACAATATTTTGGTTTGGTAAGTTTAACTTAGCCAAATTAACTAAGTATTGACAGCATATTGAGACAGAGACAACAATTCAGTTGATACTCCTCCGCAATTGAAGATCTTGTTATGTGGTTCTGGTATGTTACTCTCAGCTATCTAGTAATGTCATGATTTAGTGTTCAAATCTTGATTCCCTCCAGAAGTCATATGGTGAAATGTCTAAGTCTGAGTGAACAAAGTTAAGTCAGAAACAGTGTATAGTACCTGAGTAAATTGATCCACATTTCTCCACTGATGAATATTTTGATTTACAGTTTTGAGATATTGAAGATACATGTCATGAGCATCTAAATCCAAAAATGTAGAGCTTGAAGTTCATCAGATCACATTTTACAAGTTCTCCAGTATCTGCTTCCAGGTTGACAGTATTTCTCTATGACAGAACAATAGTTTTGAGATCCACATCTCTATGGAAGAATATTGTAACATCCATGTTCTAAAAACATAGTAAAACTAGAAATTTACCATAGAGTAAATCAACAAGGTAAAAAGGAGATGGAGAAATTTTTTCTTTTATTCAACATATAATCAAGTAACTACAATTACAAGATTTCTTTTTACAAAAATACAATAAACCATATTGTCTTTCTCAATTCCAATGTTTACAAAAGTAAATCAATTACATATACAAATTTTGGAATAAATACTGCTTCTAAATATCTGACATCTTTATCACAAGTCCTAGCATGTTTCCTGCTTGGAGAGAGAGTATCTTTCCAGTGGTTTACCTCCATCCACAAACCGATGGTCTCCCACACATCTTCCACATAGGAAGTGGCCCTACCCTTCATGAGGGATATAGACCTTAGGTGACCAGTGGTAATTTGCCTTTCTGGAGTACATAGTGTTGTATTCTACTCAACTCTATCAACCATACAACCCTAGATACCCTCTAGCTAAGTATGATTTCTGATAGGATGAGCAAACCGAATATAATGAATTGACAATGCATGCAGAAAACAAATGCATTACTTTGGCCAAAGTTTTTAATATCAATACTATTCATAATGAACGTAGTCGTTGTGTTCACCCACCCCTACTCGACTTGGATACTGTCATATTCTCGCAGTTTGATTACTCCTATTATGACCATGTAAAAATTTTAATCATTGTGTCATGTTATTAGTATCTTGTGATTTAAATAAGTCTATATGACATAACCATTCAATTGGTTTGTAATCGACTCTAGGGTTTTCGTAATATCCTTTGTTAATATGATATAACAATATAACCATATCTTATATCTAGGAGTCCTAGATTCACAAATAACCCTTGATTAACTCAACCAAGGTTAAGAATACTATAGTTCTTAAATAGATAAAATCTCCTATACAAAGGAACGTAGAATAACTTTGATAATGTGTTATAAACAAAACATACCCTGAATATATATCCGTATAAGGTCATTCTCTAGTAGACTTAGCCTACTCCATTGCATTGGATCTCTTCAAGGATAATATTAACAAAAAGATAAATAAATGTATAAGGGTTCTCCAATAAACCTTATTTCCATCTACCATAATATCTCTAAGTTACTTCGTTCGAACAAAACAATAATTGTCTAAAAATCCCTATGAATCTAAGTTCTCATAGATAGATAACAATTTCCATTATACCTATACATAATCTAAACAAGAAAATACTTTAAATTATTATTACCTCAATAATATACTAGTCAAGTCTAAGAGTATATTAATCACAGTTCATTCAACTCTATAAAATCTGAGAGTCTATTGTTTGGTTAACTCACAATCATTCCATTGACTTGCTACAAACTTATTCGATAAGGGAACTATTTCAAGGCTATTAATAGCTATGACAATCTCTTACTATGATGGTCTTTTATCCTCCATTCTATGGATTGATATGATTATTGATTTATAAATGAATAAGCAGATGGTCGATGTAGTATACTGTAACAAACTACTCACTTGAATTACCAAGTATCAACCATATGATTTACAATCGTTGTCTCATTGATTACAGAGATAAATCAACATAGTTTACTTAGTTTTCTGCATTTTCCTACGTTGATTCTTAATAGTTTTCAACTACTACTCAATAATAATAGAAGGTTTAACCTCTCTGGAGAACTCATACAATCACCATGAGACTACGATGTACTCACTAAAAGATATTAATCAATTTCCTCACAGTTATCAAACACATGACTGAGGAATACTTGTTAATGGATGTTTTAAGAGCTAGCAGAAATGGGCAAACAAGACATAGGGTCGACGCCTCTTGACTGCATAATCCCTCTCTATTCTAGCCACTTTACTTCTCTCTGCATTCGTTTGATCCTCCCTGCCTATGTTCCCTCCTCTCAAGTTTTAACCTTGTTAATATCGATACCATGTTAATAATTATGACTGAGACACGACTCCTAGAGAGTTGCCTTATTTTGCACCTCAACAATGATTCAGTTGCAAACTTAATGAAATCTTAACAGTCCTTAGCGACTTAGTCTTTAACTAAAATCAATTTTTAAGCAAAAGTCCACATGTCGATTGTGGAAGGCCACCATATGGTTCATTCAGTTGGGCAGTTTGAAAACACAGTCATCCCCATAAGGATGAGGCCAACACTTATTAAAATATAACTAATCTTTTAATGATCAAAGCATGTGGTTTGATCCACCGCTTATCACTAATGAAGACTCTACTATAATTTAGCCTACAACTCCTACAATACCATCGACTCATTAAGAGGTATTATCCTCTTACGATGCTAAGGCATTTATATATTTGATTACATCAAATATACTCCTTATAACATTACCACTATATTAGATAATCACAGTTTAATCAATAAAATGATAATGTTGAAATAAGGAATTACGGATAATGTGGTTGGGTTGAGCTTGTCTCCCCATCACAATCTGTCAGCAATAATCACGTATTCTTAACTCAACGAAAACGTCTTAACGTTAAGAATGGTTTATAATACCTCAAAGGACTTAATAATAATATGACAACCATTTTATGACAATAATGTCATAATATTTACGTTAAACGTAAATAGTCACAAATCAAACTCAAACGATGTCATTAACGTTATTAACGACTAAGACGACTTACTATGACTTAGACAGATTTGAAAACAATATTGACTACCTGTCGATTAGGTTCAGAAGTAAACTAACAAGACAAGACTTACCCCTTACGACACATTGGTTCACATTTTTGTTAAACACTTATACTCGATTTGGCAAATAAACCACTCGTAGCCTGAGGTCTATATCTCTCTCCTGGAAAGATACTCTCTCTCTCTTTTATCTGAGAGTCATCTGAAAACCTGTAATCCTTTATCAAACTTGTTACCAAAGAAATTATGATCAGTGCATCATTATTCAAATAATAGATCAAATCTCATAATGCGAATATTAAATCGATAATAACATAATCATTCCCATAATTTCATAAATGACATTCAATATAATCCATCTTTGTCCTTGTCATTAATCTAAACATCATAATAAATTTACTTATGTCCAAGTAAAAAGTAAAAGTATAGCAAGGCAAAAATTGGGGATGTAACATATCCTTCCCCTAAAGATTCATCGTCCTTGATGATATAAAGTATTAAAAAGTAACTAAAAAACAAGTTCATTATTTTCAACTGGTAACAATATTAAATAAACGAGGAAACTTTTGATAAAATTCATGGTAATCCTCCCATGTAGCATTTTCCTCAGCATATTGGTCCCATTGGACCTTGCATTGCAAGACCTCTCTATTACCCAAGCGGAGCTTGCGCGTTTCTAACACCTTGAGTGGCTCGATTGTGACCGCCCCTGGGTCTTGCATCTGTAAAGAATTCCAAGTCAAAATATGATTATTACCTACAATACATTTCTTCAAATAAGACACATGAGAAACATTGTGCATTCTAGATAAGGCTGGTGGTAGAGCAATTCTGTAGGTAACTGAATTGACTACTTCAAGCACTTCAAAGGGTCCCACATATCGAGGGGCTAGCTTAGAAGGCTTCCCAACCTTAATTGAACTTTTCTAAGGTTTGACCCTCAAAAGAACTTTTTCTCCAATGGAGAATTGCCTCGAAACACGTTGTGCATCCACATAGCTCTTTTGCCTATCATTGGCTTCTGCCAATCTTTTTCTGATCAACTTAACTTTCTCTTCCATTTCAGCTAGTATTTCTAGTCTGATGCTAATCCTATCCTCCAGTTTATCCTAGCTTATAGGAGTTTGACATCTTCTTCCATACAATGCTTCGAATGGCACCATCTTAATAGAGGAATGATAGGAATTGTTGTAAGCAAATTCCACAAGTGGAAAGTATTCTTCCCACTTATATTGCTGATCCATGCAATACATTCACAACAAGTCTTCCAAGACTTGGTTAACTCTCTCAGTTTGCCCATCCATTTCAGGATGGTAAGCTGTACTCACATTGAGTTTAGTCCCTAGCGCAGAAAATAAAGTTTGCCAAAACCTTGACGTTACACGTGCATCTCTATCCAAGATAATCTTTTCAGGGAAGCCATGTAATCTAAACACCTCTTGCACAAATTTACAAGCTAACACAGGTGCTCCATCAGTCAAATTCCTTGGTATAAAATGTGCTACCTTTGTGAGTTTATCAACCACCACTAAAATGGCATCATGTCTATTCCTTGACATAGGAAGACCTTGAACAAAATTCATGCTGATAACTTGCCATTTCCATTCTGGCACATCATGTGGGTACAACAATCATGCAGGGTGTTGATGCTCTGCTTTTACCCTTTGAAATTCTAAACAGCTTGCTACAAATCTTGCAGCATCATTGTTCATTCCTTTCCAGAAATAAAGAGGTTTAACATCCGCTAGGAGTTTGGTCACTCCTGGATGTCCCGAATATGGTGCAGTGTGAACTTCTTTCCATACTAGATCCCTTAATCTAGCTGAATAAGGAACATAAATTCTATCTTTATACCTCAATAGTCCATATGACTCAAACAGAAAACCATCATACCTTGGATCTCTAGGATTATCTTTCAGAGCTTGCTTAACCTGCTCATAAAACTCATCACTAGACAAATTTTGCAACACCAAATCCTTAAAATTTCCATAAATAGAAACAATAGAAGCTATATGTATTCTACAACTCAGAGCATCAGCTACTCTATTCTCTTTTCCTTTGATGTAATTTATCTCAAAGTCATAGTCAGATATCAATTCTAACCATCTCCTTTGTCAAGCATTCAAATGCGGCTGAAAGAAAATATACTTAAGACTTTGATGGTCTGATTTAAGTACAAAAGTCTTCCCAACAGATAATGTATCCACGTCTGTAAGGCATGCGTTACTGCTGCCAATTCCAGATCATGCGGTGCATAATTTTTCTCACAGGATTTTAATTTCCTTGACTCATATGCTATAACTCTTACATCTTGCATAAGCACTCCTCCTAATCCTTCTCCCGAGGCATCTGTAATCACCTCAAATTTTAATTCAGGGTCAGGAACTTTCAATATTGGAGCTGTAGTTAATGTTTCCTTTAAAAGATCAAATGCTTCCTGACATTTTTGTGTCCATTCAAATCTTTTTCCTTTCCTCTGCAGGGAAGTGATTGAACTAGCAATACTAGAGAAATTTAGAACAAACTTTGTATAATAGCCTACCAGGCCCATGAAACGATGCACCTCATGCACATTTGTTGGTACAGGCCAATCCAGAATAGCTGTGATTTTTGCAGGATCAACAGATATTCCATTAGCTGATATAATATGCCCTAGGTATTGAATCTCTTTCTGGAAGAATGTACACTTTGACAGTTTCCCATATAACTTATGTTCTCTTAACCGTTGTAGAACTATTTGTAGGTGTCATTGATGTTCTTCATTCTTAGAATAAATGAGTATATCATCCAGAAAGACTAAAACAAATTTGTCCAAACAATATCTGAATATACTATTCATGAGATTCATGAATGCAGCAGGTGCATTCGTCAAACCAAATGGCAACACTGTGAACTCATAGTGTCCATATTTGGTTCTAAAAGCCATCTTATGAATATCTTCATCCTTTAGTCTTAACTGATGATATCCTGATTGCAAATCAATCTTTGAAAACACAACAGCTTCACGCATTTGATAAAAAAGATCATCAATACGTGGCAAAGGATATTTGTTCTTTACCGTTGCTTTATTAAGCATACAATAATCTATACGCAATCAAAGGGTTCCATCCTTCCTCTTAACAAAAATAACTGGAGCACCCCAAGGTGAAACACTGGGTCTAATTAAACCTTTTGCCAACAATTCTTGTAATTGTGCTTTCAATTTCATTAACTTCATTGTTGTCATATGGTAGGGTGCTTTTGATGTAGGCTCAGATCCTAGTTTAATGTCAATAGCAAAGTCAAAAACCCTCTTGGAAGGCAATCTTGGAAGTTCTTTAGGAAACACATCCTGAAATTCTCAAAGAAAAGGATACTTTTCTCCAAAAGGTGAACTAGGGTTTTCTACCCCTTCCTCCACTTGTTCCATTTTGACTGCAAACAATTGAAAACCTTTCCTTCTAGCCCTTTTTAATTGGTTGGTAGAGATAGGTCTGATTTTAACTTCTCTTTGAATCCCTTGGAATTGGGCCAAATTTCCCAAATCATCTAACCATTCAACTATTTTTGAAAAATAGTCAACCTTAGCTCTATGTTTCCATAACCAACTCATTCTTAGGATTACATCATAGGAACTTAGGGGAGCTACATATAGATTTACTTCAGTTGAGAAACTAGGGAGGTCAATTTTGGCTTCAAACAAACATTGGTCTACCTAAGCCTTTGATTGGTTAGCATATTCTACTGACCAAGGTTTGGACATGTAACCAACTTTTCTAGAAAATTTATTCAAAATTCTAGGAGAAACAAAGTTTTCAGTGGCTCCTGTATTAATCAAAATAGATATAGGGACTCCAAACAAAGTACCTATCATCTCAATGGGTGTGATTTGATACTCTGCTTGATGATTGTCGAGAGATGCATGAATCCTTTGCTGGAATGCTTCTTGTTGAGTTGGTAGTGCAGTACCTCTTTGTTGACCATTTTGATTCTTGTTAGGGAAATGATTTGCATAATGGTCGCCCCCACAAGTAAAGCATCCTCCAATGGGTCCTTTCTTATCTAAAGTCTTCCCATTGTTATCCTCATTTCTTTTGTAGTTACCATTCTTCATCTCATTACTAGATCCACCTTTGTTCTTTGAAGGTCCTTTATCTTTTCTCTTGTTATCATAGCTCTTTTCATATCTTTTCTTGTAGGGTTGATTGTGTTGGGTCTCAAAAATGCAGGTTGTGGATTCTAAGGGGATGCCAAGCCCTATGGTCAAATCTACAACATTTTTGAGCGAATGACTGGAGTTTTGACCTTAATGATCAACTTCTCCCTGCGCTTTAGGTCCTGCTACAACCTAGGCAGGTGAACCTTTGATTATCAAAGTAGGTTGTATGATTAAATCAGTGTTTGTTTGCTGCTAGTTTATCCAATTACAATGGCATACTTGTAAATCAGATGAGATATTGTAAACTATTTCTAAAGAAAGCAAATGATCTAATCTAAATTCTAATAGAAATAAATAACAACTAACATGAAATGAATCTATAACAGAGTAAAGATTTTAATCATAAAATAAATCAATAGTTAGACTGGTGCTTTGTCTATTTGGGCAACAGAGTCAGGATGTCAGAAACAAATAACTTGTATCAGGTAATAACTCGATCTGATTGGCACGTATAACTGTTTACAACTTGTACAAACGTGTAAGGAAGAAATTATTAATTCATTCTTAATAATCCAAAGGACATAATTGTATTAAATGCAAAATATTAAAAGGATTTTAATCTTTTCTGGAAAGAACCAATTTAACTTTGCAAAATAATAAATTAGATCAACTATGGAGACAAATTAATAACCCTAATCAATTAATCGTACTTAATAATCCATTCAACATTCTAAGATTACTATAATTGATGAGAAAAGATTTAATTCTACTTGAGAAACCAATCAAATCAAATATACTGAATTAGCAAATGTAACCAGACAATTTGAACATATCCTTAACACATTCAAATTGAATAATCAGAAAATGAATGACATGGAGATAATTAAATTGATTGAATTAAAAACAGCAAATAGATGATACCATCACAATGTATTTCAAATTTGAATCCTCGACTGCTGCCTCAGAATGTATCATGCACCATAGCCTTTCTCAGAATGAAATTTGCATAGAAGGATCAAATTTGCATCAGATTGCATCAAATCTAATCTAATCTAATCCTAAAATGTTTCAATTGTCTTTTTGTAAAAATATCTAATTCTAACCTAATTCTAACCCTATTTCTAACTCCTTATTCTGGGTCCTGAGATCTCTATTTAAAGAGATGCAACAAGCCTCAGACCTGTTACATTCATTTTGTAGTTTAAATAACTGATATAACAGATATATGGTTTCACTTGATAAGAAAATCATTAATCATCTGGGAAAGTAATTAATCTTCATAACTGCATCCGTTCATCTCCGTCTTGAAACACTTAATAATCATCCCAGGCTTAAAATTAATCTTCCCGAGCCACTTCATTCAACCGCCAGTTGAGAACTACTTCAACGTAACCAAAATCCTACATAGAAAACAAATTATTCATCAGATAAACAACATATAAACATATAATTTACATTGAGGTAATCCTTAGGACTTGTGGCATGCGGTATAGTTTCCTTACTTTTGTTGTATATTTGCTCATGTATTTAGGGTTTTATCCTTTCCATAGAAGTCCCTAACTTCTTTTCCTTTATGTTGAATGCCTTTGGCAGAAAATAAAATATTCCATATTAACCTTCATTATAGTATCATCATGAAGAAATAAAATAATTATTTTATTTCTTCTTTGGCCATTAATCTTTATTTTCACATTTGCTATTTTTCATATTTGTTGTGAAAATAATTACCCTTGATTAGGGTTTGACAATAACCTTCATGAAAATAATAATTATTATTCCTCTTTACCTTCCCTTAATTATTATTTTTCATTTGTATTAACCCGCATATCTTTCACTTTTATTTGGCAAAATTAAATCATTTGAGCGAAAACAATTACTCTTCCTCGGCAAAATATTTTATCAGCCTTTATATGCACTTGAAAAAAGGATTACCCACTTGGTTAATTTTATCCAGAAAATATTTTATCTCCAAGCGAAAATAAATTTGATTATAAAATCTTCATTTGGTAATTTGATCATATCCTCAAGTAAAATGATTCTTGACCTTGTATCGCCATTCATATTTTGGTGAAAACATTTCAACATCGTATCATTCTTTATCATATTCATTCATCCTTAGTAGATTTAATTTACTCTTTCTTTCACCGATAGCAATTTACAATCATTTCTATTTGTATGTTCTATTCATTTTCTCTCTTATTCTTGCACATGCATACTCAAGCGTATTGTTTTATGCCTGTATGCACTATATTTGATTCTACCATATTTAGATAATCACCTCAAACTAATCAAGGACCCATTCTTGGATTTGTAAATATACATGCTAACTCATTGCTGTTGTATTTCTGAGAATTCCAGTGATGTTTATGGAGAAAAAGACTTCTATATAGCAGTTTCGTGAGTTATTGGTTGGTGCGAGGTAAGCATAGTGGAAATTCCTCAATATTAGGGTTTCATTTTAGGACTTCTCCTTTTCCTGGACTACTTTTTGAGCATGATTAACAAATGCTTTCTGATCCTTGAGAAACCTGGATTTTAAACTTTTAAGATCTCATAATTTTTAGTGTTATCACTACCCTTTGGCACTGGCTTTCCATATCTTTAATGTCATATTAAAATCTTTGTTTGAATTTGCCCTTTGTTAAAATCAATGTTCAAGTTGAACCTTAGTTAGGGCACACATTCCTCGTAGGTCATGTTATCCACATCAAGTCGCATGTCCCTGTGCTGATCATGAATGTCAGCCGCATTGTAAAATGCTGATTGATCTAGAATAAGTATATCCTCAAATCTCAAAGTTTCACCTCTTCGCATAAGTTCCAATACATTCTGAATCTCAGAGATTAATTTGTTGCGTCCGTCACCTTCAGCTGCAAATGCTTGCAGCGATCCAAAGGGAACACCTAAGATTCCATCACCTTGGCGTTCCATCAATAATGTTGATCTAAGATATTGTGGGCCTTGGGAACCAGTTCGTTGTGGCAGAAGATTCTCTGATGAGGAAGAGAAATTAACAGTTCGAGAAGGATGAATGTGACCACTTTGAGAAGACCTGCTAATAGAAGATGACCCAGACCCTTGAACACTACTAGCACTCCTCCTAGGTGCTTGTGTTAGTGGGACGTGCTGTGGGTCCCAAGGCATGACCGGTGTAGGATGTAACATTGAAGTGTGGCTTCGAGGTTCATTTGTGTTTCGATTTATCGGTGTACAACTTCCAGAATCATGGTTTGCCGGCCTAGCTTCTGTACCTGCAGCAAGCCAAGCATTATTTGTATTTCCCATCCTCATGTTCCTTGAGCTTGTTTCTTCTTGCATAGAAGATGAAGCTTCCCTCACAACACCAGATATAGGATTGCCTACTCTTGGCAGAGAAGAATTATCATTCCTTCCAAGTGAATGCAAATTCCTTTGAATGCTGGATGATGCACGAAACATACTGGGCTGGTGCAGTGGGCCACCACTACTGGGTCCCGCTGGACCTGTATCTGCAGACAGGTTGCTGGAGAGTACATGTCTAGAATGAGAAGAATGAGGTTGTAAGTCAGGCAGAGCTCTGTCGAATCGAAGCTAATAACAGTGCTTTAGATTAATTTATTAATTTTCCTCAATGAACATATTTCGTCAATAGAAAAAATAGAAATTGTGATACAACAGGTAACAGGTGGGAATGATACATTTTAATTTAAATACCGTGAAAACAATTAATGAGAAGCTTGACTTGGAACACATTTTCCAAGGCCTGGTCTATCTGAATATTTCTGTGAAGACTAACCAGTCAAGACTAAAATATCATATAAGAAGAATGCTGATGTATACTACTCCTGCTCCTTGCATTTCCTGGTTTAATTGCAGTGTTGAATGTATAGATGCGAAAGAGTTTATGTGAATTTGAATGGCACACAAATCCATGTAATTAGATGATTATGAATTAAGTTCAAGAAGATAAGGACGATAGTGAGCATTGACATTTTGCCAATCCATCTTTTCCTCTTCCCAAGTTTATCATGTCATGCTACTTTATTTAAACATTACACTCTTCAATGGTCAAATAGTCAATAGTACTTAGTGGGTGGAAAGAATCACTTTGTCATATGTTTTATTGATTTTTTGTTCTTTCTTTTTCAATAAATCAACCCGGTGTGAATCCAGTCATCATTGCAATCTACTTATAGTATCTAACAAAAATCTTGTGCCCCATTTGTTGTATTTCAATGGACTGAGAGTGCATAGGTGAGGGTGGCATAATTCGGTGTTGCACTTACCATTTGTTTTTGCATCAAAGTTTCTAAAGCTTTCTCAACAAATCCCCTATTTCCATGGAGACACGATGGCAAAGGCGATAGAATTTGCAGATAACAATCTTTCTTTATTTGAATAGGCCACGGCCTATAACCTTGTGCATCTTCACCTCGGATGAACACCTGAATGTTTCCATCCATCTGCATGTTTGTCAATATGCAGACTATATCAAAAGAAGCTTTGCATAAAGATATGCAGTTTCCAAAGCAAAATGACCCCGGAGAGAAATGGAACATAACACGATGTTCATGGTCAATAATGTGTAAATAAACATTCTAAATTTCTTTGCACAATATGAAGATTTAAAACTACTTTTAAAGGCCTAATCTCTCCTAGTTGCAAATATGAGGGGGCTCCATGAAAAATGAATTTCCACGCGTGCTTCCATATAGAAGATATGCATTTAATCTAATAGTGTTCATAACATCTTTTCCATTATAGTGCACCAGCCAGTTTTAACTCAAGAGGTCACTTTCTACCCAAGAGGTCTGGCAAAAGGCTACAATATTTTCAAGTGATCCCGTCTTATAAACTCCTCAATCTTACACTACGAGAATCCATAACGAACCCAATCTTCTAACAAGCCACCCAAGTGCCACTGGCTATCTTATACTTTCTCTATGTATTCTCAATGGAAACCTTGATGAGTAAAAGCCATTTTATCTGTTTCTATTCATATACCCTGTTATCAGTACTAGATGCATGTACTATCTTCAATAATCAAATAATGGTAATGGCTTGAGCAAGGAAATGACTTGTAGATGAAAGTTACCAGACTAATTCCGTTGCTTTAACTACGCAGCACAACTACAATTGCCTTCTGCTTGCTGATGAGCTCAAAAAGGTTTAACATCGGAAATTACCTTACCCAAAAGATGAAATGAAAGAACTTCGAGTTCCCTATCGTAAACATAGACCTACTCAAATGTTGTCATACTTTCTCATAATTCTAAATTATTGATGGCAGTGAAAGAATAAAAAATTTGCAATCACCACTGTAAGGCATTTTGCATACAAAAAAGCTTGAAATATTTTGCAAAAAATAGTTGGAATTTTTAGTTCCAATAGATTGTTAGGAGTTCCATTAAACCTCTTGCGGCTTCTAGCTTGATAAGCTGAGATGGATTTCAGCTTTTTCTCTTGCTTGATCGCCTTCTCGTACACTTGATCCATTGTTGTGGGACCATGCACGTCCACTTCACCACCAATTTGACCATTTAAGCCCATGATTAATTTTTTGATCCTGAATCTCTCATCCTTTTGATACTGTGGAACATATTTCAGGAGTCAAGTGAATTTTTCTCCATATTCCACCACTGTCATATCTCCTTGTTGAAGATTCTAAAAATCAGTCAGTTTCTGATCAAAATAGAGTTGTGGTAACTATCTCTTGCGAAAGAGTTCCACGAACTCATCCCAAGTTACCCTTAGAGAGATTAAATTCAATTCCATCTTCTTATTCATCCACCAACTGGATGCTTCTCCTGCCAGTTGGAATGCTCCCCATATTGCCTTGGTCACGTCCGAATAATTTCTTATCTCAAAATATTTTTCCATCTCTGTTAACCAAGCTTCTGCAGTATCTTGGGTCTTTGTCCCATCAAATTTTGGTGGAATAACCTTCTTCATAACCTTTGAGAGCTTCAAGGTCAATCTATCCCTTGCCTCTTTATGAGGTTCGGTACTCTTACTTTGATCTTCATGATTTTCTCCGCTTTCGCCATGAGAGTTTTCACCTCCTCCCTCAATATTCCCTTTATCATCCACCTTTTCCAAATCACCCAATCTTTTCTTGGTTTCCTCAAGCATGGTTATGATTTGGTCTAGCTTATTATTTGGCGGATGGTTTTCCTCTTCACTTTCTCCTTGGATAGTTCTTGTCCGCACCATGTTTATCAATTTCTCACACCTGAGAATATTGAGTTTTCCATTAGTTCAAGATTATAATGTATCCATTAAATCTAAACATAATACTCAATTTAAACAATAGTTTGGCACAAAAACAACTCTTTTTTATTTATTTCATTTCAAAAGTAAAGAGTATTCTTCTTTTATACAAGAAATGACGTCAAAAGTCATTCTCAAGAGGAATATATCCTTCAGACTCATTTTCAGATACATAATCTTGAGGTATATAACCCTCTGACTCACTATTGGACCTAACTTCTATGATCTCAATAGTTGGGGGTATGCGGGGATCTCGCCTAACCATAGTTGTTTCCTAATCTAAGATATACTCTATGATTTTGGCAGTGATCTTAACTCTTTCTTTGTTTTCCCTCCTCACTCGCTTGATTCAAGTTAAGGTAGTCGCTAGAGTTTCAGTATCACTTAACCAAATGTCACTCTCATCATTGGTTGCCTCAAAGGTTTTGATAATGGCCTCACGTTCTCTTTTTGCTTTAAGGAAATGCTGACTCGAATTAACAGACTTTCTTGCTGTCTTCTTAAAACGTACCATCCTGGCACATAAATTTTCAAACATTAGCTAACTGCATAATGTTGACTACAGGCAAGCATAGTGGTCTCATAAGCCCTAGTGCTAAACCTGGTAGCTTTGATACCATATGTAACATCCACGTTCTAAAAACATAGTAAAACTAGAAATTTACCATAGAGTAAATCAACAAGGTAAAAATGAGAGGGAAATTTTTTCTTTTATTCAACATATAATCAAGTAACTACAATTACAAGATTTCTTTTTACAAAATACAATAAACCATATTGTCTTTCTCAATTACAATGTTTACAAAAGTAAATCAATTACATATACAAATTTTAGAATAAATACTGCTTCTGAATATCTGACATCTTTATCACAAGTCCTGGTATGTTTCCTGCTTGGAGAGAGAGTATCTTTCTAGTGATTTACCTCCATCCACAGACCGGTGGTCTCCCACACATCTTCCACATAGGAAGTGGCCCTACCCTTCACAAGGGATATAGACATTAGGTGACCAGTGGTAATTTGCCTTTCCCGAGTACATAGTGTTGTATTCTACTCAACTCTATCAACCATACAACCCTAGATACCCTCTAGTTAAGTATGATTTCTGATAGGATGAGCAAACTGAATATAGTGAACTGACAATGCATGCAGAAAACAAATGCATTACTTTGGCCAAAGTTTTTAATATCAATATTGTTCATAATGAACGTAGTCGTTGTGTTCACCCACCCCTACTTGACTTGGTTACTGTCATATTCTTGCAGTTTGATTACTCCTATTATGACCATGTAAAAAGTTTAATCATTGCATCATGTTATTAGTATCTTTTGACTTTAATAAGTCTATATTACATAACCATTCAATTAGTTTGTAATTGACTCTAGGGTTTTCCTAATATCCTTTGTTAATATGATATAACAATATAACCATATCTTATATCTAGGAGTCCTAGATTCACAAATAACCCTTGATTAACTCAACCAAGGTTAAGAATACTATAGTTCTTAAATAGATAAAATATCCTATACAAAGGAACATAGAATAACTTTGATAATGTGTTATAAACAAAACATACCCTGAATATATATCCCTATAAGGTCATTCTCTAGTAGACTTAGCCTACTCCATTGCATTGGATCTCTTCAAGGATAATATTAACAAAAAGATAAATAAATGTTTAAGGGTTCTCCCATAAACCTTATTTCCATCTACCATAATATCTCTAAGTTACTTCGTTCGAAGAGAACAATAATTGTCTAAAAACCCTATGAATCTAAGTTCTCATAGATAGATAACAATTTCTGTTATACATATACATAATCTAAACAAGAAAATACTTTAAATTATTATTACCTCAATAATATACTAGTCAAGTCTAAGAGTATATTAATCAAAGTTCATTCAACTCTATAAAATCTGAGAGTCTATTGTTTGGTTAACTCACAATCATTCCATTGACTTGCTACAAACTTATTCGATAAGGGAACTATTTCAAGGCTATTAACAGCTATGACAATCTCTTACTATGATGGTCTTTTATCCTCCATTCTATGTATTGATATGATTATCGATTTATAAACGAATAAGTAGATGGTTGATGTAGTATACTGTAACAAACTACTCACTTAAATTACCAAGTATCAACCGTATGATTTACAATCATTGTCTCATCGATTACAGAGATAGATCAAAATAGTTTACTTAGATAGTTTTCTGCATTTTCCCATGTCGATTCTTAATAGTTTTCAACTACTACTCATTAATAACAGAAGGTTTAACCCCTCTGGAGAACTCATACAATCACCATGAGACTATGATGTACTCACTAAAAGATATTAATCGATTTCCTCACAGTTATCAAACACATGACTAAGGAATACCTGTTAATGGATGTTTTAAGAGCTGGCAGAAATGGGTAAATAGGACATAGGGTCGACACCTCTTGACTGCATAATCCCTCTCTATTCCAGCCACTTTACTTCTGTCTGCATACGTTCAATCCTCCCTGCCTATGTTCCCTCCTCTCAAGGTTTAACCTTGTTAATATCGATACCACGACTCAACTGAGTCGTTAATAATTATGACTGAGGCATGACTCCTAGAGAGTTACCTTATTTTGCACCTCAACAGTGATTCAGTTGGAAACTTAATGAAATCTTAATAGTCCTTAGCGACTTAGTCTTTAACTGAAATCGATTTTAAGAAAAGTCCACATGTCAATTGTGGAAGGCTGCCATATGGATCATTCGGTTGGGCAGTTTGAAAACACAGTCATCCCCATAAGGATGAAGCTGACACTTATTAAAATATAACTGATCTTTTAATGATCAAAACATGTGGTTTGATCCACCACTTATCACTAATGAAGACTCTACTTTAATTTAGCCTACGGCTCCTACAATACCATCGACTCATTAAGAGGTATTATCCTCTTACGATGCTAAGGCATTTATATATTTGATTACATCAAATATACTTCTTATAACATCACCACTATATTAGATAATCATAGTTTAATCAATAAAATGATAATGTTTAAAAAAGGAATTATGGATAATGTGGTTGGGTTGAGCTTGTCTCCCCATCACAATCCGTCAGCAATAATCATGTATTCTTAACTCGACGAAAACGTCTTAACGTTAAGAATGGTTTATAACACCTCAAAGACTTAATAATAATATGACAACCATTTTATGGTAATAACCTAGTAATATTTATGTTAAACGTAAATAGTCACAAATCAAACTCAAATGACGTCATTAACGTTATTAACGACTAAGAGGACTTACTGCGACTTAGAAAGATTTGAAAACAATATTGACTACCTATCGATTGGGTTTAGAAGTAAACTGACAAGACAAGACTTACCTCTTACGACACATTGGTTCACATTTTCATTAAACACTTATACACGATTTGGCAAATAAACCACTCGTAGCCCAAGGTCTATATCTCTCTCCTGGAAAGATTCTCTCTCTTTTCTCTGAGAGTCATCTGAAAACATGTAATCCTGTATCAAACTTATTAGCAAAGAAATTATGATCAGTGCTTCATTATTCAAATAATAGATCAAATCTCATAATGCGAATATTAAATTGATAATAACATAATCATTCCCATAATTTCATAAATGACATTCAATATAATCCATCTTTTTCCTTGTCATTAATCTAAACATCATAATAAATTTACTTATGTCCAAGTAAAAAGTAAAAGTATAGCAAGACAAAAATTAGGGATGTAACAAATATTATTCTCTGCATTTCTGAAGGTATGCTAAGAGGTCCATAATGAATGTTCGTTATGAATTTTAGAGTCACATATGGTTCACACTAAAAGTTATGACATGACAATTAAGCTAGTTAAGTATGCACTTAAAGTTGAAGCCGACACTCATGTGAAATCGATATGCGGTGAAGACATAATGCTTGAATTGTTATTCTAAGTGGCTCTACTATAGATCCTGACCTATATGAAGATTCTGAAATGTTTGTTTAAGTCCGCATTACTATTTGTGCATAAGATCAAGTCGACATGGTATAAGATTTGTGTACACATTTCATGCTTGGCCTGTCGACCTAGTTGAGAGATAAATCATATTGCAGATATATATACTCGATAGATTTCTACTTTGGAGTGATGATAGCATGCGAAGAAAGAGAAAATTCAATGTGTGTTCAATCTAAGGCAATTTTGTGATAGAAAAGGATAGTAAGGGTAGAATAGTAGAATATATGTGAAGCAGAGTAGAAAAAGTAGAGCAGACATTATGAAGACACTTGAGTCTGTATACTAAGCTGTAAATGGAACTGCACCTCAGCATTTTGTAGATGCACTTACAACAGTTTTCTTCTGGCAGTGAGCCATTCCTTCTCTATCTTCTCTTCTCTTCTTTTTGGCAGTGAGCCTATTGCAGTGAGCACTTCTTTGGATAGTGAGTCTTTGGGCAGTGAGCCTTCATGTAATTCACTATTGTTATCATAATATATTGTGATCTAACACTCATTGTGGTTTTTCCCTTTTTGGGTTTTCCACGTAAAAATCCTGGTGTCTATGTGTTGTCTTTATGGTTGTTGTTCTTATGTTTGTTTTGCTTTCATGTTATTGAATGTGGTAAATGGATTAATAAAAGTGTGAAAGAGAAGTTTTACAAAATACTAATTCACCCCCCCTCTCAGTATTCTTTGTGATCAACATTATCAACTAATCTTCTATCAGTATATCAAATCACTCACACGGGTTCAGGCAAGCGGGTTGAGTTCACTCCTAATTAAGTGGAGATTCGTGAGTTGCACAGTGGGTCTACAGTTGTAGCTGGGAAAACAGATCATTAGTCTTGGCTATATTTATTTTCTTACTTTGTTCTTGATACTCCTTCATCTGTTTAGTTCACTCATTCAAATGATGTGAGTAAATTGTGGCATAAGCGGTTTGGCCATCTTAACTTCTGCTACTTGCAATAGCTCAACTAATAGAGCATGGTGACAAGGTTGCCTTCAGTTTAGTTTTTAGGTGGTGTTTTCCAAGGTTGCATTATTGGTAAGCATCCTAAGGAAAAAATTCATAAAGGAAAGGCATGGGGAGATTCACAGATACTGGAGTTAGTTCACAATGATTTGGCTGGACCAATTGCTCGTCCATCCTTCAACAAGGCTAGATTTGTTCTAACTTTCATTGATGACTTTTCTTGATATACTTGGGTGTACTTTCTCAAATAGAAGTCTGAGGTATTTGATCACTTTCAGAACTTCAAAACTTTTGTAGAGAAGCAATCCATGAAAGCCATCAAAGTTTTGCGCACTGACAATGGTGGTGAATATTCAACCATTATTTTGAGAGGTTTTGTACTTCAGAGGGGATTGATTTGCAACATTATGTTCCATACACTCCCCAGCAAAATGGTGTTGCAAAATGGAAGAATAGGTCCTTGAAGGAAATGGCGAACTGCATGATACACTCTAGATCTCTTGCACCACAGTATTGGGAAGGGGCTATTAACTGTGCTTGTTATATCCAGAACCGTGTTCCTCATTGAGCCTTGAAGGGAGTTACTCCTTTTGAAGCTTGGAGTGGTTGGAAACCATTAGTTAAACACTTTTGAGTTTTTGGTTCTCCTACATGGGCCCATATTCTTGTAGAGAAATGTAAGGCCTTTGATCCGTAGAGCAAACCTTGCATATTTGTAGGCTATCCTGATTGTGTGAAGGGTTATCGGTTGCATCACCCTACTACACATGAGTTGTTCATTGAGAGGAGTGTTTAGTTTGAGGAGGGATCTTTGAGCTCAACTCCTATCACTTCTCCACCTCCTTCTACTTTGACATTGGAGTCACTTGGGCTACATGATAGATCTTCTGATGAGTCAGATTCACCTGAGCAGATTCTTGATGATGATGAGTCTTCTACCTCCACTTCTGATGTTGAGAGTGATTTAGAGAATTCACCTCCTTCCTCTCCTAGTCATCTTATAGTGGGTGATGATTCTTCTCTAGATTCTCCAACTTTAGGTCCACTTTGTGCTAGACAGACTCTACAGTATGTAGGTGATTGGGTTGGGGATCCATCAGACACCAGGTGAACTCGTTCCCAATTCTAGGATGCTCCACATGTATTCATTGCTATTGCCTCTGATCCATAGTCCTTTCAAGAGGCTTATGGTATTCTTGAGTGGGATACACCTATGCAAGATGAGTATAGTTCCTTAATGAGGAACCACACTTGGGATCTTGTCCCTCTTCCTAAGGGAAGAAAACTTGTTTGATGTAAGTGGATCTATCAGACAAAATTTGTTATAGATAGGTCAGTTGATAAGCATAAGGCTTTCTTTGTTGCCAAAGGATTCTCCTAGGTTCTTAGGATTGACTACTCTAAGACTTTTGTGCCAGTTGCTAGAATGAATTCCATTCGACTTGTTTTTTCCATTACTGTAACCAATCATTGGGAAGTACACCAAACAGATGTGAAGAGTTATTTTCTTCACAGTGACCTTCAAGAGGAGATCTACATGGAGCAACCACATGGTTTTGTTCAGGATTCTTCACTTGTGTGTCACCTTCAGAGGTCTCTTTATGGCGTCAAAAAGGCTCCTTAGGCCTGGTATACCAAGATGGACTCCTTCCTTCTGATAGTTTGGTTCACTCAGTGCCATTCTGATCCCAACATCTATATTTTGTAGTAGGATGATTCACTCCTATTTCTTGTCCTATATTTTGATGACTTGTTGATCTTAGGGAGTTCTTCATCCACCATTGGGTTAGTCAAATATGCCCTTCATGACAAGTTTTTGATGAATGACTTGGGCTTGTTGCATTACTTTCTTAGGATTGAGATATTCTAGTCTCCTTCTGAGATCACACTCACATAGTCCAAGTATGCTTTAGATTTTCTTTCGAGGTTTCATATGGCTAACTGTAAGCCTGCTCCGACTCCCTTCCTTTCTAGAGTCAAACTTGAGGCTTAGTGTTCTTCACCATTTGTTGATGACACTTTGTACTAACAACTTGTTGGGAGTCTTGTTTAATTGACTCATACGAGACCCAATATTTCATATGATGTTGGCATGGTTTCTCAATTCATGTAGGAGCCCCATGAGTTACACTAGAAAGAAACCAAGTAGATCCTTCACTACATTCAGGGTACTCAGTTTTGGGATTCACTACGCAGTAGACATTGATCTTGACTTGGTGGGCTACATAGATTCAGATTGGCAGGTGATTTTTAGGATCACAAGTCTACTTCAGGTTATAACTTCACTTGGTTCAGGTCCTATTTGTTGGTTGAGAAAGAAGTAGTTTGCTATTTCTCTATCTTCTACTGAGGCCGAGCATCAGAGGGTTGTGAATGCCACCACTGAGGCCATCTGGCTTCAAAATCTTCTCACTAAATTTTGATATCTAGATCAGACGACCATTAGTCATATTTTGTGACAACCAGAGTGCCATTTAGATCTCATGGAATCCAGTCCATCATCAGCGGACCAAACACATTGAGGTCCACATGCACTACATCTGGAAGCTCATCCATGGCCACATCATCGACCTTCTCTACTGTCTGACTTCCAAGCAAATTGCTGATATCCTCACCACATCCTTCACAGAAAGCAAGTATCTTCATCTGTGAGCTTTGCTGACAGTGAGGGAGGCTTCATCTTCTGGGGATCTTCTTAGTCCTCTCACTCAGAGTTCTGACTCTCTCTACTCAAGGGGGTCTCTTCTCTCTCTATTTGAGGGGGGGGCTTTTCTCTCTTTTCTGGGGGACTTCTTCTCTCTGGGGGGATTTTTATGTACATGGGTACCTCATCAAGATTCATTTGCGGGGACCCATATTTTCACCCACCCAAGCTGTGCTTAAGGGGGGGTGTTAGTGTAGGTTTTTATTTTCCTAGTTGGTTATTTAATTTTCCATTCCTAGGTTTTTCCTACACATATAATTAAGCTTGCTTAGGGTTAATTAAGCGAGTATTAGTGTGAGTGGGTGCAAGGTGTCGGCATCTTCCATGGTAGTTACACTTGCCTATTTTTGGCTATTGTGGTGGGCTCTTCCCATTGGTCGTATTTGCCACCTCTCCCCTCTCTCATATTCTATATATACTCACCTCCTAGCTAGTTTTGGGTACATTGTATTATGCATCTTTTGCTTTTGTATCCTCTTAATTCTTATTTTCTTTTGGATCATTTGCACTACTCTCATTGAGACTAACTCTGTGTTGTTATTTTTATCTTGTATAATTTGCTTCATAGTTTATTAATATAATCATTGCACTAGTTTTTTGGGATATTCATCTTTTCAGATTCTAACATTTTTAAAGCTATAAATTCACCAAGTAACTTAATTATTATCATTTAGCATTTGATATTTTCACCAACCACATTATGATTTTTCAAAAACTCGCCTGCACATTTGCCATATAATTAATTTTATATTTTTGAATATCTATATAATTTGCCACCTAACTTATTTTATTTTTCTGAATACAACTATAATTCGCCAACGAGTGCTTTTTTGAAATCTATCTATAATTTGCTAGTTAAAATCACCAATGGAGAAATATTTAAAATTCACCAACGAAATTATTGTTTTTAAAAAATAGGCACACATTCGCCTCAAAAATTACTACCTATGGATATGATTCACTAGGGTTTTATAGGTTTTTTTTGGAGGTTCCTTAAAGTTATCACTACAACACATAGGACTAGGAACCCTTGTAAAGGCAACCCTCTAGTCACTCCTACTCTCAAAGTGGTAGCCAATTGATTGAGGGGTTGTTCATCTCCCTTAGGAGCGGGACTTTGTGGGCCTTAGTCAGGCTGATCACACCTATCTATTGGGTGTTTGTGTCATTGTCGTTGCGATTGTTGTTGTTAGTTTGTTGTTGTTATTGTTGGGTTGTCTCACACAATTGTTGAACTAGCTCCTAAATTAAGTCAAGGTATTTATTATCTTCTTTTGTTAGGATTCTTAAGTTTTGCATGCCTTCTTGATGAAATTTATTAAAGATTTTATCATGGATTTGGAAGACTCAATTGATCTAAGTTCTTACTGTCTCTTGTCTAATTTCTACCAAGATTTCTATTTGCTCTCATATGTGTTCTTCTATGGTGTTTTCTTAGTCTAGGTTGTCTATGTTGATTGGATTTAGTTATTCTAAGAGATTTGCTCTTATCTCCTCTAATACTTGTTTAACCCAATCCTCCCTCACACTAGGGCACATCAAGTGCTTAGCAGAGAGAATTTGAGCATTCAAATTTTATGGTTTACAATGTGTTTTCTATGCCTTGGGATGAAACCAAGGGTTTATGTGCACTTGTTTTGAGTTATGTGTCTCATGATAAAAGTGAGGGATTACCACTTGTATGTGATATTGTGCATGGTTGAAATGGAGTTTGTAAATGGAATTTAAACTATATGTATGCATGCAATTTTTGGTTCTTTTCTGATATATTAATATTATCTAACTACTAGGAAAGAAATATGGACGCAACTAAATGACTTTTTCTTATATGCAGTTTTTACTATATTTTTGTATTTTTCGATGTAAATATTTTAATGATTTCTACTAAGAAAAGAAAAAATGTAATTTAATCTATGAAAGAAAAAGTAATATTTTTACTAGACCGGAAAGCGATTAAAATCAAGAGGAAACAAAGACAAAGTTTATTTCCTTGAGAGCAATTTTTATTTTCTAATTACTACTATTATAGAAAAATAATTTAAAGAACTTGTACTAGATGGTGCTAGTGCCAAGAAAAAAGTCCTTAGAGCTGTAGCTTATCAGATAGCCTTCTTTGTAGTAGTTGGGAACTTTGCTTGATGATGGGAAAAAGGCAAGGATGTGAGGATATTTAAAAATACAAGAAGAAAAGAAGCTCTAAGGCTTGTATGGCTAAAAGTAAAAAGAGGCTCAAGCCCTGTCTGATAAGATTGGATGGACTAAAGCTTATATGAGATATCTATCCTAAAGATATCTAAGCTAATATATTGTAAGCAAAAGGCTTGAGGCCTATAGAGAATCTTTTAAGAAGGTTATATTCAAAATCTTGAGAGAGAACTAGAGAGCATTCAAAGCATGAAAAATAATGAATAACGAATGGGTATTTATAAGTAAAAATGGGAGGGAATAGAAGAAGAGATAAGATCAAAAGAAAGCACAACTCAAGAAGAAATGGAAATAATTCCATGAATAACAAAAAAGATAAGAAGAAAATTTTGTGATAAGTAAAAGAAAACTAATGTGAATTCAAAGAGAAAACAAAAACAAATTAGAAGAGATAAGAGTCAGTCACGAGTTCTCAAAAAAAGAAAGCAAGAAAAGGATGAGTTCGCATGAGAAATCATGAGTTAAAATGAGATAAAAATCAAGAAGAAAAAATAAAACAAAGAGTTAACACGTGCATTGAAAAATGATAGGGTCACCCCTTTCGGAAGCAGGGTTGCTCCTTTTGCCAGTCATCAAGACAAGAATCTATTTGGAGAAGTAAAATTACACCTTTGAGGGTCACGGACTATGAATGCCACATCATCATAGGACTATCATATAGGTTTGATGTGATTTTAACACTTATATATTTGCCCCCTTGGAGATGGTAGTCTACATGAAAGATAGGCACCATTCCTCAAGAATGGCCTTATCTATATTGTCATTGCCCCACATTTGGATTTACAAAATAGAACTAATTCAAGCATTAATCCAACATATGATTCATTTATAATAAGTACATGAAAAGACAAGAGGACATATTTGTAATGTGAGAGTTTTGAGTTTACTTGTGTCATCTAGTCTTTGTCATAAAGACCTGTAGTCATGATAAGAGACACACACAAAATGAGGATAAAAATAAAACAAAAATAAATTAAGCTACTCACAAACACTCACAAATGTAAACTTAGATAAAGGGAAGAGAGGAGAATAAAGAGGAAAAGTGAGATAAATTGATGTAATGGAGGTGAAACTTGGAATAGGAGCAGTCGAGGAAAGATTACAATGAGGAGATCGTGATCGTGGTCACAACTCAACTTCCAATAGACCCTAAGATTCTAAAAATGAGAAAAACTTCTCTCTAAACCCTAGATTTTCTTTTGGAGATTTATCCTAAAATTATCCATTACTCTTGAAATCATTTTTTGCATTCAACTATGTTTTTGTTTTCTATTGTTTGCATGCTTTTATTTTTCTATTTTTTGTTTAAAAATTTGATTTCTAGGCCAACTGGGGCTTACTTGGGCATCACCCAAGGTCACCCCTTTTACTAGGGCAAGTCACCCAAGTGACCCTACTAGCTTATCCTAGGTTGCTTGAGAGACCAAGAAGGTCACCCAGAAGACCCTACTAAAGTTTTTAGTGGGAGGATCATAGGCAAAAGTTAGCATTTTTGAACACCTGGGTTAATTGTTTCTCTGATTCGGACCAACTTCTCACTTATTGCATGTTTTCTAAGATTTTATCTAATTTTTTGAGTTTTTCTAAAAGTTATATGATTTTTAGGGTTTTTTGGTTTTACAAAGGTCTAACCTGGTGTTTTCTTTTTCATAGGACATCTATATCCATTGGAATGCTACATAAGAGCAAGCCTAGTTTTTGAGGGATCTAGAGGACTTGTTTGATGCTAACTATGTTATTCTCAAGAGGATAGTACTTGCCAATATTACACAAGCTTTGATAGTTAGTCCTTCCTCACACATCTATTATGATATTCTTATGTACTAGGATATGGATCAGAACACCTTTTGATTTCTATTAGTTGATTGAGAGTGGACCATCACTCTATATGATGTCTATCACATCCTTGGGGTTCCTATCAAAGGGAACCACTTATGCTTCTTGAGAGGGAGTCAGAGCAAGAGAGATGCACTTCGGTTGTGATGATGGGAGTGACCCATCCTAGATATTGTCTCAAGGTTCATCTCACCTCTATTCTTGGACTCAACATTCTACCCCTATGAAAGGTCTCGATAGGTTCGATTACTTCACATTTGTTAGGAGGCAAGAAGACCTTTATGCTTTAATAGTGTTGGGCACCAATCATACAATGCTTAGACTGAGGCACTATCTTTGCATGGGGTATTGACATACTGGCCTTAGTATACCAAGACTTGTATCAGATTACATGACAAGGGGCCTTGGACGTCAACCACCCTTCACTTACCATATCATGGAATGATGAGCACATCATTCCATTTTAGTGCGAGATACCCCATTTGGATTTGACACTTCCTAGAGCTATGCGGTGGGGTAGAGTTGGTCATTTCTATGCGACTACATAAGCAACATTTTGCTAGTTTGAGAGATGAGGATTTCATTGCAGATCCCTTTGGAGAGATGGAGGGACTATGGCCAAATGACAGAGCTATTTAAATCTATTGTCAAAGTGTTATCCACTTGACATATTAGAATGGTATGATAGAGGGCCATCATGTAGCACAAGTGCGTTAGTAGTTTGGTGGAGAGATTCAAGCTAACTTGACCCTAGTGCCCCCTTGATATAGATCCATTCAGAAGATAGTTGATTCATAGTGCGAGATACTTAAGTGGATTAAACTTACACTAGGGTTTCTAATTTCATGACCACTATAGAGACAGTGGGGAGCCAGTCAAGATGAGGGGCCTATGGTTGAGGTAATTGAGGAGCCTAAGGATGAGTTTTAAAAGGACTACATACCTGGAGAGGAGATAGAGGAGTTAGCATCAGAGGATCTAGTTTGCAAGGATGAGGAGGTAGTGACAACAAATGTTGCTCCTAGACATCAAATTACTTCACTTTTAGGGCTGACAAAAGAGAAGATGAGGACATTTGATCCATCATGGAAACCTAGTGATTTTGATGAGAATGAACTAACCTACTCCTATTTCTTTCTTACACTTCCTTTTAGAAAAATGATTTTGCTCTAAGGCAAACTAACATTTTCTCTCTTTCTCTTTTCTTTCTTTGCAGTTGCTACTGATGAATGGATGGACTTTAGATTAGACATTGTAGTCCCTACCAGTGGATCTACTCAAGAGGCACTTATAGTTGATTTTGAATGCCATCTTGGGCATGTCACCACACAGATGCTTTTGCTCCTTCTTATCACATAGGCCAAGACTTAGCTTCTCAATGCACTAGAGTTGCTACATTGGAACCCGAGGTTGCTTTGCTTCAAGAGATGGGCCATAACAATGTTTAGAGATAATTCTTAGCTTCACAATTCCCTATGACCCTAGGACCATCACGTTCACAAATGCATAGTCATGTTTCTTCTCTAGGTCAGACTCATAGGACCCCTAGATCTTCAAATGTTGTGAATAGAAGGAGATGACATCAGATCCCTCTGTTAGTCAGAGACATCCTTGAGGGACTTTCTTTATTGATTTTTTTTGAAAAGTTTCCCCCTTGCATGGGGAGATTTAGCCAGCTTGTGTGCATAGTTGTTATTCCTTTTTGAGGCTCCCTTGATGGAGAAAATTGTACTTAAAATGCTCTTTACTTTTATGATATCAAACTTGTATTATGTTGATCTATATGCTCTCTCAGTCAATGTCTTCTACTTTGTTTTCTTTTTGGTGCTCAAGGTTGGATAGGACTCATTTATTTATGTTTATGGAAATGATTATGTTTAAGCACGCCTATGTTGATCACATGTGATAATGATATTGTTGTTTTTGTTATCATTTTTGCATTATATATGGATGTGATTCACATTTATGAAAATGCAAAGTACTATGTATTAGATACTAGATGCCATGATGAAATGACATGTTTTATTATCTTTGTTTTGTATGTATGCAAATGAGACAAACAATGTGAATGCTCTTATGTAGGATTTTTGACTTAGGGGATTGTGATTTGACCTGGTATAAGATGACCTACTAAACTATTCAAGAAAGAATAAGGTAATCAAGTGGGATTGGCAAGGAGATGGAACAACTTCAAAACTTAGTTTTGCAAAATGATAAACACTGGGTGACATCAAAAACTGCATACCCTTGTAATTTCACGCTATGTTTTGCACTCACTTTGGTGTTTGCTCCCCTAGTATGTTTCTAGGTTCATTTTAGCCTTGCCTTAGCCTTCTCTCGTAACTATACATATGCTTTTGTGTTATTTTTGACCCCTTGTGTTTATTTTTGTGAAAAATGATTTTAGTGTGTTGTTTATCTCATTGTCATATGGTGTTTCATGTGACCAGGAGCTAGAGTCACTTGGATGCTAGCACTTAGCATAGATGTTCACGCATGACGCTAGAATTCTGCACCTATGTGGCTCTAAGTGACTGTTTCTGGGCATTATTGGCCACCTTTAGCAATGATTCAAGATTCTTGTAACACCTCTGCACTCCCAGAACATCTTTCTTTGACACTATCCTTTCATTTTTCCCTCTCTCATTGTAAGTTTGAATCTTCTTCCACTCTCAAGGAAAAAAATCTATTGTGAACTCTACCTTTGGCTTTGCAACTTTGGTGAATATTTGTGAAGCTTGGCTCTCATTGTGATCTTCTATAGCATCTTATTGTGTTTTCCCAAGGACCTCTTACAGTTGTGATATTTTGTGCATGTTCATGTGAGATCTTTAGGGATTTTGTGACTTCCTTCATGGGGTTTTGTGAAACCATTGCTTGCTAGATTTTTCTACTACAATTGGGCAATTTGCACCTTCATTAAATAGGTGATTTAGCTTCATATTACTCTCTTTTGTTTTCCTTTTTGTAATGTAATTCATTGTTGCTAGTTGCATTGTGTGGTTACCTCATCTTCCTTCCTCTCTTTAAAGATATTGCACTAGTTTGCTCATTTGGGTTTTGAGTAGATTAGTTTTATTTGCAAAATATTTATTGTCATTGTTGTTATTCCATTCTATTTGCACATAGAAATTAGCAGCACACACTTCTCTTCATGAATTTTCATCTTGGCTGCTTGTGGAGGTCGAAAGACCAAAATAGGGGCTTGACTTGAAGGGAAGCCCCCAAGCAGCCTAAACCATTTTATCCTTTCTCTTGCAGGTGATATATTTGGTGAGGAGCTCCATTCCTTCAATGCTAGTTTTGTGATATCTCACTAAAACCCTTCTATTTTCTTGTTGTTCATTTTGTTCATTCTAAGTTTAGTGTACATTTCCTTTTCAATTTTAGTTTATTTTTGTCACCTGGAAATTACTGGAAGGGTATCTTGTTTGCTATTGTGTTGTGTAGGTGACAGAAAATTGAGCAAATTTGAAATCTTTTATTTTTCATACTTTCAACACTACTGCACGATGCACATACATTCTCGCAATGCACTAGCATCCATGGTAGTGGTCTCTGTCTTCTGACACCAAGTTCCTCTATTTCCCCTCTTTTCTATTTTATGCTTAAATTTATGAATTATGTTCATAGAATTTCATTTACAATATTTTATCAATCTTTCTCTATCATTCAAGTAGTTAGATTAGTTTTCCTTCATTTATTTTAGTGCAAAGTGGGTCTATTGATGTTAGTCTATCGAAAAATAAGTAGATAGAAAAACTAGACATGATCCTAGTGTAGTTGTAGTGAAAAGTTCCCTTGGTTAATACATTTTAATCAAGGTGTGATTTTTCCTCCTCTACATTTTGGTGAACCTGACATGTTTCAACTTTTAAACATTTCTTAAACCTTTAAACACTTCAAACAAATTTTTTTTTCTCATCATAGTTGGTTCTATGTTGTGAGGCCAAAACTTGGTTTATGAACTTCACGACCCAATCATCTCATTCAGAGTATATCATTCATAGAAGTTTGTGCCACACTAACATGGCCCATTTTGGTGCTCCTAGCACTCCAATTAGATCAACACCAAACTTTTCAAACTTCTATTATGACACTACTATCACAACTCTTCATTCTTTATCTTCTTTCATGACTATTCCCATGACTAGTTATCATGACATTGAGGCAACTTTTGACCATGAGGCTACATTAGGCAGTGTCCTATCAGAGTAGATCCATGAACTAGACTATCATTTAGTGGAATTCTAGGATCACCTACATCATGAGGACCTGCCTAGAGATACTATTCCTTTGGTTGATGCTCTTTGCATTGTGTTAACTAACCATCCTAATGGTCTTGACTTCCTATGTGGTATCACCCATATCGTGCATAGCAATGCATCACCATTGGTAAGATGTTGTTTGGAACCTCGATAAGTGCTACACAACAAGGAAGTGTAGGTGCTAGCTTGTCTAGAGGTGCTTTGAATCCCATTAATGAATATGAGTTTGTTCCACCCTCACATTCCTTGTAGTTTACATTTCCTTTTGGTGCCTTTGGAGTCTCTTAGTAGCTATCCCTCCCCCTCACTTCTACTTGTCTTTTCGCAACTATGCATACCACTGACCCTGCGGTTAACCAACTTCTCTAGAATGTTGGTTCCTTGCAACAATAGCTCATTTCACTATCCACTTCATCTGCGCAGCCCCTTATTCTTACCTATTGCAAATGTAGTCCAATTTCACTTTCCATTCTCACTATCTCCTTCCCTTAAGGCTTCAAGGCACCACGATTTGAAAAGTATTCTGAGAAATCTGATCCCCAAATATACGTATTTGCCTTCGCTACCTTTTGTAGTGATTTTATCTTTTAGGATACATTGTTAGCAAAGCTATTCTTGTGGTTGTTGAAAGACACCATGTTAGATTGGTTTTGATCTCTTCCCAACCATTCTATTTATTCTTTCGGGTAGATGGTTAATTAGGTTTTACAACACTTCTAGGCCAACATTGGGCCATAGGTCACCTTCACTGACCTCATCCATTATCATTAGGGAGTGAATGAGAAGGTTACTGATTTCATCTATAGGTATCAAGAACTCTTCTCACAAATCCCTTATGCCCTACTAGATTTTGATGTGTAACAGGTTTTCATTGGAAACCTATAGCTACAAATCAAGGATAAGATTTTGCTGATGAAGTATCAATCTTTCACACACTTATGTATGACACTTCATGATTACTAGTAATTAGTTAGCCAGTTTGATGTATCCACCTCACTAGCTCATGTTGGTAAGTTTGATGCTTCTTCTTCATTTAACAATTATAAAAAGAAGAAAAACTTATTTAAAAATAATGCATCCAAAGTTATAAACAATGCAGAGGTTGCAACACCTTCACAGGATGCTCTAGCCTTCTCTACTCCAAAAACATAAAACAATCGTAGGTTCACTCCTCTCATAGAGTCTCTTTATTCAATCTTGTAGCAGCTCCTAAACAATAATTTAGTGTAGCTACCGCCTATTCGTCCCCTCTATACTCACAAGCCTTTGCTGCCTTCTTATGACCCAAAGGCCTTTTGTGAGTTTCACTATGTTTCAGGGAATGACACTAAGAGATGTCTATGTCTTAAACATATTGTTCAAGACTACATCGATCAAAATATTATCAAGGTAGCTAGTGTTAATGACAAAGGAAGAAGTTTATCACTCCACCTAATAAAAATTGTAGATCTATAACAATCCCATGTTGTGCCATTCATTTAACTTCATTGACCTTCCATCCTCATCTATGGTGCTAGATAAGACATCTAATGTTTTCTCTTCTTCTTCCTTTACCGAAATGATAGGGATGGTGGACGTTCACTCTTTCCCAGCTTGAAAACATCTTGCTCCTAAGCCTATCATTTCTTTCTCCCCCTCTGATGTCCCTATGAATGTATATGAAGGTCCTCTATACATTACCATCAAGGTCAACAAGAAACTTGTAAAGGGTGTTCTAATTGACCCCATTTTCATGGTAAATGTGATTATGAAAGAATTTCTATACATACATGGACTATATAAGGATGTGTATGAGAAATCAGAGGTCTATATATGATCTCATGATGGGATGTCCCGTCTTACGATGGGTTTGCTCACCGTTGCTGTCGAGGTTAGACCTAATACCTTTGATGTACCTTTCTCAAACATTCCTAGCTTAGATCATTTTCACCTTAAGCTCGGCCACCCATGGCTCACTTCTATGAGAGTGATCTCGTCCATAGTCCACAAGTGTCTAAAGTTCCCACATGATGATGTAGTGCACACAATCTTCCATAGCAGATTTAAACATCTCGCCATGCGTGGTCACTTTTCCTTGGACTACTTCTGGTCAGCCCAGACAGAGCCTCTCCCACCACGTAATGACTTATTATTCTTATCATACTAGAAGTACAAAGCTAGTCAGATAATGTAGTTGTCAAGTGGCCCTTCCTCTTCTTCTCCTATGGTTGCTTATTCCTTGGTGTCTCCACCTTCAAAGTTTGCTCCTATTCCTTCTATTACCCCATAGGTAGTTAAAGGAAAGAAAACCATGTAGAGTGCACCTCCCCATTCCTGCGCCCCTGGTTTGTATTCAACGGTCCCACCTTCCGCCTCACACTCTAGGCCTAGATGTCATCAAATAATAAAATCTCATGCACCTCATGCTCCTATGATTTCTCAACCTTCGGTAGTTACTCATGTTCCTCCTACCACTTCAGTAGAATGAAGAAAGAAAACCTTGTTGGGGGATCCTCCCCTCCTCCTATAGTTCCTCAACCTTTAGTGGTTGCTCCTATTCCTCCTACCTCTTCGATAGCATGAGGAAAGCAACCCATGTCACGAGATCTCCCTCCTCCCCCTGTGGTTTCCCAACCTCTGGTGGTTCCTTCTGTCTGTCCTCTTATCCTTAAGGTAGGGGATGAAAAGGAACTTGCGTTGGAAGACCCCTAACTCTATCAGCAGAGGTCATGGCTTGCCCTCTGTGAAATCAGCTTGCGGGAGATCACAAGCATCGTTGACATGCTACAACTCAAGAGCGTGCTATTGATGCGCAGTCTCTCCCCAAGCATCCTTCTCTTATGTAGCTGTTGCCTAACCTTGCCCCTCCTTTAGAGCCTCAACATCCTCTTTTCCAACCTCATCATGTCCTATCACTGAACCCTTCCACTCCTTAATCAGACGTAGATGAACACCACCCACAAAGGGTTCAAGTAGTCTTAGCTCCTCCTTTTGAGGATACCATCCTCCCTCCCATTCCTGACATGCCACCCTTCTCCAAGCCCTTAGACTTTCCTAACATCAACACCATTTCTATCACCACCCTCACTACTCTTGTTCCATTCCAGGACATCTATCATGCGGTCTTTCCTAATATCCTCTATCTCGCTACCATAAACATTGACATTTCTCGTCCACCACCTAAATGCAAGCCTGAGCATTAGCCTAAACCACCATTTTGCAAGCCAAAGTGCATGCTGCCATATCTGCCATCTCTGAGCCCTTTTGCATCACTTCTAGTTGTGGAGGATGTTCCTCCACCTATGAATCTAAGTTCTCACATTTCTATTGAAAACATTGATGAGCCACGTTTGGTTCATTATTTTGATATTGATTCAAATGATTCCTCCCCTATGGAGTGAATCTTTGAGTCAGTTATGGATATCCCCACATTGTCCATGATTTTCACATAATCACTGGCAATTGCTTCTACCATTTCTCAAGAGGATCCTTCTCCCGCTGTTGATCCTCTACATTTGGTTCCAGTGGAGTCTCCTTGTACCACTCGTAATATGGTCCCTTTGTTAGCTCTTCCTCCATCCCCTTATGATAGTCAAGATTGGGACATGGATGATTTGATGATGCCTGACCCATGAGAGTTGTACCTTCATCTCATGTGTTTATATGCTTGTTTGTCATGTTTTCACATGTGAAAATGTTTTATATGTTTGTTAGTTATGCCTGGAGGACCCACGATGCCCTTGTAGACATGTGGATACAAGAGGACCAATGACATTCTTCTATCTGTATCTATATTCTTCTATATGTCGTCTACTTGATTATTTTGATATTTTTGGGACAATGCAAAGAATTGGAATATTTAGCTTCGTTCCATGTTGACCCTATTTTCTTTTGATTTCCTGTGACATTCTTCCTTTGTGCTCATAGTTCCACATTCTTAGGGAATGATGATGATTTTTTCAGTTGTCCCTTGATGATTCCCTTCCTAAAAATGCATATTGACCCAAAGCATGTAGATCCCTTTGTGATTTTTGGTGATGTTGCTTGTTTTATGTGACATATGTTTGCATTGCTCAGTGTCATACCATGCTTACACAATCTTTTGTGTATCATGCATGCATCATCACTTTTGTTTCCTCTCTTTGGGGGCATTCTTTTTTGTCTTGATGTAGCTTTGCGAACATATCTTCCCATAAAGATATGTTTCCTAAAGCTCTCTTCCCCTTATTCTACCTTAAAATCAATTGCATATTGTTGCTTTATGCAATTATTTTAAGGTGGGGGCATGATTTTACACCTTTCAATTTCACACACACCACATTGATGGTACGCTCCCTAAAGCGTTTGCTCTTGGAAGCATGTGTAGCTTGTGGTTCTAAGTAGATGCACTTACTTAGACTAACCACCCTTTTCAGCTAACTTTTAAGCACTGTTTGCGAGTCATCTAACAACATAGTTTGTTAGTCCTTATGGCCCACATGAGTTTGATATGGTTCCTAGTTCTCGTAGTGTGCTAGCCCTAGAACCATACTTGGCATCCTTCTAGCTCTTGTAGTGTGCTAGAAATGTCCCTTTTGCATTACTTTCTTTGCTTTCTTGTGTGTGACTTGTGTTAGATTGTTATAGATTTTAGTAGAATGTGTATTAGATTATATGGTTTGCTAACCTTGATGTTTAGGTGAATCGTATCTGATCTAATCCTTTTAGCATAGATGTTATATATGTGGTTCTGACATTACCTCTTGTGTAGGTCTTTTGTTGTTTAATATTGTGGTTTTGCAGGTTCTCAGCATGGGGGGCTTCACTCCTCTACTTGAAGAAATCTCTATGGCCTCTATAGTATCCTTTTTTGAGGTAATATTTATGATGTTATTTCCTTTTCTATTTTAGCATAGCATATCACCTAGGGTAGTAAACCTGCTAAAGTGGGGGCTAAACATAACGTAAAAAATTGCATACCCTTGTAATTTCATGTTATGTTTTTGCATTAATTTTGGTGTCCGCTCTCCTAGTATGTTTATAGGTTCATTTTAGCCTTGCTTTAGCCTTTTCCCATAACCACACATGCTTTTGTGTTATGTTTGACCCTTAAGTTTATTTTTGTGAAAAAATATTTTATTACGTTGTTTATCTCATTGTCCTATGGTGTTTCATGTGACTAGAAGCTAGCATCACTTGGATGCTAGTGCTTAGCATGGACGTTCGCGCATTCTACTAGCATCCCATGCCTTTATAGCACAAGTGACCATTTCTGGGAATTACTGGCCACCTTGAACAATGATTCAAGATTCTCTTAATGCTTCCACACCTCCTAGAACATATTTCTTTGACTCTATCCTTTCATTTTCCCCTCTCAATGCAATTTTGAATCTTCTTCCATTTTCAAGCAAAAAAATATATTGTGAACTCTACCTTTGGGTCTACAACTTCTGTGAATCTTTGTGAAGCTTGGTTCTCATTGTGATCTTCTATAGCATCTTATTATGTTTTCCCAAGGACCTCTTGTAGTTGTGATATTTTATGCATGTTCATGTGAGATCTTGGGGTTTTTGTGACTTCCTTCATGGGATTTTGTGAAATCATTTCTTGTTGGGTTTTTCTACTACAACTAGGCAATTTACACCTCCATTAAACAGGTGATTGAGTTTCATATTACTATATTTTGTTTTCTTTTTTGTAGTGTAATCCATAGTTGCTAGTTGCATTGTGTGCTTACCTTATCTTCCTTTCTCTCTTTAAATATATTGCACTAGTTTGCTCATTTGGGTTCTTAGTAGATTATTTTTATTTGCAAAATATTTATTGACACTATTGTTATTCCATTCTATTTGCACATAGAAAGTAGTAGAACACACTTGTCTTCAAGATTTTTCATCTTGGCTACTTGTGGAGGTCGAAAGGCCAAAATAGGGGCTTGACCTGAAGGGAAGCCCCCAAGAAGCCCAAACCATTTTCTCCTTTCTCTTGCAGGTGATATATTTGGTGAGGAGCTCCATTCCTTCAACGTTGGTTTTGTGATCTCTCACTAAAACCCTTCTATTTTCTTATTTTTCATTTTGTTCATTCTAAGTTTAGCATACATTTCATTTTTGATTTTAGTTTATTTTTGTCACTTGGAAATTATTGGAAGGGTATCTTGTTTGCTACTGTGTTGTGCAAGTGACATAAAATTGAGAAAAGTTAAAGCTTTTATTTTTTCATAATTCTAGGACTACAGTGCGACGTGTAGATGTCCTCATGACATGATGGCATCCATGGCAGTGGCCTCCATCTTCTAACACCAGGTTCCTCTATTTCCCCTCTTTTATGTTCCATGCTTAAAATTTTTGAATTCTTTTCACACAATTTCATTTATAGTATTTTATCAATCTTTCTCTATCATTCAAGAAGTTATCTTAGTTTCCCTTCATTTCTTTTAGCGCAAACTAGTTTTGTTGACATTAGTATGTTGAAAAACAAGTAAGTAGAAAAACTAGACATGGTCCTAGTGTAGTTGTAGTGAAAAGTTCCCTTGGTTAATACATTTTAATCAAGGTGTAATTTTTCCTCCTCTACACACCGATCCTTATCCAGACAAAGTAATTTGACCTATTTTCAACTTAGACAAGCAACAAATTTTATTAGCACCTTCTAGGCTTAGATCAGAGATGGTTGACAACTTAGACCTGGGGTAAAGGAAAATCTCCCAAGTAAAAGATGACCCTAAAAGATAGCTAGACTCTCAGCTTTGCCCAACTGGTGTGTGTGTGCTTTGTACCTCTCTCTTTTATTTTCCCCAATAGATGCCACCCTCATTGCTTCGATCTTAGATTTATCTCCACCCAAGAGTGCAAACATCAATAATCCTCTCTTTTTATGTTTTTCTTTTCTTTTCTTTTCTCTTTTTTTTAGTAATTATTATTTTTTCTCTATTTCTTTCTTTTTTGACTTTTTGGGTATATTTTTCTTGATTTCTTTGTAGATTTATGATTCCCCTGATATTTTTTGTTAGGTGAATAAGGGGTTGGATGCCACCAAAAGCTTTCACTACCCCATAGGACTTCCCTCTCACTAAGGAAGATTAGGGAAGATCTAATTGCAAGCTTCTATGGGTATTGTAGGTTTGTGTACTTGCTATGTTTAGACTTGACAACATGATTTGCTAAGACCAGAATTAGTATAAAGCTAAAAACTTGACTTTGTTTGAACTTTTTAGGAATGTAGAGGAAAAAATAGATGATGATGTTTTTATGGGAATCTCTAAGGCTTAGAAGGGACAACCTATACTAGATAACCTTAAGAGTGCTTGCTAAGAGAAAATCTAGCAAGAGCATGTCACAAACAAAGTGCATGATGGACATAATGAAAATAGACATTTTTTATTTTCATGCTTTTGCAAATTTTATGATTTTTTAAAATTTTGTGATTTTTTTGGATTTTTATGTTTTATGATTTTTATGGGTTTTCTAGATGTAATATTTCTTAAGGTGAAAGGCATTAACCATCTCACCAAAGTCTTGTCCTTCCATGGTGCTTAGGAGGTAGGCATCATTTCTAACATCTTAATTACAGATGGGCCTTTCCAGTCCTCTTGAAACTTTCTTTTCTTCCCATGTCTCTTATTCTTAGTGCTCCCTCTTCTGAGCACTAACTCTCTGACTCTAAATGGACCTATTGGTTCCTGTTGTGTTATAGGAATGTTTGCATTTTCTTGTGTGGGATGAACTATTATAAGGTGGGATAGACATTAATATGTCTACTGATGGAATAGGTCCAATATAAGGCTCCATTATTTGACAACTCATTCAAGAGGTAAAATTCATTTTGCATGTAAATTCTTACTTTAGGTCTCTCTTAAACGTGGTGCAAAAATCAAAATAACTTAGAGGTAGTTTGAGGTTCCCTATGCTCTTTGAGAGGGATAAAGGTTAGACTCATCCTCCCATTAGGCTCTGGTCTCAAATCCATTGAATATCTACTGTAGTTCTCAGGTAACTCAAGGTTCATGGGGTGTTCTTCACCAATAATTACCCATAACATATCATTCTTAAATCTTCCTTCACTCACCTCATCTTCATCTGGTAATTTTTTAACTAATTCTATTTGAACTTAGAGTGGTTGCCAAGTGTTACATGATTTCACTGAGGTGACAGGTGAAGGTTGATTTTGGTTATTGGGAGCTACGAAAGCTCTGGATAAAACTTCTAGATCATTAGTTGATTCATTATTATTAGAGTTTACATAAAAATGATAACTAGAATCCATCTGCATTGGTGGGGTTAGAGGGGTATAAGATTCACTATGGGGTATGAGTAGTGTATATGAGTTATCTAGTTCTAACGGATTGTAGGATTTGTTCAACATTGCTTCTGCAGGTGGAGTTAGAGGAGTGTATACCTCTGACATGTATTTGTTAGCATCGACAAAGATATGAAGGTTGGTCCCTGTTAAGTCAATCATTTCAAATTGAATAAGAGGAGGAGTTTCTCTTGACTGATTTGCTTGATTTAGTTTTTCTTCCTTTTGCTCTTTATTTGTCATGCCAATGGTAAAAATGTTAAGGGGAAACTATGAGGGACTATCATTTTCAAGAAGTTCCATGATCTTGGCCCTGTTGTTTCCTTTCGACAGTTCCCCTATTTCAATGCTCTCAACTCCTATGTTCATCATTGTTTTAATTTGTTCATTATTTTTATTTAATAGTAGGACTTGTGATGTTGGTTCTAGTATTGTGATCTTGTTTTTTGATAGTTCATAATCGATAGAAATACTAATTTTCTTTTTTGTTTGGTCCGTCTTCAACATACTGAATGGAACAGGGTTCCCTTTCACAACATAGGCTTTCCCAAGGTGTAGAAAATGAACTTCTTGGAATAGGGTAGAAGGAATTGCCTTCATCCTATGGATCCATGGTCTTCTAAGAAGAAAGTTGTAGATTGTGTCCTTGTCAATGATGTAGAACATAGTCGAGATTGTCTTAGGATTGAGAGAAACTGGGAGAGTAATTTTTTCAATCATAGTTGCTCTTAAATTATCACAACCTCTTAGAGTATCTATAGGCTGCGATGTTTGTGTGTCCATACCCCATTCTTTCAAGGAGGGAGAATGGAACTATAATAACAGCTACTCTTTTGTCGACCAAAGTTCTCTTAATGCACGTGTCATAGATCCATACTTGTAAGTACACGAATGGATCTCCCTTCTTTATCAATTCAACCTTTGTCGGCATTTTCTTAAGTTCAAAGAAGAACCTAGGATCTTGCAACTCAGCATTTGGAGGATCTAGATCTAGGTCCACTCAGTTTATTTGCTCATTAGGAGGTGGCATGATCTTGTCAAGATTTTTTAAACCAATGGCCTTTAGAAGAGTTGTGTGGTGTGGAAGGCAAGTTTCTTAGATATATGAAAGATATCTTATTGCAAGTCTTCTTAATATTCTCAACTAGGTCATATGGTTTGATTGGCGGTGGAGTGGAATCCACTACTAATATGACTTTTCCATGGTAATCTATTTCTTGGACCACATCAGTTTCTATCTCAAATTCTTTGTGGATGATTTCCACACACCCAAAATTTTATTTCTCCCTTATGGCCTAATTGGGTTGACGTTGTTGGTTCTCTGATACAAATTGTAGACACCTAAAAATGTCTTTTACCATCAAACCGACTCCCGACATCCCTAAACATACCAATTTCCCTTCTAATCAATTAATTAAATTTTTATTTAATTAATTATCCCTTCATCACCCAATTTTTCATCATTCTATCCCCAACAATTGAATTAATTTTATTAATTCAATAGTTCAAGCCTTAGCCAATTGATTTAATAAATATGCAATATTTATTTGGTCAATTTCCCTCTCCTCACTAAATCCAATTAATTAGCTAAATCATGTTTAACTAATTAATTCAGCCTATTAATTGACCTATCCCTACCCTAGGCAATTAAATAGCTATTATTTAATTGCCTACCCTAGCCTACCTCATCCTAGCCTTAGGATTAATTAAATACAACCTTGTTTAATTAATCTTGAACCTATCATTAAGATGGTCAAATCCATCTTAACACCCTTCCCCACATCCTCCAAATAAAAAATTGGAATATATCCACATAAGTCAATTTTTTATTTAAATATATCCCACATAACAATTAATTCCTCTTACAACCCCATACCACCCCCATACCTCATTTATCTCCACTTGTCCCTAAATAAATTTTTAATTCATTTTACATTTCCCATATGAATCTTTAATTCACAAATATTCCATCTCACCCACACTCATTTAATTCACCCTTTTCCCAAAATGAATAAAAGATTCACATTTATTCCTAGCCCTCCATTCCTCCAAGATCAAATCTAGGCCCTCCACATCACTTCTATCCTCCACCATTGATCTTCCAAAACAATCTCCACCCTTGGATCAAAATCCCTCCAAAAAATCTATAAATAGAACATCTCCCAATCCATTTGGTAATCTAATATTCAAGTAGTGTTATCATGCCAAAATATCCAATGAGCTAGAATTGTGAGTTGCGAATAGATTAAGAGCATTTCACATTTGTATTCATCAAATAGGGTATATCTTATCTAGGAGCTCTTGGGTGCAAAGTTCCTCTCCCTTTGATGAGATTGGGTTTTCATGTCTAGGTATAACTCTTTATCTGTTATGCATTTAGTTTATACTTTACCTTTGATTTGATTTTTCCTAATCTACATTGGCACGCCCGGTGGGACCCACAAGGTCCAAATTTAACCTTTTCTTATGAGTTTTTGTGCTTGAGACATGATTTTGCAAGATCAGCGCTATCTACATTGCGCAGTGGTGCTATCTTTAGCAAGTATTGGCGCTATTTACTGTTCTAGCGCTATTTAGCAAGAGCATGTTCTCTTCCAACTTTCACTCACAAAATCCATCTGATCTTCTTTGTCTTCTTGTTGTTTTCTAGTTCATCTGTACTCTATTTTTGCAGGAATATTGGACGAAGAGGGGGAGGTCATGCCAAAATTTCATTAAGGACTAAACATGCATTTCGGCTCTTATTTTGTCTTGCTTTCCATTTGGTAAACTAACAAGACTAACAGGACCTCTTTTATTTGCAGTCTGACCCTTTGTTTTGGTCAGGAAAACCTCTATTTTGCAAGGCAGACACGTTCAAGCATGTATTGGCGCTATCGGCACCCAACACAATGCTATTTTCAAACTATGACCAGACCACTTGATAGCACGCGTAGTGGCACCTTATTATATCCATATTGGCATTATTTCCTATTTCAACGCCTTTTATATCTCATTTTAGCGTGATATTATGTTGTAGCACCTTCTGTATAATGTATTGGCGCTATATCTTATTCTGTCGCAGTCTGTATGATTTACTAGCACTTTTTGTTGAATCAACGCTATCTGTATTGTAAATCAATGCCATTTGTCTAGAGTGTCAATTTTTTTCTGTCATTTCTGTCAGTAGCGTCATTATTGTCCGTAGTGGCACCATTAGGTCTTTGTTTTAGCGCTACTTTTAGAGACTAACTTTGCGTTCTGTACACGGACTGACAATTTATTTACAGGTCATCACCATCATTTTGCGGACACTAACAAGTTTTTGCAGGGTGTTTATCTTTAGTTTAGCAAACATTTCATTTGGGAATTAAAAAGAACCCTTGCATGTTAGCTAAAACAACATTTCAATTTGGTGCAATAGAAATTGATCAAACAATCAACAAACAAATCTTTTTGTGTGTGCCTTAGCTTAGAACGAACATTTGAATTTGGTGTTCTAAAATTCACAAGTGTTTTCCAACAACTTTACAAAACATTTTGATTTTGGGCTTTAAAAAGAACCACAAAGTGCATCAATAAACTCATTGGATTAAAAAGAACAACAATCTGCATTCTTCACTCATATAAACAAGAAAACCAATCTAGTTTGTGTGAAGTGTTTTTGTGATTTTTTTTGTAGTGTGAAAAAGTGTATGCTCTTCCTTCGCACCATTGGTGACCTTGGGAATCAAAAGATTTTCACAACACTTGCACAAATCACCCCCAACATAATCCAAAGAACTAAAATGAACCTTGTTTAGTGTGATGCAAGCACAAAGAATACGTATGCTCTCCCCTCGCATCTTTGTATGAACTTGGGGATCAAAAGTATTTTTCGCGGTTGTGTTGCTTTTTCTAATCTTTAGAGGGCCTGCCACCCCGCTTCGAAGGGTGGGAACGACCCAAGCGGCAATAAACTAAAGCCAAGCTCTTTCAAGCCACTATATAAAATAATGTGTTTGTAATGAAAGTCACAAGCAACAGGTGTTGTTGTGTCATACCAATAGCCAACCTCCCCCAAAACCCTCCAAGGCGTAACCCTTGGAGGCTGGAAGACTCCATAAAGAAGAGTAGCACTGCCGCACGTATGGCCACCTAAACGAATGCACTTACTAAGAACCTTTGTTTTAGCAAGCCAAAAACCTTCTATTTATTGATGCATAAGGGAAACCTTTGAAGTGGCCTTGATTCATGTGGTTCTTAGCTGAGGTAGCAGGGACAATCCTAAGGTTTGGTGAGGGACAAGCCTTCGTGGAAACCTAGATCTTGGTATGCATGAGAAGTGTGTGCAATTGTAAGGAGGAGCCGGTGCTACCAAGATCCCGGAGCTACCTGCTTTGAATAGGCATAGCTAGGGGATTCAACAAATATTGTCATATATTCGCCTTAAGTTGTGCAAAATGCTTGTTTAACAAAATCACATGTCCTTTCACAAACAAAAATCTTGGTTATTGTGTGTTATTGTGCTTAAATTGTTTTCAAACAACTTGCCAAGAGACAATGAGAATCATTTGATCAAACTTCAATCAAAACAAATCTAAATTTGCCATCAAAATCTATCTTTTTTAGGGCCTCGACCAACACTACCTTGTTTTAGCACCATCTCTGTCTGCTTTTGGCACCATTTCACCTGTAGATTGGTGCTATTTGCAGATTGACTTGCCTGAGACTAAGACCAATTCCATTGTGATCTTTAGGACCTACTATGCCATAATCCATATTCACCTTCCAAAAAAACCATCAGTACCCCATCCATTTTCTCCTCAAATTTTCCAAAACATACCTTCATTTTGACATTAGAAAATCAATCATTATCATTGTTGGACCCTTTGCTATATCAAATCCACTCAATTTCATATCCATTCATCCTCATTGTTCTTTGCATACCTTTTTGGACCAAAACAAAAAAATCCTTGTCACAAGCAATCATTCCAAAATCAAAAAACATATCCAAAATCTTCCAAATCAAAACACCCATCGAAAAATCATCAACCAAAAAAATTGTCATCCCTTTGAGCTAAAGCTAGATCTAGATTTCATCATTCACATCATATTTTTTGCTTGGAGAGTCATTAGTCAACCTTTCAAGTGAAATAATCATCCTTCTTTGTGTAAGGTCATTAGTCTACCCCAAACAAAGAGAAACATCCATTTGTGCGACACAAATCTAGATCTTACCTAAGCTCAATTTGTTGACCATCAAATCCCTTTGAAAAACATCACCCTAATCTCTCATATCAAACATCAAAATCAAACATCAAAAATCTCTTCCATCAAACCATCCTCAAACAAACATCATCCATCATCTACCTTTTGGTCCAAAATTTGTGCAAAAAGTCAATACTTATCGATCCTTCATCATACTACACTCACCCTCTCCATCTTACTACCACATCCATCTTTGGGTCCAACAATTTAATCCAAATTCTCTAAGGTCTCCATCTCCATTTCACTCCACCTCAAAATCAAATCCATACACATGCATGCCCATAACTAGATCACAACACAAAAAGAATCAAGAAATGGCAGAATCTAGACAATATCAGGGCATAGGAATGCCTAACACCACCAACAACAACATACCCATCAACCAAACACACAATCTACCTACGGTCTTTCAAATCTTGACATACAATCCCAATGAAAACCCCTTCCATTTCTTGCAACCACCACCCACCATATCCCAAGATGATCTAGATGTCTTGAGCTTTACACAAGATACTGATAACATGGACCTACTTGACAAAATCCTAAGGTCGGATCCAAATAGATATTTTGACTATCTCCTCAAAATTGGTGCCCAACCGCCCCATAACACGACATCATCCCAACCATCTACCTCTAACATCAGTCCTACCACATCCTCCCAACCATCTACATCAAACACCCAACCTATCATCTCACAAACATAAACTCCCACCGTATCTACTGCCACCACAAGCTCTAATGCTACCACATCTACAATTCCCACAAGTGTCTCCAATCCTACCACTTCCCAACCCGTCACCACATCCACTATCACAACTAATGTAACTGCTTCCATTCCACAAATCACCCTAGGCATACAAGGGAACATCACGCATGCAATTACCTCCACGAGTGTGCCTCCACCCAACCCTCAAACCATAGCCTACATAAGACAATTATTCTCACAACCACCGTACAATACGACCAACTCATCCAACATCCACCCATCTAACGTCAAGCCGTCCAATGTCACATATCTTCAAAACCCCATAGCATCATCAAACCAACATAACCCTAATCCCCAAATACCCCCACATATTCTCCAACAACTGTACACTTATCAACAACATCATGCACAACTTAACCAAGATACCACCCCACAGTATCAAAACACAACCTCCCAAAACCTCCAACATCAAATCCCACCCAATCTCCAACATCTCATCAATCTGCAAACCTACACACCACAACCGCCACCAACCCTGAATCTAACGAGCATTGTACAAACCTTGATCCAAAAAGTGGATGACATACAGACTGGGGGCAAACACAAACAATATTCTTTTGAGGACATTTGTCCCTATCCATTTGATCGGACATTGTACATGCCCCCTTTCCCCAAAAATTTTGAGACGCCTAAATTTGACAAATACAGGGGAAAGGGAGACCCTAGGGATCATCTTAGGGAGTTCTACATCGCTTGCTTAGAAGTCTCAAATAATGATACCTATCTAATGAGACTATTTCCAAGAAGCCTTGGCGGTCAAGCCGCTGAATGGTTCACACATCTTCCCCTAGGCATTAGGTCTTTCCTTGAACTTGCGGAAAAATTTGTAAACCATTTCTCCTATAACTTTGAGTATGAAATATCTATGACAGACCTTTGCAACACAAAACAAAAAAGCAGAGAATCCTTCGCTTCCTTCTTGCAGAGGTGGAGAAGCTTAGCAAGCACACTCCCGTGGCCAACTCCTAAAAAACAACTCGTCACCATGTGACCAACCTCAATTAGGTAATAGGGTTCCATTTACAAATCCTTTGTGCATCTACCTTTGAAGAAGTCATCGACAAAGGTACTACCATTGAACAGGCCCTCATCGCCAAGGGCTCCATCAAATTTTATGACTACAAATCTAATAACAACAACAACAAACTCCATATCAACACCCCCAATACAAACAATAACGCCAACACGTAATCAAATGACAAGCCATGCTATTGAGGGAAGAACAAGAACACTTTGAACGACGGTATCATAGATGTGAAAGCCGTCCAACATGTACAAAATCAAATACCTGCACATACATATACTGCTAATGTAAATAACCCAAGGGGGCAAACTAAGAAGAAAAAAAACCTCGAATGCAATTTACACCCTTAGGGGAACCCATCAAGGATATCCTCGACAGGTGTCTCAAGAAAGGTTTGATAATGCTCCCACCTGTTAGACCCCGTCAAGAGAATGAGCTCAAAGCTGTGTGGTACAATGAAAATGATTATTGTGAATACCACCACATTGTGGGCCACAAAACCGCTGACTGTATGAAACTAAAGCATTGCATCGAAGATCTCATAGATCAAAATCAAGTCAGCCTTGATCAAAGCACCCAACCATCGCCAAATGCCAATCTCGGAGCTTACAAAGATCCACTGCCCAACCATAATAAAGCCTCCTCATCCAAACAAGCATACAATGTCACCCCACCACCCGCATCCTATGACTCTATCGTAGGGTAGATAGAACCATCATCTCACCATATCAACACAATCACCATTCAGGCACAAGCACTTGATTGCGCTGTCACAACCCGTCGTGGCCGTGTATCCATCTGCACAACCCCTACCACTGAACAAACACTGGCATCCACATCAGATTCCCTACCCCCTTGTCCAACCACATGTCACCTACCAATCAGTACAACCTCCTAGAGCATCTAGGAAAGACGCCTACACAAATATCCATACTTGAGTTGCTCCGCACATCACCCCTTCACAAAGACATCCTTGACAAAGCACTCTTGAAAACTCAAGTTCCCGCCAACTTGAATGTGACCCAATTCCAAGCCATGGTAGGACATATCTGTTGGCAAGAGACACAATATGGATTCATGGTTGTTGTCATTGATGGAAACAAAGGTCATCCCACATATCCGCAAGTCATGGTGTGGCTCCACCGGAAGTCAGATTGAAGATTATTGTGGTCCGGAGAACAAGAATAGAGCATGTGGCAAGGTCCAACAGTTTGGTCCGAATCTCTCAGAAGAAGTATCTTAGTGCAGTGCAGATTTGGGGAAGTCAAGAGGACTACCTTGAGTAATAGATTCCAAGGATTTAGCCTCCGATGATGGACAAAGAAAAAGATATGAACAGTTGAATACCGGATTCCTGAGTAACAGTGTGAACAGAGGAAGAACTGACTGACAGAACATCAAATTGCTTTCCGGATGTGTTTCTAACAGTGGTAAAGGTTATGAAGACATGGATTATGTTTGGCCGACATGATTAATGATATCTACAAGTATATGTTTGATCCGCATTACTTGATGAGCAAGGATTCAGCCGACAGAACAGAGTTTGTGAGAAAATAGACTGTTCCGGATGCCGACTAGAAAGGTGATGAAATTACTTGTGCGGATATATATGCACAATGGATTTAGTTGTGAGAAGAGTTGTCATGTGTTGTTGTTATGCGAATAAGTGCAGAGTAGAGCAGAAACAGCCAGAGAGATCCGGTATGTGAAAGAAAAGCAGAATAAAGAGAAGAAGAAAGATGAAGTGCAGCAGATCAATGTACTAAGCCTAACCGGAACTGAACTCCAGCATATGTGGATGCTTCCAATCAGTTCAAGTATTGTATAACATTCTTTTGTAGATAGTGTGTCTCCTTGTAGGCAGTGTGCCTCTTTGTGAGCAGTGTGCTTGGGCAGTGAGCCCTAATTAGCAAGTGCCATTTTGTAATTCCTTATTCTTCTAACAGAGAATAATCTTTGGGTTAATCACCCCATGGTTTTCTCCCTTAACAGGGTTTCCACGTCAAAAATACTGTGTTATGTGTTTCTCATTTCATGGTAATGTTTGTTTGTTTGCTTCAATGTTGCATTGATTAATAAGAAAGTTCAAAAGAAGAAATAATTAGGATAACTGATTCACCCCCCCTCTCAGTTATCAACAATTGGTATCAGAGCTAAGTTCCTCCTAATAGAGCCTAACAGCTTGAGGGAGATCTGGGAGTTCAAATGGATGCATATGGTTTAAGGGAGCAACTCAAGACTGCCTTTGAAGATCTTGAACAGTCAAACTCTGAAGTCAATGAATTAAAGGAAAGACTCAAACAGGCTGATGAATTCATGAGAGAACTAAAGGACAAATTAAGTCTCTCTATGAAAAAGAGAAAGGAACTGCTCCAACAATTGGCAAGACAAAGTGAAGAAAGTAATACAAATGAAGAATTGACTGAGAAAACCAAGTTATGTGAAAAGTTATCAAAAGAAGTCATTATGGTAAGACATGAAATGGAATCAGGAGTTATAAAGTTTACTCAAGAGATTGAAGAGAAAAGAAAAGCTGAAGACAATCTAAGACAATCTCTTAAAGAGAAATCAGAAGATTACCTCCAGATGGACAGGATTATCAGACATCTTGAATCTGATCTTGAAGATGCCAAAGATAATGAAGAAAAACTTGAGGATCAAATTGTCTCTCTCAAAAGAGATCTTCAAACAGCAAATGAATATAAAGAGAAATTCAAGATAAGTTCTGCTCAACTTGAAGTTCTTCTTGGAAGTCAAAAGAGGGTAGATGACAAGTATGGTTTGGGATATGAGAAAGGAGAAAGCTCCGAATCCGGTCAAAAGAATTTTGGATCAGAAAATCCAAGGAATAGGCCTAGAAGACCTCCGATAAGATAGCCCAATGCTCAAAGATATCCATCCTTCAATGGATACTGCCACAACTGCAATCACTTTGGTCACAAAGCTAATCAATGCAGAAAGAGAATGAATCAGACTAATTCATCCTTCTCCAGACAGTGCTTTAACTGCAAAAGGTATGGACACAAGTCTCATGAATGCAGAAATATGCAAATAAACAAATCATTCAATGGTAGATGCTTTGCATGCAATAGAGTAGGTCATATGGCTAATCAATGCAGATCAAGAGGTTATCAGTCAAATATGCAAGGAAATATTATTTGCCAAATCTGTAATAGGTCCGGTCATAATGCAAAAGTCTGCAGAAGCAAGAATCAGGACAAAAGAGGTCCGGTGAATAATCAGAATTAAGACAAGGGTAAACAAAAGATGAATGCGGATGAAGTTAGGAATTAGATGAACAAGATTTGGGTGAAGAAAAGTTCAGAGAATGTAGAGGTTGGATCCGCACCAGACTCTAGTGCTGATATTCCTTCCAGAAATTAAAGGTGAGCTCTGGCTCAGGGGGAGACTCAAAGAAAATCCTATTCCCCCAGCCAATCAAGTGGTGTCGGATGTGGCACAAGATGTGGAGTAAAGGGTTTGTAGATATAAGTCTTGAGATGATCCAGATAAGATTTCAGAGGTCCGCATGAAGATGTCAAGAAGTTGTGATCGATCAAGTAAGACCTGTTCCGGGAGATGCTCCGAAATGACAGAAGATACAAAAAGGTCCAGAGAGATCCGGAAGTGCATTGTCTTATTTTGCGGATTGGACAGAGTGTTTGGGATGTCCTTGTGATGTGTCATCTTGATTTGTTAATGGTTGGAAGATCCACATGATGTTCATAGATCAGGACTGATCCGGTTCTTCAAGTTATCCGAATAAGGTAAACCAGAATAATGTAGGTCGAGCATTTATTGCCATCAGATATTAGGGTTTGCGGAGCAATATAAGGGATTTCTCATAAATCACTTGCTCATTCTGCACTCAAGAAGAAGCGAAAAGTGGAGCTCTGCAACAAGATTCATCAAGTTCACCAAAAATCTCCTGCCGAAGTCATTACATACAAAAATCAATCCAACCACTCCGTGTAATCGAAGGCGCATAAGGTATTTTTCGTTTTTGATATCTTACTACAAATCTTTTGAGAAATGGCTACTCTGAATATAGTAAAGATCTCAGATAGGCCCTGACCTGAATTTAAGAAACACCCATACAAGTCATTGGAGGTAGATCCCTTAGGAGCATTCTCTAGTGTTCCTCATGGCGTTTTACACACAGAAGACATTAGGGTTTACATACATGCAAGTATTGAGGAATTCGGGGAATTCAAATTGAGAGATTTCTATCACAAACAACTGATAGACAATGCTTTTGAGCTTAAACCAGAGTATAAGGGTATCCAGAAGAAACAGTTTGATCAATTCATTCATTTTCCTTGCTTTGAAGAAGATGAATGGGTCCGGTATGTATTGAGTAGGATGCATGACAACTTCCTATGGCTGGATAGACCCTGCAAGATCACAAAAGAGGCAATTAGGGTAGTGACTGGTCTATACTCTTCCGGAGGAATACCTATCCTCAAATCTGTCAAAAATAAAATTGTAACTGAGGCCACCGGATCAAAATTTGATAAGAGGGCAATGACCATTGAAGATATTTCTGATTCGGATATCAAGTATGCATCTATGGTAATAGGATACAAGATTTATCACTCCATTAGGGAGAATTCTGTATCCAGAACTGCAGTATACACTGCCTATGAGATGCTGAGGAAGAATGCAGATTATGATCTCTATGAACTTCTTTTAAGCCAATTAATGGAAAATATACAGAAGATCAAAAAGGACAAAAAGAATTCTTTTAAGTATGGTACTCTTATATTATGTCTATTTTTCTATTTCATGAATGAGCTGCCTAGATCAAGTGGATGGGTATGGCAGAATGACAAACCTGTAGCAGTCCAGATCAGAGATTACTTACATGGACTTGGGGATGCCAAAGCAGGAAATACAGCTCTGTGGGGATACTTCAAAAACTTCTAGAGTATGATGCAAGCAAGAGAAAGAATCCCCCAGTCTCTTGTTGAAAAATACAAAGACTCAGTCTACTTTATGGTTGATACTGATCAGTACCTAATGGAGGCAGTTGAGCCAAGGATAGTCTGGATCATGCCCATGGGGTATGAGGTTGATGAACAGATTGTGGAACTGCATGTTCAACACATGCTTAGTCAACCTAAAGATCCAAAAGCAAAAAGGTTTGGAACCTTTGAGGAGCTGAGTGTGAAGATCCATGTGGAACTCAGAGAACCTGAGATAAAAAGGAAAGTAAGAAAAGAAGTTGACCATATTGCCCAAGGCCTAGGCATCCCAAAGGAGGCACTTGATGCCAACCGGGAAAAGAGGAGAAAGGATGAGGAAGAAAAGAAAGAGGCAGAAAAGAAAAGCAAGAAGAGTGCTCCGGTGGAAACCTCAACCCGGACCAGATCATCAAAAGGATCTATACCTATTAAAACCAAAAGCTCAAAAGTATCTAAACCGGAAGGTCAGACATCCGGTAAAGGAGAGAAAAGGTCTAAAATAAAAGCCACAAGGGCTTATACAAGTCAGAAAGATGAAGAGGAAATAGAATCAGATGAGGGGGTAAAAGAAATAAAGAAGCAGAAGAAGAAAGGATCCGGTAAACCCTCCATAGGCCAAGACAAGGAAAAAATGGCAGAGGTATTTGTTGAAAAGCCCACCTTGTCTCTAGAAAGTGTAATCAAGTCAGTCACGGTGGATGGAAACCTTCAACCAATGACTGAATTCTATGATGACTACAATGAGGCTGACCAAAAGATTTTGCAGGAAGCCACAATCAAGTATCTGAACATATACAATAAGGCTTTCATTGAGATTATATCTCTAATTCCTAAAAGCCTAGAAAAGGAATTAGAAATAAGAAAGAACAATGCCCAGGCAAAAGATCTTGAGATCCGGGAGCAGATAGCTATTCAGCTATATCCTCAAATTGATCCCAAGACAATGAACATAATATTCAAAGACTGCAAGATGAGTTCAAGAGTAAAGCAAGGATGAATCAACTCATGCTTGGTGAGACTGACAAGGTGGCCATAGAGACAGAAGAGATCCTCCGGAAGGCCTTCAAAAGGTTTAATCTTCCTGTTGTAGAGGACTTAGGTGCAGAAACAGCTGTGGACTTGGAATCATCTGCTCCGAAAGAAGTGGCCCTTGAACAGACTAACATCCCTCCTCCGGCTTCCCCTATAGTCTCCAGATCCAAAGAAGAAGAGAAAATACAAGAGAAAGGAGCAACGGTGAAAGAAAAAGAAGGTGAAAGTGCAAAGATTGTAGAAGGATAGAAGACTTCACCAGAGAAAACCACAACTGTCAATGGTGGGAATGTAGAGGAAGAGAAAATTCCAATGGACAGCTCCAAGATTGCAGAAGAGAAGAAACATCTGTCTCTGGAAAGAGACACTGCACAAACTGTCCAAAGATTTCTGAGCAAAGAAGCAATAGAGATTGATGAACCGGAGCTGCTACAAGGCCCATTCAACTTTGATTCCCTCTCTCCGGTGCAGACAATGAAGATAGCTTCATTTGCTAATGCTAAGGCAAATGAAAAACTCCTGAAGTCTCATATGGAAGACTGTGAGTTGATAGAGGCTACTTCCAGAGTGCTTGAGAAGATTATGCCATCAATCCAGAAAGATCCCACAACCTCCTCTTCCGGTAATCTCAAAACCTTAGTTAGCAGTGTTAGTACACATTTTGAATCCCTAGAAAAATCAATTGAAGAAAAGGTCCGGAAGGAGTTCTTAGATAAGAGATTCTCAGAAGTACTAGGATTAATCTCTAATGATAGGAGAAATATGAGTATCGGAATAAAGAGCTTAGAAAATGCTCTTAAGGATGGCGGTGACATTTACAAATTTTGTATCTCCTGGTCAAAAGCAACAGTAGAAGTTGAGAAGAAAATAAAAGAGGAACAGGACAAACTACTAAGTTTGTCTCAAATTTTTGATCCTCTCTCTTCCTCCATAGTAACTCAAGAATGTCAAACTATTGCAATCACAAATGCAATAAAGAACTTTGAGAAGGAAAGGAAGAATATAATTAACCAGATGGGAGAACTTAGAAGGATTATTATCCCTAAGTTAGAAACTATGCATGAGGCCATAAGTGATGCTCAGACTACCGCCCAAACCAATGATCCAACAGATCTCAAGAGGGCAGAAGCTTTTGCATTTTTGTTGAGTGGCCACATTTCAATTTTGGACAGAATGAAGCAAAGTTGGGCTACAGAACTGGTCCAATTGAAGACATCCTTTGCAGACATTCTTCAGTTTATGTGAGTATGTAATATGCGGCTAAGTATAGTAAAATTTTTGAAAATTTTGGTGTGCGGACCCTACCCTTTGCCATTGATGTCAAAGGGGGAGTGAGGAGCAGTGAAAAATGAGGAATCCAACTAAGGGGGAGTTCCAGAAATTGTATATAAAGATAGAGCATCAGCCAAGGGGGAGCATAGTGTAAACACTTAGTCATTTTTCACTAAGTGTTGCCATCAATGCCAAAGGGGGAGATTGTTGGCAAGAGACACTATATGGATTCATGGTTGTTGTCATTGATGGCAACAAAGGTCATCCCACATATCTGCAAGTCATGGTGTGGCTCCACCGGAAGTCAGAATGAAGATTGTTGTGGTTCAGAGAACAAGAACAGAGCATGTGGCAAGGTCTGACAGTTTGGTCTGAATCTCTCAGAAGAAGTATCTTGGTGCAGTGTAGATTTGGGGAAGTCAAGAGGACTACCTTGAGTAATAGATTCCAAGGATTTAGCCTCCGGTGATGGACAAAGAAAAAGATATGAACAGTTGAATACCGGATTCCTGAGTAACAGTGTGAACAGAGGAAGAACTGACTGATAGAACATCAGATTGCTTTCCAGATGTGTTTCTGACAGTGGTAAAGGTTATGAAGACATGGATTATGTTTGGCCGGCATGATTAATGATATCTACAAGTATATGCTTGATCCGCATTACTTGATGAGCAAGGATTCAGCCGACAGAACAGAGTTTGTGAGAAAATAGACTATTCCAGATGCCGACTAGAAAGGTGATGAAATTACTTGTGCGGATATATATGCACGATGGATTTAGTTGTGAGAAGAGTTGTCATGTGTTGTTGTTATGCGAATAAGTGCAGAGTAGAGCAGAAATAGCCAGAGAGATCCGGTATGTGAAAGAAAAGTAGAATAAAGAGAAGAAGAAAGATGAAGTGCAGCAGATCAGTGTACTGAGCCTAATCGAAACTGAACTCCAGCATATGTGGATGCTTCCAATCAGTTCAAGTATTGTATAACATTCTTTTGTAGACAGTGTGTCTCCTTGTAGGTAGTGTGCCTCTTTGTGAGCAGTGTGCTCGGGCAGTGAGCCCTAATTGGCAAGTGCCATTTTGTAATTCCTTATTCTTCTAACAGAGAATAATCTTTGGGTTAATCACCTCGTGGTTTTCTCCCTTAACAGGGTTTCCACGTCAAAAATACTGTGTTATGTGTTTCTCATTTCATGGTAATGTTTGTTTGTTTGCTTCAATGCTGCATTGATTAATAAGAAAGTTCAAAAGAAGAAATAATTAGGATAACTGATTCACCCCCCCTCTCAGTTATCAACAATATCACCACACCTCACCATCTCACATTTTTAGAAAAGGATCTTCTTGCTTTTGAACACTTACACAATGACGCCTTACACATTGAAGTCCGTATCCACAAGCACATCATCAAAAGAGTCTTAATAGATGGTGGCTTCATCCTAAACATATGCACTCTTAAATAATTAAAACACTTGGGATACTCAGATGTGGTTGTAGACACCAGTGAGTGCATCACAATCAAAGGGTATGATGACACCGAACGGCTATCTGAAGGCACCATCAAGCTCCCTATTCAAGTGGGATAGAAAATACTGGAAACAAAATGTCAGGTCCTTGATCTTGACCTCCCCTACAACATTCTTCTCAGCTGACCATGGATCCATGTCATGCAAGCAGTCCCATCTACATTCCATCAGTGCCTCAAGTTCCCTCACAATGACACGAAGGTAACCATCTACGCTGACCCTCACCCCTTCCAATACTACAGTTTCTTGGAAGGCCATGACCACACCTTCTGCCCATAGAACAAAGCCACCACTAAAGCCAATCCAATAGCTTCCACCTCATACATCGATCCCGCCAACATTGCCACCACTTCATCCCAAACACCACCACCACCCGAGGTCAAGATCAAGCTCAGTGACATGGGATGTGGGGAATATGACTTGCACAGTACCTTTTGTGTGGGCACATTACCCAATCCTAAAATGTTTGGCATCCTAAAGATAGAAGCAACCAACATAGTAGTCATCAAGTGTAAACCATCACCCATCTTTGAAAAGAAACATCTCCTAGATTAGGATGTGCTCAAAGATATCTCATCCTGGCTATATAAGGATGAAGAATCTGAATAGGAAGCTCCTACCATACCAATAGAAATCTATGGTAAAGGGTCTAAAATTGTCAAAAACATGGGTTATAAAGGACAAGGTGGTATCAGCCTTCATGAACAGGGGATTGTGGAACCAGTCCAAGCGACAAGAAATCCATATACTCAAGGGTTAGGATATGGTCAAATACAATGTATCCTCACTATCGGCAAATGTATCTTAGCCGAGGTCGCTACGATCTCCCTTGAAGTTGACAATATCAACGAAACGGGCCATCAAGACTCCTTTAGTGACTTTGTCAATTTGTTTGACTCATCCATATGCACCATATACATAGTCACCACCCTAGCCTCATCATCTAATGACTTACCACTTGTATACCCCGACCTCATAGACTGGGACCAACGGGGACCTCCTGTCTTTGACGTAGCACCAAACGATGAGGCCATCGCTGAAATGATGGGGGTTAGAGATCACTTCCCCTTGGGAGATCATAGAGCAGGATACATCATGGAACTTGATATGAATGCCTATTTTGGGGAGACAACCCTTGCTTCCAGTCATAAAAATATAAAATCAAACAAGGATGTGATGGTGAAAACCATTCCGCGGCAGTGTTAGATCCCAAAAAAGTAAAAACAAAAGACGTATTGCATGGTGAAAACCTCTATGAGGTGCTCGGAGATGGAAGCATGGGCCTTCCCGAGATAGACAAGGTTTATCTTGATAGATCACCCGTCCTGGTAGAGCCAGCCCAAGAGATGAATCTTGGGATGGAAGAAGAACCGAAAATCACTTTTAGGGTAGAATCTCTTAGCACAATAGAGCAAGAAAACTTCCTAGCATTCTTCAAACGTAGAAATCACAATTTTGCGTGGACCTATGCAGACATGCCTGGGTTTGATCTCGCTTTGGTCGTCCATCACCTGGCAGTACGCCCTGATACGAAACCAATAAAGCAGAAGCTCAGAAAAATGAATCCTCAGGTGGCCCTCCTAGTCAAAGCATAACTAAAGAAACTACTGGATGTTGGGTTCATTCGCCTAATTAATTATCCTAAATGGGTTTCCAACTTAGTACCAGTAGCCAAACCTGATGGCCGAATCTGTTGCTGTACTGACTTCCAAGATCTCAACAAACCCTGCCCAAAGGATCACTTCCCATTGCCTAACATTGACATGATAGTGGATCTCACGGTAGGACACGAGATGCTATCCCTAATGGATGGATTTTTAGGGTACAACCAAATCTGGATCGCAAAAGAGGACCAACATAAGACAACCTTCATATGTCCATGGGGGACATACTGCTGGATGGTAATGTCGTTCAGTCTAAAGAATGCTAGAGCCATGTATCAAAGAGCCATGACTGTCATATTCCATGATCTTTTCCACCACATCATGGAAGACTATGTGGACGACTTGCTAGGAAAATCGAAGACACGGGAAGAACACCTGGATGTTTTGGCAAAAATCTTTGACCGTTTAGAACAATACAATGTCTGCCTCAATCCAAACAAATGTGTCTTCAGGGTCACATCGGGAAAATTTTCGGGATACATTGTCTCCAGGAGAGGAATTGAGGTAGATCCCGTAAAAGTCAAGGCCATCACTAAAATGCCTCCTCCAAAAACACTAAAGCAGCTAAGAAAATTGCAAGGAAAACTCCAGTCTATTCATCAGTTCATTGCTCAACTGGCTGATAAATGTTAACCATTCCAGCATCTACTTAGAAAAGATACAACTTTTGTCTAGAACACTCAGTGTTAGGCTGCCTTCGATCAGCTAAAAGAATACCTGGCTAATCCCCCTGTTCTAACTCCACCAAGGCAAGGAGAACCCCTCCTATTATATATTTCAGTAACAGAGACAGCTATCGGAGCCTTATTAGCACAGTATGATGAGCAAGGAAAGGAAAGAGCCATCTATTGCATCAGCCGCACTCTGATATCCTATGAGCTCAACTATACACCAATTGAACGAGCATGTCTAGCCATGGTCTTTACTTCACAAAAACTAAGACACTACATGCTCAATCACAAAACCAAGCTCATCGCCAAAATCAATCCACTAAAGTATCTACTAAATAGAGCTGCTCTTACTGGGAGAATGGCAAAATGGGTCATGATTCTCATTGAATTTGACATTGAATACACTGAGAGAAAATCCATCAAAGGATAGGTTATCGCTAATCAGCTGGCTAAAGCACCCATTCTTGCAGAACATCCTACACTAGTAGAATTCCCTGATGAAGCCATCTTGACAATCATGCTGGCAACAGAAACATGGAAAATGTACTTCGATGGATCATACACACATAGAGGCTCGGGGGCAGGCATCCTGTTTGTTACCCCTCAAGGTGACACAATCCTCAAGTCATTCAAAATCACATTCCCATGTACCAACAACGTGGCAGAGTATGAGGCCCTTATCGCAGGTCTCTGAATGGCAATCAAATGGAAAATAGAGAACCTGACAGTGTATGGAGATTCTCAACTAGTCATCCGACAGGTAAACAATGAGTACAAGACCAAGGATGATAAACTCTTGCCTTATAAAAAGATGGTTGACGACTTTAAAGACTATTTTGACGACATCCACTTTGAGTAGATCCCAAGGCTAAACAACAAAGCTACGGATGCCATGGCCACCATCGGATCCCTGGTCAACATGAAGAAAGACAGCAAGAAGTGTGAATTCCTGATAGAGGAGATCCCTATTCCAGCATATGATGTTCCCCAATCAGAGCTTGTCTGCGAAGTCATTGGTCCCCTATCCCCTTGGTATCAAGAAACCTATCTATATCTCCATGATAACATCATCCCTCCCAACCTATCCACCTCACAACAAAAATCTTTCATCTGCCGAGCTTCCCACTTCACCCTTGTAGGAGATACCCTATACAAAAGGAGTCTTGAGGGCACGCTTTTATGATGTTTAGACTCTAGAGAAGCTGAAGTGGCCTTGCAAGAGATACACGTAGGTATCTGTGGGGCACATTCAAGTGGACCCGCCCTTGCTAAAAAGATCATGAGGACCAGATACTATTGGCCAACCATAGAACGAGACTCCTACCAGTTTATCAAATACCTACCATGTCAACAGCATGGAGATCTCATTCACGCACCAGCACAGGAGTTACAACCAATCACAACGCCATGGCCTTTCTCGCAGTGGGGACTCGACCTCGTAGGCAAAATACATCCACCATCATCTAATGGCCATAAGTTCATCATCACAGCTACCGAATACTTCACCAAGTGGGTGGAAGCAATACCACTCACCTTCACCACTAGCACCCAGATATCCAAGTTCATCCTCCATTATATCATATGTCATTATGGTATCCCTCATTCCATCGTCACCGACAATGGAAACCATTCAAGAAACAAGAAGTCTGCATTTTGTGCGAAAAAATTGAAATCAAACACCACTTCTCCACCCCATATTACCCTCAAGGAAACGGTCAAGCAGAGGCTTCAAATAAAACCATCCTCTGCATTCTAAAGAAGATAGTCAATGAAGCTGGTCGTGACTGGCACCTCTAGCTCAACCCTGCCCTATGGGCCTATCGCATAAGCATCCGTACCCCCACAGGAGCCACTCCATTTTCCCTAGTCTTTGGATCTGAAGCCATTTTACCTATTAAGGTCAAGCTCCCATACTTAAGAGTATCCTTGCAAAACATAATCACTGATGAGGAATACTGAGTCACAAGGTTGTATCAGCTAGAATTACTGGATGAGAAATGTCTGAATGCATTGAACCACCTGCAGGCCTATCAAAATCACCTCAGGAGAAGCTATAACAAGGGAATCATAAACTAAAAATTTGAAGTAGATGACCTTGTCCTTATGGAGAATTAGAAAAACTTGCAGGAGCGCCCTAAGAAAGGCAAGTTTGAACCCAATTGGCTAGGGCCTTATGTCATCACAGCTAGCTATGGATCAGGAGCATGCCAGCTTGCAACACCTGAGGGGCAGCCTCTAGATGAGCCTATGAACATCCTACACCTCAAGAAATTCTACGCATAACCCATCGAGTATCCCAAGGCATAAAAATCAAAAAATCAAAATACAAAAAATTGAAAAATTAAAAAAATCAAGAAAAACTTGAGTGCAATAAAGACTTGCAGTGGTAAAAATCACTTTGGTGGCTCCTTGGATAAGTACCATGGTGAAAACCTATTTCAGGCGCCATGCATAGTGGCTACTTCTACCATCTAATAAGTCCTCTTTCCGTCACAACACTCCATATCGCACACATCCCATGGCTTGGAATTCTGAAACATCAAGTCCTATCTCCCTCCCATCCGCTGATAAAACAATATGATCCTAGCCAAATACTCTGATTAGGGCCCTCCGTCCAGTCTGTGTGTCATATCTCACCCGCCGACCGTGAATAGGTAGCTTGAGGATGCGATAAACATCCTCAAGAGTGACAGTAATCTCACTAGTCGGCAGCAAAAAAGGTGCACGTGTCCAGCCGATACCACTCCACTACTGCTGTCATTAGAGCTCTATGAGCTCACAACACCGGTATTGATGCCATTATCAAGAGCCCCAACTTAGTTAGTCGGGCCCGAGTGGCATCATCAAACTGATCGAATAATGCCATCATCGATGGCATGCGTCGCTCTCGCGAGGACACTATGAACGACCTCATCTCCTGTATCCACAACATTCTGGTCAAAAATCTACGTATCTTTTTTCCAAATCACCCCCTTTCTTCCAATGTTGAATGCTAAAATCATTTAGCGCCAAAACAAACCATGCTTTGCGCCATTTTTTGAAATAGCACTACTACTTCTTCCCCAGGGCACTGATTTAGATTATAGAGCCACGGCAAAACACCCTTAGCGCCATTTTTACAAATGGCGCCATTGCGCAACCCCCTTTGTGCCATTTTTACAAATGGTGCCACTGCGGAACCCCTTTACACCATTTTTACAAATGGCGCCACTGCGGAACCCCTTTTGCGCCATTTTTAAAAATGGCACCACCCTACCATTTTGCACTACTCTAAGGAATAGCGTCATTTCTTCTGATAGTGCACATATCAAATATGGCATTGATTCTATGCATGGCGCCAAAATAACATATGGCGCCAATACCTAAAATAGCGCAATTCAAGCACATAGTGCTATCCTAGCATCTATTTGGCGCTAAAACGCCAAAACCCTAACCCATGCGCACATTGCACCAATGCAGACGATGGCGCCAAAACACTAAGTATTTGGCGCCAATCCAAAGGATGGCGCTAATCTGCTAACTTTTAGCACTGCGTGACCTCGCGATAGTGCTACCATTCCTAAACCCCAATTCCCGAACACAAAAAATGTGACAAAATCAAAAATCACAAAGTCAGGGTTAGGCCCTACCTGGGGTCCAGCCTCCGGTGCTCGGCCAAATGATCAAAACTGCTCAGAAATGTGTTGAAGTTGCGAGAATTGGGGGTTGTGCTCTGCCATCTCTCCTCTGCTTCTTCTTCTCACCAAGTCAATGTGTACAAATGTGGCATCCTTAGGGCCCACTTGTCTTAATTTAGTGGGTCATGTCATCCTTCCGCCCACTCTTTTTCCCCCCAGGGTGTAGATCCCAACCTTTTTCCTTCATTTTTCTTCTTGTCATCTTCTTTTTCCATCTCCTATCCAACTTTCACTCCCATCGCGTCTTTTCGAGAGGTCACCCTAAAAAAAATTATTTTTTCCGCCGACCTCTCGAGGGGGCATCCCTCACCCATCTTATTCCTTCTCGGCAGCTTGGTCATACTTTTCTTTGACCTGACACCACTTCCCTACTAGGTCCTGACGCCACGTCAAAGAGGGGCAAATGTAGACACCTAAAAATGTCTTTTACCATCAAATCGACTCCTGACATCCCTAAACATACCAATTTCCCTTCTAATCAATTAATTAAATTTTTATTTAATTAATTATCCCTTCATCACCCAATTTTTCATCATTCTATCCCCAACAATTGAATTAATTTTATTAATTCAATAGTTCAAGTCTTAGCCAATTGATTTAATAAATATGCAATATTTATTTGGTCAATTTCCCTCTCCTCACTAAATCCAATTAATTAGCTAAATCATGTTTAACTAATTAATTCAGCCTATTAATTGACCTATCCCTACCCTAAGCAATTAAATAGCTATTATTTAATTGCCTACCCTAGCCTACCTCATCCTAGCCTTAGGATTAATTAAATACAACCTTGTTTAATTAATCTTGAACCTATCATTAAGATGGTCAAATCTAGCTTAACACCCTTCCCCATATCCTCCAAATAAAAAATTGGAATATATCCACATAAGTCAATTTTTTATTTAAATATATCCCACATCACAATTAATTCCTCTTACAACCCTTTACCACCCCCATACCTCATTTATCTCCACTTATCCCCAAATGAATTTTTAATTCATTTTACATTCCCCATATGAATCTTGAATTCACAAATATTCCATCTCACCCATACTCATTTAATTCACCCTTTTCCCAAAATGAATAAAAGATTCACATTTATTCCTAGCCCTCCATTCCTCCAAGATCAAATCTAGGCCCTCCACATCACTTCTATCCTCCACCATTGATCTTCCAAAACAATCTCAACCCTTGGATTGAAATCCCTCCAAAAAATCTATAAATAGAACCTCTCCCAAGCCATTTGGTAATCTAATCTTCAAGTAGTGTTATCATGCCAAAATATCTAATGAACTAGAATTGTGAGTTACAAATAGATTAAGAGCATTTCACATTTGTATTCATCAAATAGGGTATATCTTATCTAGGAGCTCTTGGGTGCAAAGTTCCTCTCCCTTTGATGAGATTGGGTTTTCATGTCTAGGTATAACTCTTTGTCTGTTATGCATTTAGTTTATACTTTACCTTTGATTTGATTTTTCCTAATCTACACAAATAATGTGGTTGAAGCCAGAGCCTTGTTATGGGGAATGATGATAACAAGAGAGAAAGGATGGAAGAAACTATGGGTGGAAGGTGACTCAAAATTGGTTATTGGGGTGATGAAAGGGGGTATAATCTAAATTTGGAGACTAGAGGTCATACTTTTAGAAGATAAATAGGGTGTGAAATGGTTTGATGAAATCTGCTTTTCACACATTGGAAGAAAAGAAAATATGGTTGCATATTGGGCAGCTAATAGAGGAGTTGATTTGAGAGAAAATAGAGAATCCTCTAGTTTTTTGGTGGGAAAATTTTCCTCTAGAGGCGATTATGATTATATAGAAGGATCTAAAAGGGCATTCACCCACTAAGGGGTTGGAACGACAATGGTAGGCATCATTGTAATAATGATGGTAAAGCGTGGGAAGTTATTATGCAACATAGTGGACTCCTTGGCACACTTATTCAAGTTGGTTTCAGTTAGATTTGGCTTTTGTATTATTTTTTTTGGATTTGAGAGTAGGGTTCACAGTTATGGTGTCTTCTATTGGAGTGAGGTGTTTGGGTGGAAGAATGAGGGGTAGCAAAAGGGGAAATGCAATAGTGTAGGAGAAAGCACCAAAACAAAGGAAGCAATGTGTCTCTGGTGAAGAAGCAATGGATAATTTCATGGCCTTCATAGACAAGGACATAATGGACCATGCCCTTGTAAAAGCTCTCAAACCATTACAAAAGTAAATAAAGTAAATAATCCATTAAAGTTACAACATCATAATAAAGAAAATAAAATGAGGTAATTAATCCGCTTAATTACATCTTCACAATAATGAAAGTAAAATGATGTAATTAATCTGCTTAATTACAAGTAAAAAGATAAGTCTCATAAATAAGATTCAATAAAGTCAATAAATCTTCATAGAAGGAAAACCTCATAAATAAGAATCCATAAGATTTATTAAATCTTGGAAAAGATAATCTCATCAATATAAATCAAATAAAGTCATTAAATCTTACAATTCGCATGCTCTTCCCAGGTAAAAGCACTATAAAATAATATACAAGTCCATTCGCATTCATGCCATAATACATCCAATTACAAGTTCCAATAATCATGTACAACAAGAATAAATAAATCAATAGGCTCATCAGTCGTATGAACCAAGTGGTCCTCCACCTACGAGTTGAGAGACGAGAACATGGCCCAGGTGCTTTTCCACCCAACCATGAAGCAATTACACTTCCCCGGATCCCTTCATGAAATGAAGGAAATCCAACCCTGCACGAAATGTCTAGCTACCTAGAACAACTAGTAGGTGGGAACTCCCGATGTAACCCGATGTCTTAATGTGCAATTCTAAATAATGAAATGCAGATTGTCTCACAACAGGATGTGGCAGAGATATATATAAATATGTTTTCTAGAAAAAATAATCATTTATTTCAATGATAGCTCATTTAGATCTAAACCTTTAAAAAATAGTAACCTGGTTCAATTCCTGAAAAGAGGAAAAGCCATCTCTGATAATCCACATTCGGCATCCTTGCCCAGAAAGTAACCCAAACACATTCCTAGATAAAAATCTACCTTCTTTCCCAAAATAAACAAGTAAATAAATAAATAAAATAAATAAATCTAAAATCACCTATGACCATTTCTAATCCCTTGCCTATGCATCAATCATGAAAACACACCTTTCAAGCAATAATCCATCATTCGTGCATACAATTGCATCTATAAAACTATTAAATTTGTTCAATTACCAAATTCATATTTCTTTTAATATCCAATATATATTAAGTTTTCTAAATCATTCAAATATTTGTATACCAATTCTCTTCAAGAAGTTTTAATAAGACAGTGATATTTACATCATGAATTTTACTCCATCACTCTAATATATAAGGAAAGACAATTTTAATTTCAATCTATTCATTCATTTATGTAAGTATGAATTGGGTGTCTAAAATCTTATTATAATCCTTATCTGTAATTCATTGTCAAAAAGGTTGAAGAAAATCAATGTTTAACTATTTCCATTCAATTATGGTTTAAGTTTTAAGCAATTCATTTGAATAAGAGTTGATAATAATATATAATTGTTTTAGCATAGGTAAAAATCATAAACTCATAATGTTTCAGCTCTAATTAATAATATAATTGTTTTAGATTATTTTAAATGAAGCTACAGGAACTCTGTAAATCAGCCATAGGGACAGAGCATAACTACTACAGGTGCTCACACAAGTTCATTACAGAGATTTAGAGACTGTGACAGGCACTAAAACAGGTCTGAACAGTAATAAAATGGATAAAAGATGGCTCCAAAAACAAAAGATCAGATTCTCTCAATCAAAGTGATATTTTGTTATGGAAAAATAAACAAAACCAGCTACAACTAGGATCAAATAAAATTTAGAACAACATTGATTCAAAGGAAAAATGGTAGCTACAGGTTAAGACTGTGACAAAGATAATTCAATCAGTGACTACACAAGAACAAGCCAAATGGAAAAGAATAGAGTTGATCAACTGTTTTAAATTAGATAGAAGGTCGATTCAAACATAACAGAGGATATAGCAGGTAGGTTGAGCTATGCAGGCAGGTCGTTCTATTGCAGGCCAACACCTTCAGTACAATGTTGAATTACTACTGTTTAGCAGTCAAGCAATCATAATTTTTATTGCAATTAAATTAGAAAGAAAACCTGGTATAAAATGCTTCCTCTAAGTGGACTCTTCCTGGCATAGATCCTTTCTCTCCTTCTATTACAGATTGTAGATTCCCTTCTTTCTTTCCGTCGTTGCCAAAATATGCTTTTCTCATGTCCTTTATAAATCACGTTCACTTTTTGGTAAACTTCTTGCTAACTATTATGAAATCCTCAAATCCCTTCTGGGTTTTGTTCTCCTCTTCGCCATCTTTCTAGAACATTTTACGGTTTTAATTTTTGTTGAGATATGATAAAGTTATCGCTATTTTTCTATTACTGGTTCTAAAAAACACCCCTTTTTTTTCTTCTTCTCTCTTTTTTTAATTTCCAAAAATCCCTTCTTATTTTTGGCATTGAAAATTTAGGTTTTTGGCTTTGTTTGAAGTTTTATGTTTGTTTGCATGAGGTTTGCCCTTTCAAAAGCCACACTAAAATGTAATTAAAAATAATTTATTTATTCCTTTGGCTTGCATGACTGATTATTTTTTTTTTTTTTAAAAAACAAAAGTGGTCGAACCACTAAAATTTATTAATAAAAAGTAGTTACAAAATGCCAGGATTCAGAAAAGGCATACCGATAGGAAAGAATTCGGCGAAGAAAACCTCCGGTTATAGCCTGAGTTTAACGAAATTTTACATATTTACCTCAAAAACATAGGTCGGAAGAACAAGACTAAAAACATGCCAGAAAAAATACAATTTTCAGAGAAATTACATAGTATCTGGCATGAACACAACCAAACGAAAAGGGACCGTTGAAGGCAAAAAAATAGGAGAAAGGACCCATCAATCTGCTATGTCGATAACCTGCAAATCCTGATTCTCAACGAGCACATCTTCTTCTGCAGCTTGAGGAGGGGGTGGTGGGGGAGGAGGCACATAATTCAACAGAAATAACAGAGCATCAAACACTTCCACAGCCTTGTCTACCAGCTGGTTTCCCAATTCCTGCCTGTGGCAATGGATTGAATTTTGAAATGAAATGATACAATTATTGCGGAGGCCATGTGAAAAGGCGTTGAAAAGACAATGTAACCCTGGTGTTCGAAATAAACACCTACCATCAAAAAGCCCCCCGACAGGAGCAGACCCTTCATGCACATCATAACCAACTAGAGCAGAGTTAAATGCATTGACAGAAAAATGAACATTTTGAATAAAAGTAAACCCCAAATCCCTTACTCTGTCGCCAGATTGCAAGAGATCCATTGCATTAGATAAAAAATGGGAAGCAACCTGCGAAGGATAGATAGCAACTGGTGTATGAAGGGCTGGTAAGTTACAGACCTGAATAATAGCAGTGCCCACTGGTACCTCATATACCTTAAAAATTTCCTGCATAATGTTAGAATTAAAACAACCAAGAACAGGGTGTTCCCAATTCCAGATAGGCCAGGAAATTCTATTGGTTTGGCGGATGGAACCCATACTAATCTGCTAAAAGCTGAAATAAACCAGAACTTGATACCTACACAACTGCAAGAGCAAAAGGTAGAACTATATACCAAGATAGGATAAAAACAATGAAACTATAACCACTGCGAAAGCAGAAACAAAGCATATAACCAAAACAGAAAAGATGCCTCGTATAATTCATAAATAAGAGTAATCAGTGAAAAGCCAAATCCCTTGTGCGAGGTCTGCCAACCATCTGAATAAATAGGCAACAAGGTACGTACCGCCCATCGAAATAATGGTCACCACACTTAAAACAATGTCAGCTAATCATCATAAAGGACCAAAAAAATGCTTGTCATAAAGATTGATATCTAAAGAATTTAACCAAAATATCATAACTTAAGCAATTGAATCTTTAGCCAAGATATCACTTATAGCGGGTATTTGAAGAAAAGACTCTGAATTCCATTCAGTAACAACTTCATTAAGATTAAAAGCAATATTAGCTAAAAAATCAGCTAGTAGGTTACCTTCGCGATAGGTATGCCTTATCTGGAATGAATGAAACTGTTGTAATAGATCTCTGCCTGGCTTAAGAATATATTCTATTTTCCAATTCGGAGACGAATTATTGGAAATAGCTGAAACAATATTCAATGAATCCCCTTCCATGATGATATTATTAAAACCATATTTTAATGCTAAGTTCAATCCTGCTATTAAAGCCAAAGCCTCAGCTTCATTATTTGTTATTATGCCGAGTTTTACTGACAAAGCTCTGAGAATTGTTCCATGATGATCTCTAATAACACAACCAGCACTAGAGATTCCTGGATTACTTCTACTTGCTCCATCAAAGTTAAGCTTTACAAAGGAGTCAATAGGAGGGATCCATTTAATAACGGATCGATCAATCAAAGCTTCAGACTTAAAGCAAGCAATATTAGGCACCTTTAACTGCTTCCAACTCTTTAAAATCAGATCATCCCAGGTTGTAAAAATAAGAGAACTTGCCTTCTTAGATAACAAAGATGCTAAAACTACTTCTGAAATAGATGTTTCAACTTTACCCAACACAATATGAAGAGGATTGCTTACTTTTTAAAAAATTCTTCTATTTCTTTCTAACCAGAGAGACCAAATGACAATGCTTGGAGAAACAATCCACAAAGAAGAAAAAGTAGCTTTAGAGAATAGTAAAGGCCAACTTTGAAAAACCTATAGTAAGGAACAAGGAAGGGGACCCGCCCAGTTCAGTCTAGAAATAAGCCAAATCCAAACCTGTGAAGAGAAATCACAATTCAACAATAAATGATCTACAGATTCCTCCACCTCCTGACAAAAAGGACATAAGAAGGAATTTGCCACCCCAAGTTTAACTAAACTATCACTAGTGAGGATTCGGGAATGTAATTCTAACCATGAGAAGGCTCCTGCCTTGGGCAGACAAGAATCATGCCAGCAAAGCTTGTAAGGCCAAGAAGAATGAGAATCCTTACTAGTGATACTTAGATAACCTTGTTTACCAGTATAACGACCTGATTTCGAAGGGGCCCAGATTAATTTATCTTTTTCACCTGTGATAAATAGTCTGCGATCCTTCAAAATATTTTTAAGAAGAATCTTTTGTTCTTGAGGAATCATAAACTCATCAAAATTTTTCCATTTAACTGAATTGAATGCTGAATTAGGATTAATTTCATAATAATCTTTAACTTTTATACCCCAAACCTGACATAGCAAAGACTTAATCTCAAGAAGACCTACTGTTCTATCTAAAGGAGGATGATTGTTCCAGGAATCCTCCCAAAAAAGAGCAGAACTACCATCCTGAATGACCCAAGATAAATAAGGAGAAATAACTTCTCAACAGTGAACCCAAAAATTCCACATGTGGGAACCTGCCGTTGGATTAAGTGTAGTAAATAATCTTTCAGGATTAAAGGAGTCTAGATACTTGGCATAAATCATTTTACGCCATTTGGAAGTTGATTTTTCATACAACTTCCAAACAAGTTTAGCTCCAAGAGCCTTGTTTTGAGCTGCACTATTATGTATTCCTGCTCCACCAAATTGTTTTGGAATACATATTTTATCCCAAGAGAGGAGGGGAATCTTCTGACCATGTAAATTAGTGCCATTCCAAAGAAATTTTCGTAACATGTTCACAATAAATGTTAGAATAGTTTTAGGAACCTTTAAAACCGATAGCAAATAAACTGGAATCGTTGATAAAACTGTTTTAATCATCAAAAGTTTGCCTACCATAGTAAGCCATTTTCCCTTCCAAGAAGATATTTTAGCTTTAATACTTGAAATAAGTTTATTCCAAAACATGTTTTTAATTGAACCTGAAAAGAGAGGGATACCTAAATATCTTGAGGGCAAAGTGTCTATTTGAAAACCAAGATAGTTAGCTATCCTACTTTGCACCAAGTCAGAAGAGAAGAAAAAGAAAATTTTAGATTTGCTATGGTTCACTTTTTTACCAGATACTAAACAATATTTAGAAATGACTTCCTTCAAAACTCTAACTTCTTCCATTATCAGTTGTCCAAATAACAGAGTATCATCTGCGAACAAGGTGTGCGTTATGGAAAAAGGAATTCTAGGACTATTAATTCCTCTCCAAAACCCCAGTGTATTCTGAGTTAATATAAGTCTACTCAACCCTTCAGCCATTAAGATAAAAAGGAAAGGGGAAAGGGGATCTCCCTGTCTTATACCTTGAGAAGATTTAAAAAATTTAGATTTCGTACCATTAATCAATACTGAAAAGCTGACACCAGTGATACAGGATTGGATCCATTTGCACCATTTAGGAGAAAAGCCAAACTTGCGAAGAACAAGGAATAAAAAATCCCACGACACTCTATCATAAGCTTTTAGCATATCGAGTTTAATCAACATTGCCGGGAGTTTATGTTGATAAATTGAATGAATTACCTCATGAGCAATCAAAGCACCTTCTGAGGTTTCCTTGCCTGGGACAAAACCTCCTTGTTCATCAGAAACAATTTTTGGGATTAATGAAGCTAATCATAACGTTATTGCTTTAGAAATGATCTTATAAAAAGTATTACATAGTGAAATGGGTCGGAAGTCAGCAAAAGAGGAAGGAGAAGTGATTTTAGGAATCAAGGCAATAAATGTTGAATTAATCTCTCGTAGAACAGTTCTATTTCTTCGAGCTTCTTCTACAGCCAGCCAAATATCCTTACCCACAAACTCCCAACATTTTTGAAAGAAAAGAGGAGTAAAACCATCTAGGCTAGGAGATTTATCTGGCTCTAAGGAGAAGACTACAGCCTTAATTTCTTCCATGGTAAACTTTTTCATCAATTCCATGTTGTCGGTAGGAGAGATCAGCAAAGGTATATGATCCAGAACTTCAGAAACAGCTGTGTTAGAGTTTTGATTTGAATCCTTAGAAAGTAATTTCTGGAAAAAATTAATTCCTTCTTTTTGGATGAGAAAATCATCCTGTAAGATATTACCCATAGAATATTTAATGGAGAAAATAGTATTTCTATGCCTTCTTAACATGGTTGATACATGAAAAAACTTAGTATTACGGTCCCCTTCCTTTAGCCATACTTCCCTTGATTTCTATTTCCAGAATATTTCTTCCCGAGATAAAATTTCCTCTAATTGAGCTTGAAGATTTTTTATATTTTCAAACATTACATTATCCATACCATTATCTATAATTGCTTCATTTAACTGTTGTAATTGAAGTTGAAGATCTACTTTTTGTGAGAAAATGTTACCAAAAGAGGATTTATTCCAATCCATAATTTGTTTCTTTATATATTTTAATCGTTCATTAACCCAAAACATTCGAGAACCATTTACAAAAGGAGCATTTTTCCACCAGGCTTCCAATAAGGATAAGAAATTTTTATCTCTAAACCACATAGCTTGGAATTTAAATGAGGACCTACTATATTTTTTCTTTAAAGGAACACCAAGTTGAACAGCAATAGGAAAATGATCTGAGGCTGTAAAAGGAATAATAGAAGTACCGAAAATATTTGCCTCAAGACACCATTCAGAAGAAAAAAGAAACCTATCCAATCTTTCTGCTATATTTAAAAAGCCTTTCCTCCTATTGGACCATGTGAATTTCCCATTGAGTAACAGGCTATCCAACAATGTATTATCTGCTATGAACCCCTTAAAATCTTTGATTACCCTATGGGGTGGGGAAATTCCACCCAACTTTTCTGACAAACAAGATATAGCATTAAAATCCCCCCTAAAATAACTTTCTCTCTAGATAATTGCTCCAGTAGTGCTGCTAAAGTGTCCCAACAATGTTTTTTTTCTATAGTTGCAGTAGGGCCATAGATATTAAATAACTAGAAGTTAATAGTAGAAGATGTAATCCTAACCAAAAGAAAATTTGGAACAAAGCAAATTAATTCAACTTCACACACTGTACTATTCCAAAGAACAACCAATCCTCCTGAAGCCCCTTTAGAGGGAGAGTATATATACTTCCATTTCACCCAACTTGAAAAAATACTATCAGCTTGAGAAGTTGATAATTTTGACTCTTGAAGCAAAATAATATCCATTCCTGAAGAATCTAATTGATGCTTTATCAAGCGTCTTTTGTTAGGGGCGTTAATGCCCCTAACATTCCAAGAAAGGAGCTTCATTGCTCGCGGGGAGAGTTCCTTACTCTCCCCGATCTCAAACATGTATCCAGAGTAGCCTGTAGACCCGCTTTAATCTCTTCTTGTGTTTTAAATGATTTTGGTTTTCATCCTCTCTTAGAAGGAGAGAAAGAACTCTGTTTAGTTGGTGAGTCCTGGCTCAAAGATTGTGAAATGGATAATTTAGAAGCAAAGTCAAAAACCTCATCATTTTGTCCTAAAAATGCAGAGTGCTCTACCTTCCCCTGGCTTAAACAACTCTTGGGATCTACGTAGGGAACAAGATTATTTAAAAGAGGTGAATTATCAAATGAATTTTGCTTTTCTGCAATTACCTCATCTGCCAGTTCTTTAATAAGATCAGAGGCAACACTACGGAAAGTTTTTTCAACAAAAGCAGCTGCTTCCTCTTCAGTAAAAGGAAAACCTTCCAATCTGAGTTCATGTACTTCGTTTGCCAATTCACTAGAACAATTATCCTCATTGTTAAAAGAATTAAGCAAATTTTTCTTAATTTTATCACTAGGAAGAATAGGTGTTGCAATATCCTCAAAATTACCAATTGCAAATTCGAAGGAACATTCTTCTTCTAGCCCTACAATTTGCTGATGATCTTGTTCAGGAACTGAGGAATTGACAAAGTGATTTAAAGAGGCTTCCCCTAGATTAACAGAGTCTAAATTCTCCTTAGCATAAGAAGCTTCTTCAGAATAATCACAAGTTTTACTTAAATGCAATAATTCCTCTTTATCAAAAGCCATAGGGTTTTCGAAAACAATAACTTGTTTCCAATTTCCAAATTTAGAGTGAAACTCCAGGAATTTGGGAAAGGGGAACGAAGTATTGAGAACTATTGAAAACCTAACTGGCAAATCTGGCTTGTGGAAAGAGGTCAAGTCATGCTTAATGAAAAATCCCAATTTCTTAGCACAAAACTCAATAGTGGAAAAATCCCTATATTCCAGAGGCAAATTAGGCAGAGAGATCCAAAAAGGAACAAAATTCATATTCACTTTAACCGGGTCAAAATTTGGTTCCCATTTCTGGAGGCAAATCCCTTTGCCACAATAAAACCACAATTTGTGACTTAAGATTTCATCACGAAAACCCCCATTATGAAAAATCACTGTAAAAACACATAATTCTTTATTCAAGAAGAAGACGTCGGAGACCCCTTTCCATGTAACCCTAACCCATGCAAGAAATTCATCAAAATTAAATGTAGGGTTCCAAACTTTACCAATAAGAGCTCGAGAAGTAAGGTCTTTAACATAAGGGTTTACCATATCCTCCGGGATGTCGATGTTAACAGTTTCCATGGAAACCCTTTTCTCCGGTACGGGACCATCGTCACCATGATTCTATGGAGCCTTAACTATTTTTTCCCTCTAGACCTGGCGAGCTCCTAAATCTGTGTGCTTTGCAGCGTGATGGAATTGATGACCATGTAGTCTACTATCATACCCAAAATGTTGGTAAAGATCAGGATGCACTGGGGGGTTTCTGTGTCGACCATTGTAAAAATCCTCTCGGAGCCATTTGCGCGCATGCTCCGGATAAAATGGACGCCTCCGTGCCCTAAGTGCTTCAAAAAACAAGCTTTGTTGCGAAGGTAAGGGTCTTCGTGCGAAGACCCTATTATTCTGTCGCATTATTATTCTGTCGCATTATTATTCTTTTGATTCTTTTATTAAAATTTTAAATATAATATTCATAATAATAAAGCAATTTATTTTTCTGTAGATGCTTTTATTATTAGAGGATTTTGTTTTGTATTCGGGTACTACTCTTGTGGGAGGTTGTTTGAGTGCAGGGATCTTTCCAGTTATCAGGCGAAAGTTGGGGAGGCATTTGGCAGAAGAAGAGGCACTTGATTTGCAGGGTCTTGAGGATGAAATTTGCAGGAGGGCAATTAAAACCTTTGTGTTTTGTAGACAGTTTTGTTATTTGTTGACTTTATCAGTTGGCTAGCTTGTAAGAGTGTTGATTGTACAAAATTTTATTCTTGTAAGGTTTTAAACCACAGACTTATTTTAGGTTGACTCATCCTTTTGAGTCAATTTTGTATTGTATTTGTTTTAAAGGGCTACAACTGGAGGTTTTCTTTGTTGATTCTTTCCTGCCGGTATGCCTTATTGAATCTGGCATTTTGTAAATTTCATTTTATAATTAATATAATTTTAGTGGCTCTGCCACTTTTTCACAAAAAATAAAATAAAAAATAATAATAAAGCAATTTATCTAATTTTAATTAAGTAACAACCATTTCTTTTAATTCCTATATTTAAAATTCTAAATATAACAGTTATTATTAATATAATTTATTTATCTTCAAAATAGCCTAATCACTTAAATCAAACAAGAAGTATTTAAAGTAATATAAAATAATATATATATAGATATATCTATTATAATTTAAATTTAATTGTTTTAAGTTTAATCTTGATATTGTCTTCCAAACATCCATACTTATATAAATAGGAAACGTTTATTATTATCATTAAATATATATAAAATACATCAATTAATATATAATCACCATTTTAAAAATACAATACACCATTTATAATATAATTCTAAAAGACATTAATTTTTATAATCAAATCATACATTCGAAAAGAACTTTTATGGCAATTAAAAACATAATATTTCTCTAAGTATCTAACCATCAATCACATTTATTATCCACACAATTAATACATAATAAACCATTCAAAATGCAATATGAGACTACGTGAGTGTGTGATTGCATCAGAGTTAACCATCCCAAACAGTTCGTATCAAGTGGCTAGAACACCTCTACCTCAACCATGTTCTCGTCTTCGACGAGTACCTGCATTCATTTGCACTCAACTCAATGTCAATAGGTTAGTTCTCAAAAACATAGCTGAAGCAAAACATCATAATCATATCGATAATATTTAATATTTAAATCAACTTTCTAATTTATGTAATATAACATCATGATAATTACCTTCACATATGTGGAACTTACTTGAAGTAAAATAATCATGGTAAATGTTCACTAATCTAGAATAATTGTATAGTCCATAAAAATGAGTTGTGACATCCTTCCCCACTTGGAAGAGACATCATCCTGCTGTATTATTACACAACAAAATAATAATGAATCAATCTACCATCAACAAAGTATCAAAGTATCATAAAAAAATAACAATAACTTAGTGTATAATTAAGGTATCATCAATTCTAACAAAGCATATTAATGCCCTTTTACATCTTCCCATGTGGCACCATCCACAAAAGTATAGGTCCTACTCAACCTTATACAAAACAATACCTCAATTTTGCATTTAACATTGCATTCATCAAATAAATCTAAGTATATAATCAATCAACAAATTCACATGGCACAACTACCAATTTAATGTCTAATCCATCACATGGTACAACTACCACTCAATTACATTTATTTTAGCATAAGAGTAACAATCACATCTTTAATGCACACCAAGAAGGCATAAATCAATTTATCATAGACACGAATCAATCATCACAATGCACATGCAATCGCATGGTAACACAATTTAATATCAAAAGATTAGTCCTCCAAACAAACATTGGTTGAGATCTCCAATAATAAGACAAAACTCCAAAGGTACACCACTAGGTCATATCCAATCATTGTGCAAACAACTCCTCTGAAACTATACCACTCATATCATTCCTATCAATGGAATCCATTTCCTCTTTCATTACTTGTAACCAAAATTTATCTTCAACCTGATCTACAATTCAAATTTTTTGGAAAACTCTTCCTTGTCTTCTTCGTTCTTTTGCACAATGCTAAAAAAATTCAACTTCTTCAATTTCTTTACTATTCTCTGCACTTGGCTATTCATCATATTTGGTTGTTTTTGTTTCTGTTGTCCAATTCTTTTCCTTTTTCTTTTACGAATCAAATACATTTATCCAACCACAACTCATTTTTAAACAACTTGTCCTAGATTCATTTTTCAATTCTCTATTCCAACATGTCTTTTCACTATGATCTCTTTTCAAACCACAAATTTTTGCAACGATGTAAATTCCAAAATTTTTCTCTTCTATGTAGTTCTCTATCACAATGTGAACAATGTCAAATCTCCTTTTCTTGAAATGACTTCTTAGTACTTGCAAAAACATTTGTCTTTTCTTTTCCTTCACCTTGATACTTGAGACTTCATACTTAGTCCCCACAATTAACTCAATGGGCACTTTGATTCCTTTCCCATGCTTACCTAAACCTTCGCCTTTATAACCAATTTTTCTTCAAGATTTTCAAACCAACATTATCATCAAAACAACTAGCTATGACAACAGATTCATCATCATTTTCATCCTTACATTCTTCAAAAGCAACTTCAGAAAACTACCAAGTGATTGATCAAAGAACACAAATCATCTATGTCACATGAGACTTCACAAACTGACGGTTGATTTTTTTCTTTTTAGCATGCTGCAAACAATTGTTTTAACTCATCATTTTGATTTTTCTATTGGAATTTTCTCCTTCTAGTTTCTTCAAATTTTCTTGCAATTATTATATTCCTTAAACAACTTCAACTCTTCTTTCACCATTTCTTTTTCCAAAAGGTCATTTTCACAAAACTTTTCATACTTTTCCTTTCCTAACTCATTTATTCTTTCCATATATTCTATATTACTCCTTTTAACATTCATCAATTCTTTATTAACTTTTTCCAATTCTTATATCAAAATTTCCTTTTCGCCCTATAAACCTTTAACTTCATACAAAATTTGAACTTACTTCAAGTGATCCATAGTGATACCAAAATCCATTTTAGAACTTCCTCAACACTTCAACAATGTTAATACATCTAACAACAATTAATGAACTCAATCTACCAAAGCTCTTAGTAACACACTCACTACGAAATAGTATATTCTCCACACCCTACTCCCTTACACAACGTATCAGAGGCCCATCATGGACATGATACATGACCAACAATTTTAAAACATTCAAGCATAGCCACCAATAATAAATAAATAAATCCCGAAGAAAAGAAAATTTCAATTCCAACAATAAGGTATAAAATGTGCACAACTTCAACAGTAAATCCAACATCTCCATTAAGGTCGCAAGATAAGTAAATATCAAATTTTGATGGCTATACTTTTTCATAAATAATAAATAAAATTTCAATGATGGTCTTTACAATGTTTAGAGAAATTATTAAAGTCAAAAAGATAAATATCAAGTTCAAAAGTTTCACACTACATGAACTATGTGACTAATTCTAGCCACTAGAGAGGGAGTACGATGCTACACTACGTCTGGTACCAAAATTGGGGCAAGTTAAGAGAGCACACTCAATCGCGCTAGCAACCAAGTCCTTTAAGATTCCAAGCACTTCTATATCCTAAGATCATTTCCACACAACATCACTCAAGATATCTAGCAACAAAGATTGCATTCCGACCCAGGAAATCACAATCAACTGAAGAATGCCCAACCCTGCTCGAAGGACCTCACAAATGGCAGGGTGGAATCTGGTGCGTGCCTCTTATAAATAATAAGAATGTGCATGAAGATGAATAAAGATATTTTAATATTATTTTGAGCTTTTATAAATAATATAGTATTATATTTTACTTTTTAAGTTTTTGAAAGAAAATGAAGAGTTATTAAAAGAAGAGAACTAGTTACATTCTCTTGGTTATCAATTTTAATATGTAATTTAGAAGAATAGGAAAATAGGTTATTAAAGCTTAAATATTTTTAGTACTTTTTGTGAAGGGATTATTTTTGAACTCATCTCCATTGAATACCGAATTGCTACAAGAATTGAGGTAGGATTCTTATCATGGAAGGCTTTAATAAATATTTACTTTGGTTGAACAACGAATTTAAGATTTTTATGAACATGAATTTATTTATTGATTATATTATATTTTTCAAAACAATAGGAAAATTTGAATCAAAATAATTAGGTTTCACATTGTTCAACTTGGAAAGAAACTAGTTGTTGTAGGTTGAAAACTAGGGTTACTTGGGAAAGAAGAAACCTAGTGAAATTTAGGAGAATCATGTGATTTATGGAATTCAAACATAGATATGATTTTGGATTGAACTTATATGTTAGGATGATTCAAATTATGTTTTTCATTATGCATCTTTTGTTATTGAAACTCTATTTGAAAATAGGTTTTCTAGAAAAAGTTATAAAGTAGTAAAACTATCATGAGGAGAAAAAACCAATTTGCTACGCCTTGAATAACTTTAGTTTTAGGAACTGAGTTTCTCTAAAAATTCTAAGGAAGGTGCACAACTGAGTTTTTTTTTTTGGATTAAAGATAGTCTAATCATATTACCAAAAATATAGTTGTGTCATTACATATGTTGTGGCCAAGCTAGCCACCATCACAAAATTAAAGTCTTGCAGCCAAAAGCAACAGTGAATCAAAATTACATCTTACAAATATATAAAACATGTGCGCTGTTCATGCTCAAGGAGACCAAAATACTATAATTTCAGAACAAAATTGGAAGTATTTATGCTAAAGTTTTCTTCTGAATGTCTAGAAGATCAAATACTAGTTCATCACTGATTAGGCCACTTCTTTATCATCACCTTCTAATTCAGGAGCAGCATGGCCCACTCCAACACTATCCATATAAATCTTGCCTTCATCAAGTTCTCCGGGGGCAGCATGCAAGATGTGAGCTACCTGAGGTATAACTGCTTGAGAGCTAACAACATTATCTGGTTCAATAAGTTGCAAATTTTTGAACTGCAAAAGCATTTCTTCCAACCTTGAGTTGAAAGATTAGCTAGCTCTGTCAATTTTTGACTGCTCATTTTAGAAAGAATTGGTTCATAGTCTTGTGATGAGGAGAGCCCTCTATCAGCCACCTTCTACAGATTGGTCAACTAATCTTCCACATAAACAACTACCTACAAGTAAATGTCAATATGTGTGAGCCTAGAATTAGACCCAGTAAGAATTCTAGGCTTGCCTTGAAATTAATCCTCATTCCTCTTTTTCCACAGTATCCACAAAATTTCAGTTGTTAGAACCAACCAAAAAAAAATATTTTTTGCATTAAGACCGGACAAATGACCAAAGATAATTCCAATTTTGCATTTAGAATTAGATAAAGACTAGTTAGGAAGACTGCTAAAAAACATACTCCAAACCTGAAATGCAAAAGGACAATCAAGGAAAATATGATCACAACTTTCATGGATATTACAAAAACTACAAAGATAAATTTTGAAACCAACTGGTAATTTCTTCAACCCTAACAACCACCTAAACATCCTTTTTTTGGTTCCAATGGCCTAGACCAAAATGACATAAAGCAATACCGAAGGTCTCTAAAACTAAAATCACAGTCCCAAGCCTTTGCACAATGTTCAAAAATCTCATCAGAATCCCCAAGAAGCTTATAGATCCTTTTGGCAACACAACCTATCAACTTGCCTCCATCTTTCCACTTTAGCATATTCACCCAGTCCTGCACATACAAGAAACTTGGTTGGGCAGGAATGACTGAGTATGCAGAGATCAACATAGAATAAGTTCTCTTTTGAGAGTCTTTCAGCCCGAATTCACCTTTTAAAGACTCCCAACTTTTCATGCCATCAGGACATGTCACTTCTTGGAAAGAAGACATGCCCAATTTTTGCCACTTGAGTCCAGAACATCCTTAGATAATAGCCAAGGGCTTCTCCTTATATTTTAGGGACGACCATAAAGAATTATGATATCCCCATTGAGTCAAAGATTTGTCACCAACAGGGACATCAATAAGAGGTCTGCAGAATTCCCAAGCCTTCCAAATGGAGGCAGAAACAAGTGAACCAAAAGGCTTCACTTTAAAATTCCCAAAAAGAAGGTCAAGACGATGTAGATTTTTCCAGCTTGGGGCATCTTTAGGACAAGCCAGTTTAATGTTATTTCTCACAAGGAATTTCCAAGGCTCAGGGCCCTCCAAAGAGTTTATAATCCATTTGGCCACTAATGCTATCCCATGCAATTTCAAATCTTTCAGCCCTAATCCACCATGATCTCTGCTAGTACAACACTATTTCCAATTAACATGATGTTTTTTACCATGTCCCTTGCCATTTGACCAAAGCAAAAACCAGATTACTTTCTGGATGCTCTCAATCTGTAGATTAGAGAAAATCCACATGGAAGCATAATAAATAGTATATGCAGATAGAATTTTTTGACATACTTGAAATCTACCAGCAAGAGAAAGGGCCTGCCTGTTCCAACTTTTAAGCTTAATCTCAATTTTGGTGAAAAGCCAACTCCACATTTGCTTGAGAGAGGGATCAAGAGCAAAAGGAATGCCAAGAAACCTAATTATCTTTTTTGGAGCACCCCATTGCCAGTCATCCACACCAAGCCAAACAGGAGGGGAGTCAGACCAACCAATGAGGAAAGATTTATTAAAAGATACCTTTGCTCCTGAGGCAGAACAAAAAACCTTCAATCTAAGCTTTAAGTTTTCTAGATTTTCTCTTTCTAAAACTAAAAACAAGGTAGTATCATCAGCAAACTACATATTGAGCAATGAATTACCTTCTGGGAGTCTAATACCTTCAAATCTTCCTGGGATTTTGTCAGTTCTGAGCACGTAGTACAGGGCTTCAGATGCAATAACAAATAAGGCTGGGGTGAGAGGGCAGCCTTGCCTAATGGATCTCCCCATCAAAAATGAAGAGGAAAGAGCACCATTGACTTCAACCTGGGCCGAAGCATATTTAAATAACATTTCTAGCATATTTAAAAATTCCATTGGAAGCCAAAAGCTTTAAGAATGCAGATTATAAATGACCACTCCACCCTGTCATAAGCTTTTTCGAAGTCCAACAACAGGATCCCTGCATTTTACCCAGATTCCTTAGCCTAGTGTCCGGCTTCCCAGCTAGTAATAAGGTTTTCTAGGATGTACCTGCCTTTGATAAAACCTGTTTGAGTTAGACTGATTATTGTAGGTAGAATGTCTACTAGCCTTCTTGCCAGCACTTTGGCAATAATCTTATATGAAACATTGAGCAGTGTTATAGGCCTCCAATTTCTCAAATTAGATTTATCATCCCCCTTGAGTAAAAGTTTAATTATACCTCTGTTGATATCCTTGCCCAAAGATCCTTTACTGATAGCCTCCTGATACACCTCAAAAAGGTCATCAACTATCCATTCAATACTAGCTTTGTAAAATTCTATAGGTAGCTCATCAATACCAGGAGATTTGCCATTACTCATGGATAGAATGGCATATTTTATTTCTTCTTTGGATAAGTTCTACTCCAGCTTTTCTTCCCTAGGAAAATAGATGCACAACTGAGTTGGTTAATTCCTCACAAGAAATTATACATACACAAATTTGAAATTACGAGACATGTATGAATTAGTGGATGTCTATCTATACTACTATTTTAGAAATATGTTTTACTAGTGTTTATATTGTCATTAGAAAATTATATTAAAGAGAGCTATTGTAGAAATATTTTTTGAGTTTTGTAGATATCCGTGTTATATTTCCAACACATTTTAAAAGTTAGAAAATGTTATGTTTTGAGAAAGTTATGGTTTTTTTACTGAAAATTGTTTTTATGCAATTCAGATAGAAATTGCTAGCATGATAGTCATGTTTGATGTGTGTGATCTCCCAACATGGTTTGGTGAGTTTGTACTTATTATTGAGTATGTTAAAATTATTATATGGATACTATTTATAAGGGTGTGAGCATGAGTTGGAACTTATTCCCTATGCTACCCATACACCTAAGTATAGTTATCCTGTATTTGAGAGTCCTTTAGTGGATTTGTGCATGAAAATTTTGGTGTCATGGTTGGAATGTTTGACTTCCATTATTACTTTATTTGTTTTCTCAACTTAGTTTGAGTGGACATCATCTCTTTTTTGAGATATCGTTATTATGTTGTACAATACTTTATTGATTGTATGTGTAGGATGAGATTATCCTATTTATCTTATGTAAATCCAACTTGGGTTGGTAATGTATTATCTCCTTGGGGAGTTTATTATAGTTATATGACATCCTTTGTCTGATGGTTGATTATATTTATGTGACATCCTTAATATCATGGCTGATTATAGTTATATATGACATCTATTGTGTCATGGTTTTACTCGTGAGAGTAGGGAGGTGGTCATATGAGTAAGTGGTTAATGGGAGTGATCCCAGAGCTTCTTGACACCTAATTATCCTAAGGGATAGGATGGTTGATATCTTGAATTCTATTGGAGGTGACAAGATTAAAGGAGTAGGAGAGATTGGATGTCCTTATCATGGGTGGATATGTCTTGGCATCATCTTCTCTACTTCAGTCCCAGCACATTGAGACATCATCCCCTTAAGAAAGCTGGCCAAGGAATCAAGTTTTCTCTTTCTCGATATAGGCACCACATCATGTGAAGCTCTAGTGCTCTTGATGGGAGAAGGTCCATAGGTTGTTTATGCATTATTTTTTCTATCCATCACTAGTAGCTAGAAGATCTCTAAGGATAAGACCTATGGGATGTTTATTAGCGTGCATGTTATTCTACTTTGAGGGGTTGGGGTAGGGTGCTCTATGGTGATATAGTTAACCTTATTATCTTATGTGAGGTAGTGGTACTTGGGTACATTGCATAGTTGGGAGATTCCCTCTTGATGGGTTTTGGAGATCAGGTGTGTTTGTCATGGTTGTGGAGTCTGTGTGCTTTTATTTTATGAGTGACATTGTTGTTGTGATCTTGTAATGTATGATGTGCTTGTATTTTATATTTTCTTTATGTATGGTTTTTTTATTTGTGTGACTTGTGTTTTTTGTTTTTTGAATGTTTGGATTGTATGTTGTATAATATTGCTCAAATGTCTATTTGTGTATTTGAATTGTTGTTTTATGTATGTTTGGATACTTGTGTTGTACTAAGGTTAGTGTTATCACCTGAAATTGCACCCTTTTGTTGGAGCTTTGGCAATTCCAACAATTTCAGAGTAACATGGGATTGGTCTCAAGGTGTGGGACTTTTGCAGTTGAGACCAAACCTCTAGAGAAGGTTGGTTCCTCTTTCTGAACTTAAGATTCAAAGAAATAGACTAAACCTATACTAATGATCACCCTGGGGAAAAGGGAGAGAAGGAAATTGAAATTGAAAGGAGAGGTGATACACCAAGATTTAGGGTGTTTAGTTGCAACTGACATAACACAACAATGACCTCAAATACTGAAAGGAACTCACACAGACTTATAGCTTTAGCAGAGGTTTAAATTAGAAATCTGTAACTACAGGAGGGATCATGTTGTCCATAGAATAAGCTTACAAGTTTCAAGTAAACACAAAACAAAAGCATAAGAGAGGCAAAATATCAGTAATTGTATTGATCATGAAGGCTAAATAGCCATTACAAAAGGAAGATAACTTGTTACAAAGAAGTAGACACAAAATAACCATTTACATTCATTGGTGAATAATCAACTAGTGACAACAAGGGCTCAGAAAGGAGCACAATGTATCACATCCAGTTGGTTCTATAGATGCATTACAAGGTCTAAAATAACAAATATTTGCCTAGCGTAACAACCCAAGAGAATAGCTAACCAACCCAAAATACATCTTTAACATATGCATATATAGCTTTTTTGATCATACTATAGCAGCCATAGACGAGAGAAGAGTGATCAAAAAGAGAGAACCACTGCCCATGCTGCAATAAATCCATCTAGTGTCCTTGGAGTGCACCCACATGGCTCTTCCCAGGAAATCCGTTGAAACAAGGGGTTTGCCCATGTCTTGAGCACATGAAATTCAATGCAAATGAGGAAAAGTGGCATGGGGGGATGAGAAATCCATCTCCCACAAGAAATCAAGCTTTGAAGACGCATTAATGGTGACCAAGAGGGTCGCTAAGCAATCCCATCGTGTTTGGAACAGTGGAAAATAGACCTAGAAGGCAAAAGGTCGGGCCTACCTTAGGCATGTGTTCTTAGTTAGACATATAACATCATGTGAAGAGAGCTTTCGTAGTATGGGATGCGAGTAGAAATTCATGTGGATGTTGGATATGGTCTTGGATGTATAGTTCTAAGTCAAACCTTGTAAGGTTTAAGGGACTTGTGGTTTTTATTGATGGTGATATTTGGCTTGTTTATGTCATTGCATTTGTATGTGTATTATATTCTATAAAGGATTTGTTGATGTGCATTGAGAAATCTAGTTCCATGTATTTGAAATATTTTAGATCTATGGTTTCATGTTTATGCTTATGGATATTAACAAGGAAATGAACTAAATAAGATAGACACTAGTATTATATCGTACCACACCTTTGGATTATGGATGTTACTTCTTCTCCTCGACTAATGGATGGGGAGGAAAGGGACATTGTCATGGTGGGTTCAAACCCTTCCCCGATCAACAACAGAAGTATGGGATCTTGGAGGATGGCTTGTAGAGTTGAGCTTGGAGTTCTTCAAATATTGTTCATGATGTACAATGTTATATATGGCCACTTGTGTTTGTGTGGTTGGTTCATGGCCTATTGTATTCATTATAATTGATGAGGGTTGTAGTATTTTATCCCTTGTATATCTTGGTTATGTAATTATGTTATCTTCGTTGAGGGGTACTAGATATATACTTGGAAGACTTTCATATTATTTGAGATGTACTTACTTATTATATTTAATGAGTTAGAGTTATATATTGTGTGGATCTTATTGGATGTATCTTCCATGTTTTGCACATTGTTACATAATATTGTATCATGGAAATTAATGGAAGTTGTTGGAAGTTTATCTTGTACTCTTTCGTTAGAATTGGGTTGTTTGTTTTGGTTAATACTTAAGGATTTTGAAGTTGTGTTTTGGAGGTTGTTATAGGAATTCAAGGTATAACAGCTGCAAACATAGATGAAGATGGCAAGAAATTGAAAACTTCTTGTGATTTGATTAAGTCTAGTTGTGAAGATGATCATGTTATCAAAGATTTTCAATCATGTATGTATCCTCTTGATGATGAAAGTGATTTCATAGATGTTTCTATGCCAAGTGAAAATGAACAATCATCATCCACCTCTAGTGTATTTCAGTCTATGAATAGTAATGAATTTTTTTTTTATGAATGCACACATGGACTTGATGACAAGGATGAGGGAAGTGGCTATTATGCTATTGTTGAAAGTGTTGATAAAAATTTTTTGTTTGATCAAATTAATCCTATACATGATCACATCATTCAAAGTAATTTTCAAGATTTAATGAGGAAACTTAGCCATGATAAGGAAATGTTGGGCACTAGAGTTTGTGTTTTAGATCTATTGTTGCCTAATTGGTGTAGAATACATGATGGACAACATTATGAGCTCTCTTGTCCAACATGTTTATCAACCATCAAGAAGGTATAAATGAAAAAATTAGATGATATGATAATTGCTCGAAGTGATGAGAAATCAAGTCAAGACTCTTCACCTCATGTATACATGTGTGGAATGCTTACAAACAAGGTATCTCCTAGAATTCAAAATGATGCTAAACTTGAAGATAATTATGATTCACTTATGGAACAGTCATTTAATGATGACTTTAGCATGCATGAAAGTCAATTTATAAGTGAAAATAAACAAGGAAAGCAAGATCATATGATTGATTTATCATCTAATTTTGAGGACAACTAGGATGAATGTACTTTAGTTGACTTTTTTGATGAAAATATGTCTGAAATTGATAATGTGAAACAACTTAATGGGTCTGATTTGATGGAAGAACAAGTTGATATTAGCTTGAAAAGTAAATCAAATTTTGGGACAATGAAGGACTCTTGTAGTTCAAATGAATAATATGAGTTTCAAATTGATTTTTCAGAGGAAAATGATCAAACAGATCTTACTATAACAACTCATTATCTGATGATGATCAGCTATATCATACTTGTAGCAGTGAAGAAGGTGAATTAAATGTTGAATCCAGTTGAGTATATTGATGGAAATCAAAAGAAACTTTTGTTGCAACATGAAATATGACCTTATTTAATTTGAGGAGGTACAAGAAGGTTTACAAGGTCATGTTGCTATCTAACTTCCTACATCATTCCAACATGAATAAGAAGATATATCAGGGGAGTATACTTATGCTTTAGATCATGATGATTCCTTTCATTTAATTGATTTTAGTAGAGTGGATTTGTGTATATCATGTTTGAATGATTCTAATCCTATTGATACACATGATGATTTTTTAGTTTGAAGAGAGTCGAATCTTTCATTGATATGTTGATTTGCCTAGTGCTAAATGCTACAATAGTTCACTAATGGATTATTTGATTATGATTTGCCTGCACATGATGCACGAGGGATGATACATCATGAGTCAGGACCTCTTGAAGGCGAGATAGTATTGGATGAGATGCAACAAGATGGTGAGATTACATTTTCAGCCAATGGTACTTTGAACTAGGTTGTATCTTTCATTTATTTATTGAGTTGTGATGCATATCATTTTGATTATGGGGATTGGGGTAAGAAAACATGCATTTGGATTAATCATGAATAATATGAATTGCCCTAATTACTGATTTTATATGACTTGTATCCTAAATATGAGCCTAGTTGCCTAAATCCTACATTTCAAAATCAAAGATGAATTTTCTAGACTTAGGACCTTGACAAGTAGCCTATTACTCTTACACACATTGAGAAATAAATCAAGAGAGAATGTTAATACCCATTGTCTTAAGCCTTTGTACATAGGTTTAGTTAATTTTAGTTTGGTTAATTAGCTATTGTTTCTACTTGATTTTGTTTAGTAGTTGGTTAGTTTTTACTTGTTAGTTTGTTGTTTTAGTTTTATTTTTTATTTTTTGGTTTTGTTTTACTTAATGTTGGGGTTTCTATTTTACCAAAAAAATTGACTAAAAGACTGTTGCGGGTGTTTGCAATGAGATTTTTCTAGATTATACTTCCTAATATTTCTTTGAGAAAATTTAGTTATGATTTAGGATTTCTGTAAACTCCATTTTTAGTGTTAGATGACATGATACTTATTCTTGGGAGATGAATCAATTGTTTGGTATTGCTTGAAGTGTTTTGAGATCTTATACATTTATACATTTTAACAATCCTTAAATAGTTATGTTTGTTTTTGTAATCTTGCATTAAGTGAAAAATCTAAAGGTTCCACCTTTGTTTCCATTTTGATTCCCAATCCAACAACAAGATCCATTGCTTGTGAGTCAAGAAAGTTCCAAAAATACACTTGAAATAATATTAGAAAAAAAAAGATGAAAGAGTGAACAGAAAAGAAAATTAAAATAAAAATAAGAAAAAATCAAATAGCTAGGTGATTCAAGTATCTCTACCAAGGCTATGGATGCCTAGATGGTAATAGAGTTTTACCTTGAGTGGGATCACAAAGACAACCTCATCAAGGCTATGGATGCTTGATTGATAGTAAAACAATGTCTAGGTAGTTCAGAAGGTGGGATTCAACTATTAATGTTGGAGAAATTGGATGACCTTAGTTACCTAGAGGAAGGAAATGAATACATATGCACACACTTAGATTTTTAAAACATGTAAGTTTGTGCTAGATTTGTTTTATTTTCCTTAACCTTGTGTTCATGTTTTTCTGGCATAATATTTAAGTGTAATAAGAGATTCTAATTTCTTAACTTGATTTTATCTTTGAAATACTTAAGAGCATTTCTCTAGTAGAGTTAGGTCCATTTGTTTTTTATATTAGTAAGTTGTAAACACGGGTGCAGGTCTCGATAACAAAAGCCCAGCAGGCAACAAAACAGGCCCAAGGCCACGAACATCACAGACATAGCAGACTAACAACCCAAGTTCATAACAAAATTATACAGAGTCCAAGACCATAAACATAAATTAAAGAAAAAACTAACTAAGCAATTATTTTAAGTCATCGTTAATCAACTTAAACATTTCTTCGTTGTCCTCAAATAGAGTATCAACACCATTGTTCCGATCCATCTACATAATAGAGAAGGTAGCAGCAGTCTTCTGAGAGAATTTCATGCACATGTTAACCAGTGCCTTAACTTTTCCCTCCATAGTAGAGAGGTGGGTCTTGACATCATCGAGCTCCAACTCCAGCTTCCTGTTACACACCTCCAATCTAGCACTCACCACTTCCTTTTCTGGAGTCTCCTGAACATCAATATCCTCAGGGTCAGTGTCATAGGAAGAGTTGTTCATGGATTCAAAATGACTAGCACCATCCTGCTCCTGCAGTGGAGTTGTCTTTACTTATTTTATTTCTATCTCCTCCTCAATATCCCCCTGTTCAAAAGCATAAGAATAGTCAACAATTTTCAACACTTGAGGTTTTCCGCCTACTAGCCTGGGTGACCTCCTAATACTCGGCCTTCTCACAGAGCTATCTTTTCCCACAACCTTCTCCTTAACAATCACAATGTCCTACTTCTTCTTCTCATCCTATTTGTCCATTCTTTCCTCAGCTTGTTCTTCATTCCCCTGCCCCTCAACACTTCTCCTACAACTTTTCTTTCTACTTTTTCTAGAGATGGAATTCACCCCTTTGTGTTTCTTACTACCCTAAATTGGTGGGCTATTATTTAGGTCACAGAGACCCTCCGCAGCTTCCTCACAAGACTAACCATGGGTTCCTTCCAACCCCACCTAAATTGAGGTCATCGGGGCCTGACCATAGAGTTGGGCCTTAGAATGAGAGGTGACCTTTAACATGGGAAGGCTAGAGCTAGGGGTAGTAGGACAAATACCATGAGGGTTAGCATGGGAATTAGGATCAGAATGGGCAGGCAATGGGGATTTTATTTTGGAGGGGTTACCAAACCTAACAGACAGGGGAACATTATCCTCAGATTCTTCATTGTTGCTATCATCCACAAGACTAGCCCTAGGGGATTTGGCAGGGCACAACGTGAGATGGTAGTGATACAAGTGGAAGATGAGGCCCTGTTGCAGAGGCATGGCTACCACCTCAGGATTTCCCTCACGGGCCTTCTTAGTTTGAAACACGGAGGACTTAAGGCTAGAGAGCAGGTAAAAAGGAAAGTTGACCAAGATTTTATGGTGGAAATGGTTTAACAACGCAAAGTGATAATGATAAAAACACCTATATCGACCTTCAAGGGTGAAAAACTTCATGATAAGAAAAAATACCTAATCCCAGGGGTTGATCAAGCTAGCACGTTTGAAGCCACCTTGGAGTCTAACCTGCTTCTCCCCTTCACGGTAAAACAACTTCAAACTTGCGGTATCTTGAACTTTTGTTTGCTTCTTGAACCTTTTCCCTTTTTGAAGTAGACCCGTAGCATTTGCAATAGACTCCTCCGAAACCACAAACTACACTCCTCCAACTTTCACCCTCCTGTTCACATCCCAAGATTCAGCAAATTGGGTGGATAAATTTTTGTCATAGCCATTCAAAAACTCAGGAAAAGGAGTCACCCTGCCTTCATAAGTGATGCTCCAAACTTGCAAATCCTCCCTAAATTCCCCACACATCGTAGGTTTAGTCCTCACCTTCTCACCACCTATTTTCTTGAACAAACACCTCTCAAAGCAAGCAAATTAGTTGCAAGGAATGGAGAAGCATAGAGTTGGTTAGAATAATCTAGAATGATAATCATAAAATTTTAAACCAGCTCCTCTTCTTGAATTTCCAAGTATGTCCTTCCCAATCCCGAGTGCATTCAAGTCATTATTTTCTTCATTAAGCGGCTCGTACAGGCTCGTCGCATCTAGTTCATTCAACCGGGAGTGAAAAGACCTTTTAAGTCGGCATTGCCATCTAACACGTGGCTTGCTGAGTTATCCAAAGTCCATATGGGACTCCATAGTCCACCTCACCTAAAGCAGTTGAGTAGAAAGCCTTCTGACGTCATCGATGATATGTCACTTCAAGACATAAGGGGAGTCTGAGAAGACTTCGCCCAAAGAAATACAAATTATGATTATAGCCATGAAAAATTAGCAAGGTGCCTCATTCAGAATGCTAACTTTAACATTCGAGGGAAGACTATCAATGTTTTTCCAACATATTAAGGAATTAAGACTAATCTCTAGATTCGCCATGAGGTCAGCAATTCTATTGCCTTCCCTATATATATGCATTACTTCCCAACATTCAAAACTTAGAAGAAGGGTTTTGATATCCTCAACAATATTTTTGATCTGCTAACCCACCCTAGCCCTCCCTTTAACAGCTTCAACGACAAGCTTAGAGCCTCCTTCCACAACTAGCTGATTGATACCTAAAGCTAGGGCAATCTTAATACCCCAGAGGAGTGTTGAGGCCTCCGCCACATTATTAGTGCTTTCTCCCAGTCCCCCCGTAAAAGCAGCCAAGAGGGCCCCCTTATTTGACCTTATAACACCCCCACCACTTGCCACCCCTGGGTTGCCTTTAGTAGCATCATCGAAGTTGAGCTTAGACCAACCAGATGGGGGTGGGGACCATTTAGTGCTAGCCTAAGCTCTTCTCTTACTATCATCCACCCTGCAAATGCTTATTGGGATGGTCCATTGATTTATGATACTAGTTTCCACATCATTGGGAGGAGTTTCAGCCTCTTTTAAGGTGTTGTTAGTGATGTTGTCCTGCAAAAGTTTGGCAACTGAACAAAACACTTCCTTAGGTTCTCTAAACTTCTCATGAAAAAGCCTATTATTCCTCTCTTTCTAGAGGCCCCATGACAAAATGGGAGGAACCTGGGCCCAAATTTCCTTGCAAATAGGGTTGGAGAAAGGGGAGTGCCAGGACCTGACTAGGGCTAGTAGGTCTTCACTCAAACACCAAGGAATTCCAAGAATATTCATAGAAAGGCACTAGACCTCCTAGGAGAAATTGCAGTGCAAGAGGCTATGAAAGATAGTCTCATCATCTTTCATGTAGAGAGCACATCTATTGGGTATTTGAAAACCTTTAAGCCAAAGATTATCAATGGTCAGGGTTTTATTTTGCACCGCCAACCACCAGAAGTGGTTGATTTTCAGTACAAGATTATGGTTCCAGACTTTCCTCCATAAGTTATCTCCAATTTGAGGCATAAAGAGATTATAAACAGATTTAATAGTAAAACATCCAGTTTTCTCTTTAGCCCACAACAATCTATCTTTTTGAGGGAATAGGAGAATTCTACATCCTTTCAGAGAAAGTTGGGCCTCTTCAGCAATCCTTATAAGATCAACCTGACTTTGGTAGCAGTCAGACAACTATTTCCACTCCCTTTTGCAAGGAAGAAAATAGTCACGAGCCAGCCATTGTTCCAAACAACAGAGCCTTTAGGGAATTCAGAAGTATGTAAGAGGTCCTCAGGAACCAAATTCCTGAAGTATTTAGCTCTCATGATGCTACCCCACTCCTTGCCCCCGGCTAAAAGGTTCCAACCAACTTTGGAAATAAGAGCCTTATTAAGCAAATTCATCTTTCTTATCCCCAATCCCCCTTAGAGCTTCAGTCTACACTCCTTATCCCATCCCACCAGAGCCAGACTCTTTTTACTTTCCATTCTAGTCCATAAGAAGTTCCTTTGAATTTTTTCAAACCTCTCAGCCATATATTTGGGAATTTTGAAGAGGGACAAAAAGTAAACAAGAATACCTTGAAGAGATGACTCAATGAGCTGATATTTCCCTACCTGGCTTAGTAATTTGCCTTTCCACCCTGCCAACTTCCTCTATATCCTTTCCAAGATAGAGTTCCAATAATCAATAGAGACATCTTTCACCATAAAAGGGATCCCTAGTTAGATACCAGGGAGCACTCCCACAGCACACCCAAGAATCCCCATAATCTTTTGTTGAAGCACAAAAGGGGTATTGAAGAAGTATACCTAAATCTTATCATAGTTGATGCATTGGCCAGCTGAAGTAGCATAATCTTGTAGCACTTTCTTCCACTTCCTAGCCTCAACCACTGAAGTCGATCCAAATAGGATGGTCTCATCCACAAATTGTTGAATAGCTACTGGAGCAGCTGTTGAAGCTGGTTTAACACCTTTGATCTCTCTAGAGTTTAAAAGATTAAGGAAGCATCTACTTAGGACCTCGGCCATAAGAATGAAAAGGTAAGGGGACAAGGGGTCCCCTTGCCTAAGACCCCTACCAGCATTGAAGAATCCCCTGAGAACACCATTCGCCAAAATGAAGAATTTGACTAAAGTGACACAAACCTTAATAAGCTGCAAAAATTTTCCTTGGAAGCCCATTTTCTCTAGAATTTTAAATAGGAAATCCAAAGCAACTCTATCATAGGCTTTTGAGATGTCAAGTTTAAAGGCCATTCCTAGGATTTTGCTTCTTTCCATGGAGTGGATAATTTTATGAGTTGAAATGGCCGCATCAGCAATCTGTCTACCTAGCACAAATCCCTTTTGGCAGTTATTGATAAGCCTGTTAAGGATGGGTTGGAGTCTGGACACTAAGATCTTAGAAAAAATCTTGTAGACAGTATTACAAAGGTTGATGGGTCTAAAGTCTCCCATACACATAGGATCTGACTTTTTAGGAATAAGAGCAATAAAAGTATGATTAAGTTGCTTTAGCAGCTTACCATTCCTGAAGAAATCCCTTGCTGCACCAGTAACATCTTTACCCATAATTTCCCAATATTCCTAAAAAAAAAAGCAGGGGGAAAGCCATCAGGCCCAGAGGCCTTAAAAGTACCCATTGAGAGAAGACAGGCACGAACTTCCTCCTTAGTAATCATTCTGCCAAGTTGAGCATTATCCTCCTCGTTCAAAAGAGTAGGAATGATATCAATGAGCTCCTAGCTGATCCTACAGTCTTGAGCATTCAAAAAGTTTTGAAAATAAGAAGCAGCCACCTACCCAATCTAAAAGTCTGAATCAATCATAAGTCCCCTATCATCCATGAGCTTTGTTATTATATTTCTTTTCCTGTGCTTCATTGTAGACTGATGAAAGAAAGAAGTGTTCCTATCCCCCTCTCTTAGCCACTGCACCCTAGACTTCTGCTTCCAGTAGATTTCCTCCTTCATAAGCATCTCTTTCCATTCACCTCTCAAAAGTTCTTCTTCCTTAGCTATTTCCTCCAAAATGTCACCCTCCTCAACCCTCTTTTGCAAATCCCCAAGCTTAGCATTAATTCTCCTTTTATTATCAAAAATATTCCCAAAGGTGAACCTGTTCCACCCTTTAACCTTTTTCTTAACCAATAGCATCTTTTGCGCAAGTCTAAACATAGGAGTACCTTGGACATCCACCTTCCACCATCTAGCTAAATTATCCTTAAAATATGGGTGTTTGGTCCACATAATCTCAAACCTAAATGGATAGGGGCCTTTACCATCCACACCTCTCCATGAAAGGAGGAGGGGATTATGGTCTGAAATAGTTTGAGGTAGGGCATCTAAAGTATGAGTACTTATGAACTCCTAGTCAGAAGAGACCAAGACCCTATCCAACCTAACTTGAATCAAATTTCTCCCCTTTCTCTAATTAGACCAAGTAAAATGGTTATCTTGAATATCAAGATCCATGAGACCTTCTTTATTAAGGAAATCAGTCAGGTCCATCATGTTGTCAGTGTAATCCAGGATCCCACCACTCTTCTCTGAGGGGAATAGAGGAGTGTTGAAATCACCAACCAACATCTGACAGCTAGAGGGGTCACTAGAAATCAAAGAGGATAGAAGGCCCCACAACTCTCTTCTTGGGCCCCTCTTATTAGGAGCATATATATTAACTAGGTTCCAAGATTTGTTGTTAGACTCGATTCTGACCGCCAGAAATTTTTTATTCTTTTCAATGACCCTTCCTTTGACAACTTTGTTTTCTACATAGTAGTTATACCCCCAGAGGCACCATAGGCATCACAAATAAAGTGTTTAGCGTTAGGCCACACACTCATTGCAATAGCTTGGAATCCATCACTTTTCATGTTGACTTCTTGGAGCATCAGAATGTCGATCTTGTTATCATAAATACAGCTCTTAACTAAGAACTGTTTGTGGGGACTATTAAGCCCCCTTATATTCCACGAAAGGATTCTCATTTGTTTGGGGCCTTCTTGGAGCCAATCTCCAAGGTCCTCTGTCTTCCCATTGCAATGTCCTTATTAATTGCTTTCTGTCTAGTCTCTCTTTGAGACGGTCTATCCTGCTTAGTATCAACCCTTACATTTAGGATCTTCTTCAAGTGACCTTCGCCTTTCCTTCTAGAAATGGTCCAACCTTCTGAGTCAGTGACACTGGAACTAGCTCCAGGAGTAAGGGTGAGGGTTTTGCTACAAGGAGAGGACACACCCAGGCCAACATCGCAGCCATCGATCGGATTACTAGGGTAATCACCACCCTTAGTCATTGAAGGGTTGTCCAAGACAAAGGGCTTCTCTTTTTCCAAAGGGTTGTCCAAGCCAAAGGGCTTCTCCTTTTCCACCAAGACTTCTTTTTCTGGGATTGCTCCATGATGAAACTCTGCTTCTTCCAAACCATCAACCAATAGGGTAGAGCAGTCCCCCCACTAGAATGGGGGATAGCCTCCGGTACCACCATGGTGGGGTGGCCCGGACTCTTTGAAACCTCCAGAAGAAGGGGACCCAATTATTCAACCTTATCCTTGACAACATTACCAATTTTAGGAGAATTTATTATATTCAGTAGATCATCCCTAAAGGGATATTCTTCCTCAGTATCAGTAGCCTGAGCCTCGGGAATTGGGGAAGGCTTTTTGGCCTTACACTGCGAGACCAGATGTCCCTTCTTATTATAGTATTGGTTAAAGGTGGTAGAGTTTTCATAAATAATGGGTTGAACCTAATGACCAAACTTAGATTCCAAAATAATATTGTTTGAAAGAACTTTGTTAATATCAACGCTAACACAAAACCTAGAAAATACTAACCTCAATTTGCTTCTAGTGGTACTATCAAGCGTTATGAAATGCCCAAATGTATTGGCAATCCAAATAAAGATCTCTTCATCCCAATACTCCAAAGGGAGCCCTGGGAGTCTGACCCAAACCGGTGCAGATTTATTGAGATTAGCAGCAATATCAAAGCCTGGTTTCCATTTGCAAAGGGACAAGCTATGCTTTCCATACATCTAGGCCCCCTTGCTAAAATAGAGGCAGTGTCTTCTCTAGCCATGAATTTGAAGAGAAACGTCCCTCCAACCATAGCACCCACAGTAACACTTCCTTTCACCTTCCATTTGGCAGTCATCCATCTCTTAACCGCATCAATGTTGGGTCTGAAGGAAAAGAACTTTCCCACCAGAGCATTCTCCATAGTGGAGACAACTCTTTCCACAGTAATATCTGGGAGCACAATTGCCGACCCGTCTACCATAACACGAAATTGAGGGGAAGCTTGCGGGCCCTCCGGCTCATCCCCTAAAAGGGAATTTTTCCAGGCCTTGGGGCCAGACTCCTTGTCCTGCAGCGTGTGAGCAAAGGACACAAAGTCCTTGTCACCAGACATGTGACTAGAAAGGTCCTTGCTACTGTCAATAGAACCTGGTACGGACTCTACCCCCGAAGCAAACCTCGGGCAGCCCCAATCTTAGGGGTTCGGGGGACCCCCGGTCCCTTGCAGCCATGGGAAATTCAAATTCGAGTTCAAATTACAGAGAGGTGGGAAACAATTGCAGAGTGCTCAGAAAGAGAATTGGAGTTACAATGTTGAATTGTTAGGTCCATTTGTTGTGCCTTGCATACACACCCCATTTTTCTTTTGGAAAAATATGTAACTTCTTTTTGTTTTTGCTTAGGTTTAGTTTTCCTATTTGGTTTGCTTCTTCTTTCCCTTTCTGTCAAAGTGAAGTGTATTCTATGTTTTGAATGGCTATGGATTAATTCGTTAAGTGCCTAGATTGTTTGAAAAAGGTTAAGTATATTTTTCTTTGTAAAATATTGAGTGTTTTTCCTTTTTGCAAAATAGTGGAGCTTTGACTTGCTACTTGGTCATGTTGCTTGGTCATTTATCCTATCTACTTGATTTTTTTCTGCAAAGTATTTTTGTAAGTGTTAAAATGGCTTGTATAAATGTTTGTAGAATCTTGACGTGGTACCAGATGTATCATTTTTCTTCTTCTATTAAATCTTCCATCGTCTTCAAATTTCCTACAAGGTGTTTTAATGTTGAAAGTCCTTAAAAAATTACTTTGTAGCATTTTGTGTTGGTACAAGATATGTCAGAATTGTCTTTTGCATCCAGATCCCCTTATCGATTTCACAAGTTTCCTTTTATGAGTAAAATGATGTTGTATTTTAAAAAGAGCTAAGTTTTAAATGTATTGCACTAGGTCAATTTTTTGCAAAACCTAAGAAATTTGAAAGTTGTGTTGAATTTACAAAGTTTAGTTTTGCGAGATTTTTTGAGGACACTAGAACTTTTTAATTGAAACTTTGACATCAATTCCTTGATTTCCCTGCATCTCCATTTAAATGGTTTGATAAACAAAATGTATTGAAAATCCCAAAAGGTTGATAAGTTGTGAAAATGGGGTTTAGGACTGGAATGCTTAACCTTCAAAAGTCACATCCAAAAGTATGGAAAATCCCTGCAAAACTCAAAACTTAGCAAGAATACTAAAAACAATAGTTGCGAGATTTTGGTCTAGAAATAGAATTTAAAATGTTGTATTCATATCCAGATTAGTTCATATTCTCCGCAAGAGGTTCAGTTACAAGATTCAAAGGGTTGCAGGATTTTTGGAGGAGACTGGAACTTTAAAATCTAAATTTGACATCCAATCCTCTTTGATTTTCCTACGTTTTTTGTTAAGAAGATTGATGTTGAAAATATTAGAGGGTTTAGTAAGTTACAAAAATTTAATCTAGGACCAAATTTCCTAGATTTCAACGATCCATATTCGGTAGTTTAAACGATTCTTGCATTCATAACTTTAGTTGTGAAATCTAAAGACTTAGTGATGGGATTTTCATGTGGAAGTAAAATATCAATTGTGTATCCATGTCTAGATCACCCCACATTCTCCACTAAAAAATCATCCCTAAAACATCAAAGATTGGAGAATTTTGGTCTAAAATTGAAACTTGATTTTTTAGATGGCATCCAGAACTCATTAGTTTTCCCGCATCCTGTTCATTTTAAAGAAAATATTTAAATTGATGCACTTAGTAAAATTTTTTAAGGAAGTAATTTTGCAAATTTTTTGTAGATAGAAATACATTTAAAATCGACTCTTTCACTCCCCGTCCTATTATATTTTCTCACAAAGTTTTGAAACTTCAAAATAGTGAAATAAGAGCAAAAGGTGAAGATGAAGATGCAGAATTTTAACTAGTAATCAAATATTGCAATAGAAAATATGAAATCAGATATCCCTGTTTGATCCCACATTTTACTTGAGTGAGTCATTTGTTCATAAGGTTGGAAATATGCATGATTTTCTTGTGGAATTTTTTGTTGTTGTAGGATATGTTAAGTTGAGAGATTATATCCAGTCCTTTATCAAGTTTTCGCAAATAGTATTTTACAAAGAGTTTAGATTAAATTTTAGTTTTTACAAAACTTTTTCTTACTGTAGGATGTTTTAAATTGATAAAGTGATATCTATTTCTATATCATTTTTTCACAAATTGCAATTTATAAAGGATTTATCTTAAAGTTTGATTTTTTGTGGAATTTCTTTGAACCGGAAGAGTTTTAAATTGATAATGCGATGTTTGATTATATGTCATTTTTTTCGCAAAATGTAGTAAACTGTTTAGAGCTCAAAAGTTTTGAGATTTTAAGATTCTAATAATTCTTTTGGTCTTGGAGGGTGATGTCCAGAGCATAGAAGATGAAATTCAGAGAGCTAGAAAAAGATCAAGTAACCATTGAAGACATTTCTGATGGAGAAGAGGGAGGCAGATGAAGATGTTCGCTAGCTACTAGAATGTGTCGCCTTTTCATATTTGCAAGGATGACTTTTCAAATTGAGCATTTAACCTAAAAATTTGTGCTACGTTATCATTATATAATTTTTATAAAATATTGTTGAACAAGGTCAACCTACCTTGAGAATTGTAACATTTTTCTAGGCATTAGATCTTGGGTTAGTTAGAAATGGACAATGAATATTATTTTGGAATTTAAAATTTAATGCTTTGTAATCTAGGTCTTTTGTTGTAAAGTAATCTTAGCCATTCATTTTCTAAGTAAGTGTGTTGCCTTCTCCTATAAATGACAATCACTTCTCTTTTTACAGGGATTGGGTTGGTTGGTTGGTTGGAAATTCTTGATATTAGTCAAACTTTTGAAATCAATACAAGTTTGTTTCATAGTTTCCAAACAAATTAGTTGGTTGGTTGGAAATTGTTAATATTGGTTGAACTTTTTATAATACCAAATTTACTTCATGGTTTCCAAACACCAAGTATTTTTCTTATATTTTTAGTAGCTAGTTTGATGAATATCTGATGAATTTGTGAAGTGTTTATACGTTGGTGATATGTTGATTGTAGATTACTTTGTGTGGTTAGCTTGAGCATCTTTTTCTTTCATATTGTGGAGAATCTTGTTTGTATGCGCTAGTAATTGAGTGTTTAATGAAGATTTGCTTCATGATTTGAAAATCCCCCATTTGAAGATTATACCTTTTTGAAGCTTGAGTGTTGGTTTCTTATGTCAAATCATGTTTGTAAACTTGTCTATCCATTGTTGAGGTTGAGTGTGGGAAAAATATTGAAATGTTAATTTTGTTTCTCTAACCCTTCTCTTTCTAGCCCTATCTTTTACATTTTTTTTAGATTTAGTTAGAATATAATTTCCTAACTTGCATATTGTTGTTATAGATTTGATATTTCATGAATACAAGTTGATATATTATTGGTTATAGGATGAAATGTTATATTTTATTGCAACATATGTTTAGGATTAGTTCTCTTATTAATTGATAAATCTGAAAACTAATTGTTTATGTGTAATTTAACCCTTGTTTGTGTTTAAAAATTTGTCCAAATCTTTAAGTCCCTTTGTGTAAAAAACAAAGTATATCAACTACTGAGTTATCTTGTAAGGTCAAGACGTGGTTGGGAGAGATCTTGGGGTAGTCATTTTCTATTGTTTAGGATTTGATTTCTTTTAGGAGAGATAAAGTACTTAGTATTTTATCTAAGTTGAGCAATGTGCAAAAACCACCATCAACACACCTTATTCTTTGGTTTATGGTATGGAGGCTATAATGCCTCTTGATCTTGAGATTTCATCATTGCGTGTTTCCCTTTGTGGAATTATTGATGATTATACATATTGAGAGCACCATCTATAAGAGCTTGAAACCCTTGATTGGAGATGAGTGAACGGATTAGATAACTTACACATATACCAAAGACAATTAAGAAAGACATATAATAAAGGAAGCATCTAATGATACTTTCAAATTGGATATGTAGTCCTTCATGCAAATTCAAATAATCCAAATGATAAAAGGGAGCTAAGAGGCAAGTTTAGACCTATTTGGATTGGTTTGTTCATCATTACTTCCAAATATGACACTAGTGCATTTGGCCTTTCCACTATGGATGGAAAATTGGTGAAAGAGTTTATCAACATTATGCACTTGAAACAATATTACTATTATGAGCCTCATTGTGCTAATCTACCCATCTAAGGGGTATTTTGCTATACAAATGCTTTAATGATCATATTTTTACATATTCATTCTTTGTGCTCATGCTTACCTATTAACATTATTACACTATGCTCATGAGCTTACATTGATACATTTTTTGAGTTACATTGGAAAGACACCATGCATTCCCCCTTTATATTTGAGCTATCATTGCCATAGCTTTCCAAATGCCTTCACCCTTTATATTTGAGCTACCATAGCCATAGCTTTGCACATGGGGGACAACATGTCTTCCCTCATGTATTGTTCCTTCACAAACATATCTTTATATTCAAGGACTATATGATCTAAAATCGGCTCACACAATATTGTTCTCATTAATTAGATGACGTGGCAACTCACTATTGCGAACATGGCAAAATTTAATTGTGTTGTTTGTTTTGTTGATTGCTTGGATATTTGGCTTGGTTATTCTAGTTTGATAGTTGTTCTTGTGATGATTGCTTTGATCTTGAAAGTGCAATGTTGGTCACTGGCTTCATTTGGCCCTTGCATTGTAAAAATAAATGTTTTTGTTATTTTGTTTATTTTGGACATTTTTGGAGGTTTTCAAATACAATAGAATGAAATCTAAATGAATTTGTTTTGGTCATTTTTGCCTTTTTAATGAACTAAACTAATTTATCAAATCAACCAATAATTGTTGGAAATATATTACATCTGTAGTATATAGGTTAATATAAATAAATAAATATTGTTAGATTAAATAAATAATATTATTATTGGGTGTGTTAGTTAATAATTAATTTGAAAGTTAGTTGTCAAGAATAGTTTCCCGTAGGAAAATTAAAGTTTTTGTATGGAAAAATAAAGGCTTTATAAGCCATTGCAAATCAATGTAAAATCACTACGTTGAAATAAATACAATCATATATTTACCTTTATGTGTGCAATAATGTAATCTAGAGTTTTAATTTTGTTTGCTCTATATTTCGCATGAATGAAGATCCTATCCTATAAAACCATGAAGAAATGGCAATAATGAGAAGTTGTCAATGTATGGAAGTGTGTGACCGTGTGAATAGCGATGGAATGGGAGTGTAGAGGCAATGAAGAAGAAAATTCTTTTCAAAGATTGAACATAGAAGAGAGGGTTCTTTGTGTGTTGTTGTGTGAACAAGAGAAGCTACATCCAAATTTAGTCTTCAACAAATCCATAATTTCATTCTAAGAGAATTCATGCCAAAGGTATTCAACATACAATGTTTGATCTGTTGTGTTTGGCATTGGATTGGAGTGCAAATTGTTTGCTTGGTGTTTAAATAGTTTTAGAAGGCATTGAAATATATGTTTAAATTTCCCTGGCGTGTAAAAGGCATGGAAGTCTTTTGTTTTTTTGTTGAAGGCATTGGAATAGTTGTTGTTTGGTAAAAAATGTTGAAAACAATTAATGGGTTGCAAGAATAAGGCGGTTGCAAGAATAAGGCAGTTGCAAGTGCATCATATGTTGTGTTATGTATACCAAAGTTTATGCAAAGATTAGAGTATGATTTATAATAGAATTATTGGAGTTATAAGGATTTTTTCTTTTGAGAATTTCTTTTTAATCGGGGCATGGCATTTTTAATTATGGCAGCAATGGAAGGATCAACTTGAAGCATGTGAATGGTTTTATGTTAATGTTTTATTTATATTCAAAACTTACTGCTGACAAAATATGTGGTTTGGATATATTTTTATTACAAATTTAGTTGAATATTGGGGATATAAGTAGATTTTGTTATGTAATGGGATGAATATGGATGTTTCCAACTAATGTTAATTGTTTCGTAAAAGAGTGAATTTTTATAATGGAAAAATTAATTACTATTGCTAAATTTGAGGGCACAATTTTTATACATGGCAAATAAAGATGCAGTTGCTTCTAATTGAAGAGGATTTATGGGATATTGTGATTAGAAACCCAAAAAAACTACATGATGTAGATGAAGCAACAAAATAGACATTCAAAGATCGCAACACAACAACATTTATTGGTTTTGGATTATTAGATGCATACTTGCATCACATTGATATTTCAAAAATGTCAAAACAATTTTGGGAAGGTCTTAGTACATTATTTGGCTCTCAAGCTTCTAGTGCCAAGATGTCAATCAAATAGAAACTCTTCAGCCTAAAGATGAATGAAAAGAAAAGTGTTGTGCAACACATCAGCATGTTTCAATCTCTTCTAAATCAACTTGCTAGTATAAATTCTAAGGAATTGAAGATGATGATGCTAAAGAAATTTTATTGAGTAGTATGCATTCAAGTTTTGATCATGTTGTATTTACATTAAAGAAAATTAATCCCAATTTTGAAACTATGATTTCCTCCTTGATTGATGAAGAAATTAGAGTTAATAAAAATCATTCGATTATTGAAGAAATTGTTTTGCTTGTCAAGAAGAAGTCTAACATTTCAACATGGAAGAAGAAAGACTTCAAATGCTACTATTGTCAGAAAAATGGACATGTCCAAATAAATTGCATTCAACATGCCAAGGATCTCATTGATGAGAAGTTGACAATTAAAACTCTCACTACAGCTAAAAGTGAGATAGAAGATTGTGGTTTTGCAATACATAAGGAAGACTCTCTCCACCATGACAACGAGGAGGAATATATTTTTTAAGGACTAAGCACAAGATCATATTAGAGGCTGGAGGCACTGGAGGCTGGAGGTATATTATCATCTCGAGCTATCTTCTCACTCAGAGATGATACTTTGCATGAGAAGCACAAGTTTCATTTTGAGTCCCTTCATGGAGTGAGGGCTTGGCAATTCTTGGCAATACTTGTGGATGGTGTAATCTCTAAAATAGGGTGGGGTTAGTGTATCTACATTGGTGTAGTTCCCTTTGTACACCCGAGGAGGTATTTGGTTCTCATAGCATTGGAGAAGGGATATTGACACTTTCAGAAGAAGGTGGACTCTTAGAGGAGAATTTTTCTCTCATATGCAGATACTAGAGGAGAGATTTTGACACACTTAGAGGAGTGACAAACTTTCAAAGGAGAGTTGTTCTCTCATTGTGCATGGAGGATGGGATGATGTTCTCTCATGTGGTACAAAGGATTTGCAATTTTTTAAAGTCAAGACATTCGTTGATGGGATCAGTTTGGTGTGCCCTAGGTGAGTGAGGAGATTTGGTGGAGGTGCTTCATCAAGTTTCCAAATGGACTATTGTGTTCAGTCCATGCAGTGTTTCATCCTTTGTTCAGATTGATGTAATAAGGGGGGAATGTGTTGGCAAGAGACACATTGTAGCTTCATGATTGTTGTCATTGATGGCAACAAAGTTCATCCCACACATTCGCAGGACATGGTGTTCCTATACCAGAAGTCAGATTGAAGAGTGTTGTGGTCCGGTAAGCAAGAACAGAGTATGTGGCAAGGTCTGACAGTCAGGTCCAGATCTCTCAGAGGAAATATCTTTTGAAAGTACGGACTTGGGGAAGTCAAGAGGAGTACCTTGACTGATAGATTCCAGGAATTGAGCCTCCTGTGATGCAAGAGTAAAGAGATATAAGTATTCAAGTATTGGGGTTCGGTTTGGTAGAACAGACAAAGGAAGAACTGACAGGTAGAGCATCAAAAGTTATTCTGGATGAGATGCTGATGGTGATAAAGATTCTTAAGGTATCATTCATGATTGGCCGACTTGTTAGATGACTTCTATAAGTTTCTTTTAGATCTACATCACTTGGTAAGCAAGGATTCAGCCGACAGACTAGAGTTTGGGAAATATTGACTATTCCGGATGCTGACTAGAAAGAGGATGAAATCCCTTGTGCGGATATATATATACCAGATGGATTTCGATGAAAAGGTGTGTGTGTGTGGTGTTAAGTGTAAAGAAAAGTAGAAGAGCAGAAAGAAAGCAGTAAGGAAGGTCCGGTATGTGAAAGGACAGCAGAACAAAAGAAGAGGAAGGATGAAGTGCAGCAGATCAGTTTACTGAGCCTAACCAGAACTGAACTCCAGCATGTGTGGATGCTTCTCATCAGTTCAAGTATCTTATTATTCCTCTTACAACTTGTAGACAGTGAGTCTCTTGTGAGCAGTGTGCTCGGGCAGTGAGCCCTAATTGGCAAGTGCCATTTTGTATTTCTATTCTTCTAATAGAGAATACAATCTTGGGTTAATCACCCCATGGTTTTCTCCCCTAACAAGGTTTCCACGTCAAAAATATTGTGTCATGTGTATTTCCATTTCATGGTTATGTTTGCTTATTTGAATTGATGTTGCATTAATTATTAAGAAAGTTCAGAAAGTTGAAATAATTAAGATAATTGATTCACCCCCCCTCTCAGTTATCAACAGAATGTTGGAAATATATTACATCTATAGTATATAGGTTAATATATAAATAAATATTGTTAGATTAAATAAATAATGTTATTATTGGATGTGTAAGTTAATCATCAGTTTGAAAGTTAGTTGTCGGGAATAGTTTCCCATAGGGAAGTTAAGATTTTGTACGAAAAATGAAAGGCTTTATAAGCCACTACAAATCAATGTAAAATCAATATGTTTTTTATTAATATGGTCAAACAGGTTTTGAAAGGGGACCCCAAAACCCTTTACAACAAGAAGCAAACAAAAAGCAGAATGCCAACCGACAGCCAACTATAAGCTACCATAACAACTAAAGCATAGAAAGAGTAGCCAAAAAGAGAATAGACAGAACTAAGCTACTTCATCTTCTTGAGAGTCTCAGTAGCTTCTAATTCCTGTTGATAAAATTCCTTGTGCATTTTGGCAAATTCCATGAGCTCTTTCTTTTCAACTTGAAACTGCTTTTTGTTTTTCCCCCTTGTACAGGTTGAAGGTCCACCAGTGTCCTCAGTAGCCACCTGTTTACCAGTATTTTTCATGCCATCACCCTTATCCTAAATACTCAGTTCTTCAACATTCATGATGTCTTCAGTATTGAAATCCTTGAAATACTCTTTTTTAAGCTCCTTCAGCTTCTCAGTCAGCACTCTCATCCCGTTAAGGCTGTTATGAATGGTAAGTTTGTTGATGTTCATGATTTTTTCTAAGTTGTTGTTCACCTCAATGATCTTCTCCTCAAGGTACTGGACCCTAGTGTTAAATTCTTCTCTCATCCTGTTCAGTTCACGGTCCATTTCCTCCATTTTAGGAATAGCCTCCCAGTTTTTGAAGATTAAGGTGTCCTACTCAACAGTAGTGTTGTTACCTCTTCCCAAGCTTTCCTGCATCAGATGGAGCTTGATATTGATTCTATTAATTTCCAGGAAGAACCACTTTGGCATTTTATGCTATGAGTTAATTGCACTCTTAACCAGTTTGAAAACCTCCTTGACTTGATCTCTGTTTCTCGCCTGGGCCAACAAGTCGTCAAAATCCTTGGGCAGATTGCTCGAAGGATCGTTGATTTTAGGAAATTTGAGGCCTACACTAGGGTCGAGGATATGCATAGTCTTGCCCTGAGTTTCCTCCGCCCTAACATAAACCTTCTCAGACGGCTTATCCCTAATCCTTTGCTTTGGCTTGGTCCCCTATTTTTGAGAAGCACAACCAGCATCCTGAACAATTCCCTCATCACCAATATCTTTCTCCATGGGTTTTTTGCCTTTCTTCACAGGAGTGGGGGTTTTCCTCTTCAGAGGCATAGCCTTCTTGACTTTAATCTCCTTGACAGAAGTGTCAAAGTCATCACCTGTATTAAACCCTTCAGACCAAGAGATGTTACCTTCCCTCTTCTAAGTTTTTCTCCTCTTTCTAGAGGACTCCGCCTCACTATCCTCGTCTTCATCAACCGAATTCCACTCCTCATCCTCAAAATCAGTCTCCTCTTCACTTGACACCACACAACCCTTTCTCTTAGCACTATGTTTTTGTTTTAGCCCTTTTTTGGGAGTGTTACTCTTCATGTGTTCCATGATAAGTAAAATGAGGCTCTCATGCAGAACCGAGAATTTAGGGTTTTTTCTATTTTCTTTTAAACCAAACTACAGAGACGAAAGCAAGTAGTAGGGGAAAGAAACCAACATACCATGGCGGAAGTGATTCAACAAGTTGAAGTGGTAACTGTAGATAGCCACGAACCTCCCATCCAGAGTTACATATCTCATAATTACCTCGGCCACCTCTACCCAGATGGGCTTAATGGAAAGACGATTATAACCTCTAGTCTGAAACTTAACCAACTTGTCCCTTTTGTTTCCTTTGAAGAAGTTATTTAGGGATTCCTCACTTTGTTTCCTCTTGCAGAAGAATTTCTTCCCTCTGGTAGAAAGGCCCATCACCATGGCAATAAGGTCTTCAGTTATAGCTAATTCCCACCCATATGCCATAACCTTCTTGTTCTTGTAACCTTTGATGAACAGAGCAGTCACATTAGGGTTGGCTCCATGGAGATTTTCCATAAACAGAGTGAACCCTCCCACCTCTAGGATACTCCAGACTTTCTGCTTCTACCTAATCCCCTCACACGACGAAGGTTCAACCTTGTTTCTATCTCCCCCCAATCAATATGTTGAAATAAATACAATCATATATTTACCAAGTTATGTGTGCAATAATATAATCAACAATTTTAATTTTGTTTGCTCTATATTTCTTAATTATAATAATCAAATAGTTAACTAAGTCTGTTAACTTAATAAATCAACTAAGTAATCAAATTCGATCAACTAATGCAAGTTTTAATTGATCTAAATAAAAGAGAGTTTCTTTTTTGTGTTTTTTGCTTTTATGAAGCAAAATGCCATTAATTGTCTATGAGTTGGAAACTAACTTTGAAATCAAAATCCTTTTGAAAAATTGAATTTAATGAAAAATAAACAATTCCTTCCTTTAATCTTTCAAAGCAACAATACAAAACAATGATAGAACTTTTCTTTCTTGCAAATGGAAAAATAAACAAACAGTGTTGAAATCCTTCCTTTTTTCTTTGAAATAATTGCAATACAATAATAAAAATGGAAGGTTTTTCTTCTTTTCCACAGAACTTCCAATAATAGCAAACAAAAGACAAAGAAATAAGAAGCAAGTTTGGGATCCATTTCTCTTCTTCAATCAAAGATGCAAGCAATAACCTTTCTTTTGTTGTTTTTTAAATCTTTCTGTATGTGTGAGTTTGTCTATTTGAATGTATAAATTGTTGATATAGATGTGAAACATTGTCCTTTTTTTATAACAAAGTTGAAGCTTTTAATTCAATGTTTTCAAAGTGCTTTGAAGCGAAAAGAGAAAATCTTTTAACTAGTATTTTTAATATACTTTGAAGAAAAAAGAGAAGCTTTTGGCCAATATTTTGAATATGCTTTGAAACAAGAACAATGGAAATATTTTCTTAATTTGATCAACAATAAAAGTAGTTCTAAAACCATACAAATAAATTTCCTATAATCTAAAATTCACTCTAACCTTTCCAACCTCTTTCACAAACAACAAGCAATCTAATTAACCAAATAAATCTACTTTAAAATAAAATGAATTTAAACTAGAACACCCAAAACTGAGATTGAATTTATTTAAGGGACAAAATAAATTTAATGGTTGGCAGTTGGTCCTTAGGAACCTCGTTGGAGTTTTCCTTCCTCATCCTTCAACTTGTGGAACTCTCCAATGGTGAAAAGAGTTGACAAACTTGATTGGAAACATTGAAACAAATACTTGTGGAGGCTATATTGAGGTGTGCAAGAAGTAAAAATGAAAGTTTTGAAGTAAAATAGAAGCTTTGAAGTTGTTGGTGGTCTCAAACTTTAGCTAAAGCTAGTTATTACATGAATATATTTGGACCCCTAATAATGATTCAAAATAAAGTATCTAAAGGCAAGATTAGGTTTACGTTTTGGGATGGAAAACAATGCAATTCCTAAAGATAATTGCCATAGAAAAGTGTAAACTTTGAGTTGTAATGCCAAAAATTAGAAAAAAAATTGCTCATGAAAAGACTTACGTGTTGGGGCTGAAAATAGGCATTCGCCCCTTTTGGCAACAATTCACTTGTTGGGGTGAAATCATGATTTTTAGCCAAAAACATTTCTTTTTAACTTAGAAAGAGGTTGCAAACACTTTGTGGTTGACTTTGATTGACATTTTCACCATGGAAGAAGAGGTTGAAGCTGCGAGTTATATTAATTTCATTCCAAGTAAGGTCATGTGTTGATTTAACAGATCATCATTGAATTCACTTGTTGGGGTGAAATCATGATTTTTAGCCAATTTTGTTTTTTAAACTTAGAAAGAGGTTGCAAACACTTTATGGTTGACTTTGATTGACATTTTCACCATGGAAGAAGAGGTTGAAGCTGTGATTTATATTAATTTTCGTGCCAAGTAAGGTCATGTGTTGATTTAATATATCATCATTGAGTTGCCATGTATGCCTGCTTAGTTTTAAGCTGGTGTAGTCACTGTTAGGAGGGTCCACAGAGTGAACAGTTCAGACTGTGCAGCAAGAGTAAACACAACAGAAGCAACTCAATTGTAGAATGTAAATGCAGTTTTAATCATTCAGTATATCATAGATTCAAAATACTAACATGTCGGCAACATACAGGCTTACAAATTAGGGCTCACAGGCTTGATTCTCTAGTTACAGTATATGCACAGGATATGACTTTGAAGTGCCTTACAAAACACAATCCTAAGACTAAAACTTCATATTATGATTCACTATCTAATTAACTACTTTCCTATGCATCTATTATATGATTATATATCATCTCCGGATCACAAGAATCCTCCATGTTGGCCAAGAGAGATTACAAACTCCAATGAAATAGATGTAACGTGTGTACATGGGTAGGTCAGCCCAAAACATGTGGAAATCCTCCGCAAGTGAATGGATCAATGTGCAGACCTCATGGAAGGTCGACCAAGTTCCAAACTATCTTGAATGATGTGTCATTTAGCTCTGCAAATCGTGGAAGTGCTCCGCAAGTCTTTTCCTTTAGCTATCTGTCTGAAACTCTCTGAATGCTCTGTTCTGAGAAAACAATTGATCTTTTGATAGCGATATCTTTCCGGAAACTAATCCAAATGATCTAAATTTTAGATATGATGTGCTTGATGATGTCTAGATTCTAACTCCAGCTCCGCAAGGTTTGAAATGAAACTATGACAGAATGTAGACCAAAATACAAAAACTGCTACTGACTGTACTGAACTGGGAAAATGAAAGAAAACAAAATGAATGCAAATATTTTTGGTTGATGCAAGATTGCTCCTCAACCTAGGATGCTCCTGCATCAGACACTCGGGGTTGTTGAAAAAGTGAGTCCCTCACTTTAATGAGGCTAGAGGAAAACCAAAACGGTCCACCTTAGCCTAAGAAATCCAAGATGAGTCTTCTTCTAGTTTGCCTTTCCACTTCACCAAATATTCCTTATATTGCTTGCCTCTAGTGTTGTGTCCAATTCTGTTGTCGAAGATGTCTTCAATCTGTTCCGGTACTTGTTGTGGTAACTGCTTCTTCAAGTCTTCTTCAATGTTGTCGTTGAACTCTTCTCCATGATACTGATATAGGTCTGCAATGTTGAAAATAGGTGATATGCCCAATGTCTCTGGTAGCTCCACTTCATATGCATTTCCTGAATCAAACTTTTTGAGTATCCTACATGGTCCAAACTTCTTCATCTTCAACTTGTTATATGTCTCAACTAGAAATCTTTCTTTTCTCAAGTTCACCATAACTTCATCTCCAACTGTAAACTCTTTGTGTCTTCTCTTCTCATTTGATTTCTCTTTATACTTACTATTCATTTCCTCCAAAAGCTTCTTAACATGATTATGCAATGTCTCCATGTGTCCTACAAATTCTTCTACCTCTGCACTTCTCTTAGTCTTCATATTGATATCTCTCAACTTTGCTACTCCTCTAGGGTTAGTTCCTATCACAATCTCAAATGGTATTCTTCCAGTGCTCCTATTTACTAAATTATTGTATGCAAACTCTGCTTGTGATAGAATTAGATCCCAATTTCTTGTCTTCTCTCAAACCAAATATCTCAACAGGTTCCCCAAACTCCTATTCACCACTTCTATCTATCCATCAATCTGTGGATGAAATGTTGAACTGAACTTCAAATCTGTCTTCATCTTCTTCCAAAGTGTCCTCCAAAAGTATCCAAGAAATCTTGTATCTCTGTCTGAAATTATGCTCTTAGTTAATCCATGCAATCTCACAATCTCCTTGAAAAATATGTCAGTCACATGAACTACATCAGTTGTCTTCTTAAAAGGTATGAAATGTACCATCTTTGAAAATCTATACACCACTACAAATATAGAATCATGTCCTCTCTGTGTCTTCGGCAATCCTAATATGAAATCCATACTTATGTCTTCCCAAGGTCTCTCTGGTACTATCAAAGATTTGTACAACCCAATATTCTGACTACTCCCTTTTGCAACTTGACATACTCTACAACTCTGCACAAATTTCCTTACATCCTTATATATCTGAGGCTAAAAGTAATTTTCACTTACCAAAGCCATTGTCTTATCAATGCCAAAATGTCATGCAAATCCACCACTATGCTTCTCTTTGATCAAATTATCTCTCATTGAACTCCTAGGTATACACAATTGATTTCCTTTGAACAACATATCTTCCTAAATGAAATAATCCAACCATTTACTTCTATATGTCACAACAGGTTCCTTACATGCTTTCCAAGGTTCTACAAAATCAAGGTCTTTTGCATACAAGTTCTTCAATTCTTCAAATCCTAACACTTCAACTCTCATCTCTGTCAGCAAGTTCCTTCTTCTACTCAGTGCATCTGCAACATTGTTTGATTTTCCACTCCTATGCTTCAATACAAAAGCGTAACTTTGCATGAACTCTACCCATCTCATGTGTCTCTGATTCAAATTTCCTTGTCTGTTCAAATATTGCAAAGCTTGATGGTCTGTATACAAGACAAATTCTTTAGGAAACAAGTAATGTCTCCACTTCTTCAAGGCTTGAATTATGCCATAGAACTCCTAATCATAAAATGAATATCTTCTTCTTGCATCATTCAACTTCTCACTGAAATATGCTACAAGTCTACCTTCTTGACTTAACACTGCTCCTATTGCATTTCCACTTGCATCACAATCTACTTGAAATACCTTGTTGAAATTTGGTAATGCCAATACTGGTTGCTCTGTCACTTTCTGCTTCAACAATTCAAAATTTCTATTTGCTCCTGATGTCCACTTAAAATCCTTTCTATCACCTCTCATTGTCTCTGTCATGGGTTACATACTGAACTGAAATTTCTGATGAACTTTCGGTAGAAACTAGCTAGTCCATGAAATGATCTGACTTCTCCAATACTCTCCGGTGTAGGCCATTCAACAACTGCTCTAACTTTCTCAGGGTCCATCTTCAATCCTTCCGCAGAAATCAAAAATCCCAAGTATACCAATTCCTCCTTCATGAAACTACACTTATTGATATTTATTAGCAATTTCTCTTCTCTCAACCTCTGCAATACTTGTCTCAAGTGCCACAAATGTTCTTCTTTTGTCTTACTATAAATCAGAATATCATCCAAGTATACAATAACAAACTTATCCAAGAATTTCTTCAAAACTTAATTCATCAACCTCATGAAAGTACTTAGTGCATTTGTCAATCCAAAAGGCATCACTAACCATTCATACAATCCTTCATTTATCTTGAAAGCAGTCTTCCATTCATCTCCTTCTCTGATTTTGATCTGATGGTATCCACTCTTCAAGTCGATCTTTGTAAAATCCTTTGCTCCACTCAAACAATCCATAATGTCATCTATCCTAGGCAATGGAAATCTATACTTCATTGTGATCTTGTTGATTGCTCTAGAGTCTGTACACATTCTCAATTCTCCATCCTTCTTCAGTGCTAACACTATAGGTACTGCACAAGGACTCAAACTTTCTCTAATCAAACCTTTTCTCAACAGTTCTTGTATCTGCCTATTCAATTCTTCATTCTCTGCTGGTGTCATTCTGTGTGCTGCTTTATTAGGCAAACTAGCTCTAGGTATAAGATCCATGTGATGACTGATACTTCTGATTGGCAGCAATCCTTCAGTTACATTATCTAATATGATGTCTTCATACTCTGTCAGCAACTCAGTTATCTCCTCCGGTTGTGATTCTTCAGTCTCTGTCTTTAGGTTTCCAGGCTTCTTAGGAATCAAAGCATAACACATATTCTCATGTCTCAAACCATCCAAAATTTCCTTCCATCAACCAAACAGATTCTAGCATTTCCACATACTTCACTCTTAAGTTCATCTTCCAAAGGAATCAAAGTAGTTCTCTTTCCATTTGATGTTATAGTATAAGTTTTCTTTCTTCCATCATGTATAGCTTTTCTATCATACTGTCATGGTCTACCCAACAATATATGACATACATCCATAGGCATAATATCACACAATACTTCATCATGTTAAGATCCAATATGAAATTTTACCAAACATTGTTCACTCATCAGTACCTTATGATCATCTTGAATCCATGCTATCTGATATGGCTTAGGGTGTTTCAATCTTTCCAACTTTAGCTTAGTCACCATCTCCTCTGAAACCAAATTACCAGAACTACCACTATCAATTACAACCTTACAACATTTACCTCCTGATTTGCATCTAGTCCGGAACAAACTTTTCCTCTGAGGTGGTTCCTCATTTGTCTCTTCTTGAAATAGTGCTCTCCTCATGACTAATGATTCTCCTTTCTCAGGTTTACCAACCGAATTAGGTGATCCAACAGGTTCTACATAAACTCCTCTTCCACTGTTCTTTGTCTTCCTACTTGTACTTCCTGATGACATTCAAATGTTGTGTCCACCTCCACACTTAAAACAGGTTCCTCTGAATGTTCTCCTATCAAATCCTCTTCCATCTCTTTTGTATCCTTCACTCCGATAAGAATTAGGGTTTCCTCTGCGGTAGAAAGTTCTATCATGATCTCTCTGGTATGAACTGTTGTCTCTGTCTTCCTTCTTGAATATGTTATCTTGTCTGTTTTGCTCTGCATATGATCTCTCTCCTTCGACAAATGTTCTACCTCTCTATCTCTGCTCATGCTTCTTGTTCAACTTTTCTTCAACTTTCAGGGCAAACTGATATGCTTCTTCCAGTGTTGTCATTCTCACCAAACTTAGTTCTTCTTGAATATTCAATCTCAGTCCATTGATGTATCTTGCAACCTTCTCCTTGCTTACTTCACTATGTCATGTCCTTATGATCATCTTATGAAATTCTTCAGTGTACTCCTTCACAGATTTCTCCTTTTGTCTCAAGTTCTGCAATCTCTTCAATGGTTACAATTCATAGTCAACAGGGATAAATTGATTCTTCAACTTTGTCACTATTCTATCCCATTTTATGATCTTTTCTTTTCCTCTTTTGTTTCTATCCAACTGAACTTCTTTCCACCAAATAGCAGCATGTCCTTTCAACTTAGTCTTTGCAATTTTTAGCTTCTTCAGATCTTCAATTTATTCATATTCAAAGTATTCTTCTAGGTCATTTATCCAATCAATCAATTCCTCTGGATTCAAATTACCAGTATAGTTCGGTACATCCACTCTAGGTCTTTTCCCAATCTTCGAAATATCTCTCAACATCTTCACTTGATCTGATTCTTCTTCTTCTAGGGTTTTTTCATTTTGATCACCGGATTGAAATTCTTCATCATTTTCAACATTAGGTCAAGGTGTCAATCCTCTTCTTCGATCTTCTTCAACAGCATCCAAGCGAACTCGTATTATTTTCATCATTTCCATCATCTCAACCATTCTTCCAGCCATAGTACCAACAGCAGGTATTCTCCTCGGCGGCATCTCTTCCTAGGATCAAGTGTAACTGCCTCAAATTCAGCGATCGGGCTACAAGGTGACAACTACCTCACAATCAACAATCAGTTGACAACACAAGTAGTTTGCCTCGAGTTCGGCGATCTACTTATAGAAAGATCTTACGGAATGCCTTCACAAACTTCTCTCCCAACAGATTCATATTTCATTCCTAATAGATTCAAACTTCGCTCTGATACCATTTGGTGCAATCCCAGTTAGGAGGGTCCACAGAGTGAACAGTCCAGACCATGCAGCAAGAGTAAATAGAACGGAAGCGACTCAATTGTAGAATGTAAATGCAGATTCAGTCATTCAATATATCATATATTCAAAATACTAACATGTCGGCAACATGCGGGCTTGCAAATTAGGGCTCATAGGCCTGATTCTCCAGTTACAGTATATGCGCAGGATATAACTTTGAAGCGCCTTACAAAACACAATCCTAAGACTAAAACTTCATATTATGATTCACTATCTGATTAACTACTTTCCTATGCATCTATTACATGATTATATATCATCTCCGGATCACAAGAATCCTCTGCATCGGCCAAGAGAGATTACAAACTCCAATGAAAGAGATGTAACGTGTGTACACGGGTAGGTCAGCCCAAAACATGTGGAAATCCTCCGCAAGTGAATGGATCAATGTGAGGACCTTAGGGAAGGTCGGCCAGGTTCTAAACTATCTTGAATGATGTGTCATTTAGCTTCGCAAATCATGGAAGTGTTCCGCAAGTCTTCTCCTTTAGCTGCCTATCTAAGACTCTCTGAATGCTCTGTTATGAGAAAACAATTGATCTTTTGATAGCGATATATTTCCGAAAACTGATCCAAATGATCTGAATTTTGGATATGATGTGCATGATGATGTCTAGATGCTAAGTTCATCTCCGCAAGGTTTGAAATGAAAGTGTGGCAAAATGCAGACCAAAATACAGAAACTGCTACTGACTGAACTGATTGTATTGAACTAGGAAAATGAAAGAAAACATAATGAATGCAAATATTTTTGGTTGATGCAAGATTGCTCTTCAACCTGGGATGCTCCTGCATCATAAGCACTTACAGGTACATCATGCTTCCCCTTTTCACATTATGCTTACTATTGCTATATCTTTTGGGGATTTACCCCATTGTTGCATGAAAGGAGACAAATTAAAACACGTCCCAACTAAGAACTATTACTAGGGCATGAAATGAGACAAATCAAACATGTCCCAACCACGAACTAGTCTTGGAGCATGAAAGGAGACAAGTCAAAACACATCTCAACCATGAACTGGTCCTAGAGCATGAAAGGGGGACATCAAACCACGAACAAGTCTACAACATGAAAATGGACATGCAACTGTGAACTAGTCTAAAGGATGAAAATGGACAAATCAAAACATGTCCCGACCATGAACTAGTCCTGGAGCATGAAAGGAGACAAAGCAAAATGGATGTGTGTATGGACCTATGTGCATGCATAGGTGTAATAAGTAAGTGAATAGGGCAAATGCATAAGGATGTATAAGCATATGGATGACGGTAAGTGGTAAGTGTATAAAAATATGTGTAATGATTAATAGGCGGTGTAAGGGCAAAGGACCTAACTTTGCACAAACCATTTGTCAATATGTTTATGTATCAAGGCACTCACCTCAAAATGGGTCCAAAACTAAATGGGAAATGGCATGGGTATGAAAATTTCACCATTACATTTTGCCCTTGCATTGAGGTGTATGTAAATCCTAGAATGATCATGCATCTCAAAATATGTAGCACTCACAAACATGCATGTAGAGAAAATATTTAGACATCCAAGGATGTTATCAAGGTCCATATAAAGTAATGACCCTTGTAAGATGTCATTGTGTAAGTTTGCCACTATATATATGCTCTGCATAAGAACTAAATGAGTCTTTATAAGCCCCTATAACATCTTTCCCTGTCTTTACCCTTCCCACCTAAGGTTGACTAAACACAAGTTTACGTGATATGTTGCTATGTCCTTGTATTGAAAGGCGCTTATGTGTTTATTCTAATTATCCTATTCTCTCCTATCATTATAAGTATTATCATTCACAATTAAGGAAGGAAACATTTCAATTTGGTGCACTAGAAGGAATTTAGATCATTCATATACATTTTTGCAAATTGGCCTAGTAGAACATGTCCCCTAATGACACAATGTCAACCCTACCAAAGGTATTTACGAATATTGTCAATCCTCATATCAAAATACGTAGTAGAAGTTAAGGCAAATCCAACAAAGTAAAGAACAAAACTCTACAAATCACACAATATAAGCTCATTGATACAAGATAGACTTGTCCCTAATCCTCGAACTCATCTCTACTTAGTCAATAGAAATTATGATTCCAAGACAAATACAACTATTCCAAATTCCAAGACATTACAACTTTCAAAGTATTCTTTGGTTCACTCCATCTTCAATTATAAAATCAAGTAACATTATTTCTATTTATATTTCCACATTTAATTATTACGAAGTATCATAACATCAATACCTAACTCTTTATTATAATCTAGATTAATTATACTTATACATATACATTTGATTGAATTATCCTATTCTAAGCTTAAACTTAATAAAACATTAATTACATAATAAATCTATATATTTTCCCTTTCTTCCTCTCATATTTTTCCATGAAACAAATGGTCATAAACATTGGAGAATATGAATATACATATCTCAATCTCATGCCAATTAAAGCACTTCCAAATGTTCGTTTTCTTCAATTTTAATATTAGAGGGCAAATCATTATATAATTAGTTTGAATTTTAATAGTTGTAGCTATTTTCCTCCCTTTTTTTCTTTTTTATAACATCATTTTGCCTTTTTTAATAGCGCCATGAAAGATGTAACCTCAAATTGTTTATATAAGTAACAAGACATATAACTATAAGCAGGTTATGATATACGAGTAGGCAGATTACAATATATTCCAAAAGCCTCCTCCATCTAAGCTTCCGCGAGTAAGGAGATCCATTTTGTCAAAAACCAATCACACCTTCTACACCATCATCCTTACCAATTAAGCTTCCGTGAGTAAGGAGATCCATTTTGTCAAAGCCAATCACACCTTCTACACCATCATCCTTACCAATTAGACTTAACCCCTTTGAATCAAACATCAAAACAAAATTTCAACTTCAAATAAACATCAAAACAAATATACACCCTAAATTTTCAACTTTCAATAATGAACCTTGCACGCTCTTCCATCAAATGTAAAAAAATGCAGCAATAAATCTTTAAAATGTAAAAAATTACAGCAATAAATCTTTAAAATGTAAAAAATTGTGAGACCCTAATCTTTTCCAAGAGAGAGGAGTGTAGAAGAAAAACGGATCTACAAACCCAAATTCAAGTTCAACTAAGAACCTAAGAGAAACCCATATTTTAAGCCAGATGCAGAACAACCTTGGTATTAAATAATAAAACCCAACTGGGCACTTAGTTTGGTCTTGCCATCTAGTTAGTTAGATAATATGGGCTGACTCGTGCCCATAATTATAGCTTTCTTATGTGAGATTTATAGGGATTCTAAGTATATAGTTTCAAATCAACTATATCTCATATGTAGTTTGGAATCAGCCCATATTTTATGAGGATGTGTCTCATATTGTAGTTTGGAATCAACCCATATTTCATGTGTAGTACTTCACCTTTAAGTGAATCATCCATGGTCATGAAAGACGGATGGGTTTGTGAACCACACCAATCATGAAATATGGATTTCATAACTTCTTTCGAAAGAAATAGTGAAGCACAATCAGGAGCAATTTGAATGATAGAGATAACATATTCTTATTTACAATTTACGATATAGGGTTCAGAATATGGCCATGAAGGTAACCATGATTTTCTGCAAGAAGAAAAGAAAAACTAAGCCATGAAGGCAACCATGATTTTCTGCAAGATGAAAAGAAAAACTAACTTTGCCCTGCCCCAAAATGTCAGGAAGAGTCTCCTTGCCAATCTCTAGAGTAGAATCCCATTTGTTCAAATTCTTAGTTGACCTTCTTTTTGCTGCTGTTACATCTGGGTTGTTCTACTCTATTGAAATTACAGCATTGCACTCAGCAAGCAACTAGCTTCAGGGTACTACTTACCTGGTAACACAGATTCTCTAACAAACTTGCTCAAATTGAAAGATAAACTCTGATTCAAGATTTAAATGAAGGCGACCATACCAATTGCCTTGCTTCAGGATGCCAAATTGGAGTAACCATAAAATATGCCTTGATCTTTCACACCTATCCTTCCAACAACACTAAATAAGTTTCAGTTGTATAAATCCGTTGAATTACAAGTACTTGCTTTTAAAACAGACTGGGTGATTATTGGATACAATCCAAAAATCTATCTACAAAACAATATGCATTGCAAATTCACGCCAACTAAAAACATCTATGCTGTTTTACCAACAAAAACAATAAGCTTTCTCAAATTTCAAATCAAATAAAACTCAGAAAAGTATACCCAACACCATACATATAAAAATACATCATAGGTTCCCAACAGTGTACATAAAGAAAAGAGATATTCTAAAACAGCTGCAATTACAAATACTGACCATGCAGTCCTGTCCATTGTAATGCATCTTTATCATAATATTGCAGAAACAAATACTAGCACTCCTACAAAATACAAATCAAGCTCAGTACAATTTGTGCTTGCATAAGATGAGCCAATTGCATCCATAACTGTTCAAGCTGTAATATGGAGGGGGCTAAGCCAAAAAAGCAAATAAAAAACAGACGTCCTTTGGAGTGACCAATAAAAACCTTGTTACAACATGCTGTCAGTTCGTGCAGGCAACCTCCTGAGGAAATTGAGAGGAACTGAAGGAAGCTTGTTGCGAAATCTTGGATGCCTTAGCAGGTACACACCAACAAGCAGCGCCACTACTTGGAAAGGGGTGACATAGATAAGTACAGCAGCCAGCAAGCAAAAGGTAATAAATATAGTTGTAGCACGAGGATCTCTCCAACTCAAGAGGTTTTGCAACCTTTCTCCTTGAGTGGCCAAATCTCCAACTACAGTTTGTATCCTACCAGCTACACTTCTCAACCTGTCATAGCGCATCCTCACAATTTCAGCATTCCTGGAAGTGGGAAATGTATCAAATTCTTCATCCAGTTCATCTGGACTAACAGCATCTGGATGAGAGAGGCGGATATCCATATGGGGTGGATTCCGAGGCCTAAAACGGTAACGCCAAATGCCTATCAGGAACATGTACAGGAAAATTGTTGGCAATATCAACTCTGGGTAGCAGACAAGAATGAGAAACAAGATATGCACCAAAACAGTAGTAATAGGATTCTTCCAATTGCCTATCTCATCAAGCCATTTGCCTATAGATAGAAGTCCAGACAGTACTGACATTATGCGGAAAAAGTTGGCCTTACTGCGTCGCATGCTCCACATATGAGAATCCACATCTAACATATACTCCACTACCTCTCTTCTAAGAGGAGGCTCAGCCCTGTTAAGCCTCATTGCTACAATGTTTATGGCTTGGTACCTTAGGCTTTCTAGCTGAGAAACAGATAGAGGATATAAGTAGTGCATCTTAGGCAGCAATGGTTGTGCATAAATGTTCATTATATTTACCAGAGATGAACATGAGAAACGAACAGCTAGCTGAAGCTCACCCATCTTTTTAACTCCTGAATTGTGAAGCATCAGAAGAGGATAAGAATGGGTATAAACTCTATCTGTCTGTAAAGTAGATAGGCGAATCCGCACCTTCCCAATCCGCATATCCTTAGCTCCTGGTGCTTTGTCAGGTACTCCTCTGATTTGCAAATTATCAAAAACTCCCACTGTTATAACAGTGCAAGGATCATAGACTTCCCAAGTGTATTGCTCATTCCATTTTGGACTAAAGCTATCTATGACTGTTCTTGTCCTGACCCACTTTTGACCATATTTTGCAACACAGTAAGTATCAGCTATCCCTCTACCATTATTTGTCTTCACCGGAAGCAAGTTTTGGGCACTCAATATACCAACCTCCAACACACCAATATAAGGCTTCCACAACTGCTTAGCAGTGGGCCTTAGATCACTGCTGTAAAGGGTAGATTCATCCAGCACATGATATCCACCATCAAGGCAAACTCTCAAATGAATCCTACTAGAGAACTTAACTTCTTTTTCTTTTTTCTTATCCCCGTCGAAGGCATTATTCTTTTCAAGATTAAACCACCTTGAGTTGACAGTTCTATGATCTACACGCCTCTCAACAGCTGTCAAGGGGATTACAGTCTTTCCTAATACTTCATCCTTATTAGGACCAAACCTGTCCTCTACCGAAAGGACTATATAATCTTCAAATGGCTCTGCTGCTACAAAAACCAAGTCTTCGTTCCAGAGGGGGCTAGTGGTTCTACTCTGTGCTACTCTTGTCTTCAGCATTTGGTTCCCCAGCTGCACCTTAACACTTAGCTCAGGAAACCTTCCCCTGTCACTAAGCTGCAAATCCTGAGCTTCAATCACATTCACTCTTACATACCACAGCTTGGGAGATAGATAAACCTTGGACCGAATGTTGGGCAACCCATCACTGTGCACTGCAGCTGCATCAGAATGCCATGCTTCTGGAAATGCCTCGTCTGCCTGTGTACCCATCCACACAGACAGCATCAACTCACCTTTCACTTTGGATTCCCCGTTTTTGTCCTCCAACCTGTACCACTGAGGCGCCAGGGGACTATCAGGAGGCACCCTTGTGGGCACTTCATTCAAATCAAAGCTAACCCTCCCAATAAAATCATCCTTAATAAAGCTTTTATCTTTCACAACCACCTCCAGAACAGTAGACTGCAGCCTCTCCTTTGAGAATGCAAACACCTGATTCCACTCAGGGTTAGGCTTCTTCTCGTAGTGTTTAGTATTTCCTTTGTAATTCCCAAGCTTCACCTCAACATAAGGGTCACAGCTTCCACTAGTTATCTCCTTTCCAGGAAGGTCCCTAGCCTTGACAACCCTGACATACAAATACTGCATTTGCTCAACTAAATCATAGGTACTAGTTGTCTTGTCTCTGTTCACACCCCCACCACCCAGATGGGGATTAGTTTCTTTCAGAGCATAATCCACTGGCTGGGGAGAAGTATGCATTGTCACAGGCTTTCCCTCTGCCTTTTTCTCCTCAACAGCCTTTCCCTGCTGTTGTGCACTCTGCTGTCGTTGTTGCTGCTGCTGCTGCTGATGCTGCTGCTGTTTTCCCTCTTTCTTATCATCACCAGACTTCTCTTTGCCCTTCTTCTCAGAATTTGGATTGTTTCCACCCTTTTCCTCAATATAATACACCTTCAACCCAAGCTCCCCCTTAATATGTGAGAAAATACTCCTCTTATCCAAGGCAAACCTCTGCAACACCTCTTCACCCTGCCTGACAATGCTAGTACCTACTATCTTCACCTTACCCAAGAAGTTTCTCTGATGGGATGACTTCTTCTCATTATAGACATTAACTTCCACAGTCATGTTATGTAGGTTTGCAGGCTCAGTCATGTCAAAGACCAGCTTCTCATTCCAAACAGGATTAAGGTCCTTTTGCTTTGCTTGGGTTCTAAACCTCTGGTTGTCAAAGTCCACTTCCACAAACGGACTAGCTGAACCTTGCCCATCCTTGGGCATAAGATTGTGTGCATCAATCACTTCAACTACAAGCTTTCTCTTACTCATACTGAAAGAACTCTACCCTCACAAATTCCTTTAGACTTTATAAACCACTCCAAAGCAGAGACCCAAAAACTATAAAAAGTAAAAACTCTAATACCCACAACCAAAGCCAACCTGCAAGCCTACAACCATAGGGGCTTTAAAAAAAACTATATCTTTTTCCTGGTTTTGAATTTTAGGTCAGCAAAATCATTAAAAAAACATCCTTTCAACATACCTCTGTGTATTAACACTTGAAGCTCTTCCACCGGGTATCATAATGTCGGTGTTCCCCATCTCAGTAGATATCAGTACACATGCATGGGAAAAGTGTGCAGAAAATATAGGGCAACGTCTATTATTGAGTAGAACAAGATGCCCGAACGTTAACGGCGACGTGAAGGTGGAAATAAAGACGTGCCGCCTAAAGAGCAAGAGAAACAGATGTACTTGCATTAATCACAATGTTCATCCCCACGCTTCATTGTACTTATTCCTCCACACGGTTGACAGACCCAAGCTTAAACATCGATCTAGTCCTCAAATTAACCCCAGTTAATAATTTTTAGGTGGTTAACAGTGCAACCGAACCAAGGTGGCCATGCACACATAACTCTCCAATAATCAAGGACAAAATCTTGACCGTTGGATGGAGCGAATTTACAAAGTTTTTAAGCAGACTCCGGTATCCGCGCCACGGATATACCGTCGTTCCTGGGCATGCAGCAGGTACTCGAGGATATATACACACTGAATATACACCACCAACCAAACGCATAGACAATGAGTATACATCGCCGATGGCATATTGTAGTACGTTATAAGGCCGTAGATGATCGACCGTTAAGCGAGAGCGGCCGTACAGCGGAGAGAAGCCATGGACACGTATAGAGTTGAGCAACCGGTGGCTGAAACGTTGGAAATTTTGGTCCTCCTAATATTCGTTTTGAAAAAAATAGATATACAGCGCAAATTAACTGTCGTTATCATTTGAGCGGATTCGATGCCAGGTGGCGTGATACGCGCGTCTTTTTGAAATACAGTTTGCTATTTATGCACTTTGGGCTTTGTGAGAGGCGCCGTACTTTTAGGTCCTCTGTCCCCATCAAGAGCGTGCTGAATTAATGTTAAAATATTGTGCCTTCTGCATCGGTTTGGAGTTGGCAGTTTCCAGTACCACTTGATGTGACTCTTCTCTCAGTTTAGTTACTAAGACTTGTCCTCGTTTACTCTTCCCTTGATGTGACTTCTCTCCATTAGTCTTCATTCTAAGTGAAGTTAGGGTGTGGTTGTTTTAGTTAACACCTTCTCCGAGGGCATTTCAAAAGGTCCAATAAGCATGACTTTCATGGTCTTCACTACTTGAGAACCAATTAGCTCTCAAGTTGTACCTAGGTTTAAACGTGATGGTGTCAAGCAATTCTTTTGTTGACAATTATTCAATCATGTTTTTTTTCAAATATTAAGATATATTTGATATTAAAAAAATATTATAAACTACAGGGGAGGAGCCTCTAGTTGACCATGTTAACTTTGCGCCTCTCAAAATCATACGTGGCAATCTCAAATTATTCTGAAATTTTTACAACAGCTTACTTGGTAAGGCCCTTGCTTATAACTAAGGTTTCGGGTCCACATCATCAAATATGATGCCACATCAGCATGCTTTTTGTTGAGGTGTCCAAAAACATGCAAAAATCCCCCCTCTGATGATTACAAACCTTTGAATTTTTTATGGTTTGCCAAAAATCCCCCCTCTCATGTGTTATAGGGTTCCTAAAATTTTGATTGTATCTTATAGTAAAAATGCATAAATATGCCCACATGACCGTCAAATTTAGGTCTTACCAATACCGCCTATTAGAAAAAGTCTACTTTTACATTTAGACATTTCCTCTTGCTCACTCTTGGTCTTTTCTATTATCTTGGACACTATCACATTGTACTCTTGTCCTTTAGATAGGACTGTGCACGCTCATGTCCCCTTATGTTCAAAATCAACTTTTCTAGCCAAAACTCCTACTTTATCACACCCTAAAACCCCAATCCACCTCCAACGATAAAAAGGAAATGGGTTGCTTATAAAAATGGATTTTAACTAGAAAATAAACTTAGGACACATACTTGAACACTTAGAGCATACTAAAGAGCAATCTCATACAACATGACCCTCATTGCTAGACCACCATTGTTGTAAACACACACTTTCTTGCACTTGAGGCTTTTCACACACATTTTAGGCATTAAAAAATATATTATTGAGTCAATTTTATCGTTTAACATACTTTAGCTTAGATTCTTAAAGAAAAACAACATATTGGTAAGTAGATTAAATTAACACACATAGTCTATTTCTATTTTATAATTTGGTGAACTCGATGAGCTTATACAACTTTAGGATCTTTCTTCACTATAACAAACCAATACAAAACACAACCTTTTCCTTGTTGTTTTCCTTCTTTCTTACATATAATATTTCAAGATTCAATCTTGTTTGTCACAGGTTCATAACATTTTACAACAAACAATACAACAACACCTTTCACACACTTCCCCACACCAATCCAACCAATACAAAACACAACCTTTTCCTTGTTTTCCTCCTTTCTTACATATAATATTTCAAGATTCAATCTTGTTTGTCACACTTTCATAACATTTTACAACAAACAATACAACAATACCTTTCACACACTTCCCCACACCAATCCAACCAAAACAAAACCCTTCCCCCTTCCTTTTTCCAACACACATTATTTGCATCTTTTATGGTGTATGTCATCCTCCCATTCTTCTATCCCCATAGGCTTAAACCCTCTTCTATATTAGCTAATAATGAAAACTTGTCTATAGAATATGTGAGCACCTCCCACTTCCTTAATGGCAATGTTAACTTCAATCATGATGCCCATTGTGAGAAAATTGAACAACAAAAATATCAAATAATAGCCCACAAGCTCCAACTCTTTTGTGATGATGTAGGGAAGCTTGAGGTGGGACCAACCCCTTCTCCCTTGTTGATGCCCTTCTCACTCTCTTGCTCTCTAGACCACTTATAGAATGGACATTTTAAGGGCATATGACAAATTGTGAATGAGGTGCACCCTTCACATTCCCAAGCATCCTCCTCCAACTTCTCTTGTTCTCCCCTTTCTTCCACTACCCCTCATATTCTTCACCCCACTTCTGATGACACCCCTCCCCTCCATGTACTTCTTTTGAAAAACTTTCCATTCCTTTACATGGTGCTTCCACACCCATCTACTCACAACCTTGCTTTCCTCCTCTCTTTTGCTTATCCCTCACCATTTCCCTAATCCCCATGTTCCCATTTCCACCATTGTTCCTCCCACTTCCCTCTATACCCTTCCTCCTCTTCATTATCCTAAACCATCCCAACAATCCTTTCAATCTTCTTGCCCCCTCCCTTCTATAAAGTTCCATATTTACCACCACATTTCTAACCAACCCCTTTTTACACCACTCTCTTTGCCTACTTCTATCCCTCCCACCTCTAATCCTTATGTTACCCAAATGCCTAATACTGATCCTACCTTCTAACACATCCTACATCATTTAGGCTCCATATAAACCAAATTAGATGCCCTTCCCACCTCTTCCTATAAATACATTATAATCGATCTTCACCATAACCCTTTTCACATGAAACTCTTTCATACACCTTTCCTTTGAGACTTTTGTCCTTGTGATTTGAAATGTATAATGGCAAAGGGTACCCCACAACCCACATTCAAACATCTAAAGCTACTTTTCTCTATTTTCTATATGATGGCCAATTGTTGGCAATTTTTTTTTCCTCAAATATTGAAGGAATATGCACTAGAATGGTTTTACTATCTTCCACATAATTCCTTTCGTTCATATCTAGAGCTAGCTAATGCATTTGTAGAACACTTTTAAGTCAACATTGACATGAAAATTACTTTCTCAAATCTAGTACAATGTAAATAAGAACCCACTGAGCATGTCAATGACTTTGTCTTATGTTTCCAATCCTTGAACTGACTAAAATGCACTATCAACTTCTTGATGATGAGATACAATTTCTTTTCATTGACAACTTGCAACCACAAATCAAAAGCAAAGTCACGTTCAATTTTTATGCAAATGTTTTTTATTATGTGCTAGTCTCATAAACTATGAAATTAAGCTCCTAAATGCCAATCTTTTGAGTTCTAGTCCCTATTCTTCCCCTTCTCAACCTTCCTCTACTTCCTATCCCTCTAGCTTTTCCAAAACTCCTTTCAAGAAAGCTAATGGACCCCCTCTAAATCTAGCAACAAACTAAATGTTAACCATGTTGACCATTCTCACACCTATAGCCATGTCATCTCTTTCAAATCACAATCCTGGAGTAAATTCATGCACTTGGTTGATCCTCTTCACATCATCCTCAAATTTCTTCTTAACACCGACCTGATCACTTATCCTCCTATAAGACCCTTGGATGTATTTATCATTCTTCCTTGAGGCTACGATGCTAATGAATCTTGTAGATACCATTGTGTCACTACAACAAAACAGGCAATTAGCGCCCAAACTAGTGCTGGAATTTAATGCATTTGAGTTCATGAATTGGACACTTCTGCTGGTGCAAAACTCGACGCCAAACTACATGTTCTCTTTGGCGTTGTTTTTTGCATCATATTTTGTGTCAGATTTGGCATCGTATTTTACGTCAGAAAGTATTGCAAGCAATGGTGCCTCTTTAGCACCAGGAATAGCACCAGGAATAGTGCCAGAAGTAGCGCCTAAATTAGTGCCCAATTTGGCTTCCAGTTTTGCTTCCATTTCTGCTCTCATTTTTGCTTCTAGTTTTGCTCCCAATTGTGCTTCCTATTTTGCTTCTGGTATGATGTCAAAAATAGCTTCTTTTTTGGCTTCCTAATTGACGCCTAGTTTTGCTTCCATTATGACATCCTTTGTTGCTTCTAGTTTGGCTTCTGGTTTTGCTTCTTGTGTTGCTTCTAGTTTTGCTTTTGGTTTTGCTTCTTGTGTTGCTTCCAGGTTTGCTTCCAGTTTTGCTTCCAGGTTTACTTCCAGTTTTGCTTACAATTTTGCTTCTATTTTTGCTTCCAATTTTGCTTCCGATATAACGTCGCTAGTTGCAAAATTTATGACTACACAAATTTTAGTCATTAATTTGGTAGTATATTTAGTCAACAATTTGGTAGTATATTTGGTAGTGTATACACTTAAAAATGACACGACTCTGTCTAAATAAATATTTTAAATATTTATTTCATCTTAATATTCCTTTATCAATAAATAAATAAATCAATTTATTCATTTGGTTCATATTCCTCCCAAAAATTAAATAAAATCACTTATTTAATTAGCTTCATCAAATTCTTCTAAATCCTCTTATCTACAATTAAATAACTCTACATTATTTAATTAAATCAAATTATTCTTCCAGATTTTTTTAAAACAAAGGGGTAAAAACTTTATTAGAAATCAGAAAAGAGCATTACAATAATAACTAAGGGACCAAGCCCCAGAAAACAAGGCGAAAACCCCACAGCATAAACAACATCAACTATCCTCATGTATCCTCCTATCCTCCTCCAAGAACTGGTCTAAATCCAAATGCAGCTCAGGGTTAACCTGATCCCAATCCTCAACTTTCCAACCACTATCATGCTCAGAGGCCCATTTGGCCAAGCAGTCGGCAACTCGATTCCACTCCCTTGGGATGTGAACAAAGGATGCCTCCTCCAACCGAGAACTAACTTGAAGAATCCGCTGAACCACCGAAGCCAACTGCCAATTAATATCAGATATCTTTCGCTCATTCAAGAGATTAATCAAAATCTGTGAATCAGCTTCACATATAACTTTTCTCCAGCCCAAAGCAAGGGCCCTCTCAATAGCATGCAGAATTGCTAGACCCTCCATGAAGTTAACAGTCTTCACCCCCTCATGTATAGAGAACAGAAAAATCACCGACCCAGCTGAGTCCCTACCAACTCCACCAATTCCAGCAGGGCCAAATTGCCCCTAGAAGAACCGTCAGTATTGATCTTTAAAAATCCATTGGGAGGAAGTAACCACCTTCCAACCCGTTGAACCCTCTTTTTTCCATGCCTACAGTTCCTGGAACTGACAAAAGAAGAATGAATTTCTTGAAGACCCAGTCTGGCCACCAACTCATCATCACCTCTCTCCAAGGGGAAAACCAAATCACAATTAGCTGAAACTGACTCCTGCACCATTCCTAGCATACGCAGCCAAACTTGCCGACCCACCAACTTCTGATCACGAAAAATTCGGCGGTTCCGCTCCAGCCAAATCTGCCAAAGCAGAAAGGTAGGACCCACGAACCAAACTTCCTGCAAAAAGGAAGCCATAGAAGGAGGTCTTCCCATACTATCCCAGAATTCAACCAAAGAGCACGCATGAATACAAGGAAGCTTCCATACCTCCCACCACCAATGCCAAAGCTGCACAACAAAGGGGCACCGGAAGAACAAATGCGAAGAATCCTCTTCTGCTCCCCCACACAAAACACAAATTGAAGGTCCTTGAAATCCCCGTTTACGAATGTTATCCCAGGTCAAACACCTATTCCAAGCCAAAGTCCAAACAAAGCAATTGCATTTAGGCCACGAGAGTTTATTCCACACCCTTTTCCACCAATGAACCTCTACCCCAGTTAGCTTCTGAGCCAATAACACCTGATAACCAGAAGCAACAGAGTAAACCCCCTTAGGATTATGGGTCCAAGCAAGAATATCCTCTTCCAGAAGAGAACTACAACTCCTACTATGAAGAATCTTGTGAAGCTCAGCACTATCTTCCACAAGTCCCAAATCTGGCCACACTGCGGGATCCTTCCAATGAGCTACCTCCAACTGACCAAAAGAAGCAACAGACTTGAAGTCACTCACCCTAGCCCAGCCAGCCTCGAGAAATCTTTGGCACAAAGGAAGAAGGTTGGGGAACTGAGAAGTAAGTGGAGGGAATCCATCCCAAGAATCTGACCAGAAGAGAGCTTCAGTTCCCCGTCTACAAATCCAAAATAAACCTTCCTTGATAAGCTTAGCACCCTTTTGAAGAGTATTCCAAATCACTGAACCTTTCCCCTCAAGAGGGTAACGAGGGAGATCCTGCCGTGGAATCCCCGGGAAATACTTATGAGATAATATCCTGGCCCATGGCTGATCCAGTTCCACACACCATCTCTAAAATAGCTTAGCAGCCACAGCCACTCCAGATAACGCAGACTGTCGAAGACCAAGACCACCAAATTGCTTTGGGCTACACACAACATCCCACCTGACCAGGCTCCACTTGGAGGATGACAAACTTCCCGCCCATAAGAACTGCCTCGCAAGAGAATCCAACTCCCTCAGAAAACCCATTGGAGCCACCTCAAGCATACATCGGTAGGTAGGGGGAGCCTGCACCACCGACTTGAGAAGCTGAACCCGCCCCGCAAAAGACAACCATCTGTGGGTCCAATGATTAACTTTTGCATGGAGCTTATCAATAATATTCTGCCAAGAACCCTTGGGAAGAGGGCGAACAGAAATTGAGAAACCCAGATACGTCAAAGGGAGAACCCCTATCTGAAACCTCAAGATATTAGCAATTCTTCTTTGAATGGGGGTCGGCGTATTGAAGAAGAATATGGATGACTTCTCCTCATTAATCAATTGTCCTGAAGCAACAAGATATATGTCCAACACCTGCCTCAAGTTAGTAGCTTCCCTAACAGTAGCCATCCCCATCAAGGCAGTATCATCAACAAACTGTAAATGAGATTGTGGAGGCAAGTCTCCACCCCATCGCCAACCCTGAATGGTGCCAAGCTCCACCCTTCTTTTCAACAAATGTCCAAGGCCTTCCACAAGAAGTAGAAAAAGATACGGAGAAAGAGGATCCCCTTGGCGCAAGCCCCTTGAGGCACAAAAAAGTTCAGAATGATCTCCATTTATCAAAACTGAGAAGGAAATAGACGTGACACAGCTCATGACCCATTGGATCCACTCCTCACCAAAGCCAAAAGAAACAAGAATCTTCTGCAAAAAAGACCATCTAACCCTGTCATAAGCCTTAGCCATATCTAGCTTAATGAACATAGCCTTCTCATGGGAGTTGTCCATGGAGTGGATGGTCTCCGTAGCAATGACAACCCCGTCAAGAATCTGTCGACCCGCCACAAATCCACTATGTTCCTCTGAAATCAGCACTTTAAGCCACTTCTTCAATCTCTCAGCCAATAACTTAGAAATGATTTTGTAAGCCACATTGCAAAGAGAGATAGGCCGGAACTGAGATAACCTATCAGCCCCTTCACACTTGGGTATGAGAGCAAGGAAGGTGGAATTCAGAGCACGAAGCATCTGCTTATTCCTCTGGGACTCAAGGACAACCGCCAGAAGATCCAACTTTATGATATCCCAGAATTCCTGAAAAAATTCAATTGGGAAACCATCGGGACCAGGAGCTTTACCCTTCTTCATCTGAAACACAATCCCCTCCAGCTCATCAAGAGAGATATCTTTCATCAGATACTCATTCGCCTCCCTGGAGACCAACTGAGGAATACAAGAAAGAACCTGTGCTTCCTCAACAGAGCCCCCTCGAGAATCCTCCCTAAATAAAGTAGCAAAATACTTAGATGCCTTAGCAGAGATTTCCTGAAACGAGGCAAGACGTTCACCCCTATCATTCACCAAAAAAGGAATGGAATTACCATACCTCCTATCCTTCACAGAATTGAAGAAGAAGGCGGTGTTTTTATCACCTTCCTGTAACCATTCAACCCAGGCCTTTTGCTTCCAATAGATTTCTTCCCGCAATTCAAATTCCTCAACCACTTTCAAAGTCTTAGCCTCCTCCCTTAGAAGATCCTCAGAGGCCCCATTCTCACGAATCAACTGCGTAATATTATTCAACTCCTCCTAGGCAGCAACCTTAGCATGAAAGATATTACCAAAACATCGCCGATTCCACCTTTTAAGCTGATATTTGATAAACTGAAGAAGCTTGGAGAATGTGTACATTGCCGTACCAAAAGTTGGTCTACCAATCTGCCACCACTCAGCCACAAGTTCATGAAGAGTAGGATCCCGTAACCACATAATCTGGAACTTGAATGAGGGAGAACGAGGCCTCCGAGCAGAGATAATGCTAAGCTTAATAGGCCAATGATCAGAGCCTCTCCAATCAAGAATTTTAGATCGAGTGGACCATAAGTCTCCAACCCAATAACAGGAAACCAAGAATCGATCAAGCCTCTCAGCAACACAACTCTCACCAATTCTCCTATTATTCCAAGTGAAGCAACCATTACTTGGCAGAACATCAATAAGATTTAATTCAGAAATGCTATCTCTGAATAACAGAGCAGAAGGCTCCAACCTAGGAATACCACCTCTTTTCTCAGACAACTCCACAATAGCATTAAAATCGCCAGCCATAACCCACGGATGGTAAGGAGCTAAGCTACGAACAAAACGAAGATGGGACCAAAGAAGTTGTTTAGCCAGAAACTCAACAGGAGCATACACATTAGAGAGGAGAATACACTCACCAGTCTCATACCAAGAGGCGACTAGGGATATAGAGGATCTAGAGGACATCCACCAAAGAGGGAAAATCTTCCGAGGGTTCCAAAAACAAGCCACCCCTCCAGAAGCACCAAGAGCCCCCATACACTGGCATTCACCATATTTCCACAACTTAGGAGCCATGTCCAACATATTATCTACAGATAATTTAGTCTCTTGAAGAAAAAGAACATCCGGAGAATGATTCCTAACCAAATCATGAACAGCTTTTTGTCGAGGGCCACTGTTCAAGCCCCTTACATTCCATGAGAGAACAATCATTTCTGGGGGCATGAAAAATGTGAATCCAGAGTCTTGATTGACCCTGACTCCACCAAAGTTTCCCCAGTTAATTTAATCTTCTCCATATCCTTCTTCCTTCCCAACTTGGAAGCCCTGTCACTAATCCCTTTCTTCAGTTCAATTTGCTGAATACCCAAAAGAGGGGAGGCCAAAGAGCTCTTCCCCACATTCTTGCCTCCTTTCAGGGGCAATGGGGAACCACCTCCACCACTCTTCGAAGCTCCAATAGAAGATTCTTGTTCAGTCTGCCCAATCAATTGTTGATCCGTATCCATCTCCCCAACCCCAATCTCTTGCACAACCTGCATGGCCTCCAATGGTGGCCCATCCTATCCTGTACCCAAAGTTCCCTGATCCAAGTTCAGCAACCCCGGATTCACTTCCCCCTGGCTGAGATCATCCAGCACCTCAAACCTATTAAAAGTTTCATCAACCTGCCTCTCCCTCAAGGTCCGCTTCTGGCCCCGATTCCTATTGCGAGCCTTGACAGGGACATAGCCATCATCTCCATTACCATCACCCGGAATAGGCTCCTTACCATTATCATCCCTAGGTGGATTACAAGAAGGCTGAGAAGGTTGGGGCACCACAGGCTTAGCCCTAGGGCACCTACGCTGCAAGTGACCATATTCATGACAAAGACGACACCGAAAAGGTAGGGTTTCGTAATCTAGCTGTTGCACCCAAGTATATGATCCAGCACTCACTTCAATAGAACCTGGTAGTGGCTTGCTTAAATCAATTTCTACACAGATACGAGCAAAATTCATTACCTTTTTATACTGTCTGTTGTGAAGACCCAACAGGTTTACCGAGCATTGAAGCCACCAAATGCAACACGTCATCCCGCCAACACTCCACTGGAAACCATGGCAACCGAACCCAAACTGGGATCCGACTTGGTAGTGCCTCAGTCGGGTTGAAGCCAGCATGCCATGGCTTGATAAACAAACCCACCTAGTTATAAAAATAGGGGCCACCCTCGAAGACTTTATTCCGATCTACCATGCAATCAAAAGAGACCATAAAAAAGTTGTTCGCAAGGAGCCTAATCTCCATCTCCCCCTCTGGCATCCAAGTCCGCTGAGCCCAAGATTCCAAAAATTGCAGCGAGACTCTCAAACCCATGAACTTGCAATAAAAAGAGTGCCTTGAATAGTATTCAATATCATCTGCAAGCATTTCCATCGGGATAATCAACTTCGGTCGCTCTTTGCATCTTTCTAAACACCCATTAATCTTTGTTATTCGGGAACCACTAACCGATCCTAGATCATTCATCTCTATCTCTGAAGAAAACAACGTATTATCAAAAACATTCACTCCATGCGCCGGAGGCTTCGAACCAACTGCTGATCGGAAATCCAATTTGGGGCTAGCCCCAGATGTTTCCCCACCCTGCATAGCAAAAAACAAGAACCCCAGCAGGCATGCAAACCCCCAGGACACGTTTGCAAGAAATGGAAAAAGACAAAACCCCAAGGGAAGGATCAAAACCCTTCCACCCACAAGCCACCCAAACAGTAGCAAGAAGGCCTCCAGAAAAGAAAAAAACCCACCACCACCACCCCGAAAGCTTCAAAAACCCCCCCACAACACAGAAGCGAGCAACACACAGAGAACGAGCTAGGGCATGGTTGCCCTAGCTCGGCTTGCAGAGCACGCGAACGCCATCCAATCTTCTTCCAGATTTAAATAAATCAATCAAATTTATTTAAATTATCTCAATCTCTAAAAAAAAAATATAATCAAATATTTTATTTATTCTCCAAATCATGCACAAACAATTAAATAAATTTATTTATTTAAATTACTTTCTTATCTTCTAAATCCCTCAAAAATATTCCAAATCTTCTTATTCTTCATGCACGCAAAATTAAATAATTTATTATTTAATTTCTCTCAAATCATGCAAAAAGTAAATCATAAGTTGAGTTAATTGATTTAATCAATCTTGTTTTTATCAACAACTCTTAAATTAGAAGAAAGCGTTCTAATTTATGAAATCAAATCTTATCTTTATCAAGAAAGCAGTTAACTCAAACAAAACAGCTTTTTGTGTGACACTTGTCTTCTTCCTATTTGTGCACATCCTCTCAAATCTTCTCAACTGTTGATCTTATTTCTTCTGTATCATTGATCTTCTCTCTCACAAGTCTATGAATACACCCCTATTCCTCCATTTCAAGGATTGAAGCTTTTAGTAAACTTACTCTATAGAATTCACAGCGCGCCTTTGGCACCCAACACCATTGTGATCACCATTTTTATTGTATTGAAGATCCTCTTCATTACAAGAGCTATCATAGTCGTTTCTCTATTGTCATCTTGAAGAACAAAACAAGGAAGTGCGCTTTCTGAGGGCTTCATTCACACGAAAGACCAATTGAGATTAGGCGACTAATGGAAGCTATGAAGTAACAAGGTTTGTGAAAGTATTGTTCTTTGTTTTGAATTTTGTTTATTTCCATTTTCATTGAGTTATTGGGTTGTTATAGATTGTTGATATTATCCACATTTTCCCGTAACATTTCTAGTGCCTACCGTGGGGCCTTGCCCCAAATTTAACCTCAAAATTCAAGTTTTTGTGTGCTAAGCTTCGTACACAAGAAGTTTATGCGCATCTGCTCATTGAAACCACACATCTAATCGTTGTTACAATGCATTTGGAAGATCTGTGCATCTGCTCACTGAATCAGCGCATCTATCCTTTGAATCAACGCATATATCTGACCTGTGCTTGTATTCTCTGTTTCAATGCATTTAATCTCTGTAACAACACATTTATCCAAACTGGGCATATGTTCTCTAATTCTGCACTTTTATGCTCTATAATTGCGCATTTATAATTCCGCGCATCTGTGTTTTGTTTCTGTGCATCTATCTTCTATAGCTGTGCATTTGTTCTGACAGTGATTTTGGAGTTATTTCTTATGATTTCACTAACACTAACATTTCTCGCTAGAATATTCTCAGATTTGCTTGCAGGTTAGGGGCTGGTTAGTCATATAGCTACATTTGTTAACTCATCTCTAGATCTAATTATCCAAAGGAAAGTAATTGGATTGTTCATGCAAATCTCATTTAGCTCTAACTAGGAGGATTGTAATTTGATCTTGTTGAATCAACAAATCAAACATAGTCCCTACTAGAAAGATATAAAATTAAATCGTTGCTATCTTGCTTTCAAAGTTAACAAATCATGTGTGTGCCCAAATAGCATAACTCATCTAGTTTTTTTTTTCTTTTAAATAGGATTAAAGAATCATTGTTCTCCGTGTTTTCAGAATGATAGTAGGCCTGTGCTCTCCCCTTTCTTAGGTGACCAGAATGTCAAACCTATCATTTTGCATGTTTAACCTTTAGAGAGGCCTGCCCTTGGATATCCTTCCATCCAAGTGGGAACGAATTTAAGTGGTAACAAGCTAAAGCCAAGCTTTGCCTAGCCACTATAAATAAATTTTGCTTAAGGTGAAAGCTTCATGCAACAAGTGCTGATTAGTTATACCGGCAACCAACCTCCCCCAAAACCCTCCAAGGCGCAACCCTTGAAGGCTGGGAGACTCCATAATGGAGAGTAGCGTTACCGCACGTATAACCACTCAAATGGTTGCCCTTACTACTTATCCATTGTTTTAGAAGCCAAAATCCCCTATAAACCGGTGTCGGAAAGAGTGATTATCATCTTTCTAAGACGACTCACGTACTTACGATTCAATAGTAGAGATAACAGGGAAATCCTAAGGTTTGCGAGCCTTGGGAACCTGAAACTTGGTGTACCAAAGAAGTTTGTGCACTTGTAAGGGGGGCCCGTGTCCCAAGTTCCTAAGTTATCCTCTTTGAAATAGCGTCGCTGGTGTAAAAACCAAGTGAGAATTCAGTTTATATTGCCCTTGCCATCCTAGGATTTGTACTTGTTTTTAGTCAAAAAGAGTCAAAATCTAAAAGAAAAAAATCAACAATCATGAAAAATTCTTTGTGTGTGATATGTCTTTCTTGCCACAATTAAGAAAATCAAATAAAAAAGACCAACTTTCAGCTAAAGAAAACCAAAAACATTGAAAAACGTGCCAAAAATCAGTCAAAAACTACCAAAAACATAGAGTGGTGCATTTGTTCATCCCTGTTGCGCTTATGTCCAATCCTGATGTGCATCTATCTGTTGCTATGCATTCATTTAATCTTGCAGTGCTTTTGTCAATTCCTGATTCGCATACATATTTTACCAGAACTGAGCATTCATCCTCTGTTCCTGCACACAATATTTTTCACCAGATCTACGCATTTACTATCTATTGCCACGCATTTATCCTCTGTTCTTGTGCATTTATTTTTGTGCATCCATCACAATGAGCACTTCTAGACCTTTTGTGAGAAAAATATTTACCTTTTTGAGCACCCATTTCAAGTCTTGCATCAGTTTATGAGAGTATGACAAATTAATTAGAAGCACTTACTGAGCAAATCCAAGTCATACAACAACAAGTGGTGATCTGACAAAATGGATCTTCCACAAAACGATATTTGCTAGAGGGCATATCTCCTTATCCATTTGATAAAAGCTTGGCTAAGATACCTTTCTCTCCTAGTTTTGATGTGCCCAAGTTTGACAAATATAGGGAAAAGGATGATCCACGTAAACCAAATCCCTCCAAACATGAGCATGCTAGTACTAGCTATGCCTCGCACCAAGATTGTACATTATTTTCCCATCTTAATGATACTCTTGATAAGGGAAGCACCACCTTAAGTTGGAAATCATGTACCAATCCATCTACTAGTCCTCCTTCACCATCCTCTAGAATACATATCCCAAATCATACTAGTTCTACACCAACACCGCCATCAAGTTCCCCAAGCTCTAATCTAGCAACCAAAGAGTCCTTAAATGATTTCCTCGAAAGACTCTTTGCAAAATCTAAAAGCAAAAGAAAAGCTATGGAGAACTCCAAATCCACTCATCCATTACCTCATTCATGTATCCATACACCTACAAGTGATGTGATCAAAGGGCTATTAGCAGGAAGTCAACCATGTCCCCAAATTCCTATCCTTGAACTTACAAAAGACTCTTCCAATGCCATGCCAAATCCTACAACCCCTTCATATAATCCACAACCCCTTGAGCTTATTGAAGAATCTCCTATCATGAACCGAAGTCAAGGTCCATCGTACCTTCATGTTGTTGACCAAGAGCCTATCCAATAGTCTTCTACCTCCACTTCAATTCAAGAAAATCAAGAGTTATGTTAAGAGTATACTTTAGAGCATGTGGAAATATCAACCCTTTATCTAAATCAAGATCAAAATAGCTCCATCCAACCCATCCATAACATTTATCTTTTCCATGAGCAAGATAATACATATGAAGAAGCTATCCATGAACAACTTGATCCTATACCCATACATGAGAAAGAAATCCAAATCCAACCCATCCATAACCTATATCTTTTCTATGATCAAGCTATTATCGTTGATGAAGAACCTATACACGAGCACATTGATCCCATCACGCTTAATCCTATCTATGATCAAGATCCCGTCTACGATAAAGGTCCTTTCTATGTTCAAGCAAACCATGATGATCCTCTTACCCAACTTTATGCATTCCATGGTCAGGAGCTTATTACCCCACCTATCCATAACCCCACAACCATCCATAAGAAAGAAACCTCCATTACCCCTATGCACCTCCCACCTAGGACTATCTATGATCCAACAACACACACTTTCCTTGACAAGACACTTGCCTCCCAAGTGCACATAGGGGATCAAACTAATAACTTTGGATCTTAGTGAGCATAATAATAATCAAGATCCACATGATCCACCACCATCCATTATCGACCATGTTGCAAATCTGTTATCCTATCCACTTGGTCTCACTACCTTCATGCATGAATGTTCTTCCTTAGGAGAACAACAACCATTATCTACTTCTTCACCTTCCTCATCAAATAATGAGCTCACTGCTAGTATCCAAAGTACGCATAATCCCATTGTCCACAGCATACTCCAAAATATGAACTATCAAGGTAAAGGCTTAGGCCTTCATGAACAAGGTACTTTGGAGCCTATCTGTGTCGAGGTTCCTCCACCCTCTTATGGCCTCCGTTATATCTCCCAAGAAAAGCAATCTCACAATTTTGGTACTTCCTCCATACCTTCCAAATCCACCACTTTCCATTGCAAACCCTATCATATTCCCAAAACATATGTTGCCATTCCACCTCTCTTATCATATACATCCCAAAAGCATATGACCATCCACCTTCCACCATCCAATCTACCTCCGCTACTTCCAACTCCTAACATCCCTCCATGCATTGTACCATCACTCCTTCCAACACCTTAACCATCCATCTATAAATCCTCTAAAAATCACAATCATGGCCAAAAAATGCACATGTTGTCTAAACAAAGAGCTTCCACCAACCCCACTTCCACCATCTTAAGAGAATTCAACAACAAAAATTTGGATGCCTCTGCCTATAAAGTCAAAAATCCTAAAGGTCCTCATACCTTCAGATACAAAAGCCAAGGATCAAAGAATTATCCATCTCAAAAGATGCATACACCCACACACCTCAAAGAAAAACTAAAAAAGGTGTGGGTCCTCAAGCAACAAGTAATTACCTCTGAAACTGCACACAAGCTGCATATACCCAATCCCATACCTTCACAAGTGAAGTCTAAAAGCAAAATGGTTTGGCTACCTACGCAAAAAGCCATCACGTCAAGTGAGGCATCCACCTCTCAAGCATCCCAACTGTCCCCTTTCTCCTCTTCCATCCAAAAATCCCATCCCATACAAAAATCTCAAATCCTTCCATCCCACATGACAAGCAAGAAGTATACTAAGTCTATGTGGGTCCCTAAATGCCTACATCATTCATCCACCAAGCAAAACTCTCCATTACTTCCTACACCACCTTTCCATCATAAGCTTTAATGTTTATCACGGTATGTGCAACCGTTGGTCATGATTCCCTTCCACCCCGTGACACTATCACATACCTCTATCTCCCCTTCCACTATTATCCTACATATCTTCCCCATCCTATCCCTATGGTCCATGCTTTTGCATAAATCTTCCCTCCATCCTTGCATAAGTCTTACATAATCCGCATCATCATCCACTATCACACCTTCCATAATCTGTTGTCCACCTTCTCCATATCCCTTTCATACAATCCCCTACCAACATCTATGAGAACACTAGACATAGTCCATGCAATAGCATCCATCTAACGAAACTATCACCTTTTGTGAATTCGGGCACTTGAGGCCCTCTTGTCCATATCCACCTATCCTATCCAAATTATAAAAAAAGAGTAAAGATAAATCCCTTTGTCCAACAGTGAAAATCTGGCAAACAAACGCCTTGGATAAATACCATGATAAAAACCTGGCAAATAGGTGTCATGTGTAAGTTGATCTCCTATGTCACCTACACTTGGGGGCACCTTGTCTCATTGGCATATCTACTTTTCTCCTATCATTTTCTTCCATACCATTTCCCATCCTATCCTTCTATCCATTACATACCTATCCTGTCGAATCCATCCATCATAATATTCCCTTCCTCTATTTTTTGATCTTGATAAAGATTGGGGGCACAATGTTGACAAATGTTTTGGATGTCTCTTGACATACCTTATCCCTCCAACTATGAAAATCCTTCATTATCCTCTCATCCTCCTATCGCCATAAGCATTGTCATAAAAAATCCTAAGTATCCTACCTACAATGAGGCATGTTATTCCTATGCGACTTATGTTAGGGATAGCCGATAGAAGATATCAATTAAATGCAAATAAAGATTAAAATAGAGGAATGAAAAATACACAGAAATAATAGCAGCGAGAGACAAGTTTTAACGTGGTTCACCCAAACTCGGGCTACATCCGCCAACAGAGAGTCTAATATTATTATCCAGTAAATCAAACCGATTACAACCACCAATCCCTGCAACTCAATACCATTGCAAATGCTACAATACAATATCAACAGAAACCCTAACCCTTAGCCACTTTTATCAAGCCTTATGTCGGTTACAAAAATAGGTTTTTTTTATGTCAGTCAATGAAAAAAATAACTCCCGATGCCTTAATAAAATAATAAAAAATCGTGTGAGGTTTTGGCTGCCCCTGGACCCTGCAAGGGGTGCTACCCCTTGACGTTGTCTTGGGGGCGCTGCCTCTTGACCCCATAGGAATTTGGGAGGAAACCGCGCCAATAAAAGTGGGGTAAATTTAACCTCCGAGTCTGATTAGGCTCCATATAACTACAATCTCCCACTTGGAGACTGATCAAACTCCACACCATATCATCTCCCACTTGGAGACTGATCATAACACCGTTGACCCTGTAGTTCCCACTAGAAATAACCACCCTAGACTCTACTATTCTATTTTTGTTGTTTTCAGTCTTGAAGACCAACCAAAGCTGAAGAGGAGCTCAGCTTCTCCCTTGTCACTGCCTTTGTAAACATATCCACTAGATTTTCATCTGTATGTATCATTTCTAACCTTAACTGTCCATCATCCAACACCGATCGAATGAAGTGATACCTCAACTGTATGTGTTTGGTCTTTGAATGCAAGGCATAATTTTTTGCAAGATGTATGGCACTCTAACTGTCCGTAAATAAATAACTATTAGCCTGTTGTTTTCCCAATTCTTCCATGAAAGATTACAGCCATATCATCTCCTTGCTTACCTCTATTACAGCTACATATTCTGCCTCTGTGGTGGATAAAGCAGCCACCTTTTACAACCATGAGATCCAACTCACTGTTGTCCCACCTATAGTAAAGACATAACCTGTAGTACTCCGCCTGATATCAATATCCCTTGCCAAATCTGAGTCTACATAGCCTGGTAAATCAGTATTAGAGCCCCCAAAACATAAGTGTTTATTGGATGTACCTCTCAAATATCTGAGAATCTATTTTACTACATTCTGATGTTCCAATCCGGGATTACTCATATACCTGCTTACGACTCTTACAGCATGTGCAATATCTAGTCTCGTGCATACCATGGCATACATTAAACTTCCTACACCTGAAACATATGGTACCTTGGACATTTTTTATTCCTCCTCTTGTGTCTTTGGACACATCAACTTAGTCAATTTTAAATGACCAGGTAAAGGTGTGCTGACAACTTTTGCATTCTCCATATGGAATCTTTGCAACACCTTTTCAACATAATTAACCTGAGATAGAGTCAATTTTCTGTTCTTCCTATCTCTGCAAATTTTCATACCAAGGATTTGTTTTGCTGCCCCCAAATCCTTCATAGCAAATGACTGTGCTAATTGTTGTTTTAACTCTCTTATGTGATCCATGTTATACCCAGCTACAAGCATGTCATCAACATATAAACATAAAATAATGTAGCTGTCATTATCCAACCTCTTAAAATAAACACAATGGTTAGAATTACACCAACTGTAGCCTTGTTCAACCATAAAACTATCAAATTTCAAATACAATTGCCGAGGTGCTTGTTTTAGGCCATATAAACTCTTCTTCAATCTGCACACTAGTTTCTCCTTACCTTTGACCTCAAATCCTTGGGGTTGTTCCATGTATATCTCCTCCTTCAAATCACCATGGAGAAAAGCATTTTTCACATCTAGTTGTTCCAAATGCAAATCTTTAGTAGCCATAATACTTAAAACAGTATTTGCTGATTAGGGTGTGGTTCGGTGGTTAAGTCACTCGGTTGTAGTGGCGACCACCAGAGTTCAAACCCCCGTTGGGCCAATGAGCTCGCAGGCTTTACACCTTCGCTGGGCCAATGAGCTTGCAGGTTTGAAGTGTTCTTTCTTGGGGATGAGGTCCCCCATGTTGTGGCCTCACCAGTTCATAGCTCAGGGCAAAAGCATTGTTGTGGAGCTGGAGGGCATGCCGCACCAGCATCACCAACCACGTTAAAAAGTTTACCAGGCGCATTATCTTTAAAAAAAACTTAAAATAGTAAGAATAGAAGTCATCTTAACAATCGGAGAAAAAATCTCATCAAAATTAATGCCCTTTTTCTGTGTAAATCATTTTACTACTAACTTGGCTTTAAATATTTTCTTGCCTCCATCTTCCTCTTTCAGCCTATAAACCCATTTGTTTGGTAAAGTCTTTTTACCTATAGGCAACTTACATAATTCTCAAGTCTGATTTTTCAGCAAGGAGTACATTTCTTCTTTCATTGCAAGCTCCCACTGAACCTTTGTATCCACCTGCATAGCTTCATCATACCCTTCTAGTTCACCAGCATCTGTTAACAAAATAGAATACAAAGAGGGAGACAATCTTTTAGGAGGTCTACTTAGCCTTATTGACCGTCTAACATTCACTGGAGTTTGTGGTATTTCTGGTTGCTGTTGTGGAGCATGAGGAACCATTGGAACATCACTATTTGGAGTATCATCCAACACCACATAATCTTTTTCTTTCTTCTCATGTTGCTGCAACTAATCTTTGTACAACACCTTCTCATTGAATATAACATCCCTACTTCTCACAATTTTCTGATTTTCAAAATCCCAAAGCCTATAACCAAATTCATCAATGCCATATCCAACAAAGTTACACTTTGATTTTGCATCCAGCTTGGTTCTATTTTCAAAATCTACATGTGCAAATGCTTCACATCCGAAGGTTCTGAGAAAAGAATAACTCACCTTCTTACTTGTCCATGCTTCCTCTAGAATACCATAGCCCAAAGGCACTTAAGGACCTTTGTTAATTAAATATACATCGGTGTTGACAGCCTCTACCCACATATTTAAAGGCAGCCCATCATGCAATCTCATGGTCCTTGCACGCTCCATTATTGTCTTATTCATGCGCTCAGCCACTCCATTTTCTTGTGGAGTCCCTGGAATAGTTTTCTGCCTACGAATTCCATTAAAGGAACAATAATCCTCAAATTCTTTGCTGCAATACTCACCACCATTATCAGATTTGAGACATTTTAATCTTTTACCCGTCTCATTCTCAACCAAGCTTCTCCATTTCTTAAATGTTTCAAATACATCAAATTTCTGTGTAAGGAAATAAATCCATACCTTACTAGTTACATCATCTATGAATGTAACATAATATCGAGAACCACCGAGAGAAGATACTTGAGCTAGTCCCCATACATCTGTATGCACAAGCTCCAACTTTTTATTTTTCTTTTGCTTCCCATCCTAAAGAAAACTGACTCTCTTTTGTTTGTCATACACACAAATTTTACAGAAATCCATATTAATACATTTTAGACCTGGTAAAACTTTCTTAGAATGAAGTACTTTCATACCTTTTTCACTCATATGCTCAAGTTTGTTATGCCACAGTGTTGTCTCAGAACCTGCAACAACTGTTTCAGTCTCCTCATGCGAACCTGCAACAACTATTCCTGAACCTATTTATTTTTTCTCTGCAACAACTAAAGTAGAAGGAATAGTATGACCTGTACAAAGATATAAGGTGCCTATTTTCACACCTTTTGCTACTATTAAGGCACCTTTTGAAAGCTTCCAATTTTTATCAGTAAATGTAACAATGCAACCTTCTTCAGCTAGCTGCCCTACTAAAATTAAATTCCTACTGAGCCTTGGAATGTGCCTTACCTCTTGTAGTAGCCAATGATTCCCATTCTGCAATTTAATCTTGATTCTTTCCTTTCCAACAATCTGACAGGGTTCGTTATCTCCCAAATAAACCAGCCCAAAATCCCCTTGGACATAATCAAGAAAATAACTTCTATGGGGCGTAGCATGAAATGAGGCCCCTGAATCTAAAACCCATGAATCATCAGCATTATCTAGGGAAAGAATCAAAGCATCATCTTCAGATTTATTACTTACTACATTTGCCTCCTTATTGCCTTCTTATTTGTCTCCTTTATTTTTTTGAGACCAACAATCTTTCTTCAGATGACTTGGTTTCCCACAGTACCAGCAATCCTTTTGTCCTCTAGTTTGGGATCTCTTATCCTTTGATTTTCCTCATGACTTCCCATGACCTCCAGAACCTTTTCCTCTCTCTTTTGATCCGCCCCTGCTTTCTGCATTTAAAACACTGCCTAATGTGGATCCACCTGAGCTTTTCTTATGAATTTCCTCACTCAGAATAACACCAACAACATCATCAAATTTCAGGGTATTTGAACCAGAAGCAGAGTTACTAACCACCATTACCAAACTATTCCATCTTTCAGGCAAAGAACATAATATCAAGAGAGCTCTAACTTCTTCATCAAATTTTACATTTATAGAAGTCAATTGACTGGTAATCATATTAAATTCATTTAAATGATCTGTCACAGATCCACCTTCAATCATTTTCAGATTAAACAAATACTTCATGAGAAATACCTTATTTGAGGCTGAGGGTTTTTCATACAATTTAGCTAAAGCTTTCATCAGACCATCTGTTGTCTTCACTTCCATTACATTGAATGCCACCGATGGTGCTAGGCACAATTGAATGGTTCCTAGTCCCTTTCTATCAAGAAGATTCCAATCCTCATCAGTCATTGTTGCCAGTTTTTTGGCTACTCCTTCCAATGACATCCAGAAATCCTTTTGATAGAGATAATCCTCCATCTACATCTTCCATAACTAATAGTTCTGCCCATTGAATTTGTCTACCTTCAATTTACCCTCGTCTACCATTGCTCCCACTCAACCGTGAGACTCCCACTCAATCGTGAGACCTTCCTGTAGACGATAATCAAATGCAACCCGCTCTGATACCACTTGTTAGGGATAGCTAGCAAAAGATATCAATTAAATGCAAATAAAGATTAAATAGAGGAATGAAAAACATAGAAATAATAACAGCGAGAGACAAGTTTTAACATGGTTCACCCAAACTCAGGCTACATCCACCAATAGAGAGTCCAATATTATTATCCAGTAAATCAAACCGATTACAACCAGTAATCCCTACAACTCAATACCGTTGCAAATGCTACAATACAATATCAACGGAAACCCTAACCCTTAGCTGCTTTTATCAAGCCTTATGTCAGTTATAAAAATATGGTTTTTTTATGTCGATCAATGAAAAAATAACTCCCGACGCCTTACTAAAATAATAAAAAACTATGTGAGGTTTCAGCTGCCCCTGGACCCTGCAAGGGGCGCTGCCCCCAAACCCCTACAAGGAGCACTACCCCTTGACCTCGTAGGAATTTGGGGGGAAACTGCGCCAATAAAAGTAGGGTAAATTTAACCTCCGAATCTGATTAGGCTCCATATAACAACTTAGTCCTTGGCAATCACATCCTTGCCCTTTTTCACGTGCGTTCCTTCTATCTACTATTGCCCATCCCCATATCTAACCATCCATTATCCACTATCACCCATCCATTTACCTATCCATGGTGTTCCCTTGTCATCAATATCCAGCATTTAGGCTATCCAAATTGCCATCCAAATCTCCCACAAACTTCAAAACATTAGCAAAATCCAAAAAATCCCAAAAACAATAAGTCATCTGCAACCCCATCATTGGTACCATTCCCGAACTACGTCGCCTCTGAGCTATCATGTAGGCAAAGCCATTTTATATCGATGCACCCCCGAGGCTCCTTTACCATCTATTCCGCACCTTCTCACCTATCCTTTGGTCCATCCGCACCATTTCCCATCGCCTAGGTCTTAGGTCCATCAAGGTTCACCCTGAACTACGTTGCCTCTGCATCATCACGTAGGCAATGCCATTTAACAATGAGCCCCCGAGGCACTAGGTCAATCCCTTAGGGCCCGTTTCTTTGTATTCATTGTTAGTTCATCCATAATAAACTGAAACTTCACCTGATTGGGGGCAAGTCCTCAACCTAGTTACGGAGTTGGATTCCACTACCACATGTGCTATAGAGGACACCAATAAAGATTGAGATACCTTTCACTAGACGCACATGCACAACAAAGCACACTTCCAAATAGAAATTTTGACACAAAACATCAACCTATCCACAGCAAAACAAACAAGTGCCTAAACACTCAAAATAATTTTATCTAAATTATGGCAAGAAGACACATCTAATACAAGAATGTTTTGTGAACAGGTTAAGTTACAGAGTCTTGATTTTTGTTATTATGTCTTTCTATGCTACTCGAGGATGTCAAAAACTAGAGAAGCTATGATGGGGCATAGTCATTTTCTTTTGTTTGTTGTTTGTGGATTAATCTTTAGTAATGTGACGACTTTTGTCTAACGACATGATCAACAAAAGATCATCGAGGACTCTAGAGGTCTAAACATGAAAAGGGGCAATCCTTGTCTGTTGAAATGCAAAAAATACTCAGGTCATCTAGATTCAATTTTGACTAGATGCTTGTATTAACTTACTATATCAAAATCCATGTAAGTAATACTTAGGTAGTCTCAGTTCAATTATACCTAGATGCTTGTATTTTCTTACAACATAATAAAAGTGCCCAATGATGAAACAAGCACTTCAAAATACTTGCAATAATATATGCATCCATCCGTATAAAATTGCATTCCAGATACTATCCATCAATAAGGATTTTGTTCGCAGTGTCAGAGTTTACAAAAGCTTGTGAATCCTTCAGTCGAGTCATTATTCTGTCAACCAAATTTCTATCTATCATTGTATCTTTCATCCTTGTGTAGTTCATCCAAGCAATGATCCAAATGCAAGTCTATCCTTAATCCATACCAATCGAGTTAAGTCAAACTTGTCAAATTATCCAATCGCAATCAGTGGTCTTGATCCTAATCTTGTCATAAACCAACTCAATCAATCGTAATTATCAGTGGGGTGTATCTTTCCCATGCCTATCATGTTGCTCTAGGGATATATCATTCCCCGCAGTGACCACTATCCTTCATGTTGGTCTAGGGATATATCGTTCCTCGCCATGACAACACTATCCTTTGTGTTGATCTAGGGATCTATCGTTCCCTGCAATAACAACACTATTGTCGATCATTATCGATTAATCGTTGGTTTACCACTTGATAGGGGTAGTACCTTGTTTGTTCTTAAATCATTTGTGCATACTTGCTTGCTTTCTTGTGTGTGTTATCATTTTATCTTGCATAGCATGTCATTTCCTCCATTTTCTTCACCCTAACCTAACTGTTCAACCTTTTTCATCGTGAGATTGTCCGTCTCACGTCCATTAGCCTTTTCTTCCCGCCCAATCTCCTAAGGGGGCATCCTATCGTCATAACCTATACCAGGGGCAAACTAGGGCATGTATCATTATCAAAAATATTATTCTTTGAAACAACGTGATAAAACACATTGCATCAAAGAGGGGCAAAATGTATACACCTAAAAACGACACAACTCTATCTAAATAAATATTTATTTCATCTTAATATTCCTCTATCAATAAATAAATAAATCAATTTATTCATTTGGTTCATATTCCTCCCAAAAATGAAATAAAATCACTTATTTAATTAGCTTCATAAAATTCTTCTAAATCCTCTTATCTACAGTTAAATAATTCTACATTATTTAATTAAATCAAATTATTCTTCCAAATTTAAATAAATCAATCAAATTTATTTAAATTATCTTAATCTCTAAAAAAATTAAATATAATAAAATATTTTATTTATTCTTCCAAATCATGCACAAACAATTAAATAAATTTATTTATTTAAATTGCTTTCTTATCTTCTAAATCCCTCAAAAATCTTCCAAATCTTCTAAAAATAATCTTATTCTTCATGCACACAAAATTAAATAATTTATTATTTAATTTCTCTCAAATCATGCAAAAAGTAAATCACAAGTTGAGTTAATTGATTTAATCAATCTTGTTTTTATCAACAACTCTTAAATTAGAAGAAAGTATTCTAATTTATGAAATCAAATCTTATCTTTATCAAGAAAGCAGTTAACTCAAACAAAACAATTTTTGTGTGACACTTGTCTTCTTCCTATTTGCGCACATCCACTCAAATCTTCTCAACCGTTGATCTTCTTATTTCTTCTATATTGTCGATATTCTCTCTCACAAGTCTATAAATACACCCTTATTCCTCCATTTCAAGGATCAAAGCTTTTAGTAAACTTACTTTGCAGAATTCACAGCGTGCCTTTGGCACCCAACACAATTCCATAGCTTGCGATCACCATTTTATTGTATTAAAGATCCTCTTCATTACAAGAGCTATCATAGCCATTTATCTATTGTCATCTTGAAGAACAAACCAAGGAAGTGCACTTTCTGAGGGCTTCATTCACATAAAAGATCAATTGAGATTAGGCGACCAATGGAAGCTACGAAGTAACAAGGTTTGTGAATGTATTGTTCTTTGTTTTGAATCTTATTTATTTTCATTTTCATTGAGTTATTGGGTTATTATAGATTATTGATATTATCCACATTTTCTCATAATAGGTAGTATATTTAATCATCAATTTGGTAGTACGTATATTTAGTCATTTATTTAGTTATTGTAATCATTTAGTCATTGATTGTTGTTAACTGGTCATTTATTTAGTCATGGTAGTCATTTTTATTTACTGGTTTCCATTAATTGGTAGTAAATTTAGTCATGATATGAATAATTTATTAAATACCATAAATTTTATAATGCAGAAAAAACATATTATTAAATTTGAATTAAAACATAAAAGCAGATAAATTTGGAAAACTATATATTTTATGATGCTGCCAAGTAAAGATTGATAATTTTGAGCCAACACTTTTGATTTGAGAATCAACCAATAAGAAAATGAAACAAGACAAAGCAAAGTGGCAATAAATATTTTTTTTGTAGTGGAACAATGCAGGAAAATAATTACAAATTATAATAAAAAAGTAGCACAAGGCTGCCATAACTAGAAAAAACTAGTTCAGCTCTGTCATGTACAACAAACTACAAGGATTGGCTGAAGAAAAAACTAGTTCAACAGCCACATTAGATACAATAGCAAAACAATGGACAGGTAGGTCATACCGATGAAGCCCTTCACATCTTTTAACACTTAGAAAAGAGATGTTGCCACTGAGCATTCCATGAGACATCATTTCTTTTGGCATTCTCTTAACTAGTTCAGGTGCTTTGATTGTAGCCTTGGTGCATTCCATATTCTCCTTCACACAAGCCATTGAGGTGTTACATGTGTATTCAAACAACCTTGAACCACTATGAACAATATTTGAATAACAACCTGAGAATGCTACTTAGAGGCCCCTGTAGCAGTGGCCTTGCAGCAATAAGAAAACACACCATTCCCTGTAACCTTCCATAACATGGTCCCAAATAGCTGAAGTAAAAGCAACACTTGAAATAGTGAAATCTAGCCAATCAACAACATACTGAAGATGACAACATGGAAATGTTTTTGGTTTCGTACAATTGCAGTAAAATGTGAATTTATTTAAAACAACGTTTTCATGATATTTTCTTCATTACCTCAAGAAATCATAAAATAGATCATTACACAAAATCTCTACTCTTGGAATCAATCTCTTCCCTTTCTCACATGGCAATACCACACTTGCCCATTTAGACTATTAAATTTTAGAAAATGAGCTAAACAACAGACATTAAAATGACCTCCTACATAGATACGATCTGAAGTTCACTACTATCATATTGTAGCCAAAGGTGTAGCACGTACACCACATAGAAAAACATATAGAAGAAGCTTATGATGTAGAAGCTATTGTTCTGGTATCAACAAAGTTCACCATTTGTTATCCTGATTGTGGTGTTTGTAATGTTGCAAGGTGCATTTTCCCATTTTCATCAAAAGGTTTTGCTCCAATCCAAAGTTCCATTGCACAATGCATCATTAGTAGTAGCTCAAGGAATTTTTAACAGCTTTTTCAATTTCACCACAAGTTTCCAATCATCATTGGACAAATCATCCTGAAAAAATAAGAAGAATATTCCATTTTAGACATTAAAAATTGTTTTATCAGCCAAAAATGAAAAGCACAAATGTTTAATTAGTATAAAATGCATAATAGTAAATACACTATAAAATTATGTAATGTGGATATCAAATAGCCTTACCCTGTAGTTTTGTTTCAATATATCTATGGATCTTCTGGTGAGATGACTCACAAATTCATCCTCCATTTCAAAATGCCTACCAAACATTTTTTGTGCTTCATCAGCATTGCTCCCAACAATCTGTAAAGTTCGTATGATAATTCATTAACAAAAACATTTCAAAAAATAGCATCCAAAATCATATAAAACTATTAACAACAAAGACAACTTCTCAAAATACCTTCATGGCCACTTTTTCACCCTTCTTAGCCATTTCAACAGCTTTATGATTGATCTCAATTGAGGCTATTTTGCCAATATCTATGAAATATTTTGTGGGAACACATAATGGTGTGCCAATCTGTAGATGCAATCACCACATATGGCTTTAGACAAACCAAAAACAATACAACAATCTTTTACTTGCATAAGTCATAACACCGAAAAGACTAGGTTTAGATATTGACCCTTGCAATGCCTTCAAGAATATCAACACCAACAATTATAGGATCCTTCTTGTTAAAAATACAATTTGGCAAAATGCTCAGTACACAAGGGAAAACAACATCTTTTGCAGCCTCCTTTTTCCTTTCTTCCTTAAAATTGTCAATATATGCTTTAAACTGGTCAAACAGGTGATAAATAATGTCCAGTGCAAATATCTTGACACCAACTTCATCTGCAAACTCCCAAGCTTCAAGAGTAATTTTGACATCAAATGCCAAAATTGTAGCATACTCTTTCTTCTTTTTCTCAAGCATTACACTCACACGCATGGCATCTTTTTTATGCACAGGTCCAATACCAATTGCACTAACTGGGATGCTTACAGCTGGGGTCTTCAAGAACTCAAGTAAAGCCTCCAAAGATCCAAGAGTTGAAGCTTGAACATAAAATCCTTCCCCACTCTTGTATATAATGCAAATATATATATATATCAAGTTATAAGATATCAAAATTGTCTAAGAGTATTTATAAAAATATAATAAAAAATGTCATAGTTGTGTAAGAGTTTCCAACTCTTTCAAATACACCATGAAAATTAAGATCCCTAAACAACACATTCAAAATATTGCATAAAGCAGTGGGCCAAGATGTCTAACAACTAGTACATGATAAACATCAACTATGCCATTTTTTGCAAATATTTTAGTGGCCACCGTGTGAAGGTTCCTTCTTTCTCTTTTAGACGGACAGCTCCAACTATTTTGTTGTCATAAGCAAGGGGTACGTTACTTGTGACCTTTAAAATATTTACATTTGCATCTCCTATTCCTTCCAAGTTGACTCCATGTACAATATATAGTGAGTGAATCAACTTCCCACAACAACACCATCAAATGGATCCAACACCCTAACTTTATCCCCTTCTTGGAGTTTATCAATACATTTCTGCAAAAACAAAAAAAATGCACATTATATTGAAATACATAATAATTATTACATAGGTAAGGATTACCCTTATTTACATAATAAAACAACCATTACTTATGTTGGAACAAAATTTTAAAACCCTAAAATTTTGTTAATTCCTGCCATTATTCCAAATAAACTATTCTAATGTCTCACTTCTTAGGATCTCTCAAAAAATTTGCACATTTCCATCTTACTTGACCTTTTTACTTGTATATGACCATTTCTTAATAGACTTTCATGCCAAAATTTTATGCCATTTATTTCCCAGGGTCACATAACATGGTCATTTTGAGGAGTATGTAGTTATTCTTAATCATTTATGTGTTTTTGCAGTTTACCGCTATCTCGCAGGTCATCCTCATTATCTTGGTAGCAGTGCGAGAACTAGAGCAACAAGAATCATGTATACTGCACTCTTGCTAGAAACATACAAGTTGTTCGCAGCATGGCGGTGGGAAGGGCTCGGTCAACCATGTATACCGTGGTCCCTCGGAGGTCTCACCACTTGGTTGCAGCTGGCGATAAGGAAGAGAGTTCAATATAAACTTATCCCATGGTCTCGCATTGGTCCAGCAAGTTGTTCACGGCATGGCGGTAGTAAGTGTCCAAGTTACCAGGCTCTCGCAATGGCTTTCAAAGAACATTTGCGGCAAGGTGATAAGCAATAAAAGTTGGCAACATAATCTCACTGTAGTAATGAGAACAGGCACTTGCGGGTTGACAGTAATGGAAGAAAATGGAATAAAGGGGGCTATAAGCCCTGCGATCCCACTTTATTTGAGCATAAGGGCTGAGGGTTGGCGGTAATCAAGAAAAGTGAACAAAAGGCATTGAAGCTTATCACCATCCCATGACTGGTTTAAACAAGATCCGCAGTAGTGCGGTAATGATAATAAATGAGTAAACATACTCAGTGTGGGTGTGTGATTACTAAGAAATTTGAAAGATCTTGTCATTTCATCTGATCGTTGGATCAAATTTGATCAAGGGATTATATTTGAAATGAATTGAATGTTGAGATTTTATAATCTCGTGGCACGAACCAAAAATAATGGTGGAAAGATGAACATTCTGGCTCGATAAAATCTAGAAATCTCTCAGCATTTGCTCAGTTCAGAGATTGCAGATTGGCTTGGAGAAGGCGCCCAGTTCGGTCTATTCTTAGCAAGCTTCGAATTGTTCAAGTAAGTCCTCTACATTCTCAGCAAGAAAGTTTGAAGAATCTTTGCTCTGTTTCAATTCTCTGTGCATTTTCTTGAATTTTGAAACCCTAGTTTGTATAATGGCACCCAAAAAGTCTGAATCCACAAGTAAGACTAGTAAGCCTGATCCTACCCCTAAGAAAAGATCACTGCAACAATCTTTGCTAGATGTTTTACCCAATTCAATTGACAAAGGTCGAAAGAAAGTATTTAGGGATGTTGTTGAGGGTTGTAGGGATGCCATAATTCCCATTTCTGGCTGGAAACTATTTTGGTACTTTTGTCAGAAGAAGGATGGTCAGGGACCGATGGGCAATCCATGGAAGTTGGATTTGGCCAAGCTAATTGTTTCAAATGTATTCGTGGATGTGGAACTGATTGGTACTCTGGCACTGCACTATCACCCGACTACTAAAATAGTAAGGTTGCCAAATGGATCTTCTCTATTGAGAATTGATAGAAATGTTATAATTGACTATATTATGTTGAACAGACAAGCTCTCACTGAAATTGACCTATAAAAGATTGAACAAGAATAAAAAAGTTTGAGAAGAACACTCAGAAGTGATGAACTGTCAATATTTATGAGAAGAGGTGCAAACAACAGGATAGTTGATATTCCTTCCAATGTAGTCGAACCATTCCCTGTGGAAGATTTTACAGTCTATTTCAAATGGACCTATTATGCATTATGCCAAGTACTGGGAATTGATGCTAATCAAAGGATGCCAGTTAATTTGATGATGATGGTTATGCAAATACAAAATTCAGAGGTGAACATTGAGTATGATTTTGCCTCATATCTTGAAAAGAAAATACATGATGGATTCATCAGTGTGAAGGAAGATAAGAAACCCACGAACTTCAAGTTTTATTCTTTGGTTTGCCACCTGATCCTATATCAAAATAGGAGTAAATGGTCAAGTAAAATGCACATCAGCATGATTGATAGGACAAGACAAGGAATGCCTACTCAATGTTGGTGTTACGTGTGGGATTCTCATTGCTAGACTGGTAACTATAATGTATTTCATAATAAATTTTCTATAAAAATAATGAATTCTTTTGGTAATTGGGTCCCCAGATTGTCACCAAAAATTAGGGTAATTCTGAGACCTCTTGCACATAAACTAGAGCAAGGTCATACTTTCAATTTATGTTGATTAGTTCTTCCTACCAGAGCACACAATAATCAGGGTATATGATTGCCCCCAACCACCTCACAAATTGCCAAAGTTTGTTTCTGAAAGAATTGCATTCTTGGAATTCATGTGGAAAATGATGTGGAGGGAAAAGGAAGTGATGAAAAAGTAGAAGAAAGGCACCTTTTTGTCTAATACCATTGTCTTTGGAGATTGGTCAATTGGTTCGGACACTCTTGAGGAGCTGTAGGGCTATTTGAAGGCCAAGTACTCTTTGGAATCTGGTGTTGAAAGAGTTTGTGACCCTGAAGGTCATATGAACTTTGTGAGACAAGTGATCTTGACTAAGATGGGCATCTCCCATCAAATTCTTTATGATGAGGATGTGATAAGGAACCTGGTTACTTTTAATGAAGTGTATGACAGGAAGAGGAAATGGGAGATCCTCAAGAAAATTGAAGATGAAAAAAAGGAAAAGAATCCAATTTGTGAAGGATTTTCTGCTGAAGAGAAAGATCCTCTAAAGAGGATTAATACAATGATTGTAAATCTGAAGTACAACCTACCAAGGCTACCAAACTTCCAGTGAAGAGGTCTATAGGAATTGAGATTCATGAGCCTGCCCCTGATGTCATATCAGTTCAAGATTCACAAATTCCTGAATCACCACCACATAAAAGGCAGAGAACTAAAGGTATGTCTCCTTTGGTCCCATATGCGATGTCTAAGGGTGTGGGGGATATTGATGAAGTTGTAAATATTTTGACACAATTGCATGATGGAGAGGAAGTTGATCAACCATTAGTTGGTCAAGAAACTGATGCACACAAGTTGAGGCTACGATGGAAGAACAAGCCCAGCTTGATCCAGAGCTACAGGAAGATAAAAGGGTGGTGGCATCATTGAGATTTATTCAAGATGATGATTTCATCAAGACTCCAGAGTTTCAAGATTTATGGTTAAAAATGAAGATGAAGGAATTTGATGAAAAGGTGGAAATCAATAAGATGGGTGCTGATGAGTCTCAGTATGATCAAATAACCACCCGAACAATCCAAGAACTAAAATTTCACAAAATCAATGTGACTCCTGAGGAAGCAAGACAAATGGTCTTGAAGAGTAACATGCTGATCATCCCAGGTCTTGAATTGAAAAAGGTATTCTTGCTTGACCAAGTTAGGAGTCAAGATGACCCTAATCTTGTGTCTAAATTTGATTATGAGGATGGAATGAGTGGATGTGGTTTCAACCCAAAGACAGAGACTCTTTCCATATGGACAAAATAGAAGAACACTAGTAAACCAAGGTTGCTAGATGTTGTTCAAGAAATGAGGGGATCTACTGTGGTGAAAACCTTACGAGATACTTAAGGAACTGAGGCCTCTGCTCTTACAATCCATTTTGGCATGTTCACCCATGCAGTTGTAAAAAAGTTGGAAAAAAAATTGTAGGATTATGAGAAAACACAACAAGACATGAATGATGAAGTGAATAGGTTGTTCATTGAAAATAGGCAATTGAAAAAGCAACTGCAAGATGTGGGTTCTTCCCAGAGTCTGTCAATAGTTCCATATCAACCTTCTATGCCACCAACAACTAGTGATGTCACAGTGACAATGCAAGAGTTTAATGCTTTGAGAACAAAATTTGAAAAAGAAGTTGAGGACCTCAAGAAGCTAAATGAGGAAACAAAAAATGAGGCAAGGATCAAGGTCCTTGAAGTCTTTGAGAAAATTTTGAATACAGGATAAAGTTGGTTGTGGGTAAACTTAGGGATGTGCATGATTTCTACTCCATGTTATCTCAGGCCATTAAATAATTGTAAGCAAAATTTTCTGTTTTGGAGCCACTGTACAAGAAATGGCAACCTTCCTTGCACAATTTAGGCATGCTTTGCACGATACTTCAAAGAAATCTTGATGCTCTTGCTGAATTGAAGCCCATAGAGCAGATGGTGACTATGATCATTGAAGAGCATCAATATGCCAGCAGTGAAGACAAAAGGATGTAGGCCAGACTTGAATCTTTTTCTACTTTCAAGCATCAATTTATCCCCTCTATTTTGACAGAGGAAAACAAACTAGTTAAAGGCCTTGATACTTGGAAGTCAAAATTTAGAACAACAGTGTCTGTGGTTATGGAATTCTTGAAAAAGGAGCAGGATATAGGTACTTTGAGCTTTAACGTGATTTTGGATAGGGTCATAGCCCTAGATGCAGGATATGGAAAATTTGTAATTGATGTTAAAGCTATGTTGGATAAAAGATGGAAGGACCATCAGACCAATCTGCTCTGAATTCAGGAATTCAAATGGCCCAGTGACCTTACATTTGATAAGTGGGAGCAAACATAATTGAAAGATTGATGTGCAGCTACAGGTTCAGGTACAAAAGGAGCAACGAGCAGTTTTTTTGGTGTCGACATGGAGAACAAGGACAAAATTTTGACACTTTTTTGTGATAATAGATAGGGGCACAACACACTTAATAGATACTGCAACATGGAGATGAGTACCTTGCTAGGCTTGAGGTCACGGGTGCTCTATGATGACTAATAGATTCAACTCTTGGTTAACTTGCTTATGCCTTTAATTTCTCTTTATTAAACATGTTTAGTTACAAGAGGATGTGATTTATGAATAGTTGTGTTGGTTTAGTCCTGAAGCTTGTTGCTTCCCATATTTATAAGGGAAACCAAGGCCTAGACAATCATCATCTTTCAACAAGACAATTTATATATTCCAATATTATCTATCCAATCATATTTCAGATTCAAGACATTACACTTCTATGATAATTTAATATTATAATGGGCAAGGATGGTTAACTTTGTGGATATGTATGGTGTTCTGATTTTATGTTAATATTCAAGTTCATAAGTTGTTTGATTGTCTCTATATTGGCTATTTCTAGTTATTCAAATCAATATATTTATCAAGGCACATTTGTTGTCATTGTGTGGATGCTTTTAATTGGTTTCTATTAGAAGTTGATTTAATTCCCTTTAAGTGACTTACATTTATTGGTCTCTCTCTAGAGTTAAATCCTTTAAAGTAAATCATACTGGTGGGTTTTCCTTCAAATAGAATTAAAACAACTTACTTGAATAGTACTTACTTGCATGTGTGTGTTAAAACAATAATGACTACCGTGAAAGACATAAAAACAATAAATAGCACTCACCTCAATTCCAACACTAGTACTGCCACCAGCAACTACCTCATCATCATCATCACCATCGTGATCATCATCATCATGATCATCATCATCATTGGCCTTGGTGTCTTTTGTAGCTGCGTCATCATCATACTCTGCCGTGTGATCTGTAGTAGAACAAACATATTCTAGATCTGTATTCCATTGAGAGTCCTCCTGGTGTTGATTTACCCGTTGAAGCATAAATGACCCATTAGGGGTTGAAACCTAGTTTGCATCCATTGAAGGTTATGAGCAAGAAAACACCAAATCTTGTTGTGAGATGTTGAAATCTTGAAACCACCCCTGCTCTGCATCACAAGGAAGCACTCCTTGATATACCATGTTTGAGAGAAAAGAAGATAAATCAAATCAACATGGGACTAAGTTACTCAAATGATACAACTCATAACTTAAATGAGGACACTTAAGAGATATTAAAAGACCATGGTCATTAATTAAAAGATGCAAAGAAAATAAGGCATGAATGTCACCTACTGCTCTTTAAGGCAAATAATATTTTTTTCCTCAACATGAAATAATGGGACAATTGAGTGGGATCTAGGGCCAACAGAGAAGCACTTTAGAACTCATCCTATGCATCAATAAACAACTCAACACAAGAAATGCAAATTGACATATTAACACAACAATATCCAACTAAGTTATTGAAAGTCAACTATTGATACCTCGTTCTCCATCTAGATTACAAAATCGGTCCACTTTTTGCTTTGTAAAATTTCCTTTTCAAATTACGTTGGATGCCGGCCATATTTCTCCTCCTGTAAAAACATGGCACATGGACTAGTTAAACTAATTAATATGCAATCATTTAATTTTTCCTCAGAAATAAAAAATATCATTTGACATATTAAATATACTTACAAATGTACAGATCAAGGCCTGTAAACCTTTCTAGCCACTGTGATGCATGGCACGAAGTTTGTCAAGCCTGGCCTTGGAGGCCTTGTCCTGAAACATATACTAATTCAATTTACTATGCACAAATAAAATTTAAAAATCGTTTAAAAATTTTGATATAATCTTATGAGTGAATTCAAATACCTGCGTACTCTCCTCACTGGACTTCCTCCATGCATCGAACTTCTCATATGCTTTTACAAGCTCTTTCCATATTTTCACACTTACATCAATTGGCCTTTTTTTGAGCCTTAACTCGAGAGGGAGATTTTTTATCTTCTTTGTTTGGTTGCACCGAAATCTCTTGTAGTTTTGAGACATTCATAGCTTTATCTTCTTTACAAACCAACCTGTGCCAAATTCAATCTCCATGTCATGGATAACTACTTTTTGTAGGTGCATGGGTATATTTGAGAATGACAAATGTAGATGGTCTTTGAACCGTTGAAGGCATGATTCCTTCAACCTATTCACAAACATTTTTCCAGCATTTGTCATTCGGACTTCCCTTGAAACCACATCGTATTCTATCTTGGTATCGTAGCTACCAATGCAAGATGCAAAACATGGCGTGGTGGAAGAAGTCTGTGTCCCAAGAGTGGAAGAAGTCTATGTTCCAGTTGTGGCTGAGACATTGGAAGTATCTGCTCCATGTTCCACATTCTTAGAGTTTATTGTTATTGATTCCCTTCTAGATCTTTTTCTCGATCCAGGACTGCTTGGGGAATCAATTGATTCCCTTTGACATGATTGATTTGGTTGCAATGTTCCAGGGGCTTTACTAGATCATTTTTCTATGTATTTGGCAAGCATTGTCAAGTCCACACCATCCAATTTGTTCATTGCCTCTACCCCCAATATGGAAGCCAATGCTTCTTTATCTTTGTCAGTCTCATGCCCCTATATATATAATATATATAAAATAACTTTCTTCTTTTAAATTTAGAAATAAAAAACTAAAAACTAAAAATCAAAGAAACAATGGAAACATTTACAAATCTATAAATTGACAATGAATTACCTCATTGTGGCTAGAGTTTGCTCCCTTTGCTCACTTCCCTCTATTGCTTGACATTTTGAGGTGACCTAGGGCAAATTATTTTCGTCCAGTCTGTGGAGGCAAACGAAGTACACATTGCTAGGTATGGACCTCCCAACTACCAATTATAAGCACAAATTTCTAATGTCATTATAGAGGAGAGTAGGAATAATTTGTCTATAACATTAGAAAAAATGTAAGCGAAAGTAGAGGAGTACATAAATATTTACTTGGACAACAGAATCACGAGCAGTTGTTGCCAAAATATCAGCGTAGGAAACAATATCGCTACACACATTCACAATCCGAATCTTAATTTTATCAATGACCTCAAAATTCTTTTCTCCTCTGAATGTTATTGTGTCCTCCAAGAGTACAGACCCTAAACATTTAGCTATATTGGAGAGCAAACCCTAAACTTTTAGCTATGTGGATGATAAAAATGTAGAGATAAATGATTTAGAAAAAAATTTCATTACATTAACAAAACAGTGGTGGCGAAGCAACGATACTGCCAGGTGGGAATTTTTTATGGTATGTGTTTTTTTGTTGTGTACTATGTTTTAACGCGGGTGGAAATTTTAAATTTTTTTTTTGATTCATTAGTCAACGCTATAGTCAGCGTAGTTAACGCTAACTTTAGCGCCGACTTTCAGCCCTAAATGTAATCTCTTTGGGGCACCAAATGTTGCGCAAAGTGCACCTAATTTATCGCCTAGCTGTGCCAAACCAAAATGTTCCTCATGCAAACATTTGGAATTGAGGAAAATGTTTAAGTAGTAAGGGTTTTATAACATTGGAATCTAGTGTGACAACAACATACCACCAACTAGCTTGGAAGAAAATGGATACATCCTAGAAACTTTACATAATAAAAACATAATTTAATGGAACTTTTCATTAAAGTTGTAGTAAATTGTTAAGTCTTATATGGGTTGAGCCATTTGTAAATATTTGTTGGATTTTATTTGATGAGGGGATTTCTACATAACCAAGCCAACTACTTTCACCACGGCCTCTATGGAGGATAAACACCAATCATGAAAAATAAAAAATCAAGAATTAAAGTTTTGGATCTTATCTAAGATAAATATTCTCACACTATCCAATGTAAAGTAGGTTTCAATAAAGAATAAGGAATCCAAACTCTAGTTTTCAAAGAGAAAATATCTATGGTTTTAATGAATTTGTGGAAGAAGTGTAAGGTAGAGAACCAACTAAAATTATTATTAATAGGTTTTCTTTCATCTAGGATAACAAGGGACCATGGAAGGGATGTTCAGCTAAAATTATTTGTAATAGATTTTATTTGTAGTCAGCTTGTAAATAAATGTCTTTTTGATGTGAATTTGTAGTCATCTTGTAATCATAAGATTTGAGCTCTAGTTGTCAATATTCTGTGTGTAAACTTTTTGTGAAGAGAAAAATGTTGCAATGTCCTATTTTGTTTTTCATAGTGCGTCTTAATGAAAAGCGAGCGTATTAACAAGATAATTTCAACAATATTCTCTTGGTGCAAAGCTATTATGTGAATATTGTCATTGTTGTGTATTACAGGATCCAGAGGAGGCCACGGAGAGAGGACGTGGATGGCATAGAACTACAAAATCATAGAGAGGAAAGTGGGTGGAAATAGATATGACAATGCAATTTGCAGATACAATAGAGGTAAGAAGAGAAAGCAACCTCAACCAAAGGAGGAAGGTGTTTATGAATTCACAAATGCTACAACATAAAGGAGATAAAGTCATTTTTTTGTCCATGAGGCCTTTGAGGTAAAACTTATTGGTTGAAAATGCACATGAATGGTGATTAAATGCAATTCTATGATCAAGGGAAAAGTTTGAAAATTAGGATGGCCAAAACATGATATCAATATGTCAAATATATGACTAAAGTGAGGTTCTATGTTGGATAGCATATTCGTTGAAATGATATAATTGGTGTACTAAACATTATTTACTATGTTGTGTATTATAGGGGCCAGACGAGGCCATGGCAATAGATCGTGTCATATCAAATGAGGACACAATAGATGAAGTGGGACATCAGGTACTCAAATTTTGACTTAACTTAGGAAAGAATGATCTGATGGCATTTTGTGATATGTCCATCTTTTTTCACATTATTATTGAAATTTATAATGTATTATCCAGTCTTGACATAAATTAATGCATGTTGTTGATTATTTTAGATGGAGATTGGAGCAAATGCAGAGCTTGAGCGTTCAACTAGTAAAAGAAAAAGATATGTATGTGGATGTGGAACTAAAACTGTTAAATCACATAGAGGACAGTGGGTGGAAGAGGATATGACAATGGATCTTGTGGACACAACAAATGATTGCACTGAACAAGAGGTTGGTCAATACTATAGTACATGGGACGAATACTTTGAGAAAATTGTTGTTTGTGGATGTTTTGTATGTCGTGGAAAGAGACAATTCAAATGAGTGATTGTACAAAGACATTACATATATGATGAGCTTCCATTTGGTAGTATGCCTCCTACAATCGATTCAAATCCAATAGGAATTGTGGTAAGGAATTTTTTAATTTGATATAAATAACATGTATACTTCGTTTAACATTGTTTTATCTTATTTAAAAAACTAATTTTTTTCTTAATGGATACTTGAGGATAAAGTTCTTGGTTTAAAGTTTCCTGGATCACCAACTTCCAACCTAGAGGGCAATTATCATTTATCATGTTAGGACAGTAAAAATTTAAATTTTTTACTATCTTCTCACTCCACCATATTTGAATAAACCCTAAAAAATATCCCAAAAAACCATAGTAAAAATCTAATGTATCTCACAGAATGTCTATAGATTAGCAGTGCCAAAATACTTAAAGGTCAATCTATCGGCAAGATGTCGTATTGCTTACACTAATACATGAAGAATCATTTGAAAATGACCATCGGTGTGAGAATAGAGATCAGAAAGAGATTTATAGAAGTCACCGATGGAATAAGTAATACTGATGACCCTTCATCGGCAAGAGAACCAAGTAGTCATACCGATTGGTATGACTGATAATCATCGGAGGATCCTTCAAAAGCTACCCCGACGGTATATCATACCGATGAAGTATTTCGGCAAGAGTTTCACCGAACATCCTGCGGGGGCAATGAAACAAATAGCCATCGGCAAGAAATAAATTATCAGGATGAGAAACAAATAAGTCTCCAATACTCAATGTCTTGGCGAAAAGAGAGCTTTCGGTGAGACTCACAGCGATACAAATATCTATCGGGATGACTCAACATATCGGGACAACGGAATTAGGTCTTACCGATTCACAAGTCACGACAATCAAAAGGTGTCGGTGACACTTTAATAGACTCTGTCCGATAAGGAATATGAAATGATCATCAGGGAGATGATTGGGATCGGGTTGTCTTTTAAAAGCTATCCCGATAGTATATCTCATTCCGATGGGGATAAATTCATACCTGTTGATAAGAAGTTTTTATAGTGGCGAGACATTAACAGAGTCATTCTGATCCAAAGTAAAGATGACTATCGATGAGATGACAAAGCTCGGGGAAACATAATTATGTTATCCCGATAGTATTGATCACCCCGATGAACAAATTACTATCGGTGAGACTCTTACCGATAGTGATATCGGTGAGACTCTTACCAATAGTGATATCGGTAAGACTCATTATGTCGGAGGGAAATCTAAATCACACGGCGATGAAACAGGTCCTGCCGATGGTCATGCTGATTGATTGTTCGCGCCATAAAAAGCATTAAGGTCGCCCAGTTATGGCGATGTGACATTTCACAACGATGAACATTAAATTGATCAGACAATTAAATACAAACGGCTACGAAATTTTTATGATCATTATAATTGCAAGGTCGTTTGAGAAGAGAATATAGAGGAACTCTTAAAGCAAAAGCAGAGGATTTCGATTACAGCCACCGAATGACAGGTACATACATACAAACCACTATATAGCCTGTGTTAAAATTTTCTGCCAAAGTTTTAAATATGGAAAATCCAGGAAAGGGAAAAGGAAGAAAATCACAAGGGGAAACCAGTAAGTCTAAAAAATAGAAAACTGAACAAACCCTTGAGGAAAAAATAAAAGACAGAAAACTCAATCAGGACTTAATTGACCAATTGCCTGGGTCAACTCCCAAAGCCAGAAGGTCTGCTCAACTCAGGGTAGAGGTTGAGAAACTAGAGGATAAACATAAGTGCCCAGGAGATATCTGGACCCCAATCAGGGGATATGAGCTTTTTAGATTCCATTATAATAGAAGGTTTAGGAATGCTCCTGTATCAAACCCATGGCACTTGAATTTGGGAAAACTGGTTGTGCCTAATGTATTCCTGAATGTGGAACTCCTCCAACTGCTTGCCAAACATTACAATTCAAGCCTGAAAGCCCTCTACAACCCACAGGGAGAACCAATTGTGCATTTGTCAAAAAATGCTATTTGTGAGGTGTTTGATCTAGATGATTTATGCACTGTCCCTATTATTTATGAAGATTTGAAGAAGGAATATTGGAGAATGGATACAACTTACAATGGATGGAGGTTGCCCATTCATAGGCCCAGGGTTGAAGGAGAAGTAATGCCCTTAACTGAAAATGATGGTCCTCCCTTTCATGTAGCCATATTTGAACCATATATACAATATACCTATTTTTCTGTAGGCCAAGTCCTTGGTTCAGAGGTCCCCGAGTTCATGACTATCCCTCTAATGGTCATAGCCTCTGACATTCAGTGTCATAATGCGAGGCAATTTGATTATGCTTCTTATATTGCTAATAGAATGGATTCTGGTTTATCTACAATAAGAAATAGTGCCCCAACATGCTCTTTTGAGCATTACTCAATGCTTATGCACATGGTGTTGTATTTCGGCCAGGAAGTAGGGTTATGGCCAAGTGAGCTTAAAGTTGTTGCTGCAGATAAGAAAGGAGAAAAGATACCCATACAAATGTGGACCAGAATATGGGATAGTAGATATGCCCATTCCAGCTATGCTCAATTTGAAGAACACTATGTAAAAGTGTTGTATAGGTATTTTAACCACCCCTGTGAATATTCAATTTCAGCTGAAATAAAAAGGTTTCTCAAGCCAAAGGATTTTGGTGGCCCCCCTACTATCACTCATAATTGGGGAGACTGGTATTGCTTTGAGGATGCTACTATGATTAGAGTTTACGGTTTTGAGGATACTCCATTCATATTGCCCAAGACTGTCCCTGACAGACTTGCATATTTAGAGATAATCAGGCAAATGCATTGTTCAAATGTGATGCATCTAAGTTCACATGATAAACAATCATTTATGCCCAGCACTTTATGTTTTGGAGATTTTACCGTGGTTTCAAAAGAAGGTTACAATCTCATTTTGGATAAATTAATGCATTATAACATGAGGAGTGCTGAGGCGAGGAAAGGGTTTGACCCTGAAGGTTTTATTGACTCTGCACGAAGAAAACAAAATCTCAGTGGATACATGCACATACATTATCCACATGATGATTTTATTAGAAATCTAGAAGAGGCTGAAGTTGAATTGGTGGTAGAAAAATATAACAGGGATTTAAGTGAAAAGAAAAAGCAGATAGCAGAGATTGAGGTTGTATCCTCTGAAGATGAAGAACTGACAGGGCAAGAACAGCCACAAGACAAAACACTAGAGATGTCCAAAAGGAAAATGCTACAATATCAGCCTCTTGTTGTGCTACATGATGAGGAGAGGTCTGCTGATGAGGATCCATGCCAAACAGCCTATGATTCTTTCATCTCAGATGATAAATTTATTCAGTCAAAAGAATTTAAATCATTCTTGTATAAATACAAAGGGAAAGAGATCAGAGAGTCAGTAGATGATGTTTCTGCTGATAATGAAAGACAATTGTTAGATATGCTGAAGGAAACAGTAGATAAAGAGATGCAAGACATGACACCTAGCAAGGGTAGACAGTTGCTTAAGGATGCAAGGGTTATGATTTTTCCTGGTTTGGATTTAAATTCTACTTTGGTTTTTGACAGTTTTCTGAATAGTGTAGATGATAAGTATAAACTTACTCCAGAAGGAGTTAATGAAGTATATATGGGAACAAGATATAATAATGATGAAAATTCCTTGATGATATGGGCGTTATACCCTCCCCATAAGAAGACGGCCATCATAGATACTAAAAAGACTTTTGGCCATGTTATGACTTTGAAAGTAGGGGAAATTGACCCTATAATTACTGTAGACATTGGTATCAATGTTGCAAAATTGAATAAGGCACAAGCTCAAATGTTGATCAAAGAGAGAGATGCATACAAATTGAATTGTGAAAGATTGACAAAAGAAAATGATTACTTGAAGGATGCTGTAGAGAGTACTTTTGGCCAATCCACAAAAAGAATAACTCAAGGTGAGAGCTCACAGGGCATTCAAGTATTATCCCCTGACCAAGCAACACAAATTTAGATAGATGCATTTGTTATAATACTGCAGAGCAGGTATGCAAACATGGTGCGGTGGTTAAACCAGTTTTGGGATAACTACTCAGAAAATCACAAAGCAGTTAAAGAACATGAAAGACTTGAAAAGAGAATACAGGAAAAATTGATTGAGCTACAAAGCAGAAGTGCTACTGATAGTACAGATATCTCTGATGCAGGAGCATTGCTCAAACAACACCAAAATTACTATGACAAACTTAAAGCTGATGCTAAAGAAGGTACTGATGCTTCAAACACAGGAGTGCCCAGATTATTTAAAGACAACGGAGAGGCAAAGAGCAAAGAAGAATGGATTGTTGATTGTCAAGTTATATTACACAAGGCCACAGGAGCTCTGAAAGACAAAGCCTCTGCATCTGGAGAAGCTTGCAGACACCTGGAAAGAATGGTCACACTTGATGTGATTACCAGAGATGCTATTGATCTTACTGATTCTCACTGTGATCAGGAGTATTTAGATCACTTGGCTAAAGTTTATTTATGGCTGAATAAAGCCTAATCATGATTATGTAATAGTTGTTAATGTTTGTTAAGTTCCCAAAAGACTTATTGAAGAGTCATGTCTCTTCATAGAAACATCTATATAGGTTCAAACAATTGGTGCTAAAAGGGGGGAGTGGTAGAATATATCCATATACATAATATACAATATTTCAAAATGACTATGTTGCATATTTTATTTGAAGAAGTTTGAAGTTCTCTGATTCAGTGGTTCTGCTTTGGTATCAGTTGTTTGTTAAAATTATTCAATTGTGTGGCTGTCTCCATTTCTGCATTTCCTTGTTATTCAGATTAATGTATCAAGTATATATTTAATCTGTCAATACACATTTGTTGTATCTGTGTGATTAAATAGGTTGGTGTCCATTTGAGGAATTAAACCCTTCTGATTTAGTCATAGTAGCCTGGAAGTATTAAGTTTGGATTACTAAGTAGGGCCATATAATTAGGATTGCCATTCTGTCTCCAAGACAATATTGTCTGTTAATCTTGCTCATTCATTTCATTTGGTTCCTTCAAGTAAGGATTAAAATACCTTCTGGTGAATTATAAGATATCTGATTATATTGGTTGGATTATCAAGAAGAGTTTGTCAGTCATTTCCTTGCACGTTTATACAAGTTATAAACTAAAACTGTGCCAAACAATTAGAATTATTACCATTAGGAAACCACTAGTCCTGGTCCTTCAATTGACTCTGTTACCCAACAAGGCACTAGTCTTATTTAACTCATTATTTAAATCTTTTTTATCTTGATATTGCTTATACAATTCCTACCAATCACTTATTAGACATTAGACATAGAATCAGTTAGCAAGCTTTTCATCTATCCTACATCCTATGCCATTGTAGATAGATTTAATTAGTCCACACATTCACATTCAGACTGTTTTAATTTTCCAAGGTTCACCCGCCTAGGCGTAACAGGGCCTAAAGCGTAGGAAATCATCAAATCTTGAAGGTTGATTTCGTCAAGTTAGTTCAAAAACGTTGCAAATCTAAACATAGAGCTTGGCATCCTCTTAGGATTGGCAACTTGCATTTTTGAGACCTAACATATCAGATGATACATCTAACAAAAATATGTGCCAAAATACCAGCTCAGAAGATGAGGAATTGATGAAAACAAGTAACATAACAAGAACCGGTTTAAGGATGCATAATTTGCTTAAAGACAAGGGGAAGGTGGACTACATACCCTATGAGAATGAATGTGATGGAGATGATGACTTGCCCCTGAGTTTGATACTAATTTACAAAGAGACATTTGATCATCGACTATATTGTGCTTGGCCTAGTGATCAACAACTACCTAGAGTGTACGAGGTGTTTCAATTTTGGGGATACAACTACATGATACGACCCTCCAATATTCATGGAGCGCATCTAGGTCTCTTTATTGTCGAAAATGTACATGTGGGATCTAAACATAGAAACAATTCAGAACAAACTGCTAGGAGATTAATGCCATATTATGGTCCATCATATTACAGTGGTGAATGGAGAAGGATAGCAGAATATAACCCTAGCCCGACAGCATATGGTCTAAATTTGAATATGTAAACACATTGTCTCCAATTGGGAAGTGGAAAAGAAATGAATAGAGGTCATCTTATGTATATAGTTAGACGTGCATACACACACAAAAATATTGTAGGAATTATAAATAGTAGTAAGGGAAGGGACACTATTGTAAGACCGAATTGTCAATTTGTTGAGGTTATAAATGATAAAGATGGAGATATGGAAAGAGAGGTTGATAGATTGATAATGGTTGAGTCTATTATGGACCTTACCATTGGGGATGAGTTATTGATTGATTACCCCTTCTTAAAACGCACTCCTGCATGAAAGAAAAGAGAAGAACAAGGTCTCCCTAAGGATGTTCTTAAGGGCAGAAAACCAAAGAATAATAAATGAGTGTGAACTAATGTTTTATAAACTATGTTGTCAAAATTGTGTTTTATTTAAATTATTGTATAAAAAAGGTAGTCTATAAAATAATGTTCCATTATTCAATTGATGTAAATATGTTTATACAATTTATATTTTTATTTTTTAAGCCATATTTGATTACATTTCTTTAAAATTGATACATTTATGATTTATCCAATTGTTGCCAAACATTAAATAATGCTTGCATTTGTTGATAGGTAGAAGATGTTGATGAAACACCTACTAATACCTAAGATCCAACTGGGTTATTAAGATTTGGACGGGATGATCCAAACCATCCTTTAAACAATACCAGGGTGAAAAGAGCAACATTGAAGAGAATACTACCAGCTGAGAAATTTAAAGAGCTGATGAGATCTGCATACACTGATGACATGCCACCTAGCCTTAATGATGATGATCATGATAGTGAAAATGCATTGCATGAAGAAGGATTGAATGAAATGCTTACAGGTTTCTTTGGGGATGGAAATAATGATGACAATAATGATCATATGGTTGACAGCAACGATGATAGCAGGGGTAATTACCACCAACATAATGTTGATGATAACAACCTGAAAGACTCCATCAAGTAAGCAGCGAAGACACTCGTGTTTAAATCAGGTGCAAGTAGAACCTCAAAACTAGCATGCACATCAATATTATTAGAAATCAAGTCACTATTTGGTTGGTCAAACAAAGGATTCACTACCCTACTGAAGTGAGTTGAAATCTATTTCTTACTTTGCATTGTCAATTGGTGTACATAATTTGTAAACATTCATCAACTTTGTTTATATTTCTTTAAGAGGATTTTAAAATCATATATTGTATATAAATAGTCCTAGTATAGATTGACATATCAAAAATGTTCACCATAAGTCAAACATTTAATTGATTTAATCTCTGACAATCTTACAGGGCACTAAAAACTAAAATATTCTCTAAAGAGAATGTGTTGCCATCAACTTGCAGAGAGGTGCGTCTGTTGTTGGTTTAGTTGGGGATTGAATATAAGCAAATTCATTCATATAAAAATGATTGCATTTTATACAGAGATGAATATCAAAACAAGGTAGAATGCCTTGTATGTAAAGAGAAGAGATATCGTACAAATGTACAAGGTCCTACAGTTCCAAAGAAGGTTTTACGTCACATGCCAATTATACTTAGACTTCAATGAATGTTTCGTTGCAAGTCACTTGCACAATTGATGGAATGACATGCAAAGAACAGGAGTAAAGATGGATTCATGCGAATTCTAGCCGTCTCCAAAGCAATGAAACACATAGAGGAAAAATGGCCAAGAAAATTAAAAGATGAACCTCATAGTATCAAGTTTGGTCTCGCAATTGATGGAGTGTGCCCATTCTCTTTCCCGAGCTCAAATTATAGTGTTTGTCTAGTTGGATTGATAGTATACAATATTCCCCCATGGATGAGTGTTAGAAAGGAGCACCTTATGCTGACTCTCATTGTTCCAGGAAAACATCAAGTTAAAAACATGCATGTTTATCTTGCTTCTTTTATTAATGAGATGCAACTACTATGGAAAGGCATAAGAATGTATGACATATCACGTCCCTCATAAAATAGGTCCTTCATGTTGTATGGTGTGCTATGTTGGACTATTCTTGATTTCCTAAGACTTGGTGTTTGTTCTGGTAAGATAAAATATTTACATATTTACACTCATTATTTATTTTCATCCCAACTTTCATACTTAGTTTTATAGTATTTTTTTGATGTTATTAACATTACTTATTGAATTGTAGGGCTTCAAACAAAGGGGATATTTGCATGTCCAAGATGTCCAAAACAATTTCAAGGGCGGTATTCTAAAGATCTACATAAATTTATTTACGCAAACAACAGGGTTTTTCTACCACTATATCATAAGTTTAGAAATCACCTGAAGAATCAATTTGATGGAAAAGTTGAAAATAGAGGCCCTCCCATGATTATGGGTCCAGCCTCCCATGATTATGGGTCCAAGTGATTGGCTTAAGAAGTATGGAGATGCTAAATTGAAAGCTTGGGAGGAATTTTTTGATCGGGGTGATTCAATTGAAGAACCAGAACAAGTTGTAGTTAATATGCCAGAAGGAATGAAAAGGAAATCCATATTTTATGAGTTCCCTTATTGGAAGGATCTATTAATATCTCACCTATTAGATCCTATGCACATCTTCAAAAATGTGCTAGATTCTATATTTCAACATATATCAGGCAAAGAGGACACCTTGTCTTCAAGGAGAGATATTGCTCTTTCACGTACCAAAATTGATAGAAAACATTTGTGGCCAAACAGGGAAAATGAAACATATGCAGAAGCTCCATGGATTTTGAAAAAAAAAGAGCTAGACTAACTAAAAAATGTCATCCGTTCAATAAGGACACCTACTGGCTATGTGTCATCATTGGCTAAAGCTTTTACAATTGATGGACATATCACAGGATTTAAAACACATGATTTTCATAATTTTATGAAGGTATTATATATCATCATTTAACATTTACTGGTAACATTGATTAAGTACTAAATATATTTTGATATTTTGTTGTGTGAGAAAAAATTACTAATGAACTTTTCATAAATGTCTTTGATAACATATCATGCCATTGGCAATTAGGGGGGATTCCTGTCTTACAGTTGACTTAAGGAATGCCATAAGTCGATTGTCAGCATTTACAAGGTATGTGGTTATATAAAATGTTCATGTGTGAGAGACATAGAGATATTATATTGCATTTTAATTTTTGACTAAAGGTTCATACTAATTTACTATTCTTATATTAGGTGGGTGACCTCCAAGGAGATCCACGAATGTGAAGTGTCAAAATGGAAGAAAGAAATTGCAAAAATTGTATGTATTTTTGAGAAGGAGCTCCCTACAAGTTTCATGGACCTACAAGTCCATTTACTTATACACCTAGTTGATGACATTGAATTGGCAGGTGTCATATGAACGAGATGGATGTTTTTCTTTGAGAGGTATATGAAAACTCTAAAAAGATATGTCTAACAAAAGGCACATCCAGAGGGTTGCATGGCTGAAGGGTATGTATTGAATGAAGCATTTTTCTTCATGTGTGAATTCCTTGGTAAGGATTTTGAAGATGGGTCATGCTTCTAGGATGAAGAATGAGCATCAGATATTATTGATGGAGAAAAACCACAATCTACTAGTGTTCAAGTAGAAATTAGTAAGTAAATTCATGACTAGTGTGGTTGTTTTTCTTGCAATCATTAATTTACTTTGTAATTTATTTGTCAAATTAATAGCATGACATTTGGAGTTTGAAATAAACATGTTGACCTGTAATAGGTGTAGACGAAAGTGCTATACTCGACAAGTTCATTATGTACCACATGGACTTTATGAACAAATGGATTGATCTGTATGATAAAAAGAGGGAAGAAGTGTTAGAAGCAAGGAGATAGTTTAAGAGATCGAACCCAAGGAATACTCCACTTCCCACTGATTTGCTTGGGGAATGGGGAAAATATTGCACACTAGAATGAGTTACTGAACAAATTCAAACTCAAATAGAAGATGCAGGTATAGATTCAAACATAACAAAAGATGAAATCAACATCTCTAGAGGATGTGAAAGAAAGGTACAGTTAGAATTTTACAAAATGTTGTTTCCTTACAATTTTGACACTATTAACTATTTTAATATTCGTCATTATATTTGTTTTCACTGAAATAAATGGTCTTTCACAAGCGAGGAAATATCCAGTAATGTGGGCATATGGTCGACATTATCATGTAGAAAGTGTAGATGTAAAGAGACGATCCTTCGATTGTGGCATCATGGTTGACTTCAAGCAATCCAGTCGATCAAGCTCAAAAGATAAGAATATAATTGAAGGGAATCTACAATATGTTGGGAAAATACAAGAAATTATTGAGTTAGATTACCGTTCTTTTAAATGTTGTATTTTTAAGTGTAGATGGTATGAAGCATTTGAGAGGACATGAAGACATGATACCCATAGTGGATTGTTTTCTATAGATTCCTCATGTTTCCTACCGGAGGATAAGGAGGCTTATGTTCTACCAATTCATTGTGAGCAAGTATTTCTTTAACTCAAACAAGAAGAGGTAGTGATCATTAATCTATTAATTCATAGTTTATTGTGAATATATACATGTGTTTATTAATCAATAAAATTGTTATACCATACATCTAATATATATATATGTCGTTCATATGCAGGTATTTTTCTATGAAGATATTTTAGACCTAAAATGGATATTTGTCATACATTATGATCCAAGATTAAGGCATGTATTCGACGATGCATTAGTGGATACTGAGAAAAACAATGATGGCTAACAAAATGAGAGAGAGGGATTAGAGAACATCGAATAAATTGACATCCATGATGATGTTGAAGATGGTTATGTTTAGGCACAAGAAGACAATAATCTAGAGTTAGATGATGTTATGGAAGACAAAAATATGGATAGTATAGAAAATGATGATCCAAATACATCTGGTAATAATATAGATGGTCTACAATCAAATTTCAATGATGATGAAGATGATGCAGGTCAAGATGAGGATGATAATAATATTAAATACTTGAAAGAACATATGAATATTGACAATAATACATTGGATGACATTGTAGCAGACAATAATGTTAATGACCAAGACTTCTAAATTTTCATAATTATTTGCAATCCATGTTTAAAAAAGGATGATTCTTATGGCCTAAACTTTGAAATGCTTCAGTAATATTATTTGTGTCGATACAAATTACCTATTGCAATATCCTTAAATTGTTCAATCTTGTTGGAATTAGGGCAGACAATTGAGAGGTGGGGGTGAATCAGTTGTCTCAAAACTATTTATCCTTTGCTGCAATTAAACTTCTTTACCATTTATTAGCAGATGAAATATTTAACCATGAAAGCATGAATCAACAACACATGAGCAAAAATAAAATCAACACACATAACACCAAGATTTTTACGTGGAAACCCGGTTAAGGGAAGAACCACGGTAGGAGTTAACCCACAAGAATTTATACTCTATTAAAAGTATTACAAATGGAGAAGGCATATGCCTTCGGGCACACTGCCCAAAGCTCACTACTCAAAGAGGCTCACTGCCTACAAATCAATTACAAAAGTTCAATGGAATGTTTGAAATGAAGAATAACATCTAAGAATGCAAAATTACAGTTCTGGTTAAGCTCAGTATACTGACTTCACACACTTCATCTTTTTCTGCCTTGTTTTACTGTTCTGCCATAATCTGAGTATTAGACCTCTTCTTCACACTTGATACTACCACCCTTCACACCTCTACTTCATATTCGCACAACTACTACTCAAAATGCTTGCACCCATTGATTATATATATCTGCAACATGAGATTTATTCAATTACAATCGGCCTCAAGAAAACTTAGAAGCTTTTTCAAGATCACTGTTCTGTCGGTTGAATCCATGCACAAACATTAATGCAGACCAAAAATTATACATCCAAGTCACTTCACATGTTAGCCAATATTGTTGGATCTTCTAACTCACTCGACCAATCACTTCCCTTCATCCATACAAGGATCAAACACTTAGTCAGCCTGTTCTTCACCGGACTGAACTGTTTAACCAGAACCCGATACTCAGACGCATGTAACTTTCAATCCCTTCATCACCGGAGGCTAAAATATGGCATTTAGGTAGCCCTGACATCCCTTATCATTCTCTCAAATCCATAACACAACATGGTTACCAGTGGAGAAATGCGGACCAAAATGCTAAACCCTGTCATATGCCATGTTCCTGTCTAACCAGACTTAGACAAATCTACAATCTGACTTTCGGTATGAATAGATGATACAATGCAGATGTGTAAGATGGATTTTGTTGCCATCAATGACAACACCTGACATGCTAGCAGTGTCTCTTGCCAACAATCTCCCCCTTTGGCATTGATGGCAACACTTAGTGAAAAATGACGAAGTGTTAGAACAACTCTCCCTTATTATGTACAATTTGTGATTTCCAATTGCTCCCCCATAGCTAAATACCTCATTTTTCACTGCTTTTCTCTTCCCCTTTGACATCAATGGCAAAGGCTAGGATCTGCATACCAAAATTCGTGCAAAAATTTTATGTACAAGGGTTAAAACTCTACATAGTTCTGCATATGAACATACAACTTTTAGTCTTTGTTCATCAGCAAAAAGATATCACCAAAAATGTTTTTCAACTTTGTCAATTCATTGTCCCAGTTCTTTTTAATAGTACCCAAGATAGATATGTGCCCACTAAACATACCAGTGATTATACCTTTTGAAGGTCAGTAGGATCACTAGTAGCAACTGTTGCTTGGGACTCTACCAGTATATCATACATAGTTTCTAACTTAGGGGAGATCAGTCCTCGGAGCTCATCTAATCTGCCCAGAATTGTGGCCTTTTCATTCTCCAAATCACTCACTTCATTCCGCAGACTCACTACTTGGAATTCTTTGGTAATTACAGACTCAGTTAAAGGACTATATGACTGAGAAATATTAGACAGTTTGAGCTTTATGTCCTTAATCTTTTTCTCAATATCTTCAACAACTTTAGATCTATTCAGACAAAACTTATAGATCTCTGCAGCTTCAGATAGGGCATTTTGAATACTCTTTACACTAGTATCAAGTTTGGAACTATCATAGCTAATTATTTTCTTTATTTCAGCAAACCTCTTCTCATTAAATTCATTTTTGACTTTAACTTCTGCTGACTTCTCTAAGGTTTCAAAATGAGAACTTAAAGAGTTTATCAATCTTTTCAACTAACTAGAGGGAGATGCTGAAGAATCCTTATGAAATGTGGGCATAATTTTCTCCAAAATCCCAGATGCAAGGCCAAGCAACTCACTATCTTCTAAATGGGACTTCAAAATTTCCTCTCTAGCCTTAGCTTGTGCGATAGAGGCCAACTTTATCTTCTGCACTGGTGATAAAGTATCAAAATTGATTGGTCCTTGTATTATGTCCTAATCTTCTGCAATCTATTTATTTCTTTCCAAAATTTCTTCCACTGCATCTGCAGTGTCTCTTACCCAAAATGATGTTTTAGACTTGTGCTCTTTAGGGCATCCATCTTCTCCCTTTTCAAAGTCAACCACAATGTTCTGCTCATCACTTTCATTCTTTTTCTCTGTTTCTGCCTTCTCTGCATCATCATCAAAAGCATCCTTTCTTTTATCTATCTCAGAAATATCTTCTACATTCTCTTCTTGAGGATTTGGTGTATCCTCAGTGGCAGTATTGTTAAATTCCTCAACATCTGGAGTGGAGGAATCAATTCCATCAACAGTTTCTTTTACTTGATCTTCCTTCATCATTTCTTCATCTTCTTTATTCAATGCTTCTTCCGGAATGGAGACATCAACTTCTCTAGTTTGTTTCTCATTTTTTTGTAGCTCTTCATCATTCAGGATTGATGCATCCTCAGTATCAACTGGTTCTTCTGTAACCACATAAAACTTGTTTTTGTCCAATGCTTTCTTTAGAATTTGTTTTGTTTCTTTAACAACTTCATCAATGTCTCCAATCATTAGCTTATTCATCCTTTTCTTGCTTCTGAATTCATTCTTGACTTCTTCTAGAATCTTATCTGCTTCTTTTTTGGAGATCACCAAACATAGATTGGACATTACATGTTCCCTTAGCTCCATATCCTTTGATTTGGCAGCTTCTTTTCTTATTTCCAGAATGTCTCTTAAACTCTTAGGAACTTTAGACAAAGTCTCCACTAGTGCTCTGTTGAATACAATCAAATATTTTACAGTAGCATCCTCCAAAATTCTTTTGTTAGTATCATTGCAATGATCATAAAATTTAGTCATTGGTTTTAGGTTTCCATCTCCAGTGATTGTTTTAACAATGTCCTCCATAGAAGGAATTGGCTTCTCAACATCAGTTTCTGACTTATGCCTTTTGCTTGACTTTGTGCTTCTAGAGGGCTTCTCCTTAGACACTTTGGTAGCTTTAGTTCTTGAGGCCTTCAGCTCTTTAACTTCATCATCTGAGTCAATTTCTTCTTCATCTTCTTTTTCCACATTGATATATGTTCTTTTTCCCTTTACTTTTGTCCTCTTTCCTTCCTTACCAGTAGGTTTTTCTTTGGATTTCTCTGCAGTAGGAGAAGGTGATGCATTGGGGGCTGAACTAGAACTTCTAGTAGTTCTTGACTTGGAAGGAGGTTCTGCCGGAACACTTCCCTGTTCCCTATCCTGTTTCTCTTTCTTAGCTTTTTCTGTTCTTTCCCTAAATTGCCTCATAGCTTCCTTAGTAAGGCCTAGATTCTCGGTCAACTGCTCAACTTATTTCCTTACTTTCCTTTTGGTTTTCAAAGCCTTGAATTCAAGATGCAGTTTTTTGTGAAATCTCTTCATAAGTTCCAAATCTCTCTTTAGCCAGATCCCTAGGCTGACTTAACAAATGATGTGCATAGATTGCCAACGCATGCCCATCCACTTCATACCCCATGGGTATGATCCACACAACTCTAGGCTCTATTGCTTCCATTTTGCATTGATCAATAGTAACCATAAAACAGATGGTGCCTTGTATTTTTCAACAATAGTCCTAGGTATTCTTGCCCTAGCCATATTTGAATGAGTACTTCTTGTCCTTCTTTATCTTGCTTAGGTTCTCCATAAGCTAGTTCAACAACAGTTCACAAAGATCATAGTCTGTACCTTCTTTTACCATCTTATATGCAGCATAGATGGCTATTCTAGAAATTGAATTTTCTCTGCTAGAGTAATATATCCTGCATCCTATCACCATTGATGTGAATCTGACCCCATGATCCTCTATGTCATTTATAGTCATGGCTCTCTTGTCAAATTTTGATCCGGTTGCCTCGGTGACCTCTTGATTCTTCACAGCCTTCAACTGAGGTAAGGTATCGGTTGAATTCAGTCCTGTAACTGCCCTTATTGCATCCTGTTACACTATTTCTACATACAGTAAATCTTTAATTGCTCCACAATTAATCACATTAGCTTCTTCTCTTCTGGAATTTGCTTCAACAGATCTGCAATAGGCTTCTTTATCTTCATTTATTGTACCGGATTTAGTCACCTACTTACTGGTCGGGGGAATTAGATTTTTAATGCAGCTCCCCCTGAGCCAAAGCTCCTGATTCAATTCCCAGAGGAATTATCAACACTGGATTCCGGTGCAAACCCATTGTCAACTTTCATTTCACCTTTCCTCACCCATGTTTTGTTCATTTTATTCTAGATCTCATTCAAATCAACTTTTCCCTTGCCTTTGTCCAACTTCTGCTCTATTTTTCCTTTACCTGCTTGTGAGTTCTCCTTTTTACTTCTGCAAAATTTAGCAATGTGTTCGGATTTGTTTGCAATTGAAACACATAATCTTATTTTTCTGAGAATTACATGTTGGAGCAGGTTTAGATCTACATTGTATTGCCATATGCCCAAACTAATTGCAAGTAAAACATCTTCCATTGAACACTTGTTTGTTCTTAGGAGGATTCCTTGATCCACTTCTGCATTCCTCAGCCTTATGACCTATCCTTTTTCAATTAAAGCATTGATCAAAGAAAGATGATTCATTTTGATTCACTTGACTTCTGCATTGATTAGCTCTATGACCATATTTATTGCATTTGAAACAATTGCCATTGAAAGATGGATACCCTTGAGCATTTGGTTGTCTTACCAGAGATCTTCTAGGATTCCTTCTTTGATTTCTTTCTTCAGGATTTCTTTGACTGGATCCAAAGCTTTCACCTTTCTCAAATCCCAGACCATGCTTATCATCTGCCTTCTTTTGACTATCAAGTAATGCCTCAAGTTTAGCTAAACTTATCTTGAATTTCTCTTTATATTCATTTGCAACTTCTAGGTCATGTTTGAGAATGACAATTTGTCTTTCAAGTTGGTCCTCATTATCCCTAGTTTATTGAAGATCAGATTCTAAATGACCAATTATTCTATCCAATTTGCAACACTCTTCTGTTCTTTCTTTTAGAGATTGATTCATTATTTCTTCAAACTTATTTCTTTCCTCAATTTCCTTGGTTAGCCTCATCACTTCAGATTCCATCTCATGTCTTAGGAAAACAACTTCTTTTGCTAGCTTCTCACATTCCTTTGTCTTCTCCTTCAGGGCCTCATCCATGTTATTGTCTTCATTCTAATTTGCTAGGTGATGAAGTAGCTCCTTCCTCTTTTCATTAGATTTTCTCAGTTTTTCTTTTAAGGTCTCAATGAAATCTTTAGCATCTTTAAGGTTCTCTTGCAGATCTCTAATTTTTGCCGTGGGTAGATCAAGATCTTCTAAGGCTACTTTAAGTTGATGATTGATACCATCAGAATGCTTGAAAGAATCCATTGAAAACACCTTCCTAGATCTTCCTCAAGCTGTTAAACTTCTTCTAAGGAACCTTGCTCTGATACCAATTGTTGGAATTAGGGCAGACAACTGAGAGGAGGGGTGAATCAGTTGTCTCAAAACTTGTTATCCTTTGCTGCAATTAAACGTCTTTACCATTTATTAGCAGATGAAAGATTTAACCATGAAAGCATGAATCAACAACACATGAGAAGAAACAAAATCAACACACATAACACCAGGATTTTTACATGGAAACCCGGTTAAGGGAAAAACCACTGTGGGGGTTAACCCACAAGAATTTATACTGTATAAAAGTATTACAAATGGGGAAGGCACATGCCTTCGGGCACACTGCCCAGAGCTCACTGCCTACAAATCAATTACAATAGTTCACTAGAATGTTTGAACTAAAGAATAGCATCTAACAATGCAAAATTACAGTTTCGGTTAAGCTCAGTATACTGACTTCACACACTTCATCTTTTTTTACCTTGTTTTACTGTTCTACCATAATCAGAGGATCAAATCTCTGCTTCACACTTGATACTGCCACCCTTCACACCTCTACTTCATATTCACACAACTACTACTCAAAATGCTTGCACCCATCGATTATTTATATCCACAACATGAGATTTATTCAATTACAGTTGGCCTCAAGAAAACTTAGAAGCTTTTTCAAGATCATTGTTCTGTCAGTTGAATCCATGCACAAACATTAATGTGGACCAAAACTTATACATCCAAGTCACTTCACATGTCAGCCAATACTGTTGGATCTCCTAACTCACTCAACCAACCACTTCTCTTCATCCACACAAGGATCAAACACTTAGTCAGCCTGTTCTTCACCAGATTGAACTGTTTAACCAGAACCTGATACTCAGATGCATGTAACTTTCAATCCCTTGATCACTAGAGGCTAAAATCTTGGATTTAGGTAGCCCTGACATCCCTTATCATTCCCTTAGATCTGCAGCACAACATGGTTACTGGTGGAAGAATGCGGACCAAAATTCTGAACCCTATCATATGCTCTGTTCCTGTCTAACCGGACTTAGACAAATCTGCAATTTGACTTCCAATATGAACATATGATACAATGTGGATGTGTAAGATAGATTTAGTTGCCATCAATGACAACACCTGACATGCCTAGCAGTGTCTCTTGCCAACAAATCTTTGGTATGAATTGTTGGTAGAAAAAAATAAGATTACTTGGAATCAATTTCCTTTTCATTACTTTATATTTTGCTTGAATGTCAAGGTCTCAACCTAATCCTCATTTTGCATTAAGAAGAAACCTTAGGCTTAACTCTACAATGGCCTCGATTCATTGTGAGGAAGTTATGATTGAGGATTTGATGACTATTACATATTTTAATGGGGAAGATGTTTTTCATCATGATGCACATGTTGCACATATGGATAGGCAAGACATGAATCTTACTACACAAATACTTATATAAGACCTTTAAAATTTTGAGCAATAATGTTAATTATTCAAATTTGATTGATGTTCTTCATAACTTGTTAATGGATAATCCTTATGTGATGGAAGTATTAAGTGATATAGGTCAAAGGATAAGCTCGTCAAGTTCCTTAAATAGTGTGTCTCCTCCCCTTCCTTCACAAGCCTGTTCGTCTAGTGTACCTCCTTCCACATCTTCTCCTGCATTAGACATGCCACATATTTCTTCTCTTCTCTATATTGCTTATCAATTTTTCATAGCTCCTATCATTGATCCTCTCATTGTACCTACTTCTCATATTGTACCTTCCACTCATCCCCTGATTGTGTTTACTTCTCACCCACTACTCATGTTCCCACTTCTAGTGTTGTCATTCCAACTTTATTCTTTGTCCCCCAATCAACCTACACTCCACCTATTATCTCATGTTGCCACTTCCACCCCCATTTTAATCATAACTCCTAATGTTCATCCTTCCAACATAGATGTCATCCTTAAAAGAATTGATGAGATGCAAAGTAAAGTTGATACATTACCCCTAGTAATCAAAGGATATAATAGGAGAAATCAAGCATAATCCACTTTCATTTGAGTTATTTCTTATCCATTTCTAGTTTGTTCAGTGGCCCCTAGTTTTGTAATGTATAGTGGTAAAGGGAACCTTATGACACAATTGGGAGTTTGTTTTGATTATGTTTATGATGATAAATTTTTTACAAAGCTCTTCCCTAGAAACTAAAAGGATTATGCAATTGAATGGATTTATTCTCTTCCTCATAGTTCTATTCATTCCTTCAATGATTTGGCCAATGCTTTTGTACATCACTTTAATGTCAAAATTGGTTTTGTTGGTACTCAAATTTACAAATTATAAAACCCTAAAGATATGCCAAATCTTATGATTAGGTTTTATATGTGAATTTGGCCAACTAACAAAATTGATTACATTAATCAAAATTCTTTGTACTTTAGGCTCTGTTCAACCCTACCAATGACAATTTACTTTCAAGTTTGCTGGTGACTTCAGAACAGAATAAGGATCTTATGTAATTTTGTTAATTAAATCATCCACTTCACTTAACTCAATCTAGCATATGATTTAGATTAATATTTTCTATAAATCTTTAAACACTACTCCTCAAATAGAAAAACAAAATTGGATTATGAAAATATATACAAGGGAATGATTTTCAAAAGAGAATGACTGGTGCCTACCTTTGGGTTACGGAGTTTCACTCTAAGAAGAATATGTGCTTCCCCTTTAGCCACAACTCAATTTTCTTGGCAATTCTAGGTCTATGACTTACATAGACATGCAAATATGTAAGTTATCAGGTTCTTCTTTAACAATCCAATTTAACTTTCCAAAGTTACTGTGATTCACCTATAGGATTTTAATCCTTTCTTGAAGGAGCCCAATAAACAAACCACACAAGAAACATCAAATGTGTTCTAATAAATCAACAATATACTTGATAGGTTGATTTGAATAACAAAGAAAAAGTAAATTAGAGACAACCAGATAAATTATTAGCAATCCAATTCAACAAACAAAGGAGAACCAAAAGTTGAGCACTAGAGAATAGTAGCTTTTATATTGATTTGCTTCAAAGTACAGGCAGTGCAATGTCTCTTTCAAAAAATCAAAATCCTAGATAGATCCTGAGCCATAAGGTCTTGGTTTCCTTTTATAAAGGAAGCAACAAGCTTCAGACCTTTCACATTCAAAATGGCTTACAACCACTACACTTCTATTTCATCCTCTACTGCCATACTGCAAATGCTTGGATTGACCCCTGCGGAACCGTGAGAAATTATTACCTAATGTCCTTTTGTTTATCACCCACTCGCAAATGTTATGAATGACCGTCGCGGGATGGCGGGGCGAAAACCCATTACATTCTCCTCTTGCTACTCTATCGTAGGCCTCGGTTGAAATTGTTGTGGGGATGCGGTAAGTGATACCTCCTGATGTTATTACTGCAATGCCACCAGTTACTTTTCAAACCTCCGTGGGACCGCGGGAAGAGACTATCTACACCCGAACACCGCCAAGCCGCAAGTGTGGGATGAACCATCCATGGGGTAGCAGTAGCTTCTTCATATCAACCGCTTCCTACTGCCAAGTTGCAAACTATTCTTTTATTCTCTACAGGAATGTGGTATGTGCCATATTTCAGTCCTCTTGTTCCTGCATAACCACAAAATATATTCAATTAACCTACGGGACAATGGTAATGAACAAAAACACTCATATAGTCAAAAATAGTCAAGATTGTTTCACAATGGCCATGATATATATTCCAGAGACTGGATGTTAGAGCATTTTGGCAAAAAGTATAGGTTACAAGATAGATTGAAGGAAAAGGAGAGCATCAAACTGAATAGGATCAAGCAAATTTAGGGAGGTCCTAATAGGTTTAAAGGTTACAATTTTAGATTTAGTAGGATGTAAACAAGGATCAAATGAGTGCAATCATGATTATGTTATTGGATTTCAAACTTTGTCAACAAATATACACTATCAAATTACTAATGATGAATTGCAAAGAATATTTGTTAAGGGCTTATTACCTACTATCCAAGAGACAATGTACCTAAACAACTATTATTCTTCCATGGATTTGTCTGCAAATGTAACAAACATTGAATTGAAACTTCTTAAGTCTAATGCACTTAAATATGGATCTCATCCTTCAAAATTTCAATAGGAAAATTTAGTTTTCAAAAGGGTGAAAATAAGAAAGAAAATCAACAAAATGTTCACCATGTTGTTAATTTGCAGTCAACTTCAGATGTTATTTAATCTAATTCCCAAGGTGAACTGAGGGACAATCCTAGATATTATCTATTAATGTAATAAGATCATAGAATACATAAAGGAAAATAGATATGTAAACCAAAATACATTCAAATATAGAAGGGTTCTAACATATATGTCACTTCTATTCAAAATGAACAAAGGAAATATATAGAGAGGTAAGATGAAAATTTGTTATACCTCTTTTACTCTACAAAATGTATAAAGTAGGCATTTGTTCAAGAATACCATTAGTTATGCTCTATGTAGATGTTGACAAGTATCCAACATGTATGGTGCATTTGTTATGTGGATGGGATGAGAACAAATGTCAAACTTGTACAGTGCCAACTAGATCATTATGGCATGTGGCATGGACATCACCATGTGTCAGACGCATACAGTACCAATTATATGATCATGTTTTGTAGTACAAATGTCATTAGGTGGCACATGTGTATGGAAGCATAACATGTGGTTGTTGATGTTCCATGTGTCTAACTAGACACCAACATGTGTAGCAATGTGTATAGCCACACTATCTAGATCCTTGAAGCTAGTCCACATTGGAACACATGCTGGATGTGCTGCATAAACTTTTATGCCTTGTTGATTTCCTATTCCTATGTACATGACTCTAATGTGGATGGTGTGCAATAGGATATGTCAAGGGATTCTTCCTATTGGAACCCAAGACATGTCTAGAAAGGACTCTACCTCATACAGTTGTGTACTAAAGTATTTTTGTAGGAATGTTAAATGCAAAGGATGTTGTCATCTCAAGTGTGTAGGTGTGCACTATTATAGATGCACAACAATGCAATTGACCACTTCTTTTTATCCATCTATCTATATGTGGAAATATATAAATTGATTTAGTTGCATATCTAACATCGTCCACAAAATTTACCAAAAGTGACTAACAAAATGATGGTCATAGTAAAAGATAATGGATGTGAGTAAGCTAAAATGGACCCAAACATGGGTGAATAAAAGTGGCACAATATTTGGCATGGTGAGACTTTTCTTGCAAGCAATCATGATGGTCATCTTGGAGAATTCATCTACCAAAAGAAACATGGAGTTACACCAGTGCTTTGTCATAGGTAGTCTTCTTCATAAATCCAAGTTAATGATTCCCAAGGTGGGGTACTCAAAACTAAGAGAGGGGTGTTGAGTCCAAGCTTCCTATTTGCAATATTTTGCAATGCTACAAAGAATGAGAGACTTGATGTGGTTCTCAATGTTTGCACATATGTGAGGCCACTAGAAGTGTTGTTCAAGTGTTGCTAGTGTTTTAGTAATGTTGAAGTGTTGATTTATTTTGGCATAGTATGCTTCCTAGATGAGTCTCTAGCTATGTGGTGTGGTGTCTAAAACATAGAGATACTTGAGTTTATAGAGAAGCATGTTAGACATGTAAAATTCACCATCCTATTTGCCTTGTAAGAGATTGGTGTAGATCTATGCAAAGTCCAAGTTTGGTGGGTAGAGAGGTTCCTAGTCAAATAAGTTGTGACCACATGAGTCCAACATTGTGGTGAGTGCATGAACTAGCTATTAACTTAAGTAGTCAAATACCTTTTTGTCTTTTCCCTTCTTGTGATTGATAACTAGATGGAATTGTTGTAGACACGTCATCCATTTCATGTGGTGCACATTTTCCAATTTGTTCTAAGTTTGCAAGAATTGGAGTGGCTTGTGATCAAAGTGGATGATTGGACCTCCTTTCCCAAGATGTAGTGAGATCATTGCTTGATAGCTTGCATGATGGTATACAACTCCTTTACATGGGTGGAATAGCATTGAATGGTGTCATTTAAAAGTCATAGAGTGGTACAAAAATCTCTAACTATATATTTCCTCTCAGAGGATCCCAAACCTTTGACATTCCAAATAAAACATCTCTAACAATCCATAGAGGCTTAGAGGTACGATGATAAACTAGGCACTAAACTAGGTGCTAATTTAGTGCCTACTTGTTCTGATCGGCGCAAAAAATGCCAAAAATAGTTCCATCCCGATAAATAGCACCGACTTTTTCAAAAAAATGGAGAAAAATACATTAAAACAGTGAGTGGGAGCAAAAAAGGGGGCAAAAAAGGGAGCTAATCACAGGGATTTGTTGTAGTGTGTTAATGGGCTTGATGCTAAAAAATGCATAGGCCTTTGGCACAAAATCCAAGACTAGAATATATAGATCTATAGATCCTCCCAACTAGAACCTATAGGTCTACACTAACCCCCTTCCTCAACATAAATAATCCATTCATATTGATTTTGTTGTTGAGGAACATATATTGGAAATTTCCACTCCCACTTCCTCCTCCAATTTTGTTAGTACACTTGAAGCCCACTCTTCTTCTTCTTCTTCTTCTTCTTTAGCTCTCATCATATCACTTTATCTTCTAAGTAAATACTTTCTAATCGGTATGATAGACAAATTTATATTGAAGGGCAAGCGACAATCAAAACAATTTGAGGAATTCTTATCAAACCAAATCGTTGATTCAAAATTTGTTCAAAATAATTCCTCTTTAACTACCACTTCCAAAAAAATTCATATGCATCCTCAACTTTTGTACTCAAATGTCTTAATGGCACCTTTATAGACACCTTAGGTTGCTTTATTTTTCTAGTCAAAGTGAGTCTGAAGGAATTGTTCACATTATATCACGTCATTCTTACTTCAGACTACTTTAGCATAAGTTCCTCTTGGATGCCCTTGGGTTGACCAGGTCAAAGTCATCCCCCTTGTCTTACACCAACATGTAAAATTTATTCATGATAATGAGGTTGTGATTAGCTTGCAACATGACTACCAACCTCTTGCAGAGTTGGGTAACATCACTATTGACGCATCTGTCCCCAAACCTAAAGAGCCTCCATATAATCTCCATGACACACTCTTTGGGTTATATAAATGCTTTAAGGAACAACAATCTCGATATCATAAGAGTGATCAATCCCTTATTGTGTGCCTTGAGGAGCTACTTAAAATCCAAACTTGAGTGTTTTATGCTAAAAATTATCATGATCCTCTTCCTCCTATTCCTAAATCTAAATGTGTTCCTCTCCCTCATCTTCCTCCCCTTTAATGTGATCTTTCACCCTCAACTTTTAAACCCAAACATGATTTCATTCCCCCTCCATCAACTTTTCCCTTGGACTTCTTCCTACTCCCAACATCCCTCCAAAATAGATTCTAGAGTTATCCCAACCTCGTCCTAAGCCACTCCCACCACCCAAACCAAAAATTGCTCCTAAAACTACACCCAAGTTACCCCACTTCCCCCACTCAAGATTCCACCTACTTCTCCCCAAGGCCCAAGCTCAACCCCAATCCATTACACCTACTTCTACACCCCCCACTAACTCATATTCTTCTATATCACTCATGTTTGAAACTTAAAAGGAAGCATAGGTGTAGAAAACACTTCCTACACTAACCAATGAGAGGAAGTATATTCAAATAAATTAAATCTTTGTAATTGCAAGGATAAATCATGACAAAAATAATATGCCACAACATAATGATTTATGTGGGGAAAACCCTTTTGGGAGAAAAAAAACCCACACTCCAAAGCAACTCAATGTATTTTTCATTAATCAATGGTTACAACACACTTGTAGATTCTAAGCCTTTACAGGAGTATCACCAATAAGATATATGCAATAATTTTGGCAGCATAATAGTGCCTACAAAACTCACTATCAAAACCTCCATCTCAAGCACCCAATAAATAGGAGAGGAAATACATGAAACCATCAAATGGTAATTACAAAACCATGAGTTAAAACCACCCAAAATGTAGCACCCAAATCCCTAGTTAGAATTCCAACACCTAAATCCCAAGATGAGTCCACAAGATAAAAAATAGTATATTCCATCCACCTATCATAAGCTTGTCATAATCCACTCACCTACTTGGGTGCTCCATTTTGGTTTCATTATCTCTAATCAAAGATGCCTTATGATGTGTCATAACATGTGTCATAAGTTGGTCAACAAGTGTAACTCCCTCATACAACTCATAGGTGTTCTTACATTTCCCACGTGGGAGGCCCAACTTGCAAAGGTCGTAAATTTTGATCTGGGAGGTTGATTGGGCCCATTTTTTCTAAATGTAGAGCTCAAAGAGGTCCACATCCCAAGCATTGGTGAATTGATTCCAAACAACCCAGAATATTTATTTTGGCCAAAAATGACCTCTATAGCCCAAAAATTGAGTTTTTTTGGTTTTATAGCCTGAAATTACAATTTTTGTATTCTTAACATTAGGAGCAAGGTTGAGACACCTTTCATAACATTCTCCCACTTGTCAAACACCTTATAAGAGAAAATGGAGTACCAACACTATCAACTAATTGCTAGGGGCTAAGAGGTCTATATACTCATAGCACCACCTAAACTTTTATTTTCTCACTAGCTTCGTCAATACATCTGCAACATTCTATAAAGTGTCAACTTTATCTAGTATCACCCTCACATCCTCAACCATGTCACAAAAAAAATCTAGTACTAGACATTAATATGCTTCATGCTCATATGAAAGGTTAGGTTATTTTCTAGACATATGGCACTCTAAAGTTGCCACATAGAAAAGTAATAGCTCTTGAAGTTAGGCCCACATTCGAGCATAAATGTTTAAGCTAGATGGCTTCCTTACAAGAATGAGTAGTTTTCATGTACTTTACTTCTGTAGTAGACAAAGTGCCCACAACTTATCACTTACTCATCGAACTGATTGCATCACCGAACATAGTGAAAACATATCCACTAGTGGATTTCCTATTATCAACATCCCCAACCTAATCTAAATCCACAAATCCATGAATATTCATCAAGTTTTGATCCCATGTAGAATTACCATGATAATAAATAGAGTATTCAGAGGTACCCCACAAATATATGAAGACCCTCTTTACTGAATCCCAATGTACTCGTCTAGGATTAGCCATGAATCAACTCAAGACTCCCATTGCTTGGGTGATGCTTGGGCGATGTCTAGTCTATTATAGACCATAGTATAAGTTACTTGGGCCATATTCTCCATCTCACTAGGGAAGTCAAACACCGTTCTACTGATAACTTAGTCTCATTTGAAACAAGAACACACAATGGTCTATAAGCTGTCATATTAAACCTCACCAACATTGAGTTCACATACTTGCTCTGGCCTAACCAAAGCTTTATGTTTGCTCTATCTCTTTTGATCTCCATACCCAAGATGAAGCTAGTAGCCTCTAAGTCTTTCATCTAAAACTATGTTGAAAGTTGAAACTTCAATTCACAAATCATGTCCTTACCATTACTCAAAACAACATATGATCAACATATAATATGATAATAAGGAAACAATCATTGTCCATCTTATAATAGATGCAATGATCCAATTTAAATCTCAAAAATCCCGATCTCGACACAAAGGAATCAAGCTTTTGGTACCACATCCTAGGTGATTGCTTAAGACCATACAAAGATTTCTTCAACTTGCAAACCAAATTTTCTTTACCTCTTTGAATTTAGTGCTCTAGCTATGTCATGTAAATTTGTTACTATGAAGGAAAGTTATCTTCACATCCATTTGCTCAACCTCAAGATCAAAAGTTTCTATAATGGATAATAAGAACCAAATGGATGTCATCTTAGCAAATAGAGAAAAAATCTCACCATAATTAATTCCCTCAACCTGAGAACATCTCTTTGTAGCCAATCTCACCTTGTGCTTCTCAATACTACCATTTGAGCCAATCTTTCTTTTGAACACCCATTTGCATCCATCTAGCAAAGGTAATAAATCCCATGTGTCATTTTTCTTCAATGCAACCATATCCTCATCCATGGCCACTTTCTAAGACTCCTCATCATCCATACCCATAGCCTCCTTCATAGTCCTAGGCTCCTCAATGAACATTAGTAATCAAAGAAAAATACAGCTCCAATTAGGAGGAATATGCCTATCTAGTTGTTGTCTTTCTTGAGATTGAGGTGGAGGTTTTATCTCTTCTTTGAAACTCTCTAAACTATCTGAGCTCTCCTCCTCAAGTCCTTCATAGGCTTCTATTTCAACCTTCTTAGTCTTTGTGGGTAGTTGAACCACATCTTCCTTTTCATCCTCCTATGGCTACAATACTATAGAAGAATGTTTAACTTCTTTAAAGATAACACTTTGGCCACACCAAACTTTTTTGGCCATAGGATCCCAAAGCTTGTACCCTTTCACATTGACACCATAGCCAATGAAGATACATTTTACAACCTTGTTCTCCAACTTAGTCCGCTTCTCCCTAGGCACATGTGCATATGCCTCACAACCAAAGACATGAAGATGTCTCAATGAAAGATTTTTCCCATCCACACCTCCATAGGTGTCTTCTCAACAAGAGATGATGTAGGAGACCTATTAACTAGGTAACAAGTCATGTCAACTACTTCTACTCAAAAAATTTGTTCCAAGATGGATCCACTAAGCATACTCCTAGCCCTCTCCATCAATGTTCTATTCATTATTTCTACAACTTCATTCTACTGAGGGGTGTATGGAGTTGTCTTATATCTCTCTATCCCATGATCCTTATAGAATATGTCAAAATCTACTAAACAAAACTCACTGCCATTATTTGTCCTCAAAATCTCAATCTTCCTACTAGTCTAATTCTCTACAAGAGCCTTAAACTCTTTAAAATGATCAAAGACTTCAAATTTACTTCTAACAAAATAGACCCATGTCGTTCTATTGTAGTCATCAATGAAAGATACATAATATACAAATTTAGAAATTGAAGGAACATTAATAAGACCAAATACATTAGAATGGATTAAGTCCAACACCCCAGAAGATTTATGAGAACTAGAGTAAAATTGAATGTGGTTTTATTTTCCATATATACAATGCTCACAGAAACATTTTTGGACCAATTCTAATCCTATCCTCTAGCTTATCCCAACTTAGAGAAGTTTGGCATCTTCTTCTGTACAATGCTTCAAATGGAGCCATCTTAATAGCAGAATGATAGGAGTTATTATAAGTAAACTCCATAAGCGGTAAGTAATCTTTTCACTTGTATTGCTAATCTATGCAATACATTCGCAACAAATCTTCTAGAACTTGATTTACCCTTTCAGTCTAACCATTTGTCTTAGGGTGATAAGCCAATATTATATTGAGTTGAGTTCCTAGCACTGAGAATAAAGTTTGCCAAAATCTTGGCGTTATATGTGCATCTCTATCTAAGATAATCTTCTTAGGAAGTCCATGCAACCCAAACACTTGCACAAATTTGCGAGCTAAAACTGGTGCTCCATCCATTAAATTCCCAAGTATAAAATGAGCTACCTTGGCGAGTTTTTCCACCACCACTAAAATATCATCATGTCTATTTCGAGACATTGGGAGACCTTGCACAAAATCCATGCTAATGACCTGCCACTTCCACTCTAGAATATCGTGCAAATACAAAAGTCTTGTTAGATGCTGATGCTTAAACTTGACTCTCTGGCACTCTAGGCAACTTGCTACAAATCTTGCAACGCCATTCTTCATTCCTTTCTAAAAATAAAGAGGCTTCATATCAGCTAGGAGTTTGGTTACTTCAGGATGACTTGAATATGATATGGAATGAACTTCCTTCCACACAAGGTTTCTTAATTCTACCAAATTTGGAACATACATCCTTCCTCTACATCTTAAAAGCCCATCTAGTTCAAAATAGAACCCATCATACCTCAAATCCTGAGGATTTACTATGAGAGCCTGCTTAACTTTCTCATAATACTCATCACTTTCAGAATTTTGTAACACTAAATCCTTGAAGTTTGAGTGGATAGAGACAATTGATGAGATATGCCTCCGTCGACTCAGACCATCTGCTACTCGATTCTCTTTACCTTTGATATAACTTATCTCAAAGTCATAGTTGGATATCAATTCCAGCTATATTCTTTGTCGAGCATTTAGATGAGGTTGGGAAAATATATACTTAAGACCTTGATGGCCTGACTTCAATTCAAAAAGTTTTCCTAGCAAGTGGTGTCACCACACTTGCAAAGCATGCACAACTACTACTAACTCTAAGTCATGAGGAGCATAATTTTGCTCATATGCTCTCAAATTCCTAGATTCATAGGCTAACACTCGCCTATTTTACATAAGCACTCCACCTAAACCTTCTCCTGAGGCATCAATGATTACTATAAATTAACCTTCTGGGTCAGGAACTTCCAATATTGGTGTTGTTGTCAATCTCTCTTTTAACTGATTAAATGCCTCCTGACATTTTTCTGACCAGTCAAAATGCTTTCCTTTTCTCTGAAGCGGAGTGATTGGGTTTGCACTCTTAGAAAAATTCAAAATGAACTTCCTATAATATCTAGCTAACCCCATGAAACTGTGCACTTCCTGCACATTCTTTGGCACAGGCCACTCTAATATAGCTTTGATCTTCGCAGGGTCTACTGAAATCCCTTCAACTGTTATGATGAGTCCCAGATATTGTATCTCTTTCTAAAAGAAAGTGCACTTAGAAAGCTTCCCATACAACTTATGCTCTCTCAGTCGTTACAAAACTAACTGTAGATGCTGCAAGTGCTCTTCCTCATTCTTAAAATAAATAAGAATGTCTTTTTTTTTCAAACAAAAGTGGTAAGCCACTATAATATATTAAATTTAATAAAATATTTACAAAAAAACCTGGTTCAAAGAGCATATCGACAGGAAAGAACTAGGAAGAAAACCTCCGGTTATAGCTCATATACAAATCCCTTATAAAAGTGTCCCAGAAAAGGGAACCAAAAATTACAATAGTCACATTTTGATCAAAAAGTGACAAAACTATAATAAACTAAAGCTACCATCGAATCTCAAAGGAATAGAAGGTTACAAGACATAGGGGAAAAAACACCCTGTGAACAAACTTTTACATCAAACCTTCTGAAATGGAACCAAAACAAAACAACAACATTCCTTAAACAAAGCCTCCTAATCCAAGGCAAGAGACCTAGTATACCAGTGCATAGATTCACAGCAAAAAGAAGACCCATCGAAACACGGAGGAAGGAAGAGCAAACTCGACCAAAATATTAAGCATCCTTAGTATCATTCAGATCTTGAGGTAGATAATTCACACCACCATCGTCAGCACCATCACGATCTTCTACTGGAGAACTGGGAGGGGGTGAAACATGTGGATGAAATTGAGAAAGAAGCAACACTGCTTGAAACTTGTCATCCTCAGGATTACCCAACACCTCTCCAATATCATTACTATGGGCATGAAGAGTGAAGTGTAGAATATCCTCACACTCATGATTAATGGCCACCCTCATAGCATTGAACACACAATTATAAATAAAGGTATTCATGACTTGACATTTCTAGAATAAACCTCCAATCAAAGCTCCAGACTTAAACATATCATAATTTTGGAAGGCCAATTCCAAAGATTCCTTAGAAAATAGAAAACAATGAACAAATTTATTGATTAGGACCCTTACCAGATTAGGATCTTGAGACATATCCATAAGATTAGAGGCAAACATAGAGAAAATTTGAGAAGGATACAACGACCGCACTCTTCCTTCCAAAATTTCCCTTCCAACTACAACTCGAATGGGTTCCTCAACATCAGCATTGTCAATAAAAAATATAGAAGCTAAACCATCTGAATCAACATCCCAAAAAAAGCCTTCTCCCATTTTTGAATTGGGAAAAACAACCGCTTGTTCAACTAAATCTCCATTTCTAATAGAGCACAAACGTAAACAGAAGCCACAATCTGAGGGAATAAAAAGAAGAAACACACCAAATAATGATTGCAAACCTGACAAGCCATATCCATTGATGACCACATTTGCAGAGATCCACAATGAACAAAAGAGAAAGTACAAATATAATATGAGATGAGAGATTATACCCATAAATAAACATGCTTCACAATAGATAACCCACACAGAGCCTGCAAAAAAATAAATTAAAGCATAAAGAACGGTGACGATTAAGCCACGTAGCCTTTATGATCCACTGCCACGATATCAAAAATTTTGGGAAAAGAACTGGCAATATCCGATCCCGCCACCAAAATAGGCCCTTCTATATCAAAAGCTAAATTAGCTAGAGCGTTATCTAAATAGTTACCCTCTCGGTAACAATGAGAAATGTAAAAGGACTTGAAAGCATTCAAAAAACCCCAAGCTTCTTGGAGAAAATTATGAAGATGCCAACTCAATTCAAATTGCCTTTTAAGAGCATTAATGACCACCAACGAATCCCCTTCAATATGCAACTTGGGAATTTGGAGATTAATTGCCAACTTAAGGCCCTCAACTAGAGCCATTATCTCTACCTGATTATTAGTCATTTCAGAAACTCTAGAGGCAAAGGCCTAAATAACTACCCCACTACTGTTTCTCAAAACAACCCCCAGAGAGGAAGGGCCCAGGTTACCCCTAGAAGCCCCATCAAAATTAAGTTTAACGACATCTGCCACTGGAGGATGCCACTTAATAACACTTCTGTCAACCTTAACAACAGGCAACCCTAAATCTGAAACTGACTTCAAAAACTTCCATTCCTTTAAAAGTTTATCATCCCAAGAAGAGAACAACAAGTTTGATGAACCCTTTTTAAGAAGAAAATTCATAACCAACTCAGAAATAGACTTCTTAATGACTAACTTTTCTAAAAATTCTTTTGTTCCTTTCCAACCAAAGACTCCAAACCATAGTAGAAGGGGAAACAACCCAGATTGAAGAGAACATAGAGCCCTTGAAGATAAAGGGCCAACTTCTGAAAAGCTCAACAAGAGTGTTAGGAAGTGGACCAAACCAACTTAATTTAGAACAAAGCCAAGACAAACAAGCTGAGGCAAAGGGGCAAATAACAAAGAGATGATTAGGATCCTCTTCTACACTGCCACAGAACACAAAATTAAAAGATTCTGAAACACCTAACTTCTTCAATCTAACACTAGTCAGGATCTTCTTCTTGAGAGCTAACCAAGTGAAAGCCCCAGCCGTAGGGAGACATGTTATATTCCAACAAAATATAGAGGGCCAATCAGACAACAATTCAACCTTAGCAATAGATAAAGATCTATACCCATCTCTAACATTATAAGACCCTGATTTAGAAAATTTCTAGATAAGCTCATCTCCCTTATTAGTAAAACAAATTCTTCTCTTTTGTAAATGAGCTAGAAGCAAATCCTTCTAATCCTGAGGAAAAGAACACTATGAAAACTCCTTCTAAATAGAAGACAAAATAGGACCCTCCTCCCTTACACAAAAATAATCTTTTACTTTCTTACCCAAAACTGATGAAATAACTTCCTTAGCCTTATCTAGACCCTGAATTTGAGAAAGAGGAGAGAAACCATTCCATGAATCTTCCCAAAAGGAAGCCTTTGACCCATCATTTATTTTCCAAGACAAATGAGGAAGAATAACCTCTCTGCAGAAGACCAAGAAATTCCACATAGAAGAACCTTTAGGGGGATTTTGTACTATGAAGATTCTGTTAGAACTTAAAGAGTCTAAATATTTAAATTACGTCAATTTACACCAATTAGTATTTGGATTATTGTACATTTTCCAAGATAGCTTAGCCCCTAAAGCTTTATTCTGATTAGCTATATCATTGATACCTACCCCTCCAAATGCTTTGGGATACACACTTTATCCCAGGCAATTAAAAGAATTTTGTTGTCACTAGCTAAATTTTGCTTCCAAAGAAAGGATCTCAAAGTCTTCTGAATATCCTGAATGATTCCCTTGGGAACATTCAAAATAGATAACATATAAATAGGAACAACTGATAGGATAGATTTAATCAAAACAATCCTTCCTGCCAAAGTAAGTCACCTCCCCTTCCAAGCTGAAATTTTCTTATGAATAGATTGAGTGATTTTGGACCAAAACGCTTTCTTCTGAACTCCAAAAAATAAAGGAATACCCAAATATTGATTAGGTAAATGTTCAACTCTATACTTCAAGAAGTTAGAAATTTTATTTTGCAACCCAGGCTTGGTGTTAAAAAAGTAAATTTTTGACTTATTTGAATTCACAATCTGATTTGAAGTTGCACTATACATAGAAATAGTTCTTTGAATGCATTTAGCCTCCCCCATAGAAGGAAAACCAAAGAGAAGAGTATCATCTACAAAAAGAGTGTGAGAAATGGAGAAGGGAATCCGAGGGATAACAACACCTTTCCAGTTTGACAACCTGCATTGTTCAATAATTGCTCTGCTAAAAGAATCGACCATAATAATAAAAAGATAAGGGGATAAAGGACCCCTTGTCTAATCCCCTGAGATACTCCAAAAACTCTGAAGGATTTCCATTAATCAATACAACTAATCTCACCCCTGAAATACAAGAGAAAACCCACTTACACCACTTCCTACTAAAACCAAACTTGAAAAGGACCCTTCTTAAAAAACCCCATGAAACCCTATCATAGGCCTTCATCATATCAAGTTTCAACAACATTGTAGACAGCTTAAACTCATTTATTGAATGGAGAACCTCATGAGCTAGAATCGCACCATCTGCAGTTTCTTTACTCGGAACAAAACCCCCCTGTTCATCTGAAATAATTTTAGGAATCAAAGAAGCCAATCTCATCGTAATTGCTTTAGTAAAGATTTTATATAGAGTATTACATAAGGAAATGGGCCTAAACCGAGCAAAAGAAGAAGGGGCACTAGTCTTAGGAATAAGGGCTACCATTTTTTCTTGATTCTTCCAAAGCTGCCCAAATATCTTTCCCAATAAATTCCCAACATTTTTGAAAAAATAAAGGTGTATACTCATCAGGGCCCGAAGCCTTATCAGGATCTAAAGAGAAAACCACACTTCTAACTTCCTCCAAAGAAAACTCTTTAAGAAGCATAGAATTATCCTCCTCATAGACTAAATTGGGAATGCTTCCAAGCAATGTCAAAATATCTTCTTCCAAAGGATCCTCACTACTATTAGTCAAAAGATTAGAGAAAAAAGAAACAACTTCTTTCTGTATAGACACCAAATCTGAGACCAACTCACCATCTAACTTCTTAATATGATGAATTTTATTTAAATGCCTATTCATTTTAGTTGAAGCATGAAAGAATTTTGTAGTCCTATCTCTAGCTTGTAACCAGGTTTCTCTTGACTTTTGTCTCCAGAAAATTTCCTCTCTAGCTAAAACTTCCTCCAAATCAGATTGTAAAGATTTTTGAAAAACAAAAGTCTGACTATCAATACCTTGCTCAATAATCTGCGAATTCAAGAACTGAAGCTTATCTAGCAACATTTCTTTTTCCTTAAAAATATTTTGAAATTGAGTTTGATTCCAAAATCTGATTTTGCTCTTTAACAACTAATTTTTTTTGCAGATCTGAAACATTCTTGAACCCTTACTAAAAGGAAGAGACACCCATCAAGATTTCAACAATGGGACAAAACCTGGATAACAAAACCACATAGCTTCCACCTTAAAATATTTTTTAGAAGAAAATGTTGCACCATCAAACTCCACTTCTAATTGAATTGGAAAATGATCAGATCGAGAAAAGGAAAGGATAGAGGACACATAAGAACCTTCAATAGACAACCAAGGATATGAAAGAAGGAACCTATCAAGCCTTTCAACAATATTAAGAAAGTCTTTTCTCTTATTTGACCATGTAAACTTTCGATTCAAAGGAGGAGTATCAATCAAACCATTATCATTAATGAAATCAGAGAAATCTAACATTGTTTTAACTAGCAGAAAAATAACTCCATTTTTCTATTCTAAACTAAGAATAGCATTAAAGTCCCCACCTATAATTAGTCTTTCTTCTGGCATACTTTGAATAATCTGACTCAAAGAATCCCACAAATTCTTCTTATCAATAGTAGAAGAGGGACCATACACATTTAAAATCCAAAAATGATGAGGACCTAAATCCACCTTAGCAAAAATCCAGCAAGAAGAATCTGAATTAAAAACCACATCAGCTTTCAATTTATTCCACAACACAACAAGACCACCTAAATCTCCAGAAGCAGGAAGAGAAATAAAATTTCACTTCTTCCAGAATTTGAAGATATATTCTACAGATTTGTGAGAGAGCTTAGTTTCCTACAACAAAATTACATCAGCACCTGATAAATCCAATTGAAGTTTTATTAGGCATCTTTTGTTAGGGGCATTTAAACCCCTAACATTCCAAGATATCACCTTCATTGAACTTGAGGAGAGCAACATGCTCTCCTCACTACAGATCTGGTTAACATTTTATCAAGAGTAGCCTGAACACCAACACGAATCTCCTCCTCAGTAATTTTAGATTTAAGCTTCCTACCCCTAGGCTTTGAGGGGGACACAGATTCCACCTTCTCCACTAATGGGGTTTGAGAAATGGGAGTTACAACATACCCTTGAGGCTCTATTTCAGATGCCACTTCATCAACAATTTTAGCAATAAGTTCCTCACCAACCTTTATGATCAGTTCATTAACAAATTTCTCTGCCTCTTCCAAAGGAAAAGAATCCTTAGATTCCTGTACCTTTTGAGCTAAACACCCTAAAGCATCATCTTGTACTTCATGATCTGAATCTTGAAAACAACGATCTCCCAAATAAGCATCTTGATCTTTTATTTCCCCCAGTTCAGAGGAACTACCCAAAGCCTTGTTGTGCCTATCTTCATTTACATCTAGGGTTGAAATCTGCTTAGTAAAATCACCACTTTGAAAAGGCAGACCATCCAAATCCAAACTTTGACAATCAACTAACATGCCCTTATTATGCCTTTCTTCACTGACATCCAAAGTTGAACTCTGGTTAATTAGATCACCACTTTGTGAAGATAGACCATCCACAATCAGATTTTGACTATCATCTATCAATCCAGCTACATGAGACTAATTACCAACTAAATGAGAGAAATCATGAGAAACCAAAAAATCCTTCTCCTAGAAATTAGACTGAAATTCAATTTCCTCTTCAAAGACCAACCCAAGCGAATGGGAATTAACTAAATAATCAAAAGATAATTCCTCAGTTGAAGTATCCTCTTCAAGTGGCAAAACCTCATCCACCTCCCTTGACTTATCCTTAGAACCAACTAATTGAGAGTTTGAATTAGCCTTAGCAATCTCCCCTTTTTCTATCGCTACATTCTTCTCTGAACCTCCCATTCCATTTAATGAAAAACTCTTGCTAATTGCTGAATCTACCTCTCTTTCCCTCTCCATATTAACAAAATTTGATAGATCCGAGGAGGAATCCAGCTTATCAAATTCAAATATTATTGCCAGATCTTTGAAAACCAACTTCTGTTTCCAAACACCTTTAGAAGTTTTTAAAATTGCCACCTCAGGTAAAGGAAAATAAGTGTTCATGACTAAACAAATTCTTGCCAAAAGACTAGGTTTTTTAAAGGTTAGAATATCATGATTTACAAAGAAGCCCAAGCAAGCAGCCATAAACCAAAGAACCCTCAGATCCCTATACTCTAGAGGGAGATTATGTAAACTTAACCAGAAACGAAACAAATTTAGATTTTTAGCGGTAGGATCAAAATTAGGGCTCCACTCTTGAACAAAAACCCCTTTCCCTTTGAAAAACCAAGATTTAATTGAAACAATTTCATCCCTAGCTTCCTTATTTTCAAAAATAATTGCAAAGAAACCTTGTTCCAAAATGCAAAAACTTGAAACCGAAGCCCATTTTTCCTTCACCCAAGTTTCAAAATCTTCCCAATCTGTAGAATGATTCTAGATCTTACCTATCAACGCATTCTGGCTAAGATCTAATAAATGTGGTTTGATCAAAACATCTGGAATTAAAATCTCAATCTCCTTATTCGAATCCTCTGACTTCTTTGTCTGCTCTGTCTTCCTGATCCAGATATGTTTCATTGGAGGCTTGAAGCAATCTTCATGAGGAAGAGGAAACCCAAACCTTTGAAATCTGGATTTGAAACCTTCTCTACCTGTGACCGTCACCCTGGTTTGACCAAAAGAAACAAGCTCCCGATCCCTAATATCTAAAAAGGCATACTGCTCTTTTTTCCTAAGAAAGTCTGCAAACAAACTATCTTGAGACCGTAGCGGTCTCCTTCCCTTAACTACAAAATTCCTTGCCATCTTAAATAAATAAGAATGTCATCTAGAAATAATAGAACAAATTTATCCAAGAAATCTCAAAAAACACTGTTCATCAAATTCATGAATGTTGCAGGGGCATTCGTAAGTCCAAAAGGTAAGGCTGCGAACTCATAATGTTCATACCTTGTTCTGAAAGTTGTTTTATGAATGTCTTCATCTCTTATTCTAAACTGATGATATCTAGATCACAAGTCCATCTTAGAGAATATAGTTGCACCACACATCTAATAAAAAAGATCATCTATATGTGGTAGAGGATATTTATTCTTTATCATTGCTTTGTTGAGCATACGATAGTCTATACATAGACACAAGGTTCCATCCTTCTTTTTGACAAAGATCATAGGTGCTCCCCAAGGAGATACAATGGGTCTAATCAACCCCTTAGCCAACAGCTCCTGAAGCTGGGATTTCAATTCCATCAACTCCGTAGTAGTCATACAGTATGGCACCTTTGAAATCAGCTCAGATCTAGGTATTATATCAATAGAGAAATCAAAATCTCTCTTCGGAGGTAATCCCAGAAGTTCATTTGGGAAAACATCCTAAAAATATCAAAGGAAAGGATAGTTCTCCAAAGATACACTTAATTTACTAGGATCCTCTTCTACTTGCTCCATTTTGACTACAAAAAGTTGGCAACCTTTTTGCCTAGCTCTCTTGAGTTACATAGTAGAGATTGGTCTGATCTTGACTTCTCTTTGTGTGCCTTGCAAAAAGAATTTGTTTCCTACATCATTTAGACACTCAAATGTTTTTACGAAATAGTCGATATTGGCCCTATGTCTCCATAGCCAATTTATACCTAAGATAACATCATAGGAACCTAGGGGGATACAAACAAATGTACCTCAGTCAAAAAACTAGGAAGTTCAATCTTGGCTTCAAACAAACATTTCTCTACTTAAGCTTTAGTCTGGTTAGCATATTCAACTAACCAGGGTTTAGCCATATATCCATCTCTTCTAGGAAATTTATTTAATACTCTTGGAGAAATAAAAACTTTTAGTTTCTCTAGTATCAATTAAAATAGAAATACGAGCTCTAAACAAAGTACCTATTGTCTCTCTAGGAGTAATCTGGTACTCCGCCTGGTGATTGTCCAATTTCGCATGGATCCTCTATTGAAACATTACTTTTTGGGTAGGTAAAGCGTTACCACACTTTTGAACTCCTTGGTTCTTGGTTGGACATTGATTTGCGTAATGATCTCCACCACAAGAGAAACATCCTCCAAGAGGTTCTCTCTTCTAAGCTGGTTTGCCTGAATTATTATCATTCCTCTAGACATTACTATTGTTCTTCTTCTCATTTTTGGGTCCATCTCTATTACTGTTGGAACACTTGTCACTTCTCTTATTCACATAATGTTTACCATTCCTTTTCCTAAAAGGTTGAGAAGTTGGTGACTTATTAAACCTCTTGCGATTCTTCTCGCAATAAGTAGAAATTGACTTCAATTTCTTCTCTTGTTTGATTGCCTTCCCAAAAACTTGGTCCATAGTGGTAGGACCATGCACGTCCACTTCACCAGCTATTTGGGTATTTAGACCCATGATGAATTTCTTGATTCTGAACCTTTCCTCCTTTTGATATTGAGGCACATACTTCAGGAGACAAGTGAACTTTTCCCAATATTCAACCACTAACATATCTCCTTGTTACAGATTTTGAAAATCTGTTAGCTTTTGGTAGAAGAAAAACTATGGTAACCACCTCTGGCAAAATATGACCACAAACTGATCCCAAATTAAGCTTAGAGAACTTAACCCCAGTTCCATTTTCTTGTTCATCCACCAAGTGGACACTTCACTTGCCAATTGGTAGGCACCCCATACTACCTTGGTTATCTCAGAGTAATTTCTGATCTCAAAATATTTTTCCATCTCTATCAACCAAGCTTCTACAGCATCACCAATTATTGTTCCATCAAAATTTGGTGGCATCACTTTCTTCATGTCTCTTAACAACTCAGAGGCAAGTCTACTTCTCTTCTCTTCTTGAGACTTAGTCTTATCAACATTCTCCCTTTGTTCACTATGAATACTAGGTTCATGGACATAATCATCATCCCCTTGATGCGAGTCCTCTTTTTCTCCTTCAAATTTACCTTGAACCCTAACTTCCTATTCCAAGTTTCCAAGCCTCTCCTTTGTTTCATTCAGCATGGTCAAAATCTGATCCAACTTAGTCATTGGATTTTTAGAAGGATTTGACTCATCTTGGCTATCTTCAAGATTTTTTTGAGTTCAAACCATGATGATACTCTATATCACACCTGATATTCGTATCAAGTTATAGATTAGAATTAAAAAATAATGAATCTCATTAATTCAAAATTCATCAATAAAATCTATTCACAAAACTCATATTTGAGCAAACAATCTCATCTTTATTATAGTTTATTCTGGGTATAAATACATCCTTACTTAGATAATTAACTGAACAAGACTACATGTCACTGTCGGTTAAATGATATTCCTCAGGTTCCTCTTCCCAGTAAAATAAACTTAGATGGTGGATGTACATGCAGGTACTCCTCCATTACCTCTTTTCCTAAAATAGGGGCATCACAACCACACCCAAATGACATGTCACGTCTAGCAGAAGGTTTACTTTGTTTAACTACACAAGTAGGAACAATAGGTTTCTGGTCTAGTTTTTTGTGTTATTTCCTTTCTAGCCGAATACACTTAAGAGCGTTAGCCAAAGTCTTAGAACCTTCCAGCCATGTACCCTCAGCATAGTTAATATGCTCTTTCAGTTTAACTCCTTAGTAGGTTCTTTCTTAACCATTAACTTGGGTAAATTTTGGGGAACAGACTTTCTGGCAGTTTTCTTGGTTCTTCTCCATGCCATTCTGGCATAAAACCAATTTCAAACATTAGCTAATCTACTAAATATTGTCAAGTTTTCTTGTAGTGAGCACCTAGTTCCATGTGTTGAACTCAATAGCTATGATACCATATGTAACATTGCATCTCATATTACTCAGAATTTACACATAATTTACTAAGAAAGTAAAAGAGCATGATAAACATGAGTGAATTTTTTTTAATCATTTGCGTAATTACAAAGAAATAAAAGCATATCTTTTTTGAATATTTTTCAACCTTGAAATACAATATATTCAAAGATAAATCATAGTGAATACATTTCACTTTACATTTATAAATATGTTGCACTTGGAAAAAAGAATAACTTTACATCATAAGTCACTCATAAATCATAACATGAAGTATATCGTAAAGAATATTGTCTCTGGAATTTTGATATATGTCACTCAAGTCTTGGCGAGTCTTCTGCTATAGAGGGAGAGCATCATCTGAGCGCTTTATCTCTAACCACAAACCATCATTCCCCCACACACCTTCCTTCCTGGAAGTGGCCCTACCCTTCACAAAGAGTATAGAGATAAAGAACCAATAGGTTGCCATCTGAGTTCTAGTGATGTGTCCTACATAACACAATCGACCATACAACTCTAGATAATCTTCTAGCTAAGTATGATCATTCTGACAGGTCACACCCTCTAGACACTATGAATCGACTAATGCATGCAGAGACAAATGCATCACTATTGCCAAAGTTTTTATATAAATAGACATTTGTAATTAACATAGTTGTGTATTCACATACCTCTAACTTGACATGAAAACTATCTCATCCTACAGTTTGGTTTGTTTGACTAGAAAATCTAGACATGAATTGTCTTGACTAAACTCAAATTCTAGTCTATCTGACTTAGAATTTAATCCTTAATCTAGGATATATATACACAAAGTATAAGTTTAGATGACTTTATCTCTTCAGAGAACCCCTAGTTGCATTCTTGCAAATATCAAGGTCTACGACTCCCAGTCATGTTGCAAGTATGTGCTAACTAGTGTTGTTATTGATGTCAACATGTTTGTGTTGTCATTAGTGCCAATTGTATCTTCTGATATTGTTGTTTATTGATTGATTAAAGAACCCTGTCAGAGTATTTTGCTCCGCATTTTCTCTATATTGAAGACCAGAGCATGAGCCTTGGATATGATTTAGAGAAGTGTTTGAATATGCTAAATCAAGAATTTGGTGGTCCAGATTATTGTGCATAAAAAGTTCTATTCACCAGTTTGAAGACTGTGCTTGGAAATGTGTGTAGAGTGATAGGGAGAAAGTTTTTTTCTCTGCATTTCTCTACATATTAGATTTTGGCTTTGCGGTTCTGGACTTAAGCTTATAAGGTCCTTGTTATCTTCATTCCAAAGGATTTGTCATTTGGTGCTCTGGAAGGCAAGTTAGTGATTAACAGAGTTTGATAGTGTCTGTTGAGAAGCAGTCTGAGATGTATCCTCAAGTGATATTTGTTGTCTTCAAGTGAGATCTATTGCAGTTGGATTTGTCAACTCCTAAGTGATTCTATGTTGTTCGTAGATGTCTCTAGAATGTGTTGAAGGCATGTGCTTGATCCGCAAGCTACAATGAAGATCTTGCAAGCATGTTTCTAAGTGTTCTTGATATATGCATAAGTTCTGGCCGACCTGGTTTGTCACACTTGTTGTGGAGGTGATTCGTGGAGTGTGGAAGCGTGTCCAAGCATGTGAGGATGTATTTTGGTCTGAGCTAAGCCATGATGTGTTCATCCTTCATTCATTTACCCCGCAAGATTGTTTAGGTCTAGTCCTAATTTGATTTATGTATGTATGCCAACCTTGGAGATAGTTCCAATGGTTGTAGATTGTAATGCAGACCTTGATGTACATTCCAAGGTTGATGATAGGTATAAATGTATGTAATAAATTCATGAATGAGGTGATAAGAAGAGAAGATGAAAAGATAAGGTGCGAGTTGTAAAAGTAGAGCAGAGCATAGGAGTTATATTGCACTTCAATGGAACTGAACTCGGACATGGTGTAGATGCTAATATATCAGTTCAACCTTGGTAGTGAGCCACCCTTTGGCAGTGAGTCATTCTTTTGGCCAGTGAGCCCTTTGGTAGTGAGCCAATTTTGATATTCGGTATTGTTACTACATTATATTGTGAGCTAACACTCATCATGGTTTTTCCCTATTTAGGGTTTTCCACGTAAAAATCTGGTGTTCATGTGTGTATGGTGTTGATGTGTTCATGATTTGATTTTGTTATTCATGTTTAATGTTCATAATAGATTAAGGAGTCAGATTAAGTGAATGTGAAAGTGATTTTGGTTTAAAGAAGTTAAAGTTTTTGATACAATTAATTCAACCCCCCTCTCAATTGTCTTGTGCCTTTCAACAATTGGTATCAAAGCAGGTTCCTTGGAAGAAAGCCTAACAGCTTAAGGTAGATTCGGGATGGCACACAAGAAAGACATTCCTTAGTTTGATGGATTTGACTATGCCGATTGGAAGGTACGAATGCAAAGTTATCTTATCTCTATTAGTTATCATGTTTGGATAATGGTTAAAGATAAGTACATAGTACCTAAAGATGGTCTGAAGTCTGAAGAAGAGATTAAAGATTTTGAGGTTAATCATAAAGCTAAAAATGCTCTATTAAATGGCCTGTCTAACACTGAAATGGAAAAAGTTGTGAATCTGGAAACTGCCTATGAGATTTGGAACAAATTAAAGCAAATCTATGGAGGTGATGCATCTGTCAAGAAGGCCAAGTTGAAAAACTTGAAGACCACATATGAAACCATGCGAATGGCTGAAGATGAGAACATAACAAGTTACTTACAGAAGATTGATGAAGTTGTCAACATCATCAGGGGTCTTGGTGGAGAATTAAAGGATGAGGATGTTATAGTTAAGATACTATGAACTCTTCCCAAATCCTATAGTCACAAGGTATCTTCCATTGAAGAGCTACTTGATATGGGCAAGATTTCAAAAGATCAACTGTTTGGTAAACTGACTGCTTTTGAGATGAGAGAGTTTGGTACTACTGATGGCCCTGTGAAAATTAAGACTGCTTTCAAGACCAAAGAAGAAACTAAGACTGCTAGATCAAAGAAATATGCAGTGGAATCAAATGAAGAAGATTTTGCAGAGATAAAATTTGCAAGAAGAATACAAAGGGGCAATAGAGGAAAGTTCAAAGGTAAGTTACCTTTCAAATGCTTCAATTGTGGTAAAATTAGTCACTATGCTTCAAGATGTCCTGACAAAGCTTTGAAAATCAATGAAAGCAAAGATGGTAAGAAATAGTTATTATGTTAAAGATGATGATGGTGTAACTGATGATGAATCTAATTCTGATGATGGTAATAGTAGTGAATGCTTGTTTATTGCACTTAGAGAAGAACTTGTTTCTGCTAATCTTGTAAGTTGTGTGAAGGAAGGAAGTCTATGAGAGTTATCTGCATTTCATGGTAAAAAGGAAGATGAATGGATCATTGACAACGGATGTTCAAATCACATGATAGGAGACAAGAGTAAGTTTGTTAAGTTTGAGAAGTATGATGGAGGACTTAGGTTTGGTGATGATGTAGCTGGTAAGATTTGTGGAAAAGGATCTATTACTTTTGATGGCAAACATAATACAAATAATGATGTTCTTTATGTCAAGGGCCTAAAGCATAATCTTCTAAGTGTTGGACAAATGTGTGACAAAGGGTATAATCTTGTGTTCAAGGACAATGGGTGTAAGATATAAAATAGCTCCAGAACCTTAATTGTTGCTGGTAAGAAGACTCATGGTAATGTTTATCATTTGAAGGGTGCTGAAAATTGTTGTTTGTTGGATAAGACAGATGAAAATTGGCTATGGCATAGGAGAATGTATCACATTAACTTCAATAATCTGGTGAGAATAAGCACTATTCAAGTTGTAAGAGACTTGCCCAAAATTGTGAAGCCTGTCAATGCTATATGCAAAGAATGTCAGTTTGGGAAGATGACAAAGACTACTTTTAGAAGCAAGAACAATCATCTACCAGTTTGCTGGAGTTGGTGCATACAGACCCCTATGATCCCACAAGAACAAGAAGTCTGCAAAGTGAAAGGTATATCATGCTTCTTATTGATGATTTTTCAAGAATGACTTGGGTTACTTTCCTTAGAGAAAAGACAAAAGCTCTAGATGAGTTCAAGGTATTCAAAGCTATGGTTGAAAATGAATTGGATTTGAGAATCAAATGCTTAAGATCTAATAGAGGTGGTGAGTTTACTTCAAATGAGTTCAATGCTTTTTGTGAAGAACATGGAATAAAGAGACATTTGTCTACTCCCTGGACTCAACAAAATGGAGTGGTTGAAAGGAAGCATAGAACTGTTCAAGAAGCTTCCAGAGAAATGATCAAGGAAGAAGACCTATAGGAATTATACTAGAAAGAAGCAATGCACACTGCTATCTACATTTAGAACAAAGTGCAAATCAGAGCAGAAGAAACAAAGACACCTTATGAGTTGTGGTATGGTAGAACTACTATTGTCAAATACTTCAAAATTTTTGGAAGCAAATGTTACATCAGAAGAGATGAAGAATTAGGAAAGTTTGATGCTAGATGTGATGAAGGCATATTCCTTGGGTATTCTACTAAGAGCAAGGCTTGCTAGTGCTATAACAAAAGAATGAGAAAGATCATTGAAAGTGCAAATGTGAAAGTAGATGAAGATATTCAACTAGATGGATATGAGTCAGATGGATCTGCTGACACAGAAAAGGTTGAAAAAGGCAAAGAAGAGGAAGTTCAAACTGAAGTGGAAGCTGCTCCGGAACAAGAAGAAGTTCAAGCTGAAGCTCTGGTAAGAATTCCTAAAACTCCAAGGTATGTGCAAAGAGATCATTCTGAAGATTAGATTATTGGTGACAAAAGGAAAGGTGTGATGACAAGAAGTAGGATTGTAGAAGAACAAGTAAATCTTTGTCTACTTTCAAAGGTGGAACCTAAAATAGTAAATGAAGCACACAATGATGAGAATTGGGTCAAGGCAATGAAAGAAGAACTGCTATAGATTGAGAAGAACAAGACCTGGGAACTTGTCCCCAGACCTGCAAACAAGAATGTGATTGGAACAAAGTGGGTTTTTCAGAACAAACTGAATGAAGTTGGAGAAGTGAGAAATAAGGCAAGACTTGTATGTAAAGGCTACTCCCAAGTTGAAGGAATTGATTATGAAGAGACCTATACTCCAGTGGCAAGAAAACCAGATGGGTTCTAGTTATCAGACAAACTAGACATGGTATGCAAGTTGAAGCAGGCCTTATATGGATTGAAGAAAGCTCCCAGAGCTTGGTATGCAAGACTAGATAAGTATTTGTTGTAGCAGGGTTTCAATAAAGGATTCACAAATAGTAATTTGTATATCAAGGTAAGCAAATATCAAATCTTGATTATTGAAGTCTATGTAGATGATATCATATTTGGTGGAAATGAAGAAATGTGCAAGAATTTTGCAAATGAAATGCAAAAAGAATTTGAGATGTCTATGTGTGGTGAGATGAAATTATTTCTTGGACTGCAAATCAATTAGAAAAACAAAGGCATTTTCATTTCTCAATCAAAGTATGTTAGGGAATTGTTGAAGAAGTTTGGAATGGAGGACTCTAAACTGGTATGTACTCCTATGGTTATTGGTTGTAAACTAAGCAAGAATGATGAATCTCCTAAGGTTGATCAAAGTAAGTACAGATCAATGATTGGAGGACTACTTTATGTAACTACTACCATACCAGATATCATGCATGTAGTTTGTCTTGTGGCCAGATTTCAATCAGATCCCAGAGAATCACATGTGATGGCAGTAAAGAGGATATTCAGGTATTTGAAGGGCACTCTTGATCATGGCTTGTGGTATCCCAAGAACACTAATTTTTCTTTAAGTGCCTATACAGATGCAGATTAGGCTGGATGTGCTAATGACAAGAAAAGCACAAGTGGAGGTGCATTCTTCCTTAGAGATAGGGTAGTGTCCTGGCATAGCAAGAAGTAAAAATTAGTCTCCTTGTCTACTCAAGAAGCAGAATATATTGCTGCAGTATCTTGCTACACTCAAGTGTTATGGATGAAACTAACCTTAAAGGATATCAAAGTTGGGTATGATGGGCCAATCCCTATTCTTTGTGATAACACAATTGCCATAAATATTTCAAAGAATCCAATGATGAATTCAAAGACAAAGCACATTTCAATCAAGTATCACTTTTTGAGGAAGAAAGTTGCAGAGAATGAGGTAAAGCTGGAGTATGTGCCTACAAAAGATCAAGTTGCTGATATATTCACTAAGGCTTTTCCAAAAGACACATTTGAGTATCTCTAAGAGAAATTAGGGGTTATTTCCCCTTCTTCCTTGAACTAGATGCATAGGAAGGTGCATCAGTCTTGTGTGCTTCAAGGTACATTTCTCTTTTTGGATTGATGTTGGAGGCTACCTCTCAGGGGGAGCAAGTAGTGGTTTGAGATGATTGTTACATTCAGGGGGAGTAAAGAATGGTTTTAGACTAATCAGAGCAACAGTGTGCAAGTATGTGCAGTAGAAGAGATGTGATGCCCTTTGCCATTGATGTCAAAGGGGGAGAGAGATCATGTGAAAAACTCAAGGGGAGTTAGAGTGCAAAGGTGTAAAAAGAAAGGAGGAGTTCTGATGTAGAATTGTGTCTTGCTGGTGGAACATGTTTTTCACATCATATGTATCCATCAATGACAAAGGGGGAGATTGTTGCAAGTATGTGCTAACTGGTGTTGTCATTGATGTCAACATGTTTGTGTTATCATTGGTGCCAACTGTATCTTCTGACATTGTTGTTTGTTGATTGATTGAAGAACACTGTAAGAGTATTTTGCTCCACATTTTCTCTGTATTGAAGACCGGAGCATGAGTCTTGGATATGATTTAGAGAAGTGTTTGAAGATACTAAATATAGAATTTGGTGGTCTAAATCACTGTGCAGGAAAAGTTCTATTCACCAGTTTGAAGATTGTACCTGGTGATGTGTGTAGAGTGACAGGAAGAAAGTGTTTTGCTCCGCATTTCTCTACAGATTGGATTTTGTCTTTGCCATTCTGAACTTAAGCTTATAAGGTCCTTAGTTATCTTCATTCCAAAGGATTTGTCATTTAGTGCTCCGGAAGGCAAGTTAGTGATTAGCAAAGTTTGATAGTGTCTGTTGAGAAGCAATCTGAGATGTATCCTCAAGTGACATTTGTTGTCTTCAAGTGAGATCTGTTGTAGTTCGATTTGTCATCTTCCAAGTGATTCTATGTTGTTCATAGATATCTCCAAAATGTGTTGAAGGCATGTGCTTGATCTATAATCTATAATGAAGATCTTACAAGCATGTTTTTAAGTGTTCTTGATATATACATAAGTTCTAACCGACCTGGTTTGCCACACTTGTTGCAGAGGTAACTCGTGGAGTGTGGAAGCATGTCCAAACATGTGAGGATGTATTTGGGTCTGACCTAAGCTATGATGTGTTCATCCTTCATTCATTTACCCTACAAAATTGTTTAGGTCTAGTCCTAATTTGATTTATGCATGTATGCCGACCTTGGAGATAGTCCCAATGGTTGTAGATTGTAATGCCGACCTTGATGTACATTCCAAGGTTGATGATAGGTATAAATGTATGTAATAAATTCATGAATAAGGTGATAAGAAGCGAAGATGAAAAGATAAGGTGTGAGTTGTAAAAGCATAGCAGAGCATAGGAGTTATATTGCGCTTCAATGGAACTAAACTCATTTGTTGTTGGTAAGAAGACTCATGGTAATGTTTATCATTTGAAGGGTGCTGAAAATTGTTGTTTGTTGGATAAGACAGATGAAAGTTGGCTATGGCATAGGAGAATGTATCACATTAACTTCAATAATCTAGTGAGAATAAGCATTGTTCAAGTTGTAAGAGATTTGCCCAAAATTGTGAAGCCTGTCAATGCTATATGAAAAGAATGTCAGTTTGGGAAGATGACAAAGACTACTTTCAGAAGCAAGGAACAATCCTCTACTAGTTTGCTAGAGCTAGTGCATACAGACCTGTGTGATCCCACAAGAACAAGAAGTCTGCAAGGTGAAAGGTATTTCATGCTTCTTATTGATGATTTTTCAAGAATGACTTTTGTTACTTTCCTTAGAGAAAAGACAGAAGCTCTAGATGAGTTCAAGGCATTCAAAGCTATGGTTGAAATGAATTTGGATTTGAGAATCAAATGCTTAAGATCTAACAGAGGTGGTGAGTTTACATCAAATGAGTTCAATGCTTTTTGTGAAGAACATGGAATAAAGAGACATTTGTCTACTCCTCGGACTCCTCAACAAAATGGAGTGGTTGAAAGGAAGCATAGAACTGTTCAAGAAGCTACCAGAGCAATGATCAAGGAAGCAGACCTACAGGAAGTATACTAGAAAGAAGCAATACACACTACTGTCTACATTCAGAACAGAGTGTAAATCAGAGCAGAAGAAAAAAAGACACCTTATGAGCTGTGGTATGGTAGAACTACTACTGTCAAATACTTCAAAATTTTTTGAAACAAATATTACATCATAAGAGATGAAGAATTAGGAAAGTTTGATGCTAAATGTGATGAAGGCATATTCCTTGGGTACTCTACTAAGAGCAAGGCTTATCAGTGCTATAAGAAAAGACTGAGAAAGATCATTGAAAGCAAATGTGAAAGTAGATGAAGATATTCAACTAGATGGATATGAGTCAGATGGATCTGCTGACACAAAAAAAGTTGAAAAAGGCAAAGAAAAGGAAGTTCAGACTGAAGTACAAGCTGCTCTGGAAGAAGTAGAAGTTCAAGCTGAAGCTCTGGTAAGAATTCCTAAAACTCCAAGGTATGTGCAAATAGATCATTCTGAAGATCAGATTATTGGTGAAAAAAGGAAAGGTGTGATGACAAGAATTAGGATTGCAGAAGAACAAGTAAATCTCTATCTAATTTCAAAGGTGGAACCTAAAATAGTAAATGAAGCATGCAATGATGAGAATTGGGTCAAGGAAATGAAAGAAGAACTGCTACAGATTGAGAAGAACAAGACCTGGGAACTTGTCCCCAGACCTGCAAACAAGAATGTGATTGGAACAAAGTGGGTTTTTCAGAACAAACTGAATGAAGTTGTAGAAGTGAGAAACAAGGAAAGACTTGTATGTAAAGGCTACTCCCAAGTTGAAGGAATTGATTATGAAGAGACCTATACTCCGGTGGCAAGAATGGAAGCTATCAGACTATTTTTGGCATTTGCAGCACACAAAAATTTCAAAGTATATCAGATGGACGTGAAATCTACCTTCTTGAATGGTGAGCTAGAAGAAGAGGTCTACATAGAGCAACTAGATGGGTTCCAGTTATCAGACAAACCAGACATGGTATGCAAGTTGAAGTAGGCCTTGTATGGATTGAAGCAAGCTCCCAGAGCTTGGTATGCAAGACTAGATAAGTATCTATTGCAGCAGGGTTTCAATAAAGGATTCACAAATAATAATTTGTATATCAAGGTAAGCAAATATCAAATCTTGATTATTGAAGTCTATGTAGATGATATCATATTTGGTAGAAATGAAGAAATGTGAAAGAATTTTGCAAATGAAATGCAAAAAGAATTTGAGATGTCTATGTGTGGTGAGATGAACTTCTTTCTTGGACTGGAAATCAATCAGACAAACAAAGGCATTTTCATTTCTCAATCAAAGTATGTTAGGGAATTGTTGAAGAATTTTGGAACGGAGGACTCTAAACCAGTATGCACTCCTATGGTTACTGGTTGTAAACTAAGCAAGAATGATGAATCTCCTAAGGTTGATCAAAGCAAGTACAGATCAATGATTGGAGGAATGCTTTACATAACTACTACCAGACCAGATATAATGCATGTAGTCTGTCTTGTGGCCAGATTTCAATCAGATCCCAGAGAATCACATGTGATGGTAGTAAAGAGGATATTTAGGAATTTGAAGGGCACTCTTGATCATGGCTTGTGGTATCCCAAGAATAATGATTTTTCTTTAAGTGCCTATACAGATGCAGATTAGGCTAGATGTGCTAATGACAGGAAAAGCACAAGTGGAGGTGCATTCTTCCTTGGAGATAGGGCAGTGTCCTGGCATAGCAAGAAGCAAGAATTAGTCTCCTTGTCTACTGCAGAAGCAGAATATATTATTGCAGTATATTGCTGCACTCAGGTGCTATGGATGAAATAGACTTTATTGGATATCAAAGTTGAGTATGATGGGCCAATCCCTATTCTTTGTGATAACACAAGTGCCATAAATATTTCAAAGAATCCAGTGATGAATTCAAAGACAAAGCACATTTTAATCAAGTATCACTTTTTGAGGGAGAAAGTTGCAGAGAATGAGGTAAAGCTGGAGTATGTGCCTATAAAAGACCAAGTTGCTGATATATTCACTAAGGCTCTTCCAAAAGACGCATTTGAGTATCTCTGAGAGAAATTAGGGGTTATTGCCCCTCCTTCCTTGAACTAGATGCATAGGAAGGTGAATCAGTCTTATGTGCTTCAAAGTACATTTCTCTTTTTGGACTGATGTTGGAGGCTACCTCTCAAGGGAAGCAGGTAGTGGTTTGAGATGATTGTTACATTCAAGGGGAGTAAAGAATGGTTTTAGACTGATCAGAGCAACAGTGTGCAAGTATGTGCAGTAGAAGAGATGTGATGCCCTTTTCCATTAATGCCAAAGGGGGAGAGAGATCATGTGAAAAACTCAAGGGGAGTAAGAGTGCAGAGGTGTAAAAAGAAAGGAGGAGTTCTAATGCAGAATTGTGTCTTGATGGTGGAACATGTTTTTCGCATCATATGTTTCCATCGATGACAAAGGGGGAGATTGTTGCAAGTATGTGCTAACTGGTGTTGTCATTAAATTCAACATGTTTGTGTTGTCATTGGTGCCAACTGTATCTTCTGATATTGTTGTTTGTTGATTGATTGAAGAACATTGTCAGAGTATTTTGGTCTGCATTTTCTTTGTATTGAAGACCAGAGCATGAGTCTTGGATATGATTTAGAGAAGTGTTTGAAGATGCTAAATCTAGAATTTGGTGGTCTGAATCACTGTACAGGAAAAGTTCTATTCACCAGTTTGAAGACTATGCCTGACAATGTGTGCAGAGTGATAGGGAGAAAGTGTTTTGCTCCACATTTCTGCGCAGATTGGATTTTGGCTTTGTGGTTATGGACTTAAGCTTATAAGGTCCTTAGTTATCTTCATTCCAAAGGATTTGTCATTTGGTGCTCCGGAAGGCAAGTTAGTGATTAGCAGAGTTTGATAGTGTCTATTGAGAAGTAATCTGAGATGTATCCTCAAGTGATATTTGTTGTCTTCAAGTGAGATATGTTGCAGTTGGATTTGTCAGCTCCCAAGTGATTCTATGTTGTTTGTAGATGTCTCTAGAATGTGTTGAAGGCATGTGCTTGATCCACAAGCTATAATGAAGATCTTACAAGCATGTTTCTAAGTGTTCTTGATATATGCATAAGTTCTGGCCGACCTGGTTTGCCACACTTGTTGCAAAGGTGATTCGTGGAGTGTGGAAGCATGTCCAAGCATGTGAGGATGTATTTGGGTTTGAGCTAATTCATGATGTGTTCATCCTTCATTCATTTACCCTGCAAGATTGTTTAGGTCTAGTCCTAATTTGATTTATGTATGTATGCCGACCTTGGAGATAGTTCCAATGGTTGTAGATTGTAATGCCGACCTTGATGTAAATTCCAAGGTTGATGATAGGTATCAATGTATGTAATAAATTCATAAATGAGGTGATAAGAAGCGAAGATGAAAAGATAAGGTGCGAGTTGTAAAAGTAGAGAAAAGCAGAGGAGTTATATTGCATTTCAATGGAACTAAACTCAACCATGGTGTAGATGCTAATATATCAATTCAACCCTAGCAGTGATCCAACCCTGGCAGTGAGCCAACCCTGGTAGTGAGCCAGCCCCAACAGTGAGCCAACCCTCGGCAGTGAGCCACCCTTTGGCAGTGAGCCATTCTTTTGGGCAGTGAGCCCTTTGGCATTGAGCCACTTTTGATATTCGGTATTGTTACTACATTATATTTTGTGCTAACACTCATCGTGGTTTTTCCTTGTTTAGGGTTTTCCACATAAAAATCTAGTGTTCATGTGTGTATGGTGTTGATGTATTTATGTTTTGATTATGCTATTCATGTTTAATGTTTATAACAGAATAAGGAGTTAGATTAAGTGAATGTGAAAGTGATTTTGGTTTAAAGAAGTTAAAGTTTTTGATACAACTGATTCACCCCCCCTCTTAGTTGCCTTATGGCTTTAAACAAGTCATTCTACTCAAAGATTCAAAAATTAATCACTCTTGTGTTATATGACAAGTTGTTGACTCTATCAAGAAATCTCCTTAGCATCTCTGCTAAAACTAAAACATTCTAAGTCTAATTCTACTCAAAATTTCAATCTGCCAAGGTTTACAAAATAATAAACAATAGCTACAAACTGAGATCTATAGTCTTTCAGCCTACTATAAATCAAGACCATACGACCTGTATAAGTTTACCATTCTATAAACTAAAGGTAAACCACTAAGATCTCAGCCTTCTAGGCAATTAAGGTAATAAAGAAACACAGTCTTTAAATTGACAATAGTGGTACATCTTTAACTAAGTTCAAATAAGATTCAGATCTAGCTGGTCATATACCAAGGTATACAAATTGTAAAGGCTATTCATCCTTATACACACACAATAATAAGAAAAGATTAACGACATCACATACACAGTAATGAACAAAACCTGTCGGCCATCTATTCACAATAGAGTTCTAAATTTATCGACCTAATACATTTAATAGATCTAAGCTTATCAGACTGATACACATCAATGAACAAAGCCAAATATCGTTGTAAGATTTCTCAAACTATTAAAAAGTTTTCTAGAGAAAGAATGAACCTATTGTGATCAAAGTAGTAGCAAGGTATCTCTTTCCTTCTATCTACAACGAGCTCCAACCTTTCTTCTCTATCGATGTCCTTCACAGGAAAAAAATATTGCAATACTCTTCATGTCTACTACTAGATCTTATGAGAATCTCTTGTGCCTTAGACTTTCTTCACATATGCACGATGATCACAATTGATGTTGATATGAGAACTGAGTTTACTCTCAGTACTATCCTCGCAAGTATTCAAAGACTCTGAGCTCTTTGTCCGGTTGTGGTAACAAAGTTCTTCTTATTGTTAAGGTTGATTTCCCACACCTATATCTCTATCTCCCGCATAGCCTCTTAAAAGGATTTAATCCACTATATTCCCCCATGGTTATTCTCCCTTAAACATGCCTATAAAAGCTCTCAACAAAGACATGCAAATAAAAAAGAGGTTTATGGTCATTAAAGACCACTATACAAACAGTTCGAGCACTCCTCCATACTCTCCAAATCATCGTGGAGTGAAGGAAAATAAGTGCCCATAAGGTCATGTAGTAGTTAGCATTTAATATGAAACTATACCACGTACCTTCTAAAATTCAACATCTACCAAGTATAAATTTATACTTATAGATCACATTATATATATATATATATATATATATATATATATATATATATATATATATATATATATATATATATATATATATAATATTAGAGTATACAACGTATTCTAACATTGTTTTTATCATTCGATAAGATATGAGAATGGGGTCAAGGTATTCTCCCCCCTCAATCTTGCTTAAACACCAAAAAAAAGATAGGTTATCAAAATGGAATTTCAACCGGAAATTACCAATAATGAGATAGATCAACCACTAATAATATTTTCTATGGAATATAATCTATATTCATATCATGCAAGAACTAATGACTATCGACCACTCCTTGTCGATGGTCATACTTTCCTGTCTTAGTTCTCAACAAAAACCTACACTAATAGATCTAGACGACAAATCAACGACTGTCGAGTCAAAACCAACGTCTTAGACCAAAAGGTTGAACACATCTTACCAAACTTGAAGAGGATTTACTAAAATATGCAAGCACAAGACTAAGATGGAAACAATCTGTTCTTATCCATATGTCTATTCACTTCTCTCCAATGATTCTCTCCCAATCTTTTCTCGAAGGGTGGAAAACCTATTTCCTGATTACAACTTGCATTCACCAAACTGGGATTAGTGTATCGTTAGTCAATTCATAATCTTTATGAAATCATAACATCTTGACATCATATAATCACATGTCTAAATTCTAAACATATAAACACAAAATCATGATATCATTGATCTTTCCTAACATTTTCTCATAACGTCAAATCATTAAATCATGCATTATCAGCTACTAATTACATGCAAGTAAAAAGTAAAACATAGTCAAAATTTAGGGTGTGACAAGAGTGGGTTTTCAGATTGGAGAAGATATTTCTTTGAGGGAGATTTCTCAAAGGAAGAATTGGTTTGCTGCCAAATAGAAAAAGTGTGAAGTCATTGAAGTTTGCTGCCAAAAGTTTGAAAACATTACATAGAGGTATGTGTAGAGGGGGCAAAAAAAAGGAAGAGGAGAAATTCCTTACAACATAGAGCAATTTGAATTGCACAATGAGAGCTAAGAATGAAGTCAAATTACACTTTATTGAAGGGTTGTAAAAAAAAATGTGGATAATAATATAAGTATGTTGCAAAGAAGAGCTAAGGCTATGCTGAAGGGAATAAAGCTTGGTTTTTTGCCACAGAGCATTTGAACAGAGATAAGCTTCGTTTAAAATACAAATTCATTGTATTTGTTGTGAAAACTTGAGTAATAAATCATTAAAGGCTGTCAGTAATAAATTCATTTGAGCTGTGATAAATGAATGGTGAATTTGCAAAATTTTGGCTTCTTGTAGTTCTTATATTTATGTTTACATTGCATAGATTGTATACTTGAAATGTTCCGTTTAAAGGTGAATATGATTGCATGATGTTGAAGTTATGCTTGTGATCAAATTGGTGATGTAACTAGTGTAGCTAAATTTGCATTGCCAAAGTTTAAGCAATTTGATATATTTAGTGATTGATTTCCATCTATGGTGTGAGTTGAGTATGTTGAGTTTATGGAAAAGAGTTTCTGTTGTAGGGTTTCAATTGGTGTGTTGAGAAATTGATTGTGGACAATGAGAGGGAGTACCTCTTGAACCAAGTGGCATCAAAGCAAGAAGGTCTTGAGAGTGTAGAGGATACACCAGGACGTGGGTAGAGGTAGTGGTAGAGAAGAGCTCATGTGGACTGTTGTAGGTGTGAGAGAGAAGTCCTAAGCAGTGAGAGCTAGTAATCGCAGAAGAGTTGTCCATGCAGGTTGCAAAGTAAGTGAAAGTGAATATAGAAGATTGCAACAATGAGTAAGATGAAGATATATGTGTGGAATCCAATCATATGGGATGGCTGGAGATGGTACAAAAGGAAGGGATTCCTTAGAGAGATGACTAAAAATATTAAGAAGATTGATAGGTTGTTTGAGAGATGTGACCAATTGGAAGCCATGCAGTGTGGATAGGTTGCAAGGGATGAGATTGCAGTGAAGATATGTCATGAAAAAGGCATGAAAGAAAAGGATGAGGAAGATGAAGAATTGCATACAATAGTGATTGAGAAAAGGAAAGAGAAGAAAGAAGAGATGGCAATGGATAAAGAAAAGGAATAAGAGGAGATCCTTGTGCAAAAGGATCAAGAGGGAAGAAAATAGATTACAACTAAGGTTGCAAAGGATAAGAAGAAAAGTTGTAGCCCTTTGGTAGAAGGGGCATGAAAGGAGAAGCATATGGGAAGAACCCATACATTCCAAAAGGAAAGCAAATCAGAAAAGAAGGAAAGTAAGGAGAGAAAATAATGGAAGAGGAAAGAGCATCCAGCTATAGCATGCCATTTTGAAGGTAGAAAAGATGTGGAACATGAAATTGCAGCAGAGAAGAACCCATGGAAGGGCATGAAATATGTGGGACAATGATGTGAAGAAGAGACAATTCATAAAGGAATGAGAAGAGTGGAAGCATTGGAGATTGTAGCAGAGGTATGCCTTTTGAAAGACATGAATGAAGAAGTTAGAATTGATGTAGCAACGGTGACAACATATCCTTTGGAGGTTAAGAAGATAGAAGAGGAAGGTAACAAACTTGTAGTTGAGTATAAAGAGCGGAATGTTGCTGCAGAGGGAGAATCGGAAATGACAAAGTTAGAAGGCCTTAGATTTGACAAGCAAGTGGGTGAAGAGGAGAATGATCTTCTATGGAAAGAAGAGATGAAGAGAATAGATAAGTTGCTAGAAGGAGATTGCATAGAAGAACATGAAGAGTTGAATGGTGCACCGAAAAATGAAGAAAAGGAAGTTGGAGCAGTGAAAAGAAATGAGGTAAAATTTGAGAATTTTGAGTTTAATTTGTTTGAAATGATGAATACAATAGAGGATATAGAGGAAGAAAAAGGTAGATGCATGGAAGGCTTCAATTTTCATGCAGATTTGTGTGAGGATGCTGCAGATTTGGTTTTTGTTGAGGAGCATAATTTTCTTGAAGAAGAAATGTAGAGGATAGAAAAGTTTTTCAATTTGAGTGAACACTTGAAGGTGATGAATGGGGTAGCTAAGAGTGAAAAGATGGATGCAGCAATAGTGAAGAATGAAGAGGTAACTTCTAATTTTTCTGAATTTTGTGATGAGGAAGTTGATAGGGATTTGTTTGTTGCTAAGGTGGATAAGGAGTTGCAAGTAGATGGAAGGAAAATAAATGAAGATGCAAATTTATGTGAAACTATTGCATGTTTGAGTGTAAAGGTTGTAGAAGATGCTATAGGTGAAAAACTTGATACAACAGGTGAAGACATGGGGATGATAATGGAAGCAGATGGGGTAGATGAAAACCCCACAATGAAGGATGAGATGTTGAAGGTTACAGCTGAAGATAATGAAGGAAATGTTGCAGCGAAGAAAAATGAGGTGAAGCTTATTGTGTTTTGTGATGAAATTCATTTTCCTTCATTTGCAATGTTGAAGGTTCAGGAGTATGGAGAAGAGCATATGGAAATTGTTAATTTCCATGAAGTTGTAGTGGCATATTTGTGTGTATATGCTATAGGTTTTGATGTGTATGATGAGGGATTTTGGTGGAGGTGGTCGGATTGTGGTGGGTCAAAACCCATGAAAGGGGAGAAGAGTAGTGAGATTATTTGGTGGAGGTGGCCGAATAATGGTGGGTTAGATCCCATGAAGGAGGAGAGGAAATGAGAGAATCTTTGGAGGAGAACGACTCATGGTGGACATAAGTCCACAAGAGGAAGGAGGAGGAAAGTGCAGATTTGTTGGAGGAGAGTGAAGCTTGTTTCGACGAGATGCTGGAAAAGGAGGAAAAAGAAATAAATTTTGTGCACATATTTCAGCGATGGAGTTCACTGCTTGCTTGCAATATGAAAGAATGGTTCTACCATTCAACTCCACATTTGTGAGTGTATGCTCACAAACTTCCTATCCAACGTGCCTGATGCAAGAGCATCCGAGCAGACTAACGATCGACATCAATAAAAAATATTTTTCAGGTTTGGCTTTTAGTTGTGGGTTGTTTTGGGTTTCAGATAGCATCTCTCAGCCTTGGGAATGTGTGGTACGGTCAGATTTGCAATATTTTAGTTTTCTTCATATGGCAGTCCCGACATGTAATAGGCTGACTTCACTAAAACAATTGTTCAACGAGATTGGTGAGGTTTGGCATCAAATCCTTTCACAAGTATATTTTTGGGGGTATTTCGATAGCATTGGTGAAGATTTTGCAATCATATGTCACACCATTTTGGAGATTTTAAAACTCTATGTTGGAGGTTGAAAATTTATGGAAAGTTTAAAATTTTAAAATCCTTGAAGGATGGAGTGAAATCCTTCTGCAGAGGACATTGGGATATCATTCCAAGCATACTTACCAATTTTTGGGCAAAACAGATAACTTTGCATTTTTTTGCTTGGCGATACCTGGTTCCGCAGTCGCATAAATGGGTTTTTCTTAAAATTATTGGTGCAGCTGCATAACGTAGTATTCATAGTATTTTAATTTTCTAAAGTTGATTCTTTTAAATATTTTGGAATGTCGACATAAGTAGAGTTGAAGAATCTTCATCTTCACTGGAAATTTGACTATATAACCAATCTAAAATAAGAAAATCATGCAAATACACAGCAATAGGAAAATGTATGAGGAAGTGTCCAAAATAATAATGTTTATTTAATACCAAGGTTGCATAAGATTGAGGAATATTCAACGCTTCATTAGAAACAAATGCAAATAGAAAAGAATATTAAAAAGGGTGACTATTGGTATTGAAGATGCATTTTTAATATGTACAAAAAAAACAAGAGCTAGTGCCCATTTTGAGGCTGCAAATTTGTAAAAAAAAGGAATGGATAGAGAAAGGACGCCTCATAGAGGCATTTATTTTATTTTTCTGTTGCAGATTTTGGGGAAGGAGAGAGTGCCATAGGTAGAAAAATAGGCAGAGAGGGAAGAGGCGCCGGAGGAAGAGCACTAGAGTGGGGTTTCAAATTGGAGATGAGATTTCTCTGAGGGAGATTTATCAAAGGAAGAATTGGGTCGCTGCTAAAAAGAAAAAGTGTGAAGTCATTAGATTTTGCTGTCAAAAGTTTGAAAACATTACATAGAGGTGTGTGCAGAGGGGGCGAATAAAAGGAAGAGGAGGCATTCCTTACAAAATAGAGCAATTTGAATTGCACAATGAGAGCGAAGAATGAAGTCAAATTACAATTGATTAAAGGGCTGTTAAAAAAGTGTGGAGAATAATAGAAGTGTGTTGTAGAGAAGAGCTGAGGCTATGCTGGAGGGAATAAAACTTGGTTTTTTGCCACAAAGCATTTGAACAGAGATAAGCTTCATTTAAAATATAAATTCATTGTATTTGTTGTAAAAACTTGAGTAATAAATCATTGAAGGCTGTTAGTAATAAACTCATTTGAGTTGTGATAAATGAATGGTGAATTTGCAAAATTTTGGCTTCTTGTAGTTGTCATATTTATATTTACATTACACAGATTGTATACTTGAAATGCTCTATTTAAAGGTGGATATGATTGCGTGATGTTGAAGTTCTGCTTGTGATCAAATTGGTGATGTAACTAGTGTAGCTAAATTTACACTGCCAAAGTTAAAGCAATTTGATACATTTAGTGATTGAACTTCATCTATGGTGCGGGTTGAGTATGTGGAGTTTATGGCAAAGAGTTTCTGTTGTAGGGTTTTAGTTGGTGTGTTGAAAATTTGATTTTGGATAGCGAAAGGGAGTACCTCTTGCACCAAGGGATGACCGAGATGTATAAATTACAATTCACAACTACCTTTTCTTAATTCAAAGGCTAATTATGCCTTAGTTAGTTAGCACCATAATATAATTTACCATTAGGACAAATGATTGACCCGAAAGTGCAAATCATCTCCTTTGATGAAACTTCTAGTTGACCAATCCTTCCATAAGTTATGGGAAAGTGATACAAGGCTCGAGAACAAAGAATTCAAATAATCAAAGCCTAGTGCCACTATAATGTAATGTAAATTTAGTAGAAATAATATGACATCATATGATCTGCAAGTTAATAATTCACTCTTAGATGACATTGCATGGGTTTAGTGTAATGAAATAACTTGCACAAGAGAAGATTATAATAGGAAAAATGATGCAAATACTTGATAATAATTGAGAATAATAAGATATTTTGAGGGGGCAAACCTCCAAATATATCCAATAAAAACATAATTTACAAATATGATGATCAAATAACACTCACTACATCCTATATATACCCTACTTATGTCTTGGATATCACCTAGGCTGACTTAGATACCCAAATATAACACCTAGGTTGACCTAAATATCTAAATAATAATATAATAATGATCATATAACTTAAGAGTTAAGGTAGCCACATGATGACTACTCATAACCCTATACACACTATAAGATTAAGGGCTTAGCATGCCCCCCTCTCTTTAGAAAAGCATTGTCCTCAATGTTAATCAATTGTGGATGCTTCTGCACAAAATATTCATATTCCCCCATGCCATCTTCAACTAACAAATTCTTCCATTGAATGAGATACACGGTTATTGACCTAGTCCTCAACTTCTTTGTGTGTGTTTGGAGAATCAACTCTAGATCCAAAATGATTCTTATTTCTTTATCTATCTTTGGTAACACTATTTGTGTAGGAATCTATTGAGTAATTGCCTTCTTTAAACAAGAAACATGAAAAATTGGATGTATCTTTGTTGTAGGTGGTAACTTAAGCTTGTAGGCTACATTGCCAATCTTCTGCAAAATCTAGTATGGACCATAATATTCTGGTGACGACTTGATGTTCTTTGTTTGTTTCTTCGGGGATATATGCTTAGAAGGTTGCAATCTCAAGAAAACCCAACTACCAACTTCAAAACTCCTTTCACTACGATGTTGGTCAGTTTGTTGTTTCATTCTATTTTGTGCCATGGCCAAATTCTCTTTGAGTCCTAAAAGTACATATTGTTGATGATTCATGTGGTCCTCCACAACTTAAACTCTTGGTGTCATCTTCAATGATGATGTGATGGATGGGGGATAGTATCCATATAATGCCATAAATGGGGACATTTTTGAAGAAGTATGGAAGGAAGTGTTATACCACCATTCTACTAGTGGTAGCCAATCTACCCATTGAGACCGCTTATCTAAAGTAAAACAACATAGATGCCCTTCCAAGCACGTATTGACAATATCAGTTTGCCCATCTGATTGAGGATGATATGAAGAGTTGTAAGCCAATTAAGTACCTAAAGAAGAGAATAAATCTTTCCAAAAGTTACTAGTAAAGATAGGATTACAATCACTGACAATAACCCTTAGGGTACCATGTAACTTTTGTATATTCTCCATAAATGCTTTTTTGATTGTACTTGTTGTAAAAGGATGGGGTAATGCAATAAAATGCGCATATTGTGAGGTGATCCACCATTGCCATGATGGCACTCTTACCTTTAGATCTTGGAAGGCATGTGATGAAATCCATGGAGACCTCTTCCATCATTGGCTGGGATAACTAAGGGCTGCAAAAGACCAGGTGTCTTAACTATTTCCCTTTTATTTCTTTGACATACTAAACATTTTGCCACAAATTTTTGAACATCACCTTTAAGCCCTTTCCAAAAGAATTCTTGCTTGATTCGATGATATGTCTTCAAAAATCCTGAATGACCCCCAATTGGAGAGCCATGGAGCTCTTCAAAAATCTTGTGTTTGAGAGTGAAATTTTTGTATAGGTACAATCTCTCTTTATACCACAAAGAGGTTCCCTTCCAACAAAAACTATATCTGAATTGTTAGGATTATTTTGCAACTGTTGAATGAGATTCCTTGTAGCAACATCATTTTTCCACTTTGTTTTGGCTTCTTCAACCCAATCTACATGTAATATTAAAATGACCCACAATAATGCCTCATCCTTCTCACCCTTTTTGGACAGTGCATTAGCCACTATATTCTCCTTTCCTTTCTTATGGATAATCTCAAAGTTATACCTCAACATCTTAGTGACCCATTTTTATTGCACTTCTGATGATAATTGTTTCTCCAAAAAAATATTTTAGGCTATCTTGACCTATCTTACCTTTGAAGTGTCTCTCCATCAGATATGGCCTCCACTATTTCACTACATAAAGAATAACTAGCATTTCCTTTAGATCACACAAACAAATCTTCAACTAAATATTTTAATATATATTATATAATTTTTATTTGGAAACTTACACATTACTTCAAAACTATCTCTCATAAATACCATGTAAACCATTCATACTTATAAAATACATAAAACATAATGAGATGTAGATTGATTGCTGAATCCCCACAACTATATTAGATAATTTAATGCTCCGAGGAAAAACCAATTGATAAAATATAATATAAATGTTTAACAGAGTATCATTATTTATTGTGATGTGAATGCCAGTCAAACTTCGCTGTGAAAAACATCCTCTCAGAATAACACTTCACTCTTATAGGATGCATAATTCAGGTCTTTGGAGAGCTTCTAACTTATTGTAACTTAAGATAACTGTATACCAAGCTTATGGCTTAAGAAAAAAATTGCACGGTATACAGTTTGAGTGCATTAACATCGACTTCAGATTTTGAAAATCAACTGCACAATTAACTTGTTTAATGCCTATGCTCGCACGCTTGCATCTGGTGATGACACACAATTGAGCTAGCCAACCCAAGAAAATCTGAAATGGCTACCAGTAGCGTCCTTTTAGCTTTTAGCTTTTTCTTTTCCTGCCAAATGAGTTCATTGCAGTGTTGAATTGGTCAAAAAGCCATAAAACATGGTATCGTAGTCCACCAAACTATCAATGCTATTTATATCTCAAGATCCTCAAATATATATATGTATTCAATGCGTTCACCACTGTAGATTATAGTTTTATATTCATTGGAAATAAACAAATATGTATTCAATTGCATGATATACTACTATGGTATTCATGATAGATACAAATACTTATACTAACATGGTCAAAATATTAATGTAGTGCAATAAATTAAAGAGCTTTCACTTCTATTGGGATTAATTTAGATTGTTTCTGGTCACACACTTTTTACTAGAAGATTGGGAAGATAGAACTTGCATTTTCTACAGCAAAGGGATGATTGAAATTGAATGGCACTTCATCATAGAGTGCACTACATATCCGTATTCAGTATGAAAACAATTTGAAGGTGGGTAGTTGAAGATATTCTTATACAATGTGAAAACAATTTGAAGGTGGCCAGTCTAAACGAGCTATTTGAGGAGGCAAGGCTTCACAAAATGACTAGTTTCTTTGTCAAGATTCATAATAGAAAAGCGGACATCGAAAGGACATTAAAATTCACACTTGTGGTGCATGTTGACAAGTGAGGTTAGGAATAACATATATTTGTTTGTGCCTCCCCCCTTTCATTTACTCCTTCTACTTATGTGTTTTCCCTATACTTTTAAAATGACGTAAAGTTACAAGAGTGGCTAAAAAATACTCTTATCATGTTGACCAAAGCATGCCTTATCCTATCTTTATGTCCATGCTTCTATATGTTGTTCTTATTTCCTTATGCTTTCTTCCTATGAATTTAAGGATGACACAAAGCATCAAGGTGCTCCACTTTCATCATGTTGACCCAAAATCATAGTTTCCTTTCATGTGCGGTTCATACATGTCATTTTATTCTCCTACTTTGTGTCTTCCTATGCCAGTGGGGATGGTGCAAAGCATCTATATGCTCGACCTTCATCATGTTGACATGAAGATATAGTTTCCTTATTTTGTGGTCTCTACTTTAATTCATTTGTCTTTGTGTGGCTCTATATTCTTGGGGATGAAGTATTAGAGTCATTCAAAACCACTCGCCTCATGTTGACCCAAAACCATAGTCTCCATTGTTGTTTGGCTTATGCTTTTGTCCTTTTGCTTTCACCACAAATGTTGTGCTTCTCCTTTTTATCATATATTGTTTTGTCTAACCTTCTTGTTACATTATGCTTTTTATGCTTTCTCTTTATATGATATTGTTGTGATTGTTATCATATTATGTTTCCTTCATGTTAATCATCAAAACATTAAAAATACAACATATCACTCTCTATCTTTGCTCACACCTTTTTGCCCTTTCTAAACTCTTGATCATTGGGTGAAAATTTAAAAGAAACACCATCTTAAGCCAAATTTCCTAAATACAAATTTCTTAACATTTCCCTTACATTATGAAATTATGCCCTTATATGCTACATTATTTTACATGTATTTTATGCTATCATAACTGGTGCAGGAGCACCCACACATGATCAGGATATAGGTCCGCATGATCAGGATATAGGTCCGCATGACGACATACATGATCAGGATGTAGGATAGTTATCATCATGATGACGGGATAATCTATTTTTAGAATGTTTGACTTATCATGTAATAAGGTCCACTGTGACCGATGCTATGTAATAGTTCAGCATAGGAGTAAGTGTAGGCAGTTAGAGATCGGGATAAGAGAGTCTGAGCTGTCCTCTCTCCCAGCCGCTTGGAAGCTCCCAGCCGCTGGGAAGTGATGTTAGTAGTACTCGAAGGATTTGTTATATATACCTTCGATCTGTAGGGTTTTAGAGACACAGTTGGAGATAGTTTTGATATAGTCTTTGATATTGATGTGCTGGTGTTGAGTAGATATTCAGGAGAGCAGTTCAGACATTGTGAAGCTGTATTCAGGACATTGAATTTCAATTGAATAAGATCTCGTCTTTTGCATTATCTGTTTGCATCTGTGTTGATTTCCTTTCCGTTTGCAAGCTAATGACCTCTTTCAACCCTTCCACCGGTTGATCCTGCAAATCGGTGGAATGGTCCTATATCATAGATTAGATTGCATTTGTATTTTCTGTTTATGCATTGCATTGTCCAGGAGATCTGTTAGAAGCATGCTGTAAATCAGCCTAGCATCCTCATGTGCTAGGTCTAGAAGATAAACTGTTAGATTTTGGTTTAGAGGTGATCCGGCCCGGTCGTCACATGTTCTTTGTGAAATTATGCGGTTGTAAGTGTTTTCATGCAGTGGAAGGATACACAGGAGTCTGCATGTACGTTTCCAGTCGGAACGAGCCGCAACATCATCTGCGAATCCATCGCCATCAGGATCGGGTCATGAAGTTGTTGAATTTTGCATGTTGCCGGTGCATCATGATGTTTTGAGTTGGATATATACTCAGTGTATATATCGCAGTCAGGATCATCTCTCGGGGAAGGTCGTCATCCGCATATCGCTAACGGATGCGGGTGTGAAAGTTGAGTTTTTGGCTAAGTGTTGAAGAGTTCATCAGGATGATGTGTGACGTCATCGTCATCAGGATATGACGTCATCGTCATCAGGATATTAGGAAATCCCTCTATGCGGTTTTATCCTGTTGCCGTTAAGTGGAAGGGTATCGGCATAGGCAGGAAGTTGTATTAGCATCATCAGGAGGTTTCGAAGAACCGGATGTTTAATATCATGATGCTGTTGCTTGTATCGTCGGGCAGTGAAACATCGAAGGCAAGTTGTTGAAGTGGAACGTCATCAGGATATTTGGACAACCGGATATTTGGATATCCTGCTGACGAAGGTGATAGTGAATATCATGATGATGCCGCTTGTATTTGGCACCCGATGAACAGTGCAACCGGAGGATGTTTGCGCCCGTTGATTATCATGATAATGATGACAGGCGACAGTCGAAGGAGGTAAATAGTAATCGACAGGAGGATATTTGCGATCATCAGAAATATGATGATGCTGTTGAAATATGATGATGCAGTTGGTGTTGTTAGGAAATATGATGATGATGTTCAGCCGATAGAGAAGTTTATCATACTGTTTGTTTTGTTGGCAGCTCCTTCCTGTTAGGTTGCCTCCGTTGCGTATCACTCTGCATCATAGTGGTATCAGAGCGAAGGTTAGGATCTTTTGGGAAAAGATAAGCAGGATGTCAGACGAAGAAGGAACATCTGAGTTCCCAACAAAGATGACCAACGCTGAGTTGGCAGTTCTGGTGAAGAAGCAGATTGCAGAAAGCAGGGCCGTGAAGGCTCAGAATCAGGAGTTGAAAGATGAATTAGCAAAGCTGAGGAGCAAAGTAGGTTCTGGTAGAGAAGATGATAGGGAAGAAGAGGATATCCCTAGTTGGAGCGAGGAGGTCGTTCCTGCAGACCAGAGACCGCTGTTGAACGCCCTCAAGGCCATGGAGAGGAGAACCATGGATGTGAAGCTGGACTTGCCAGTGTTTACAGGTAAGATGGACCCTGATTCGGTAATGGAATGGATAGACTGTCTGAACAATTTCTTTGTGACAGAGGAGATACCAGAACAGCAGAGAGTGAAGATAGCACAGTCAAAGATGAAAGAAGCTGCCCTGACATGGTGGAACTTTGTTCAGGATGATAGAGTGCAGGAGGGCAAACGTAGAGTTGCCACATGGAAGAAGATGATGGAATTGGTAAAGGAGGCTTATATCCCTTTGGATTACAGTATCCAGTTACACAAGAGGAAGCAGAACCTGAAGCAGAAGGAGCTAGATGTCAGCTCATATACAGAAGAGTTCATGAAACTCTGTATGAAGACCAAGGTGAAAGAAAGTGAAGAAGAAAAGGTAGCCAGATACCTTAATGGACTGAGGTTTAATATTCAGGAAGATCTGAGTCTGCATAACCCAGATACAGTGCAGAAAAGTTTTCAGTTGGCACTGAAGGTGGAGGAAAAGCTGAAGAGAAAGCAAGATCAGAACAACAGAGGAAGAGGAAGACAACAAAGGGGTGGAAGAAGTCCTTTCAGAGGCAGAGGACAAGGACAGGGATATCAAGGAGAGTCTAGTCAAGACAATAGCAAGGGCAACAATAGCCAGAGTCAGAGAGAGAATTTCAGTCAGCAAGGAAACTTCAGAGGTAGAAGACCTTACAGAGGAAGATCCCAGGGCAGAGGATCCATCAGGTGTTACAACTGTAACAAAGAAGGCCATATAGCCAGCAGATGTCCAGACAAGGCCACAAGCTCAGCAGGTGAAAGGAGGACAAATTTGGTCAATGAACCTGATAATCAAAGTAGGACAAGTTCTAATGATTTCCAGAGTGTGAATGGTCCTGAGAATTATGGATATCCAGAAAGTGGAGAGTCCCTGATGATGAGAAGAACAGTAACTACCATGAAGGTACCTGATCAAGAAGCCCCTCAGAGGAAGTCCCTTTTCAGAACCACTTGCAAAGCAGGAGGTAAAGCTTGTAGAGTTTTGATTGATTCTGGTTCTACTGAGAACTTTGTGTCTGAAGAAATGGTGGTGAAGCTGAAGCTTAGGAGATTGCCTCACCCATCTCCATATAAGGTCTCATGGCTTACTCAAGGCCAGCAGACAACTGTAGAAGAGCAGGCTTGGGTAGAGTTTCAGATTGGTGGATATAAAGATAAGTTGTTGTTTGATATCACCAAGATGGATGCTTGCAACCTTTTGTTTGGTAGACCATGGCAATATGATCTGAAGGCACAGCATGATGGTGTCAAAAACACCTATAAAATCACTAAGGATGGTAAAGATGTAACACTATTCCCATTGAAGGAGAAAGAGGAGAAGTCTAAAGGCAAAGAAGTGAAGGTCATGCTGATGGAAGGCAAACAGTTTATGAAAGAAGTGGCAGCAGAAGGTGCAGTTGCATATGCCCTAATCCCCTGTATGAGTGTGAATAAGACACAACAGCAAGAAGCCAAGAAGGAGAAGAAGCCAAGGTTGATAGACCCAGCTGTCCAAGAGTTATTGGATAAGTACAAAGGTGTTATCTCAGAGGGAATGCCAAGATCCCTACCACCTATCAGAGATATCAGTCATTGCATAGACTTGATTCCAGGGTCTACACTTCCAAATAAAGCAGCTTACAAGCTTACCCCAGAACAGAATGCAGAAGTAGCCAGGCAGATTGAAGAACTGATGAATTCAGGTTTGATTGGAAAGAGTTTGAGCCCATGTGCAGTACCAGCTGTACTAGCACCTAATGCAGGGTTATACCAGCCCTTACCCCTACCTTCCAGACCATGGGAAAGTATCAGTATGGATTTTGTTTTAGGTTTGCCAAGGACCAGGAGAGGATTTGACAGTGTCTTTGTTGTAGTGGACAGGTTCAGTAAGATGGCACATTTCTTGCCATGCAAAACCACTGCAGATGCCTCATATATTGCAGATTTATTCTTCAGGGAAGTTGTCAGAATTCATGGGTTACCTTTGAGCATAGTTTCAGACAGAGATGTGAAGTTTGTAGGTCATTTCTGGAGAACCCTATGGAGGAAGCTGGGAACCAATTTATCATTTTCCTCTGCATATCATCCTCAAACGGATGGACAAACTGAGGTTGTGAACCGTTCCTTAGGGAATCTACTTAGATGCTTGACAAAACAGCATGGAGAGAAGTGGGACAATATTCTGTCTCAAGCTGAGTTTTCATACAATGATACTGTCAACAGGAGTACAGGAAAATTGCCTTTTCAGGTCGTATATGGAATGCATCCCAGAGGTATTTTAGAGTTGCGAGAACTACCTATAGCAGATCCTGTTAGTGCAGATGGAGAAGCTTTTGCTGAAGCAATCAAAGAAGTTCATGATCAGGTTAAGACCCAACTCCAGCAAACCACTTTGAAATATAAGGAGTATGCTGACAAGAAGAAGAAAGATGTTCAATTTGCTGTTGGAGATTTGGTTTGGGTTCACTTGAAGAAAGACAGGCTCCCTAAGGGGAAGTATACTAAGCTCATGCAAAAGAAAGTTGGACCATGTCAGATTTTGCAAAAACATGGACAAAATGCTTATAAGCTCCAACTACCACCTGATCTTGGTTTATCTCCTATCTTCAATGTATGTGACTTAACTCCATACAAGGCTAATCCAGATGCAGATCAGGATATCCTACAGGATACAGTTGCTGAAGACATTCCTCCACATGATCCTCCACAGATACAGCAGATTTTGGACACTAGAGTGGTCAAACAGACCAGGAACAAGAAGTACTTGGAGTACCTCGTCTCTTGGAAGGGACAGCCGACTTCTGAAGCAGTATGGATGACTGCAGAACAGATACAGAAACATGGTGCCGACCTGGATACTCTCATCTCAAGTGGACTTGAGATTTCTTCTTTTGGGGAGTATGGTGCAGGAGCACCCACACATGATCAGGATATAGGTCCGCATGATCAGGATATAGGTCCGCATGACGACATACATGATCAGGATGTAGGATAGTTATCATCATGATGACGGGATAATCTATTTTTAGAATGTTTGACTTATCATGTAATAAGGTCCACTGTGACCGATGCTATGTAATAGTTCAGCATAGGAGTAAGTGTAGGCAGTTAGAGATCGGGATAAGAGAGTCTGAGCTGTCCTCTCTCCCAGCCGCTTGGAAGCTCCCAGCCGCTGGGAAGTGATGTTAGTAGTACTCGAAGGATTTGTTATATATACCTTCGATCTGTAGGGTTTTAGAGACACAGTTGGAGATAGTTTTGATATAGTCTTTGATATTGATGTGCTGGTGTTGAGTAGATATTCAGGAGAGCAGTTCAGACATTGTGAAGCTGTATTCAGGACATTGAATTTCAATTGAATAAGATCTCGTCTTTTGCATTATCTGTTTGCATCTGTGTTGATTTCCTTTCCGTTTGCAAGCTAATGACCTCTTTCAACCCTTCCACCGGTTGATCCTGCAAATCGGTGGAATGGTCCTGTATCATAGATTAGATTGCATTTGTATTTTCTGTTTATGCATTGCATTGTCCAGGAGATCTGTTAGAAGCATGCTGTAAATCAGCCTAGCATCCTCATGTGCTAGGTCTAGAAGATAAACTGTTAGATTTTGGTTTAGAGGTGATCCGGCCCGGTCGTCACATGTTCTTTGTGAAATTATGCGGTTGTAAGTGTTTTCATGCAGTGGAAGGATACACAGGAGTCTGCATGTACGTTTCCAGTCGGAACGAGCCGCAACATCATCTGCGAATCCATCGCCATCAGGATCGGGTCATGAAGTTGTTGAATTTTGCATGTTGCCGGTGCATCATGATGTTTTGAGTTGGATATATACTCAGTGTATATATCGCAGTCAGGATCATCTCTCGGGGAAGGTCGTCATCCGCATATCGCTAACGGATGCGGGTGTGAAAGTTGAGTTTTTGGCTAAGTGTTGAAGAGTTCATCAGGATGATGTGTGACGTCATCGTCATCAGGATATGACGTCATCGTCATCAGGATATTAGGAAATCCCTCTATGCGGTTTTATCCTGTTGCCGTTAAGTGGAAGGGTATCGGCGTAGGCAGGAAGTTGTATTAGCATCATCAGGAGGTTTCGAAGAACCGGATGTTTAATATCATGATGCTGTTGCTTGTATCGTCGGGCAGTGAAACATCGAAGGCAAGTTGTTGAAGTGGAACGTCATCAGGATATTTGGACAACCGGATATTTGGATATCCTGCTGACGAAGGTGATAGTGAATATCATGATGATGCCGCTTGTATTTGGCACCCGATGAACAGTGCAACCGGAGGATGTTTGCGCCCGTTGATTATCATGATAATGATGACAGGCGACAGTCGAAGGAGGTAAATAGTAATCGACAGGAGGATATTTGCGATCATCAGAAATATGATGATGCTGTTGAAATATGATGATGCAGTTGGTGTTGTTAGGAAATATGATGATGATGTTCAGCCGATAGAGAAGTTTATCATACTGTTTGTTTTGTTGGCAGCTCCTTCCTGTTAGGTTGCCTCCGTTGCGTATCACTCTGCATCATAGTGGTATCAGAGCGAAGGTTAGGATCTTTTGGGAAAAGATAAGCAGGATGTCAGACGAAGAAGGAACATCTGAGTTCCCAACAAAGATGACCAACGCTGAGTTGGCAGTTCTGGTGAAGAAGCAGATTGCAGAAAGCAGGGCCGTGAAGGCTCAGAATCAGGAGTTGAAAGATGAATTAGCAAAGCTGAGGAGCAAAGTAGGTTCTGGTAGAGAAGATGATAGGGAAGAAGAGGATATCCCTAGTTGGAGCGAGGAGGTCGTTCCTGCAGACCAGAGACCGCTGTTGAACGCCCTCAAGGCCATGGAGAGGAGAACCATGGATGTGAAGCTGGACTTGCCAGTGTTTACAGGTAAGATGGACCCTGATTCGGTAATGGAATGGATAGACTGTCTGAACAATTTCTTTGTGACAGAGGAGATACCAGAACAGCAGAGAGTGAAGATAGCACAGTCAAAGATGAAAGAAGCTGCCCTGACATGGTGGAACTTTGTTCAGGATGATAGAGTGCAGGAGGGCAAACGTAGAGTTGCCACATGGAAGAAGATGATGGAATTGGTAAAGGAGGCTTATATCCCTTTGGATTACAGTATCCAGTTACACAAGAGGAAGCAGAACCTGAAGCAGAAGGAGCTAGATGTCAGCTCATATACAGAAGAGTTCATGAAACTCTGTATGAAGACCAAGGTGAAAGAAAGTGAAGAAGAAAAGGTAGCCAGATACCTTAATGGACTGAGGTTTAATATTCAGGAAGATCTGAGTCTGCATAACCCAGATACAGTGCAGAAAAGTTTTCAGTTGGCACTGAAGGTGGAGGAAAAGCTGAAGAGAAAGCAAGATCAGAACAACAGAGGAAGAGGAAGACAACAAAGGGGTGGAAGAAGTCCTTTCAGAGGCAGAGGACAAGGACAGGGATATCAAGGAGAGTCTAGTCAAGACAATAGCAAGGGCAACAATAGCCAGAGTCAGAGAGAGAATTTCAGTCAGCAAGGAAACTTCAGAGGTAGAAGACCTTACAGAGGAAGATCCCAGGGCAGAGGATCCATCAGGTGTTACAACTGTAACAAAGAAGGCCATATAGCCAGCAGATGTCCAGACAAGGCCACAAGCTCAGCAGGTGAAAGGAGGACAAATTTGGTCAATGAACCTGATAATCAAAGTAGGACAAGTTCTAATGATTTCCAGAGTGTGAATGGTCCTGAGAATTATGGATATCCAGAAAGTGGAGAGTCCCTGATGATGAGAAGAACAGTAACTACCATGAAGGTACCTGATCAAGAAGCCCCTCAGAGGAAGTCCCTTTTCAGAACCACTTGCAAAGCAGGAGGTAAAGCTTGTAGAGTTTTGATTGATTCTGGTTCTACTGAGAACTTTGTGTCTGAAGAAATGGTGGTGAAGCTGAAGCTTAGGAGATTGCCTCACCCATCTCCATATAAGGTCTCATGGCTTACTCAAGGCCAGCAGACAACTGTAGAAGAGCAGGCTTGGGTAGAGTTTCAGATTGGTGGATATAAAGATAAGTTGTTGTTTGATATCACCAAGATGGATGCTTGCAACCTTTTGTTTGGTAGACCATGGCAATATGATCTGAAGGCACAGCATGATGGTGTCAAAAACACCTATAAAATCACTAAGGATGGTAAAGATGTAACACTATTCCCATTGAAGGAGAAAGAGGAGAAGTCTAAAGGCAAAGAAGTGAAGGTCATGCTGATGGAAGGCAAACAGTTTATGAAAGAAGTGGCAGCAGAAGGTGCAGTTGCATATGCCCTAATCCCCTGTATGAGTGTGAATAAGACACAACAGCAAGAAGCCAAGAAGGAGAAGAAGCCAAGGTTGATAGACCCAGCTGTCCAAGAGTTATTGGATAAGTACAAAGGTGTTATCTCAGAGGGAATGCCAAGATCCCTACCACCTATCAGAGATATCAGTCATTGCATAGACTTGATTCCAGGGTCTACACTTCCAAATAAAGCAGCTTACAAGCTTACCCCAGAACAGAATGCAGAAGTAGCCAGGCAGATTGAAGAACTGATGAATTCAGGTTTGATTGGAAAGAGTTTGAGCCCATGTGCAGTACCAGCTGTACTAGCACCTAATGCAGGGTTATACCAGCCCTTACCCCTACCTTCCAGACCATGGGAAAGTATCAGTATGGATTTTGTTTTAGGTTTGCCAAGGACCAGGAGAGGATTTGACAGTGTCTTTGTTGTAGTGGACAGGTTCAGTAAGATGGCACATTTCTTGCCATGCAAAACCACTGCAGATGCCTCATATATTGCAGATTTATTCTTCAGGGAAGTTGTCAGAATTCATGGGTTACCTTTGAGCATAGTTTCAGACAGAGATGTGAAGTTTGTAGGTCATTTCTGGAGAACCCTATGGAGGAAGCTGGGAACCAATTTATCATTTTCCTCTGCATATCATCCTCAAACGGATGGACAAACTGAGGTTGTGAACCGTTCCTTAGGGAATCTACTTAGATGCTTGACAAAACAGCATGGAGAGAAGTGGGACAATATTCTGTCTCAAGCTGAGTTTTCATACAATGATACTGTCAACAGGAGTACAGGAAAATCGCCTTTTCAGGTCGTATATGGAATGCATCCCAGAGGTATTTTAGAGTTGCGAGAACTACCTATAGCAGATCCTGTTAGTGCAGATGGAGAAGCTTTTGCTGAAGCAATCAAAGAAGTTCATGATCAGGTTAAGACCCAACTCCAGCAAACCACTTTGAAATATAAGGAGTATGCTGACAAGAAGAAGAAAGATGTTCAATTTGCTGTTGGAGATTTGGTTTGGGTTCACTTGAAGAAAGACAGGCTCCCTAAGGGGAAGTATACTAAGCTCATGCAAAAGAAAGTTGGACCATGTCAGATTTTGCAAAAACATGGACAAAATGCTTATAAGCTCCAACTACCACCTGATCTTGGTTTATCTCCTATCTTCAATGTATGTGACTTAACTCCATACAAGGCTAATCCAGATGCAGATCAGGATATCCTACAGGATACAGTTGCTGAAGACATTCCTCCACATGATCCTCCACAGATACAGCAGATTTTGGACACTAGAGTGGTCAAACAGACCAGGAACAAGAAGTACTTGGAGTACCTCGTCTCTTGGAAGGGACAGCCGACTTCTGAAGCAGTATGGATGACTGCAGAACAGATACAGAAACATGGTGCCGACCTGGATACTCTCATCTCAAGTGGACTTGAGATTTCTTCTTTTGGGGAGTATGGTGCAGGAGCACCCACACATGATCAGGATATAGGTCCGCATGATCAGGATATAGGTCCGCATGACGACATACATGATCAGGATGTAGGATAGTTATCATCATGATGACGGGATAATCTATTTTTAGAATGTTTGACTTATCATGTAATAAGGTCCACTGTGACCGATGCTATGTAATAGTTCAGCATAGGAGTAAGTGTAGGCAGTTAGAGATCGGGATAAGAGAGTCTGAGCTGTCCTCTCTCCCAGCCGCTTGGAAGCTCCCAGCCGCTGGGAAGTGATGTTAGTAGTACTCGAAGGATTTGTTATATATACCTTCGATCTGTAGGGTTTTAGAGACACAGTTGGAGATAGTTTTGATATAGTCTTTGATATTGATGTGCTGGTGTTGAGTAGATATTCAGGAGAGCAGTTCAGACATTGTGAAGCTGTATTCAGGACATTGAATTTCAATTGAATAAGATCTCGTCTTTTGCATTATCTGTTTGCATCTGTGTTGATTTCCTTTCCGTTTGCAAGCTAATGACCTCTTTCAACCCTTCCACCGGTTGATCCTGCAAATCGGTGGAATGGTCCTGTATCATAGATTAGATTGCATTTGTATTTTCTGTTTATGCATTGCATTGTCCAGGAGATCTGTTAGAAGCATGCTGTAAATCAGCCTAGCATCCTCATGTGCTAGGTCTAGAAGATAAACTGTTAGATTTTGGTTTAGAGGTGATCCGGCCCGGTCGTCACATGTTCTTTGTGAAATTATGCGGTTGTAAGTGTTTTCATGCAGTGGAAGGATACACAGGAGTCTGCATGTACGTTTCCAGTCGGAACGAGCCGCAACATCATCTGCGAATCCATCGCCATCAGGATCGGGTCATGAAGTTGTTGAATTTTGCATGTTGCCGGTGCATCATGATGTTTTGAGTTGGATATATACTCAGTGTATATATCGCAGTCAGGATCATCTCTCGGGGAAGGTCGTCATCCGCATATCGCTAACGGATGCGGGTGTGAAAGTTGAGTTTTTGGCTAAGTGTTGAAGAGTTCATCAGGATGATGTGTGACGTCATCGTCATCAGGATATGACGTCATCGTCATCAGGATATTAGGAAATCCCTCTATGCGGTTTTATCCTGTTGCCGTTAAGTGGAAGGGTATCGGCGTAGGCAGGAAGTTGTATTAGCATCATCAGGAGGTTTCGAAGAACCGGATGTTTAATATCATGATGCTGTTGCTTGTATCGTCGGGCAGTGAAACATCGAAGGCAAGTTGTTGAAGTGGAACGTCATCAGGATATTTGGACAACCGGATATTTGGATATCCTGCTGACGAAGGTGATAGTGAATATCATGATGATGCCGCTTGTATTTGGCACCCGATGAACAGTGCAACCGGAGGATGTTTGCGCCCGTTGATTATCATGATAATGATGACAGGCGACAGTCGAAGGAGGTAAATAGTAATCGACAGGAGGATATTTGCGATCATCAGAAATATGATGATGCTGTTGAAATATGATGATGCAGTTGGTGTTGTTAGGAAATATGATGATGATGTTCAGCCGATAGAGAAGTTTATCATACTGTTTGTTTTGTTGGCAGCTCCTTCCTGTTAGGTTGCCTCCGTTGCGTATCACTCTGCATCATAGTGGTATCAGAGCGAAGGTTAGGATCTTTTGGGAAAAGATAAGCAGGATGTCAGACGAAGAAGGAACATCTGAGTTCCCAACAAAGATGACCAACGCTGAGTTGGCAGTTCTGGTGAAGAAGCAGATTGCAGAAAGCAGGGCCGTGAAGGCTCAGAATCAGGAGTTGAAAGATGAATTAGCAAAGCTGAGGAGCAAAGTAGGTTCTGGTAGAGAAGATGATAGGGAAGAAGAGGATATCCCTAGTTGGAGCGAGGAGGTCGTTCCTGCAGACCAGAGACCGCTGTTGAACGCCCTCAAGGCCATGGAGAGGAGAACCATGGATGTGAAGCTGGACTTGCCAGTGTTTACAGGTAAGATGGACCCTGATTCGGTAATGGAATGGATAGACTGTCTGAACAATTTCTTTGTGACAGAGGAGATACCAGAACAGCAGAGAGTGAAGATAGCACAGTCAAAGATGAAAGAAGCTGCCCTGACATGGTGGAACTTTGTTCAGGATGATAGAGTGCAGGAGGGCAAACGTAGAGTTGCCACATGGAAGAAGATGATGGAATTGGTAAAGGAGGCTTATATCCCTTTGGATTACAGTATCCAGTTACACAAGAGGAAGCAGAACCTGAAGCAGAAGGAGCTAGATGTCAGCTCATATACAGAAGAGTTCATGAAACTCTGTATGAAGACCAAGGTGAAAGAAAGTGAAGAAGAAAAGGTAGCCAGATACCTTAATGGACTGAGGTTTAATATTCAGGAAGATCTGAGTCTGCATAACCCAGATACAGTGCAGAAAAGTTTTCAGTTGGCACTGAAGGTGGAGGAAAAGCTGAAGAGAAAGCAAGATCAGAACAACAGAGGAAGAGGAAGACAACAAAGGGGTGGAAGAAGTCCTTTCAGAGGCAGAGGACAAGGACAGGGATATCAAGGAGAGTCTAGTCAAGACAATAGCAAGGGCAACAATAGCCAGAGTCAGAGAGAGAATTTCAGTCAGCAAGGAAACTTCAGAGGTAGAAGACCTTACAGAGGAAGATCCCAGGGCAGAGGATCCATCAGGTGTTACAACTGTAACAAAGAAGGCCATATAGCCAGCAGATGTCCAGACAAGGCCACAAGCTCAGCAGGTGAAAGGAGGACAAATTTGGTCAATGAACCTGATAATCAAAGTAGGACAAGTTCTAATGATTTCCAGAGTGTGAATGGTCCTGAGAATTATGGATATCCAGAAAGTGGAGAGTCCCTGATGATGAGAAGAACAGTAACTACCATGAAGGTACCTGATCAAGAAGCCCCTCAGAGGAAGTCCCTTTTCAGAACCACTTGCAAAGCAGGAGGTAAAGCTTGTAGAGTTTTGATTGATTCTGGTTCTACTGAGAACTTTGTGTCTGAAGAAATGGTGGTGAAGCTGAAGCTTAGGAGATTGCCTCACCCATCTCCATATAAGGTCTCATGGCTTACTCAAGGCCAGCAGACAACTGTAGAAGAGCAGGCTTGGGTAGAGTTTCAGATTGGTGGATATAAAGATAAGTTGTTGTTTGATATCACCAAGATGGATGCTTGCAACCTTTTGTTTGGTAGACCATGGCAATATGATCTGAAGGCACAGCATGATGGTGTCAAAAACACCTATAAAATCACTAAGGATGGTAAAGATGTAACACTATTCCCATTGAAGGAGAAAGAGGAGAAGTCTAAAGGCAAAGAAGTGAAGGTCATGCTGATGGAAGGCAAACAGTTTATGAAAGAAGTGGCAGCAGAAGGTGCAGTTGCATATGCCCTAATCCCCTGTATGAGTGTGAATAAGACACAACAGCAAGAAGCCAAGAAGGAGAAGAAGCCAAGGTTGATAGACCCAGCTGTCCAAGAGTTATTGGATAAGTACAAAGGTGTTATCTCAGAGGGAATGCCAAGATCCCTACCACCTATCAGAGATATCAGTCATTGCATAGACTTGATTCCAGGGTCTACACTTCCAAATAAAGCAGCTTACAAGCTTACCCCAGAACAGAATGCAGAAGTAGCCAGGCAGATTGAAGAACTGATGAATTCAGGTTTGATTGGAAAGAGTTTGAGCCCATGTGCAGTACCAGCTGTACTAGCACCTAATGCAGGGTTATACCAGCCCTTACCCCTACCTTCCAGACCATGGGAAAGTATCAGTATGGATTTTGTTTTAGGTTTGCCAAGGACCAGGAGAGGATTTGACAGTGTCTTTGTTGTAGTGGACAGGTTCAGTAAGATGGCACATTTCTTGCCATGCAAAACCACTGCAGATGCCTCATATATTGCAGATTTATTCTTCAGGGAAGTTGTCAGAATTCATGGGTTACCTTTGAGCATAGTTTCAGACAGAGATGTGAAGTTTGTAGGTCATTTCTGGAGAACCCTATGGAGGAAGCTGGGAACCAATTTATCATTTTCCTCTGCATATCATCCTCAAACGGATGGACAAACTGAGGTTGTGAACCGTTCCTTAGGGAATCTACTTAGATGCTTGACAAAACAGCATGGAGAGAAGTGGGACAATATTCTGTCTCAAGCTGAGTTTTCATACAATGATACTGTCAACAGGAGTACAGGAAAATCGCCTTTTCAGGTCGTATATGGAATGCATCCCAGAGGTATTTTAGAGTTGCGAGAACTACCTATAGCAGATCCTGTTAGTGCAGATGGAGAAGCTTTTGCTGAAGCAATCAAAGAAGTTCATGATCAGGTTAAGACCCAACTCCAGCAAACCACTTTGAAATATAAGGAGTATGCTGACAAGAAGAAGAAAGATGTTCAATTTGCTGTTGGAGATTTGGTTTGGGTTCACTTGAAGAAAGACAGGCTCCCTAAGGGGAAGTATACTAAGCTCATGCAAAAGAAAGTTGGACCATGTCAGATTTTGCAAAAACATGGACAAAATGCTTATAAGCTCCAACTACCACCTGATCTTGGTTTATCTCCTATCTTCAATGTATGTGACTTAACTCCATACAAGGCTAATCCAGATGCAGATCAGGATATCCTACAGGATACAGTTGCTGAAGACATTCCTCCACATGATCCTCCACAGATACAGCAGATTTTGGACACTAGAGTGGTCAAACAGACCAGGAACAAGAAGTACTTGGAGTACCTCATCTCTTGGAAGGGACAGCCGACTTCTGAAGCAGTATGGATGACTGCAGAACAGATACAGAAACATGGTGCCGACCTGGATACTCTCATCTCAAGTGGACTTGAGATTTCTTCTTTTGGGGAGTATGGTGCAGGAGCACCCACACATGATCAGGATATAGGTCCGCATGATCAGGATATAGGTCCGCATGACGACATACATGATCAGGATGTAGGATAGTTATCATCATGATGACGGGATAATCTATTTTTAGAATGTTTGACTTATCATGTAATAAGGTCCACTGTGACCGATGCTATGTAATAGTTCAGCATAGGAGTAAGTGTAGGCAGTTAGAGATCAGGATAAGAGAGTCTGAGCTGTCCTCTCTCCCAGTCGCTTTGAAGCTCCCAGCCGCTGGGAAGTGATGTTAGTAGTACTCGAAGGATTTGTTATATATACCTTCGATCTGTAGGGTTTTAGAGACACAGTTGGAGATAGTTTTGATATAGTCTTTGATATTGATGTGCTGGTGTTGAGTAGATATTCAGGAGAGCAGTTCAGACATTGTGAAGCTGTATTCAGGACATTGAATTTCAATTGAATAAGATCTCGTCTTTTGCATTATCTGTTTGCATCTGTGTTGATTTCCTTTCCGTTTGCAAGCTAATGACCTCTTTCAACCCTTCCACCGGTTGATCCTGCAAATCGGTGGAATGGTCCTGTATCATAGATTAGATTGCATTTGTATTTTCTGTTTATGCATTGCATTGTCCAGGAGATCTGTTAGAAGCATGCTGTAAATCAGCCTAGCATCCTCATGTGCTAGGTCTAGAAGATAAACTGTTAGATTTTGGTTTAGAGGTGATCCGGCCCGGTCGTCACATGTTCTTTGTGAAATTATGCGGTTGTAAGTGTTTTCATGCAGTGGAAGGATACACAGGAGTCTGCATGTACGTTTCCAGTCGGAACGAGCCGCAACATCATCTGCGAATCCATCGCCATCAGGATCGGGTCATGAAGTTGTTGAATTTTGCATGTTGCCGGTGCATCATGATGTTTTGAGTTGGATATATACTCAGTGTATATATCGCAGTCAGGATCATCTCTCGGGGAAGGTCGTCATCCGCATATCGCTAACGGATGCGGGTGTGAAAGTTGAGTTTTTGGCTAAGTGTTGAAGAGTTCATCAGGATGATGTGTGACGTCATCGTCATCAGGATATGACGTCATCGTCATCAGGATATTAGGAAATCCCTCTATGCGGTTTTATCCTGTTGCCGTTAAGTGGAAGGGTATCGGCGTAGGCAGGAAGTTGTATTAGCATCATCAGGAGGTTTCGAAGAACCGGATGTTTAATATCATGATGCTGTTGCTTGTATCGTCGGGCAGTGAAACATCGAAGGCAAGTTGTTGAAGTGGAACGTCATCAGGATATTTGGACAACCGGATATTTGGATATCCTGCTGACGAAGGTGATAGTGAATATCATGATGATGCCGCTTGTATTTGGCACCCGATGAACAGTGCAACCGGAGGATGTTTGCGCCCGTTGATTATCATGATGATGATGACAGGCGACAGTCGAAGGAGGTAAATAGTAATCGACAGGAGGATATTTGCGATCATCAGAAATATGATGATGCTGTTGGTGTTGTTAGGAAATATGATGATGATGTTCAGCCGATAGAGAAGTTTATCATACTGTTTGTTTTGTTGGCAGCTCCTTCCTGTTAGGTTGCCTCCGTTGCGTATCACTCTGCATCAATAACACGCCTTTCTCACACCTCACATTTTCAGAATTATACTAGCACATTCTTGTCTTATCATATGTCATGTTTATAGTGTTGTTAATTAATTGTCCAATATCATATAAAACACTTACCCTCACACTGGGGGGCATTGATGGGGGAACCCTTGGTGGAAACACTATCTTATTCCCTTCCCCCTTGTTGCTTTGGGGTTACTGTTTACATCCTCTTTCCTCACAAATACTTAGGCCAACACAATAACTTTGTTTTCCACTCTATCCTTTACCACTATCTATTTCGTTATGATATACTCTCATATACTATCAATTTGAAGGTCATATGACATCAACATTGGGCAATGGTTAAAGTGGCTCTGTGTAAGCTCTACACTGCACACTCTTAGTCAAAGTGACTATTCATGAGCCCTACACGACTCACTCTTGATTAAAGTGGCTCTTCATGAGCCCTACACCACACACGTTTGGTTAAAGTGGATCTTCATAAGCCTTACACCACACATCCTAGTTAGTGATCCTTAATGGATCCTACACTACCTATACTAATCATAGATTGTGTCCTTCATGGTTTAAACTCTGTAACAACTCCATGACTATTGCATACAACATGATCATATCCTACTCAACCTCTTATTATGGGTTTCATGGAATCCAAATCAATTACATTTCCATGACTCCACTCTAAATTCAACATGCTAAAATGGAATTGCCTAATATGTGTAGAATTGCTTTTAAAGATATTTTAACGATGTAGATTGATTTCTTTTCCTGTGTGTTTTATAGATCTATGAAAAATCCTAAAAATGATTTAAATAAAAATATTCTTTTTAGAGTGTTGTTAAGTGACGTGTGTAAGAAAATAGTGCAAATTCAATCTTTTTATCACTATCACTTAAGAAACAAGAGCTGAGATTGATAACCAACAAGACACAAACACAATAAGGCAATTGAAATAAGAAGCGCACATACACTAAACTATGGAATCATGAACAACAAAAACAAGGACTTAGACACACTTGTATGAAGTGATAACCACTAGAAATGGAGTAGAGGATGTCTATGCAATTGGTGTTGCAACCTGGTCATGTATGTCACAAAGATCTGATATTTTCATGGAAGGTGGATGATGACATGTTGAGCAATTCTCTATATGGCAACCTATTATAGAGATGGACAAAAAGTAGGGTAAAATAGTAAAATATGTTGATATCAAGCTTCAATACACTAAAAGATGAAGAAAAATAGATAATTAGAGAGACACTTAGGAAATTGAGTCATGCACACTAGAAATGAGTAGTACATACCATAAAAAACATGCAAACCTAGTTTGGAGTGATTTTGTGTTGAGGATAAGGCCGCAAAGGGTACCTACACCCAAGTGGTCACCTTATTCCTACCCTAATGCCTAGGGGTATGACTTGGTCCCTAAGGCAGCCTTGTCCTATACCTTAGAATGGTCCTAAATTTTGCATAGAGCTTTGTCCTATCATTTCTAAGAATTTCACTCTTGGAACACTTCAAGATTCTTTATAGATTCTTTTGTATTTGACCTGCAAATCCAAAAATGTGTGAAGGAAACCTTGCAAAACAAAAGGGTTAAAGAGGAGTCTACCTCAGTCAATCCCCTTGTGGGATTTCAAGCACTAATCTACATGACACAAAATATTGATAAAATACTAGAACAAAATTTATTCTAAGAAAACAAACTAATTTAAAATACAAATAGGAAAACCCTAGTAGTGAATGGTAAATGGAGAGAGAGAGAGAGAGAGAGAGAGTCATTCATATTCTAGTCTATCCATTTGAGGGTTTTCCAACTTTCATATGCCTAGACTCGTAAGTGGAGTGTACCTAAGAAATCATCTCATTAAGAATTATGAGACCTTTTGGACTAGGCTTAGCACTAGGATTTTTGTGCAGTCCATATTTCTTTTGAAGATAGATAAGCCTTGAACTAAGATCAATTCAACTAACTCTATAAATATAGAGGTAGTTCCTCTTTTTCATCAATACAAGAAACCTAAGTGTCATCATCCCAATGATTATACCATAGTTTGGATAGGTCACCTTTTTCATCATCTTCCTAAATAGAATTTCCACTCCCATCTGCTTCATCATGGAATTGGACCCCTTTAGGACAATGAGAAGGGTCATGAGCTTGGATACAAGAGTACATCATGAGTATACTTCCATAAAATTTGTGTACTGCATTTGTATTTGGAACATGTCTCCTTTTGTCCATTGTTGTACTCATCTTAGTCTTCTATCTCATTGGTGATGACTGTATGAATGAGAAGATGGTGAGGCTAGTAACTTTGACACTTTGGATATCCTGCTTGACATTTGAGAGAATGGTTTTATCATTTTCTTTAAGTTTTTGACTAAGGCGTAATCAATGCCCATACCTCTATATTGCACCCTACTATAGATAGGTGGATTCTTTACTCTCCTTATGTTCTTTGGAATATCTATCCCCTTTAGGTCTCTTTAACTCTAAATTGAGCATTAATCCATCTACAGTAGCTGAGGGAGCACAATATGTTTGATTCACACTCCTCTCTCTAGCATTGTTTTTTATGGGCCAAGCTTTCTATTGCTTTCTTAAAAGTTTTTACCCCTTTGTGAACTTCTCTTGTTATAGAGAGGGGGTATCTACACTCTTATAGATATTGTTGGGAATTAAGGTGTCTCAACCTTGGTAATTCCTTGTATTTTTACATTGTATTTATTTATTTATTGTCTATTGTATTAATTGGATGCAAATCCTATGTTGTCATATTGTGGGAGTTGGCACGGTGATGTGTCATCCTACATGGTAGATGACCACATGTAATTTTGTTCTCACATGAGGAGATAGGCATCCCACTTAGTGGTAGGAATATTTTGCCATGTGTCAGCATCTTGGATGTTGTGTAAGGGAATATTGGCCGAAACGGTCATGACAGATTCCTATGACAAAGTTATGACATGTAAGAGTCGAAAATAGGAGATTCTATGACAGGTGAAGACATGTGTCGAAGAGCATCTTTGAAAAAGGCATATTTGGGCACCCCAAGGTGGACTATGACATGTTGTAAGAGAATATGCTATTTATAGCCTGTGTATGACAAATTCTCTTACAACTGTAAGTTATGACAACTATGACAGATTCTATGACGGTTGTAAGAGTCATAAGAGCATCTGTCATAGCCCATTTTGGAAATAGGCGACCTCCTTGGGATGGGGTGACTTGACAAGTGTCAAGAGCATCCTACAGTGTTGGACAAGTGTCCATAGGCGTGGTTTTTGGGCCATGAGGCCATGTTGGACGCCCATCCCAATGTGGAGCCATTTTTTGCCTTGTATTTGTTATATAAGTAGGTGCTTTTGAGAGGAGAAGTACTACATGTTTGACAGGTACTGTTATGCTGCCGGATCATCTCCAGATACGAGTGTCAAAGACTCCTGCAAGAGCATTGGCTCTATGTTGTATTGTAACCTTAATTGTTTATGGAATACATTTGAGCTGTGTTTTGGAGTGTGGGGTTTTTCACCTGTAAGGGTTTTCCCCACGTATATCTTATGTCTCTCTTCTTCTGTCTTTCTTTCTTGTGTATGTGTTTGCTACAATATCTCTGTTAGTGGGTTAACATAGCTGTAATTGTAAAGATAAAATTGAATTTGTACTCTCCTCCCCTCATTAGATTAGTGTAGAAAGTATTTTCTGCACACCTAGCTTCCTTTCAGTTGGTATCAGAGCCTGACTAGTTTTGGTTCTAGCTGCTGGGTAGGGGTTTTTTGAGCTAATCTTAGGTTGAGTGGGAGTGTTGTGCAGAGCATTCTATATCTTATTGCAGCAAGGTGATGGCAACCACATTAGGAAGATTAGAGGTGGAGAAATTTAATGGCACTAATTTTGAGTTGTGGAAACTCAAGATGGAGGACCTACTTGTTGATCGTGACCTATGGGAAATCGTATCTAGTGTGAAACCTATAGCAATACCACAAGTTGATTGGGACCTCAAAGATCAGAAGGCTAAGGGTCTCATAAGACTCTATTTAGCTGACTATGTCCTATTGAATGTCCATGAGGAGAAGAGCATGAAAGATCTTTGGAAGAAGCTGGGTGATGTTTATCAGGCCAAGTCCTTGGTGAACAATCTTTTTTTGAAAAAGAAGTTGTTTGCTCTAAAGAGGAAAGACAGAGGATTTGTTGTGGACCACATGAATGCTTTCAACATGATTGTTGCACAGTTGACATATGTGGGTGTGAAAATGGAGGAGGAGGATCAATGCATGACCCTGCTTTGTTCTTTGCCAGATTCATGGGATCATCTTGTCATGGCTATTGGAAGCACCACTACCACCTTCAAGATGGAAGATCTGGTGTCCTCACTATTATCTGAAGAAATGCAAAGGAAGACATCTGAGTCAGCCAAAGAGGCTCTTGCAGTTCATGGAAGACCCAAAGAGAAGGGAAGAAGAAGGACAAGAAAGGTGAAAATGGTAGATCCAAATCCTGTGGGAGATCCAAATCTCCTGGAAAGTCCAAGGCTCTCTATTGGAACTGTAGGAAGATAGGGCATTTTTGAAAGGAATGCAAAGAGAAAAGAAAAAGAAAAAGAAGACAGCCCCTGATTCAAATTTTGACAAGTCACAAGATGATGGTGATGCCTTCATCGCAGCCCTGACCACCCATGCATCTGATGATGTGTGGTTGATTTATTCTGGTGCATCATTCCACATGACCTTGCATCGAAGCTGGTTCACGAAGTATGAAGAGTTCGATGGTGGAAGAGTGTACTTGGGTGATGACTCTCATCTAAAGATTGTTGGTCGTGGAAGAGTCTCAATCCGATTCCCTAATGGATGAGTGAAGGGGATCACTGGGGTTATGCACATCCCAAGCCTTGTATGGAACCTATTTTCTATAAGTATGTTGAATGATGCAGGTGTGCAGGTTGTCTTTTTGAAGGATGGATGCAAGATGACTAGAAGATCTATGGTGCTTGTGAAGGGTACTCGGAGAGGTACTCTGTTTCAGCTAGAGGCATGCACTTCACAGTGTAATAATTCTTCTGACTCGAAGAAAAGAGCTGCAATCACTTCATCCCCACCATCTAAACAAGTAGTGAAGAAATCTATTGTAACGAGTTTTGATGGTAGTGCATATGCTATGGAAGCTAAGCTTCCTGCTGAAAAGACTATGTTATGGCATTTGAGATATGGCCACATTGGTGAGAAGGGTCTTAGAACCTTGAAAAATAAAAACCACGTTGAGGGGTTAAATGATTGTAATCTCGAGTTTGACTTTTGTGAACATTATGTATATGGAAAACAAAACCATGTTTAGTTTTACTCTAGTTCTCACAAGTCTTCTGGTGTGTTGGATCTTATTCATTCTGATGTGTTTGGTCCTGTTAATGTTCCTTCGATTTTAAAATCTATATATTTTGTATCTTTCATAGATGATTACAGTAGAAGGACATGGGTTTATTTTATCAGAAGCAAGACTAAAGTCTTTAGTCGGTTTAAAGAGTTTAAAGCCTTTGCTGAAAATTAGACTTGTAAAAAGATTAAGTGTTTGAGAATTGACAACGATGGTGAGTTTTGTTCTGTAGAGTTCGATACGTTCTGTAAAGAGAAAGGGATTGAAAGACATAAGACAACTCCATACACCCCATAGAAAAATGGAGTTGCAGAGAGGATGAATCGGACACTGATGGAGAAGGCTAGGAGTATGCTTAGTGGAGCAAGCCTCGAACAAAAGTTTTGGGTTGAAGTTGTAGCCACTGCTTGCTATCTGGTAAATAGATCTCCTACATCAGCTCTTGTTGGTAAGACACCTATGGAGGTGTGGTTTGGTAAGAGGCCTTCAGTTAGGCATCTTCATGTTTTTAGTTGTGAGGCATATGCACATGTGCCTAGAGAGGAATGGTCTAAATTGGAGAACAAGGTTGTTAAATGTATTTTCATTGGCTCTGGTGTCGGTGTGAAAGGATACAAGCTTTGGGAACCTGTGGCTGAAAAAGTGTTGTATAGTAGAAATGTTATCTTCAGAGAGCTAACACCTTCTTCCATTGTTTTACAACCAGGACAGACAAAAAAGAAAGAAGATGCAGTTTAGTTTCCTTCTACCCCTGAGAAGACTAAAGCGATAGACCTTGTGAGACCTGATGATGAGGAGAGCTCTAGCAGCTCTGAAAGCTCAAAAGAAGAAGGAGAACCTCAATCTTAGCCAATGAGGAGGTCTACACGAATGAGAAAGCAACCTGATAGGTTTGGTTATTCATTACTTGATTCTAGTTGTGCTTTTGCTTTACTTACTAACACTGATGAGCCTAGAACTGTGAAAGAGGCTATGGGCATGAAAGATGCAGGTTCGTGGAAGGAGGTCATGGAAGATGAGATGGCTTCTTTGGAGAAGAAAAAAACATGGGACTTGGTGCCTTTGCCTGAAGGATGGAAACCCGTTGGATGCAAATGGGTGTTCAAGAAGAAATTTGGTGCAGATGGCAGTGTTGAAAAGTACAAGGCTAGATTGGTTGCGAAGGGGTATTCACAAGTGGAGGGAATTGATTATGGTGAAATTTTCTCTCCTATTGCAAAGTTGACATCCATTCGATTTATGTTATCTCTTGCAGTTGCTTATGACTTAGAGATAGAACAAATGGATGTGAAGACAACTTTCCTTCATGGTGATTTGGAGGAAGAGATTTACATGTTACAGCCAGAGCACTACATAGAGAAAGGTAAAGAAAATTTGGTTTGCAAGTTAAAGAAGTCTTTGTATGGTTTGAAGCAGTCTCCTAGGATGTGGTACTTGAACTTTGATGCCTTTGTGTTGTCAATTGGTTATCTGAGATTGAAATCAGATCATTGTGTGTACTACAAATTTGACAATGATCTCATTCTCATTATTGCATTGTATGTTGATGATATGCTGTTGATTGGGAATGGTAATAATATGATTTTTGATTTCAAGTCTCAGTTGTTAGCACAGTTTGAGAAGAAAAATCTCAGGGAAGCCAGGTACATTCTAGAAATGGAAATAAAAAGAGACAGAGCTAACAAAAAACTTTGGTTAAGCTAGAGTAAGTATGTGAATACCATGTTGGACATGTTCAGCATTGCAGATTGTAGACCATTGTGTGTTCCTGTTTCATTGGGGACAAAGTTGTCTGTTGATGATTGTCCAAAATCTCTTATTGAGGTGGAGGACATGAGTAGAGTACCTTATGCTAGTGTTGTTGGCAGTTTGATGTATTCTATGGTCTACACAAGACCAGACATTGCCCAAGCAGTGGGAGTCCTTAGTCGATTTATGGTTAATCTTAGACGGGTACATTGGGATGCAGTTAAGTGAGTGTTCTGATATTTGAGGGGTACTTTTGAGTATTCCATATGCTATCACAATAATGCTACAGGACCTCCGCATTCAATTTGTATTTGTGGATTTGTGAATTTTGATTGGGCAGGTGACATTGACAGCAGGAGATCCACAGTGCCTATGTGTTCACTATGTTTGGTGGTGCAATTAGTTAGATGAGTAAGCGACAACCTATGGTTGCTTTGTCCATGACAAGAGTTAAGTACATGGCAGAAATGCTTGCAAGAAAGTCATTTGGCTTAAGAGATTGTGTTTAGATATTGGTGTTGATGCAAGACAAATTACGATTTGTTGTGATAGTCAGAGTGCAATTTGCCTTGTGAAGAATCCAACTTTCCATGCCAGAACAAAGCATATTGATGTATAGTTTCACTTCATGCGAGACATGGTAGAGGATGGGAAGGTAAATTTGGAGAAGGTAGATACTTTGAAGAATGTTGCAGATGCATTGACGAAGCTAGTGGGCACAAAGAAGTTCAGATGGTGTTCGGAGTCTATGGGCCTCTCAACCTATAGCAGTTATACCCTATTAATTCTATTGGCTCTTACAAGGTGTTCGACAAGTGGGAGAATGTTGGGAATTAATGTGTCTCAACCTTGGTAATTCCTTGTATTTTTACATTGTATTTATTTATTTATTACCTATTGTATTAATTGGACGCAAATCCTATGTTGTCATATTGTGGGAGTTGGCATGGTGATGTGTCATCCTACATGGAAGATGACCACATGTAATTTTGTCCTCACATGAGGAGATAGGCATCCCATGTAGTGGTAGGAATATTTTGCCATGTGTCAGCATCTTGGATGTTGTGTAAGGGAATATTGACCGAAACGGTCATGACAGATTCCTATGACAAAGTTATGACATGTAAGAGTCAGAAATAGGAGATTCTATGACAGGTGAAGACATGTGTCAAAGAGCATCTTTGAGAAAGGCATCTTTGGGTGCCCCAAGGTGGACTATGACATGTACGAGAATATTCTATTTATATCCCATGTATGACAAATTCTCTTGCAGTTGTAAGTTATGACAGCTATGATAGATTCTATGACGGTTGTAAGAGTCGTAAGAGCATCTGTCATAGCCCATTTTGGAAATAGGCGACCTCCTTGGGATGGGGTGACTTGACAAGTGTCAGGAGCATCCTAGAGTGTTGGACAAGTGTCCATAGGCATGGGTTTTGGGCCATGAGGCCATGTTGGATGCCCATCCCAATGTGGAGCTATTTTTTGCCTTGTATTTGTTATATAAACACGTGCTTTTGAGAGGAGAAGTACTATAGGTTTGACAGGTATTGTTATGCTGCCGAATCATCTCCAAATATGAGTGTCAAAGACTCCTACAAGAGCATTGGATCTATGTTGTATTGTAATCTTCATTGTTTACAAAATACATTTGAGCTGTGTTTTGGAGTGTGGGGTATTTAACCCGTAAGGGTTTTCCCCACGTATATCTTGTGTCTCTCTTCTTCTGTCTTTCTTTCTTGTGTATGTGTTTTCTGTAATATCTCTGTTAGTGGGTTAACATAGCTGTAATTATAAAGATAAAATTGAATTTGCACTCTCCTCCCCTCATTAGATTAGTGTAGGAAGTATTTTTTGCACACCTAGCTTCCTTTCAAATATTAGGGCTTCTCTGGTCGAGGGAGATCCCCTCCCTATTATGATTTCAATTCCACTATTTCTTGTGCCCTTCTAAGAGAATTTTAGGTTCGTTTGGAAAACATGGGGCCATGATCGTAAACCATAGATGCTTGACCACCTCCTCATAGCAAACCATATGTGCTTGACCACCTCCTATCCTTGCATTGATCACATCCTTGCACCTCCTAGTTAGTTTCTCTACTCTAGTTCCTTCTGGGTCTTTATCTAAATCTTGATTCATTGTAATTGGTGGAGAAGTTGGGGTCAACAATTGGCTCTACTAGATTTTCTATGGTTGGGTATGGGTAAAGATCAATTGAGATGAGGCCACCTCATGCTCAACCTTAAATATGATACTTAGTCCTCTTTCAATCCTAAACAAAAACATGTTTTACATGAACACAAAACGTGATCACATTTTATGTTCGACAAAACATACATACATGAATACATGCTTTATAGTGTTTCCATACATACATACATACATAATATATAACATTATATTCTATTCAAATAAACATTAATTTATTATATATAAAGTATTTAAATATTTAAAATATATATTTTTACATTATATTCTTTTTTTCGGTGAAATCTAAAACACGAGTGAGTTTTAGTTTCCACAAAACATGCTTGTGGTTTGTGGAACCTAAAATACAAGTATGTTTTAGGTTCCACAAAACATGCTTGTGTTTTGTGGAGCCTAAAACACAAGCGCGTTTTAGTTTTTTTCAAAATTTTAGCTGCCTTTTTAGGCTTGGAATTGGCTTGGGCAACCAAGCCTAAGGATTGGACCTCTATGTTACCTCCTACAGACGTGTTTTTCATTGTCAATAATATTTTTGAACTTTAATGCCGTCAAATTTACTCATTTTATAATGATGAAACCAACACCAAAACGACGAGCTATTTCGTAGCTTTCCAAATGTTAGTAAACCGATTTGCCACTGCTTCTTTTATTTGACTCGCCCTGTTGGCAGTAACAACCTTACTAATAGTTAGACAATTTGCTTTTATAAATGGTCCTCTAAAGGTTTTAGAAGCACTACAACAAAACAGGAAATTAGTGCCTAAAATAGCGCCGGATTTTAGTGCATTTGAGTCCATAAATTGGACACTTTTGCCGACGCCAAACTCGGCGTCCAATTGCATCTCACTTTAGCGCCAGGTGTAGCACTGGATGTTAGTTCCAGGTTTAATGCCAATTTTTTTTGCTTCTAGTTTGGCTTCTGATTTTGCTTCTAGTTTTGCTTCTTGTGTTGCTTCCAAGTTTGCTTCCAATTTTACTTCTAGTTTTGCGTTTGATTTTGCTTCTGATTTTGCTTCCATTGTTGCTTCCAATGTTGCTTCTGGTTTTGCTTCCACTGTTGCTTCCAATTTTGCTTCCAGTTTTGCTTCCAAGTTGGCTTCCAGTTTTGCTTCCAATTTTGCTTCCAATTTGGCTTTTGGTTTTGCTTCTGGTTTTGCTTCCAGTTCTGCTTCCAATTTTGCTTCTAGGTTTGCTTCTGATTTTACTTCCAGTTTTGCTTCCAATTTGGCTTCTAGTTTTGCTTCAAATTTTGCTTCTAGTTTCACTTCCAATTTTTCTTCTAGTTTTGCTTCCAGTTTGGCTTCCAATTTTATGTCCAGTTTTGCTTCCAATTTTGCTTCCACTGTTGCTTCCGGTTTTGCTTCCAATTTTGCTTTGATATAATGTCGCTTGTTGCTTCCAATTTTGCTTCCATTTTATGTCTTTTGTTGCTTCTAATATGGCTACTATTATTGCATCTTTTGTTGCTTCTAAAATTGCTTCCATTATTACTTCTTTGTTTGCTACTTGAATTGCTTCTATTTTTGCTTCCTAGATAACACCAAGTTTTGCTTCCAAGATTGCTTCTGGTTTGCTTCTAGTTTGGCTTCCATTGTTGCTTCTTTTTTTGCTGCTAAAAATGCTTCTTGTTTTGCTTACATTTATTAATTTAATATGTTTTATTTTAATTTAATTAGTTAAATATATCATGCCTCTTAAATAACTCATGATTATAGAGTAAGTAATTTAATTATTTAACTCATATGATTAAATAACAAGATAATTATTATAACATGATCATCATCTATAATTAAAACAAGTGAGTCAAATATCTATAATTTAATTGAATTTGACAATATCCATCCTGAGTAGTAAATTAAAATCATCATAAGTAATAAATATCCATCCAAAAATCATCAACCACTTTCAATATATATAAATTGACAAGTCAATACTGATAAGATCATCATCATATATAACTAAAACAAGTGAAAGTCAAATATGCCAATAGATCAATAACATGTCAAAATGATACATGTACAAATGATATAAGTAAAAATGATAAATTATGTAACTCAAAATGATACAAGTCAAGATGATACATGTCCAAATGATAGAAGTCAAAATGATACATAAATTGATGATACAACTCATTAATATGGAACTGCAGGTTGTGAAAATGATACATATGATAGTGACCATGAAAAGAGGCATCATAGTGATATATCAACAATGATCCATGATGCAATCTATATGATCATGAATGTAATGCAGTCAAGGTAGGAGGGTTCGGTGAGGGACTATCCAACCTTGCAGCCTTATCCAAATAACACCATGATTGAAATAGATATGCAATGGTAGCTTGCAGTTAAACAACAGAAAGATGAAACAAATTCATGAACACATAACACAAGATTTATCCTGGGAAAACCCTACAGGGAAAAACCTAGCTTTCAAAGCTCATTCCTCATATATATATATATATTATGATCTCAAAACACATTTACACATGCCTCAAGGGCTTACAGATGCAAGGCCGTAGCCCAGGGATTACAAAAGATTCATACAACAAAATTCTTTCATGATCTCTTTCATCTACATCTCAATTCTCTGCTCTGCAACTCATTCTGCTTCCTTCATTGCTTTCTATTCTGTTTTGTTGCTCAACCAGATCAAAACAACTTAAGATATTATTTTTTTCTTCATGCCATCAATCATTGCCTTGAAACAATCCTTTATCTCTTATTTATATCATCTGCAAGCTTTCAAATCATCACCAGGTCGGCCTAATTGGAATGGCTAGCTTATGTAACATGTACACAAAATAGGTCGGGCCTAAACACAAGGCACCAATCCACAAATGCATAGAACTTCATGCAGATCACCATTGAAGGTCAACCAGGTCCTAAACTTCATCGAACAATGATCCTTTTTTCTCCACAAGTCATAGATTTGATCCGCAAGTCGATTAGACTCCATTAAACACTATCAACTCTGTTTTGCAAAAATAGTCAATCCTCTGGTAGTGATAACTCTCTGGAATCAAAGCCAAATGATCTGAATTCTTGATATGTTATAACTAACTATGTCTAGATGTTAATTCCAGATCTGCAGCCTCTAATATTCAAAACCTAGAATTCTCCAAGGTTACTCTCTTTGCACACTCAACTTACTGTCCATTGTCTCAGTGTTCTGAATTCTTCTGGATGCTTCTACATCAGACTTCCAGATGCTCTTGCATCCAACACTTGGGGTTATTTGAGAAGTGAGCCCCTTCACTTAGGTCTGTATTATGTCAGATTCAATGTTGTTGCTTTGAATAGGTTTGACAATCTGTTCACAGATACTTGCAACTGCCTCAAGGTCGGCGGTCTGTTCAAGTCCACCCTGCACAACTGCCTCAAATTCTTCTAAGGTCAGCATCTACCTACAAGAATTGCAGTGCCTCAATGATCAGTGGTTTGGGCAAGTCTTCTTCGCAAGTTGTCTCAAGCTCAATGTTTGTTTCAATCAAATGCATCCTTCGGAACAATCAAGTCAATTCACTTTCTCTATAACACTATCTACTCTCACACTCATCAAAATCTTACAGCTTCCACTCTGCTTACACTACTTCTGTACTTGACTTTGTTTCCTTTACCATAATCACTTCAATCCAGTACACAATCCTTCTCCTCAAGTACAATAAGTTACTTTCTTTTGATACAGTCAACACAGTCCTGAATTTCTCTGCACACATTTTGGTTTCAGATACAATTTCCTTTGTACTCATCAGGGTCTCATATTTTCTTCTCTGCATATACTTCTCCTATATTGTTCTTTGTTTTCTTATCCACTTTACTTTAATCACGAACTTCTCTTTTTCTGATATGGCTCACACAAATTTTCTCTTGCACTGTTTTCTCTGATGATTAGTTTAAAACACAATTCTTCTCAAGATTAATGCTTCACCTTCTTTCAGTTTCTCTATTCTACTCAATGATTCAAAAGGTTCTTCTTCTTCCTCTGCATAAACTATCTCTGCATCATTCTCTTTTGGTTCTTCTATCAAACTAAGTGATTCCAAGGGTTCTTCTTCTTCTGCACAAACTGTCTCTAAATTAGTTACTGCTTCTCCTTCATTAACTTCTATGATAACAAGTTCTTGACGACATTCACTGCTTGATTCTTTTCTTCTCCAAACTCTTCTAACAAAACTTCTTTCATTCTTCTGGTATCTTTCACTGTGATGACTCCTATCACTTCTCCCTCTATAGTTTGAATTACTGTCCTTGTTCTGCTCCACATAAGGTCTTCCAACACATGAATACTTCAATCTATATCTTCCTCTGAACATACCAGTAACATGTTTCCATTCTTGCCCATCAATCCATCCATAATCTTTCTATATGCAACATGTCATAGACTTTCTTTTCTTCATTTTGTTCCAACACAACTTTTCAGAATGGTTCCTCAATCCACAAAACTTACAAGGGTATATATCCCAACACAACTCCTTCTCATGTCCATGTTTATTACAATGTAAACAATACATACCTTTTTTGCTTTGACTTGATTTGTTAAAGTTTGCCATAACATCCTTAGCTCTGTCATAACCAATCCCTTCACTTCTTGATCTGATTACTGGTTCAATAGGTTCTATAATTCCTTGCTGTTGCTCTCCCAATCCTTTTCCTTCATACCCCATTCTTTGAATGATTTTGAAACCAATATCATCACCAACAACTCCAAGTTCTGTCACACTATCATCATTAATTTCACTATCTAAAGAAACTTCTACATCATCACACAAGTCATTAGTATCACAAGAAACATCACAAAATTCAGGTTTAGATCTCAAACTTTCATTCTCCTTGCATGCTACAAGTGACTTCTCTAACTGATAAGCTTGTTCTCTCAAATCTGATATTTCATTTTTCTGCAAACTATTCTCCCTCTTCAATTCTTCCAAACTGTCTTCTAGATCTTTGTTCCTCTGTTCAACCTTATAAAACATCTTAAATCCTTCTTCTAGTTCTACAAATTTCTTTTCAACATCTTCAAACAATTTTAGCTCTGCTTCTAGGTCTTCATTTATGCTCTTTACATCTTCCAGTTCTTCTTCAAGGGCATCAAACTTGTCTACTCCTAGATCTTTCATCTTCTCCAACAACTCATTTCATGATTTTGCACAATTCCCTTTCCAAAATATCCCTTTCGCACATTAGGATTTCATTTTCTTTCTTCATCCTCTTTCCAATCTTCCCCATCTGAAACAAATTAAATAAACAACTTAATTTGAAAAGATTACCAAATATTCCTTGCATCGATCTTTCTTCTGTGATGATTTTTGTATGCTTTCAGGTTTCGTACTTCCTTCCAACAGATTCTCCACCTTCTAACAGATTCACAACTAGCCCAACAGATTCAAATCCAGCTCTGATACCACTTAATGTAGTCAAGGTAGGAGGGTCTGGTGAGGGACTATCCAACCTTGCAGCTTCATCCAAATAACACCATGATTGAAATAGATATGCAACGGAAGCTTGCAGTTAAACAATAGAAAGATGAAATAGATTCATGAACACATAACACAAGATTTATCCTGGGAAAACCCTACAGGGAAAAACCTAGCCTTCAAAGCTCATTCCTCAAATATATATTATGATCTCAAAACACATTTACACATGCCTCAAGGGCTTACAGATGCTAGGCCATAGCCCAGGGATTACAAAAGATTCATACAACAAAATTCTTTTGTGATCTCTTTCATCCACATCTCAATTCTCTGCTTTGCAACTCATTCTACTTCCTTCATTGCTTTCTATTCTGTTCTGTTGCTCAACCGGATCAAAACAACTTAAGATCTTATTTTTTTCCTTCATTCAATCAATCACTACCTAGAAACAATTCTTTATCTCTTATTTATATCATCCACAAGCTTTCAAATCATCACCAGGTTGGCCTAATTGTAACGACTAGCTTATGTAACGTGTACACAAAATAGGTCAGGCCTAAACATAAGGCACTACTCCACAAATGCATAGAACTTCATGCAGATCACCATTGAAGGTCAGCCAGGTCCTAAACTTCATCGAACAGTGATCCTTTTTTCTCCGCAAGTCACGGATTTGATCCGCAAGCCGATTAGACTCCATTAAACACTATTGGCTTTGTTATGCAAAAATAGTCAATCCTCCAGTAGCAATAACTCTCTGGAATCAAAGCCAAATGATCTAAATTCTTGATATGTTATAACTATGTCTAGATGTTAATTCCAGATCCGCAACCTCTAATATTCAAAACCTAGAATTCTCCAAGGTCACTCTCTCTGCACACTCAAGTTATTGTCCACTGTCTCAGTGTTCTAAATTCTTCCAGATGCTTTTGCATCAGACTTCCGGATGCTCCTACATCAGAATGTCGCTGGCTACTACAAGTAACTTCCTCATCATCATCATCATCAACCTCGGTGTCTTCTGTATCTGTGTCATCATCATCCTTTGCCATGTGATCTATACCAGAACCAACATAATCTGGATCTCTATCATGAGGATCAACTTGATCTTATGGAAGACTCGTGTTCTGCAAAAAGAAACATTTAAAATGAAAAGTTATTATTTATTTTATGCAATAATTTATTTTTCTATTATATATCTAATATTACAACATATGAAACTAAACCATAATCATATTACATCATATCAAAGTGCACATACCATAATAAAATTTCAAAAAAGTTACAGCTAATATGTCATTCCAATGATGTAAAACATGTAACAATTCTAATAAACGTTAGTAAAGATCATAAAAAAAATTGTTATAAATTTAACTATCAACTGTAAATTCTATTACATACCCTTAAGTGTGACAAATTGCTTGGTCCAAAGCTCCCATTTTGACACAGGCAGAGAGGATGGTGGCAAATACTATGGAATTTTTCTTTACACCAGCTAATTACATTTGCTTTAAATGTTCTGAAGCCTTTTCAACAAATCCATTTTGTGCATATCCTGTAGTCATTGCAGTCCATGAGACAACATTTCTTTGAGGCATTCTGTCAAACAGTTCACGTGCCTTGACTATGCTTCCACATTTTACATACATGTCTAACAGGGCAGTTGCAACTACATCTGACAAAATTCCTTTATCCTTTATGTATTGATGGATGCCCATACCCTATTCCAAATCTCCCATTTTGACACAGGCAGGGAGGATGGTGGAAAAGGTTGTGGAATTTGGCTTTACACCAGCTAATTGTATTTGCTTTAAAAATTTTGAAGCCTTTTCAACAAATCCATTTTGTGCATATCCTGCAATCATTACAGTCCATGAGACCACATTTCTTTGAGGCATTTTGTCAAACAATTCACGTGCCTTGTCTATGCTTCCACATTTTGCATACATGTCTAACAGGGAATTTGTAGCTACAACATCTGACAAAATTCCTCTATCCTTTATGTATTGATGGATGTCCATATCCTATTCCAAAGCTCCCATTTTGACACAGGCAAGGAGGATGGTGGCAAAGGTTGTGGAATTTGGCTTTACACGAGCCAATTGCATTTTCTTTAAATTTTTTGAAGCCTTTTCAACAAATCCATTTTGTGCATATCCTACAGTCATTGCAGTCCATGAGACCACATTTCTTTGAGGCATTCTGTCAAACAGTTCACTTGCCTTGTCTATGCTTCCACATTTTGCATACATGTTTAACAGGGCAGTTGCAACTACATCTAACAAAATTCCTCCATCCTTTATGTATTGATGGATGTCCATACCCTATTCCAAAGCTCCCATTTTGACACAGGCAGGGAGGATGGTGGCAAAGGTTGTGGAATTTGGCTTTACACCAGCCAATTGCATTTGCTTTAAATTTTTTGAAGCCTTTTCAACAAATCTATTTTGTGCATATCCTGCAATCATTGCAGTCCATGAGACCACATTTCTTTGAGGCATTTTGTCAAATAGTTCACGTGCCTTGTCTATGCTTGTACATTCTGTATACATGTCTAATAGGGCAGTTGCAACTACAACATCTGACAAAATTCCTCTATCCTTTATGTATTAATGGATGTCCATACCCTATTCCAAAGCTCCCATTTTGACATAGGCAGGGAGGATGGTGGCAAAGGTTGTGGAATTTGGCTTTACACCAGCCAATTGCATTTGCTTTAAAATTTCTGAAGCCTTTTCAACAAATCCATTTTGTGCATATCATGTAGTCATTGCAGTCCATGAGACCACATTTCTTTGAGGCATTCTGTCAAATAGTTCACGTGCCTTGTCTATGCTTCCACATTTTGCATACATGTCTAACAGGGCAGTTGCAACTACAACATCTGACAAAATTCCTCTATCCTTTATGTATTGATGGATGTCCATACCCTATTTCAAACAACTCATACTCATAGAGTCATGGTTTTAGGTCACATATGTTATGGTAACAACAAGGGATTCCAACTATGGTTACAATAGCTAAGACTGCCCTCATTTGTGACCATAACAAGGTTCTTGGACAACGCTATCTTGCTCTTCACACTGGGTACTATATAGGCCAAGATTGGGTTGAAGAAATCACTTGATGGTTACCTATATAGTGATACCACACCCTAATACCCCATGCATTCTAAATAGCTTGAGATTTATACAATACTCAACCAAGATGAAATTGTATCATTGTACCACACTTAACTATGACAGTCCTTTCTTGACAACAATTTGTAATCTTTAGACTATTGGGATCCTTGCCACAAATAAATATTAGGTCAATGACACAAGGCTTTTAAACAAAAACCATAATCCCAACTCTATATCTATCCCCTTGGCAGTCTCAAGGGCCACTTTGAGACAAAAAATGCTAATGTACTATTATGATAGTTATGATTGTCCTCCATCGTTTCATTGTGCATTTGAAACTTGAGATGAGGATTGGGGAGGTCTCCATTTGTAAAAACATGGAAAATACTCATGGAAAGATCTTTAAAATAGGCATATTCAACTTCAAGCATTTCTGTAGACCCTAGGAAGGTGGATGTAAACTTAGCGACTTTAATTACCACCACAAAGACTATCCCCTTTGTGACTATGATCGTGGCAAGCTGAAATAAAGCATGTACACTCACATATGATAGATAAGTATGCCTACCAAGTAGTTTGGCATAAAAATGAATAGGATTCAAATTATAACCCTTCAAAGTAGGCCACTGGAGTATATTGTACAGGTGCATTTCTGAGTGCTGCAGTTAGATGTTTCATCATGGGAACCTAAAATTTTTGCAAAAAATGGTAGGAAATTTTAGGTTCCAACAAGTCCATTAGTTGGAGGTAGGCAAACAAGGGTTTCATGTTCATTATTAGCCCATTAAACTTAAGCATATGAGATAGCATGGCACACACAAAATGTTGTGGATAATGACCACAAGATTAGGTTAATTGCAACCACATTTTGTAAGAACGCACAAGACTAGTATACTCATTATGATCCTAATGGCACCAAGAAGGGTCCCCAAAGATATAAGAGTAATCATTTTTCATCTAATAGAAATCTTACATTTAAGGGTGCTAGGGCCAACAGAGAAGCACTTTAGAACTCATCCTATGCATCAATAAACAACTCAACACCAGAAATTCAAATTGACATATTAACACAACAATATCCAACTAAGTTATTGAAAGTCAATTATTGATACCTCATTCTCCATCCAAATTACAAAATCGGTCCACTTTTTGCTTTGTAACATTTCCTTTTCAAATTGGCTTGGATGCCGGCCATATTTCTCCTCCTGTCAAAACATGGCACATGGACTAGTTAAACAAATTAATATGCAATCATTTACTTTTTCCTAGGAAATTAAAAAAATATCATTTAACTTATTAAATATACTTACAAATGTACAAATCAAGGCCTGTAAACCTTTCTGGCCACTGTGACGCGTGGCATGAAGTTTGTCAAGCCTAGCCTTGGAGGCCTTGTCCTGAATCATATACTAATTCAATTTAACTATGCACAAATAAAATTTAAAAATCATTTAATAAATTTGATATAATCTTATGAGAAAATTCAAATACCTACGTACTCTCCTCATCGGACTTCCTCCATGCATCAGACTTCTCATATGCTTTTACAAGCTCTTTCCATACTTTCAAACTTACATCAATTGGCCTTTTTTTGAGCCTTTGCTTGGGAGGGAGTTTTTTTATCTTCTTTGTTTGGTTGCACCGAAATCTCTTGTAGTTTTGAGACATTCGTAGCTTTATCTTCTATACAGACCAACCTGTGCTAAATTTAGTCTCCATGTCTTGGATAACTACTTTTTGTAGGTGCATGGGTATCTTTGAGAATGGCAAATGTAGATGGTCTTTGAACCGTTGAAGGCATGATTCCTTCAACCTATTCACAAATGTTTTTCCAGCATCTGTCATTCAGACTTCCCCTGAAACCACATTATATTCTATCTTGGTATCGTAGATACCAATGCAAGATGCAAAACATGGTGTGGTGGTCGAAAAAGTCTGTGCCCCAGGAGTGGGTGGGACATTGGAAGCCTCTATTCCCTGTTCCACATTCTTAGAGGTTATTGTTATTGATTCCCTCCTGGATCTTTTGTTCGATCCATGACTAGTTGGGGAATCAATTGATTCCCTTTGACACTGTTGATTTGGTTGTAATGTTTCAAGGGCTTTACTAGATCACTTTTCTATGTATCTGGCAAGCACTGTCAAGTCCACACCATCCAATTTGTTCACTACCTCTACCCCCAATATGGAAGCCAATGCCTCTTTATCTTTGTCAGTCTCATGTTCCTATATATATATAATAAATTTCTCCTTTTAAATTTACAAATAAAAAACTAAAAACTAAAAATCAAAGAAACAATGGGAACATTTACAAATCTATAAATTGACAATGAATTACCTCATTGTGGCCAGACTCTGCTCCCTTTGCTCTCTTCCCTCTATTGCTTGACATTTTGAGGTGACCTAGGGCAAATTATTTTTGTTCAGTCTGTGGAGGCAAACGAAGTACACACTGCCAGGTAGGAAAATTTTCGTCCAATTTTTCTATATTCCTCAAGGTTTTTGACCTTTACTTTGTAGAGCAAATCATGAAGTTGTTTTCCTATGAATCAATTGGTGCCTTGGGAGGGAATCTATAGTTCTGGGCCTAATTTTAGTTTTCTCACCCTCGTCTCAAAAGCCCTATCTCCTCGTATTGTCTCGACCAACCTCTATTTTAGTTTGCTCACCCTCCTCTCAAAAGCCCTAATTTTAGTTTGCTCACAATAGACTTGTCTTAAAGCACTCGACTACTTTTTTAGGAAGGATTGATGGTAGTGATAAGCAAACCTAGGCATTGGGGTTTGAAAAATGCATTCACTACTCTCAAATGCAGAGGAAATAATGCAATGTCTACAATTTTACCCTCCTCCTTTGCAGCCACATGAGACTTGAACGATTCACCTGTAAACAAAACAATATTCACAACCCTTTCTTCACAATCCTCTCCATTTAATTGAAAGAAAAATATATTTGGGAAAGAAATTTTTTTATTGTAATTGTAACCTTACCTATGGTGTCACAAACTAAATCGAATTTCTCATCTACTTGCTTGTTTTTCCCCTTTTCTCCTCTCTTCGCGTGACATTTTTTCTATTTTCTCCTCTAATTCACGCGACGTCTTTCTCTTGTAATTATCAAATTTTCTCATTTGGGCGGGAAGTATTTATTTTTTGTTTTTGTTTTAATGGAGAAACCCAAATAAAGGTGAACACAAAAAACCCAAACGCTTGATCTGCAAACAAAAAATGAACACCAAAAAACATTAAAGTTTTGTTTTGTTTATTTTTGTTTTGGGGTATGTGCAGGCAAGAATTTTTTTAATTTTTTTTGATCCAATAGTCGGCACTATAGTCAGAACTATTACCGTTGGCTTTAGCACTGACTTTTAGGCCTAAATGTAATCATTTTGGGGTACAAAAGGTGGTGCAAAGTGAGCCTAATTTAGCACCAATTAGTGTAAAATGATGTATTTTGATTGGAAGTTGATAAAAAAGTAACCTCACCAGATTTGGATTGTCCTTATAATAAGTAACTATATCTTGTTTCCATGATAGCATTTTGACTTCATGCTTCTCTTATGATTAGCTCAATAATGAATCACTCTTTCACGACCTTACACAGATAGTTGGTGACAATCCTTATGCAAGTGATATGGCTTTGGAAAAACCAAACAACTCTTCTCTTACTATCATGATGACATGATATTGGGACTGTAGTGGCATCTTATGGAGTGTGCTTATGGTATTGTGATTTTCATTTCTATGTTCTCATTAACCTATTTTAGGTTGAAGCATGGTAACTAACCCACTAGCTATTATGATAGTCATACAATGACTAGACAATCCTCTCCACTTTGACTATGATAGTCCTATTCATGGTGTTTTCTTCATGACAGTCCCTAATAATGTGAATTATTGATAGTAGCTAGTTCAAATGGAGTTTTAGATGGTGTAGTAAGTTGTCCCTATGACTCATGATAGTGCATGCCTTGGTTATGTCCTTGTGACATTACTCTATAGATATCTCCTCTTTATAGTGACAAGGTTTCAAGAACATGACAACTTAGGTAAGGTATCAACTTGTTTCTTTAACCTCTGGATTGTCATTTTTCAAGAATTGATCTCATTGAAATGCAAAGACAACATGTCATAGATTAGATGAAAAGATCAAGGAGATGCATGTTATAGAGTATAAAACTCAAAAATCAAAGGTCTTTTTGGGCCTTTTTCCAACAATATGAGCAAAATTCAAACTTTAAACATTTAGCATAGGTACCATATGACTCATTCGCATACATCACACATGTGGGACCATTAAGAAGGGAGGTAGGTGAATAATATGAGCAATGACAATTGCACATAATGTTTAAGTTCACTTCAACAGATATTTGGGGTTATGATAGCTAACAGATGATTTTCTTTTCAAAGGAAACCATTAATTTTGGAGTGGAAGGTAATGGTGAAATATAACATAAAGTCCCTATAATTAAAGAATATCCAATGGCTAGGATTAACCTAACAAAGATCTAATGATGTGATTTCAAAATTAACATCCAAATTATCCTTCCCTCCATCAAGAATTTAAAATTTTGGTGCCAAAGACTCTTTGAGACTATTTTGAGGGTTCTATGATAGTTTTGAGGGTTTTATGGCCACTTGGAGAGATATAGATTGCCTTAAAACGACCCATCAAAGAAAAAGGAGAGTCAAATATGAAATAAATGTCTTGTTGATGTGAATTTGTAGTCATATTGTAATCATAAGATTTGAGCTCTAGTTGTGAAGATTCCGCGTGTAAACTTTTTCTGAAGAGCAAAATGTTGCAATGTCCTATTTTGTTTTCATAGTGTGTCTTAATGAAAAGTGAGTGTATTAACAAGATAAATTCAAGAATATTATCTTGGTGCATAGTTGTTATGTGACTATTGTCATTGTTGTGTATTACAGTATCTTGAGGAGGCCATGGAGAGAGGACGTGGACGACATAGAACTACTAAATCGTAGAGGAAAGTGGGTGGAAATAGATATGACAATGGAATCTGCAGATACAATAGAGGTAAGAAGAGAAAGCAACCTCAACCAAAGGAGGAAGGTGTTTATGAATTCACAAATTCTACAACATAGAGGAGATAAAGTCATTTTCTATCCACGAGGGCTCTAAGGTCAAACTTAATGGTTGAAAATGCATAGGAATGGTGATTAAATGTGATTCTATGATCGAGGGAAATGTTTAAAAATTAGGATGGGCAAAACATGATATCAATATGTCAAATATATGACTAAAGTGAGGTTTTATGTTGGATAGAATATTCGTTGAAATGATATAATTGGTATACTAAACATTATTTACTATGTTGTGTATTATAGGGGCTAGACAAGGCCATGTCAACAGATCATGTCATATCAAATGAGGACACAACGGATGAAGCGGGAAATCAGGTATTTAAATCCAATTTCCTTAGGAAGTAATGAGCTAATGACATTTTGTGATACATCCATCTTTTTTCATAGTATTATTGAAATTTATAATGTATTATCCAATCTTGACATAAATTAATGCATATTGTTGATTATTTTAGATGGAGATTGGAGTAAATGCAGAGCCTGAGCGTTTAACTAGAAAATGAAAAATGTATGTATGTGGACGTGGAGCTAAAACTATTAAATCATGTAGATGATAGTGGGTGGAAGAGGATATGACAGTGGATCTTGCAGACACAACAAATGATTGTACTGAATAAGAGGTTGGTCAGGACTATGGTACATGGGATGAATACTTTGAGAAAATTGTTGTTTGTGGATGTTCTGTATGTCATGGAAAGAAACAATTCAAATGAGCGATTGTACAAAGACATTACATATATGATGAGGTTCCAGTCAGTAGTATGCCTCCTATAATCGATTCAAATCCAATAGGAATTGTGGTAAGGAATTTTCCAAATTGATATAAATAACATGTATACTTCATTTAAACATTGTTTTATATTATTTAAATAACTAATTTTTTTCTTAATGGATACTTGAAGGATAAAGTTCTTGGTTTAAAGTTTCCTGGATCACCGACTTCCAGCCTAGAGGACAATGATCATTTATTAGATGATACATCTAACAAAAATATGTGCCAATATACCAGTTCAGAAGATGGGGAATTGATGAAAACAAGCAACAGAATAAGAACCGGTTTAAAGATGCATAATTTGCTTAAAGACAAGGGGAAGGTGGACTACATACCCTATGAGAATGAATGTGATGGAGATGATGACTTGCCCCTAATTTTGAGATCAATTTACAAAGAGACATTTGATCGTCGACTATATTGCGCTTGGCCTAGTGATCAACAACTACCTAGAGTGTACAAGGTGTTTCAATTTTGGGGATACAGCTACATGATATGACCCTCCAATATTCATGGAGAGAATCTAGGCCTCTTTATTGTCCAAAATGTATATTTGGGATCTAAACATAAAAATAATTCATAATAAACCACTAGGAGATTAATGCCATATTATGGTCCATCATATTACAGTGGTGAATGGAGAAGACTAGCAGAATATAAGCCTAGCATGTCAGCATATGGTCTAAATTCAAATATTTATACACATCGTCTCCAATTAGAAAGTGGAAAAGAAATGAATAGAGGTCATCTTATGTATATAGATGGACGTGCATACACACACAAAAATATTGTAGGATTTATAAATGGTAGTAAGGGAAGGGACCCTACTGTAAGACCGAATTGTCAATTTGTTGAGGTTATAAATGATAAAGATGGAGATATGGAAAGAGAGGTTGATAGATTGATAATGGTTGAGGCTATTATGGACCTTACCATTGGGGATGAGTTATTGATTGATTACCCCTTCTTAAAATGCACTCCTATGTGAAAGAAGAGGGAAGAACAAGGTCTCCCTAAGGATGTTCTTAAGGGCAGAAAACCAAAGAATAATAAATGAGTGTGGACTGATGTTTTATAAACTATGTTGTCAAAATTGTGTTTTATTTAAATTATTGTATAAAAAAGGTAGTCTATAAAATAATGTTCCATTATTAAATTGATGTGTATATGTTCATACAATTTATATTTTTATTTGTTAATCCATATTTGATTATATTTCTTTGAAATTGATACATTTATGATTTATCCAATTGTTTCCAAACATTAAATAATGCTTGCATTTGTTGATAGGTAGAAGATGTTCATGAAACACATACTAATATCGAAGATCCAACTGGGTTATTAACATTTGGACGGGATGATCCAAACCATCCTTTAAACAATACCAGGGTGAAAAGAGCATTATTGAAGAGAATACTACCAACTGAGAAATTTGAAGAGCTGATGAGATCCACATACACTGATGACATGCCACCTAGGCTTAATGATGATGATCATGATAGTGAAAATGCAGTGCATGAAGGATTGAATGAAATGCTTACAGATTTCTTTGGGGATGAAAACAATGATGACAATAATGATCATATGGTTGACAGTAATGATGATAGTAGGGGTAATTACCACCAACATAATGTTGATGATAACAACCTGAAAGACTCCATCAAGAAAGCAACAAAGACACCCGTGTTCAAATCGGGTGCAAGTAGAACCTCAAAACTGGCATGCACATTAATATTATTAGAAATCAAGTTACTATTTGGTTGGTCAGACGAACGATTCACTACCCTATTGCAGTGAGTTGAAATTTATTTCTTACTTTGCAATTGTCAATTGGTGTACATAATTCGTAAACAATCGTCAACTTCGTTTATATTTCTTTAAGGGGATTTTAAAACCATATATTGTATATAAACAGTCCTAGTATAGATTGACATATCAAACATGTTCATAATAAGTCAAACATTCAATTGATTTAATCTCTGGCAATCTTACATGGCACTAAAAACTAAAATATTTCTTGAAGAGAATGTGTTGCCATCAACTTGCAGAGAGGCACGTTTGTTGTTGGTTGAGTTGGGGAATGAATATAAGCAAATTCATTCATGTAAAAATGATTGCATTTTATACAAAGATAAATATCAAAATAAGGTAGAATGCCCTGTATGCAAAGAGAAGAGATATTGTATAGATGTACAAGGTCCTACAGTTCTAAAGAAGGTTTTACGTCAGATGCCAATTATACCTAGACTTCAATGAATGTTTCATTGAAAGTCACTTGCACAATTGATGGACTGGCATGCAAAGAATAGGAGTAAAGATGGATTCATGCAAATTTCAGCTGACTCCAAAGAAATGAAACACAGAGGAAAAATGGCCAAGAAAATTCAAAGATGAACCCCGTAGTATCAGGTTTGGTCTTGCAATTGATGGAGTGTGCCCTTTCTCTTTCCTAAGCTCAAATTATAGTGTTTGGCCAGTTGGATTGATAGTATACAATATTCCCCTATGGATGAGTGTTAGAAAGGAGCACCTTATGCTGACTCTCATTTTTCCAGGAAAACATCAAGTTAAAAACATGGATGTTTATCTTGCACCTTTTATTGATGAGATACAACTACTATGGAAAGGCATAAGAATGTATGACATACCACGTTACACATCAAATAGGTCCTTCATGTTGTATAGTGTGCTATGTTGGACTATTCATGGATTCCCAAGACTTGGTTTTTGTTCTAGTAAGATAAAATATTTACGTATTTACACTCATAATTTATTTTCATCCCAACTTTCATACTTAGTTTTATACTATTTTTTTGATGCTATTAACATTACTTATTGAATTACAGGGCTTCAAACAAAAGGGATATTTGCAAAATAATTTCAAGGGTGGTATTCTAAAGATCTATATAAATTTATTTAGGCAAACAACAGGGTTTTTCTACCACTAGATCATAAGTTTAGAAATCGCTCGAAGAATCAATTTGATGGAAAAGTTGAAAATAGAGGCCCTCCCATGATTATGGTTCCAGGTGATTGGCTTAAGAAGTATGAAGATTCTGAATTGAAAGTTTGGGAGGATTTTTTTGATCAGGGTGATTCAATTGAAGAACCAGAACAAGTTGTAGTTAATATGCCAAAAGGAATGAAAAGTAAATCCATATTTTATGAGCTTCCTTATTGGAAGGATCTATTAATATCTCACCTATTAGATCCTATGTACATCTTCAAGAATGTCCTAGATTCTATATTTTGACATATATCAGGCAAAGAGAAGGACACCTTGTCTTCGAGGAGAGATATTGCTCTTTCATGTACCAAAATTGATAGAAAACATTTGTGGCCAAATAGGGAAAATGAAACATATGCAGAAGCTCCATGGATTTTGAAAAAAAGAGAGCTAGACCAACTAAAAAATGTCATCCGTTCAATAAGGACACCTACTAGCTATGGGTCATCATTGGCTAAAGATTTTACAGTTGATGGACATATCACAAGATTTGAAACACATGATTTTCATAATTTTATGAAGGTATTATATATCATCATTTAATATTTACTGGTAACATTGATTAAGTACTAAATATATTTTGATATTTTGTTGTGTGAGAAAAAATTACTAATGACCTTTTCATAAATGTGTTTGATAGCATATCATGCCATTGTCAATTAGGGGGGATTCATGTCTTACAGTTGACTTAAGGAATGCCATAAGTTGATTGTCAACATTTACAAGGTATGTGGTTATATGAAATGTTCATGTGTTAGAGGCATAGAGATTATATTGCATTTTAATTTTTGACTAAAGGTTCATACTAATTTACTATTCTTATATTAGGTGGGTGACCTCCAAGGAGATCCACAAATGTGAAGTGCCAAAATGGAAGAAGGAAATTGCAGAAATTGTATGTGTATTTGAGAAGGATCTCCCTACAAGTTTCATGGACCTACAAGTCCATTTACTTATACACCTAGTCAATGACATTGAATTGGCGGGTGTAGTATCAATGAGGTGGATGTTTTTCTTTTAGAGGTATATGAAAACTCTAAATAGATATGTCTGATAAAAGGCACATCTAGAGGGTTGCATGGTTGAAGGGTATGTATTGAATGAAGCATTTTTCTTCTTGTGTGAATTCCTTGGTAAGGATTTTGAAGATGGGCCATGCTTCTGGGATGAAGAACGAGCATCAGATATTATCGATGGAGAAAACCCACAATCTAATGGTGTTCAAGTAGAAATTAGTAAGTAAATTCATGATCAATGTGGTTTTTTTTCTTGCAATAATTAATATACTCTGTAATTTATTTGTCAAATTAACAGCATGACATTTGAAGTTTGAAATAAACATGTTGACATGTAATACATGTAGACGAAAGTGCTATGCTTGAGAAGAAGTGTTAGAAGCAAGGAGACAGTTTAACAGATCGAACCCAAGGAATACTCCACTTCCCACTGATCTGCTTGGGGAATGAGGCAAAGATTGCACACTAGAATGGGTTACTGAACAAATTCAAAATCAAATAGAAGATGCATGTATAGATTCAAACACAGCAGAAGATGAAATCAACATGTCTAGAGGATGTGAAAGAAAGGTACAGTTGGAATTTTACAAAATGTTGTTTCCTTACAGTTTTGACACTATTAACTATTTTAATATTCGTCATTATATTTGTTTTCACTAAAATAAATGGTCTTTCACAGGTGAGGAAATATCTAGCAATGTGGGGGCATATGGTCGACATTATCATGTAGAAAGTGTAGATGTAAATAGATGATCCTTTGATTGTGGCATCATGGTTGACTTCAAGCAATCTAGTCAATCAAGCTCAAAGGATAAGAATATAATTGAAGGGAATCTACAATATGTTGGGAAAATACAAGAAATTATTGAGTTGGATTACTGCTCTTTTAAATGTTGTATTTTTAAGTCTAGATGGTATGAAGCATTTGAGAGGACACGAAGACATGATACCCATAGTGGATTGTTTTCTATAAATTCCTCATGTTTCCTACCAGAGGATAAGGAACCTTATGTTCTACCAATTCATTGTGAGAAGGTATTTCTTTAACTCAAACAAGAAGCGGTAGTGATCATTAATCTATTAATTCATAGTTTATTGCGAATATATTCATGTGTTTATTAATCAATAAAATTGTTATACTATACGTCTAATATATGTATGTCATTCATGTGCATGTATTTTTTTATGAAGATATTTTGGACCCGAAATGGATATTTGTCATACATTATGATCCAAGATTAAGGCATGTATTTGACGATGCATTAGTGGATCCTAAGCAAAAAACAATGATGGCCAACAAAATGAGAGAGAGGGATTAGATAACATCGAAGAAATTGACATCCATGATGATGTTGAATATGGTTATGTTCAAGCACAAGAAGACAACAATCCAGAGTTGGATGATGTTATGGAAGACAACAATATGGATGGTATACAAAATGATGATCCAAATACATATAGTAACAATATATATGGTCTACAGTCAGATTTCAATGATGATGAAGATGATGCGGGTCAAGATGAGGAGGATGATAATATTAAATACTTGAAAGAACATATGAACATTGACAATGATACACTGGATGACATTGTAGCAGACAATAATGTTAATCACCAAGACTTCTAAATTTTTAGAATTATTTGCAATCCATGTTTAACAAAGAATGATTAAATTGTTGGCAATAATGTTAATTAAATGGATTGTTCAATTGTTGACAAATTACCTATTGCAATATCGTTAAATTGTTCAATCTTTGGTATGAATTGTTGGCAATAATGTTAACTAAATTGATTGATTGATGTTCTTCATAACTTGTTAATGGATAATCCTAATGTGATGGAAGTATTAACTGATATAGATCAAAGGATAAGTTCATCAAGTTCCTTAAATAGTGGGCGTTACCTTGTTTCACCAATGACAATTTACTTTCAAGTTTGCTGGTGACTTTAGAACAGATTAAGGAGCTTATGTAATTTTGTCAATTAAATCATCCACTTCACTTAAGCCAATCTGGCATATGATTTGGATTAATGTTTTCTATAAATATTTAAACCCTGCTCCTAAAACAGAAAAACAAATTTGGATTTTGAAAATATATACAAGGGAATGATTTTCAAAAGAGAAAGACTAGTGCCTGCCACATGAGGAGTTTGTTTATCTTTAATTTTTTTTCATATATATCCTTAGTTATATCTATGCCATGTTATCTTGTGATAAGTACTTGAGTAAGACCATCAATGAAAAATGAAGTGGACATATTATCATCTATATTAGCTAATTGATTGCACATATATTTCAATTTATCAACGATCTCATGTTTCTATTCATTTTCAACACTTTTAATAAAGACATCGTGATCATAATATTAAGTAATAAAATAAAATATTGAGATATTAAGTAATTAAGATAGAGAAATGAGATAGTTGAGAAGAAATACAAAACTTATTTGATCTTTTTAGCATGATGTCAAATGTGAAGTGTGTGATTAACTAATGCATTATGAAAAAAGAATGAAAACTAGGATTTTCTACTAGAATAATGATCATGGGATTGTGGCAGTGATTAACTATTTTTTTCATTCCTTCTTCACTTGTCCTCTTTTTCCATATTTCCAAAACTTTACTCTTATCTTCCTAGGGATTCTAGATTTTCCTCTTGACTTGGATTGATCCCCTTTAGATACACTTTTGTCATTGGGCCTTTGTGGAACACGCAAGGCATCCTTAGAACCGTCATCATTGAACTTTCTCCTCATATCTCCATTGAGCATTATAACAATAAAGGATTCCATAGTCACCTTTGCAACACTACCATTTATAACAAGCATTATGTTCTCCTAATTTTTGGGTAAAGAAAAAAAGTGAGAAGATCTACATTTGTCTTCCTCATCAATTTTAACATTTATTGAACCTATTTGACTCAAAATCATATTAAAGGTGTCAAAATGTTCTATAGTAGAATATCCTTCCTTCATTTTTAAATAATATAAACATCTTTTGAGATATAACTTATTACTTTATAATTTTAGTTTGATAAATATCACATATCCTCTTTTGTAATGTGAATGCAATGGTCTCTTTTGATTTGAATAACAAAGAAAAAGTAAATTGGAGACAACCAGATAAATTATTAGCAATCCAATTCAACAAACAAATGAGAACCAACAGTTGACCACCAAAGAATAGCAGCTTTTATATTGATTTGCTTCAAAGTACAGGCAGTGCAATGTCTCTTTCAAAAAATCAAAATCCGAGATAGATTCTGAGCCATAAGGTCTTGGTTTCCTTTTATAAAGGAAGCAACAAGATTCAGACCTTTCACATTCAAAATGGCTCTTTGTATTCCTAACCCTTGATATTACAATATTTGTCTTTTATAAGTCCAATTTAGATTTTCAAATATATTTGAATACATTTTGAAAACATGAAGAAAACATAAAGAGAAAAAAAGAGAGCGTTCAAGATGTGGTGGTTCTATTTAACACAATCATATGGCTCATTGCTCCTCTACTCCTGAATCTGTGCTACTGATGATTCATCTCTAAGATATTTCTGCTCCCATTTATATATTGTAAAATCACCAGGCCATTGGTAAGCCTGAATCTGAAGCAAGTTCTCCTGGTGATCTTTCCATCTTCTATCAAGCAAAGCTTTGACATCCATCACAAATTTTGCATACCCAACATCCAACGCAATTACTCAGTCCAATATCATGTTGAAACTAAGAATGCTAACTTCTCCATCCTTCTTCAAATAATCCATAACTTGGAATACTGTTTGGCTGAATTCCATCTTCCATGTGTTAAGACTTTTGATTTTCTCTTCTTTTGTCAATATGAAAGGAATAAATTTATGCTTGAACGTAGTAAAAGAATCAACCTTTTCTTGCATCTTCTCACTTTCCCCATTCACATACTAGTAGTCATCAATGATCATTTTGACTATTCTCTCCATGGGCTTCAAAGATGTAGGGGCATCAAGATTCCTTTGCACTACTAAGCACATCGTAACCAAATTGTGATGATAGGGTTGCCATTTTTTAAACAACAAATCCAAAATAGAAAAGTTTATCTTCAATTTCTCAATGGCCTGAGATAAAGAAGAGTAGCAATCATGCACACTCCTAAGCTTATCCACAACCAATTTTACTCTATTCTCCAAAATTTTCTCAAACATTTCAAAAACTTTCATCTTTGCCTCATTCTTTGTCATTTCATTTTGTTTATTCAAACTTTCAATTTCCTTTTCAAATCTCAATCTTGTTGCATTAAATTCTTTAGTAGACATTGTGACATCACTGGCTGTTTGTGGCATAGGGGGTTGATAGGGTACAATGGCTTGACCTTAAGAAGAATTCACAGCTTGCAATTGTTTCTTTAATTTCATATTTTCAAAATTTAATTTGTTTACTTCATCATTCATTACTTTTTGAGTTTTCTCATAATCTGTTAACCTTTGTTCTAACCTATTCACAACATCTTGAGTAAACATAGCAATATGAACATTGAGAGCAGCTACTTCTGTTGTTGATGTATCTTGTAAAGTCTTTACCACAGCTGTACCCCTCATTTCTTGAACAATATCAAGAAATCTTAGTTTGCTTGTATTCTTCTGAGTAGTCCAGATTGCAAGGGTCTCTGTCTTTGGATTAAAGCCACATCCACTTATGCCATCTTCATAATCAAATTTTGAAACAAGTTGTGGATCATCCTGACTTCTAACTTGGTCAAGCATAAATACCTTTTTCAATTCAAGGCTAGAGATGATGAGCATATTACTTTTCAACACCATTTGTCTTGCCTCCTCTGGTCTCACATCAATTTCATCTACTTTCAATTCTTTGAAAGTTTGTGTAATGATTTGATCATGCTGTGTTTCATCAGCACCCATTTTATTTATTGCAACTTTTTCATTATATTCTTTCATTTTCATTTTTAGCCAAAAACCTTAAACTATGGAGTTTTGATGAAGTCGTCATCTTCTATGAACCTCATGGATGCTATAATCCTTTCATCCTCCTCCAACTTTGGTTCAACTTGGGTTTGCTCACCCTTCCTAGCCTCAGGCTTATGTAAATCAGTGGGTTGACCAACTAATGGTTGATCAACCTCTTGCTCATCTCCCATGTGCCTCAAGATGTTAGCCACCTCATCAGTATCCCCCACCTCTTCAGTCATTTCATAGGGGACAAGTGGAGATACCTCTTCTATCCTCTGCTTCTTTGCTGGTGGTGATTCTGGGACTTGTGGATCTTGCATTGACATAACATCAGGAGTGCACTCATGAATCTGAATCCCTGTAGACCTTTTTCACTAGAAGTTTAGTAGCCTTAGCAGGCTGCTTTCAGATTTATCATAAATACTTTCAAAATTATCAATGATTGCATCAATTCTCTTCAGAGGGTCTTTTTCTTCAACAAAGAATACAAGAAATAGGGGATTCTACTTTTTCTTTTCATCTTCATTTTTTTTCAAGATATCCCATTTTCTCTTCCTACTATATACCTCATCAAATAGGACCTGATGGGATACAACCATTTTAGTCAGAATTGATTGTCTCACAAGATTCATATGACCCTCAGGGTCACAATTCCTCTCGATACCCAATTTCAAAGAATATTTCACCTTTAAAAAGGCTTGCAAATTTTCAAGAGTGTCAGAGCCAATAGACCAATCACCAAAAATTGTAGCATCAGGTAGAAATGTACCTTTCTTTTGTCTTTTCATTACCTCCTTTGCCATCCACATCATTTGCCACATAAACTCCATGAATACAATTATGTCTGATACAAATTTTGGCAATATGTGAGGTGGCTGGGGGCAACCATACACTCTAATTATAGTATGATCTGACATAAAAAACCAATCAGCAAAATTATGTTTGTGGCCCTGCTTTGGTCTGTGTGCAAGCAGCCTTAGCATTACCCTGACTTCCTTAGTCAACATAGGAAATAAGATACCAAGAGTATTCAATATCTTGACAACAAACAAATCATGAAATACAATGTAGTCACTATTCCGACAATAGGAATCCCACTTATAACACCAAAACTGAGTCGACAATCTTTGCCCTTTCTCATCAACCATACTCAGATCCATTTTGCTTGACCATCTTCCTCTGTTCTAATATAGAATCAAGTGACACAATAAAGAATAGAATTTGAAATCTAAGGGTTGCTTGTTCTCCTTCACACATAAGAATCCTTCATGCAATTTTTTCTCAATATGAGATGCAGAGTCGTATTCAGCATTCACCTTTGGATGCTGTATTTTCATAGCCATCATCATTAGGCTAGTTGGCATTCTTCCTTGTGCATCAATTCCCAAGACCTGGCACAGTGCAAAATAGGTTCTCTTGAAATATACAGCAAATTCTTCCACAGGGAAAGGCTCAATAGCATTTGATGGAATCTCAATTTTTCTGTTGTTGGCCCCCCTTCTCATATATATTGACAATTCATCTCTCCTAAGTGTTTTCCTCAGGCTTGTGTAATCTCATTCAAATCTCTACAAATCCACTTGAGTGAGAACTTGCTTGTTCAACATAAAATAGTCAACAATTGTATTCCTGTCTACTATCACCAATGGAAATCCATTTGGCATTCTGACTGTTTTAGTGGCAAGATGGTAAAATTGTCCTAGTGCTCTAATCAATTCCACATCCACAAATACAGCGGGCACCACCAACTTTACCAAATCTAATTTCCGTGGATTTCCCACTAGTCCCTTGCCATCCCTTTTTGCATAAAAATACCAAAACAAATCCCACCTGGAGATAGGGATTGTATCATCCCAACACCCTTTTGTTGCGTTTGTGAACAACTTCTTTGGACCCTTGTCTATGGACCGAGGCAATACTTCTAGCAGAGATTGTTGAAGTGGTCTTTTCTTGGGAACTACAGGCTCATCACCTTTACTAGCAGACTCAGACCTCTTGGGTGCCATGTTTAATGACTTGAATAGGCTAGGGTTTTTCAAAATTCAATTTACTGTACCAGAAACTAAAAAATAGAGTGAAAGAGAAAATGAACTTGACATGGCCAATTAATGTAGGTAGACATAGGAATAAAAGAATAGTATAATAGAAAAGCTTAGCCCCAACCTTTTTCTAAAAGAGAAATTTTATATTAACAAAAGATGTAATTACAAGAACCCCAGTAACTGAAAAATAAAGTGAAATATACACCAACTTCTAATTAGAGAGTGCATGAATGAACTTACCCAGTTAATTGCAGTTTGCAGAAAATACACTGAGCTGAGTTGCACCTTCTCCAAGTTACGTCTGAATTCTCAGAAATGAGCAAATGCCAAGAAATCTTCAAATCTTATTCAGCCAAGGAGTTCATCATATCACCATTACTCTGGTTCATGCCATGAGATCATGAAATCTTAGCATTCAATTCCTTTCTCAAGATTTGACAGCAATTCTTGATAATCGCAACCCCGCATTAAATGTGCTTTCCATTTATTTCTTTTACCGCATCGCCGCAAGGCTTGCCCAGACCAGCTGTGGGATAGCGAGGGCTTACAACCACTACACTTCTATTTCATCCTTTACCGCCAAACCACAAATGCTTAAATTGCCCCCTGCGGGACTACAGGAGATTATTACCTGATGTCTTTCTATTTACCGCCCACCCGCAAATGTTATGAATGCTCGTTGTGGGATAGCAATGGCTTACAACCTCTAAACTTCTATTTCATCATTTACCGCTAGACCACAAATGCTTAGATTGACCCCTGCGGGACCGTGGGAAATTATTACCACTACACTTCTGTTTACCACCCAACCGCAAATGTTATGAATCACCATCACGAGATGGCGGGATGAATACCCATTACATTTTCCTCTTGCCGCTCTACTGCAGGCCTTAGTTAAAACCCTTGTGGGGACACGTTAAGTGTTATTACTGCAATCCCGCTGTTTACTTTTCAAACCTCCATGGGACCGCAGGAAGAGACTAACACCGCTAGCCGCAAGCATGATATGAACACCTCCAAGCCACAAGTGTGATATGAACTGTCCATGGGGTAGCGGTAGCTTCTTCATATCAACCGCTTCCTACCGTGAAGCTGCAAACTATTCTTTTATGCTTTGCGAGAATGCGATATGTGCCATATTTCATTCCTCTTGTTCCCACATAACCGCAAAAGATAATCAATTAACCTGCAGGACCGGTAATAAACAAAAACACTCATATAGTAAAAAATAGTCAAGATTGTTTCACAATGGCCATGATATATATGTATTTATTTAGTTGTGGGGTAATGTTGGGGGTGAATGATTTAATTAAATAAATGTGGATTTATTTAATTAAGGATGAGACTTTAGAGGAAGGGTTAATATTTAATTAATGTCAGAAGAACAATTAGATTTATTAATTAAATAGCGTGACTTATTAAACTGATATTAGGAGGAATTATCAAAGTGGTTAATTAAATAAATGCAATTTATTTAATTAATATTGTAAGAGGAGATGTGGGATAGATCTGGTATGATGTTAGGCCATGGTAAGATTTAGGTGTCTACATTTCTAACAGTGCATTAGTTTTTGGGTCAATGAATAATGATCACAATTTATCTTTGGTAATTTTTTCCTTCACCATATCATGAGACAATTTTGAGGAACAAAATTGATGACAAATTTCTCTATGGGTTGCCCATGTATTTATTTTCCTCACTATTAAGATAGATTGAATTAGGAATATGAGAGCATCAAACAAGGATCAAATTAATGAGTGCAATCATGATTATGTTATTGGATTTCAAACTTTGTCAACAAAGATACACTATCAAATTCCTAATGATGAATTTGATACAGTGTCAAATTCTTAAGTCTAATGCACTTAAATATCGATCTCTGCATCCTTCAAAATTTCAACAGGAAAATTTAGTTTTCAAAAGGGTGAAAATAAGCAAGAAAATCAACAAAATGCTCACCATTTTGTTAATTTATAGTGAACTTCAGATGTTATTTCATCTAATTTGATCCCAAGGTGAGCTGAGGGACAATCCTATATTATCTATTAATGTAATAAGATCATAGAATACATAAAGGAAAATAGATATGTAAACGAAAACACATTCAAATATAGAAGGGTTCTAATTACATATATGTCACTTCTATTCAAAATGAACAAAGGAAATATACATAGAGGTAAGATGAAATTTTGTTATGTATACCTCGCTTTTACTCTACAAAATGTACAAAGTAGGTATTTGTTCAAGAATACCATAAGTTATTCTACATGTAGATGTTGACAAATATCCAACATATTGTATGGTGCATTTCTTATATGGATGGGATGAGAACAAATGTACTCAAACTTGTATGGTGCCAGCTAGTAGATCATTGTGGCATGTGGCATATGTGGACATCATGACCATGTGTTGTTAGACGCATACAGTGCCAATTATATGATCTTGTTTTGTAGTACAAATGTCATTAGGTGGCACACATGCATGGAAGCATAACATGTGATTGTTGATGTTCCATGTGTCTAACTAGCCACCAACATGTGTAGCTATGTGTATAGCCACACTATCTAGATCATCCTTGAAGATATGTAAACCCTAAATAATGCCCCTAATAACCCTAACCCCTAACCCCTAGCCCCTAAACCATAAACCCTATATAATGCCCCTAAGCCCTAACCCAACCCTAAACCCCTAAATCCTAAACTGCAAACCCCTAAACCCTAAACACTAAACCCAAGCAACCCTAAACCTCTATCTCCCTATAATCTCCCTATCTAGCCCTGTCTCTAGCATTCCTCTACCTCTCTATATCTCTCCCTATGTCTCTAGCCATGTCCCTCACTCTCTATATCTCCCTATTGGTCCTCTGATCTCTCTAAACACTAAACCCTAAACCTCTAAACATTAACCCCTAAACCATAAACCCTAAACCCGAAATTAATAACACCCCTAAACCCTAAACCCTAAACCCTAGTAGTAAACTCTAAACCCTAAACTTGAGAAATGCTAAACTCATAAATGCTAAATTAATAATGCCCCTAAACCCTGACCGCTAATCCCAAGAAACTCTTTGTCTCTATCTCTATCTCTCTCCCTGACCTATGTATTATCTACCAGCTCCTAGATAGTTAAATCCTTTTCCTAGCTTTCCTAGTTTTCCTTTTCCTTTCTAATTTCCCTTTAATTAGGTCCCACCAATTTTTCCCTATTTTACTATTTTCCACCTCTCCTCTCATCATTCTTCCCATCCAATGAACTTTAGTTTTATTAGCTTGTTTCCATTTCATCTTGCCAATTTATATCCTCATCCCTCTTTTCATGTCCTTAGAGCTAGTTTTCTTGTTTCCATTTGCTTTGTTCATGATAAGGGAGACGAATAGAGATAAAGACAGAGAGAGAGTAGAGAGAGTCCTATATGTTTTCTTGTTCACTAATTCCTTCATCAATAAGGAAGAGGGAGAATTAATAGAATGGAGAGATAGGAAGATATAGGAATGATAGAGGGAGAGAGGCAAGAGATAGAGACTAGATTATAGGGAGAGATAGCTAGGTAGAGAGAGATAGAGAGGAGACATATAGCTAGGGAGAGATAGTTAGAGGAGACAAAGGGGAGAGATAGGGAGATAGAGAGTGATCACTAGAGAGATGTCTAGAGAGATAGGGAGATAGAGGAATGATAGGGGAGAGAAAGGAAAGAGATAGGGAGAGATAGATAGGTAGAGAGAGACTAGAGGAGATAGAATGGGAGAGATAGAGGAGACAGAGCAAGAGATAGCTGGGAGATAGAGAGTGAGTGAGATGTCTAGAGAGATAGGGAGAGAGATTGAGAGGTAGAGGGATAAGGGAGAGATAGGGAGATAGAGGTTTAGGGTTGCTTAGATTTAGGGTTTAGGGGTTAGGGATTAGGGGCATTATTTAGGGTTGAGGGATTTAGAGAGAAAGAGAGAGAGACTTCTTTTCACATGCAACTGTAAACCCTAAATAATGCCCCTAAACCCTAAACCTGAGCAACCACCTAAACCTCTAAACCTTAAATAATGCCCCTAAACCCTAAACCCTAACCCCTAACCCCTAAAACATATATATACCCTAAATAATGCCCCTAACCCCTGCGCTAACCCATAAATCCTAAACGTACCCCAAACCCCTAAACCCTAAACACTAAACCCAAGAAACCCTAAACCTCTATCTCCCTATCTCTCTATCTCTCTCCCCGTGTCTCTGGCCATGTCCCTCACTCTCCATATATATCCCTATAATCTCTTTTGGCTATGCCTCTGGCCATGTACCTCACGATCTCTATTTCTCCCAGCTATTGGTCCTAATCTCTCTAAACACTAATTAACCCTAAACTGTAAACCCTAAATAATGCTCCTAAACCTTAACCCCTAAACCTTACACCTGAGAAACCCTAAACCCCTATCTCCCTATCTCTAATATTGTCCCTCTACCTCTCGATCCTTCTCCCTATCTCTCTGGATATCTCACTCACTCTAGTCTATCTCCCTATCTCTCCCCTATGTCTCCTATATCTCTCCCTATTTGTCTCTCTCTCTCTCTAGCTATCTCCAAACACAAAGCAACCCTAAACCCCAAACCCCTAAACCATAAATCTAAGCAACTCTAAACCTCTATCTCCCTATCTATCCCCTATGTCCCTATCTCTATCATCCCTCTACCTCTCAATCTCTCTCCCTATGTCCCTGACCATGTGCCTCACTCTCTATCTCCCTATCTCTCTCCATAGTCTCCTCTATATCTCCCTATCATTCCTCTCTCTCTATAAACCCTAAACCCTAAACATCTAAACCTAAACCCCTAACCCCTAAACAATAAACCTAAACCCTAACCCCTAACCCCTAAACCTGAGAAATCCTAAACCCCTAAACCTTAAACCTCTATCTCCCTATCTCTCCCCTCTCTCCCTATCGCCTTTGTCCCTCTACCTCTCAATCCCCCTCCCTATGTCTCTAGCCATGTCCCTCACTCTCCATCTCCCTATCTCTCCCCTCAGTCTCCTCTACATCTCCCTATTGGTCGTCTATCTCTCTCTAAATCCTAAACCCTAAACCTTTAAACCTTAACCCCTAATCCCAAAACCATAAACCCTAAACCCTCAATAATACTCCTAAACCCAAGTAACCGTAAATTAGGTGCTCAATTAGGTGCTAAAATAGGCGCGACATCAGGCGCTATATTTAGGCACTACATTAGGCACTACATAAGGCGCTAATAATGGCGTTCAATAGGCGCTAAATTAGGCATTAAATCTGATGTTAAATTAGGTGTAATAGTAGGAGCTAAATTAGGTGCTAATTGGCACCTAATTTAGCGTCAACTTGTTCTGGTTAGCGCAAAAAATGCCAAAAACAATGCCATCTCGATAAATAGTGCTGACTTTTTCAAAAAAATGGAGAAAAATACATTAAAATAGTGGGTGGAAGCAAAAAACGGAGCAAAAAAGGGAGCTAATCATAGGGATTTGTTGCAGTGAAGGTATAACTCCCTTCTTATGATAATTTGGAAAATTTTGTATTGCACTTTTGACCAGAAAGCGGGAAGGGCAGCTACATATAAATATAAAATTTAATTAAACCACAACATGTACTGTATTGCAGGTAGGAAATTTTATTCACATAAAAATTTAACTAATCTTCCTCCAAACATAAGGATGAAAGAAAACCAATGATCAATCCACTAAAATATCAATACCACCCTTTCATCAAATCCCAACATAAGAAAGGAGACACTCTAATGGCAATAATCTTATATAGAAGCAGGTTATCAATATTCCACATAGTGTAATGTAGAAATCAAGATTGAACACATCATCTATTCAACATATGAAAAATAAACAACAAATACCAAGAGAGACAATCAACTCACTACCAGTCCTCCACTGATATTTATAAATTCAATCAATCACATACAATGTCTCAAAATATCCCCCTTACTTCCCCAAAAGAAATATTTGTGATCTAGTTTTGAAAAGTAATTTTTGCCAAAAGATCCTTCTCTATTTTACTAATCCATTATATAGTAAAAGAGTGAACTAACTTTCCAGTATAACAGTTACACAACCAACAATACATAATAAAACAAAGTTCATGAGAAATATTAAATGAGAAGCAATCTCGAATAATAAAGAGTTTCAACATGACAAATCATAAAATCCAAAGAGCAGTTATGAAACTGCTTCATTGTCTTCACCCTTTATAGCATCAAACCCTTTTAGTTCACCTAGAGCCTTCTTATCTACTTCATCTTCGACCTTCTATGATGCATTCAACTTAGCATGCAAGACTTTGAATCTTCCTATGATTGAGAGAACATTTTTTAAATTGGGAATATTTGTGATTGCCAATCTTGCCCTCAACTTTTGTAATACACTACTAGCTTCCTCATACTTTCTTTCCATTTCCACAATGTCCTTGAAATTAAGCAAGTAGACACATTACTAAGGTGTTCTATGGGATTTCATGTAGCATCTTCCTTCATTTTCAACTCTTCAGTCAACAAATTCTTAAAATCTTGTTTGATAGCATCCAACTCCAACATGTTAGACTCAGTTTCATCATAAAGGTCAATTCCCAAAGTTCCACAAGAGCTTCTGAGGTCAAGAAAATAAGATTGGTTATTTTTGGCTAGGATTTTGAAGTCATTGATGCATTGTTTTCCCATATACAATTTCCAGTCTATACCTGCCAACCATCTTATTGATTTATTATCTTCTACTCTTTCAATGACTTTTTTAGTGAAAAGGATGCTAGAATCCAATTTGACCATGGCAGCGAGGTTGATCCTGACTACATTCAACATAGCTTCATATTTCTTGATTCTTTTCAGATCATCTAGAATTTTTGTTTTCTTATTAGAAATCTTACCAAAAAGAGTAAAGATATCATGAATGAAATGAAGGCCATCTAGTATCAACTTCTCAACCCACTCTTCCACTACACTCCTTAGATACTTATATTTGTTTATATGGTCAAATACTTCAGTAGCTACACCCTTAGGAACACCAGTGGTAGCATCTAATGGTTGGGAAGTGGTGTCAACAATGGATATAATAAATGAGGTCAAAATATCCACTTGATCCTCCAAGATCTCATTTTCCTTCTCCTTTTCCTCTAACTTGCTTGCCAAAATGTCAACTGATATCTTGGCATTATGAATATCATCTTGCATAGAAGGTGGCCTCATATCCATAGTACTCACCTGAAAGTCATCTATAGATATGTCTTTCATTTCTTTAACCACCATTGGCTCTACTATTTCCACATATCGATGCTTGGAGACTAGATCTACCATTAGTCTAAACATCCTTTTGGCCTTTTTTGGGGTAGACTCCAGTTTAAGTAGTCTTACCACTGCATCAAATTATGTGCCAATAATTTGAGAATACCTTCTTTTGTTTCCAACTTCTGTTTTCGACCAAGCTGGGGTGGTTGTCATAGATCAATCGCCTATATCTTTTTTAGGGACCTTATTTTCCTTAGGAGTACCATCCACTACTGTTTACTGCTGAAAAGGAGGGGGAGTTTGAAATGACCCATCCTAAGAGATGTGAGGAGGGGTTCCACTTTGCCTTGCATTTGATGTATCTTCCTCATCTTCCCCACTCTACAGTCCCTGTTGTGGTGCCCCTGGGGTCTTATCTGCCTGTGGATTAAGGCATTTTTTGACCTTTAGTTTCTTTTTGGCATTTGAACATTTTCTCCATCTAAATTCTTGGAACTTGTTTTCTTTTTGGGCTCGTCTGCCCCACTTTGTCCTACCATGGGAGGCTGTAGCATGGTATCTTGAACAAAAGAAGGATTACCGTGATCATGAGTGCTTATAGAAACCTATGGCATTTCCATAACTAGCTTCTTGTGGGGAAGAGAACCTGCACCACCACCACTCAACTTAGAATGTAGCCATCCTTGACTTCTATGCAATACAGAATAAGTTCTAGTCTTAAGATCAGTGATTTCATTTACACCCAATCAATATCAGGTAAAGGCTCTACATTCTCAGCAACAAAGGCAAGATCAACTATATCAGGAATTTCCCAACCAAGCCTATAAATTCTCATTTGGTTAAGGGTCGGTCTTGACCAATCTCTTCTTCTGAATTCGTATTCGTCAACACAGTCAACCTAGAAATCCTCTAAATGAGGTATATGCTTTTTGAACATAGGAAAATACAAATTCTTCTTAAAAAAATCATTACTATCAAAATTACTTCTGGATCCATAAGATTGAAAGTGAAAGTGAATTAACAATCTATCCACATTTTTGGCATCCTCTGGTTTTGAAGAAGTATAGTGAGTCAACTTAAGTGGAAATGGGTACCCTCTCTTCTTAGCATCATAATACCTTTTCCCTACCAAATAATCTTGTCTACATACTTTTAAAAATATTATATATAATCTGAAGCGTATCTTGGCAATTTGAGTGGGGGAAATTCAAAACCTCCAATTCAGATATAGGTAAATTTATCATATCGAATGAAATAACTGCCAAATCCCATTACCCAGTTGGCAACTTCGGTTGAGATTCTAACTTTAGGATTTTCCTAAATCCTTTTAACCACAAGCATTAAGAATGCATCATTCACCCTCCTATACACCTTATTTCCATTCTCCTCTTGTAGTTGAGGAAAATAATCATATACCTTTGTTTCTGGATTCATGGGACCTTCTACCTATAACCCTGGCCAATCTGACTGTATGGTAGCCAATAAATAAATCAAATATGAGCACATGTGAAATCTCTTCTTATTGTGAAAATTTACTAATTGATCATGCAGTTGGTCATTTATTAGCTGGGTCCAATCAATGTATTGTTTAGAATATATTGACACATCCAATTTTCAAACTCATCACAGTCTTTATTCCCCATCACTATGTGCAGTAGAGTAATAATGTCTAAAATTTAATCTTTGAAATGGACCCTAACCAAATTCTTAGGTAATTGGGAGCCTCCCTTTTTCTCCTTTTTCAACTAGGTGGTGGCAATTATATCTTTACATTTCTTCACTCCATCCAAGTAAAAATTTGTGGCTTTTTCCCATGTCACATTTGCATATTCTTCGTGGGCAGGTAAACCTAATCTATCGGCAATGGAGTCAACATTCAATTGTAGAATTGTTTGACCATTCTCAGTTCCTATTTCTCTGGTATCCACATTATACTTTTGAATGCAAGGCATTATCAAGTCTAGGCATTTTACCACCGGGGGAAACCTCCGGCATGTACCAATCCACTGTCAAAAGATTTCTAAGTGATGGGAGACCTGGGGTTAGCATTCATTCAAATCCAAAATTCATGAAGGTCGACATGTCCCAGGTTGGTATCTCTGACCCCCAATACTTTGTTGCTGATAATGAAAGAAATATCCAATCCCTTATATTATATTTCATCTTGATTGACCCGAGTAACCAGTGAGTAGGATTCTTAACTAGAGTGAGGCATTGCAGACTCAGGTTGAGTAAAGGGAAGCTATGCTTGATAATAGAGAAAACTAGGTTTTATAAGTCATGAACAATGGGAAAACCCAAAATACACCCCCCACACTCAGCTAGCTAGCAATAATCCTTTCAAATTGAAAAGAAGGTAACATAGACTTACCTTGATAGTGATGCTTTATGGGAAGAGGATGGTAAGCTAGCTACGGTTAACTCCTAGAAGCGCTTCTTCAAATAACAATAATGAATGACACTTATGAAGAGGCCTTTTACTTTATAAGATAATAAGGATAGGGTTAGGACATTTAATACCCCTTGCAATAAATGCCACCCCTAGGTCTACTAAAGCATTTTATCAAGAAATCACATTTTCTCCTTTATTGACAACTTTTGCTATTTCAGAACTCAATTATCGGCAACATCTCCATATCACAAACTTCTTTCTTAACTACTGTTGGTGAAAAGTAACTTTTATGAACCACCCACATAGCCAGTTATAAATATCCATTACTTATTGGTGAACTTTTTGTTTTTCAAACTTACTTTAAGTCTATGCCTCCCTTCAGTAAGTGAAAAATGACTTTTACGAACCTCCTGCATACCTCTATATCGGCAATTTCATCCTATCACAAACCAAGCTTTAGAAGGTGTCACTGTAGTTGACAAAATATGATATCCATGAACTTTATGGAGTTAGGCTATAATCTTGGAACATTCCTTCTTTATCGATGGGACATGTGGGAGGACAGTGACTATTGGCTTATCAGAGAACTAGGGAAAAACAAAACTTGAGAACTAAAACTCCACTTCATAAAAGACAAGGATAGCGATAAAAAGATGTGCCAAGATGATTTATCAAGAAATTGGTGAATTGAAGAAAAACATAACTTACGAACCAAAAATGAAAGTTCAAGAAAATGAAGAAAAGATGACTATAACAAAGTATAGCCATGAAGACTTGTCAGGAGAAATAGGAGTTTGAGAATTTAGAATTTTGCCAATAACTTCATAAACTTGATATTTTTTTGACAAGTTCACCGATTTAGACATTTCTCGACAAGGTAAGGCAGTTCGCCAAGTTTTGAAAAACTCAAGTTTGTTGACAAGGCATCATAGTGATAAGGTTCCAAAGTTTGGAAAAGAGAGGATTTGCCAATAAAGAAGGGAAGATGGAAGAAAACTTATAAACATGACCCAAAGACAAATGGGAAACAAAGACGAGTCAAAAATTTCAATTTTGGGGAAACTCCAACCATATATATTTTTTAAAATTTTGAATAAGTTAAGATATTTATTTTCATTTTCTTTGAACAGTGTCCTCATATTCTTCAATCATATATGTATTAATTTTTATTTATAACTTTTGATCCACTTATCAAAATTTAAAAAAATTATATAGGATTGTCTTATGCTTCATTCTTTATACAATCGAAAAAAAATACATTTTCAATTATATTTGTGCAAGTTATGTGATGTGCACGCTCAGTGATGCAGTTTTTAGGATGCATCCACTTTGAAAATCACAAAAAAAATATTCAATAAAAAATTACAAAAAATACACAACTTCTAGTACTCACTCTTAAATACATTTCTGCCAATCAGTTTTTAAAAATACTAAATGCAAAAAAAAAAATAGGGGGGCGCACACTAGACACTATGTTATATTTTAGTAAAAAAATAGGAACACTTTTGTGTGCGTGCAACATTTCACCCTCTTAATCTTAACTATTTTTAAAACCTTAGTAGTTTAGAAACTAGATTCAGAGCACTACAATTCTTGTTCTTTCCATATCTTCAAATTTTGAGTGCATGCATCTCAAATTACTCATCCAAGTTTAGGTTTAGCTGATTTTAGGAAAAAAGTGGCCACTTTTGACCCCCTTTTTGTATACCATTTCCATGCACTTGGGCCTTTTATATAAATTGGGTTTAACTAACAAAATTATTGTGGAGGCTTCTGCATGAATTAGGTCTAATGAGATAGAAAGCAATCCATAATTAGCTAAATAATTCATTTAATTTAGGAAAGAAATACTAGTGAATCAATTTTAAAGATTAAACATAAAACTATTTTCAAAAGCAAATTAATAAGCTAGAAAAATTTGCCACACCAATGAAATTACAAAGCATAATCAAACAAATCACTTGGATATTCCTATTGCATAGATTGAGGAGGGAACATGACAAAGATATGACCCAACTTCACTGTGTGTATACAACTGTAGATGAGCTTTGGAATAGGGAATAGAAATCCATCAGAAAATAAGGCAAACTAGATTTTTGGCTAATGATGAAGTGCAAAATGCTCTAATAGATATGCATGCCTATTGGTAAACAGATTTAAACTATAATATATGAATTATTATATTGAATCTTTTCCTAGAAAACATATAGTGGAAATACGTACCAACAGTTGGTAAAGTTGTAGTTTTTCTATTGTTGGGTGAATATTTTGTCGTTAACTCGCTAACGACAAAATGGGTATATCAGCCACAGCTATGATGAGACAAAGTCTCTCCTCTCAGCAAGGGGAGGTTCCCTCTAATTACTTAACTTTTGCAAATCAAACAACTTATCAAATTTATGTACACTAAAAACTATGTTTGTAGTGGTTCCATCTCATCTCATTCTTTTTTTTTAGAATAGATGTTTATATTTCAAACTCTTGATATAAGACTTGTAAATTATCACAAAATCACAGAAACTCAAAGTTTTCTGTTACCTCACTTACTACTTGTAAATGGAACTATTTGAAGTAGAATGCAGCCCAAAGTCTTCACTCCTCTTCAAGATGATAAAAGTAAATCGAATATAACAACTTGCAGCACAAAGTCTCCAAACTATTGTATTCTCACAAACATGAACATATAACCCACAACCGATTTGATAACACAAAGTTTATCAGAATCAAATTAAGAGTGCTCTTCAATCACTTGTAACAAACTCCACACTTCAATTATTATCAAATAAGATTATGATAGCAAGACATAAGAACAAAACTATCACAACACAAATAATCCCAAGACAAAGATTGGAATTGAACTCGCTTTCTTGTATTGATAAATATTTGAATATTGATTTTCACAAAAAGCACAAAGTCTTGATTTGCTTCTCAATTCGCCAGAGTTTTCTTGCAATAGACAAAAGATAGATATTTACAAAAGAGGCCCCCTTTATTTATAGGGAAAGGCCTTGAGAAAATTTAGGAAAAAACTAACTACTTTGACTTATTCAAAAATAGGAGTCCTTATTGACTTGGGACTTCCTATATTTTTACATGTAATTACATATTAAAAATGTACATGTAAAACTGTCCAAAATTGTTTTGAAAGTACATTTGAAAATCAGAAAATAAACTGAGGGAAAAAACAACTGCTTCAATTTGTATCTCCACTTTTTCTCATGTGGTGATCATACATAGTGAAGGCCGCTTGCATTTCAATGCTATCTGGGTTAAATGCGTTCTTGAAGATCATCCTGGCCCTCACTATGGCATCCCTCACTGTAGTGATTGATTTGGCATGATTAGTTAACCTGGTTTTCATATTGTCCAAGGTTAACTGGTTGTCTAAAATGTTGTCCACTGAAGTTATTGAAAATGCTTTATCTTCAAATTCTTTCTGGAACATGTCTTCAAATTCTTGAACCATTTCTTCTGCAGAAAGAAATTGGTTATCCTGTGACACCAACTTACAAGGTAACTCCTCCAACTTATGCAAAAGATTAACATCATTTTCTTCACTGATTTCCTTAGCAGCTTCAAGATCCTTGATCAAATTTCTTAGCATATTGCTCCTGTACATCAGAGCTTCCTTTGTTTCTATATATGAATCCCTATTGGAAATAGCGCCAATGGATATTAGGGTACTTATTTTTAGCTTCCTCATTTCCACCCATTTATCATGAGTATCCTCTGTGCACTCAATATCTTGAGAGATAGCATCAATGAGATCATTAAGTTCCGCCCTTACTTTCCTCATTTTATCCGTCTTCTCAAATACATCCGTGAGCAAAGAGATTCCTTGTGCTCGCATTATGTCTAAGTACTCTTCAAGTACTTTTCCTCTGAGGTGAGTCTTTTCTGCTTTCAGAATGACGGGGTCTTCTACAGAAACGGCTTCTGGAGTAACTACCTCTAAGTTCAAAGTGATCTTTCTTACCACTGCAGTCAGCTGTTCTACCTTTGCCTTGTAATAATCTTTCATTTCTTTTTCCCTGTCGAACTTCTGGATTAGGATGTCCATGGCTGACTGCATATCATTTTTAGCGCTTTCATGGGTGATTTTGCCCAATTCAACCCTAGAAATAGAATAGTCATTCATATCAAAATTTTCAACAGTTGCATCCTGTGGAGGTTTTGCTATCTCCAGAAATTTATGTCCCTTATCTTCAAGTACCCTGGAAAGGATCTTTGGTTTCTTCGGGGCCTTAGGCTTTGCAAGTACCAACTTAGTGAAATCAAAATCATCTGGAGAGATGACTTGCTTTTTCCTCTTTGGCGTGTAAGCTGATAACCAAGGTGGAAGCAGAGAAGTATTCACATTGGGATCCATTCCTACCGTTGGTGTTCCCGGAACTGTGCTTGTACTGGTGGTAGAAACAATAGGCGGGGTGTTAGTAAAAACCGCACCTGTTACATTTGCATTTGAAACTTGCTCAGTATTCATCACAAAATGATCAAACATGGACGTATCCCCAATATCAAAAGACAAAGAAGACAAACTAGGAATTGACTCAGAAGAACGGAGAACATTTTCAAAAGTGTTTTGGGGATTATCAAAAATTATTTTAGGAGGAGAGGGGGATTCAGAGGAAGGAATGTTAATAGGGGAAACAGACACAGGGGCTGCAACAGGTGTATTGTCCTGTGGAGACAAAGCCTCCTCATCTTGTTGATCTAAATTCCTGTCTTTAACATCCATCTCTTCTGTAGCTGGCTCTTCAGTCGTTGGCTCCTCGACCTCCATATCTTTCGTTTCAGGTTCTTCCTCAACAACTTTTGCTTTCTTCGTTACAAATCTGATTTTAGGCTTGTGTGTTTTAGAGGATGATGGAACATCACTCTTGTTCTTCGTTCTATTTTTTGCCTTTTTACCAGTCTGCTCTTGAATTTCAGTTTCTGAACCAGTGAGGAATTCTTTCAGCGTAATTCCTTTATCCGCCAGCCAGTTATTGGTGTTAGCCAATATAGGCTCAAATCCCTTCCTTAGTGAAGTCGACTCCTTTTGAGACCATTGGATTGGAGGGAGAGGAGTACTAGCTATCTGTTCTGCATCGTACCTGGCATCAACCAATTCCCCATCATCCACAAGAGCTTCTGGAATATCAGCAAGTCCCAGACATTCAATTTGTTCTAGAGACAGCCTGCTATAGTCCAGTTTCCTGATATCTTCCTCTGTTCTCAAGTCTATCCAGACATCTTCCACCATGGGTTCATGAAACTGAGTTTTCCTCTTGATTTTATCCTTTATGCCCTGGTAGTCAAATTTTGGTCTCCTCTTGAATTGCTTCATGGTGACCAACTGCATTTCTGTCTCCATGGCCCTTGCCTTTGCGACAGTCAACACTGAATATCTGCCGATTTCCACTGGAAATCTGAAACCAGGCTTCTTGAGTTCCATTTGTTTGTTATGCACGACAATCATTTGTCTGCACAACTCCATCAAGACCAATCTATCTGAAGGAAACCTAGGAAGCATATAAGGGTAGCCTTGGAAAAAGCCAACCCTCAAGTATGAGAAAGATGGAAATTGCAAAAACATACAACCAAAGTTATTAACCATTGTCCATGCCTCGTCTGAAATTCTTCTCTGCTCCAGTTGGGGATAAAAAAGACACAAGAATACAGCAAAGAACGCATCATTCACCCTCCTGAAATGGCGAATTGAACCTTTCAATGTCAGCTGAGAATAATATTGGTATACTGGGACTACTCTCCTATCCCCTTCTGATGATAATCCCAGAAAAATCCTCATGGAGGCTGCAATGTATACCAGATAGGAAGTCATGAAGAACTTGGAGGTAGTTGATACCTTAGTCAGTTGGTCATGCAAAGCGTTACTGATTTGTTCTCCCCAGAAAATAACTTGCTTGCCCTGGAGTATGACCTTAATGAAAGGATACATCCATTCATGAAACTATGAAGAGGAGGACAAACCTCTTATCCTACTGAGGAGGGTAATCAAGTCACCAACTTCTTCTGCAAAATCACTTCGAGGAAAACTACGTGGCCATCTTGACAAACTTGACCTCGTAGTCTTCAACCATTTGTTATTGATCACTTTCTTCGCTTTTTCTGGATTCTTGTCATATTCCTTCTGAGCTTCAACAAAGTCAAGCTTCAATACCTCTGTCGCAGGAGGACACATGAACACCTTGTGAATGAACTCAGGATCCAACCTGATTATTACATTACCACTGGCGTCCACCACGGCTCTAATATCTTTGTTATAGAAATGGGCACACTGAAGAACAAATTCTGTATTGTGAGCCGCCACTGGGAAGGATGATACCAGATGAATATTACTCTCCACTATCTTCTTCATCATAGCACTGGGGTTGCTTGACTTGGTTCTCTCTACAAACTCAGCCATATCAACATGGCCAATCTCTGTATCTCTAATGTCTTCAACATTGGAATGGACTGAGTTGATTGGGAAAACACCTTGATATTTGTACTTCATTGCTTTTGACTTCTTCAGGGACAAGTCAGTCATTTGGATGAACTTTCACCGAGAAGAAGTCTGATGTTGAACGAAGCTCCGTAGAAGAAACTGCAACAAAAGTCATGATCATGCAATTAGGGAAAATATGGGCAATCTGGGAAAATTGCATGTTGATGATCACGACTATGGGAATGCGCTTGAAAAAGGGCTATAGTGCGAGCTGGCCAAAAATTAGAGGAGAAGCAGGCTCAGGAAATCAAAATTGGAAATTTTCCAGAGTTAGAAAAATTTGGGACATTTTTGCATGGGCGGAAAAATTTGCTGCCCTTGCATATGAGGGTTTTGCATTATTTGCATTGGTGGCAAATTTTGCCGCCACTGCATGTTGATAAAGACTTTGAGTTGGTAAAAGCGGCAGATTTCACTGCTGATGCAGGTAAGAAGAAGAACAAAGGTTTATGTCGGAGCGGCAGAATTAGCCAACACTGCACTTCAGGTTTTGATGTTTAGTCAGCAAATTTCACCGACATCCCATGAGGGTTACTGATACCTATCTGAGCGGTAGATTTCACCGATCTTGCATTTGATACGAATGATGAGGTTCCAGCGGCAAAGTTTGCCGATGTTGCATTTGAGGGTTTTTTTACAGGTTTAAGGGCCGGGAGTTTCGTGTTGAACACTCAGTAGTGGTCATAGGGTGTCCAGGTGGGATCAACAAATTCCGCCGAGGTTACATAACAGTGTGTAGCGAGGGTTGGGGATCTAGGCGGTAGAAACCTAGAGATTTTTGGGGCAAAACCTAGGGCACCTCTAGTGCGAAAACAAATTACAAAAACAACAAAACAAAAACAAAAGACGAGAACGTAATGAATCCAAAACAAAAATCTAAATGATACACATCATAGTCAATGAGGAAGGAGAACGGAAAACAAAAGAGAATCACTTACCCGTCTAAAACCTGAAACCCTATGTTTGATGGTGATGGATGTTGATCGATCTCTTCGACGGCACGATCAAGCAGTGTTAGGAGAGGTCTGGAGGATAGCTCGGGAGAAAGAATGAAATGGTAAAATAAGCCATCGAAAGACATTAAATAACACGAACACAAATGCTCAGCGAGTGGCATGAGTGGCCATTAATGGCACTGCGTGACCAAGATTCCAAAGATCTCGTTCAAGCGGAGATTTCGGCGACAAGTGCACAAATCAAAAAAGAAGTAACGAAGGCGTAATTTGCCAACCATACACAAAGGAAGAAAAACACGTAAAGGCGGCAAAAATCGCCGACTTCACACGTTAGACCAAAAAATGCATGTAGTGGTGGCAAAATTTGCCGCCTCTACATGCAAAATGAAAAGTATATGCAAAAGCGGCAAAAAACACCGCTATTGCATATGTAAGAAAAACAAGTCATAAAGAGATATGCAGGAGCGGCAAAATTTACTGCTCTTGCATATCAAGACTTCAATTTTACTAACTCTTAAAAATGACCAATATCGACATTTTAACCAACTTACAACTTGAACGATCCTTGCGCATATCGAGAAACCTATTCAAAGGGATGTCATAAACCAGTCTAAAATGTCAAATGACTTTGCACGAGATCAAGAGAATCTTGTCTCGGTCCGTGAGCTTAGAGTGTAGATTCACGAAACGGACAAGTTTCGTGGGTGTTGTCTACAAAAACGAGCGTAGCTGATTTTGAGAACAACATCTATCAACCTACCTCTGTGTGTAGAGGGGCAACTCCCTCATTTGATAAATTATAGATTTTTATGATATTTAAGAAAGAAATGAAATTAAAGAAAGGTTGGAAGGTTAATGCAATGGGCTTACGAACATTGACTCAACCCACATGTATAAAGTTTGACAATCCCACCAAGATAATATAAGAACACTTCTTAAACTACTAAAGTGAGCATACAAACAGGTTTCACATAGTGTTAAAAAGAAGAAATGATTTGGGAGATATCCAACATACATTGAAATATTATCTAGTAACCAATTCCTCCAAGACTAGTTGTTATTCCACATTGCAGATGCAAGATAATGTAAAGAAAACATCACCCATCAACATAGGAAGAATGAATAATGTTAAAAAGATATTTGAGATCACACAATCCAAAATGTCTCTTATTTCTTCACACTGAGTTGTACAACTCTACTTCTCATAACACCATTTCAAATGTGAAAGCCAAAAAGTCCCTTTTTACAAACACCAAGTCTTGTATATATAGACTTGTCTTTAGTAATCAACTTTGTAACTACCTCATCACTACTTCTCCTAACTACCCAAAAATATTTTATGAAAATAAAAGCACACTTTAATTAATTTTTATATGGACTTTTCAAAAGTTCCCAAAATAAAGTGCGCTTTACAACTTAATTACAAAAGAGTGACATAAAGTCACTTTCATAGAAAGAGAACTAAAACCTATAATCTTGCAAACTTTGAAAAGTGGACCAATATGATTGATCTCACAAGAAACCATCAGATTTTATCTTCGCCACCTCTAGTACCATCTGAAGATGTTTCTGTTACTACAAATTGCTGTGAAGGAAGGGATGACTTTGTTTTGTATGCTCCGAACACCCTGACTGCTGAAGCTATAAGTTTATTTTTCAGAACAAACACTCGTATCATACGAAGCCTCCATTCTGATTGATCTTTATGAAAATTACTCAAATTATGATGATAATTTTATATATGATCAATGCTAGAATTGACAGCAACAAAGATGAGATTCAATTTATCCATAAGTCCTTCATTGAAAACCTATTTATTGAACAACTCTGTATTAATCATGTTTTCAAAGTTTTTTTTAATAGCTTGAGCTTCCAAAACTGGAGATTTATCTTTATACATCACATCAAAATTGATTGCTAATAAATCAGTGTGAATCTTCATCTTCACCTGTTCACAAGTTTCTAGTGAGCAGTCAAAACTTGTCTTATATTTAACAATTTCTATTCAACTAAACAAAGCCAAGAGCTGGATTGATTTTCTTCAATGTTTGAAAAGACTTTTTCAGCAAATAATATCTCATTATCAGTTTTGATCATCTCACTAAGGTCCTTGGATATTCCTTGCCACAATAATTGTTCCTTTCAAATGCTTCTTATTTCTTTATCAACCTCTTCCCTCTTTGTTTCTGCTTCGTCATATAGACTCTTTGCTTGCTCGATGAAACTGAATGCCTTTAATTTCATACATTCAACCCATTTTTTAGTCATTTTTCCATACAACTGATATTTGCTGACACTTTCAATAATCTCTTTTTCAACATTATTTTCAAGAGAGAAATTAGTGGGGGTAGAGGAAGTATCAAGAGGCAAAGCAGATGTATCTATGATGGTTTTGAGATAGGATGTCAAACCTTGTACCTGATTCTTTAGTTGATCTTTCGTGTGCCTTTCTTTCTCTATTCTTTTTATTAACTTGGCAGCTAATATTTGAAAATTTTGCATGTCACCCTCATATGTAGATGGACCAATATCTATCTTAGTGATGTTAAAATCACTTTTTGTAGCCTCATTCAAATTCTTTTCTGAAACAAGTTGTACAACCTCGACATAGACATTTCCTAATGAAGAATCCACTGCCATCCTTGATGTAATCTTGATCTTTTTAGATTTGGGAGACCTTTGTAGCAAATTGGAGACTGTATCAAAATTAGGCATGATTAATTAAGCGTTGTTTCTTTTTCTTGACAAACTTTGTTGCAACACGGAAGAAGAAGGATTATGTGAGGACTCCGGTATATTTGTAGAAAGAGGTACTACATTTGAGGGAAAAACATGCTCGCTGAATATGTTCATAGGTGACAGAAGTGTAGTTTGTAATGCATGAGGGGAATGAGGTGTTTCATGAGAAGGAGAAACAACAAGAAGTAAAGGAGAGATATTTAAATGCTCATCATTTTGATGGAGGATTTTAGGACTTGTGGACTTGTTTTCCTCAACTACTTCCTGTATGGGAGGCAATGCATTATCCTTTATTTTTGTTTTCCCCTTTTTCTATTTTTCATCATTTTCACAAATGCTCACTCTTTATTCTTGATGGATCTTCTCCGTCATCTCCTCCTTGAGTACTCTTATGTGAACCAATGCTTAAATATGGAGAATGAGAACGAAAAGAAGAAGAAGAAGAATTTGAATGTTTATCTTTTCTACTTGATGATAAAGCATTATTATTGGTTGGTTTAGTAGCTGTTGCCTCAATACTATTTTTCTTTACCCAATCTTTAGTCTTTTGAATGAGATGAGCAGTTCTTATACCCAAATCTTTGATCTCCTCATTAGCCCAATTGATGGGTGGTAATGGTTGTGTTTCAATTTTATCAAATACACAGGGTCAATGAATTCTGAACCATCTTCCTCAATTCCATCTATATTGCAAACTAGCTTGAATTCTCTGATCTATTCAATGGTCATCCTCATCCAATCTCGTTTAAGCACCTCATAATCATTTTCACAATCTTCCCAAAAGTCTTCAAGTTCTGGAAAATGACAGTAACCTGCACCAAGTCGTAGATTGTCCCTGACATGTCCTTCGCTATCAAAAGGGAATCTCATAGTATAGGCATACAAGCTGATTTTTATCAGAGATCTCTCTATGTTTTGAGCATTTGCAGAAGATTTGTAGTTGTAATGACTAAGGCCAATGGGAAATGGAACTCTAGGTTTTCCCTTATCTTTGCATTTCTTATTAAGTGAACCAATTTGCCTGCATAGTTCTATCAATACCATTTTGTCATCTACATATCTAGGCAACTTATATGGGTATCCATCAAACCTGCCAACTTGTATATTGGATGAAGTAGATCCCATATATTTTGATTAGATTGACAACTTCTGGTGATATCCGAAGTGCAATATTACCTTGAAGTTCTCTTACTGTCAGCATTGTGAAAGCATCATTTACCCTATGGTAGTGCTTGTAACTTTGTTCCAACTGTAACTAAGGGTAATAATCATAGATCTGTGTCATGTTATCATAAGTTCCTTTGGTAGTGAGACTTGGCCATGATTTTACGCATGCAATTGCATAAAATAAGTAAGAAGACATGTAGAAATGTTCATTCAATTCAAAATTGGTCAACTGATAATGCAAATTGTCACTAATAATGCTGCCCCAGTCAATAAACTGATTTCTTGCACATATAACATTTATAAAAAGAAACATCCACATTTCAAAATCAACTGCTTTTTCATCTCCCATCACTCTATGAAGTAGAACAATCATATTGGAAATATCCTCTATGAAGCATGATCTGCGAAGGACTTTAAGTAACTGGGATTTCCCTCCTTTTGGTGTATGTAGCCAGTGTTTTACTATAGTGTTGAGACATTGATGTTTCCTTTCATTGAAATATTGATGTGCAAGTCTTTTGTCTATGTTCACAAACTAATCTCTGACAGGTAGCCTGAAAGTAATCCCAATTGAAACACTGTCTAACCTAACAATTAGCTTGCCATCAACAGTTCTGACATCTCTAGTTTCCGGATTGTAGCGATTCATACATTCTAAAATTAGATCTATGCATTGGACTGCTACTGGGAAACTGGCTGCATGGGCTAATCAACTGTCAAACAACTTCTGAGCCATTGGTGATCTTTTCCCTTGTTCCATCGTTCTCTAGAAATCTACCAAACTGATATGTCCCAAAGAAGTATCTGATATTTCTGGAAGTGAAGATTCAAGAACTGAGAGGAACTCAAACCCTTGATATTTATATTTCATGATTAAATATTTGCAACAAGTCATGAAATGTGCATGTATTTATTCTATTTCAGAGTTTGCTGCAGTGTTTCATGAGGTTTGTTTGACAATTTTGAATTTGTTGTTTATATGCATGCAACGGATTTGGAGAGGAGAATTGAAAAACACTTTATTCAAACAAAAAGGCAACAGGTATTCATACCCGGGCATCTGCATGTGATAAGTGTCCCTAGAGCATGAAATTTCTTTAAGGTTGTTTATAAACAGTTTGTGTGTCTGGTCTCCGCCTTCCACAATTGGCATACATGCTATATCAAAATAGCCATCACTACTTTTCATGAAATTGTATTTGTCTGCAACATTTAATCAAATAGTTCACAGGCCTTCTATATGCTTCCATAAAAATCTATCTGATAATAATTTGATTCCATAGCTGACTATGCGTTCTGGAAATTAACTTTGCACCTGTGGATTCAATATACTTGAAGTCTTTGAAAATTATTTTCAACAAATCCAATTTAGCATAATACTGTGACCATGGCAAGTTCATAAGATGATATTTCTACCACGGGCACAATGTCTACACTTATGTATTTTTGCATTCATACCATCAGGTTACTTGCAACTACATTGTTTGACAAGAATTTCCATTCATTAGTCTGAGAGGATGTTGGCAAACATCGGGGAGTTTAGTTTTACATTTGCAGAAAAATGAATCTAAAATATGCATATGTTACAATCTTTCCATGCTTGAATGGTTTTTATCTTGTGTGTAGCTTTTGGTGCAGGTTAACAACCAATTTGTATTCTTTTTGAAAGTTATCTCAGTAAACCATTTGCATGCACCATATCCCAATTCTAGAATTTGTGAGAAGGCTGCTACTACCAGATGACGTCGATAATTGTGAAACAACTTCTGTCCATTGTTTATGCTTCGAAAGATGCTGGCAAAGGTTGAGCATTTTGGTTTTATTGCTTCTGTAGACACCCAAAATTGTCCCAACTTTATCCATGTCTTGCAACACCTTGTTAAAACATTATCCTAGACATCATGTAGCATTTTGTCCTAAATCCCACTCTTAATCCCATTTATCCATTAGCCAATTAATTAAATAAATTTTATTTATTTAATTAATTTCCACATCATATCCTAATCCCATTATCCACTTAATTAAATAAATTTTATTTATTTAATTAATATCCAACTCATATCCCAACTAATTCAAATATTTTATTTGAATTAAGTTCTCATATAAGCCGACTTTCCAATTAATTAAATAAATTTTATTTATTTAATTAATTTATTTTATCATTTAGCCGACATGTGTGCCTCTTTCATTTAAAAAAGATAAGTGGTACTACAACCTTTTATTTAATATATTTTATATGTAGTACTTTTTATGTACACAAGCACACATGAGCCCTATTCTCCTTGGCACTTGTCAAATGACTACAACTCCCTTGAAGAGTGGGAATAACTAATCAATCCTAGCCGTCCACATCAATCATTTAGCTTTTTAATCTCAGCCGTCCATTGGAACCAAGCCTTTTCTATAAATCAAACCCTTCACAAGCCATTAGCATGCATTGAGCTTCAAGTAACATTATTCTGCCAAATTATCTAAAGCATGCATTGAGCCTCAAGTGCCCTTATCCTCATATCATCTTCATCTTAATGTTATGCTACAGAAATGAGCACCCTGTTAGCGCCTGAATTGACTGGTAGTTTTTTGAGCAATTTTCATGCAGGCGCTCTCCCTAAGTATCCAAAAAATGTTCTAAGTGTTGGACCTCCTCAGCAGTTTTCAGCTACATCATCATATTTTCTTGAGGAGGAGGTCATCATCATCATGTTTGTTTCGATGAAGGTCAGCATCATCATGTTCTCCGTCGACTGGTTTCTCATCATCATATTGAAATATCGGGTGATGTTTGGTTTTTATCCTGATGATGCTGATGAGCTACAGTGCGCCCTGATCTGCTTGCGAGGGTGATTTCTCAACTCTCCGGTGATCTTCCATTTATCACCTTGCCCAGACATGATGATGATGTTGCCCCGTTATTCTGAAGGGGTTATTCTTTGAGTTGTTTCGACCTGACTTGTTCTTTCTTAAGGGTCGTCATCATCATCATATTTCCAGTTATCACCGTGTTGCTTGCGGGGGTCATCATATTTTCTGCCTTCATGATATTTCGCCCGGGGTGATATTTCTATCATCGGGTGATCTTGGTTATGATCATCCTGATGATGTTGTTGAAGAGTTCTAGGTGCGACCCGATATTCACTGGGGTCATCATATTTTGAACGTCAGGATGATCTTAGTCAATATCATCCTGATGATGTTGTATCACTTCTTGTTCGATTGTTTTGTCATCCTGATGATGCTGACGTCATCCTTATATCAGGGTGATATCTTTCTTTCTGCCTATCTGCATCATGATATTTCCGAAGGAGGGGGTGATATTTTCATATCACTCGAGTCTGTTTGTTCCAGCATCATGATGATGCTGATATCAAGGAGATATCCGCCTGTCGGCTTCATGCATTATCTAGTGGGGGGTGATCTTTTCAAGCATCATCATATTCATCAATCGCCCCGATCTTATAGTGGAGCTACAGTGCAACCTGATATTTGCACATCAGGATGATATTTCCAAATATCCGGTTGTCTTCCGAATATCATCCTGATGTCGATATGATGATGACGTCATCGAGGTCCAGGGGGGGTCATATTTCTAACACTGATCATCTTGAGGAGATCTCCCGATATTTGCAAACATGATGATGACGTCATCCGGATATGAGGAGGTGCGCAGTAGGCGGATATGATGATGACGTCAGCAGGATATGATGATGATGTCATCAGGATGTTCATCGGCCAGACTATTGGTATAAGCTCAGCAGGAGGATGTTCCTCCGATGGATCCGGTTGTGCGGGTGAAGGCGAATATCATGCAGTTGTATTGCGATATGATGTTGACGTCAGGGTGATATTTCGAGCAACAGGATATCATGCTGCTGGAGGATGATGATGATGAAGTCTTATACTAGTGTCGTCAGGAGCAAAAGCACCGACATCATATATGCTCATGACCTAGTATATAAAGTGTCAAAGAGGTCATCGCGGGGTGCATGTGGGATAATGTTATCCTGCATATTTGAAATATCATGATGATGAATATCGGCGGGAAGTGGTTGCGATTAACTGTCTAATGTTCTTCCCGAGGCCGCGGGTTGGTGCGCCATCAATGGCGATTGTTGCAGAGGTATGGGCGATGGCGTGGACGGATCTAGTACCCAGTTGAAGATCTGGATCCCTAGGCGGTGGCGCAGGGCTCGAAAAATCTTCCTGTCTCCTCCCTTACCTGCTGCATTAATGTTTTAGTGCCATTTCTATGATACTGTATATCTGGCGAGATTTTTGGTCAACCTGGTAGTTAATGCTGAATACACCCTCCTGCTATATAATGCAGACGGTGTTGTTCATTCAAGGTTGTTGAAAGTTGTGGATCTTTGGCTCTGTAATCCATAACCAGCTGATCTGGTTGCTCTGTACAGTGTATCTTGTGAGTTTATGTATCTCCTGTTGTATGACTTGGCATGAATCCACTGATTTCATGGTTGATCTTATATGAGTAATGCTATCTTAGCATGTGTTGTGTTAATTCTGTCTCCAGTATTGCATGTATTCTTCTTCTGGATCTGGATATTTGTGTAATGTTTAGATTCTAGAGCATAGAATTCCTATGTTGAATGTCTGATCTTTTAACCTCTGCTCAAGGGGCAGATTAAACTATTTTCAGGTTGAACATTGGGAAGGGTATACTGCAGTAGGGATGCCATAAGTAGAGATAACTTAACACTCTTCATTGGGAGATATCTGTAAGGCAGATATCATGTGTGTCCCCCTGAAATCCAGTTTTAGCTATTTATGCTGATCATTCACAGGTGTATGTCTACCGACTCCAAGCCCTGGATAGGCACCAATCATGCTGTGTTCTTGTGTTATACACCATGTCCAGCTTTGCATCCAAAATTCAAACTAAAACATTTCATACTTCCACCTGTTAGTTGTAGGAGTAGGATTAGGAACCCCCTGCATGCTCTCATACCCAACCAGACATCATGTCCAAGAATGTTGCCAGCCTTGTGATCTATCATGCAGATCTTGGTCCATACATGAGAGTATTCTGCCTGTTGTTGTCAAGTTAGATCCTTCTATCTTTGAGCTAGTCAAGGTTACATCTTGAGTTATAGGGATACCCCCCTTGGTGCGGCAGAACCAGAAGTGAAGGGGAGGAGCTCACGCAACCTCCTGTATTCAGTTGGCCTGAATCTGCCTGTGCATTAGAAGTGGCAAACCCTAATGCTGATTCAAAGAATGTCAACACACCCAACATTCTTCCAACAATAATCCTTCAAAATCTTGCATGCTCATGCGAGGTGGAGAAGAGCAATGGAGATAAATCGAGCATAGCATGGAGATTGGTTTGCATTTACATTTGTTATTTTAATTTTCATGTTGTCTTGTGCTTCATTGTGCATTGCTAGGGTTTTTATCATTGCTGTTTATTCATTTGCCCTAATTTGCAATTTTACCCTAACTACATTTGGCACACCCGGTGGGACTCACTTCACTTGATCTTTTTTGCAGGTTTTTGTAGTAAAAATTTGCATTCATCTAACCCCCATTGTTGAGTTTTGCAGGTTTAATTAACTTTTTGTTGCAGATCTGCTGTTTTTTGGACAAAACCCTAGGTTTTAAAGATTTCATCATATCTTCCAAACGGCTATGAATTTTTTACAATATTTTAGCAGAAGTTTGTCCATGATCTAAGGAAGCTACAGAAGAAAAATTTTGGGTTTATCGCGAGTTTTGCGGGATTTATCACGTTTTTATGTTTTTTCATAAAATCACAATTTTGGGCTCAAATCAACGAATTTTTTAGAAATTTTTACATTTCTGGAAAGCTCTTGAAATTCTAATGGGGGTCTATGTTTTGCATATTTAATTTAGAGGTCGTTTACAGTGCAAACAAATCATATTTTTGCCAACTATACTATTTTCATAAATCCACATTTTTGGGCACAAAACAGGAAATTTTTCTGATTTCTTTAAATTTTTGGAAAGCTCTCTAAAAATTAATGGGGGTCTCTTCTTTGATTTTTTAATTTTCAAACAAAAAATCTATTGAAATAATCAAATCTAATTCGGCTATGCATCTAAAATTACAATTTTCCTTCCCTAATGAGCCTATTTTTTTATGCCTGCATTATAATATCATTTTTTTTATGTTGTAGGTGATCATAAAGAGTTGGAGCAACATTGGCATCAACATCTACAGCAAATTGGAAAGCGATTGTATCAGGTGCACTCATTCTAATCGTTCATCTCTTAATCTTGTTTGATCACACATTTGGACTTTGGGATTAAAATGAACTTGCTTGCTATCACATATCGAAAGTGGGCATAAAATGAACAAGTGTTTTCCATCACATTTGGATTTGGGTTTTAAAACAAACAAGTGCTTGCATTGTCTTCCACACATTGAACTTCTAAGGTTAATGAACCCCATGCGAGTGTGACTAAGTAAATGTGTATGCTCTCTCCTTGCGTCCCAACACGAACTTGGAGATCAAAAATATTTACTTGTGTTGCTTTTGTTTAGCCTTAGAGAGGCCTGCCTTGGTATCCACCCCAAGGTAACGACCTCAAGCGATACTTTCATCCGGTCCGCTATAAAAATCAGAGGATAAGGCGAAAGCCAAGTCTAACCGGTATTAGCGCTCACCATACAGTGCTAACTCGAAAGGAGGTGTACCTTTGTGTATATTAAAACTCCTAGTAGGGTTAGTTAAAGTCTTAAGTGGCTTGCTGGATGCTCGTGGGGTGCTGGTCCCTTGGATTTTCACTAGAACCTCCTTGTGATAGTGGCCTTGCCTTAACTAGGCCTTGTTGAATTGTCTTCATGTGCTTGCTTAACCATCATCACATTCTTCCAAACTAAAACTTGCTTATGTGTCTTGTGTGAGTGATTCATGTGTGTATATGCATAATCATTTGTTTGAATATTGCCACATCAAGCTATAAACACCCAAACACATAAAGACAAGTCATCCTACCCATTCTTTCAATAACATTCAAACCAATCACTTTCATCCCAAACATAGCCAAGTTATCCAAACAAGCCACATCATCATCCAAATCCCTAAACAAGCACTTGCTAAAAGGACTTAAGACAAACACTTAGTGACAACATGTCTACACTAGAGGACCCAGAAATAAAATTCCAAAGATTCCTCCAAAATCTTTATCAAGGATCACAACCCCTAAACCAAGACACCATTGAAATATTACAATTCTTCATCCAAAAGGCTCAACCCCACGTAAGCCAATCACCTCAACTACAACACTTCATAGCCCAAGTCCAACACCTTTTAGCCACTAGTCAAGCTTAACAAGTACAGCAATCCTTAGCCATTCCATACCAACCTAATCCACCTTATAGCCACATGTCATATCCATCCACTTCCTATCAACTTAATCCACTTATCCACCAAGTCAATACCACATCAACCTATGAACATCCACCTCAAGCTTATCCAATCCCTCATGCCATCATTCCAATGCACTACCAAGCCCATCCACAAAGCAATCAAGTGATATTACAAGAACAACATGCAAGTCCAAATAGCCCTTTGTACATAAATCAATCAGGTCCAAGTACACCTTTTCAACAAGACCACCAAGCACCATTGATAGACCTAAGTCCACCTTTGCAACAAGAAGCATATACAACTCCAAGTGGCCCCTTGTACATAAATCAAACAAGCCCAAGTTATCCTATGCAAGATCTAATAACCTTTGACAAGGGAGATACCAATCTAGAGTGGCCTCCACCATCCAATCACATGCTGACACATGAGCCAACTAGTTCTATCCCAACACCACCATGTGATCCCATTCCTAATCCATTAATCCCTCTACCTTCCAAACCACCAAGCCCTCCATTACCTTCATCACCATGTCATTCTAATCCTTCACCAAAGGATACGGCTGAGAGAGTTTTACAAAGGATGCTTGAAGCAAAACTCATTGAACTTCCTAAAGTCAAACCATGTGGAGAAAGTCCACATATGATGAACATGATTATTGTGCATACCATAGGACCAAAGGCCATAATACAAACCAATGCCCAATATTTCTCTCAATTATTTACAAGGTGTACCCACCTATAATGAGAAATCATGCCACATCACCCCCATCTAGTCCAAATCCTAATCCACCCAATCTAATTAGCTCTCAACCTAATCCTCGTCCTAATCCTAACCCAACGCCATCTACCATTATCATTCATCCATTATATTTCCCATCCACCCATACACTTGCAAAGGATGTGATCCATTGGCTACTAGCTAGGAATAGACTACCCCCATGTCAAACACCCATTCATGAACCTACCAAAGAACTTCCAAAGGTCATGTCCAATCACATAATCTCATCATGTGGTCCACCTATCCTTGAGCCTATCCAAGAGACCTCAATTAACATTCTTAGCCTTTCAAGCCCATCATGTGACCTACAAGCCATCAAGCTTATTCAAGCATCTCCTATCATTAATCCAAGTCAAGAGTCATCATGTTCTCATGTTGTTGACCAAGAGCCTATCCAAGAGTCATCCACTTCCATTGAAGCAACCCAAGAGGTATGTCAAAGGTTTAATCCTAAGCATGTGGAAACATTAAGCCCTAGTTCAACTCAAGATCAAAATTCTTTCATGCAACCCATCCATAACATTTACCTTCTTTATGATCAAGATGATACCTATGAAGAAGCTATCTATGAGCACCTTGATCCTATCCATAATCCTATAATCCATGAGCGAGATATCACAATTGCTCCTAGTCATCCACCATCTAGCCCTATCCACAATGAGGAAACATCCACTTGTCATGATGAGACACTTGTCCCCCAAGTAAGCATTAAAGATCAAACAAATAACTTGGATCTTAGTGAACACAATGCTAATCAAGATCCTAATGATCCTCCTTCCACATCCACCATCAACTCCACTTCAAATCCACCATCATGCCCTAGTGGTCTTACCACATTCATACATGAGTGTTCTTCTTTAGGACAAAAACAACCTCTATCCACTTCACCTTCTTCATCCAATAACAAACTCAAGTCTAGTGTTCAAACCTCAGCTAGTCCCATTGTCCATCGCGTACTCCAAAACATGAACTACCAAGGTAAAGGCCTACGCCTTTATGAACAAGGTATTTTGGAGCCAAACCATGTCAAAGTTCCTCCATGCTCATATGACTTTGGATACACACCCCAAGGTAAACAAGCTAAAGATGTTGGTAATCCCTTCATGCATCCTAAACCTACCACTTTCCATCGCACCCCCCATCATCTACCCAAAACATATTTTGTCATTCCACCTCCACCAACTTATAAATGCCAAAAGCATGTGACTGTACACCTTCCGCCATCTAATTTGCCTCCACTTTTACCAACTCCAAATATCCCTCCATCCACCTTGCCACCGTTGCTTCCAACACCTAACATACCTATCATTCATAAGTATCCTTACATCCCTAATCATGGCCAACAAAAGCACACATCGTTTAAGCATAAAGCTTCCAATCATTCCATCCACTCCACCCACCCCATGGGATTCCAAAATAAACATTTGGATGCCTCTATCTATAAAGCCAAAAATCTAACTAAAACTCCTAAGGACCCTCATGCCTTAGGCCATCAATGTGAAAAGTCTCTAAATCATCCATCTTCTAAGCAAAGTACATTCAAAAAGCTATCCAAGCCCATACCTCCAAAAGCAAAGTCCAAAAGCAAAATGGTTTGGGTTCCTAAGCAAATAGCTAGCAAAATGAATGAGGCATCCTCATCCACATCTCAAGAATCCCAAACACCTATATCCATCCAAAAGCCTACTTCCATCCAAAACTTCCATTCCCTTCAAAAATCCCACAAGCAAAGAAAAAGCACTAAAAATACTAAATCCATGTGGGTTCCTAAATCACTTCATCAACCATCTCCTAAGCAAACAACCCCATTACTTCCTATGCCACCTTCCCATCAAAAGTTTCCATGTTTATCACGGTGTGTGCAACTGTTGGTCATGGTTCCCTTCCACTCCGTAGCACCTCTACATACCTCCATCTCCCCAACTTTCATCCATTATCTTACATATCTCCCCAATCACCTTCCTATGGTCCATGCTTTTGTATAAACTTTTCATCCATCTTCATTCCATAAGCCAATACAATCCACACCATAAGCCACTAGCCTACCCTACCATGATCCACATCATAATCCATTATCTACCTAATCCATGTTCCATCCATGCAATCCCTTATCAACATCTATGAGCATAACAACATGGTCCATGCGATAACATCAATCTCTAAAGGGACACTATCAACCTTCATAGCACTAGCCACTTGAGTCCCTCCTATCCATTACCATGGTGAAAACCTGGCAAATAGGTGCCATGTGTAATTGTCAACACATCTAAAAGCAAAAAAGAAAAAAATACAAAAAAGAAAAAGAAATCAAAATAGTAAAGAGAAATCCCTTCGTCCAACGGTGAAAACCTGGTAAATAGGCACCTTGGATAAGTACCATGATGAAAACCTGGCAAATAGGCGTCATGTGTAGATTGATCTTCTATATCACTTACACTTGGGGGCACATTGTCTCATCCCACCTATCCATTTCCAAACTATCTATCCAACCTATCATTCTCCATCTTATCATGTCCTATCTTGCCATATCCTATCCTACCATCATTAGCCATTACATCCATATACCTATCTTATTGAACCCATTTATCCATCCTCCTTTTGATCTTGATGAAGACATAGGGGCAAAAATGTTGAACCATGTTTGGATATTTCTTGACATACCTTCTTTCCAAACCAAGTCCTATCCATTGACCATTTATCCATCCCATTTAAACCAATCTATCATGTCATCCCTTGGTCATAAGCATTGTCATGAAAAATCCTAAGTCTTCTACCTAGAATGGGGCAAGTTCCTCCGATGCAACATAGCCTTTGGAGATCACATCCTAGCTCTCTTATGATCCATCCACTATGATGTATCCTTATCATGAGCTTTCCATCTTATAGCTTATCCCCATCTATTTATCATGAGCTTTCCACTATAGCCTACCTATCCATTTATCATGAAGCAAGCATCCATCCCTTATATGGCCTATCTCTTTATCCACCCATTTACTATGAGCCTTCCATCCTTTTATCCATCCAATCCCATTCATCCATCCTTGCACCTAGACTTGGTTTTCTCCCTTGTCATTGGTATCTAGCACAAAGGCTACCCAAATTGTAAATCCATTGACATCCCAAAACATTTCAAAAATCCAAAAAAATCAAAATATGTCAAAAAACACAAAAAAATTAAATATCCAACAAAAAATCCAAGTAATAAAACTAATCATATCATTTAAAACAATCCACTTCAACATTCAATCAAAATCAAATCATCATCAATCATGAATTCTTCCTATCAATAACATTTATTCATCCATTTCAATCAATCACTTCTTCCAATCATATCAATCAAAAATCAATCTAAGCAATGATCTTAAATCCACGTCACATTAATCCGTATCAAGCAAGCTAATCAATCAAGGAACATTATCCAATCAAATCAACAAGTTTTGATCCTAATCTTGTCATGAACCAAATCCATCATCATCAATGGGATATAGCATTCCCACATCTTTGTGTTGCTCTAGGGATATAGCTTTCCCCACAATGACAACACTATCTATCATTATCAACAAATAATCAATCATTGGTTTATGACTTGACAAGGGAAATACCTTGTTTGTTTTACATCCTTTGAGCATACTGAGAAAACTTGCTTATGCTTAGATTGAATTGACACTCTAATCATCACACCATCACTATCATCATTCAAAACAATCCAATCATCAAAACCAAAGAACATCAAGCCAACTATCAAAATAAATCCAATCACTTCAGCAAATCAAAAGCAGCTCAATCCACCACAAATCATCCATCCTTCATCAAATCAATCTAATCAGCATTTCATCATCAATCCATTTTCATCATCCTCAGTTCATTCCAAACAATGATCCAAATGCCAGTCATCCTTAATCCATACCAATCAAGTTAATCAATCACGCTAAGTTATCCAATCACAATCAATGGTCTTGATCCTAGCCTTGTTGTAAGCCAAATCAATCAATCAACCAATCAGCCAACCAACTCAGCAAACAACCTTGTGTTGATCTAGGGATATAGCTTTCCCCGCAATGACAACACTCTCAACTATCATCAATTGACAACCAATCATTGGTTTACAGCTTGACAGGGGCAATACCTTGTTTGTTTTTGTATCATTTGTGCATGCTTGCTTGCTTGCTTGTGTGTGTTATCATTTTATCTTGCATTTGTATCACATCCGATCTAGTGCTATATCAAACATCATGGTTGCTCACCTTCATTGCAGCATAACGCATCATCGTTTTATCTATCTACCCCCTTATCTTTCTTTTGTAGCCAAGCCATTTCTTTTCGAGAGCATACCCGTGTTTGTCCAACCCACCTATCCTCTCGAGGGGGCATCATTATCCCATTTCATCCTTACATCATCATCACTATCCTATCCTCTATCCATACCATAGCTTCTTTGAAATGATGTTACTCAACATAAAGCTTATCATCTCGAACATCATCTCAAAGAGGGGCAAAATGTAGACACCCAAAATTGTCCCAACTTTATCCATGTCTTGCAACACCTTGTTAAAACATTATCCTAGACATCATGTAGCATTTTGTCCTAAATCCCACTCTTAATCCCATTTATCCATTAGCCAATTAATTAAATAAATTTTATTTATTTAATTAATTTCCACATCATATCCTAATCCCATTATCCACTTAATTAAATAAATTTTATTTATTTAATTAATATCCAACTCATATCCCAACTAATTCAAATATTTTATTTGAATTAAGTTCTCATATAAGCCGACTTTCCAATTAATTAAATAAATTTTATTTATTTAATTAATTTATCTTATCATTTAGCCGACATGTGTGCCTCTTTCATTTAAAAAAGATAAGTGGTACTACAGCCTTTTATTTAATATCTTTTATATGTAGTACTTTTTATGTACACAAGCACACATGAGCCCTATTCTCCTTGACACTTGTCAAATGACTACAACTCCCTTGAAGAGTGGGAATAACTAATCAATCCTAGCCGTCCACATCAATCATTTAGCTTTTTAATCTCAGCCGTCCATTGGAACCAAGCCTTTTCTATAAATCAAACCCTTCACAAGCCATTAGCATGCATTGAGCTTCAAGTAACATTATTCTGCCAAATTATCTAAAGCATGCATTGAGCCTCAAGTACCCTTATCCTCATATCATCTTCATCTTAATGTTATGCTGCAGAAATGAGCACCCAACATTCTTCCAACAATAATCCTTCAAAATCTTGCATGCTCATGCGAGGTGGAGAAGAGCAATGGAGATAAATCGAGCATAACATGGAGATTGGTTTGCATTTACATTTGTTATTTTAATTTTCATGTTGTCTTGTGCTTCATTGTGCATTGCTAGGGTTTTTATCATTGTTGTTTATTCATTTGCCCTAATTTGCAATTTTACCCTAACTACAGCTTCTGGTTGCATCAAAAGTTTTTGAAGCTTTATCTCATTTTTTTAAACAAACCATATTTTGTGAAAGTCACAATCATCATTGCAGTGCATGAAATCATATTAGTTTGAGGCAATGTCATACCAAATGGTTCTAGTGCCCTTTTCTAAACTTCAATGTTTTGTTTACATGTTGACCAAGCCACCTTTCCATCTATGATATCTGACAAGAATCCCCATTGATTGATATAACATTTTGACGGATAGAGATGAGGACAGTAGCAAATATTTTGGGATAAATCTTTTAGACCACCGATAACTGTATTTGCTTGAAACTTTCTAAAGTCTTTTCAACAAAATCATTTTATGTGTTGCATCCTATAAGACGACATTCCTCCAAGGTATTTATGATTGGCACATATGACAAAAACCATTTTCTATTATACTTTCGTGGATGTCCATACCTTGTTCTAAAGCCTCTTATTTGGGTACTGGTAGCGGGATGCTGGCAATGGTCATGGGTCTGGCATTGCACCAGCTAGTTGCATTTGTTGGAAAGTTTCTGTAGCCTTCTCAATGAAACCACTTTGTTCATATTTGGCAATCTTTTCATTGCATGAAGTCACATCTCTTTGAAGCATTGTGTCAAACAGTCCAATTCCCTTTATCTATGCTTCAACATTTTGCATACAGGTTCAACGGTTTGCTCGGAGGATTTTAATTCTTACTCAATAAAACTAATTCACATATTTCTTGTCAGTCTTTTGATTTCATGAGATTACATCTCTTTGAGTCATTCTATCAAGTAGTTGTTGTGCATTTCTTTTGCCTTTATATTAGGCCGTGAGCAATGGCGAGTGTTCATTAAAAAATTTTGTTAATAACTAAATTCTATCCATATTTAACGTGCCACAATACTGCACCAACATAACCATTACATGCTGTTATCCACATGTCAACTTCTTAAAGATTGGTGTTGGAGTTATAGTTTTTACAAGGCCACCTTCTTCGGCATGCAACTCCTCATATGTTTAACATATGATTTGTTTATTAGAAATGAGACTCAATACCCACTGCAGACATTGATAATTACTTTTTATTGTTTCATAATCCACATCTATATTTTGTATGTAACGACTATAACTTCACAGATAAAGGATGTTTTCCCATGTATGTGACATGTTATATTCGACCTCGTAGTTTTTTAGCTTTTTGATGATATTCATCCTTTCCCACGTGAAAGTCAGCAGATTATATGGAGAGTAGAAGAGTGGGCTTCAATTAACCATCTTTATGTACAATTTTAAAAATATTACATGCATCAACATATGAAATACATGTTGAAATAACCATGTAGTTCGGTGGCGTGAAGGGTATGAATGCTGATGTGTGCCTTTTCTTTGAATTATAATAACCTGTCACCCATGAGATGCCAGATCACATGTAGAGTAAAGAAAAATGGGAAACCTTTCCTTGATTATAGGAGACATTATTGGACGTGGAGGAGTGGGATAAATAGATGGCTCTACTTGGGGACAAGGACTGTAAGGACCTAGACGAACCCCAGTGTCTTTGACAAGACTAGTAATCTTATCATTGGGAAGATAGAGTCAGACTAGAAAGGAGATGTACAACACGACCAAAATAGAACAAAACAAGGAAACTCATTGACACAACAAAACTTCCCTATGTGCAAAGAGTTGGGAATAAATCCCTCTTTTACTGATTGTAAATTTTCAAGTGCTGCCCATTGTAGTGCAAGGGTAGATGAATGTCATCGAGATACGCCAAGTAAAATGAATTATCACCACATGCTTCTCTAATTTAGAAAGGTCCTTTCCATAGAGAATCAAACTTTCCATGCATCCCTTTGGGTTCTTTCCTCGTATCCCAGAGTAGAACAAGATCTCCTACAACAAACTACCTTTTTCTGGTCTTCTTATCAAACAGTTTCTTGACTTTTGTCTGATGTTCTGTGATTCTATCAACTACTTGACTCCTTTCTTCTTCAAGTTTTGTCAGATGCATGATTCTTTTCTCCAGAGAATCTTTAAATTCATTACCTTCAATCACTGTCTGGAGAGAAAGAGCAGTAAGCTCTAGAGGGATTGGCAATCGAGCATCAATTCCATAAACTAGTTGGAAGGGACATGTGCCGATGATCCTTTTATATGTGGTTCTATCAGCCCATAATGCATCAAATAATCTCTTGTGCCAATTCTTTTATTTTTCCTCTACTATCTTTCACATGATAGAGATGAGGTTTTTGTTGGTGGACTCTGCCAATCTGTTTCCTTGCAGATAATAGTCAGAAGAATGTGCAAGTAAGATATCATGCTGATAACAGAAATCAAAGATTTCACGAGAGGAGAAATTCGAAGCATTTTCCATGACAAACTTTCTGAGGTACACCAAATCTCACAAGAATATTCTCCTTTAGAAAATCACGCACTACCTAGGAGGAAGTTTGACAAACTGGAATGGCTTCTACCCATTTAGTAAAATAATCTATGGCCACCAAGATGTGTGTATGCCCAACGCTAGATGTTGGATGAAGTGGACCAATGAAATCTAGTCCCCATTGATGAAAAGGTTCTTCAATAACAATGGGCTTTAATGGTTGTGTGGCTAGCTTGACCTTGCCTTTAAATTGCTGACATGATTCACACCTTTTCACCCATTGGTTTGCATCTTTGAATAAGCCAGGCCAGTAATAATTATGTCTTAAAATCTTATAGATGGTGACATTGGAAGAGAAATGACCACCACAAGCTTCGTTGTGAAACAAATTAAGTAATTTTTCTTGTTGTTCTTTATCCACACATTTCCAAAAATTTCCATCGATCCCTTTCTTGTATAAACTACCTTCCCAAATAATATATTTCACAGCTTTCAACTTGATCGCTCTTTTTTGCTTCAGAGTTAAGTGCGGAGGACACTCACCATATGTCAAGAAATAGGCAATATCTAAGAACCATTCATCTGTCAATCCTACAAACAACACTTGAGGTAGCCCGACATTCTTTTCTGGAGAATCTTCAACTGTGCAATTTTTAGCTATGAGTTTACATAAGCCCCTTCCTCATACCAATTTGGTTGGCTTAATATCAATATCATATTCTTGAACTTTGGCAATCCAAGAGGCTCTTTTGTTAACACCTATTTCTTGTTGAGTAAGTATAGTTTTGATCGAAGTGTCTGATACAAAGACCTTAGAATGTGAATTGAGGATATAGAATCTGAAATGCTTTACTACCTTGACCACTGCATAAGCATGCTTCTCTGCCAGAGAATAATTCAACTCATGCTTTTTCATAGGAACACTCATAAATGAAATAGGTGCTTCTATATGATCATCATTTTGTTGAGTCAGGATAGCAGATAAAGTATTCTCCGAAGCATAACAATATACAATGAAATCTTTGGAAAAATCTGGATGAAATAAAACTGGAGCATCCGCGATCACTGTTTTAATATCTTGAAATGCCTTTTTCCCTTTTTTAGTCCACTTGAAGACCACCTTATCTCTCATCATGCCTACAATGTGGTGAGTTAATTTAGAGAAATCTGGCACGAATCTCATTAAGAAATTGATCTGACTGAAGAAAGACCTCACTCCTAGTTTGCTTGATGGTAATGGCAACTTCTGGATAGCTTCAACACATTCAGGATCAATTCGAATCCCATCTTTAGACACAATGTGTCCTAGTAGTTTTCCTTCAGTAACCTCGAAAATGGACTTCTTGGGGTTAAGAGAGATTCCTTTCTCATGGCAACGTTGTGAGACTATCTCCAGATGTTGAATATGATCTTCTTTTTTTCTTGAAAAGATAGTGAGATCGTCCAAGTATACCACAATAATCTTGTTTTTCAAATCTCCAAAGGAGAGGTCCATAGCACGTTGAAATGTTACACCGGCATTGATCAACCCGAATGGCATTCGATTGTAAGCCAGAGTTCCCCAAGGCATTGTAAAAGTAGTTTTATGTTGATCCTCTCGGGCAACTTCTATCTGATTATACCTGGAAAACCCATCAAGTAATCCAGCAACAATTTGCAAAACATGATCCATCATGGGTAAAGGGTAGTTGTCTTTTAAAGATGCTTCGTTAAGATTGCGGAAATCAACACAAATCCTTATTTCGCCATTCTTTTTCCTCACAGGAACTATATTTGCTACCCAAGTTGAATGATGAATGGGATATATAATTTTGGCCTTTAACATCTTATCAATCTCTGCAAAGATAGCACCAGTAACTTTAGGATTGAATTGCCTATGTTTTTGCCTAAAAGGAGTAGCCCCAGGTTTGAGAGTGATATAATGCTGAAATTTTCCACCCATGAAATTCTTCAAATCATCATAGCACCATGCGAACATGTCCTTGTATTTGACCAATAGGGTGATGAGCTTCTTTCTTTCTTCTGGCGAACATGCTTTGCCAATGCAAACAATTTTAGGATCATCTTTAGTGCCTATGTCTACTTTATCATATTGAGAAGGATTGGGATTTTTCTCTTGGGCCTTATTCTTCAAATAACAATCGTGCTTATCAAATAGTTTCTCTAGAGTAATCAAACCTTTTGGGATGGTGTTCCCCTTTAATTGCAACACTTCGTCTTCTACAAAAGTTTCACTTCTTTCAAATAACAAATTGACAATAGTACCGGCCTTTTCCAAAAAGGATAGGATCTGTCTGTCATTATCAAAAACTTGCCAATATCTATCATTATCAAGCACGCTTGGTCGGTATACTAATTCAATCTTATATTGATCTTTATTGAACTCTGGATGTGGAAGTAAAAGAGCCATAGAGACTGCAAGGCAATCAACTTTAGAATTAAGGGTTTGAGGAATCGCCTCTATAGAGAAAGCATCAAAGAACTCTATTTGATCCCATACTAAGTTTCGGTATCTTCTCAACTTAGTGTTCTTTGTTTGAAACTAATTTCTTACTTGCTTGACGACCAATTTTGCTCTCCGAGTACTCTCAACATTTTGATTCCTTTCTCTTTGGCAGCCTCGAGGCCTAAAAGGAGTGCCTCGTACTCTGCCATATTATTAGTGTTGTTGAAAACCAATTTGAAAGCCATAGGAAACTTCTCCCCTGTAGGTGAGATAAGAACAATTCCAACCCTTGAACCGGAAGAAGAACAATTGCCATTGAATTCCATAGTCCAAAGGCCAAAAGACATGTCAGGAGAGATAACTTCAGGGGTTACCTCTTTTTCCTGCATGAGCATATATGTACCCAATCCAGTTTCTTCATATAGTATCTCTTCTCTTGGATCATCGGATTTCAGGACTATATACTTTACTTTGGGTTCTAGGTTTAGTCTAACTTTCTTTGCGTGGATTGGGATTAAGGCATGGGACCAATCTAGTTATATTTCTCCACCTATGTCTTTACAAAAACTTCTACTAAGTAGCATGCCATAGCTTGTGGGAATGTCAGCAACTAAGATGGTGAGCTTTAATTTCTTTTTTGGGAAAGCGGCTAAAGCAACTTGCACGTCTTTGAGCTGACCTACTAATGGGACTAATTTAGACTCCATCAAGTACACTTTTCCTGAGGGTTTATTTAATGACAAACCAAGGGCATGAGCAACCTTAGTGGGCATGACATTGTCAGAAGCACTAGAATCTATTATACAATTGCTAAGTTTACAACTAGCTATATACAAAGAAACATAGAATGGGTCAGGCTTATCTGGGAGAATAACATTTACCAATGGGGCACCATTTTGTGGAGATTCACCAAGGAGATCATCATGTGAAAGTTCTTCAGGTTGTGAGTCATCTGACTATTGATGTACTGAAGAAGAAGGATCAGGTTTTCCTTTAACAATATGCAATAATCTCTCCAACTGATGAGGATTCGACTTTAAGTAATCAAGTTGAGAAATTTGCACCTTTGTTTTCTTGCAATGCTCCATGAAATCAAATGCATCATCAGGCAAGGGAGATGAATCACCAAGAGGGGAACCTTGTGTGCCTTTATCTTTCATGGCAGTAAGAGGTTGATTCTCCAGAGGATGTTTTCTTGTTAGAATCTTCGAGGCATTTTTTGGAATTTTATGAGCAGATTCAACTTTGGCTTTTCCTTCATTCTTCTGATATTGATTTCTTGTGAAGATATTACAAGAATGATTGTTAATGTCATGAACCTCTTCTTTTTCATTATCAGACTCATACTCAAGAAAGTTGATTGTTGGTTGGGCATAGGTCTCATTTGTCTCGTCCTCTTGAGAGACATATTCTTCTATTTTCTCACTTGATAGATGCATTTGCATGAACCTTGCCATTTTAGGACAAGTGCTTCCATCATGGTCAGTAGTCAGATGAAAATCACATGTAGCTGCAGTTTGTTTATGACCGGAAGAAGGATGTTCAATAGCTAGTCTTTGTACTGGAGGAGGAAGCCTAGGTGGCTTGTTTTGCTGATACGGTACACAATTTCTCTTGGGTATATCTTGATATAGCGAAGGTGGATTATGCAGAAGTCATTTCTTAAGCAGGAGTAAATCATTGGCTAGCTTCTGAATCATCGAGTCTGTAGTGGATGAATTAGAAGACTGTGCCTTCCCTTTCTGCAAGTCTTTGTTCCATTTTCTGGCAGTCAATAAATCATCTTCAATTTCAATGGCCATGGTCTATGCCGCTTCTAAATCAGCCACTTGTGCTCTTCTCAAATGGAAACTTATATTTGGAGGTTGTGCATTTAGAAAGAAACACTTTTGATTCTCCATAGTTGGTCTTTTAGTATTTTTTATTCTATTCACCAACTTGTTAAAACGCGCCACAAACTCCTGCATCAGCTTGTGAATCTCTTTCTTCATTTGAGTAAGTTGTGCTAATAATGCATGCTCATCTTCAGCACTTTTGAAACGATCTTCAAATTTTTGGTGCATAATCGCCCATGAGTTTATAGTTCCGGCAGGCAAATGTTGAAACCATTCTACTGCTCCTTTGGTTAAAGATTCTACAAACAACTAGATAGAAACATCTTCATGCATAACGCCTAGAACACCGCATGCAGAAAAGAAGGCATTAATATACTCATCTGTAGAAACTTTTCCATCTCCAGTGAATTTGGGTAAAACTTTTTTGGATCCATGTGGTAAATCATGCAACTAATTACCTAAGGCGAGGGGGCCAACAATTGCTCCCCAAAGCATAAGTTGAGCCATTTGTGGTGGTGGAGTTGGTTGAATATTTATGACAATAGGAACTGCAGTCTCGTGCAAGGTCAATGCTTGGTAAGTGGAAGAGGAGGAAAAGGTTATGGTAGGACTTCTTGCGGGTGAAGGAGGTCTACTAAAAGATTTAATGTTCCTTCTTGGGGGAATAAAAGATTGAGAAAAATCAAGACTTGCTAGCTTTTCAAAATCAGGATCCAGGATGCCCTTTTCACGGTCTCCTCTGGTATATCTCTTGGCGGCCAGGTTGATTTTGAGTAGGATTCACAGGGTGATATTCTTGAATAGGTCGAATAGGTGGACCAACTTGTCTATCCCTTCTTTGAGCTATTTGAATAGGAGCATGTCTATTAGCTATTTCCAATTCTTCTTCTGTGATGCCTTGAGCTATTAACCGAGCACAAACACAAATTTCCGTTCCTATATCTTCTTCTTTGTCAAGTACTGCATCTACTTCTTGATATTGGTGATTTGACCTCCTATATCTCCAAGCCAATACTCATAAGTCAGTAATTATATCTTCTTGCACAAGGTCCAACCAATTAACATTAGGTTGTAAAACAGGTCTAGCTCTACATTGCAGCACCATATTTATTGATCAAAAAGAATTTCTTTGAACACATTAAGGCAACTTTTTCCAAACAAAAGAGGTACGTTCGAATTCAGTCCCTAGTAGAGTCACCAAAAATCTGTTGGTAAATAGATTTGCACTATAATATATGAATAATTATATTGACTCTTTGCCCAGAAAACATATAGTGGAAATACGTACCAATATTTGGTAAAGTTGTAGTCTTTCTATCAACCTACCTCTGCGTGTAGAGGGGCAGCTCCCTCGTTTGATAAATTATGGATTTTTATGATATTTAAGAAATAAATGAAATGAAAGAAAGGTTGGAAGGTTAAGGCAATGGGCTTACAAACATTGACTCAACCCACATGTATAAAGTTTGACAATCCCACCAAGACAATATAAGAACACCTCTTAAACTGCTAAAGTGAGCGTACAGATAGGTTTCATGTAGTATTAAAAAGAAGAAATGATTTAGGAGATATCCAACATATGTTGAAATATTATCTAGTAACCAATTCCTCCAAGACTAGTTGTTATTCCACATTGCAGATGCAAGATAATGTAAAGAAAACATCACCCATCAACATAGGAAGAATGAATAATGTTAAAAAGATATTTGAGATCACACAATGCAAAATGTCTCTTATTTCTTCACACTAAGTTGTACAACTCTATTTCTCATAACACCATTTCGAATGTGAAAGCCAAAAAGTCCTTTTTTACAAACACCAAGTCTTGTATATATAGACTTGTCTTTAGTAACCAACTTTGTAACTACCTCATAACTACTTCTCCTAACTACCCAAAAATATTTTATGAAAATAAAAGCACACTTTAATTAATTTTTATATGGACTTTTTAAAAGTTCCCAAAATAAAGTGCGCTTTACAACTTAATTACAAAAGAGTGACATAAAGTCACTTTCATAGAAAGAGAACCAAAACCTATAATCTTGCAAACTTTGAAAAGTGGACCAATATGATTGATCTCACAAGAAACCATCATATTTTGTGTTCTCCATTTCTGGTACCATCTGAAGATGTCTACAAACTACTATGAAGGAAGGGATGACTTTGTTTTGTATGCTTTGAACACCTTGACTACTGAAGCTATAAGTTTATTTTTCAGAACAAACACTCCTGTCATATGAAGCCTCCATTCTGATTGATCTTTATGAACATTACTCAAATCATGATGATAATTTGATATATGATCAATGCCAGAATTGATAGAAACAAAGATGAGATTCAATTTATCCATAAGTCCTTCATTGAAAACCTATTTATTGAATAACTCTGTATTAATCATGTTTTCAAAGTTTCCTTTAATAGCTCGAGCTTCCAAAACTGGAGATTTATCTTTATCCATCACATCAAAATTGATTGCTAATAAATCAGTGTGAATCATCATCTTCACTTGTTCACAAGTTTCCAGGAGCTTTTCTTGAGCAGTCAAAACTTGTCTTATATTTAACAATTTCCATTCAACTGAACAAAGCCAAGAGCTGGATTGATTTTCCTCAATGTTTGAAAAGACTTTTTCAGCAAATAATATCTCATTATTAGTTTTGATCATCTCACTAAGGTCCTTGGATATTCCCTGCCACAATAATACTTCCTTTCAGATGCTTCTTATTTCTTCATCAACCTCTTCCCTCTTTGTTTCTGCTTCGTCATATAGACTCTTTGCTTGCTCGATGAAACTGAATCCTTTTAATTTCATACATTCAACCCATTTTTTAGTCATTTTTCCATACAATTGATATTTGCTGACACTTTCAATAATCTCTTTTTCAACATTATTTTCAAGAGAGAAATTAGTGGGGGTAGAGGAAGTATCAAGAGGCAAAACAGATGTATCTATGATGGCTTTGACATAGGATGTCAAAACTTGTACCTGTTGCTTTAGTTGATCTTTCATGTGCTTTTCTTTCTCTATTCTTTTTATTAACTTGGCAGCTAATACTTGAAAATTTTGCATGTCACCCTCATATGTAGATGGACCAAGATCTATCTTAGTGATGTTAAAATCACTTTTTGTAGCCTCATTCAAATTCTTTTCTGAAATAGGTTGTGCAACCTCAACATAGACATTTCCTAATGAAGAATCCATTGCTATCCTTGATGTAATCTTGATCTTTTTAGATTTGGGAGACCTTTGTAGCAAATTAGAGACTGTATCAAAATCAAGCATGATTAATTGAGCATTGTTTCTTTTTCTTGACAAACTTTGTTGCAACTAGGAAGAAGAAGAATTATGTGAGGACTCCAGTATATTTGTGGAAAGAGGTACTACATTTGAGGGAAAAACATGCTCATTGAATATGTTCATAGGCGTCAGGAGTGTAGTTTGTAATGCATGAGGGGAACGAGGTGTTTCGTGAGAAGGAGAAACAACAAGAAGTAAAGGAGAGATATTTAAATGCTCATCATTTTGATTGAGGATTTCAGGACTTGTGGACTTGTTTTCCTAAACAACATCCTGTATGGGAGGAAATGCATTATCCTTTATTTTTGTTTTCCCCTTTTTCTATTTTTTATCATTTTCACAAATGCTCTTAAGACTCTTTCTTCTTGATGGATCTTCTTCGTCATCTCCTCCTTGAGTACTCTTATGTGAACCAATGCTTAAAGATGGAGAATGAGAACAAAAAGAAGAAGAAGAAGAATTTGAATGTTCATCTTTTCTACTTGATGATAAAGCATTATTACTTGTTGGTTTAGTAGTTGTTGCCTCAATACTATTTTTCTTTACCCAATCTTTAGTCTTTTGAATGATATGAGCAGTTCTTATACCCAAATCTTTGATCTCCTCATTAGCCCAATTGATGGGTGGTAAAGGCTGTGTTTCAATTTTATCAAAATACACAGGGTCAATTAATTATGAACCATCTTCCTCAATTCCATCTGTATTGCAATCTAGCTTGAATTCTCTGATTTGTTCAATGGTCATCCTCATCCAATCTCATTTACGTACCTCATAATCATTTTCACAATCTTCCCAAAAGTCTTCAAGTTCTAGAAAATGACAGTAACCTGCACCAAGTCGTAGATTGTCCCTGGCATATCCTTTGCTATCAAAAGGGAATCTCATAGTATAGGCATACAAGCTAATTTTTATCAGAGATCTCTCTATGTTTTGAGCATTTGCAGAAGATTTGCAATTGTAATGACTAAGGCCAATGGGAAATGGAACTCCATGTTTTCTCTTATCTTTGCATTTCTTATTAAAAGAACCAATTTGCTTGCATAGTTCTATCAATACCATTTTGTCATCTACATATCTAGGCAACTTATATGGGTATCCATCAAACCCGCCAACTCATAGATAGGTAAATCTAGGATATTGGATGAAGTAGCTCCCATATATTTTGTTCAAATTGGCAGCTTCTGGTGATATCCAGAGTGCAGTATTATCTTGAAGTTCTCTTACTGTCAGCATTGTGAAAGCATCATTTACCCTACGATAGTGCTTGTAAGTTTGTTCCAGCTGTAACTGAGGGTAATAATCATAGATCTGTGTCATGTTATCATAAGTTCCTTTGGTAGTGAGACCTGGCCATGATTTCATGCATGCAATTGCATACAATAAGTAAGACGACATGTAGAAATGTTCATTCAATTTCTAATTCGTCAACTGATAATGAAAATTGTCACTAATAGTGCTACCCCAGTCAATAAACTTATTTCCTGCACATATAACATTTATAAAAAGAAACATCCACATTTCAAAATCTGCTGCTTTTTCATCTCCCATCACTCTATGAAGTAGAACAATCATATTGGAAATATCCTCTATGAAGCATGATCTGTGAAGGACTTTTGGTAACTGGGATTTCCCTCCTTTCAGTGTATGTAGCCAGTGTTTTACTATAGTGTTGAGACATTGATGTTTCCTTTCATTGAAATATTGATGTGCAAGTTTTTTGTCTATGTTCACAAACTGATCTTTGACAGGTAGCCTGAAAGTAATCCCAATTGAAACACTGTCTAACTTGACAATTAGCTTGTCATCAACAGTTCTAACCTCTCTAGTTTCTGGATTGTAGCACTTCATACATTCTAAAACTAGATCTGTGCATTGGACTGCTACTGGGAAACTGGCTGCATGGGCTAATCCACTGTCAAACAACTTCTGAGCCATTGGTGATCTTTTCCCTTGTTCCATGGTTCTCCAGAAATCTGCCAAACTGATATGTCCCAAAGAAGTATCTGATATTTCTGGAAGTGAAGATTCAAGAACTGAGAGGAACTCAAACCCTTGATATTTATATTTCATGATTAAATATTTGCAACAAGTCATGAAATCTGCCTATTTTTATTCTATTTCAGAGTTTGTTGCAGTGTTTCATGAGGTTTGGTTGACAATTTCCAATTTGTTTTTTATATGTATGCATTGGTTTTGGAGAGGAGATTTGAAAAACACTTTATTCAAACAAAAAGGCAACAGGTATTCATACCTGGGCATCTGCATGTGATAAGTGTCCTTAGAGCATGAAATTTCTTTGAGGTTGTTTATAAACAGTTTGTGTGTCTGGTCTTCGCCTTCCACAATTGGCATACATGTTATATCAAAATAGCCATCACTACTTTTCATGAAATTGTATTTGTCTACAACATTTAATCAAACAATTCACAGGCCTTCTATATGCTTCCATAACAAATCTATCTAATAATAATTTGATTCCATAGCTGACTGCGCATTCTAGAAATTAACTTTGTACTTGTGGATTCAATATACTTGAAGTCTTTGAAAATTATTTTCAACAAATCCAATTTAGCATAATATTGTGACCATGGCAAGTTCATAAGATAATATTTCTACCATGGGCACAATGTCTACACTTCTGTATTTTTGCATTCATACCACCGGGTTACTTGCAACTACATTGTCTGACAAGAATTTCCATTCATTACTCTGAGAGGATGTTGGCTAACATCAGGGAGTTTAGTTTTACATTTGTAGTAAAATGAATCTAAAATATGCATATATTACAATCTTTCCATTCTTGAAATTTTTTTATCTTGTGTGTAGCTTTTGGTGCAAGTTAACAACCAATTTGCATTCTTTTTGAAAGTTATCTCAGTAAACCATTTGCGTGCACCATATCCCAATTCCAAAGTTTGTGAGAAGGCTGCTACTACCAAATGATGTCGATGACTATCAAACAAATTCTGTCCATTGTCTATGTTTCGAAAGATGCTAACAAAGGTTGAACATTTTAGCTTTATTGCTGCCGGTTGCATCAAAAGTTTCTGAAGCTTTATCTCTTTTTTTTAAACAAACCATATTTTGTGAAAGTTGCAGTCGTCATTGCAGTGCATGAAATCATATTAGTTTGAGGCAATGTCATACCAAATGGTTCTAGTGCCCTTTTCTAAACTTCAATGTTCTATTTACATGTTGACCAAGCCGCCTTTCCATCTATGATATCTGTCAAGAATCCCCATTGATTGATATAACATTTTGATGGATAGAGATGAGGCAGTAGCAAATATTGTGGGATAAACCTTTTAGACCACCGATAACTGTATTTGCTTGAAACTTTCTAAAGTCTTTTCAACAAAATCATTTTATGTGCTACAGCCTGTAAGACGACATTCCTCTGAGGTATTTACGATTGACACATCTGACAAAAACTAGTTTCTATTATACTTTGATGGATTTCCATACCCTATTCTAAAGCCTCTTATTTGGGTGCCGGTAGCGGGATGCTGACAATGGTCATGGGGTATGGCATTGCACCAGCTAGTTGCATTTGTTGGAAAGTTTCTGTAGCCTTCTCAATGAAACCACTTTGTTCATATCTAGCAATCTTTTCATTGCATGAAGTCACATCTCTTTGAAGCATTGTGTCAAACAGTCCAATGCCCTTTATCTGTGCTTCAACATTTTGCATACAAGTTCAACGATTTTCTTGGAGGATTTTAATTCTTACTCAATAAAACTAATTCACATATTTCTTGACAGTCTTTTGATTTCATGAGATTACATCTCTTTGAGTCATTCTATCAAGTAGTTGTTGTGCATTTAGTTTGCCTTTATACTAGGCCGTGAGGAATGGAGAGTGTTCGTTAAAAACTTTTGTTAATAACTAAATTCTATCCATATTTAATGTGCCACAATACTGCACTAGTGCAACCATTACATGCTATTATCCACATGTCAACTTCTTAAAGATTGACGTTGGAGTTATAGTTTTTACAAGGCCATCGTCTTCGGCATGCAACTCCTCATACATTTAGCATATGATTTGTTTATCAGAAATGAGACTCAATACCCGCTGCATACATCGATAATTACTTTTTATTGTTTTATAATCCACGTCTATTCTTTGCATGTAACAACTATAACTTCGCAGATAAAGGATGTTTTCCCATGCATGTGACATGTTATATTCAACCTCGTAGTTTTGTAGCTTTTTGATGATATTCATCCTTTTCCCACGTGAAAGTCGGCAGATTATATGGAGAGTAGAAGAGTGGGCTTCAATTAACCATCTTTATGCACAATTTTTTTAAATATTACATGCATCAACGTATGAAATACATGTTGAAATAACCATGCAGTTTGGTGGCGTGAAGGGTATGAATGCTGATGTGTGCCTTTTCTTTGAATTATAATAACTTGTCACCCATGAGATGCCAAATCACATGCAGTGTAAAGAGAAATGGGAAACCTTTCCTTGATTATAGGAGACATTATTGGACGTGGAGGAGCGGGGTAAACAATACCAAATGTGGATGCATATAGAAAGCCTGTGAGTTATGTGATAGAATTCTTGAATGAGATGTTCTCTCATGGATTGTCCTAATTGTAGGAAATGCACAAGATGAGCTAATTGAAAAGGTCTTAGAGAATTTGAAACAAATGCAATTGGCAACTTTAAAACCTATAAGATAGAAAAAGAGGGCTTGATCAATTATGAACTAATTAGACCAATCTTTCCTATCAAACATTAGAACACAAGCCGATGAAGACTTGTACACTTGGCTACAGTCCTCAAGGGAGAGCCAATCTATTTAGGCTTTGATCTTTTATTGTAATAGTGGAGGTTGATTTGAGAATAGAAAGATCTAGGGTTTTAAGTGACCTAATTGACAAAACCAACAACTTACAGGTGTTACAGATTGACTGTACAGAAACAAAGAACAGATCGGGAATGAGTAGGGTAGATGGAGCCCGTAGCTAGAAATAAGGGAAAATCTGGTAGGACTTGGGCACTTAGAGCCCTAGTCTATGGTTTCTGGCCTAACAAAGTCTATGTGCGATGATCTCTATTGCTTCCGTCTTCCTTTCGCCCATCAGTGCCTGAAACTTCTGATTCAGATCTACATACATAAAAGAGGGAAAATGATTATGTTGTATAGGGGCTTGCCTCGGTCAAACCCCATGTTGGTGTTCCCACCTCCACAACAACAATGAAGGATGATGATAGAGAGTATGTGCTTGCAATGAACAGTGGAAAAACATATGATAAAAGATTGTAACTTAATCAAATGTAATGAAATAGAGTTACCATGAGCATGAAACCCTAGTGGATTTGATGCTGCAACATGGTTCATCCATAAGGAGTCAAAGGAGAAGGGAGAAGCTTCCTCACAGACTTGCAAGGGTTAGTACATACAACAATAATCTTCACAAATAGAGAGCTTGTAGAGAGAGAGAGAAGAGATATATTGTTAGAGAGAATCATCATGTGTGTATCATTCATCTATATTCATGTGTAAATGAGAGAGAGTTGTTTATATATGAATCCTAACTACTTTTCGAGGGCCTAATTGAATTGAGGCTGACAAGGTGCATCACTTAAGTCAAGAGGCCTAAATTCAAATATAATCTTTCGGGGCCAAATTGGCAGGACCCTAGCACTAGGCACTAGTGTCTTGGTGATTTGGGATTTTGAAGTGCCAGATGTGAGAGGACTTAGCCTTGTATCTCAAAAAAGTGATGAAATATGCACATTGTAAGCAGAGATGAACATACAAGGTAAAATAGGTGCCAAACCTAGTGTGAAATTGTAAGTGGTAACAATTTTTGACACTACATTTAGCCCCCACTTTAGTGAGGGTATGAACTTACGTTCAAACACACACTAAAGTACAAAGAAATCAAATCTGTTCACCAGAATGTTGAAGCCGTAGAATTTCGCTAAGTTTATAGATGCACTAGCCCCCAAGATTAGGATTATACGAGTCTACAATGCTTAGATAAAGAGGTTACACATACACAAGACATGGAGCATGAGTCACACATATACACAAAGTATACATGGAGCATACACAAAGCATACATGGAAGACACGAAGCATACATGGAAAATATGAGGCATACATGGAAAATATGAAGCATACATAGAAAACACGAAGCATATAATAACAAAGTTAGTAAGCCAAAACACATAAGCAAACAAAAGAAAGATTTTGAGTCAGAAGGGTAAGGAGACCTTGGTATGAAAGGTTGTCTCAATACCTTGCGTCGTCCCCAAAATATAGCAAAATCAAAAGAAAACCAAAAATAGAGGAATTCTAAAGAGGAGAGAAGAATAATGAGTCAATCGATTAGTTTAAAAAGAGAAGACATACAAATAGACAGTGGAGCTACCAATATGAACGAGGAAGAGTACGTGAATCTAGCACTAGCTTACTTTGTTGTGAGGCGTCATGTAAACCAAGATACTTCATGGATAATGGGCTAGCAAGTTGCATTGTGCTAGGTGACTAGGAGTGTAATGAGATTAGGTCATATGAAGCACATAGGCTAGCAAGTTGTGTTATGGTAGGTGGCCAGACTATACAGATCACAAGCTAGCAAGCTGTGTTATGCTAGGTGACCCTATACTACCAATACCTCATGGAGCATAAAAATAAACAACACCTCAGGAAGTGTAAAATAAATGCCTCAGGGAGCATATTGATATCCATGCCTTAGGGGACGCTATGAAAAACACTGCCATAGGGGGCACATTAATAAGCCAAAGCTCAGGAGGCATGAATGAATAAGGGTGCATGTATGGATGCACATGTGAATAGGGAATATATTCCCCCTGCTTAAAATTTTTGCATGTACAATATGCAAATGTTTTAAGGTAAAGAAGAGGGGAAAGTATAAGAGGAGGGGAGATCCTTAGAAAAAATGCCTACCCCTTGAACAAGTTGTCCCCCTGGCCCCCAGAGTACAAGTGAGGACAACCATGAAAAAGAGAATCGTGTTGCTACTGTAAAGTGGTGGAGTCTATCACAATGTAATGACAAAGGTGGCTCAATGTAATGATAAATGTGGCTCAATCATAAGTGATGTAGAGAAAATAATGTTTATTATGCAAAATGAGCTCGACAGGGGTTATTCTCACCGTCACCTATTATTTTAAGAAAGAAGAGGTGCTATAGCAAAAAAAGAAGTGCCAACACATGTGTCATGAAGGCGTTGAATTTTTTCATGCAAGGCTTGACATTCACTAGTGGAATGGCCCAATGCTCGATGATACACACAGAAAGGAAGTGTTGATTGACTATTTTTCAAAAACTTTTTGCATGTTGGAGGAGGAAGAGTGATCAAGCGGTCCTTGAGTAGACTCGGCAAGATACACTTTTATTGAGATAGAAGAGAAGAAGCTGGTGGAGTAGGAAGCAACCCTTTATGTTGTGGAGAGAAGTTAGATTTCTGACAAGAAGAAGCCTAGAGACCTTAGACAATGGTAGAGGGGATGTAGACATAGAGAAGGCTGGAAGCCTAAACCTACTTTAGAAAAGTGTGGTATTAATTTCACACGAACCTTAAATCCTTGTTCCATGCATCCTAAACCATTTCCATTGTATCCATGTTTAGAAATAATTTTGAATCCAGGCCCATAGTGTGTCTCCAAATCAAAAAGAGGAGGAGAGGACACATTATGAGCTTTGTTTAAATGAGAAGTGTGATCATATGTTGAAGAAGAAGGTACATCATCATGAATAGAGGGTGATGACGATGTTTGAGAATTTGTTGAAGTAGAATAAGTGTGAGTGGTGAGTTTAGGTTTCTTAGAAGAAGGAATAGATTGCGTAGTGTAAACTAAAGCCACCTTCAGGATCTCAGGCTTAGATTGTGAGATTTTATACCCTCCAATAAAGGAGGGTGTAAAATCTAGTGAACCCCAATTGTCACTGAAATATGCACTCGAAGGTGAAGCACTATTATGATCATCACTATTGTTAGTAGCAGAGAATAGTGAGTTATCTTTTGTTGAAGAAGGAATCAAAGTGTTAAGAGATTTTGAAATAGGAGGTTGATACCTGGCTTCTACTTGTAAGAAACTTCCCAGATTCGGATCACCCTCAACTATATATTGTTGTTATAAATGAACTTCATTGTACGATGAAGAGTAGATGGGAGTGCCCCCATGGCATGAATCCACAGTCTACCAAGAAGAAGATTATATGAAAGAGAATCAAGCATGACATGGATAAGCATAGGAAAAGGCACAGGTCCTACCTCAACCAGTAGTGTGATAGTACCTAGTGATTGTCTACCAATGTTATTGAATCCACGAATAGAAAGAGTATCGGGTTTAATGAGAGATGTATCTACACTGATTTTGTGCAAAAGGTCTATGCTACAAACATTAAGACTTGATCCATTATCAATTAGAGTACGCTTTATTCCAGTTCTATTAAAGATGACCAAAATCATGAGAGGGTCATGTTGTTTTTGAATTTCAAGAGGAGGTAACTCATTTTGCTGAAATTCGATATCCAAACTCGTCGCACACATACAATTTAACATGACTGCTATGTCATTTGGTCTAAGAGAAGGTGGGATGACTACCTTCTATAGAGCCTCTTGGAGAATCTTGTGGTATGCAAGTGAGGTTTGTATTAATTCCCAGAATGAGATCTTAGATGGAGTAGCGTGAAGTAGCTCGATAAGATCATATTATTTGTTAATGTGTTGAGAAAGATGAGGAACTTGAGGAAGAAAAGGTTGAGAAGGTGGAAGAGAAGCAGGAACAATCAGTGCTTGGTTATTTTGTTTATTGTTGCGAGTTTTGTATGTGTGAGCAACCCCATGGTAATGAGGTTGCTGTGACACATTTTGAACAAATTGGTTGTGTTATGTAGGAAACATGAGAAGATGGTGGATAGTGTTAAGATCTATCAAATCAAACCCTCCTTTCACAATAACACTCAAGGAAAACAACCGAGCCAAGTAACTACATATGAATGAGGACTCAGCTATAGGTTGGTGTACTCAGGAATGATATGGAAAGATTGATTAGATAGAGATATTTCTCAAACCCTAATTTTAATAAGCCTCAAACCCTAATTATAATGCAATTGGGTACAAATAGACCTAATGCTATAGGAAATCATACAGGAAGATACTCAGGGATGATTAGAAACTTACCAGAAACTGAGTTTTCAAAAACAAAAACTTTGCAGACTATGGGGTGGGCGCCCAAGTCCAATAGGGCAATTTTTCTATAGATCTGAAGTAGTGAGATGTGTTGGACTGTGTTCAACTCCTGAGTTCAAGGTCAAGCCTGTCAAGAGGACTACGGGGCTGGTACCCTAGTCTAGTAGGGTAAAATATCAGTAAGTTTCTTCCAGATCCTAAATCTTTATCCTTCAAGTAGCTTCTCTGCACACGCACTTTCCCAGATCCCACACCTGTAACCTGCAATCACAAAGAGAGGGGTTTGGGGGTTATGGTGATTAGGAGCTTGCCTCGGTCAAGTCCCAGAATGACATTCAAGTCTTCCAACACTGTTGTTAGATAGAGTACATGCTCAAGGAGGGCAGAGGTCAAATCCGATAATGAAATAGAATGATTGAAACACAAATAGATGTCACATTAGAGGTGAAGCCCTCACGGAGATGAAGATCCTTCAAATCATGAGGAGATGGATAGATGAAGCCAATGCCTTAGCTCAATATCACAAGTTCGCATTATCCATCTAGGTGTAAAATGAAGTCATAAACTCACTTATATATGTTTTCCCACTAACTTTCGTAATTTAAATTGAAAAGGATGACAAAGGGAAACCTTTTGAAAGGGCCTAAGCTGACACATTTAAATTTGGATCCTGACAAATCAGCCTAGACTTGGGCGCAGGTGTCCAAGTCCCAAGGCCCTTTTTTGGTCTTGATTAAAGTTTAAGATGGGCCCCGAAGTCCCATTTGACATGGGTTTCAGGGGAAATTGCTTCGATATAACTATTAAGCTTACAAAGTGTAAACATGGGGACCTAGGAGCTAAACTATGAAGTAAAAAGGCATAGGGATACTTTTTACTCCATAACATTTAGCCCCCACTTTAATGTATGTATGATCTTACGATTCCATTCATGCATTAAAATACGATTGAAGCACATCAAACACGCCAAGCACATAGAGCCAAGGCATACCCAAAGGTTGGAGGACTATTTCTAGCCCCCAATCTCAGGTAAGCACTAGAAAACACATGGAAGACATGCAAGACACAATGAAGATAGTAAGAAGCATGCAAAATATGGAGAATATAGTGGAAGCATGCAATACACAAAGAAGACATGAGAGCAATCACACAATACATGAAGAATACATTGATTCAATCAAATCAAATAAATCCTAAACTAGGGGCAGAGGGAGCTCATCGCTACGTGCCTTTAGACTGTCGAAAACATGCAAAACAAAACCCAAAATGTGGAGGGAGCTCATCGCTACATACCTTTAGACCACACTAGGGGGAAGACATGCCCAACAAAAACCCAAGTGTGAAGGGAGCTCATCGCTACATGCTTTTAGACCACACTCAAGGGAAGACACAACAAACACATAAGGAAGACACACGGAATACACAAGCACCACATAGCATGCCACAAACACACTACACATCTTATACATGGCAAACACAAGTGATGGGAAGGAGCTTATTGCTAAGTCCCACCATCTAAAACATGCCAAACACACCTAACGGTTGAGCTACGCTACCACAACTGCCAAAGACACGCTTAAGGGTGGATGACTCAAGATCCAACCCCGCCTCCATAGAGGACTTTGCATAAAAGGATGCACAATAGCTCAAGAGATACACCATCCCACCTTCCGCAGAAGGGTTTTGTATAAAAGGATACACACTAGCTCAAGAGATACGTAATCCTGCCTCGCAATGAGGGCTTTCTTTCTTACTTTTTAAAAGGATGTGCACTAGCTCAAGAGATAGACCATCCTACCTTGTGGTGAAGGCTTTGAAACATGCTTCCTCAGTGTCAAAATAATCAAACAGATACCATTATATATGCCCCCACCTTAAGGTGGTTGATACCGCTTGCCGGTATCAAGTACATTAAGGTAGAGTGAAAACATGCAAAGGAACAAGAGCTCTTGCAAAGCCCATGCCCCCAAAGGTGACATGTGCCACGATTGTCGAATGTTCCCACAAACACATCGATATGAAGTGCTAAGATAATCAACAAGAGATAAGGTTAGTGTTGATGGTAAATTTTGTGTTTTACACACAACAATGGGAAATCTTGAAATGTGGGACTTTGTGGATTGAGATAACCTCTTGGATTTTAGAAGCCAACTCTTCGTTAGAATTTCAATGAAATCACTTTCAGATTTTGTGGGGAGAAAAGAGAAGAAGGAAACTTGAAATTAAATCTATCTAACATAGTAATAAACTTCCCAACATGTAGAGGAATCAATTATGCACATGATTCGCAAATAAGAGACAAGAATAAACATAAATATGATGAACAAGAAGTGATCAACACATAATTATTCAGTTGCATGAAGTATGTGTAACGTCAAAAAATGTCCCCTTGGGGGCTTTTCCCTCTTAAGGTTTAGCTCCCGGGTCTTTTGCATGCATTTAGGACATCTTAGTTCATAATTTGGCATCCCGATGGAATAAACCCTAGGTAACATGACAAATGGAACCTAAGAGGACCCCTTGAGCCGTACCCTACCCAAAATAGGGGGGAGGACTTGGGTGCCCACGCCCTAGTCCTGCCCTATTTTGGGGCAACCCCAATTCTAGGTGTCAGTTTATGACCATTATTTGGGTCCTTTGCCAACACGGTAATTTTGAATTACAAAAATCTTGGTGGGAGTGCTTGTAGTTGCATATAAAAGCATGTTTAGGCATTCATTTGTAAACTAGATGGCAATTGTGATGTTCAAGTGTTCTCAAGGTGATTCAAGGAATTTATTGTGTTGCAAGACTAGACTTGTTTGGTTTGTGTATTTGTATTTGTAGATTTGAGTATCCATTTCATCATGGAGTGAAGAGCATCTTCCTCCCATGATATCTTCACTACAAGGTGACGTTATATTGTGTTTTCATTATCAATTCCTTTAGTTTTTTCCTCTGCCTCACAAGGGCACACACTCTCTATCTGACAATAGTGTTCAGAGACTTAAGTGTCCTCTGGGGCTTGACTGAGGCAAGCCTCTAAACACCACAACCCCTCCCAAAGTCTTGTGATTGTAGGTTACAGGTGTCACATTTGGGAAAAGTGAAGTTGTAGGAAGGATTGGCAGACATCAAGGATTCAGGATCCAAAGAGAAGCAGGACACCAGAGCATTTCCAGGACTTGGGCGCTCGCTCTAGTGTCATCCATAGCTGAATTTCCAAAAATAGGAGTTACAGGGCTGATCAGTGTCGGAAGGAGGTCCAGATCCTGCAAAGAAACTAGTACCTTGGACTAGGGCGCCCACTCTAGTGTCCCTGACTGTTCCACCTCAGAACCCCAAAAATAGGTACTCTGTGATTTGCTATTTTACTTCCATTTGCAAGAGCTTTTTCCATTATTCGTCAGTTTATTGCAGTATTTGCATAATTAGGGTTTTAATGGTCAATTGAGCATAAGAGAAGATCAATTAGTGATTAAATTCCCCAATCCAAGCTTCCCTACATCTCACAGCGATCTAGGGTATGATAGTGAATTGCCACTCGACCCTAGATCCTTGAATGTAAAGTGGAAAGGCGGATTCAAACATCAAAACACCAAAACATTAACAAATCCAATTTTCCACTAAATAGTTTGAAAGTCTCAGTTTTACAAAATAAAGGCCCAGATCCAGAGGAAAAAAGCGAAGAATCATCTCAAACAGAAAAACAATGGCATAGAAACAACCATCTTCCCTTCATTGGTGAATCACAATGAAGACATAAAAAGGCCTGCAAGGCAGAGAGCATCAAATTTAGTTGATTTAGAGAAGACCCGCCATCAAAGGCCTATAAAAATGTACTGTTGATGAAGCCACTTCTCTATCTATGTCACTATTTTAATTCCTTTGCTACTGGTAAATTCAATCTCTATTTTGTTGTCACAAAACCCAGTTTATAAAGGAAAAAACTCCCAAATCTGCCCTCTTTGTGCATGCAAACTTCCAATTGTTTCCTTGATTTTCCACCTTTAAAATCATGCAAAAATCCTCTCAATTGCTGCATCTTTCCAGAACTTAGAGTTTGTTGTAGTTTTCTTTTCTTTAATGAGCATTAGAATTAAAAGCTACGCTTCATTTTTGCTTTGCTATAGCTTTTTTTTAACTTGGCGTTAAAAATAATAAAGCTTTCACTTTATTTCTTTTAAGTGGTTTCATGTTTAATAAAGTTATCTTTTAACTTTATTTTTCTTTTCCCTTTGTCTTATGTGAGCTAAGTAAGATTCTTTAAATAAAATAAAGCCTTTCTTTATTTTCATGGGACCCACCTATATTTTATGATTCACTATTGACTCAACTTTAATATCTTATGACTCACTTAGACTCATTTAAAACTTATTGTGACTCACTCTTAAATCTTTTGAATCACTTTATAAAATTTGAAAGGATTTTGTTAAAGATTCAATAAAATATTCTGGTGGAGCTTATGAAAAATAAAAGATAAAGAAACCCTTTTCCTGTCGCCACGTGGTGAATGGATGCTCCTCCTTGAAGTTGCTCTTTTTGACAATCCCTAACATGTGTGCTATTGGTTCTTTGAACCACGTGGAGCTCTCTCGCTCATTTCAAGATTGACAGTTTCATTTCCTCCTTAATGTTGCGCCTGCCATTAGATTTGTTGCATTAAAGGGTTCGGATGGTACTTCTTTCCATTTGAAACTCCCTGTGTCTTTATATCTGGCAGCGTGCTTGAAAATCAATGTCGAGTGTTACATCCCCAACTTATGATTAAGCTTAATCTTACTTTTATGTGGTAAACAAGATAATTAATCTTAGATTAATGATTTGATGTTTGTGGAAAATATCAAGTAGAATCATTGATTTTATGGATATCGACTGATGTTTAGATTAGACATGAGATTACATGATAAGATTATTTTATCATAATATTTTATGATTTAAATGATGATACACTAATCATGGTTATATGGTTGTGAGTGTAACCAAGAAAAGAATCTTCCTTCAAGGATGGAAGGAGAGTATCACTTGGGAGAAGGAAATAGATGTTGGGAAAAGGTCAAAATGCCATCTCAGTATCAAAATTGATCTATCGTGAACCTATGCAAGATAGGGTGAGTATAAGTCATTTTCCTTGTTAAGTCGATTTCAATTCGACAAATGTTGGCATGTTGATTTAAGATCTCTTGACATCGTCTACATTGATTCGAATAGATAATGTTCTTAGAACATTCATATAGTCGATAGTAACTTTGGTTGGATGTTGAGTTTTCCTTTGGTTACTTATCTATTTCTATATTAGATTTTGTGAATATCATTTAGTAATTTTGACTATAGTCTAATATGGCGAAGTGGGGAAGTGAGACTCGACCCCATGTTCGCATATTAATGATACCACCTTAACGATGGTAATATAATTTAGTGATACCCTAGATTATTTTGATAATCATATAACATCATTTAGATGTAAATGATACTATGTGAGATATAATTATCTATTACCCACTTGTAGTGTTCGATCACTTTGATATATAAGTTTATATGTTTCTTGTTGTCAACAGTACCACTATCCACGATGAGTGAAGAGAGTGGAAGAGGTGGTCAAGCTTATCATAAGCTTAGACATTGCAGATTACTCTCAAATGGGAGATATTATAGTCTTTATGGATTCTAAAAAACCCGTGAGGTGGCAAAGGTATATGCGAACTGTTTTACCCACCTCCATTTGGAAAAGGTGGTTGTTATGTGTTGTGCTAGAAAACAACATGCAACTAAAATGAATGATAGTCTTTTGATTGTTATGATATTATCATTATTGTTTAGAGGGCAATAGGAAGAGGATATAGGATTAGCGAATTACAGGTTGAGAGCTCGCAAGAAGGAGCTAATAGTGGCTTCGATAGACTTACTCTTAGCTGACGACAGCTTGGCTACGTGCCCATCATCTCAGGTAAGATTGTATGTTACAGTCATGTGAAACTATAGTATGCAGATGTATACATAATGCCACTACTAATAGCCACACATTGGTTAAACATAGGTTGTGTCATCCTTTATGAAAGCACTATTATGTTTGATAATTATGTTAATGCCTTCATGGCCGAATGCATGAGAAATGTTTTACATATCCTTTATGATAGCATTAGTATGTCGTTAACTCTATTACGGCCTTCATGGTTGAATGATTAAATATAATGTGTTTATCTTATGCGATAAGAACTACATGTTTGATAATATTGTTGAGGCCATGGGGCCAAATGGTTATGAGCATTGTTGTAGCAGTCTCGTACCCTCGAAGCCGATAAGACTGGGGGTAACAAACATTTATTATAATCATTGAAAAGATACTGGTAAGTCTTGAGTAGATCAAGAGCCATGCATATTGTATAATGATAACACCATTTGAGTAGGCTATGAGCCATGCAAAATATAATTATAAGTCATTTGATTAGGTCGAAAGCCAATACATTGTAGAACGGTAAGACAATTGAAAAGGTCGATGACCATGCATAATAGAATGAAGAGTCATTCATGATAATCAATGTTATTGATAGTGTCCATGTCATTGAGTCTTTCGAGGCACATAAAATGAGAAGTGAAATCCTTGTGTGTTTATGAAAGATAACATTATACCTTCGGGTGTAATCTTTATGTATGAAAGAGTAATATGACTCTTTGTATCCATGGTGAAAAAATAGTTTGTTATTGATAACCTTGTATAGACTGCATTAAGTGTATGTCAAATCTTGCATGTCAAGGGGGTAAACCCTCGACTATTTATTTTATTTCCATACAAGAAAGAATATGAAAATGAGTATGATAACTCATTTGTTGAAAACATATTATGGATATGTTTCTTTATTAAATGACAGTGCTTTGTGGATGAAGTATAGGGTATCAAGAACCCTTCTAAATTCTTTTGACCAAAGGTCTATTTAATATTGTCAACTTATTAGACTATATTGGTATGTGTTATAGTCAATGTGAATTTGATGAAAACCTTGAAACAAGGTAGCCATAGAAACTTAGATCGGGGATGGTCTTTTAAACTAAAACCATGAACATGTAAACTTGTAAAAAGAAAATACGGGAATAGAGTGACGTGGAGTCATAGATTCCCTATTGCATAAGCAACAAGACAAATAATGAATGCACTCCTAAAATAAGAGTCGAAAGTCCAAGTAGATGGACTAAGGGTGGTTTGAACCTATCTTTACTATGACCTAGAGGGGTCAAATTATGATCACTGTAGGATGAGATAGCTTCTAAGTTGAGTTGAGATATGTGAACATTCGACTACGTTCATTGCAAAATGTATATGTATATAAATCTTTGGCTAATGTAATGCATGTCTCTGCATGCATTAGTCAGTTCACTGTGCTCCAGATGGCATAATGCTTCTAGTAGTGTCATACATAGTTAGAGTGGATCTATAGTTATATGACTGTGAAGTATTATGGACACAACACTAGATACTCAAATGACAAACCAATTAGTTCCTTATATCTATTCCCTTCGTGAAGGGTAGGGCCGCTTCCAGGAAGGAAGTTATGCGGGGACCGCCGGTCTATGGTTGGAGGAAAAGCACTCGGGTGATGCTCTCCTTCCCAAGTAGAAGACAAGTCGAGACTTATGAAGACAGATGTAAAAGTTCCAGATATAGTACATTCTTTTATATGACTTGATAGTCAAATATTATGTGTAAACTTATCATTGATGCTATGAGAAAAACATTCTAAATGTATAGTGAAAGGAATTCACTAGTATGCTATCTTTGGAATTGTTATAAATTTTAGTTTGAAATATCCAAAAAAGATATGCATATTAATTTTGATTATGAAATTGATTATTTCTTTGCTTAACTATGATTATGTTAATCATGACCTTGAATTTAATGGTAATTAAGTTGGTTAATTTTGGGTAATGTGAATTGGCATGTTACACCGAGCGTGACTTTTTTAGTGCCTTCAATGTTGTAAGAGTCTACTCTTCATTTTCTATGCGCCTATGATACAAGGTTATGCATTGCTTTAGATGGTGCCTTAGTTTCATAGACCACCATCTATTTAGACCACGCCATTTCTTCATATTTGTTGTGCACCTTTGAAAAGTAGGCACCAATATTTCTACTATATGGAAATGCCATCATAAGTGGCTGATGTCTGATCCAAAAACTAGCATTGTACATTGATATTGGCTGAGGTATACATTTCAAGTCGCACCTTGTCGTTAGATTTGGAGGCCAAGCCTTTGAAAATGACTGCTGATATGTTTGATAACACCTCGCCTCTCATACTGCATGCACCATCTCTTTATAGCTGTGCATTCATATAGGACGTGTCCCTATTATGTTGTATTGTGCCTCTCATTACCTTTCCCATTTTCATGTTAATGGCAACGCCATATACTTTAAACATGATACCTTATATTTGATGTTGTGCACTTTGTATAGATATACCTGCATCATATTCAATGCCCGAGTCTCTATATTTGGTTGTGTGCTTGTGTAAGGTAGTTACATTATCATGTATGGTCGCGTTCCCTGTTCTGAGATGCTATTCATTTTTTTTATTGGCATGCCATGGACTGTGCAATCATCTAATGTTTTGTTGCATTCACTAGATTAGATTGCACCATTCTCATAGCCCATGGCTGATTTCATATGTTGGCTTCATTGAATATGCTAAGTATTTGAATGACTCTATGTTATATGACATTGGTATCACCTTCTTTGAGTCTTTATGATGTGCGCTTTCATCTTTCTACACTATCTTTGTAACCTTTTGAATGCAGCACCACTTTTCTATGTGTGGTTGAGCGCCTTCTGATATACTTGTCCATACTTTTAAATGGCTATGACTTTTTTTGTGTCTCACTTTCTTAACAACACCTATATTTCTAACTGGTGTGAGATCATTTGAATGTGTTGAGCGAAATTCCTATGAGAAGTACTAAGGACTAAGTCTCATTTTCTTGGGAAATGAGGTGTCTCAACCTTGTTGCACATTTCCCGTTATAGTTATTTTTATTTAATATTTTCCTACAACTGTTACGCATTGTCGGTGCTTTGAAAATTGGTTTAGTAGGTGTCAGAAGATGCCCACATGGTAGTATATTATGGAAGGCCTATTTTTAGGCATATTATGATAGATTCTATGACATCTGTAAGGGTCAAAAATAGGGGATTTCATTTTGGACGTGAGAACTTATTTTTAGACTAAAATCTTGGTTGAGAAGCTTCGCACATGGTTTTGTAAAACCACAGATGGTTTCTTGTATAGCCAAAAGTCTATAAATTGGAGGCTTGAGGAGTAGTTTGCATAGTGTGAGTTTGCAGGTATTGTTATGCTACTGGAATGCTGCCATAAATATTCTAGAGTTGATTACTGGTGATACTCCTATAATAAACTTGCTCTGCAAGTGTATGTAATCTTGTTGTTGGATTTGAAATACATTGAGTAGGCTTTTGGAGTGTGGGGTTTTTCACCGGAAAGGGTTTTCCCCACGTATATCTGGTGTTTTGTGTTTCACTCTTTATTTCATGTTTTAATGTGCTTCTAGAGTTTCTGTAATTATTAGATTAGTTTTGTAAATTTTTGCATAATGTTTCTCCTCAAGATTGGCGTAGGAAGTTATTTCCGCTACTTTAACTTCCTTACACATTTTAGGGCGAGCCTTTGATATTTGTTGCGTCTTTAATGGAATTGTGCCATCATTTGAGTGTGGACGATCCCTTTGCTTGATGAATCCATAAGCTTTACGCATCATAGAATGGTCGCGCACTACTCTCTACTTGTTCCATACTTCATGGCTTGCAATAGGAACTCTAGAATGTACTTTAGTTTAGAGAATATGCCATCATCCTCATGGCTTCGTACCTTCTTTGTCAGCTTCAGGTGATGTCTTCATAGATGTGGTGCCATATAAGAATGTTGGAGCATGCAATTAATATGGACGAGCCTTGTCTTTTATATGGCTTTACCTTTCCTACTGGATCACCTTTCTTTTACATGGCTCATGCCACCTTTTATAATGGCTGAGCGCCTTTATTCATGTCTTCACAATATCTTATGGAGCCTGTGCATCACACTATAGGTAGTGCACCATCTTTCAAAGTTGGTTGCAATGAACTTGAATCTTGTACCATGTAGTTTTCATAGAAGCGCTACCTTTAAATAGCTTGCGTACCTTGACTTGTTCCATATAGTTGTGAACGAGATATGAGAAAGTTGATGCCTTTGAATTTGATAGGTCACTCATCATTATTATACCTGTGCTTTGACATTTGCATTGGCAGTATCTTATTACATACTAGTGAGCTTCTCATCATAGGTCAAGACTTCAAAATAGAGGCTACACCTTGAGTCATATCCTCATGGTTGTGTTTGTATGGCCGAACTAAGTTTGAATGCCATTGCCTCATCTCGTTAAGCCTCATCTGAAACTTGATCTCAATCTTTAGAAACTGAAACTTTGAATCTCATTGGCTGTGAGCCTTGAATATTGCTAATATCAAAATTTTTGATATGGTGTGCAAAAATTACACAACTATTAGAACATCTTATTCTAAGAAAATAACCAAATGAAATCATGAAAGCTATGCAAAAATTAGATCACATTAAAGACCAAGGCTACACTTGTGGGTTTAGAACCAAGTATAGTCATTGGGTTTATACTACAGATATATTAGAACCGAGCGTAACAACAAGGTGAGATATGAAACCATCCAAAGCGTGTAGAAGCATATTGAGAGTATTTCAAAGGTTTGTTACGAAAGATATGACAACATGATATATAACACAGAGTGATTCTACTAGTCAAGTGTCAGATATATATATATATATCATCCCCATCTTCATATATGGACTAGGTCCATTTTTGCTTACTTGCTAAAGGGACACACGATCCTTATCAATATTTATTTATTTTCGTCATCCACCGACTAGGTAGAATCACTGAAGAATGTAAACATTAAAAATGAGAGAGGAGAATCAAGTGCCTTAGGAACACCACATAGGAGGATGCCGCCAAGACATCTTCCACAACGCTATGCCCCCAAGGCACAACACACAACAATAAAAAAGAGGAGATGAAAGGTAGAAGAATATAGAAACAAATAGAAGAACGGTCATAATAGAGGTAGTCTCCCAATATCCTTGACCTTACAAGAGTATCAAGGGTCATCCAAGGAGACCTAAACAACACTTAACACCACACAGAGGAACACAACACAATGCTAACAACATATATATCTAGGAGGAGGCCACCCTTGAGAGCAACTGGAGTAGGTGCTACATCAAGTGTGGCCAAAAGAGGAGAAATACTTACCTGATTCAATGGGATACTTCCTGGTGGACAATCCATGTCTATCATCTCAGGATGTATCATATTTAGTCTTGAACTTGTTGATATTGTATTAGTATTAGTACACTTATTCACTATCCCCTTAGTAGGTGGAATAAGTCTATTAATGATAATTAAATTAACATTGTTTTTTGATTGAGCTCATCATCCATCCCTAAAGGATTTAATGTGAGAGACCTTTCTTCAACCACCAATGCTTCATCTTTCCAAGGGAAAGCATTGGAACGAAGGGAAGGTAAGGTGTTGTTAAGGGAATTGTTGATGATTATATCTTTAGTGATGTCCAAAGAGTTTGAACATGCAACCAAAGGAGAACTATCCATGGCCTTTGCATCCTTAGTGACATCCAAGGGACTTGGACATTCAACTAAAGGGAGGGGATCAAGGATCTTCCTTTCCTTAGTGATATCCAAGGTACTTGAACATTCAACTAAAGGAGGAAGATTAAGGGTCGTCACTTCCTTAGTTATATCTAAGGTACTTGAATATTCAACCAAAGGAGGAAGATTGATAGGATGATCCATAGAGACTTCATGTACTATGGTAGGGATAGGATTTTTAATATTATTAGATGAATGCTCATTATCTATCCATGGAGTGATCTTCATTAGAGGGGGTTCTTCATTCACTAATGCTTCATCATTCAAAGGGAGAGCATTGGACTGAAGAGAAGGTAAGGTGATGTTAAGAGATGTGTAAATGATTTTATCCTCTTGCACCAAAATGTCCTCAAAAGTGGGAATAACTTTGCGAGAGAGATCATAAAGTAAAGCTAAGTTACCATCACATGTATTAGAGACTAGATCTAGGGAATGATCCTGGCCTTTAGTAATAGGAGTCATAGTGGAATGTCCCATAAAGATAAAGTCATCTAGGGTTTCATCTAACATATTGAAGTCATCACTACTAAACGATGCATCATATTTATTATTCTCTATGAATTTAGTGAGATCATCTAATATTGAAGGATATATACCCATGAGAGTTGTGAAACTATCAAAATCAGATATATAACAAAGGATTTCATATGTGGAACACATAGAAATATCAACATCATATATGCATGCTATTTGTTTTGATACTTGAGGATGCTTATTAATGAATTTGGAGAAATTATCAATGTATACACCTAAAAATGACATGACTCTGTCCAAATAAATATTTTTAATATTTATTTAAGTCTATTTCCTCTATCAATAAATAAATAATTAAATTTATTTATTCAATTCATATTTCTCTAAGTTAATTAAATATGGAAAATATTTAATTACTTCTTCTAAAGTCAAAATTAAATAAAATCCTTTATTTAATTTATTTCTTCCAAACAATTAAATAATTTCTAATTATTTAATTAAGTCATGCATTCTTCCAAATTTAAATAAATCATTTAAATTTATTTAAATCCTCTTAGTCTCTAAAAATAAAATATAATTAAATATTTTATTTTATTCTTCTATCTTGCGCAAGATAAATTAAATAAATTTATTTATTTAATTTGCTTTCTTCTAAAAATATCTTTTTGCTTTCTTTCTAAAATTGCAACCCATATATATCTAATTAATTTAGTTAATTAGATATTTCATCTATTATTCCTCTCATCTTTTTTGGATTTATTTCCTTTAAAGCAAAAAATCAAATGAAATCTTCTTCCCTCTCCATAATCAATTAAATAAATTCTATTTATTTAATTAATTTCCTTATTCTTCTATTTTTCATCAAATAATTAAATAATTTTAAATTATTTAATTATTGCATCCTTCTTCTAAAAATAAATAAATTAAATATTTTATTTATTTATTTATGATGCACATAAATTAGATAAATTTTATTTATTTAATTTGTATTTCATCCACTCTTATCTATATCATTTTCTTCTAAAAATAAATCTTCCTTGTCATGCAAAAGCAAAAATTGAGTTTTTGATTTAAAACAATCTTGTTTTTATCAATAACTCTTAAATTAGAATAAAACATTCTAATTTGTGAAAAATAAATCTTATCTTCGTCATGAAAGCAGTTAACTTAAAGAGAATAACTTTTTCTATGACACATGTCCTTCTTCTATTCGCGCACATTCCCTCAAATATCCTCTACCATTGATCTTCTTATTTCTTCTACACTATTGATCTTCTCTCAGAAGTCTATAAATACCCTTCTATTCTTCCATTCTGATAATAACAAAGTTTTCAAGTAAACTTATGTTGCAGAATCCATAGCGCGCCATTGGCACCCCCACTCACATCATTCATTATCCATCTCATATTGTGTTGAAGCTCATCTTCAACACAAGTATCCAAGCCATTTCCCCTTTGTCATCTTGAGGAATCGAAGCAAGGAAGCAAGCTTGCTCAGGGCTACATTCATCACCAAAAGATCAAAAGAGAATAGGCGAGCAATGGAAATCGCGAGGCAACAGAGGTTGTAAGTATCATTTCTTCATTTTTAATCTTTGTTATTTGCACCTTTCATTGATGTTATTTGGTTTATATTCACTTAAATTATTGTCCCATTTTACCCATTACATTTCTAGCGCCCACCATGGGGCCTTTGCCCCAAATCTAACCAAAAAATTTGAGTTTTTGAGTGACAGGTTTCGTACAGGCTTCAAACAGGTTCAGTCAGTGCATCTGATCGATCTCAAGGCGCATCTGAGCACTATTCCAGTGCATGCAACAATTTGGCGCATGCATCCTCCAAGGCGGTACATCTACAACCTATTTCGGTGCCTGCGGTATTCCAGCACATATACCCCCCATACACGACACTTTCATCCTTAAAAATGACACATCCACAGAAATGGCGCATTTGTCCTTTATTCTTGCGCTTTTGACACCTGTCTTAGTGCATTTGTAATTCTGTGCTCATAGTCTCTGTTTCTGCGCATACAGTCTATGAAGCTGTGCATATATTCTTCATAGTGATTCTAGGATTTCTCATGGTTTTTGGGTTAACGCTAACATTTTTCTTGCATGATTAGGAGCTGGATAGTCATTTAGCTGTACCTATTAACTCATCATAGATTAACTAGGGGGAAAAGTAAAAAAAATGTATGCATGCAAATCTCACGTAGTTCTAAACTAGGAGGGTAATAACGAACATCATTGCTATTTTTGCATTATTGCTATCTTTCTTAGTTTAGAACATTGCTATCTCACAAAAGGAATGAACCATTGCTATCTTTAATCACTTCAAAGTTAACAACTGTGTGAGTGCTCAAATAGATAATGCATATATTTTTTTCATTTTAATAAGATTGGATAAACCACTATTTTCTGTGTTTGTTGAATGACAATAGGCTTATGCTCTCCTCTTTACTGGGTGACTAGAACACCAGACTTGTTATTCTTAGTGTATAACCTATAGAGGGGTCTGCCCTTGGATGCCCACCTATCCAAGTGGGAATGACCCTAAGTGGAAATAGGCTAAAGCCAAGCCCTACCATCCACTTTAAATAAATTGTGCTTGAGGCGAAAGCTTCCTGCAACGAGTGCCACTGTGTTACACTGACAACCAACCTCCCCAAAAACCCTCCAAGGCGTAACCCTTGGAGGCTAGGAGACTCCATAATGGAGAGTAGCGCTACCGCACGTGTAACCACTCGAACGGTTGCCCTGACTACTTAGCCATTGTTTAGTATACCAAAATCCTCTATTTGTTGGCGCAAAAGGTGGAACCTTTGAAGCGGCCCCGATTCATGTGATTCTTAGTAGAGGTAGCAGGGACAATCCTAAGGTTTGGTGGGGCTACAAGCCTAAGGAAACCTGGTTCTGGTATGCATGAGAAGTGAGTGCCGTGGAGAGGAGCCAGTGCTACCAGATCCTGAAGCTACACGCTTTAAATATGCACAGCTAGGGGACTCAACAAATACTATCTTTTCCAGCCTTGGTTGTAATTGTTATTGTGTCAAAAAGTCCACAAAAACACAAAAAAATAATAAAAGATAAAAATCATGAAAACTTCTATGCATTTACTGTGTCTTTATTTGCCATAATTGAAAAACAAAAGCAAGAAGACCAAGTTTTCAACCAAAAAAATAGAAATTTTTGAAAAATGTGCCAAAAAATTCTACAAACAAAACTAAAAAAAATAGAATGGCGCATCCACTGCGACCTGCTACGCATTCATTTCAACATATTGCACATTTGATTACTGTCGCTGCACATATAAAATTTGCCAGATCTGTGCATGTGTTGTGACCTGTTGCACTTTTGTCTTTTGTTTCGGTGCATTTACTGTTGCACATCTATTCCAAAGAGCTGTTCCGTACTTCCTAGGAGAAAAACTTTCAACTTGTCAAGAACCCATTTCAAACTTGTCTCAATTTTTCCAAGATCTGATTAAAATCATGCAAGTTAACTATTTCACTCTTTTTCCACACCATAGCTGCTTTTTCCACATACTACATCATCCAAAACTTTGCAAAATTCTTTTAAAATCCAACAAGGCTAGAACCAAGCTATTATTGATCACATTAAACCTCAAACAAACCTAGTGAGTCTCCACTATCAAGGATCAATCATCCTTTGTTCTCAGAACTCCACTAGTGTCTTGTGCAAAACTAGTCTACATCAAGTAACTGGATTTCTATCATCCTTACTTTGACTATCGTTTGTTCACCCAACTTGTTTGACACCAATTAGATCTAAGGAGAACCTTGCTCAAACCTTGACACATTCTATCATTTCTTGAAAACTTTCAAAACTCGCTCCATCCCATCTCACGTCACCTTGCATGGTCTTAACAAGGTCTCAAAAACAAAAGCAAATTGAAATGGCAGAGAAATCTATTCCATCTTCTCACGACAGTGATGAGGAAATTACTCTGGAAGAGATCCTACAATCCCAACAAGATCAAAGATTCCAACGCTTAATGGACAAGGTGCTCGCCCAAGACCCTACTAGGTTCTTTCTTCACTTAGCACACCAAGGAGTCAAGCTTCCTAAAGATTTTGATGTAGAAGCGTTAAAAGAAATTGAAGAAGAAAGAAACCCTGAGGAAAGCACACAAGAAGGGAGCAAACCAACCATTGATTCTTCAAACACCCTAAGCTTAATGCACCAACAGATCCAAGCTTTACAACAACAATTCATAGACATGCAAACAGGAGCATCAACTAAACACTATTCCCTAGAGGATATTTCACCATATCTTTTTGATAGGACCTTGATCATGATACCTTTCCCCACTAAATTTGAGGTGCCAAAATTTGATAAATATCGTAGAAAGGGTGATCCAAGGGACCACATTAGGGAATTTAACGCTGCATGTCTTGAAGTCGCACACAATGATACTTACCTTATGCAACTATTTCCAAGAAGCGTAGGAGGGCAAGCCATGGAGTGGTCTTCTAGACTACCACCTGACATTAAAACCTTTAACATACTTATGGACAAATTTGTCACGCACTTCTCTTACAATATTGAGCATGACACCTCAATTTTAGATCTTTGTAACACCAAGAAAAAAGGTGGAGAATCTTTTGTTGCTTTCCTACAAAGATGGAGACAGTTGGCAAGTAAGTGCCCACATCAAATGCTTGAAAAACAAATGCTAGAGATGTTTGTCCATAACTTACAAACTGACCTAAGCTATCAAATACAAATCCAATGTCCTACTTCCTTTAGTAAGGTCATTGAGATGGGCCTAATCATCAAAAAGGCCTTAATCGCCAAAGGTCAAATAAAACTATATAAGGACACTCCTAGCACCAATACCAACATGGATAAACCAAGATTTTGGACAAAGAACAAGAACCTTGTGAATGATGGGGTGGTAGATGTCAAGAATGCGGTACCAAAGCAACCAATCTTCAACTTGTCGAACCCTCAAAACAACCCCCCTCAAAATAAACCACGAAATACGGAATCACAGTTTACAAGATATCAGCCTTGGAGGAAATTCACACCCCTAGGGGAAGCACTAGAAACCACTCTACCAAAGTTGATCACAAGAAAACTCATAATGCTTCCAACAACGCTAGACTATGAACCAAATGTCAAACCTCATTGGTGGAATGACAATGATTTCTGTAAATACCACCGAAATAGGGGGCACAAAACAAATGACTGCATTGCACTGAAACACACTATCCAAGAACTAATAGATCAAAACAAAGTTTCACTTGATGGACATACCTCTAATAATGATCATCGGGCATTCAAAGATCTGCTTCCCAATTATGAACAGGGAGGACCTTCCAATCTAAACAACAGTCAAACTAACAATGCCAATTACACAAATGTGTCATTCGACTATGTTGTTAATCATATCTCAAAAAGTGATCCACACATCAATGTGATCACCATCAACACAGACTCGGATTGTAATGCTACCACTCATAGTAATAGAGTCACTCTCAGAGGAGTCCCAGCCTCTCTGTCTAATCAGCATAATATCCTAGATCAGCTCCATAAGACACCTGCACATATCTCCATTCTAGAACTTTTGCGTCTGTCCTCGTCCCATAGGGCCATACTTGACAAAGCTTTATCAGAAGCCTCCATTCCAATGAACCTTGCCAAAGAACAATTTCAAACCATGGTAGGTCACATTACCTCACCTCACTCCCTATCATTCACTGAAAAGGATGATATGTCAATTACCCAACCTCATAATGCATCACTTCATATCGAAGCCTCCATCCACAAACACAAGATAAAAAGAGTTCTAATATATGGAAGAGCCAGTTTGAATATTTGCACCTTGAAGCTAATTCTTGCATTGGGGTTTGCAGAGAAAGCTATTGATCCAAAAAAGAAAATCACTATCAAAGCCTATGATGAGGAGGAGAGAACTTCTAAAGGAACTGTTATTTTGCCAATTAGAGTTGGACCTATAGTAAAAGATGTGGCTTGCCAAGTCCTCGACATGGAGTTAGCATATAACATTCTTCTTGGGAGACCTTGGATACATGCTCTAAAAGCAATGCCATCAACATACCACCAGTGTATCAAATTTCCCTATGAAGGTCAAGAGATCACTATCCAAGGTGACCCCAATCCATTTCAGTATTGCAACTCCATTCAATCTAAACCTGAAGTTGTGATTCCTCATAACCACACTTCTACTTCATCTTCATCTCGTGTTGACCTAGCTTCACTTTCTTCCACATCAAAAGCTTCCCAACCTGACCTCAGACTCAAAGATAAGGGCCTAGGTGAGTACACAATCTCCCAATCCCTCTATTTGGCACAACTCCCCCTATCTCCCAGATCATATGAAAGACCTACTTTGAGCAAATCCAAAGCAGTCAAAACAACCAAAGGTATGTTTATCAAATGGGGAAGCCTCGAAGATGAGAGCGATGAAAAGGATATCCTTCAATGGTTATATAAGGATGAAGGCAATTCATCAACACAACAGGACCATCACACCACTATAAAAACTGAACAATATGGTCAAGCATTCCAAATGCTACAAAGAATGGGTTATGAAGGACATGGCCCCCTTGGTTTGAGAAAAGATGGTATCATTGAACCCATCTAACCCCATACCTTGACAACCCGAGACACTACAGGGCTAGGTTACACTGGCACAACAAGAACCAACAGAGCACATAAGCATAAAGGCAAACAACCAGAAACATCTGCTGCTAACCTAGTTGATCAAATTTAGCAACTGCAAATAGGGAGTGAGACTGATTCCAATGAATATGAATGGGATAGCCTCTCTGAGCTATCTTGTGACAAGAAAGATATCGATGTTGTCCATGAGTATGACCCAACCCATGCAACTGAGGGACAAGGTCCAAGGGCTAGACCGCTAGAGTCAGACCCACATAATACCGATAGTGAAAGTCATGAGGAAAGAATGATACCCCCCTTGACGGACAAGCTAATGGAGAGTACCATCGTAGGCATTGTCCATGCTTATAATGACCACCATAACACCTCTATCTTGACCATAAATACCATCGAACCAGACCAACCCAATGACCCCTTACCATTATTGCACCCCGAACTCATAGATTGGGACTTGCAAGACACTACCCCTGAACTTGATACCTTTCAAAATGATGAAGCCATCATAGACTATCTTGAGCTTAGAGATCACATATGCACAGGGGACCACAGAGATGGCTATGCCATAGAACTCGACGACAAGGCCTATTTTGGAGAGAATGCCAAGCCTTTCAGTCTCAAAAATATCAAAATGAAAGAAAGATCTAATGGTGAAAACCACTTTGCGGTAGTGTTAGATCATGAAAAAAGTAAAAATATAGACGTATCCAACGGTGAAAACCTCTCTGAGGCACCGAAGGATGGAAGACTTGACACTCTACCCAATCTCACACATCAGGAGAGATCTTCAATCTTGATAGAACTAGCAGAGCCGATCAATGTCAGCACAGGTGATAATCCCAGAATGATCCACATGGCATAGTCTTTAACATCACAAGAAAAGCCAACATTCACCAAATTCTTTAAAAGAAAACAAATCAACTTTGCTTGGACATATGTAGACATGCCAGGGTTAGATCCGAATCTCATAATACATCACTTATCCTTAGCTCCGGGAGCTAAGCCAGTAAAGCAAAAACTTAGGAAGATGCACCCACATGTAGCAATCATGGTGAAAGAAGCAGATTCATCAGACCAATAGACTATCCTGAGTGGATTTCAAACATAGTACCAGTCACCAAACCAAACAGCAGAGTCCAAATATGTAATGACTTCAGGGACCTGAACAAAGCTTGTCCAAAAGATGATTTCCCCTTGCCAAACATTGACATTATTGTAGATCTCATGGTAGGACACACCATGCCATCACTAATGGATGGTTTCTCTGGATACAACCAGATCAAAATTGCACCTGAAGACCAATACAAGACTGTGCTCACATGTCCATGGGGCACCTATTGTTGGTGTGTCATGCCATTTGGTTTGAAAAATGCTGGCACAACATATTAGAGAGCTATGACAACAATCTTCCATGACATGATGCACACTATAATGGAAGATTATGTTGATGACATCTTGGAAAAATCACTTACAAGAGAAGGACACCGGGTAGTACTGGACAAAATCTTCACAAGACTGGAATAGTTTAATGTGTGCCTCAATCCGAAGCAGTGCATGTTTGGAGTTACATCAGGCAAGCTACTTGGGTACATAGTGTCTGCAAACGGAATCAAAGTTGACCCAGCTAAAGTAAAGGCCATCATGGAAATGCTGCCTCCTAAGAATCTCACTCAACTAAGATCTCTACAAGGAAAACTACAGTCTATCCGAAGATTCATTTCTCAATTGGCAGACAAGTGCCACCCATTTTCCCACCTCCTACATAAGAATGTCCCTTTCAAATGGAATGATTCATGCGAACATGCATTTCAACAGTTAAAAGAGTATCTCATGAAGCCACCTGTATTAATGCCACTGATTAAGGGTAAACCTCTGCTACTGTATATCTCAGCCACACCAACAACTCTGGGAGCTCTCCTCGCACAACAAAATTATGAAGGGAAAGAACAAGCAATCTACTATATCAACCAAACACTTGTTGGGTATGAACTACAATACACACCAATTGAAAGAGCATGCCTCGTTGTGGTCTTCACCTCACAAAAATGGAGACATTACATGTTGTCGCATTCAGTCAAACTAGTAGCAAAGATTGATCCACTCAAGTATTTACTCAACAAAACAACCCTTATAGGTAGATTGTCCAAATGGGTCATGCTTCTCAGTGAATTCAACATCGAATATGTAGATAGGAGGGCAATAAAAGGCCAAGTACTTGCAAACCAACTGGCAGATGCACCTCTAATAGATGATAGCCCTTTGAGATGTGAATTTCCAGACGAATCTATCTTTCACATAACCACAACAACTTGGAAAATGTACTTCGATGTCTCATACACTCAACATGGATCGGTAGCAGGTATCTTGTTGATCACCCTTGGTGGAGACACCATTCCTAAATCATATAGATTACTCTTTCCCTACACTAACAATGTGGTAGAGTATGAGGCCCTTGTCATTGGCATCAAGTTAGCAGTGGAATGGAATATCAAAGAACTTCAGGTGTATGGTGACTCACAGCTGGTCATAAATAAAGTAAATGATGACTACCAGACAAAAGATGAGAAATTAATCCCTTACAAACGGATGGTAGATGACTTCAAAGAATACTTTGTCTAGATCTCTTTTGAGAAGCTACCAAGGATTAAGAACAAAGCTATAGACGCCATGGCCACGATTGCATCACTCCTCGATATTCTAAATAATCAATCACGTTACGAGTTTTTGGTAGAGCCAGTGTCCTGTCCTGCATATGACACCCCCGAATCCCATATCATTTTCCACATTGTCAGAACGGATTCCCCACTCTATAGAAAAATATTTTCCTATCTTAAAGAGAATACCCTCCCACTGGATCTATCTAGCAACCAAAAATAAACCTTCATTCGTCAGGCATCTCGGTATGTCATTGTCGCCAATACCCTATATCGCAGAGGTCTTGATGGTACTCTCCTTAGGTGTGTCGATAGTGAGGAATATCAAACTACCCTGAGTGAAGTGCACAATGGTATATGTGGGACCCACTCTAGTGGCCCTACCCTAGCCAAGAAACTCATATGCATGGGATACTACTGGCCAACCATGGAACAAGATTTCTACGATTTTGTAAAGAAGTACAAGAAGTGCCAAATCCACGAGAACCTGATACATGCACCAGCATAGGAGCTACAGCCATTAACAACCTCTTGGCCTTTCTGTCAGTGGGGACTCGACTTAGTGGACAAGATACACCCTCCTTCATCCTGTGGCCATAAATTCATAATCACTGCCACTGAGTACTTTATGAAGTGGATTGAAGTCGTGCCCTTAGCCAATATCACAGGCAAGCAAATTGCCTCCTTTATCTTGAACTATCTCATTTGTCGCTATGGTATCCCTTCATCCATTATCACGGATCATGGATGACCATTCAAAAATTAGGATGTTAGGGAACTATGTGACAAATTCTATATCCAGCACCACTTTTCTACCCCCTATTACCCCCAAGGCAATGGCCAGGCGGAGGTATCAAATAAAACTATCTTGAAAATTCTAAAAAAGACTGTCAATGATGCCGGCCGTGATTGGCATATCCAGTTAAATCTAGTGTTGTGGGCCTATCGTACAAGTATCTGCATACCCACAAGTGCAACACCATACTCCTTGGTCTACGGATCTGAATCCATCTTGCCCATTGAAGTCGAGATCCCATCCTTGCGAGTTTCGTTAAAAGGCCTCATATCTGATGAAGAGTACAGAGTGTCCAGACTTCAAGAGTTAGAGTTGCTTGAAGAGAGAAGGCAACATACCTTTAACCACCTAAAAGATTATCAACAACGAATGTCCATAAGTTACAATCACAGGGTAAATCCCTAAGTATTCCAAGTTGGTGATCTAGTCCTCAGAGAAAATCCCAGAAATTAGCAAGATCAAGAGAAAAAAGGCAAGTTTGAACCCAACTGGCTGGGTCCCTATGCAATCATTGTAGTCTATGGGTCAGGAGCATATCAATTGGATACATCCGAAGGTGAACTATTTGATGATCCTATCAATAGCATGCACCTTCACAAATTCTACACCTAAACCCCAATGCAAGGGAGTCCTTAAAAATTCAAAAAAAAAAATTGAAAAAATGTCAAAAATTAAAAAAAATGGAAAAATAACAAAAAAATAGTCCTCTGGTGAAAAGTTGGCAAATAGGCACCTTGGATAGATACCATGATGAAAACCTGGCAAACAAGCGTCATGCTTATTTTTTAGCTATTTGTGAAAATAAAAGTAAGTGGTGAAAACCTGGTAAATAGGCGCTATTTGCGACAAACTGCTTCCTCCATCTGTTGTGACCTCATGTCTCTTGTGTCCATCGTATCATTCATCCTAAACCAGTCCTTTGAACCATCATCGAACTACGTCACCTCTAAGTTATCACGTAGGTAAGGCCATTATCAATGCGCCCCCGAGGCTCCACTCCACTACGCTTCTTTCCTCTCCATTCCTTTAAGTTTCATCTGTCCTACTTTCCATACCTACTCTGCATCTTTGCCATCACCTAGGTCCTAGGTCCATTAGGTTCACCCTAAACTATGTTGCTTCTACATCGTCACGTAGGCAAGACCATTTAGCAATGAGCTCCTGAGGCACTAGGTTAGTCCCTTAGGGTCCATCTCTTCATATCTGTTTGTTAGGTCATCCATAATAAGTCAAATCCTTAGCTTTCACTGGGGGCAACACCTCGCCCTGGTTGTAGATTTGGATTCTGATAGGGTTAGCCGGCAGAATATATCAATTAAATGCAAATAAAGATTAAACAGAGGAATGGAAATACACAGAAATAATAACAGCGAGAGACAAGTTTTAACGTGCTTTACCCAAACTCGGGCTACATCCACCAAATAGAGAGTCCAATATTATTATCCAGTAAATCAAACTTAGTACAATCAGCAATTCCTGCAACTCAATACCACTGCAAAATGCTACAATACAATGCCAAAATCCTAACCCTTAGCCGCTTTTTATCAAGCTTTTTGTCGGTTACAAAATAGGGTTTTTTTTATGTCGGTCAATGAAAAGTAACTCCCGGTGCCTTTATAAAATAATAAAAAACCGTGTGAGGTTTCGAGGGTGCTGCCCCCGAGCCCACACGAGGGTGCTGCCCCTTGACCCCATCTTGGGGGCGCTGCCCCCAAACCCCCACAAGGGGCGCTGCCCCTTGACCCCGTAGGAATTTAGGGGGAAACTGCGCCGATAAAAGTGGGGTAAATTTAACCTCCGAGTCTGATTAGGCTCCATATAACAACATATTCTTGAATGCCACATGTTCTCATAGGATACCAATAAAGGATTGTGATACCTTTCACTAGACAAGCGCACGCAGCAAAAGCAAGCTTCCCAAAACAACAAAAATCTTGGCACAAAAACATCAACCTATCCAAAGCAAAGCAGAACACCATACCAAAACACTCAAACTGACTCTATATCAATTATGGCAAGAAGAAACATCTAATGCAAGAATGCTTTGTGTTTTTATATCGGTTAACTTACAAGGTCTTGATTTTTTGTTATTATGTCTTCCTATGCTACTCGAGGATGCCAAAAGCTAGAGATGCTATGGTGGGGGCATAATCATTTTTGAAGGTCATTGAGGACTTTCGAAGGTCTGAACATGAAAAGGGGCAATCCTTGTCTGTTGAAACACAAGAAATACTCAGGTCATCTAGATTCAATTTTGACTAGATGCTTGTATTAACTTGCTAAATCAAAATCCATGTATGTAATACTCAGGTCATCTTGGTTTAATTATACCTAGATGCTTGTATTTTCTTACAACATAATAAAGCTCGATGATGAAATAAGCACTTCAAAATACTTGCAATATCAAGATGGCAAATATCCATATCCATCACATATCCAGAAAGCATTCCTTATCCATATCCCATGCAATAAAATTCTATGCAGAGAATCAATGTTTACAAATAAAAGCTTTTGATTTCTTCTATCGAGTCATTCTTCTATCAATCAAATTTCTATCTGTCATCATATCTCTTGTCAACAGTTGTAGCTATCAATCTGAGCAGTGATCAAAATGCAAGTCTATCCTTAAATCCATACCAATCAAGTCAAGTCAATATTGTCAAATGATCCAATCACAATCAATGGTCTTGATCCTTGTCTGGTCGTAAACCAATTCGATCAATTATAATCAAACATTTGTCTTATATAGGATGTAGCATTGTCGAAATCAAACCAATACACGCGTCTTACATGACATGCTTCATTTCTTGAAACTAGACACTATCCTTCGTGTTGCTCTAGGGATCTATCGTTCCCCACCACGACAACACTGTTGTATATCATTATCAGTATATCATTAGTTTACTGCTTGACAGGGGAAATACCTTGTTTGTTCTTGTATCATTTGTGCATACTTGCTTACTTGCTTGTGTGTGTTATCATTTTATCTTGCATCGCGTATCATTCGGCTCTTTCTTCAAACCATTTTTTCTTCAATCCTAACCAAGTTTTCTCTTCGTCTTCATGAGATTGTCCGTCTCACGCCTTCTGCCTTCTTCTTGTCCAATCTCCCGAGGGGGCATCCTATCGTCATTAAACTTGTACCAGGGGCAAACTGGGGCATGTATCACTTTTTTTAGAAAAACTTATTCTTAACAATACCTTTATTTCTAACTGGTGTGACATCATTTGAGTGTGTTGAGCCAAATTCCTATGATAAGTACTAAGGACTAAGTCTCATTTTGTTGGGAAACGAGGTGTCTCAACCTTGCTGCATATTTCCCGTTATAGTTATTTTTATTTAATATTTTCCTACAGCTATTACGCATTGTCGGTGCTTTGAAAATTGGTTTATTAGGTGTCAAAAGATGCCCACATGGCAGTATATTATGGAAGGCCTATTTTTAGGCATATCATGACAGATTTTATGACATTTGTAAGGGTCAAAAATAGGGGATTTGAATTTGGACGTGAGAACTTATTTTTAGACTGAAATCTTGGCTGAGAAGCTTCGCACATGCTTTTGTAAAACCACAGATGGTTTCTAGTATAGCCAGAAGTCTATAAATTAGAGGCTTGAGGAGTAGTTTATAGGTATTGTTATCCTACTGGAATGCTGCCAGAAATCTTTCAGAGTTGATTACTGGTGATACTCCTATAATAAACTTGCTCTACAAGTGTATGTAATCTTGTTGTTGAATTTGAAATACATTGAGTAGGCTTCTGGAGTGTGAGCTTTTTCACCCGAAAGGGTTTTCCCCACGTATATCTGGTGTTTTGTGTTTCACTCTTTATTTCATGTTTAAATGTGCTTCTAGAGTTTTTGTAATTGTTAGATCAGTTTTGTAAAGTTTTGCATAATGTTTCTCCTCAAGATTGGTGTAGGAAGTTGTTTCCGCTACTTTAACTTCCTTACACTTTTTAGGGTGAGCCTTTGATATTTGTTGCATCCTCAATGGAATTCTGCCATCATTTGAATGTGGCTGATCCCTATGCTTGGTGAAACCATAAGCTTTACACATCATAGAATGGTCGCACACTACTCTCTACTTGTGCCATACTTCATGGCTTGCAATAGGAACTCTAGAATGTACTTTAGTTTAGAGAATATGCCATTATCCTCATGGCTTTGTACCTTCTTTGTCAACTTCAGGTGATGTCTTCATAGATGTGGTGCCATATAAGAAGGTTGGAGCATGCAATTAACATGGATGAGCCTTGTCTTTGATCTGGATTTACCTTTTCTACTGGATCACCCTTTTTTTAGATGGCTCACACCACCTTTTATAATGGTTGAGCGCCTTTATTCATGTCTTCACTATATCTTATGGAGCCTGTGCATCACACTATAGGTAGTGCATAATCTTTCAAAGTTGGTTGCAATGAACTTGAATCTTGTACCATGCAGTTTTCATAGTAGCACTACCTTTAAATAGCTTGTGTACCTTGACTTGTTCCATATAGCTATGAACCAAATATGAGAAAGTCGATGTCTTTGAAATTGATAGGCCACTCATCATTATTATACCTGTGCTTTGACATTTACATTGGCAGTATCTTATTACATACTAGTGAGCTTCCCATAATAGGTTGAGACTTCAAAATAGAGGCTACACCTTGAGTCATATCCTCATGGCTGTGTTTGTATGGCCAAACTAAGTTTGAATGCCATTGACTCATCTGGTTAAGCCTCATCTGAAACTTGATCTCAATCTTCAGAAACTGAAACTTTGAATCTCATTGGCTGTGAGCCTTGAATCTTGCTGATATCAAAATTTTTGATATGGTGTGCAAAAATTACACAACTATTAGAACATCTTATTCTAAGATAATAACCAAATCAAATCATGAAAGCTATGCAAAAATTAGATCACATTAAAGACCAAGGCTACACTTGCGGGTTCAGAGCCAAGTATAGTCATTGGGTTTATAATACAGATATCTCAGAACCGAGCATGACAACAAGGTGAGATACAAAACCATCCAAAGTGTGTAGAAGTAGATTGAGAGTATTTCAAAGGTTTGTTACGAAAGATATGACAACATGATATATCACACGTAGTGATTACTAGTCAAGTGTCAGATATATATATATATATCAACCCCATCTTCATATATGGACTAGGTCCATTTTTTCTTACATGCTGAAGGGACACACGATCCTTATCAATACTTATTTATTTTCCTCATCCACCGACTAGGTAGAATCACTGAAGAATGTAAACATTAAAAATGAGAGAGGAGAATCAAGTGCCTTAGGAACACCACATAGGAGGATGCCCCCAAGATATCTTCCGCAACGCTATGCCCCCAAGGCACAACACACAACAATAAAAAAGAGGAGAGGAAAGGTAGAAGAATATAGAAACAAATAGAAGAACAATCATTATAGAGGCAGTCTCCCAATATCCTTGACCTTACAAGAGTATCAAGGGTCATCGAAGGAGACCTAAACAACACTTAACACCACACAAAGGAACACAACACAATGCTAACAACATATATCTAGGAGGAGGCCACCCTTGAGAGAAACTGGAGTAGGTGCTACATCAAGTGTGGCCAAAAGAGGGAGAAATACTTACCTGATTCAATGGGATACTTCTTTGTGGACAATCCAAGTCTATCATCTCAAGATGTATCATATTTAGTCTTGAACTTGTTGATATTGTATTAGCATTAGTACACTTATTCACTATTCCCTTAGTAGGTGGAATAAGTCTATTAATGATAATTAAATTAACATTGTTTTTTGATTGAGCTCATCATCCATCCCTAAAGGATTTAATGTGAGAGACCTTTCTTCAACCACCAATGCTTCATCTTTCCAAGGGAGAGCATTGAAACGAAGGGAAGGTAAGTTGTTGTTAAGGGAATTGTTGATGATTATATCTTTAGTGATGTCCAAAGAGTTTGAACATGCAACCAAAGGAGAGCTATCCATGGCCTTCACATCCTTAGTGACATCCAAGGGACTTGGACATTCAACTAAAAGGAGGAGATCGAGGATCTTCCTTTCCTTAGCAATATCCAATGTACTTGAACATTCAACTAAAGGAGGAAGATTAAGGGTCGTCACTTCCTTTGTGATATCCTAGGTACTTGAATATTCAACTAAAGGAGGAAGATTGATAGGATGATCCATAGAACTTCATGTACTATGGTAGGGATAGGATTTTTAATATTATTAGATGAATGCTCATTATCTATCCATGGAGTGTTCTTCATTAGAGGGGGTTCTTCATTCACTAATGCTTCATCATTGAAAGGGAGAGCATTGGAATGAAGAGAAGGTAAGGTGATGTTAAGGGATGTGTCAATGATTTTATCCTCTTGCGCCAAAATGTCCTCATAAGTGGGAACAACTTTGGGAGAGAGATCATAAGGTAAAGTGAAGTTACCATCACATGTATTAGAGACTAGATCTAGGGAATGGTCCTGGCCTTTAGTAATAGGAGTCGTAGTGGAATGTCCCATAGAGATAAAGTCATCTAGGGTTTCATCTAACATAGTGAAGTCATCACTACTAAACGATGCATCATATTTTTTATTCTCTATGAATTTAGTGAGATCATCTAATATTGAAGGATATATACCCATAAGAGTTGTGAAACTATCAAAATCAGATAGATAACAAAGGATTTCATATGTGGAACACATAGAAATATCAACATCATATATGCATGCTATTTGTTTTGATACTTGAGGATGCTTATTAATGAATTTGGAGAAATTATCAATGTATACACCTAAAAATGACATGACTCTGTCCAAATAAATATTTTTAATATTTATTTAAGTCTATTTCCTCTATCAATAAATAAATAATTAAATTTATTTATTCAATTCATATTTCTCTAAGTTAATTAAATATGGAAAATATTTAATTACTTCTTCTAAAGTCAAAATTAAATAAAATCCTTTATTTAATTTATTTCTTCCAAACAATTAAATAATTTCTAATTATTTAATTAAGTCATGCATTCTTCCAAATTTAAATAAATCATTTAAATTTATTTAAATCCTCTTAGTCTCTAAAAATAAAATATAATTAAATATTTTATTTTATTCTTCTATCTTACACAAGATAAATTAAATAAATTTATTTATTTAATTTGCTTTCTTCTAAAAATATCTTCTTGCTTTCTTTCTAAAATTGCAACTCATGCATATCTAATTAATTTAGTTAACTAGATATTTCATCTATTATTCCTCTCATCTTTTTTGGATTTATTTCCTTTAAAGCAAAAAATCAAATGAAATCTTCTTCCCTCTCGATAATCAATTAAATAAATTCTATTTATATAATTAATTTCCTTATTCTTCTATTTTCCATCAAATGATTAAATAATTTTAAATTATTTAATTATTGCATCCTTCTTCTAAAAATAAATAAAATGAAATATTTTATTTATTTATTTATGATGCACATAAATTAAATAAATTTTATTTATTTAATTTTTATTTCATCCACTCTTATCTATATCATTTTCTTCTAAAAATAAATCTTCCTTGTCATGCAAAAGCAAAAATTGAGTTTTTGATTTAAAACAATCTTGTTTTTATCAATAACTCTTAAATTAGAATAAAACATTCTAATTTGTGAAAAACAAATCTTATCTTCGTCATGAAAGCAGTTAACTCAAAGAGAATAACTTTTTCTATGACACATGTCCTTCTATTCGCACACATTCCCTCAAACATCCTCGACCATTGATCTTCTCTCAGAAGTCTATAAATACCCTTCTATTCTTCCATTTTGATAATAATGAAGCTTTCAAGTAAACTTATGTTGTAGAATCCATAGTGCACCATTGGCACCCCCACTCACATCATTCATTATCCATCTCATATTGTGTTGAAGCTCATCTTCAACACAACAAGTATCCAAGCCATTTCCCTTTTGTCATCTTGAGGAATCGAAGCAAGAAAGCAAGCTTCCTAAGGTCTACATTCATCACCAAAAGATCAAAAGAGAATAGGTGAGCAATGGAAATCACGAGGCAACAGAGGTTGTAAGTATCATTTCTTCATTTTTAATCTTTGTTATTTGTACCTTTTATTGATGTTATTGGGTTTATATTCATTTAAATTATTGTCCCATTTTACCCATTACAACCAATATCTATGATGTATGCAAACAAAGCTTCCAAAGATGAATAACAAGAAGCATCCATGATGAAAGTATGATAGCTTGTTGCACACCTAGACATTAGTTTGAGGAAATCGGGTTTTTGAGAATCAAGAAAACACTAGTTTCACTACAAACAAATTAAGTATAATAAAAATAGTGCTACATAACAAGGCAATATGAATGATTTAAAAGTTGTTCAAATAGTTGTGAAGAAAGTGTTAAAAACCCTTGATGTTGAAATGCACAATATGTAATTGTAAAAGGTGAAAGTTTCAAAGCTAGGATGCAAAAGTATGCACTATGATCCAACACTACACTTCAAAATCAGATTTGAATGAATCTTGAAAAGGACACTTCAAAATCAGATTTGAATGAATGTTGAAAAGGAGTAGCAAAATTTGAAAATGATATTTTGACTACGAACCCTAGTTTTTGCAAAGACTAGGTTATATGAAAAATGTAACCTTTTTAAGTAAAACCCTAGTAAATGGAACTTTTAAATGCATTATTTGATATGAATTAAAGATGAATTACTGTAATAAGGATTAGATCTGATGCAAATATGAGAAAATTAAATCTTTTTATGATATACAATACAATATATGCAAAACTATGCCTTAATGCAAGCCTAGAATGCTTGTTTTTTCAATATTTTTCAAATGTATGTAAAATTTTCCAATGCAAGATGATAAATATGATATAAATGAATGCAAAGACTGATTATAACACTTAGAAAGATGCAATATGCTTACTATTCTAGGTTCACCAAAATGTTATGTATGAAAAGTGGGAAGATGGCGGATAGTGTTAATATCTATCAAATCAAACCCTCCTTTCTCAATAACACTCAAGGACAACAACTGAGCCAAGTCACTATAGATGAATGAGGACTCAGCTATAGGTTGGTGTACTCAGGAATGGTATGGAAAGATTGATTAGATTGAGAGATTTGTCAAACCCTAATTCAAATAAGCCTCAAACCCTAATTATAATCCAATCAGATACAAACAAATAGAATGTTGCAAGAAACTATACAGGAAGATACTCAGGGATGATAAAAAACTTACCAGAATCTAAGTTTTCAAAAACAAAAAATTTGCGGACTATTAGGCAGGCGCCCAAGTCTAATAGGGTAGTTTTTCTATAGATCCAGAGCAGTGAGATGTGTCAGACTATATTCAACTCCTGAGTTCAAGGTCAAGCTTGTCAGGAGGACTACAGGGTAGGCACCCTAGTCCCGTAGGGTAAAATATTAGCAAGCTTTTCTAGATCCTGAACCTTTATCCTTCAAGCAACTTCTTTGCACACGCACTTTCCCATATCTTGTATTTGTAACCTGCAATCACAAAGAGAGGGGTTTGGGGGTTGTGGTGTTTAGAAGCTTGCCTCGGTCAAGCCCTAGAATGGCATTCAAGTCTTCAAAGACCGTTGTTAGATAGAGTGCATGCCCAAGAAGGGCAGAGGCCAAATCCTACACACATAAAAAAGGGAAAATGGTTGTGTTGTATAGGGGCTTACCTCAATCAAACCCCATGTTGGTGTTTCCACCTCCACAATAATATTAATAGATGATGATAGAGAGTGTGTGCTTATGATGAGCAAAGGAAAAATATATGATAAAAGATTGTAGTAATCAAATCTAATGAAATAGAGTTACCATGAGCATGAAACCCTAGTGGATTTGATGTCGCAACATGGATCATCCACAAGGTGTCAAAGGAGAAGGGAGAAGTTGTTGGCAAGAGACACTACTTTGCATTGTAGGTGCTGTCATTGATGGCAACTAAGATCATCCCAATCATCCGCATAACACAATTTGTTCATACTGGAAGTCAAATTTAGAATTTGTCTAAGTTTGGGTAGCTAGGAACAGAGCAGTAACAAGGTCTGGTATTTTGGTCCGGATCTCTCTGGTGGGAAGTCATGATTAGTTGCAGATCTAGGGGAGTCATATGCATTGTCAAGATAATCTAACTCTAGATTTTTGTCCTCCGGTGATGAAGGATTCAAAAGTTATTAGCCTCTGAGTACCAGGTTCTAGTTTGTCAGAGCACACAGAAGAAGAATAGGCTGACCTTGCAGAAGATCTTGATTCCAGATGTATGAAAGTTGTTTGTTGGACAAAAAGTGATGATTAGTGAGTGTGGCTGACATGAGTAATGATTTTCAAGAGCAAGTTTTGGTCTGCACCTTAAGTTATGCATAGATCTAGCCAACAGAGCAGAGCATTCATTAAAGTTCTAAGTGTTGTTAAAGTTGACTGATAGAATGATTATAGATCATGTTGCGGATATATATAGCTGATGAAATTGGATGATTCAGTGTGTGTGGTGTATGCGAATAAGGCGTATGTGAGAAGAGCAGAAATCCAAAGTGCAAATGAAGGCAGAACAATAAGAAGAGCAGAGCAAACATGAAATGTGTAAGATCAGTTTTTGTACTTAACTGGAACTTAATTTCTTTCATAGATAGATGCTATTAATCAGTTCAAATCTTTGTCATTCTCTTGTAATATTTCCATAGGTAGTGAGCCTCCATTTGAGTAGTGAGTTGTGGGCAGTGAGCATGAATGCATGTGCATTCCCATTTGTAAAAATACTATTAACAGGGTATTAATATTTGTGGGTTAATCCCCACTATGGTTTTTCCCTTAACCATGTTTCCACATCAAAATCTTGATGTCGAATGTGTTATCTATGTTTTCTATTCATATGTTATTAATTGATGTTGAAATGTGTATATCATTAGATTGATTCTAAGTGGTAAGGGAAGAATAAAAAGAAAAGGGATTGAAAATGTGTAACAACTGATTCACCCCCCCTCTCAGTTGTCTGGACCTAAACCAACAATTGGTATAAGAGCAAGGTTCCTTTGGAAAAATTTAACAGCTTAAGGAAGATCTGGGAAGGTAGTAAAAATGGATGAATATAATCTTCAAGGACAACTTAATCTCGCCCTAGATGATCTTGAGCAGTCTAAGGCAGAAGTCCAACAACTGCAAGATAATCTCAAAAAGGCTAAAGACTTCATTGAGATCTTAAAAGAAAAGTTGAGCAAATCCAATGCAAAAGGAAAGGAGCAACTTTTTCAACCGGAAGATAAGGTCTTGGAAGATAAGGTCCTGGAAGAAAAGACAAAAGAACGTAAAAAGTTAGCTAAAGAAGTTGTTGTCCTAAAACATGAGATGGAAACTGGGGTCATGAGACTAACCAAGGAAATTGAAGATAGGAAGAAATCTGAAGAAGAGATGAAGCAAAATTTGAAAGAAAGTAATGAAAAATGTTGCAGATTGGATGGAATAGCTAGTCTCCTAGAGTCTAATCTACAAAGAAGCAAAAATAATGAGAGAGAACTTGAGAGATAGGTTATCACTCTCAAACATGACCTAGAAATTGCAAATGAGTATAAGGAGAAGTTCAAAATAAGCTCAGCTAAACTCAAAGCACTAATTGAAGAACAAAAAAAGGATAATGACAAGCATAATCTTAAACATGAGAAAGGTGAAAGCTCCAAATTTGGATAAAGAAATTTCCAACCATGGAACAAAAGGAACAAAACTAGAAAACCTCCGATAAGATAGCCTAATGCTCAAAGATATCCATCATTTAATAGAAATTGTTTCAATTGCAATAAATTTGGTCATAAAGCTACTCAATACAGAAGTAGAGAAAATCAAAATGGTCCATCCTTCTTTGGTCAATGCTTCAAATGCAAGAGGTATGGTCACAAATCCAATGAATGTAGAAGTATGTTAATGAATAACTCAAATGGCAATTCTTTCAATGGCTACTGCTTTGCTTGCAATGCATTTGGACACATGGCTAATCAGTGCAGATCAAGAGGAAATCAAGTGTGCTTTAACTGCAATAAATCTAGTCATATTGCAAGACTCTGCAGAAATATGAATAATGGAAGAAGAGGTTTGGTAAATAGAAAAATGGATGAGCAAAAACAAGACAGAGACAAAAGAAAAATTGATGTGAATGAGATATGGAGTGAAATGAACAAGATTTGGATAAAGAAAGATACAATAAACAATAGTGATGGGTCCGTACCGGAATCCGGTGCTGACAATTCCTTTGGGAATTAAGTTAGAAGCTCTGTCTTAGGGGGAGCTGCATAGACCATCAAATTCTCGCAGTTAGTAAGTGGGTGCCTGAGTCTAGCACAATAAAAGAGAACATTCTGAATTGATCTAGAACCTTTGGAAGGATTTTTGGAAGAAAAGATGTTGATATGAAATCTTGCGGAGTGATTCATGAAGAACTATAAAAAACAATGTAACCAGATATAATTAGGGAAACACATTTATTACAATGCCAAATTAGGTTTTCCAAAAGATAAAAGGTCACTTGGTTACTCATTGGAATCACCTTACATTCGAAGAAAACAAGAAGAAGAGCATTTGAGATGCAAATCCAGAGACTGAGGCAAAAAGCAAATTCAACCAGCAATTGATCAACCCTACCCTGCGAAAGAAAAAGGTACCTCTCTATAAAGCTTTGAATCTGAAATCTGTTGAGATGGCTACTCATGTTGTTGACACTACTGAAAGGCCTCGACCCAAATTTAAGAAGCACCCTCACAAATCAATTGAAGTCGACCCGTTAGGTGCTTTTTCAAGTGTTCTGTATGGTGTGCTGCATGTAGAAGACATTAGGGTTTATATTCATGCAAATTTAGATGAGTTTGGAGATTCAAGGTATGTAGACTTGTTTGAGAAACAACTCAAGGATGAAAATGATGAACTTAAACCCGAGTATAAGGCATTACAGGATAAGCACTTTATTCAGATTATGGGGTTTCCAACATTCGATTAGGATGAATGGGTCTGATACCTCTTGAGTCAGATACATGATGAATTCATTTGGTTGTTAAAACCATTCAAGATTACCAAGGATACTATCAGAAATGTAATTGGTTTAAACTCAACCAGAGGATTGCCCATGCTGAAAGCTGTGAAAAACTAGATAGTGATTGATGCTACCAGTGCTATGTTTGATAGAAGGGCAATGACCATTAATGATATTATAGAATCAGATGTCAAATTCACCTCCATGGTGATTGGGTACAAGATTTACCACTCAAGCAGAGAAAATTATGTTTCTGGAAGAGCCATATATGTTGCATACAAGATACTAAATGAAAATATTGATTATGATTTATGTGAACTACTACAGAATCAACTGATTGAAAATTTAAACAAAATCAAGAAAGATAAGAAAAACACTTTCAAGTATGGTACATTGATTCTATGTCTATTCTTTTACTTTATGAATGAAGTACCTGGGGTAAAAGGTGTGCACTGGACTAAGGATGAGCCAGTTGCCATTCAAATCAGAAATCATCTTCGCAACATTGGTGATTTCCAAGCTTAGAAAACTGCAATATGGGGTTACTTCAAGAATTTTCAAAGTATGATGCACTCAAGGGAAAGAATCCCTAATTCAATTGTTGACAAATACAAAAATAAAATATGTTTCATGGTTGATATTGATCAGTGTTCAATGGAAGCAGTGGAACCCAGAACTATTTGGATCATGCCCATGGGGTATGAAGTAGATGAAAGGATCCTAGATATGTATGCTCAACATCTTCTAAGCAAGCCTAAAGACACAATGGTTGAAAGATTTGGAACTTATGAGGAGCTGAGTATTTGCATACTGAGCTCAGAGAAACTAAAACCAATAGAAGAGTAAGAAAAGAGGTTGAGCAGTTAGTTGAAAATCTGGGCATGACTAAGGAAGCTGTGAAGAAATTTAGAGAAAGAACAAAGAAGGATGAGAAAGAGAAACAAGATAAGAAACAAATAGGTGATCCAATGGAACTCTCTTCCACTTCAAGAACTACTAGAATCTCTACTACTACCTCTGCTCCTTCCAAAACTACAAAACTGGAAGCAAAATCATCTGGAAGATGGGAGAAAAGGAAGAAAACCAAAGCATCCTGGACCTATGAAAGCTTAAGAGAAGAAGAAAAAGATACAGACTCAGACATTAAAATCAAGGAAATAAAGTCACTAGAACAAAAACTGCAAAACTAACCAAAGAAAAGTCTTACGGAAGCAAAAGGACTAGCAAAAAGCATAAGAAAAAAGATTATGAAGAATATGTTGAGAAGCCCACACTCTCCCTAGAAGATGTGATAAAATCAGTCACTGTGGATGGTAATCTAAAACCCATGATTGAATTCTATGATTAATACAATGATATGGATAAAAGGGTGTTGGAGGAAGCAACAGTTAAATATCTCAACATCTACAACAAGGCATTGATTGAGATAACTTCTAAGTTACCACAAAGTCTGGAAAATATCTAGGAGTTGAGAAAAGAAAATGCCAAGTGCAAGGATATAGAGATCAGGGAACATGAGCTAATAAATTTGTGTCCTCAAATTTCTCCTGATCAAATAGATATGATATTCAAGGAAGTCAAAGATGACTTTAGAAGCAAAAGAAGAATGAACAAACTCATGCTTAGAGAAACAAGTGAAATCATTGAAGAAACTCAAGAGATTCTTTTGAAAGCCTTGAGAAAGCACAATTTTCCCATAGTCACAAAAGAAGTTCTAGATGGTGAAGAAGAGAACATTATTGAGCAGCAATCTGAGTTGGGTGAAGCCTCTATTCCAGAAATAGAACAAGCAAATCAGGAGGATACGGAAATGTTGGATAAAGTAGTTGGTGCGTCAGGGAAAGAGGATAATATTACCACTTCACAGAGCCCTCCAGATTAGGTAGCAAATGATGAACAAATAGGAAAGAGTCCTTTTCAAAGAACACAAAGAAAGATAAAGCAGAAGAAGATGGTGCAAATGTTGAAACACATAACGCAGATACTGAGAAATATGATGAACAAAGGATGGTTCAATAAATGTTGCAAGAGACACTGCAGATGCAGTAAAAAGTCTTCTTGAAAAAGAGATGAGTGAGCTTGATGAACTTGAACTACTCCAAGGTCTAGCCAATCCAGATGTTCTCTCTCCAATTCAACTGATGAAAATAGCATCATTCACCCGAGTAAAGGCTAGAGAAAAGATGTTAAAATTCCCCATGGAGAACAATGAACTACTGGGGCTTGCATTTGGAATCTTGGAAAGGTTAATGCCTACCTACTAGAAGAGTCCATCTGATTCCCCCTCTGATCACCTGAGAAATCTTGTAAGTTCTATGAATACTCATTTTGAGTCCTTTGAGAAGTTTGTGGAGGCAAAAGTTCAGAAAGAATTCCTGGCTAAGAAATTTTGTGAAATAAAGAATATGATAGGAAATGATAGAAGAATACTTGGTATTAGCATAAAAAGTATTCAGAATGTTCTAAATTATGGAAGCGATATGTACAAATTATGTTTATCATGGCCCAAAGTTAATGAGGATATTGAGAAAAAGATAAAGGAGCAAGAACAAAAATTGTCAGATCTCTCTCAAAATTTTGATCCTCTAATAGTTTCACCTATAAGTCAAGAATGTCAAGTAATCAGCTTGACAGATGAGATAAAGAGGCTTGTTAAAGAAAAAGGTAACATTATGAGGAGAATGTGTGAGCTCCAGGGATTAATTGCTCCTAAGTTAGAGACAATGTATAATGCACTATCTAAAGCTCAGAGTCCAGCACAGACTAGTGATCCAACAGATCTGCCAAAGGTAGAAGCATATTCATTTTTGCTAAGTGGGCACATCTCCATTTTGGATGGAATGAAGAGCACTTGGGCCTCTAAACTTGTACAAATAAAAACCAGTTTTGCAGACATTCTCAAGTTCATGTAAATAAGACTTTATGATTAATTGTACATATGCATCAGTATATACATAATTTTTGAGAGTTTTGGCTTGCGGACCCCACGCTTTGCCATTGATGTCAAAGGGGGAGTGAAGGGCAGTGAAAAATGAGGTATTCAACAAAGGGGGAGCACTAGAGTAAGTGAAGTACACAAGTGTATAGACAAAGGGGGAGTTACACTAGACACTTAGTCATTTTTCACTAAGTGTTGCCGTCAATGCCAAAGGGGGCGATTGTTGGCAAGAGACACTACTTGCATTGTAGGTGTTTTCATTGATGGCAACTAAGATCATCCCAATCATCCCCATAACACAATCTGTTCATACCGGAAGTCAGATTCAGAATTTGTCTAAGTCTGGGTAGCTAGGAACAGAGCAGTAATAGGGTCTGGTATTTTGGTCTGGATCTCTCCGGTGGGAAGTCATGATTAGTTGCATATCTAGGGGAGTCATATGCATTGTCAAGATAATCTAACTCTAGATTTTTGTCCTCCGATGATGAAGGATTCAAAAGTTATTAGCCTCTGAGTACCGGGTTCTAGTTTGTCAGAGCAGACATAAGAAGAACAGGTCGACCTTGCAGAAGATCTTGATTCCAGATGTATGGAAGTTGTTTGTTGGACAAAAAGAGATGATTAGTGAGTGTGGCTGACATGAGTAATGATTTTCAAAAGCAAGTTTTGGTCCGTACCTTAAGTTATGCATAGATCTAGCCAACAGAGTAGAGCATTCATTAAAGTTCTAAGTGATGTTAAAGCCGACTGATAGAATGATTGTAGATCATGTTGCAAATATATATAGTTGATGAAATTGGACAATTCAGTGTGTGTGGTGTATATGAATAAGGCATAAGTGAGAAAAGTAGAAATGCAAAGTGGGAATGAAGGCATAACAGTAAGAATAGTAGAGCAAAGATGAAATGGGTAAGATCAGTTTTTGTACTTAACTGGAACTAAATTTCTTGCATAGATAGATGCTATTAATCAATTCAAATCTTTGTCATTCTCTTGTAATATTTCCATAGGCAGTGAGCCTCCATCTGAGCAGTGAGCTCTAGGGAGTGAGCCCGAATGCATGTGCATTCCCATTTGTAAAAATACTTTTAACAAGGTATTAATATTTGTGGGTTAACCCCTATCATGGTTTTTCCCTTAATTGGGTTTCCATGTCAAAATCTTGGTGTCAAATGTGTTATCTATGTTTTCTGTTCATATGTCATTAATTGATGTTGAAATGTTTATATCATTAAATTGATTCTAAGTGGTAAAGGAAGAATAAAAAGAAAAGGGATTGAAAATGTGTAATAATTGATTCACCCCCCCTCTCAGTTGTCTAGACCTAAACCAATAGAAGCTTCCTTGCAGACCTACAAGGGTTAGTACATACAACAATAATCTTCACAAATAGAGAGCTTGTAGAGAGAGAGAGAGAAAGAGAGCTTAGTAGAGAGAATCGCCATGTGTGTATCATTTATCTGTATTCATGTGTGTAAATGAGGGACAAAGAGTTGTTTATATATGAATCCCAAGTATTTTTTGAGGGCCCAATTGAATTGAGGCTGACAAGCTGCATCACTTAAGTCAAGAGGCATACATTCAAATATAATCTTTTGGGGCCAAACTAGCAGGACCCTAGCGCTAGGCGCTAGTGTCCTAGTGATTTGGGCTTTTGAAGTGCCAGATGTTAGAGGACTTAGCCTTGTATCTTAGAAAAGTGATAAAATATACATATTGTGAGAAAAGATGAACATACAAGCTAAAATAGGTGCCAAACCTAGTGTGAAATTGTAAGCGGTAACAATTTTCAACACTACAAAACTAGATGTTGCAACATTTGCTAGCATTATCTTAGTTGGTGCATGTTACATGTTACATGGTTGGTAGATAATATTGCATGTGTTATGTTTCTAGTTTCCACCAGTGGTAGTCAATAAATCTGATGATACATTTAGACTTGGTTAAAAATGTAAAATTCTAAATAGTTGAGCCTTCTATATAGCCTTGAAATTTGTGTGCACCTTCTACTCAATGAATATGAATTTGACAAAATTAAATTTTTATTGTAAACAGTTAAAATTTTAGCAAGTTGTATGTAATAAATATTGCAGATGAAATTTAGGAAAGAAAATTTGGAATTTAATTTCCTGAAGTATAAAACTTTAATCATTTGTTAGTTCTAGCCTAGGTGCTATAGTTCCATGGTAGGAACTAATAATTTTTTTTGGCCTAGTCAGGGAATGTGAATTGAAGGCCTAGTTATTTATGTTAAAGTAGATCAACTGATAAAACTCCTATCCATTGCTCCCTTCACACAAATCATTATGCCCACAATTTTGGATTGGATGTGAACATGATTAATGTCTATTTTCTCCTTTTTGTAGAGCAAGAAGACAATATGAATTATACCACAAAAAAGTAGGGCATATCTCAATAAAATGGTATGGTACAATACTAATCAGTAAGAGTAGGATTGAATTACTCACTCCAAAGTCCATGTTGTGATGAAAATAATTGTAGGTAGCAAGTTTTCCATGTCTCTAGAAAAGGCATAAATGTTTCAGTCAACCCCCTTAATAGTAGTGAACTCACCAAATCAAATAGACCAAACAAAATATAACACATGAAAACAAATCCCATATTGGTTCAATTTGTAAGAAAATCTTAGCTTGAATTTTTCTCACCCATTGAGAGATATCAAAAGCACTTGACCTAATAGAATTAAGCTTGATGGAGCAGCTTGGACTACTTTTCCCTATTTAAGGAAACCAAAAAAATGCTTTAAAAAAATATGAATACGGGTGTGGAGAAAAATGAATCTTAGAGTTCCATATTTACAATTTATGTCCATAGATCACAAATTTTTATTGATTGATTGATAGTTCTAAAAATTTTTAAAATGTTTATAGTTTGCATACTTGTTGAAAAAGAAGGGATGAGTGAACAAGATATCACCCCCCAAGCCATAGGTAGTGACAACAAGAGGCAAAAGGTTTCTCCCCTTTGATTTTTCATTCTCTAGAAGAACAACAATGACCCCATAGGGTAAGTGCAAAAAGTTGGGGGACCAAAAAGTGGCCAAATTTTTTTCAAAAAAAATTAATACATAACGCGAGCGCGTCATGGTTTGGTAATGATGAGCCTAAGGCTCAACAAAACCAAACCATAACGCACTCACGTTATAATGTGCTCGCATTATAATGCGCTCACGTTATAACGCCAGTGCGTTATGTTTAATTATATATATATATATATATATATATATATATATATATATATATATATATATATATATATATATAAAAGAGCATTTTTACTCATTTGATTTCTTTATTTTCCTCTACACTCGTGGCCTGCAAACCCCAAGGAGCGCGCTCGCATTTTTGAAGATCCAATTCAACACCAAAATCTCACCGATTCATCGCCAAAATGCCACCACGACGTCGAGTGGGCCAAAGGAGTGAGTTTTATTTGTTTTTTTGTTTGAATTTGTTTCTAAATAGGTAGGTTTGAGTTGATTTTTGATGTAAATTTCCTTAATTGTCAGGAAATGTTAATGCACCTCATCCTTCTCAAAATCCATAAAATCCTGAAGAGGAAATACCTACCGAAGAACAACCCGAACAACAAACTCCTCCATCCATTCCTCGACATGCCCCTGGAACACAAGAAAATCTAATGGGGAAAATTGAAAACAATAAAAAAGAAATTGAAGACATAATTGCAAGGTTGAAAGATCCTTCAACTTCAACCTTGCATAGATCCATGCTTTCTCAATCTCTTGAATCTATGTTATCAAATGTAGATTCAATTAGCAAGCAAATATCTAGTTGGTCGAATAAGAGGAGAGAGTCAAGAGAGTATTATGCAGACAAGCTATCATATGAAGATGTGAAAAAGTTACAAATTAAAAATTGGACTTGTGTTCCATTTTCACAAACCCACAAACAAATCAACCTCCACCCATTACATGCAAGAGGTTCCCTATCCATTGGTGCAACAACCAAGCGATAAGGGATAATTTTGGGCAGAGGTGGTGGATGGTTTTTGACCATCCTCCATGCAATAATAATGAGGTCCCGCAATACTTTTTAAGGAAACTCTACTACAAGTTTGTCCTCAATAAAGTGCCAAACTATTTTGATATGTGGGACTTCTAGGGTAGAGGTGGGGGGTCAACACAAGATAGACCAGGGGCACATGTTGACCCACAACAGCCAATGAGATGAGTAATCAGCACACTAGCCCATGAGCATGTGTCTATCCCTTCCATTGTGAGGGAGAGTATTGAGGTCGATAGACTTCAGTCCATTAGTGCCTTGACCTAGAGCATCATAGAGCATGCCAGTCCTATAGCACAGTGTGGGTTAGGAGATAGTGTGAAGAGTAGGGTCCCACCCCATACTTGTCAGACTTGCGGGTCAGCCTGTGGTTATGACCCCATGGATAGTCAGGACACAGGTGCAAAGGCTACATCTGTAGCTGAACAGATGGTGATGACAGATACCCTCCTGAGTGAGACTTCCAGCCTTGATACTCAGGTAAATATTAGCAAGTTCATTGAATTTAATTTATTAAATTTTATTTTTGAAATGCAAGATTAACTAATTTAGTTTGATGATTTTAATGAAATTTCAGGGTCATAGAGTTGATGCAGTTTTCAGTGGTTCTCCACCTACATATTACACTACATCATCTACTATCGGGGTATGTAACTAGTAAACAATTATAAATATTACATGTGAATAGCATCGTTATATGAATGGTATTCTAATATCTAATTTTGGATGTTGAATAGGTTAATATTGGAGATTTCACGGCAACACCTGCCAGTGGTGGTGGACTTCAAAGCTTCACGGAGGTAATAAAATAAATAGTTTAATGAATGAATTGTACCTACTAGATTTTTGTATGTGACTTGTGCTTTATTGTGTGTACTTCCATGTTTAAGTGAATGTGTGTGTATGTTAGGAGCCATGATTTGCATCACTATTATAGTTTTCGTAATTGAATAATGTTGTTTTATTTCCAGATGATGCAGGTTGTAGAGACACCTCCTGATGTTCATAGGGCAATGGAGCATGGTGTGACCTCTGTGATTCATAGCTCCATGCCATTAACAGGGGTATGAGGCAGATTAGTAAATTTCAATTTACATTCATTGTTATAGTTGTTTATTTTTGAAAAATCAAAAGATTATTTATTTGAAGTTTAATTTCTATCTCGATGGTTTCTATAGGACATGACATCACCATAGCCTAATCCTGCTACTAAGGCAAGTGAGGAGACAGATTATATGGTAGCGGTAAGTGATTATTTTGTTAAATATTTTATTTTTTTATAAAATGTAATTTCTATATATTAATGTCTATACTTTTTATTGTAACAACTACAGATGCAGGAAGAACTAAATAGGAGGAGCAGCCCTCGAGTTCGTAGTAGACCACCCACATACGCATCTCCATCCCCTAGAATATCAAAGGCTGCCTATGATCTATTCTCTTCACCAACCAGAGGGGAATGACTTTTTATTGTGTTCCTTTGTTGTATGCCTATATGGCATTTGTGGACATATATTTTGTATTGTATATAGTTGACATTATATGCCTATATGGCATTCTTGTAAGCCTATATGGCTATTTTGTATATATGTTATACTTATATCAACAGATATTGATGTATGCCTATCTGGATATTTGGTTAATACAAATCTTTTTTATTGATGGCGTCCATACTTGCATTATAAATCCACGTTTGAATAGATATTTGTAGATGGCTACTTCAAATATTTAAAGTCTAATTGTATTACATAGGATGTTTGTTGATCCAATAAGCTAGCTATTGTTATTCAAGTATCACCTAAACCTCATTTTGGAACTAAAAGATAAAAGTTGTATTTAAAATAAAAATGAATCATCATGTTGAACATAAAATATTCATATTCTTTGTAAGTTGCTCAATTGAAAATACTCAAATGAGTATGCTGATCCATATTCTTTATGAGTTGGTCAATTAAAAATATTTCTTAATTTCTTGTTATTATACCATATTGGGATGCAAAGAGTTTGTTTGTTGTTTTGAATAAGATAGTCAAAATCATATGCTAATGAGCACCTGATGACCATTGTGGTTATTAAATGTAATTCCTCTTACATATAAGGTGAGGTTATGAGATTACATTGAGTCTTACCTAATTTTAGTATGCAAAATAACATTGGGGCTATAGGCTTCCATAAGTCATCAACAATTAAGGTTCAAGGTTGTCATTGAAGTCAAAGGGTCAAGGTTGTTTGTCATTGATGTCAAGGTTGATGCCATGATGTTGATAAGGTGATACAATGATTCAAGGTAGGTGATGGTCATGAGGTGCATGATGTTGTGAATATGGTTTTCATGATAAGGTCTCTCAATTCATGTTGATGTTGCACAAGACAAACATGGTTCATATGATGCAAGGTTCATGTTCATGGTGGATGTGGTTTTGTTCATGCAAAGTTTTGTTGTGAATATGGTTTTCATGATAAGGTCTATCTTGAAAGGTTGATATGATGCAAGGTTCATATTCATGGTGGATGTGGTTTTGTTCATGCAATAAGAAGTTAGAGAAGACACAAGATTTCATAATCATAATCTTATTGATAGTTAGGGTTTGCATATTAGGCATTAAACCCTAAAAAGAATCTACTTTTCTTAAGACTTTAAAACCCTCAATTGCCTGTCATGTGTAAAGTGCACTTTTATTTTAATTTAATATTGACTTATAATCAAAAGTTACTATCACTTAAATCAACCTACTAAAGGGTCTTTAAGTCATTAGTTTACTGGCCCTTCAACCTAACTCAACTGGTGTCTCTGGTAAACTCTCATAAGCTCGAGTGCCATATCATAATCGAAGGTCATATTTAATTGATATGAGGGCAGGAAAAAGGATTGGAAGGTCAGTATTTAAAAGGAATTTGGAATACAAACAATCTTCTCTATGCGGTTGAATTTGATGGGCATGCCTTTATAAAAGGCTAAAAGACAACTTTATGCAGGATATCATGGTATTTGTAGTGTTTGAAGATTGAAGACTAGTTAGTGTTTGTAGCTCAGACTGTTTTGGCATGTTTGGGTACGAAACAAGACCATGCCTAGCCTAAACGTACTCATCTAGATGCATTGGAATTGTCAGTTTAGCCGCACAAGGAGAAGAAAAAAAGTTACACCCCTTTGCAACTTTACATTGCCTCCTTTTGATGATTTTTGGGGTAGCAGAAAAACTTTCACCACGGGCAAAAGCCTCAAAGATATAAAAAATTGAGAGAGGTTATTATAGAGGGACCCTACGTGATCGCGTTGCCTTAGACAAAATGTATCTAAGTGACATGATTTCTGAGTAACAACTCATCAAAGATTGCTGCCTTTTTGCACTTTGGACTCTTCAGGGATATCACCGGTACAATGTAGCTCAGACTGTTTCAGCATGTTTGGGTGCAAAATAGGACCATGCCTAGCCTAAACGTACCCATCTAGATGTGTTGCAACTGTCAGTTTTTCCACACGAGGAGAAGAACAAAAGTTACACCCCTTTGCAACTTTACATTGCTTCCTTCTGACAATTTTTGGGGCAGCAGAAAACCTTTCACCACGGGCAAACGCCTTAGAGATATAAAAAACTAAGAGAGGTTATTGTAGATGGACCCTATGTGATCATTTTTCCTTAGATAGAATATATCTAAGTGACATGGTTTCTGAATAATAGCTCGTCGAAGATTGTTGCCTTTTTGCACTTTGGACTCTTCAGGGATATCGCCGGTACAATGTAGCTTAGACTGTTTCAGCATGTTTGGGTGCAAAATAGGACCATACCTAGCCTAAACGTACCCATCCAAATGCATTGGAACTATCAGTTTGGCCACATGACGAGAACAAAAGTTACACCCCTTTGCAACTTTACACTACCTCCTTCTGACAATTTTTGGGGCAGTAGAAAACGTTTCACCACGAGCAAACACCTCAGAGATATAAAAAACTGAGAGAGGTTATTGTAGAGGGACCCTACGTGATCACATTGCCTTAGATGGAATGTATCTAAGTGACATAGTTTCTAAGTAACAACTCGTCAAAGATTGCTTCCTTTTTGCACTTTGGACTCTTTAGGGATATCACCAATATAATGTAGCTCGGACTGTTTTGGCATGTTTGGGTACAAAATAGGACCATACCTAGCCTAAATGTACCCATCCCAATGCGTTGGAACCATTAGTTTGGTCACAACAAGAGCAGGACAAAAGTTACACCCCTTTGCAACTTTACACTGCCTCCTTCTGACAATTTTTGGGGCAGTAGAAAACCTTTCACCACGAGTAAATGCCTCAGAGATATAAAAAACTGAGAGACATTATTGTAGAGGGACTCTACATGATCGTGTTGCCTCAGATGGAATGTTTCTAAGTGACACGATTTTCAAGTAACATCTCGTCAAAGATTGCTGCCTTTTTGAACTTTAGACTCTTCAGGGATATCATCGGTACAATGTAGCTTGGACTATTTCGACATGTTTGAGTGAAAAAAAAAAATCATGCCTAGCGTAAATGTACCCATCCAGATGTGTTGGAATAGTCAATTTGGTCACATCAAGAGCAGGACGAAAGTTACACCCCTTTGCAACTTTACACTACCTCCTTCTGACGATTTTTGGGCTAGCAGAAAACCTTTCACCACGGGCAAACCCCTCAAAAATATAAAAAAATGAGAGAGGTTATTTTAGAGGGAATCTACATGATCACATTGCCTTAGACAAAATGTTTCTAAGTGACACAATTTTTGAGTAACATCTCGTCAAAGATTGCTACCTTTTTGCACTTTAGACTCTTTAGGGATATCGTGGGTACAATGTAGCTCGGACTATTTCGGCATGTTTGGGTGAAAACTAGGACCATACCTAGTGTAAATGTACCCATCCAGACACATTGGAATAGTCAATTTGGTCGCATCAGGAGCAGGATGAAAGTTACACCCCTTTGCAACTTTACACTACCTCCTTCTGGCGATTTTTGGGGCAGAGAAAACCTTTCACCATGGGCAAATGCCTCAGAGATATTAAAAATTGAGAGATTTTATTGTAGAGGAACCCTACATGATTGTGTTTCCTTAGATGGAATGTTTCTAAGTGACATAGTTTTTGAGTAACATCTCGTCAAAGATTGCTACCTTTTTGCACTCTTCAGGGATATCGTCGGTACAATGTAGCTCAGACTGTTTTGACATGTTTGGGTGAAAAACAAAACCATGCCTAACATAAATGTACCCATTCAGACGTGTTGGAATAGTCAGTTTGGTTGCATCAAGAGTAGGACAAAAGTTACACCCCTTTGCAACTTTACATTGCCTCCTAATGATTTTTGGGGCAGCAGAAAACCTTTCACCACGAGCAAACGCCTCAGAGATATAAAAAAATGAGAGAGGTTATTGTAGAGGTACTCTACATGATCACGTTTCCTTAGACGGAATGTTTCTAAGTGACACAATTTTTGAGTAACATCTCATCAAAGATTGTTGTCTTTTTGCACTTTGGACTCTTCAAGGATATTGTCGGTACAATGTAGCTCGGACTGTTTCAACATGTTTGGGTGAAAAATAGAACCATTCCTAGCCTAAACATACCCATACAGATGCGTTGGAACTGTCAGTTTGGTTGCATCAGGAGCAGGACACCAAAAATGTAAAAGTTGCTTTGTGCAACTTGACAACATTGACACTTTTTTGCAACAGGACTGAATGACTCAAACTGACCCCAAATGACTCAAAGTGACTTAAAAATAAATGAAATGGTCTTAGAAGACCTTATTACATACAATTGACTCAATCAAAACAAAATTTTATTTTTTGACCCCTCTTGGAGGCATGACAACCTAGGTGCCCCTACACCATTAGTGCAACTGAAGTCAATAAAGTTTTCCTATTAAGAAAAAGAGCTTCCCTTAGCTTCAAGAAATATAAATATTCTATACTAACAAGGCCAACCATGTGAAAGTGGAAGCTCATGTGGCCTCACCTAAGACCTAAGACACATGTAGTCTAGTAGACGTAGGACACCTAAGACACCTATTTTCTAGTCTCTATCTACCTAGTTGGCATATCGTATATACCTAAGACACAATTAGAGACACCTATTATATAGTTAGAAACCAAGACACCTAGAGACACCTAATTTTATACATTACCTAGATTTAATACATTATTCTCACGATCAACTTCATCCATCACTTAGGTCTAACCCCATGAAGCATAACATGATGATGTAAAAATGTGTATATGTGTAAAAATGCAGCAACAAATAAAAAAAGATAAACCTTACAAATTAATGTGCATACTTACAACTAAATGTAACATGACTTTATAAAATCAATGTGAATACTTACAAATTAATCCAATGAACCATCCAAGTCTGCTCTACTCTTTATTGTGTCGAGTATTGCTTCATGGTCAAACTCACACACCTTCCACAAGGTCTTGTTCAAAGGTCTACCCCGATACTGTATCAAATGAACATTGGATGCCACGACAAGGTTTGAGTAATGAAGAATCTTTCAATGTGTGTCAAAGTCTTGAAACAACCAAACATTAACACTCTTATGTGGGTACCTTCTAAGCCATGTTCCAGTAATAACCACTGAGCCTGTAGGGTATTTGACGTTTTCTCCATCTATAACTGGGGCCTCCAATTTCTTTTTGGCCTCAACACAATGACATAAGTAATAATTTGTTCCCTCTTCATTATCTTCATCTACAATAACTGCATATATGTGCCATACATTCATATGTGTAGCAAATTAGATGAAATTAGTCAACATTACAAATACACTACAAAGTAAGATGACATTAGGAATTTCAAAAACTATGCAAATAGATATATTACCTAGTTGAACTAAATCTGATATGTGGTCAAAGTCAACTGATGATTCCATCTGTGTTAGTTCCAGTGTTGTCAGGGGTCGATATGTGTCTAGTGGGCTAAGATAACTTAACTGCCATTCATCAACCCACTCCTTTGACTCGCACTCATCTTAGGCTTGAATTGTAGAGGAAGAACAAAAGCATGATATCTTTCGCATATGGATACTCCATGAACCTGTAATTGAGCTTCTGAAAGAGTGCATCTCACTTGATCCTATCAGTGTAGAACAGTCCTCATATGGTGCAATGTTAGTATCATCTATCAACCAAAAAAATCTATGAATTGAAGACTTACCTTCATTACCTGGACCCATGGAAGCATTACACCAATTGACAATCAATTTTGCATCTATCAACTTTGCATTGTCTTTATACTTTAACTCTTCTCATGCTATGGCTCTTTTGATACATGCTCCTGCACCATCATACTCCCCTTTTCCATGCCCGACCTCACAAAAGTTTCACATATGTTGAATATCTATAAAATTATGCCTCCTACTCAGCCAATAGAAATTCTATGAGTTCTTGAATTATGACGCACAATTATCTAACCATATGATATGCTGACTGAACGATATGCCCCTTCTAGCCAAATCATTGTAGAACACCTAAAAGCAACCTTGTACGAACTCCGTAGAATGCATGCGATCATCACTAATATAGGAATTATACTCTGTTATGATCTTTCTGTAAACCTCTGTACTATCATTCACATGAATGAATGCAGTGTTCACAAATATAGAAACCTGTGTGGAGTTGTAATATTGTGATTGCACCTCACACTGTGGCTGTAGACTGTAGGTTTCTGCAATGTCGATGACTAAAACAATGCTACCAACCGGAAATGTGTCCTTGCATAACTTGAATTGCAAGTCCAACCATTGAGCTCTATGGGCATGTCTTGCATACTCATACACTATGCTGTTATGAAATATAGGCATAAACTAATACACTAGAATCTTTTCAATAACCAATTCACACCTCTTTACTTCTTTACCATCTTTTGTATTGTATGCCACTGTTTTATACTTGCCAAACTCTACTAGTTCGTTTCCAACCGCATGTGTTCTTTCCATATGTTCACATATTGGCAAACGTTGCAAGCCACCGCAACGATGACATGTGTCATCCATGCATAATTTCTTGTAGAATATTTGACCTTCCTCTCTTTCACGTAAAATTCTTGATATGAAGTCTCTAGAAGATGTTGGTGGGGCACGTATGGCACAACCCTGCAAAACATTGTTAGTATGCAAATCTAAACATATAGACCTATAAACATCAAAATGGTTAGAAAATTCAATATGTAATCTACAACAACAAATAGTGCATGTGTGATTTATCTTGACATAGAAAGGTTTTAGCATTTCAAAATATCTTTGAAAATTTTTAATTTGAGGATACTTCTCTAGAAATTTACCATAAAACTGTGTTTGAGTCTCATCCAAAAAATGCTTTGGATGTGGCTCACGGTTTTGACTACCGATTCTCCTTCTTACCACATCCTTTTGATTCAGAGATACCCTTGTGTAATTCTTCCAAAAGTCTTCAATTAGTGATCTCAATGCTTCAACAATTGGTTTATCTTTTCGTGGTAATCTCCCTGAGAACACCCATAATTCATTGGCATTAGTGTCCTCAATTCTTTGGCATCTTCCAACATCTCTTGATGAAGTTTTCCTATTAATTCTCAATTCTTGACTCGTCTTTCTAATGAGATAATCTTTCCTCGTTTGACTACTTACTATAGTCTATGTAATCACATGTGGTGTTGCATTACTATCTTTTGTGCATGAGGTGTTACCCACACTCTCATACACACTCATTAGATTCTTGACAATAGATTTTTCACTTGAAGCCTCTGATGTTCTCAACCCAAGAATCTTCATGATGGACCTATACTTTATACTTTGCATCATTTCAACGAATAGTTGACATCTTGCAGTCTCATTTAACTTTTCAAAGAACAATCTCCAAATCTTATGAGCATATCTTCTACAAGTGCATTTTGGAATCTTACCTTCCATTGGCTGCAAAATATTCTCATCAATATCAATCAAATACTTTGGCTTTCTATGCAAAATTCTAGGTGGTGTTAAGTTAGGTAGATTCATCTCAACATTAGGAATTTCATCATTATTAAAATGAGATGGGCTAGATGGCATACCTTCTATCGAAGATGGAATAGATGACATACCTTGAGGTTGAGGTGGGAATGATGGCGTACGTCCTTCATCACATGTGAGTGATAATGTACTCTCAACTTGAGATGTGGTAGATGGTGTCCCTACATGTTGACTTGCAGTAGAGGACGTGTCTCCAACTATGGTATTCAAATCTCTCATAGCACGAAGTTTTTCCATTCATTCTCTTTGTGCCGCCAATACCATATCTCTTTGTGATGGTTGTGGTTCCTCTTCAATTGGCATGTCTTCATTTATCATGTCCAATTTCCTCTTCTCACGAAGTTCCCTCATAGCCGCTGCTTTCTTTGCATTCTTAGCTTCTATCTCTTCCTGTGTTGGTTTAATTCTTGATCATTTCCTCAGCATGACAGAGAATTTGTCTACAGCATGATAAAGAGACCAATATTAGATCCTAAGAAATGAATCCATACAAATAACTAAAATATATGTCATTCAACCCTTCATAATAAATGTACATACAATCATCATGTAAAAGAGTAAATGTCACTCAACCAAAATAGGTAAAAAGCATACAAAGCAAATTATTGCAGCCATACAAAGCATTATGGTACAAAGTTTACTTCAGTCCTAGATGAGGATAAGGTCAAAGGAGAGTCACCTATTGAGGCTACAAGTGAAGAGTACATGGGACTTCATGCTTGAAAAGGTTGAGGCAGACCCAATTTGACATGTTTGTTGTTACTAGGGCTACTAGGATTTGGAATTGAGAAGGTGTTTTGTTGGTACTAGGGATACTAGGATTTGGGTGGCTTGTGAAGGAATAGACAACAATTGAAGAGTGTAGACTTCAATAAGGGTTTAGAATGGTTGTGTCTAAGTTCTTGAGGGGTAATAAGACCTCTAGTAGCCTTGTTAGGTTTTGAAGTATTGAAGACCCTCTTTGTGCCTTTGTATAGGGAGATTGCTTGAGAGGAAAGCTTATGAAATTTGAAGAAACTATTCGTATGATCAATTTGGATTGAGTTGAACCCTACCTCTACATCACATACCTAGGATTGTCATAAAAATCATTAGACTAATCTCTGTAATTTAGGGTATTGAATGGTATATAGCTGATCAAGGTAACCACCATCATGTGCTAACAAAGGACAATTGCGAAATTTAGAAATATTGTTGTGTCATGTGCATGTACAAATCATCATGAATAGGTGCATAAGGAATGTCCTAGCCCAAGATATGTGCATACAAATCATCATGTCATGTGCCTACTTGTATGATCTTAGCACCTATTCATTTGTATTTTAACTTGTTAATATGACAAGATAATAGTGGGATTGTATTTTTATTATGTTGTAAGCATTTATTCTTGTATAGTTTGACCTCATGGTATGTTAAGGTTTTTTTATTACACATAATTATTAAAGAGCCCAAGTGTAGAAAATATACATGGCATCATGTGAGATTGTAGGCTACTTTCTTGATTGGGAATGTGTCTATTTTAAACATGTATGATAAAGCATGATAAAGTAATTCAAATAGAATTAAAGAAAATGTAAAGAACATGCATGTAAAGACTTGACATACCTAAAAAATGAAGATTCGAATGGAGAGAGTAACCAATTATGTAGTGTTTTTTTCTTCTTACATCAAACTTCTCAACAATTTGAGTTTTTCACCACTTGCTTCCTTTTCAATGTTAAATTGAATAACACTCAAATATAATTAGTAACAACAATACTATTAACCAATCTATAATGTTAAATTCCTAAAATTGAATCACAATTAACATTGCAACACTACAAAAATTGAAACTTGAATAGATATATATCAAAATTGGTGTGAAAACTATGTTATTTCCTCAAGTTGGCAAAGTAGAGAAGGTGGTGGAAAGATCATGCAAAGGTGGTAGAATGTGTAAAATGTGCATGTGAACTTCCCAACAACATGAAAGCACTTCTTTTTTGTCAGAACATGTGCATAATCAACATGAAAATAGAGCATGTGGGCCTGGATCACAGGGGTCAACACTTTTTTATCATTTCTATAGCAGGACAAAATGCAAGCACATTATAACGTGCTTGCATTTTGTCCTGCTATAGATTGATCTATAAATATTTATGCCTATCTCACCTTTAATAGCACCTTTACAATATCTCACCTCTAGTTCCATTATCTCATGTTCTATATCTCACTTATCTCTCCCCCTCACCTCTCTACCTCTCCCCTCTCTATGTCTCTTAGTCGTTCCTTGTCTACCTCTCCATCCATCCTTAGCCATCTAGGTCTCACTTAATCCTAAACCCTAAATCCACTATCCCTATTCCTAAACCCTCAATGGGATTGATACTATACCTTAAACCCTAATCCCTTATCCCTAAACCCTCCAACCCTATCCCTAATCCCTCAACCCTTAACTCCAATCCCTTGACCCTCAACCCTATCCCTAAACCCTAAACCCTAAAACCTCAACCCTCAATGTCAAATCCTAATCCCTCAACCCTTCACTCTAATCCCTCAACCCTAAACCCTCAACACTATACCTTAAACCCTAATACCTCAACCCTTAACTTTAATCCCTCATCCCTAAACCCTAAATGCTATCCCTATTCCTAAACCCTCAGTGGGCTCGATACTATACCTTAAACCCTAATCCCTTATCCCTAAACCCTCCAACCCTATCCCTAATCATTATTCCTTCAACACTCTACTTAAACCCTATCCCTCGACCCTCAACCCTATCCCTAAACCCTCAACCCTCAATGTCAAACCCTAATCCCTCAACCCTTAACTCTAATCCCTCGACCCTCAACCTAAACCTAAACCCTAAAACCTCAACCCTTAACGTCAAATCCTAATCCATCAACCCTTCACTCTAATCCCTCAACCCTAAACCCTATCCCTAAACCCTTAACACTATACCTTAAACCCTAATCCCTCAACCCTAAACCCTAATCCCTCAACCCTCAACAAGATCAATACTATACCTTAATTCCTAATCCCTTATTCCTAAACCCTCCAACCCTATCCCTAATCCTTATACCCTCAACACTCTACTTTAACCCTAATCCCTCAACCCTCAACCCTATCCCTAAACCCTCAACCCTCGAACCTCAACCCTCAACCCTCAACGTCAAACCCTAATCCCTTAACCCTTAACTCTAATCCCTCGACCCTTAACCCTATCCCTAAACCCTAAACCCTAAAATCTCAACCCTCAACCCTCAATGTCAAATCCTAATCCCTCAACCCTTAACTCTAATCCCTCAACCCTAAACCCTATCCCTAAACCCTCAACCCTAAAATGTTAACCCTCAACCCTCAATGTCAAACCCTAATCCCTCAACCCTTAACTCTAATCCCTCAACCCTAAACCTTAAACCCCATCTCTAAGCCCTAATCTGCCAACCCTCACCCTAATCCATCAACCCTCAACCCTAATCCCTCGTCCCTAAACCCTAAACACTATCCCTATTCCTAAACCCTCAATGGGCTTGATATTATACCTTAAACCCTAATCCCTTATCCCTAAACTCTCCAACCCTATCCCTAATCCTTATACCCTCGACACTCTACTTTAACCCTAATCCCTCGACCCTCAACCCTATCCCTAAACCCTCGAACCTCAAACCTCAACCATCAATGCCAAACCCTAATCCCTCAATCCTTAACTCTAATCCCTCGACCCTCAACCCTATCCCTAAACCCTAAACCTGAAAACCTCAACCCTCAACCCTCAACATCAAATCCTAATCCCTCAACCCTTCACTCTAATCCCTCAACCCTAAACCCTATCCCTAAACCCTCAACACTATACCTTAAACCCTAATCCCTCAAACCTAAACCCTAAACCTTATCCCTAAACCCTAATCCCTCAACCCTCAACCCTAATCCCTCAACCCTAAACTCTAATCCCCCATCCCTAAACCCTAAATGCTATCCCTATTCCTAAACCCTCAACAGGCTCGATACTATACCTTAAACCCTAATCCTTTATTCCTAAGCCCTCCAACCCTATCTGTAATCCTTATACCCTCGACACTCTACTTTAACCCTAATCCCTCAACCCTCAACCCTATCCCTAAACCCTTGACCCTCGAACCTCAACCCTCAACCCTCAACGTCAAACCCTAATCCCTCAACCCTTAACTCTAAACCCTCGACCCTCAACCCTATCCCTAAACCCTAAACCCTAAAACCTCAACCCTCAACCCTCAACGTCAAATCCTAATCCCTCAACCCTTCACTCTAATCCCTCAACCCTAAACCCTATCCCTAAACCCTCAACACTATACCTTAAACCCTAATCTCTCAACCCTAAACCCTAAACCTTATCCCTAAACCCTAATCCCTCAACCCTCAACCCTAATCCCTCAATCCTCAACTCTAATCCCTCATCCCTAAACCCTAAATTCTATCCCTATTCCTAAACCCTAATCCCTCAACCCTCAACCCTATCCCTAAACCCTCAACCCTCAAACCTCAACACTAAACCCTCAATGTCAAACCCTAATCCCTCAACCCTTAATGTCAAACCCTAATCCCTCAACCCTTAACTCTAATCCCCCAACCCTGAACCCTCCACACTATACCTTAAACCCTAATCCCTCAACCCTAAACCCTAAACCCCATCCCTAAGCCCTAATCTATCAACCCTCAACCCTAATCCATCAACCCTCAACCCTAATCCCTCATCCCTAAACCCTAAACACTATCCCTATTCCTAAACCCTCAACAGGCTCGATACTATACCTTAAACCCTAATCCCTTATCTCTAAACCCTCCAATCCTATCCCTAATCCTTATACCCTCGACACTCTACTTTAACCCTAATCCCTCAACCCTCAACCCTATCCCTAAACCCTCAACCCTCGAACCTCAACCCTCAACCCTCAACATAAAACCCTAATCCCTCAACCCTTAACTCTAATCCCTCGACCCTCAACACTATCCCTAAACCCTCAACCCTAAAACCTCAACCCTCAACCCTCAACCCTCAACGTCAAACCCTAATCCCTCAACCCTTAACTCTAATCCCTCAACCCTAAACCCTATCCCTAAACCCTCAACACTATACCTTAAACCCTAATCCCTCAACCCTAAACCGTAAACCCTATCCTTAATCCCTAATCCGTCAACCCTCAACCCTAATCCATCAACCCTCAACCCTAATTCCTCATCCCTAAACCCTAAACACTATCCCTATTCCTAAACCCTCAACGGGCTCAATACTATCCCTCAACCCTTAACCCTTAAAACTTGAACCCTAAAACCTATCCCTACACCCTCAACACTCGACACTATATCTTAAACCCTAATCCCTTAACCCTCATCCCTAAAGCCTCAACCCTAAATCCTTAAACCTTCAACCCTAAACCCTATCCCAAATCCATCTACCCTCGACACTCTACTTTAACCCTAATCCCTTGACCATCAACCCTATCCCTAAACCCTCAACTCTCAACATTAAACCCTAATTCATCAACCCTAAACCCTAATCCCTTAAACCTAAACCCTATCCCTAAACCATCAACCCTCAACACTATACCTTAAACCCTAATCCCTATCCCTCAACCCTTAAAACTTAAACCCTATCCCTACATCCTTAACACTCGACACTATATCTTAAGCCTTAAACCCTCATCCCTAAAGCCTCAAACCTCAATACTTAAACCTTCAACCCTAAACCCTAATCTGTCAACCCTCAACCCTTAACACTATACCTTAAACCCTAATCCATCAACCCTAAAACCTAATCCTTCAACCCTCAACCCTAAACCCTATCAATAAACCCTCCACCCTCGACACTATACCTTAAACCCTAATCCCTCAACCCTCAACCCTAATCCCTCATCCCTAATCCCTAAATGCTATCCCTATTGCTAAACCCTCAACCCTTGACACTATACCTTAAACCCTAATCCCTTATCCCTAAACCCTTAACCCTTAAAACCTATCCATAAACCCTTGACGCCCAACACTATATCTTAAACCCCAATCCCTTAACCCTCAGCCCTAAAGCCTCAACCCTCAATCGTTAAACCTTCAACCCTAAACTCTATCCCTAATCCCTTTACCCTCAACACTCTACTTTAACCCTAATCCCTTGACCATCAACCCTATCCCTAAACCCTCAACCCTCAACTCTCAACATTAAACCCTAATCCGTCAACCCTAAACCCTATTCCTAAACCCTCAACCCTCATCAATATTCCTTAAACCCTAATCCATCAACCCTAAACCATAATCCATTAACCCTAAACCCTCAACCCTCAACACTATTTCTTAAACCCTAATCCCTCAACTCTAAACCCTAATCCCTCAACCCTAAACCCTATCCTTAAACACTCAACCCTCAGCAAGTTATACCTTAAACCTTAATCCCTCAACCCTCAACCCTAATCCCTCATCCCTAAACCCTAAATATTATCCCTATTCCTAAACCCTCAATCCAAGACACTATACCTTAAACCTTAAACCCTAAAACCTATCCCTAAACTCTCAACCCTATACCCTCAACAATATACTTAAGCCCTAATCCCTCAATCATCAACCCTATCCCTTAAACCTAAAGCCTACACCCTCAAACCCTCATCCCTAGACCATATAACCTCACCCTTATATCCTAAACCTTGAATATTGTGCCTCAACCCTATACTTAAATTAAACCTAAACCATACGTTCTCTCAACCCAAGTCACCTTGTGCCTTATATACCCTCAATCCATATCGTAAACCCTAAACCCTAATCCCTGCACCTTACACACTTAATCTTATACATTCAACAACTTGAATATTAACCCTCAACTGTAACCCTCATCCCTCTACCCTCTACCTATTACTTAAGCCCTAATCCCTCAATCCTCAACCCTCAAAACTATATAGGCTCAGGTCCTTATATACACTAAACCCAAAACACTTACATACATACATACATGCATGCATACATACAAACATAAATACATACAAAGATGCATACATACAAGCATGCATACATGTACATACATACAAGCATGCATACATACCTACAAGAATAGATATAAACATCCATGAAACATACTTATGAAATTTGAACATATCTCATTCAAAGGAAGACATAGCACAATATAATGTGAGCACGTTATGTTGTGCTTTTTTTACTTTTTTGCATGTTTACCAGTGTTTTTCTAGTTTGACATAACGCGAGCGCGTTATAACGCGCTCGCGTTATGTCAAACTAGAAAAACACTGGTAAACATGCAAAAAAGTAAAAAAAGCACAACATAACGTGCTCACATTATATTGTGCTTTGGGAATCCCAAGCCTTGGACTTGGAATTTGCTTTGGATTTCCAACCCAAAGGCTTGGAGTGCCTTTTCAACATCCACAGACGTGTTTTTGCAGATTCTACAAGATTTCACATAATTTTGTTTGTGCTAACCCTCAGATTTGCACGTGTTTCAAGGTCAAACAAATCAAACACCTGGCTAATGTTAGGATTTCTCTTAGCTATTTAACGACGTAATTTTTTTCACATTTTGACAATGTCAAGCCTTTCATCTTTAATTTCTTTTGTTTGTGTCCAGTTTTGGGCAAAAACCATTGTTTGGTCTTTTTTTCATTGTAAATTAACCATTCATTAAAATTTCAAAAAAATTACATATTTAGAAACTAGACTCCATTCTACACATATTAAAAAAAATAAAAAATGATTTTCAATTAGTTTTCAAAATTTATAGGGGTAGCACGGCCAAAATTCTATTTTTTAAGATGTGTCCACTTTGAAAATTAGTAAAAAATCAAATATTCATCAAAAAATTATCAGGAAAATCGAGCATAAATGACATGTTGTTAGCTAATTTCTCACTAAAGCAATTTTTAAAATACCAAAAAAAATTTAACCTTTTGAGGGAGCCACAAAACATGCTATGTTATGTTTTTTTGACAGAAACAACACCAATTTTTGTGGCTCCCTCTTTTGAACCCCTTAATCTATACCATTTTCAAAAAAAATTAGTAGTTTAGAAAGTAGACTCGGAGCACTACGAACATTGTTTTGGTTGCATCTCCAAATTTTGAGTGTAACTATGCTCAATTTCTCATCCAAGGCTAGCATTTCCTAATTTAAGAAAAAAAGTGGCCTCTTAAGACCCCTTTTTGGCCCTCCATCTTCTTGCACTTACCCCATAATAAACTTGAATGCCCACCATCAAGACATAGATGTGCATATCCTCTAAACATAAGCAAGATCATTTGTTACAACATATACTTAACTTCTTAGAGGGGAAAAATATATTCATAGATTAAACAATTGTTTAGAGAAAAACTAATAATTTTTTATCAACAAAACTACATATACATTTGAACTGAAGCATCCTGAAAACATTGCACACATTCTAAAATAAAAATATGCCAAAATGGTAGAACTATCAATTTAAAATTGAAGAGAATTCATGGGCAACAATAAAATTGAACAAAATGCAAATAGTTGAAGTAATAAAAAGGAAATCAATCCATTATAAAGAAAGTTAAAATATTTTTCTAATCTACTATTCATTAGATTTTGAACCTAATTATAGTTGAGTTAGTTATTTCTTATGTTCCATAGAGTCTTGGGATGGGGGGATGACAAGGGGATGGTGGTGGGACAATGGTGCATATATATATAGTACTTTAAAAAGATAGTTATAAAAATGTATAAGGAATAACAAATGAAACTTTGAAATACTCAAACATATTGCATTGAACAATGAAAATGTGAGATACTAGTATATTTATGTTATATTTAAAATGATGATTACATTCAAAATTCAGATACAATTGGCCAATGGCCCAAATACTTTAATAAGCATTCATCCCCAAAGTCCCCACCAAACTCCTTATTACTTGAACTGTTGGACTCCTGAAGGTCAAACTCCTTCAAACCAATACCAACCAACCCTATTTGTGTTGCATCATCATCAACTTGTGCTAGCTCCTTTGGCTTTATATCTCATCGAGCTGCTAGGATCTCCTTGTATGTAAGTGTGTTGCAATCAATGAGACGTAAGGCACTATGTATAGCTATAAGATTCTCCTCCTAGAGGCAAGTCTGTTCCTCTTAATAGAGTGGATGAAGCTATAAGTAGATCGGTTCCTCTTAGCAATTGAAGAACTAGAAACCTAAGGCATTAGATAAATGGCTAGTGTGATTGTCAAAGAATTAGGTCCATGCATGTACTTCACCACAAAATTGGATCCTCATGTGCCATGGTCTCCCTATCAACCTTGGCCTCTTGTAGATATCCCCTAAGAGTGGTAAATTTTGTCCACTCAATATGAATGGTGCTAGCCTTTATAGAATCATACATCTTCTTAATAGATTTCACCTCAACATCTTATATAGGAGTAACTCTGCTACGCCTTTGCACATACTACTTTGGATTTAATGCATAGACAACCATGTGCAAGGAAGTGTTGAGCTTCTCCCATCAATGATGAATGATTGGTTGAATATGTTCATTGTATAACTATGATGTGGGGTTTTTCTATTGTACAATGGCCTTCATTTGGCCAAGCATACTGTCAATGCACTCATACACCTCTCCAAGGATAGGTGCATTAGTATCCCCATATCTAATGACTTTGAGGACAAGAGTAATGATGGCAATAATGTATCTCACATCAGCCCAAAAACTCACTCTTCACCACCTCCTTCACCATCCTTCCCGTCTCTGACTTAGAATTGGGCCACCGATTCCACTCTGCTGATCATGACCATTAGTTGCAATGCCTCTTGCAACTCAAGCATCCTCTCCAAGAGAATGAAGTGTGGTGCATATCTAGTCTTTATAGGTTTCCAAAAATCCTCCTTAGAGAAGGTCCTTAAGAGTGCATGTGAGGTGTGGTGATTGTAGATAAACATTTGCATATCTCTAGCATCATTAACTACCTCTTTGATCCAACTAATTTTGTCCATGTCCTTGACTATATTATTTGTGGCACACACACACAATAAGGCATCCACCAAATATGCTTGTAGGTTGCCTCAATCAATTTATATACAATTGCACACATATGTTGTATTTATCACTACTTGCACCACATTCCTTGGGCCAACCTCTTGAATAACATCTTAAAAAGGATTTGCAATTGAAAATTAACATCCTTGTGGTGCCCTAAACAATCAATAGCCCTAAGGAAGTAAGCGCCCTCTGTATATGTGACTGTGATGTTGATGAATGGATGATGCCTAATGTCCATTCACCCATCCATGATTATGCTACATCCACTAGTGACTAAGGTAGCCTTCATTTTATCCATTAGAATATTAATCTTGGAATAGTTCTTATCCAAGATTGTTGTCCTCAATTTTGTATCCCTTGGTGGCACATATGTTGGTCTAGCTCTTATTAAATTTTTGCCACAACTTCTTTATAATAAGGAGAGTGAACCACATGAAATGAAGTACCATTGACAAAGAAGAGTTTACCAATGACATCATTTTCTACATCCTTATTTTGCACATTGAATAACTCTACCACTATGTTTGCAACATCAGCACTAGTAGTCATTGTACGTTTCCCCTTAAGATCTACTACCCTTGAACTAGATGGAAAAGTAGAATGAACTCATGGATCTTAGGAAGTCCTAGTACTAGTAGGTGTAGGATGGGGACCCCTAAATGACATAGTGGGAGGTAAGTGTTTGGTCATCACCACAACCCCATAATCTATTTATTTCAGACCCTTTTCAAGTGACAATTTTCCTCATATCTACACCTTTGCCTAAGACATGAAGAAAGTGTACATGAACTCTTGTAATGTTGCCTTGAAATTCAAGTTTACAAAAATGACATCTCCACAACCTAGTGGTCCCCATTGCCCTAAGTTTTTCTTGTAATTTGTTTGCAACTTACTTCTTATTGAAGGGACCCTTAGCAAATTCTTCTAATAAATTGGGAGGGAAATTAAAAACAACACTGTTAATAGAACTAGTTGCCTCACTGTCCCTACCACATTTGTACTTAGAGTCTTAGATTCAACCCCCATAGGCTTTGCTTCTTACTGACCCTCTTCATCACTCATGGTGTGAGACTTGTAGAACTCATAGTGACACTGCAAGAAATGAAATTGATAGTTACCACACATATGTCATAATGTCATTAAATTATGCACATGCTCAAGACATAAGGATTTTCTTTTTGTTTTTTTAACTTCAAGCTGCATGAAGCATAGATGCAGAGGATACACAAATATAGGAATCATTGTTCTTCAACCTTCATCAAACAATGATTCCACTTTTGTTTTTCTTACTTTAGGTTGCATGAAACAAAAACAAAGGATACACAAAAGATGAAATCCTAATTTGACTAGTATTGAAAATTTAAAAATTTAAATCTCAATCAACTATTTAATAATTTATGCAAATAAACATTTCAAAATTAAATTTAATCTTAATATAATAAATAAATTAAAAAACCTAAAATATTGTTAATAAAATGTACAATTAATACTTAAACCCCTAAATGCTATTTGTAGGGTTGCCTAACTACTGTTTTTTATTTAAAAAAATAACATTTTATAACTACATAGATTCTATGAACAATTTATAATTTTATTATATACTTAAATTGAAAAAAAAAACAAAAAACTATCACATAGTCATTGATTTCAGATTTAGCTATTTAAGAATAAACAATTAAAATAAAAAGTCTAAATCCCAAAAGATGAAGGGCCATGGCTTACCTTGAAGGATTGATAGCTTTCGGCTTGAGCAATGTGTTGAAACATGAACACATAACACTTGCTCTTCCTCTTGCTAATGCTCTCCCTCTTGCTTGCTCTCAGTCTTGCTATGCAACTTGTAGCCTTGCTCAATGCTTCCAAGCTTTGGTAGTGATTTGGAGAGAGTGTGAGGTGTTTTGTAGTTTTTTGGGAGTACTTAGGGTGTGGGTTGGACCCATAAAACTTTTAGGGTTAAGGTTGGGGGCACAAACATTAAGAAAAATGTCCTTTTTAAAAAAATTGCTTTTTGGAGGTGTTTGACGTAGGAGACGACCAACAATCTCAGAGATGGCACAAGAAATGCCTAGGTGTTCCCCTAAGTCTCATGGATGTTTGGAAGTCCCCCCAACATCCCAACAAGGGGAGATCTTTGAGAGACATCCCCTCTTTGAGGAAGACATCTTGGGGACGTTTCCTTTTGGAGGTGGTGGTGGAGGACAATGGAGGGGCATTTCCCAGCTGTCCCCAAATCTTACAGATGCCCCCCTCCCTAGAAACAAGAGTTTTGAGAGGTGGGCGAAAGGCGGCACATCCCTATCAAACACTAGTTATTGCTATTAATACAAGTGGCATGCTCTAATATTTTCTAACATCCAAATGTTTTTTTAAAAAAAATTATTAGATAAAATTTTTTACTTATAAAAAAAGTTAAAATAATAATGATCTATCAGGCAAAATATATAAAAATCCATCAAAGGCATCAATATAGTTATCATAACTAAAACCACTAAAAGAACATAATATAGTTATCATAACTAAAGCCACTAAAAGAACAGAGAGTAAGAAAAACATCATCCATAATATTCTTGAGTTTGCATGTGGCGATATGAAAAGAGGTCCAAAACACAGAAAATTTAGCTTATCATCGCAACCAGTAACCTATAATAGTAATGTCCAATTTCATTATTTCTTATACAATTATCATATCAAAGAGAAGTGGTGTATGCAAAGATCTCAAGAACAAACCAAAAAAAATGTGGATCTTATTTAAACAACAGACAACATTTCTAAATTCAATGGTAGATTCTGTTCAATATAACAACTTTAGTAAGCATCCTGACAAATCCATAACTTACCACTTAAAAAAATAGTATAGTGTCCACGTACTGACAATTTGTTGTCCAGTACTGCTTTTGAGATGCTGACATTTTTTCTAAAACATCTTTGGCAATATGCAGAGTTCTTTTATCATACAAAGGATCTCTCAGACTCCTTAGTTTGGCATCCCATATGACTGAAGGATCAATAAATTTAAATTTAAAATTTATTTTCCTGGGCTCCTCTCTGCTCCTGTCCATTTTCCCCTAGAAGTTTGATCAGTTTTCTTCTTTCCTTGGGATCTAAGGCAGGTAAAAGGTCCTGACATTTGGTAACTTCCAAATCTTCGCCAAGAATCCTTTTAATTCTAAGTACAAAAGGTTACACAATAGTTGTGTCTGGTCAATCAAAATCTGCTGCTGCATTATTTTGCACAGCCGTTAGTTGATCTTCAAATCTTTTTCCACACGAATTCAATTCATGCTTCCTGTAGAAGAAACAAACAAGATCAGTTGTATCCATGACAAAATAGTACAGAGGAATCAAGATGACAAAGTAAATGAGTCCCCTGGAGCAATTTTCCAATGACAATACCTTCTATTTAAAATGTGCCAAAAAAATTTGACAAGTAACACTTTGATATCTTTTATAAGCTATCTTAAAGCATCAAGAAGCATTCCATGAACCTACGGTCAATTTGCATGCAAATTTATTTTTAATATAAACATCTTATATTTTTTATTGCTTTGCACGAAAGCACGTAACTAACTTAAAATGTATCACTTTTGTTTATGGAAGCTTTCATTCGATACGCTGCCCCCTTCCCTTGGTTAGAGGAATATAGGCTATGCTACTTGTCTTCCCTTGCTTAGAAGAATAGGCTATGGTCTTCAGTGCTCATAATTTTCTTAAAAAAATTAACGTAATATCAGATTCAAACATTCTACCAAAAAGGTTAACCATTTATATTTTGATTAATAAATTTTATGAATCTCATAGGTATTTGATTATATTTGGATAAGCGCCTTTTAACCAGAATTATGGAAAGGGTTTTGAAAGGGTCTCGAAACCTTGTACAATCAAGAACAAGCGACAACCCTAAGAAGCAAGAATAAAACCAGCAGCAACAAGCCAAAACCAAACAAAGAAGCAAGCCTAAAAACAACAAGGCCATAGCAACAGGACAACTGTAACCATAATCATGGAGGTTTAAAACCAAACCTCACCAAAGAACTCTGAAGAGGAGTTAAAACTAGACTCAAATTGTCTTACCTTTTTTTAAAGATCCATGACACCTATTCTTATCCTTCAAAGGAGGCCTCCACTTATACGCAACAAGGTCTACAACAAAGCCCTTATATTTACCTTCATTCCTTGTAACATAACTCTTATTAACAATAATCTAACACTCTTTCCCATTGTGACGACAAGAATGGGAGAAGTGTCCATCGTTATGACAAAGCAGACAAACTTGCAAAGAAGTCTCGTAATGAATTCTCTGCTCCCAAATGTCAAATTTGGAGAATTTTAATGACTTCTAGTAGCTCTTTATCAATATCAACACTCACACAAAATCTAGCAAAAACCAACCGCCTCATAGATTTTGTAACATTGTCAATGGATAAAGGTTGACCAAGAGCATTGGCTATAGCTCTAATTATCAATTCGCTCTAGTACTCTAAAGAAAGCCTTGGGAGCTGAACCCAAATAGAAACCCTATTGAAATAAATCCCTTGGCAACATCAAAACCAGGAGACCATCTTTTCAACAAAAGATTAGACTTACCAAGGAACCAAGGGCCTCCCTGCAAAATGATCATGCTTTTCTCAAGAGATTGGAAGGAAAAAAGAAAATATCTATCACTCATGTTAGCCACTCGAATCTGCCCAGACCCACACCATCTTTTTTGGACCCAATTTTGAACAACATAAATCTTCGAACAGAAACCCAAGGATCTCCCAATAAGGGCATGCTCCATGCATGCAGTAGCTCTGTCAATATTAACATTAGGGATCTGTTGAAAGTCACAATATCCATCCAAATCATTTGGAGTGATACCCTAGCAAAAATCATAAGCATGCAAAGAAGAAGCTAGAGAGGAACCCCCCACCACCAACCGAGTTGAGGGAGCTCCAAAATGCTCTACAATATTTGATTTTAGACCCTGAGAGGAAGTGGTTTGCAGGTTTAGGTTGGAATCTTGAAAACCCTGAGTTGAAGGGGGACCTAAAGTCCCAGAACAACCCTCTCTAGTACAACACATAGGGTGGCAAAACCCTAGTAGGGCTTCTCTCAACCAACGATGAATCAACCCTAACATTGCTCACCACATCTAATGGCAAAGCACAACCATTCACGTTTTCCAAACTAGTAGCAGAACCAAGGGAGACAACATCCAAATGGAGCCAAGAGGTCACCGCAGAGGGAGTCGAGGGCTCTAAAATCACCTCACCAGATGCATTGGCTTTGGTAGAAACCGTAGAAATCTTTACAGGAGCTACAGAAGGGGAAAGAAAGCCCTGCTTAAGTGCCCTACTAATCCCAAAAACATCAGATGAAGAAGGGGCCACAGAAGACGCCTTCTGCGCCACAAATCTTTACACCTCCAACTAGATGTCGAGGAGAGATTCGTCTTCTTCTTTATCCAGATACCATTCATCAAGTTCATCATCATCCTCATCATCGTCTTCGTCCTCTCCTTGCAAGGCTAAGCCGCCCAGTAAAACACCTCTCCCGCTACTCTGACTCCCTCTTCTGCTCCCGCTCCTCCCACTCGGCATGACATCTAAGCATTCTAAATTATTATATATTTAGAACATTATTAAGAGATAGCTTATTTTGCAAATAAATAACTAGTGCTAATCATGCAATGTGTCAGTCCTTGCAAGGAACTAATTAGTGAGATTTTATGCTAAGATAAAACTCTTAACAAGTTTATCTATAAAAAGTTTATCTATAAAGATGAATAGGGTCTGTAATCCATCATGTACATTTCATATAAAGACCAAAAAGGGAGGAATGGCTCACACAGAACCATAAATCAAGATAAATCTTGAAGGAATATCCTTTTAACTAAGAGGTGCATCCTATAGCCTAGGTGGGAGGAACCATGACATGTTGATAACACTAATACACCAGAATTAACTGAGCGGACACCAAATTCTCAAAGCAACCAACATCACTTAGCTAAAAAAATAGCATCTCATAACAAATCTGTTAAGACTTGAAGCACAACTCAATTGTAGAAAAAGAGTAATAAATAGTGCACAAATTAATTAGAAAGCAAAAATAAAAGAGACACTAGATTTATCGTGGTTCACCAAACTTGGCTACATCCACACTGAGCAGAGGAATTATTATTGATAATGAATTAATTTTTACAATGAGATGTCAAGCATATATAATGCTTCATCATACATCACACAAGGAATATAAATAGACAAACAATTGGCAGGAAAATAATGTGTATGTTGGTCTTTATTTCCTTACAATCTCCCACTTGAAGGTCAACGGATGCTGCAACTCACCAATCATTCCCCTGCTCTAAAATTCTAATCACTTCTTCTTGACCAGACCAAGAGAAGTCCTGGCACATTTGAACTTCTCTTCAAAACAACCTTGGTGAAAATGTCTGTCGGATTGACCTTTGTGTCAATTTTTGCAACTTGTAACTTGCCCTCTTCAACCACATGACGAATGAAATGAGCATGTATGTCGATATGTTTAGAACAACGCTGAGATGAATGATTGTGAACTATAAAAATGGTGCTGCGACTATCACAAAACATAACATGGTCACTTTGTTGACATCTCAAATCACTAAACAACTGTTGTAACCAAAGCATCTCCCTAGCACCTTTGAAAAGAGACATGTACTCAGCTTCGGTAGAAGAAAGAGAAACAAAATGTTGTAGCCTCGAGACCCAACTAATGGCAGCTCCAACAAACATGAAAACATAGCCAATAGTAGATCTCTATTTATCTAAATCTCTGGCAAGATCAGAATCAGTGAAACCTTGTAGTTGTACCTTATTGCCACCAAAACACAAAGCATAATCAGAAGTACTTTTAAGATACCTTAATATCCATTTGACAGCTTCCCAATGAGGCTTACCGGGATTGGTCATGAACCTACTCACAACTCCCACTACATGAGCAATATCAGAACGAGTGGAGACCATAGCATACATAATGCTACCAATAGCTGATGTATAAGGAACACCTTGCATAAACACTTTATCCTCTTGTGTTTTTGGACACAAATCAGAAGATAAATGAAAATGGGCAGTAAGAGGAGTAGAAACAACCTTCGCATTAGTCATACCAAATCTGTCTACAACCTGGTCAATGTATGCCTTTTGTGACAACATGATCTCCTTCTTTTGTCTATCCCTAGTGATGGTCATTCCAAGAATCTTCTTGGCTGGGCCTAAGTCTTTCATAGCAAATCTCTTAGCTAATTGTGACTTCAATTTAGAAACAATCGTCATACTTGTGCCAGCTACCAACATGTCATCAATGTAGAGCAAGAGAATGACAAACTCACCTTTAGGAAGTCGCTTATAATAGACACAAGGATCTGATTCACATCTCAAGAAGTTTTGCTCAATCATAAAGTGATCAAACTTGAGATACCATTGGCGTGGGGCTTGTTTGAGCCCATACAAGTTGTGCTTTAAGCTGCAATAAAGATGTTCTAGTCCTTGTTTTTTAAATCCTTATGGCTGTTCCATGTACAGTTCTTCATCAACGTCACCATGTAAAAACGTTGTCTTGATATCCAACTGATCAAGTTCAAGATCCCAAACTGCAACCAAACCCAAAACTGCCCGGATTGTGGTCATTCTCACAACTGGTGAGAAAATCTCATTAAAATCTATACCTTTCTATTGATCATACCCTTTGACAACCAGTCTAGCATAATAGCGCTTGTTGCCCCCATCTTCCTCTTTCAACTTGCATACCCAGTGATTCTTCAAGGGTCTTCGATTAGGCAGAAATGGCACTAAATCCCAAGTGTTATTAGCCTGCAATGAACTCATTTCATCTTGCATCACCTCTTGCCATTTCAAAGAGTCAACTGCCTTTCAAGCCTATTTGTAAGTAGCTGGTTCAGGTTGATCAGAAATCAATAATTCAAGCTATGCTTCCTCTGAATACAATAATTCATAATCTGAGAATTTAGAGGGTCATCTCCTCTCTCAGGTAGACCTCCTTAATTGAGGACCCTCCTCTTGCAAATTTGAGTCCTCCAAATTCATTTTCTGCAACTGACTTTGAAAATTTTCTATTTGATTTTACAAATTGGCCTCACAGCTCTGGCCCTATATTCCTTGTGCATGCACATTTCCTTGTGCAATTTTTCCAATGTTCTACCTCAAAGGCAGCGATTCATTCCCAGAAGGTTGCATTGAATTTACCAGAGGTAGCGTATTAGTGTTGAGAGGCTGTGGAGGCATCGAATTAAAATGCTGAGTATCAAAAATACTCCCAACGTTACCAGCAAGTGATGTTGTTATCAATGGGATTGGCTGCATTTGCACTTGGACAGGCAGTGCATAAGGTTGACTTGGCTGCGTTTGGGTTAGAGAAGGTTATGTAGGAGCTAGGGAATTCAAATTACTTCCACCGTCAGCTACAAGTGTGCCTTCTGGCAGTTGCGTAGGAGTAGAGGAAGGCAGCGAACTTGTATATGGGGGCAGCGTTGTAATAGTTGGCAGCGTTTGATCATTGAAAGGCTGCGTGGGCAGTGAAGGAGGCTACGTTGGATGATAAATTACTAGAGGTAGCTGGGAACAGGGGACTGTGTATGGGAAGGCAATGTTTGATTTGATATGTCTCTTTGCAGCGTTGACACCATGGAAGACTGTGTATTACCAAACAAAGAGTTTGAATGTCGCTGGGCATTAGCAATGGTTGAAAACAAAGGAGGCTGCATAGGAGTCTACAAACTAACAGTGGGAATATTGCCCTGGTTCTTAGCCACACTAGCTCCATTATCAAACAAATCAATTGTTATATATTCATTTAGAGATGTATTTACTTTGTGCAAACCTGGGAAAACTTTTTCGTTGAAGATGACATCCCGACTGCGAGTGACCTTTTTGGCGACGGGATCCCACAACCTGAATCCATACTGATCCTCGCCATATCCAACAAAAATACACTTCTGCGATTTGGGATCCAATTTGGATCGTTTCTCATGAGGAATAAGAGCAAACGCTTTACATCCGAACACCCGTAGATGACTATAAGAAATATGCTTACCCAACCACCTTTCCTCGGGAATGTCAAGATTTAACCGAGATGAGGGAGCTTGATTAATGAGATAAACCACTGTGTTGCAAGCTTCTGCCCAGAACTCTTTTCCCAGTCTAGCATTGGAAAGCATATACCGCATTTTTTCTAAAATCGTTCTATTTAGCCTCTCCGCAACCCCATTTTCTTGCGGTGTATAAGGAACAATTTTGATTCTTCGAATACCATTGTCAGCACAAAAACTATCAAACTCTAGTGAACAAAATTTGCCACCATTATTAGTTTGCAAACACTTGATATTATGCCCACTCTGATTTTCAACTAGAGCTTTAAAAATTTTGAACTTGCTGAACACTTTAGATTTTTTATTAAGCATAAAAATCCAAACTTTCCTAGTACAGTCATCAAGGAAAGTTAAAAAATAATTAGCACCTCCAAGAGAAGTTACCTTGGTTGGCCCAAAAATATCTGAATAAACCAGCTCCAAGGGTGAGGTGTTCTTCTCATGACCCGTCTTTATGAAGCTAATCCACTTCTACTTGCTGTAGAGACAATGTTGGCAAAAATCCAAATCCACAGATTTCAACCCCGGTAATTGTTCTCTTTTGATCATGACTTCAAGACCTTGTCTACTCATATGTCCAAGCCATTGGTGCCACAACTCAGTTTCACTGTCCGTCACTGTCATAACAGCTCCCACTTGAGAGTCATTCTCAAAAACATATAAACTGCCCTCTCTATTTCCTTTGGTAATTTGCAAGACACCTTTAGTAACCTTCCATGAATCTGGATAGAACGTAGTATTGCAGCCTTGTGAGAACAATTGTGTTATAGAAATTAGATTCTTTTTCAGTTTTGGGAGATGCCTAACATCTTGCAAAAGCCATTCGCTTCCATTTTTAGATTGTAGGAGAACATCACCTTTACCAATGATGTCCAATGAATTGTTATCCCCCAAGTAGACCTTCCCGAACTGTCCTCTTGGATAATTAGAGAAGGCATCTATACAAGAGGTGGCATGAAAGGATGCACCCGAATCTAGAACCCATGAATCTGAAGTGGTTTCACTTACGGATAAAACCAAAATATTATCATCCTTGTCATAAACAACATTGACCTCGCTGTCTTTAACCTTCTCTTGCGCCTTCTTATAGGAATAACAATTTTTCTTGGTGTGATCGGGCTTACCACAAAACCAATAGTCGCCAACTCTACCTCTAGATTTTGACCTCTTTACTGATTTTGATCTTCTTTTGTTATTGTCTTTGCCTCTATTCTGAGGCCTTCCTCTAATAACAACGGTTTTAAGGCTTCATCGGAAGATATTTCTTGGTTCTTTCTATGCATATCTTCACTAAGGAGTGTAGTTGCTACGTCATCAAAAACCAATTTTGTTTGGCTGCAACTGAAGTACTTATGGCCATCACGACACCTTCCCAGTTGTTGGGTAATGAACATAGCAGCAAGATTGCTTTAATTTCATCTTCCAACTTTATCTCCACTAAAGTCAATTGGGTAAGTAAGGTATTAAACTCATTCAGATGGTTTGACATGATTCCGCCTTCTTTCATTTTCAGGTTATAAAGCTTTTTCATAATAAAAACTTTATTGGATGTTGAAGCCATCTCATACATTTTAGAGAGTTTATCCCACAACTCCTTCGAAGTCTTCTCTACCGAAACATTAAACAATACATTGCTGGACAGCGAGAGGAAAATCGTAGCTCTTGCCTTCTTATCCATCTTGTCCCACTCTTCATCCTTCATCGAGCTTGGCTTATTTTCTACCCCTTCAAGCACAAGTGAGAGGTCTTGTTTTATCAGCAAAGACTCCATTTGCACTTTCCACAGTCCGAACTTCTCAATCTTCGGTTCCTCCATGGCTCAAAAATCCAACACCGATTTTTGCAATCAGCGATACCGTCACCATACAGCTCTAATACCAATTGTTAAGACTAGAAGCACAACTCAATTGCAGAAAAAGAGTAATAAACAACGCACAGATTAATTAGAAAGCAAAAATAAAAGAGACACTAGATTTATTGTGGTTCACCAAACTTGGCTACATCCACACTGAGCAGAGGAATTATTATTGATAATGAATTGAGTTTTACAATGAGATGTCAAGCATATAACATCACACAAGGAATATGAATAGACAAACAATCGATGGTGTCCCTTGGTCTTCATTTCTTTACAAAATCCATAGTAAGATGGATTGGTGTAGTTTTGTTTTAAACAGGTCTACCATGATGACCCTTCCAACAAGAAAGAAACCAATTTAAGAAATTTATCCTAAATTTAATTATATAAAAACTATGATGTGCTAAATCTAATTGGAGCAGTGGAAAGAGACCTTGAAACATTACCCTTTATGAAATCCTTCATTGTTCTCACAAGTGCATGTACAAATTTAAAAAATAATTTTGTCTATAGGTGCAAAGTATCCTTCATTTGCTTTAAATAATGAACTTTTTCCTACTAAAAATATTTTAAATATAGTACACTTCTTTGAAAAAAGACCCAATGAATTATCAAATTGTCAATCGAATGACAACCACCTCCAAAAACAATTGTCGCCCAGTTGGAAAAAAAATCTTTCAGGATGAAAATAATTGAAGTTTCCAAAGGACAAAAAGAGAGAACCACTAACCATGAAATTTAGGTTTAGCCTAATCTTTTTCTAGTTCCAAACCCCTAAATGCAAAATACATTTAATAAGTTGTATATTTTGCTCTAATCTTCGACTATCATGTTTATTAGCGAGGGTTTTATTTATTTAAGCCTTACCTGGCCGATTCTAAAAATTAGCATTTGGCAGTTCTTCATTTACCTACCATTAAACATTGATATTTTCCCATGGATCGAACTCTCCACATTTTGAATAGTAAAATTTGCCACAGATAGAGATGACGAGTAAGTAGTGTGTGTACCAGGAAGAGATGAAGAGGCATGCGATGCACCATGTGAGAAAGGGTGACCATAACATAAGCATTTCCTAGTTGTCCCCAAATCTTACAGATGCCCCCATTCCTAGAAACAAGAGATTTGAGAGGTGGCAAAAGGTCGGCACATCCCTATCGAACACTAGTTATCGAGCTATTAATTCAAGTGACATGCTCTAATATTTTCTATCATTCAAATATTTAAAAAAAAAAAATTATCAGATAAAATTTTTTAGTTATTAAAAAAGTTAAAATAATAATGACCTATCAAGTAAAATATATAAAAATCCATCAAAGTCATCAATATAGTTATCATAACTAAAACCACTAAAAGAACAGAATATAGTTATCATAACTAAAGCCACTAAAAGAACAGAGAGTAAGAAAAACATCATCCATAATATTCTTGAGTTTGCATGTGGCGATATGAAAAGAGGTCCAAAACACAGAAAATTTAGCTTATCATCGCAACCAGTAACCTATAATAGTAATGTCCAATTTCATTATTTCTTATACAATTATCATATCAAAGAGAAGTGGTGTAAGCAAAGATCTCAAGAACAAACAAAAAAAAAATGTGGATCTTATTTAAACAACAGACAACATTTCTAAATTCAACGGTAGATTCTGTTCAATATAACAACTTTAGTAAGCATCCTGACAAATCCACAACTTACCACTTAAAAAAATAGTATAGTGTCCACGTACTGACAATTTGTTGTCCAGTACTGCTTTTGAGATGCTAACATTTTGTCTAAAACATCTTTGGCAATATGCAGAGTTCTTTTATCATACAAAGGATCTCTCAGACTCCCTAGTCTGGCATCCCATATGACTGAAGGATCAATAAATTTAAATTTAAAATTTGTTTTCCCGGGCTCCTCTCTGCTCCTATCCATTTTCTCCTAGAAGTTTGATCAGTTTTCTTCTTTCCTTGGGATCTAAGGTAGGTAAAAGGTCCTGACATATGGTAACTTCCAAATCTTTGCCAAGAATCCTTTTAATTCTAAGTACAAAAGGTTGCACAACAATTGTGTCTAGTCAATCAAAATCTGCTACTGCATTATTTTGCACAATTTTCAAATCTTTTTCCATACGAATTCAATTCATGCTTCCTGTAGAAGAAACAAACAAGAATAGTTGTATCCATGACAAAATAGTATAGAGGAATCAAGATGACAAAGTAAATGAGTCCCCTGGAGCAATTTTCCAATGACAATACCTTCTATTTAAAATGTGCCAAAAAATTATGACAAGTAACACTTTGATATCTTTTATAAGCTATCTTAAAGCATCAAGAAGCATTCCATGCAGGGCTTAAATTTGACAGTTGACCATGCATGTCAAGCAAATTTTTTGTGACTGTCATCTATTTGAAGTTGCCTTTCAAATATTAAAGTCTATCTATTTTAAGAAAAATAAATATATAGATTAAAAATATATATATAATAATTACATAGAAAATTTGACAGTTTACTTGAGATCTTGCCTTGTGATAGTCTTCCTAAAATTTTAATTGTATTTTACGACTAAAATCACTAAATACGACCATACGGCCATCAAATTTAAGGCCATCAAATTTAAGCCCTGATTCCATGAACCTACGGTCAATTTGCATGCAAATTTATTTTTAATATAAACATCTTATATTTTTTATTGCTTTGCACGAAAGCACGTAACTAACTTAAGTGTATCACTTTTGTTTATGGAAGATTTCATTCGATACACTACCCCCCTTCCCTTGGTTAGAGGAATATAGGCTATGCTACTTGTCTTCCCTTGCTTAGAAGAATAGGCTATGGTCTTCAGTGCTCATAATTTTCCTAAAAAAATTAACATAATATCAGATTCAAACATTCTACCAAAAAGGTTAACCATTTATATTTTGATTAATAAATTTTCTGAATCTCATAGGTATTTGATTATATTTGGATAAGCATCTTTTAACCGGAGTTATGGAAAGGGTTTTGAAAGGGTCTCGAAACCTTGTACAATCAAGAACAAGCGACAACCCCATGAAACAAGAGCAAAACCAGCAGCAACAAGCGAAAACCAAACAAAGAAGCAAGCCTAAAAACAACAAGGCCATAGCAACAGGACAACCATAACCATAATCATGGAGATTTAAAACCAAACCTCATCAAAGAACTCTGAAGAGGAGTTAAAACTGGACTCAAATTGTCTTACCCTTTTTTAAAGATCCAGGCTCATGAACAAGACACCTATTCTTATCCTTCAAAGGAGGCCTCCGCTCGTACCCAACAAGATCTACAACAAAGCCCTTATCTTTACCTTCATTCCTTGTGACATAACTCTTATTAACAATAATCTGACACTCTTTGCCATTGTCACAACAGGAATGGGAGAGGTGTCCAGCTTTATGACAAAGCAGACAAACTTGCAAAGAAGTAACGTAATGAATTCTCTGCTCCCAAATGTCAAATTTGGAGCAGAAGTTTAATGAATTCTAGCAACTCTTTATCAATATCAACACTCACACAAAATCTAGCAAAAACCAACCGCCTCATAGATTCTGTAACATTGTCAATGGATAAAGGTTGACCAAGAGCATTGGCTATAGCTCTAATTATCAATTCACTCTAGTACTCTAAAGGAATCCTTGGGAGCCGAACCCAAATAGAAACCCTATTGAAATAAATTCCTTGGCAACATCAAAACCAAGAGACCATCTTTTCAACAAAAGATTAGACTTACCAAGGAACCAAGGGCCTCCCTACAAAATGATCATGCTTTTCTCAAGAGATTGGAAGGAAAAAAGAAAATATCTATCACTCATGTTAGCCACTCGAATCTGCCATACTCCATGGAATCTCTGAAACTCATCATTGAGTGTGCCCAGAATTATAACCCTAAAACAAGGCAAGTAGTGAAGCATGGGAGGATATATGCAGACCTCTCTATCAAAGGTCTCTCCCAGACATTTGGATTGCCACTGGGTAGTAAGGTCAAAAGTGTAGACTTGAAGAAGTCTGAAACGGAGTATGAAGCCAATAAGAAATCAGCCAGGAAGAACATGTATCCGTGGCGGGCTGAGAACAGCACATATAATGCAACCGCCAAGCTTCCTGTGCACCTGTTTAAGTATGATTTCAGTGAGGAGTATCAGTACATGATTGCACTCTTGAATAGAGTAACTGGCCAACCTGATACTGGCAGTTTCAGGGATTGGATGTATGGGATAATAATGATGTGTCTATATTCAAACACCAAGCCATTGTGGGGCCAAATTATAAGTGATGCTCTGCATGAGCAACTAATGAACCTGGGAGGTTCAAACTGTGCATTTTACATGTCGTCATATATTGTTTATTCTTGTGCCTACAGAGGTACTTTTGATGCCTTGGTTACAGATGGGAAGCTCACAGGCACAAATGTTGCATATATCTGGGATCATCACCCCCAGCTGCAGAGAACCAACTACCTAAAAGATTACAAACTGGTCAATGATGCATTCTCTATGCATTTGGTAAGGACCATGGAAGAAGACAGAACAAAGAGATTGAACATGGAGGCTCAAGAGGCAGTCTACAGGCATGGGGCCTGGTACATACAATTTGCAACCTTTTCTTATATAAGGGTTGAAGGTTTCGAGGGACATCCCCTGATGCTGCCAAGGTATCCTACTGATGCCATAGTACTAATGGAATTCATTAGGCAGGGCTCCACCATGACACAAATGTACAAGGATGCCAAGAAGCTACCACCAATTTTGTTCCCAGTCAGCATTGGCAACTATATGTGCCCTGACTCTGATAATATCAAGAAGGTGATGGTCACCCTGAATAAGATGAACCTGTAGCCTTTTCCAATAAGAAGACCATATGATCCTTACAGCAGGATACAGAAGATACTAGGAAAGCCTGTTCATCAGAGGCACCTAGAAGATTTTTGGGCTGACAGTGAGGATGAGGCAGAAGCCAGAAGAAGGAGGTATCAGAGATTGACTCTGAGGCACATCAGGTAGAGTCCCCAATATCTGGTGCAGTGGATAAGCCACAAGAAGAAGAAGAAGTGGGGATAGATGAGATAATGACAGAGGAAGGTCATGATCATCATGATCAGCATATAGATGCACCTCAAGGTTCCCCACATCATATAGATGCACCACAAGGGTTCCCACAGCATGAAGATGCCCCTCCAGAGAAGGAAATCCCTCAACAGGAGGAGGTGCCGCAGGATCAACAACAAAGGGAGCATCAAGAAGAAGAAATGAGAAAGTCACCATCTCCACAACACTTGTTGACAGAAACGGGAGATATAGGTGAACATCAGGATGATGCTAAAAAACATGATCAGGTGCCTCTGTGGTTGGCAAAAGAGGTAAATGCCGAAGAGGAGCTTGAAATTCAGGAATTCGACGTCTCCACCCTGTTCTCTGCGAATATAATGAAGCCAAAGAGGAAGGCCAGAATGACTTTGGCCATCAAGAGAGATCCGGCAACAGGGAGAAGGACCGCGCAAATTGCCATACCTGCGGTGGAGAAGGAAAAAGGTAAAATCACTATCGATGAATTTCAAATCAGTACAGAAGATTTGGGCTTTGGCAATGAGGACCAGGAAGGTCAGGAGGGCAAAGATATCATTGACTCTCTAATTCAGAAGGTGAAAAGAGAGAAGGAGAAAAATAAGCAACATAAAGAGCACATTTCTCAGTTGCATGCCTATATCAAAGGGCTGACCAATCCTGATGATACCACAACTGAACATGCAGTCCCATTGACTGCCATTTCTCAGGAAGAGGTAAATAAATTAGACCTCATGAAGCATGAGGCGTCCGTAATAAGGAGATGGATGTCATCCACATTGGATGATGCTGTAGAAATAATGAAGGCCTCTTTGAAGAGGTGGAGCACCCTAAGTGACTCCAAGGCCAAAGTGGATAAATTACAGATGCAGACCGGGAAGAGGTCTTACAAGCTGGAGAGAGTCCTGAGCCTGCTAGGGGAAATAAGGAATATAAATCCACAACTACTTATCAGTAAGCAGGTGCTGAATAGTAATACCGCACTATTAATGGATATCTGGTATAAGGACACTCAGTTTGAGTGTGGAGTCCTCAAAAGGTGTAATAATAAGCTGAGGGATATCAGCATGAGGCTACGAGATTTAATGGCTGAAGAAGCCGTGATGCTAGAAGCATTGGAAGGCAAGGTGGAAGGAAAAATAGAAAATCAAGATGAAGAGTCCGCCATTAAAACTGTCCACAGCAATTTCCAATTAGAGGCAGATGGTCCACCTGTTCCTTTGACAAAGGAATTGATATATAAAATAATGAGGATCAAGGTCCAGATGGAGAGATACAAAGAGACACTGCAGGATAGGAAAAATAAGCTCGACAATAGCAGGGACAAATATGAAGCACATAAACACGCCATTGTCAAAGCAAAGACTCAAGACGGTGGAGGGATAGATCAGGTTGTGTGTTCATACGAGCAAGTCCGCAGTAGTATGCAGCCCCATATGCAGCCTCGTCATCATCAGGATAGTGAAAGTTCAGAAAGTGATGCACATGATGATGACCCGCATGAATCAGCTGAGGAGCATGATGAAGATACATCATGAGGGGGATAATAGCATAAGTAGTATAGATAGTTGCCAGCTAGCAACTTGTGCCATTTTGTAAAGATTGACAAAGTCAAGTGAATCATGACCATAGATTTGTATTGATTAATCCAGATCGTAGATCTTTTGTAACGGATTCCTCACCTTATTCTATAAAAGGTGGTGGAATGCCTTGTTGAAACATTCAAAACTTAATTGAAATCTGTTTGCTGAAATATTCAGGGCTTATTTCAAAGTTATTGCATATGTACATGTCTTTCGCGTACTTAATGAAAGAGAAGAGTATTTCGATTACAAATCTTAGTAAATCTTGAGTAATCTGTGTCTGAATTCTGGATATGTGCTTTGATTTGCTGTGTCCCTTGGAGTGCTTATCATGTTGCATGTATTGTTTTCATTCATCATCCTCTGAAGTTTGCATCAACTGTATCTAGTTGTGGAATATCCTGGTGAACATATGGTTTGATTTCTTCTCGTCATGACAGTATCAAGTATGTATGTGGATCAATAGCTGAAGGTTCAACTTTAAATTGTAGTATTCCTTTAATTTCTTTCAATTCTAGAGCATTTCATTATCACAATTGCAAATAACTGATAATCCTAAGCAAATAACACAAATATGCAAACATCTCGTAGGTAATCGCAAATATTTAGCATATTTGAATGCAAAGCATGCACAATTGAAAAATATCATGCAAAGATTGAGGTATTTCTACATCTTTTCATCTAATAACCGCATAATATGACTTCTCTGTAAAGAATTTCTGCAGGAATGTCATGATGATGGCACAATTTCACGTAAGGCCCCAAAATGGAAACAGCAACGCACATTAACCTCTGAGTAGCTTCAGACGATTAAGACCTAATCACTGGACACTTGGGATCCTGAATTCTTTGAATTCACAGTATCTTTCAAGATGAATAAAGGTTAATGTGTACTTTTATTCTATGTTGGTTTATGACTAACATCATGACCAACATAAATTGGCGCTAGAAGGAGGGCCTGATCTGGAATACTACGCGCATCATCATTATTTTCAGGTTCTATGATGCAGGGAGTAAGGTAGCCTCAGATCGTCTGTGAATTTCAAATATTACGTAAATATTTACTGTAAGAAGCTCGTATATGCTCATTTCGTGTAAAGATTTTCAGATCTTACATAAATATTGCAAGCTTTACAGTAGATCATTCTGAATTCACTAATATTGGCTAAAGATTCGTAAATCTGTTCAAGCTTTGAAGAGTTTCAGCTTTAGATACTTGAGATCTCGTGCTAGGGGTCATTATACCCCAAATATCCTATCATACTTGCAGTATTTTCATAAATATTTCGTAAATATCCAGTTTGATTAGCCATCTGACTGTAAATATCACCTCATTTGGTGAAATCTAGCCAATATTTGCAAAGTTTAAGCCAATTCACCTCAAAATTGTGAAATCCTGGCTCACAGGATAAATACCAGGTCTAGATCTAGTGAAATCTTTGAGGAACTACCTGTTAGAGGTTTCCGACCTAGAACTGTAGACATTCATCATACTCCAGGGTCTAGTGCGTCAAGAGCTTCACCAGAACCTCCTCCTGTAACTCCCGTTGGTTTACAAGTACCTTCTGAGATATCTGTGACACCTCCTATTCAGCCTCAGGGTGTACCTTTAGTCCAACCTCAGTCAGCTCAACCTCCTCTGGTTGCAATGTCTTTCTTTGCACCAGAGTCACCTTTGACCTTTAATGCATATCATGAGCTACCAAAGAATCTGGATAAACTTTGTCCAAAGTATCATCCTTATCAAGATGCTGATGATCATATCAGGACATTTAAGGAAGCTTGCTGTAGGGCCAGAATAGAGCATCAAGATGTGGTGTGCAGGTTATTTCCTTTTTCCTTAGGAGAAGATGCTTATAATTGGTTCATTAGTCTTGGCCAAGCTTCTGTTGGTTCATGGGCTGTCTTAGAGAAAGCCTTTCTTGACAGGTTCAAGGTCCCTATTGATCCATCTATGAATTACCATATGTTTTCCACGATCAAAAGATTTGAACATGAACCTATCGCCAATTTCAATGCTAGGTTTCAGAAAATGTTGTCCAAGTTAGTTGCCCCATATGTAGTATCTAATGCCTCTGCTCGGAGCATCTATTATTCAGCTCTGGATCCATTAACTTCTATGTTCATCAGGAGAACACATCCTGAGATCACTACATTGACAGGAGCTTTTCAAGAAGCTATCAAAGTGAATCAGCAGTTGATACCTGCTCCTACTCCAAATATAGTATTTCCTACCTTGCCTGGCATGCATTCACAATATCCCGCATCATATCCTGTAACATATTCTCCGCAGTATCCTGCACAATATCCTAATGGAATAGTGATACCTCCAGCAGTCATGCCTGCACCTTTGCAAGTACCCCCACTGAGCATCATGCCCCCTCCTAATGGAAATGGCCAAGTGCCACAATATCCAACACAAGCTCAGACACCTCAGGGTGCTGATCTATCCAATAATAACCATGGATCCTCTTTCTTCAAGCCTCAGACTGAAAATGTAGTGGCCAAAGCTCAAGAAGAAAAGGAGGAAATCAAAGAAATTTTTGCTCAATTAAGAAAACTCACCACAGAAGTGACACACTTGAGAAATCAGGGTTTTTATTCCCAGTCAAATCAGAACAGAAGTTATTCCAATGACAAACCAAATTATCCTGATAGAGGATACAACAGCAATAATTTCAACAATAACGGTGGAAATAACAATAATCCACCTAGACAGCCCAGAGTATGGAATTCTAGGATAAATAATGGTTCATTACCATCACCCCTGGACAATCAGCCTCCTGGTGAAGCCAAACAGACTACTAGAGTCAATCTTGCTGAGGCGGCTCTTACTAATTGGTGTAGGATCCACAATACTAATGCACATGCGGAATTAGACTGTCCACAATTTAGAATTGCTGCTAGCATCTTTCATACTGAAGTGTCTAACACTTCTAGAAATCCACCTCATGCAAAAGGAAATGAGATTGTTCCTTGTGGATACGACTCAGCTTTTGTGCTAGAAGCCTATACAAATGAACCTCATTAGATTTATAACCAGGCATATGAAGAATCAGCCTTAGCTTTTGAAATAAACTATGTTTTCCCCTTTGAAGACGAAAATGAGCCTGCAAGGGAATGTGAAGAAGTACATGCATATCAGCAGCAATATCCTGGTAAGCACAATTATAACTTGAGGAGTAATGCCAACAGACCTGCTGGTCCATTGACATCATCTCTACCTCCAAACAACTTCAATACACCTCCTGATCCTAAGGCTAGCAATAACCCAGGGTTCCCTAAGGTGAATGCTCAGTACTTGTCACCTCAAAACACAGTATCAAAAATTGTGAATACACCTCATGAATCCGACAAGTTGGTCAGCTATCTCGCTGATGAAATGAAAAAAATTAAGGTCAGCCTGTCCCTGTCTGAGTTACTGAAAACTCCTGCCATCAAAAGGGCATTCATGAAGTCCTTAGATGATCCTGCCCCTAAAGAGGATGGCCATCTTTCAAGTCAATCCAACGGCAAGGATCACGCTGCTAGGGATAATATTGTCAAGCCTAAAGTGTCAGCTACAGTCCAAGCTGTAGAAACCTCCCACATGACCTTGTATAGGGATAAAACTGAATCACCTCCGTTCCTCCTTACCATAAGAATGTTCAGCAAGAACCTGCACAACTGTCTGGTGGATTCGGGAGCCTCAACGAATGTTATGCCCTTGTCAATATGCAATGCTTTAGGACTGCATCCTGCTAAATCCTTAAAGAAGGTCACACAGTTGGACAAAACAGAAGTAAGTGTAGTAGGGGAACTAACTCATATCCACATGCAGCTAGCTTCTGATCCTAGGATCCAGTATTACATTGATATTCAAGTAGTTGACATACCTGATACGTATGGGATGTTACTCAGCCGCGATTGGTCTAAAACGCTTAACGAATATATGTCTACAGATTTCAGTCACATGTGGCTACCATGGAAGGGTATACCTAACTAGATCAGGATTGATGCTGAACCTAGAATGAAACATATGATAACTGAGTACAACAGAACAAATGAGATCATGTACGTAAACGTAGAACCTGGAGTTTATTGTATCAGGCCGCAGACCGTCAAAATAGAAGAGATCCTGATGCTTAAGCTGCATCATCATCATCATCATCATGATCAGGAGGACATGCCAGTCATAGAAACTGATAATAATCCAGATAATGAGAATGAAATAGATCGCTTCAGGGATTTTGAGATACATCTGTCTAAACAGGTAAAACGTTGTCAATTGTTAAATATACCTGCTAATGATATTTTGATTGACGGATGGTGCAAATTACACGACGAGGCACATTCAGAAAAGACATGTGAAACATGCTTAGAGATGATGATGCTAGAACGAACGTACAGCGAGGCATCATCATCATGTTTCGAGGTAATGTTACATTTGATGATGATGACAATAATAACTCTTATCTGTCTTCTGTAGGAACTGAAGAACCGACAGATCATGATGAGCGTCCTATCCTGGAAATAGAAGAAATTTTAGTCTCTCTCCAAGTAAATAATGAAATGAAAGAAAAGATCACCCCAGGGAGTGATTGCTTTATGGAACCAGATTATGAATTGTCTGATGAGGACAAAGGTAGTGACCTGACGAAGTTCGAAGAATTTTTGGAAAGGGAAATAGAGAAGGTGACACGGCAGCATAAATCTCCTCGGGAGGTTTTAATTAAAAATTGGTGTAGGCTGCATGAGGCACCTCACTCAAAAACAACTTGCTCACTGTGTTTACATATTTTGAAAAAGCATGCAGCGGCAGATTCAGAAGATCATCCTCCTGCTGAAACGAAAGAGAGAATAGAAAAGCCATCAGGCTCACAAGAAAAGGGAAAGAAGAAACTTAAGGATGATGATGTCCCTAAGTTAAAATGGATATCAGGCAGAGCAGCCGCTAGAGCTGCGAAGAGAAAAGAAAGTTCAGCTAAATGTCCTGCTGAGGATAAACCTTGGATCCTGAGGTTTGATGGGTCCAAATCTAAGCAAGGTGCTGGGGTAGGAATCGATCTGATCGATTCAACTGGGAAATCCTATCTGGTAGCCTACAGACTACAGTTCCCCTGTACTAACAATGTAGCAGAATATGAGGCTTTGATTCATGGAATGCTGTTTGCTCATAAGAAGAAAGTAAAGATTCTGCATGTTTTTGGAGATTCAGAACTAGTTGTGAAGCAAGTAAGAGGAATTTATTCCTGTAACTATAGAAAACTATCAAATTACAGACATCGTGTATGGGACTGATGGAGGACTTTGACGCCTTTAATATCACTCATGTACCAAGAGAACAAAACCATAGGGCAGATGCGCTAGCTCAAGCTGCCAGTACATTGGAGCCACTGTCTATATCTGGCCTAAAGAGATTTTCAGTAGAACTGGTGTCAGTACCATCAATGCCTGACAATGTGACTAATCTCCAGGTGTTTGATGATGATCAGCACATTCTGGACTTCATTTCAAATAGAGACATATTTGAAGCTCAGATTATATATGAGAATGGTATGGAGGATCATGTCTGGGAAGAAGATGAGATATTAGAGTTGCCTAGCAACAGGATCCCCAAAGGTATGATTGAGTTGGAAAGAGCCTTTGATTTAGATAATATGCTTAAACATAAAGATCTGCCTAAGGCAGATGGAGGTCAATATTCACAAGTGAATATTGGACAAGCTGGTGACAAGAAAAGTGTCTTGTTGGGTAAGGTTTGCACACCAGAAGAGTTAGAAGGAATAACTCAGGCCCTCAAGGATTACATACATGTAATTGCATGGACTTATGATGAGCTGAAGACATATGACACCTCTGTCATAACTCATACTATACCTCTCAAGCCAGATGCAAAACCTTTCAGACAGAAGCAGAGGCCAGTCAATGCCTTGCTTGAACCAATAATTCTTGAAGAAGTCAAGAAATTGTTAAATGCCAGGATCATATTTCCTGTCAGGCACTCCACTTGGGTGGCTAATCTTGTGCCAGTTAGAAAGAAGAATGGAGACATCAGGTTATGTGTAGATTTCAGGAACCTGAACAGAGCATCAGAAAAGGATAATTATCCTTTACCCTCATTGGATGAAGTTCTACAGATTGTAAATGGAGCTAAAATGATGTCCTTCTTGGATGGCTTTTCAGGATACAACCAAGTAATGGTTGACAAAATTGACAGATTGAAAATTGCCTTCACCACAAAATGGGGGATATTTGCATATAGACGTATGCCCTTTGGACTCATAAATGCTGGAGCTACATTCCAGCGAGCAATGGACATAGCTTTTAGAGGTTTAATAGGAAAGTGTATAGTCATCTACATGGATGACTTGACGGTATTCTCCAAGGAAAGGGGGAATCATGTTGTTGATCTTAGAAGTGTACTGAAGAAATGTGAAGAATATGGAATATCTTTGAATCCTAAGAAGTGCATATTTGGGGTCACAATAGGAAAATTACTAGGCCACCTGATCACAGAAGATGGAATTATCATTGATCCTGACAGGGTGGAATCTATTATGAAATTACAACTTCCAGGAAGCAAAAAGGAACTCAAGTCTTACTTTGGTAAGATAAACTTTGTGAGGAAGTTCATCACCGGCTTTGCTGAGATTGTCAGACCTTTAAATGCTATGTTGAAAAAAGATGCACAAATTGAGTGGACACCAGAAGCCAGGACTGCATTTGAAGATATAAAAAAGGCCATTTCAGATGCTCCTGTCCTCATTAGTCCAGACTACACCAAAGATTTCTACATCTATTCATTTTCTTCAGAACATACCTCTGCAGCAGTGTTAACTCAAAGAAATGAAGAGAAAGAAGAGAAACCAATTGCTTTCATGAGCTGTCCTTTCAGGGATGCTGAGTTGAGGTATGTAGATGTTGAGAGACAGGCACTTGCATTAGTCAGGGCAGTAAAGAAATTCAGACATTACATACTCAGAAGCAAAGTGATTGTTGTGGTACCTGATGCAGCAGTGAAGATGCTGCTGATGCAGAGTGAGCCTGGTGAGAAAAGAGCTAAATGGATTACTGTATTACAAGAGTATGACATGGAAATTACACCAATGAAGCTAGTAAGAGGACAAGCTCTGAGCCAGATGATATCTGAGATTGATCCAAACATCACTAGTCAGCAATATGTGATCAATGAGAAAGACAATAAAGAGTGGTATTCAGATATCAGGCACATCCTGATTACTGGAAGATGTCCCTCGAGAATGCAAGCTTCACAGAGAAGAGCCTTAAAGATAAGATCCCAAAAGTATATGATGAAGGGAGGAACCTTGTTCAAAAAGAATTACGAAGGAATATACCTTAGATGCTTAGAGAAGCCAGAAGCAAGTAGAGTCCTGACAGAATTACATGATAAGTTTGGAACGGCACATGGATCAGCATTGGCCACCACACATGCAATCCTCCGAGCAGGATATTACTGGCCTACAATTTTTAAAGACACAGCTGATCATGTTAAATGTTGTCATGTTTGCCAAGTTGCTGCCAACAGAGAGAAATATGCTGCACAACCATTGCAGCTAGTAATGGAAGAGCGCCCATTTGCACAGTGGGGCATGGACTTCATAGGACCAATCAATCCTCCGTCCTCCTCAGGGCATAGGTATGTTTTAACAATTACTGACTATTGTACTAGATGGACTGAGGCGATTAGCAGCAAAACTTGCACTACAGATGATGTCATTAAATTTCTGGAGAGCAACATTGTCACCAGGTATGGAACTCCTTATGCATTGGTAAGTGATAATGGGTCCGCCTTCATTTCCACCAAGTTATCCAGTTGGGCTTTTGACCATGGGATTATACTTAAGTTTTCCTCTAACTATTATCCCCAGGGGAATGGTTTAGCAGAATCCACCAACAAGAATTTACTGAGTATCATAAGAAAACTGATAGAGAAGAACCCCAGGGAATGGAACTCATTTCTAAAGTATGCCTTATGGGTGGACAGAACTAGAATAAAAACTGCATTAGGAAACTCACCTTTCCAACTAGTATATGGAGTGGATCCCATCCTCCCTGTAAACTTAAAAATTCCTACCCTACAGTTTGCCCAAGAATACCTAGGCATAGACAATAAACAAGAAGTCAGTTTGCTTCAGTTGATACACTTGGAAGAGAAAAGGAATCAAGCAATCGATCAATTTGCAAAACATCAGGCTGTTGTCAAACGCTGGTTTGACAAGAGAGCCAAAATTAAAGCTTTCAGGATATCTGATTTGGTCCTGATATGGGATAAGGCCCATGAAAAGAAAGGTGACCATGGTAAGTTTGATAGATTGTGGATAGGTCCCTTTCAAATTTCTGAGATACTAGGAGATAGTACTTATAGGCTTAAGAACTTAACAGGTGAGGATGTCCCATTGCCAGTCAATGGACAATTCCTCAAACATTATTTCCAGGCCTGAATGACTTCATAACGGTCATGTGTATCATATTGTATATTTGTATAGTTGTTTGTACAGTGTGTCTGTTCTGTTTGTTTCGTTTTGTGGGTTGGGACCTTGTTCTGGTAAGTCAGGATTGTGCACTTCATCACCCTAGAAAATAAACAAATTGTTACGGTTCAAGTAATGAGATCACATTTAGACATAGGCTATGATTCATTGTAAGAAGTGTTCATGATCAGGTTTCTGATATGTGTTCATCAGGGTGCCTTTTTTTGGTCAAAGTGGATCAATCACAATGAAACACCTAACAGCCTTGGGTTTGTTGAACGCATAAGTATAGGTGTTAAGTGAAAAATCTAAAGGGACTCCTTTGCTACTAATACAATCTCCAACCTAAAGCTGCAAGTGACTATACCTTGTACAAATAAGCTAACATGATGATATCAGATACAAATTTTAAAGAGAAAATTAGAACAGAAATAAAATTAGGCCATCTAAGTAACTCTACCAGGGCTATAGATGCCTGCTGGCAGTGGGGCTCTACTTAGGGAGATTGTATAGATAACCTTGCCGGGGCTATAGACACCCGCTGGCAGGAAGGCTCTATCCAAGTCAGCTATGAAGGATGATCCCCAACTATGTAGTTTAACACCAATTACTCATGTTTTCCACTTGCTTTCAAGATGAGGATAATTAATCATATGCACACACATGGTCCTTTGTTAGCATTGTTATCATGATGAAATTTTATCATTCAAAGATCATGATACTTATGCTTATATGGAATTAGAATACTATAGATGAATGTGATCACATCACTTGAATCGTTGGAATTTGTTTGTTTTCTTTGATAGCAAGTTGTTGTGTGGTTACACAACACGCCCCATTTTGACTTGGCAAAACAGGGACCCAACTTTTTGGTTTGGCTTGTGCGTCTTCTTTTGGGCGGTTTGGTAAAAGCAAGTCGAGTGCATCATCATGCAAAACCAGGATGAGGGAAGTCATCATGAGGTCAGTTTGTCAAAGTTCGTATTTCATCTCTGTGACCTCATATATTGAAAGAGCATTAAAATTCAGGCAGGTTTGCCTTTTACATCATCTTGATATTCATCAGGATGCAAAAGTTATGAACAGTCAAAGTTTCGGTCAAACCTGATATTCGCAAGAGGAAGGTCATCTTTTTATATCCTCGGTCATATTGTTCAAGTTCATCATCATATTTGAAACATCCCCCCCCCCCGATATGTCATGCGGTTCAAATATCTGGACGTCAACTTTAAATGGTAGCAAAATCTTCCCGTCAAACAGTTTTATCTATCGCGAGCGTCATATTTCGCATGTAACCCGATATTTCTTAACATCCTCCTGACGCAAATATCACCCTTAGCAAATATCCTGATGACATCATCCAAATACGATAAACGAAGGAACATACATAATGATGACATCATCATCACATTCACATTACCACAGGATATTTTCTAAAAACATGATCATGTTCGCCTAATATGATGATGACGTCATGATGCACTCCCGATAAGAAGAGCGAATATCAGGTTGACGTCATCCCGATATTCCAAAAAGAGAGACATATAAGTTTGTCTCGTCATCATCATATTTAAAAAACATCACTTGATTCACCGAAATATCCTCCTGATGTATTAAGCATAAACATAAGTGCTTTTGTCACCCGAATCTTGTCGCGATAACAATGTCAATGCGAGGGAGGAGGATGATATTGAAACTCAACCTGATATTTGCGAATATCATCCTGCCCTCATGATATCCTGTCATATGGATATTCCCCGCTCCCGTCGCCGCCATTATCATTTAATGCGTGCAGACATGGTAGGTGGTTCCCGCCGACCCCAGAACCCAATGAAACACCTGGCAAGATCCTGCATTTTCGCACGAATAATCAAGGAACATGATCCAATCTGTCAGAGTTGCCCTAAACACACCCTAAATGCGAGGTTAAAAGGTAATTCAACTGCCATTTTCACATTTACCTTGTGATAAACTTGTTTTACAGAGCACCAGCTTCCATATCTGCATACCAGCTACCTTTGCGCGATTTGAGCTCACGGGCAGAAAGAAAGGGGTGATCATCAGCTGAATTAGGAACGTCTCAGCAATCTACTGGTATAAAAGGGAATCTGCATAACCAGGTAAGTGAATAAAACCCTCATCATATTGTTTATGTTCTGGTACGATGATGTAAGTTCTGGTTTATGCATCCGTACAATTAAGTAGTGTTGGAGTTGATACAGTAGGCATAATGATTTATAAAGTCAATTGCAACATGCATGCATATATGTACCTGTTGTGAGATAGGATTGTCGTTAATTGCAGGTACTCATGGCTGAGATGCGATTGGTCAAGTGTCAGGAAAAATTCAGCAAACCCATGTTCTCTGCTTAGAGGGGGGTCCTGTTTAAATATGGAGCAATTACAGACACTCATCAGGGAAGCACTAATTTGGAGGCCTGGTCAGCCAAGCTGAATAATGGACATGATAAGAGTCCTGTGCTGGACGCAGTGTTCGTGTCCGGATTGTGGAATGCCACCGGTTTTCCATACTCCATGGAATCTCCAGAACTCATCATTGAGTGTGCCCGGAATTATAACCCTAAAACAAGGCAAGTAGTGAAGCATGGGAGGATATATGCAGACCTCTCTATCAAAGGTCTCTCCCAGACATTTGGATTGCCACTGGGCAGTAAGGTCAAAAGTGTAGACTTGAAGAAGTCTGAAACGGAGTATGAAGCCAATAAGAAATCGGCCAGGAAGAACATGTATCCGTGGCGGGCTGAGAACAGCACATATAATGCAGCCGCCAAGCTTCCTGTGCACCTGTTTAAGTATGATTTCAGTGAGGAGTATCAGTACATGATTGCACTCCTGAATAGAGTAACTGGCCAACCTGATACTGGCAGTTTTAGGGATTGGATGTACGGAATAATAATGATGTGTCTATATTCAGACACCAAGCCATTGTGGGGCCAAATTATAAGTGATGCTCTGAATGAGCAACTAATGAACCTGGGAGGTTCAAACTGTGCATTTTACATGTCGTCATATATTGTTTATTCTTGTGCCTATAGAGGTACTTTTGATGCCTTGGTTACAGATTGGAAGCTCACAGGCACAAATGCTGCATATATCTGGGATCATCACCCCCAGCTGCAGAGAACCAACTACCTAAAAGATTACAAACTGGTCAATGATGCATTCTCTATGCATCTGGTAAGGACCATGGAAGAAGATAGAACAAAGAGATTGAGCATGGAGGCTCAAGAGGCAGTCTACAAGCATGGGGCCTGGTACATACAATTTGCAACCTTTTCTTATATAAGGGTTGAAGGTTTCGAGGGACATCCCCTGATGCTGCCAAGGTATCCTACCGATGCCATAGTACTAATGGAATTCATCAGGCAGGGCTCCACCATGACACAAATGTACAAGGATGCCAAGAAGCTGCCACCAATTTTCTTCCCAGTTAGCATTGGCAACTATATGTGCCCTGACTTTGATAATATCAAGAAGGTGATGGTCACCCTGAATAAGATGAACCTGCAGCCTTTTCCAATAACAAGACCATATGATCCTTACGGCAGGATACAGAAGATACTAGGAAAGCCTGTTCATCAGAGGCACCTAGAAGATTTTTGGGTTGACTGTGAGGATGAGGCAGAAGCCAGAAGAAGGAGGTATTAGAGATTGACTCTAAACCAAATAAGAACTTTTGATTGTATCTCCATTCCCCAACAATTAAAGAAGGATGATGGCAGGACAATGGCAGACGAGTATGAACAGAAAAAGATATATAATGACACCATCTCTGCACCTGACCTCACTATGCAGGAGGATATATCCTTGGACCCGTTCATTGCCAGGACCCTACGCCTAACCCAAGCTTGGGTTGATGCACAGATAGAGGCATTGAAGAAGAAGGGTGTTGCCATTATGGTGGACAACAAGAAGAAAGGGCAGGATATCCCTGCGGATGAATATGATGACTCCCTGTTGGAGAAGAGGAAGACCAAGGGAGATAGGGTCCCTCCACCACAACATCAGAGCAAAAGACCCCCAAGGGGCAAGAAGGTGGAACAGGGACAAAAATGGATTATAATTGAAAGGGCAGTATTTACAGCTGAGGAGGCGGCAGGGTCAAGATCAGAATCAGCATCCCCTCCAGAGAAGGAAAGGCCCAAGAAAAGTAAGACAGCAGAGGCTGGAATCACTGAGACCCAAGAAGTGGGCCAATCTTCTAAACAACCAGGAGGAGAGGATACCCTCATAGAAGAAGAGCCTGAGGAAGAGGAGGCACCATTGGTAATAAGAAGGAAGAGGAGAGCTCCATAGGTGCTGGTGTCTACCCCACCTAAGAAACAAAGAACCTCCATGAGAGGTGGAATAAGCCAACCCCCTACTTCATTACAAGGGGAAGGTAGTGAAGTGCACAAGGAACTTCAACATAATGTTCCACTTCCTACCATCGTCAAGTTCAAAACTGAACTTGCTGAGGAGCAGCTGAAAGAAACTCCCCAGACACAAGCAGAAGGGCATGTCTCGCTCGACGAGACAATAAATTTGTCTGATGATGAGGTGGTGCAGGATGTGGCTGCACAGAAGATGGAAACACTTGCTGCTGATGTAAGTATGACTCCTCACAAGCCTCCCCCAGTTCAAACTGTGCTTGAGGAGATGAAACAAGCAGAAGAGGAGCAAGAAAAGAGCCCAGAGCAAGTAGCTCAGGAAATAGGGCTAGACACATTGATCACAGAGGTGACCAGTCCTGTAGTGGTGGACCTGACAGAGAAATAGGATGCAAGTCCTGAACAGCCAGCAAGATCACCTGATAAGGGTCACCTCACATAAGAGATAGAGATGGCAGAATCGGAGGGCCATGCTCTGGAGTCCGGCCAACGAAGCCCACATGACACAATAGAGGAACCTGCTATAGTAGAGGTTCAGGAAGTGAAGGCTGATGAGAAGGAAACACCAGAGGATCCAGCTGCCAAAGTATAAGAAGTGGATGGTGTAGGCTCAGAAGAAGTAGTAGCTGCAGAGCAATCGCCAGCACATCAGGTAGAGTCCCCAATATCTGGTGCAGTGGATAAGCCACAAGAAGAAGAAGAAGTGGGGACATATGAGATAATGACAGAGGAAGGTCATGATCATCATGATCAGCATATAGATGCACCTCAAGGTTCCCCACAGCATATAGATGCACCACAAGGGTCCCCACAGCATGAAGATGCCCCTCCAGAGAAGGAAATCCCTCAACAGGAGGAGGTGCCGCAGGATCAACAACAAAGGGAGCATCAAGAAGAAGAAATGAGAAAGTCACCATCTCCACAACACTTGTTGACAGAAACAGGAGATATAGGTGAACATTAGGATGATGCTGAAAAACATGATCAGGTGCCTCCGTGGTTGGCAAAAGAGGTAAATGCCGAAGAGGAGCTTGAAATTCAGGAATTCGACATCTCCACCCTATTCTTTGCGGATATAATGAAGCCAAAGAGGAAGGCTAGAATGACTTCGGCCATCAAGAGAGATCTGGCAACAGGGAGAAGGACCGCGCAAATTGCCATACCTGCGGTGGAGAAGGAAAAAGGTAAAATCACTGTCGATGAATTTCAAATCAGTACAGTAGATTTGGGCTTTGCCAATGAGGACCAGGAAGGTCAGGAGGGCAAAGATATCATTGACTCTCTAATTCAGAAGGTGAAAAGAGAGAAGGAGAAAAATAAGCAACATAAAGAGCACATTGCTCAGTTGCATGCCTATATCAAAGGGCTGACCAATCCTGATGATACCACAACTGAACATGCAGTCCCATTGACTGCCATTTCTCAGGAAGAGGTAAATAAATTAGACCTCATGAAGCATGAGGCGTCCGTAATAAGGAGATGGATGTCATCCACATTGGATGATGCTGTAGAAATAATGAAGGCCTCTTTGAAGAGGTGGAGCACCCTAAGTGACTCCAAGGCCAAAGTGGATAAATTGCAGATGTAGACCGGGAAGAGGTCTTACAAGCTGGAGAGAGGCCTGAGCCTGCTAGGGGAAATAAGGAATATAAATCCACAACTGCTTATCAGTAAGTAGGTGCTGAATAGTAATACCGCACTATTATTGGATATCTGGTATAAGGACACTCAGTTTGAGTGTGGAGTCCTCAAAAGGTGTAATAATAAGCTGAGGGATATCAGCATGAGGCTACGAGATTTAATGGCTAAAGAAGCCGTGATGCTGGAAGCATTGGAAGGCAAGGTGGAAGGAAAAATAGAAAATCAAGATGAAGAGTCCGCCATTAAAGCTGTCCACAGCAATTTCCAATTAGAGGCAGATGGTCCACCTGTTCCTTTGACAGAGGAATTGATAGATAAAATAATGAGGATCAAGGTCCAGATGGAGAGATACAAAGAGACACTGCAGGACAGGAAAAATAAGCTCGACAACAGCAGGGACAAATATGAAGCACATAAACACGCCATTGTCAAAGCAAAAACTCAAGACGGCGGAGGGATAGATCAGGTTGTGCGTTCATACGAGCAGGTCCGCAGTAGTATGCAGCCCCATATGCAGCCTCGTCATCATCAGGATAGTGAAAGTTCAGAAAGTGATGCACATGATGATGACCCGCATGAATCAGCTGAGGAGCATGATGAAGATACATCATGAGGGGGATAATAGCATAAGTAGTATAGATAGTTGCCAGCTAGCAACTTGTGCCATTTTGTAAAGATTGACAAAGTCAAGTGAATCATGACCATAGATTTGTATTGATTAATCTAGATCGTAGATCTTTTGTAACGGATTCCTCACCTTATTCTATAAAAGGTGGTGGAATGCCTTGTTGAAACATTCGAAACTTAATTGAAATCTATTTGCTGAAATATTCAGGGCTTATTTCAAAGTTATTGCATATGTACATGTCTTTCGCGTACTTAATGAAAGAGGAGTATTTCGATTACAAATCTTAGTAAATCTTGAGTAATCTGTGTCTGAATTCTGGATATGTGCTTTGATTTGCTGCGTCCCTTGGAGTGCTTATCATGTTGCATGTATTGTTTTCATTCATCATCCTCTGAAGTTTGCATCAACTGTATCTAGCTGTGGAATATCTTGGTGAACATATGGTTTGATTTCTTCTCGTCATGACAGTATCAAGTATGTATGTGGATCAATAGCTGAAGGTTCAACTTTAAATTGTAGTATTCCTTTAATTTCTTTCAATTCCAGAGCATTTCATTATCACAATTGCAAATAACTAATAATCCTAAGCAAATAACACAAATATGCAGACATCTCGTAGGTAATCGCAAATATTTAGCATATTTGAATGCAAAGCATGCACAATTGAAAAATATCATGCAAAGATTGAGGTATTTCTACATCTTTTCATCTAATAACCGCATAATATGACTTCTCTGTAAAGAATTTCTGTAGGAATGTCATGATGATGGCACAATTTCACGTAAGGCCCCAAAATGGAAACAGCAACGCACATTAACCTCTGAGTAGCTTCAGACGATTAAGACCTAATCACCGGAGACTTGGGATCCCAAATTCTTTGAATTCACAGTATCTTTCAAGATGAATAAAGGTTAATGTGTACTTTTATTCTATGCTTGTTTATGACTAACATCATGACCAACACCCCCCACCACCAACCGAGTTGAGGGAGCTCTAAACTGCTCTACAATATTTGATTTTAGACCCTGAGAGGAAGTGATTTGCAGGTTTAGGTTAGAATCCTGAAAACCTTGAGTTGAAGGGGGACCTAAAGTCCCAAAACAACCCTCTCCAGTACAACACATAAGGTGGCAAAACCCTAGTAGGGCTTCTCTCAACCAACAATAAATCAACCCTAACATTGCTCACCACATCTAATGGCAAAGCACAACCATTCACGTTTTCCAAACTGGTAACAGAACCGAGGGAGACAACATCCAAATGGGGGCAAGAGGTCGCTGCAGGGGGAGCCAAGGGCTCTAAAATCACATCACCATATGCATTGGCTTTGGCAGAAACCGTAGAAATCTTTACAGGAGCTGTAAAAGGAGAAAGAAAGCCCTGCTTAAGCACCCTACTAATCCTAGAAACATCAAACGAAGAAGGGGCCATAGAAGATGCCTTCCGTGCCACAAATCTTTACACCTCCAACCAGATGTCATGGAGAGATTCGTCTTCTTCTTCGTCCAGATACCATTCATCAAGTTCATCATCATCCTCGTCATGATCTTCGTCCTCTCCTTGCAAGGCTAAACCTCCTAGTAAAACACCTCTCCCGCTACTCTGACTCCCTCTTCCACTCCTGCTCCTCCTGCTCAGCATGAATATTTGTTTTAACATCTAAGCATTCTAAATTATTATATATTTAGAACATTATTAACAGATAGCTTATTTTGCAAATAAATAACTGGTTCTAATCATGTGATGTGTCAGTCCTTGCAAGGAACTAATTAGTGAGATTTTTTGCTAAGATAAAACTCTTAACAAGTTTATCTATAAAGACAAATAGGTTCTGTAATCCATCCTGTACATTTCATATAAAGATCAAAAAGGGAGGAGTGGCTCACACAGAACCATAAATCAAGATAAATCTTGAAGGAATATGCTTTTAACTAAGAGGTGCATCCTACAGCCTAGGTGGGAGGAACCATGACATGTTGATAACACTAATACACCAGAATTAACTGAGCTGACACCAAATTCTCAAAGCAACCAACATCACTTGGCTAAAAAAATAGCATCTCATATCAAATCCATAGTAAGATGGATTGGTGTAGTTTTGTTTCAAACAGGTCTGCCATGATGACCCTTCCAACAAGAAAGAAACCAATTTAAGAAATTTATCCTAAATTTAATTGTATAAAAACTATGACGTGCTAAATCTAATTGGAGCGGTGGAAAGAGACCTTGAAACATTAACCTTTATGAAATCCTTCATTGTTCTCACAAGTGCATGTACAAATTTAAAAAATAATTTTGTCTATAGGTGCAAAGTATCCTTCATTTGCTTTAAATAATGAACTTTTTCCTACTAAAAATATTTTAAATATGGTACACTTCTTTGAAAAAACACCCAATGAATTAGAGAATTGTCAATCGAATGACAACCACCTCCAAAAACAATTGTCGCCCAATTGGAAAAAATATCTTTCAGGACGTAAATAATTGAAATTTCCAAAGGAGAAAAAGAGAGAACCACCAACCATGAAATTTAGGTTTAGCCTAATCTTTTTCTAGTTCCAAACCCCTAAATGCAAAATACATTTAATAAGCTGTATATTTGCTCTAATCTTCAACTATCATGTTTATTAGTGAGGGTTTTATTTATTTAAGCCTTACCTGGTCGATTCTAAAAATTAGCATTTGGCAGTTCTTCATTTACCTACCATTAAACATTGATATTTTCCCACGAATCGAACTCTCCACATTTTGAACAGTAAAATTTGCCATAGATATAGATGATAAGTAGTGTGTGTACCAGGAAAAGATGAAGAGGCATGCGATGCACCATGTGAGAAAGGGTGACCATAACATAAGCATCTGGTGGCTGCCGTTGGCTCTCTGTACATTTCTGATTGCCTCTGCATTCAACATCTTTCCTTTAGGCGTAGATCCTACTAAATTAATGTGACTACTTGTTAAGGAGAAGAATGCAGTCCAAGGCAGTGAAGCAGGTCATTAAATAGACAGATTGAATGGCAATACAACTTAAATATAATTGGAATATACAGTGTAACCTAACATGCAATGGTTGGCTACAAAGAAATACTTACAATTTTTTCAAGGAAAAATAAGAAGTGAGGCATGTTAGGGGAGAGGGCTCCATACTAGGTCACCCTAACTTGACGGATCCACTGGAGCGCCACGTCAATCTAATTAAAAAAAATTTGCATCCTCCACATTAGCGATGAGGTGGACATGTACAAAATTTCGTTTGGAGGGGTTATTTGTTTTTTTTTGCCACGTGGACGACGACGAACAATGGTGGGATCCAAATTCTAAGCCTTTTTTAAGGCTGAACCAATGGTTGGTAATGAGGACCCCTGGTCCCAGTACAATTTATCTTGGATGGTGCTCAGCATGCCGTGTGACATGCGAACAGATCACCACCTTTTTTTTCCCACTTACTCGCATTAAACTCTCAATGCTCGCTCTTTCCATTTCTACCTGCCACATTAACTTTCATGCAGTCCGCATTTACCTATTTAGCATGTCGTATCATTTCGAAGCAATGGAGCCTTCAATGCTCTAATACATTCCATTAATGAATTGCCAACACCCCACTACCGACACTTGTCTTAGCATATGGTCATTGCAAACTGCACCAAAAGATGGTCACTTCGGCTTTGGAGATGGCTCGTATGAAGTTTGTCTGGAAACACAGGCTTGTAGCTCCTTCAACATTGTTCGTTGATGGTTTCCCACATGACCCAAGTAAGGATTTTATATCCTGCTAAGGCTATGGACCAGCAAGCTTGAAAATTTTGAGGTCTGTTGTTTTGTTTCCTGTCTTGGTTTTTTTGAAGTAAATTCCATTGTTCTTCTGTAATCATAAATGAAAGGTTCTTTTGGTTCTGTATTTAAATGGGGTTATTGTTTATGCATGCGTATTAAAATATTTTTTACTGTTCGCAATGGGATTTCTTCCATCTATAGCTATCTCTGGTCGTAAACGAAAGGTTCTTTTGGTTTTCTATCTGCTTGTAATCATGACGGTTTTGTATTTAAATGGGGTTCTTGTTTATGCATGTGTATTAATTAAACTATTTTTTACTATTTAGAATGGGATTTCTTCCATCTATTGTTGTCTTTGGTCATAAACAGAAGGTTCTTTTTGTTTTTGTGTGGTTGTAATCATGAGGGTTCTGTATTTAAATAGGGTTCTTGTTTATCCATGTGTATTAAAATATTTTTTATTGTTTGCAATGGATTTCTTTCATCTATTGTTGTCTTTGGTCATAAACGGAAGGTTCTTTTGGTTTTCTATATAGTTGTAATCATGATGGTTCTGTGTTTAAATGGGGTTCTTGTTTATGCATGTGTATTAAAATATTTTTTATTGTTCGCAATGGGATTTCTTCCATCTATTGTTGTCTTTGGTTGTAAACAAAAGGTTCTTTTGGTTTTTTGTCTGATTGTAATCATGATGGTTATGTATTTAAATGGGGTCTTGTTTATGCATGCGTATTAATTTTTTTATTATTATTAGCAATGGGATTTCTTCCATCTATTGCTGTCTCTAGGAGTAAACGGAAGGTTCTGTTGGTTTTTTGTTTGGTTGTAATCATGACGATTATGTATTTAAATGCGGTTCTTGTTTATGCATGCGTATTAAAATATTTTTTATTGATCACAATGGGATTTCTTCTAGCTATTTATGTCTCTGGTCATAAATGGAAGGTTCTTTTGGTATTCTGTCAGGTTATAATCATGACAATTCTGTATTTAAATGGGGTTCTTGTTTATGCATTTGTATTGAAATATTTTTTACTATTCGCAATGGGATTTATTCCATCTATTGTTGTCTCTGGTCGTAAATGAAAGGTTCTTTTAGTTTTTTGTCTAGTTGTAATCATGACGGTTCTGTATTAAAATGGGGTTCTTGTTTAGGCATGCGTATTAAAATATTTTTTATTGTTTGCAATGGGATTTCTTCCATCTATTGCTATCTCTGGTCGTAAACAAAAGGTTCTTTTGGTTTTCTGTGGTTGTAACAATGAGGGTTCTATATTTAAATCGGGTTCTTATTTATCCATACGTTTTAAAATACTTTTTACTGTTTGCAATGGGATTTCTTCCATCTATTGTTGTCTCTGGTTCTAAACAGAAGGTTCTTTTGGTTTTCTGTGTGGTTGTATCACTACTGAAGTGACTCCACACCTTGCATAATCATGAGGGTTCTGTATTTAAATAAGGTTTTTTTATGGTGGAATGTGTAGTTCAATGCTTAAGGCTTTTTGTTTCTTTAACTTTATACTGCAGAGATTCAAAAGATTCCAAATATCAAAATTGGTGTTCAAGGGTGTTTGTTGGAACACTTTATGTTTTATTTTACTAGTTAGTGTTTATCAACATAGCTTAATGGTCGTCTTCTATGTTTTGTAACATATTTATTGGTTGCGGAAATTAAAATCTTATGTTCGAGCATTATTGTGTCATCTTTAATTTAACTTACAAATTTTAGTTTATAGTTCTTAATTGTAGAAATGGGTTGACAAATGTTTTATTGGTTGCAAAAGTTTTTCTTAGAACTACATTTACTCATGATTTTATATTAATTTCATATTTACTGAATCAGATGTATAAATCTATTTGTAATGTTTATATTGATCTGCCAATTAAAATTTAAGCCTAATTACATGATCTCAATGAAAAATAGTAAGTTAGTGTAGACACCTAAAAATGTCTTCTACCATCAAACTGACTCCCGACATTCCTAATCATGTCAATTTCCCTCCTAACCAATTAATTAAATTTTTATTTAGTTAATTATCCCTTCATTACCCTATTTTCCATCATTTTATCCCAACAATTGAATTAATTTCATTAATTCAATAGTCCCAACCTTAGCCAATTGATTTAATAAATATGCAATATTTATTAAATCAATTTCCCCCTTTTCACTAAATCCAATTAATTAGTTAAAACCATGTTAACTAATTAATCCAACCTACTAATTGACATATCCCTACCCTAGACAATTAAATAGCTATTATTTAATTGCCTACCCTAGCCTACCTCATCCTAGCCCTAGGATTAATTAAATAAAACCTATGTTTAATTAATCATAACCTCTCATTTGGGTGGTCAAACCTAGTTTAACACCCTTCCCCACATCCTCCAAATAAAAAATTGAAATAATTCCACCTAAATCAATTTTTTATTTTTAAAACATCCCACATCACATTTAATTTTCCTTACAACCCCTTACCTCACCCATATTCATTTATTTCCACTTATCCCCAAATGAATTTTTAATTCATTTACATTCCCCCATATGAATCTTTAATTCAAAAAATAATCCTTCACCACCTATGCTCATTTAATACCCCTTTTCCCAAAATGAATAAAAGATTCACTTTTATTCCTATCCCTCCATTCATTCAAGATTGAATCTAGGCTCTCCACATCACCTTCATCCTCCACCATTGATCTTCCAAATCAATCTCCACCCTTGGATCAAAATCCCTCCAAAAAAGTCTATAAATACATCTCTCAACCCATCTAAGGATCTAAGTTTTATGCAAAGTTATTATGCCAAAATATCAATTGAGCTAGTCTTTAGTGAGTTGCAATTTGAGTAGCATTTCACATTTGAATCCTTGTATAGGGATAATCATGTCTTAGGAGCTTGTTTTGGGTGCAATGGTTCCTCTCCCTTGATGAGATTGGGTCTTCATGTGAGGTATAGTTTTTTGTGTTTTATTGCATTTAGTTTTGTGTTTTTAACTTCATTTGTTTACCTAATCTACATTGGCACTCCCGGTGGCACCCACAAGGTCCAAGTCTAATCTGTTTTGTGTGAGTTTTGTGAAAGGGACATGTGTTTACAGGTGCAACGCTATTCTACTTACGCAACGACGCCATCTCTCGCTCCTTTTAGCACCATTCTCTATTTTAGCGCTATTCTGCGCAACACGTTTCCATTTATGAACTCACTCACATGTCTTTTTTTTTTTTCCTATGATCTCCCTGTTGTTTTTGGTGTTTCATTGCTCTCTATTTTCACAGAGATCTTGAAAATACAAGGGGAAGTTATGTCAAAATTTTCATAAAGTCTAAACATGCATTTTGGCTTTGCTTTTGTCTTGTTTTTCATCTATCTAGACTAACAATGCTAATGGGACATCTTGTGTGTGCAGCATAATACTTAATTTTTTGTAAGGAGGTCTCCATTTTGCAGGTCAGACACACTTAGACTCGTATTGACGCTATCCACCTAGATTGGCGCTATCAGGGACTGTGAATGAACCTCTTGGCAACTTGCGCAGCAGTGCCTTACTAGACCCCTTTTAGCGCTATTTCCTTAATTAGCGCTTATTGTGTATTGTATTAGTGCTATTTGTTTTATTAGCGCCTTTGGTGTAATTCTGTAGCACTATCTTCTGTTCTGGCACCTTATGGGGCTTATATTGGCGCCATCTGTTGAATTAGCGCCATCAGTGTAGGATCTCGGGTTCTCAGTTTGTTTTCTGTCAGTGTCACCATTTATTGTCCGCAGTGGTGCCATTTGACATCTATTTTAGCACTATTTTTAGAACTGACTTTGCTGTCTGTGTAGGTACTGACAAGTTTTTTTGCAAGTCTTTACTATCATTTTGCGGGTACTAACAAACTTTTGCAGGATGTTTTTATCTCTAGTTTAGCAAAAAACACTTCAATTGGAAATCTAAAAATGAACCCTTTGCATGTTAGTTACACAACATTTTGATGTTGTGCAATAAAATTGAACAAACAAACAACAAACAAATCTTTGTGTGTGTGTGTCAAACATTTGAATTTGGTGTGCTAAAATTGAAAATTGTGTGCCAACAACTATCAAACACTTCAATTTTGGGATTTAAAAAGAACCACAAATTGCATCAATTGAAAGTATTAGATTAAAAAGAACAACAATTTGCATTCTTCACGCATATATAATCAAGAAAATCAATCTAATTTTGTGTGAAGTGTTTTCGTGGTTTATGTTTGTAGAGTGAAAAGTGTATGCTCTTCCCTCGCACCATTTGGTGACCTTGGGAATCAAAAGATTTTCACAAAACTTACATTAATCACCCCCAACATAAATCCAAAGAACTAAAATGAACCATGTTTAGTGTGATGCAAACACAAACAATACATATGCTCTCCCCTCGTATCTTTGTATGAACTTGGGGATCAAAAGTATTTTTGCGATTGTGTTGCTTTTGTTAATCCTTAGAGGGCCTGCCACCCCTCTTCGAAAGGTGGGAATGACCAAAGCGACATCAAGCTAAATCCAAGCTCTTCCAAGCCACTATATAAAAAAAGGTTTTTGTGATGAAAGTCATAGACAATGGGTGTTGTTTTGTTATACCGACAGCCAACCTCCCCCAAAACCCTCCAAGGCGTAACCCTTGGAGGCTGGGAGACTCCATAACGGAGAGTAGCGTTGCTGCACATTTAACTACCTGAACGGATGCCCTTACTATGAACCATTGTTTAGCAAGCCAAAATCCTTCTATTTGTTGACGCAAAAGGGAAACCTTTGAAGCGGCCCCGATTCATGCGGTTCTTAGCTGAGCTAGTAGGGATAATCTAAAGGTTTGGTGAGGGACAAGCCTTATAAGAAACCTGAATCTTAGTATGCGTGAGAAGTGTGTACAATTGTAAGGAGGAGCCAGTGCTACCAAGATCCTGGAGCTACCCGCTTTGAATAGGCGTAGCTAGGGGATTCAACAAATACTGTCATATCCTCGCCTTAGGTTGTGAAAAGTACTTGTTTAACAAAATCACACGTCATTTCACAAAACAAAAATCTTGGTTATTATGTGTTCATGTGCTTAAATTGTGTGTTAATATGCTTAAATTGTTTTCAAACACCTGCCAAGAGACATTGAAAATCATTTGATCAAATTCCAAACAAAGAAAATCCAACATTGCCATCAAAAATCTTTCTCAGGACCCGACCAACACTACCTAGTCTTAGCGCCATCTTTGTCTAATTGTGGCGCTATTTCACCTGTGGATTGGTGCTATTTTTAGATTGACTTTCCTAGAACTAAGACCTATTCAGTTGTGATCTTCACTGTCTGCTCTGCCATAATCCATATTTACATTCCAAAAAATAGTCTGTACCCCGTCCATTTTCTCAAAATTTTCCAAAAACATACCATCATTTCGACCTTAGAGAATCCACCATCATCATTATTGGACCCTTTGCTACATCATAATCTACCCAAATCCATATCTATCCATCCCCCTTAAATCTTTTTGCATATCTCCTTGGACCAAAACAAATCATTTCAAAAAAATCCAATCCAAATCAAAACACACATCAACAAATCATCAACCAAAGCTTGTCATCCTTTTGAGCCAAAGTTAGATCTAGATCTCATCATTAACATCATATTTTCCTTGAAAAGTCATTAGTCTACCTTTCAAGAAAAATAATCACCCCTCTTTGTGTAAGGTCATTAGTCTACCCTAAACAAAGAGAAACATCCCTTTGTGCCAACACAAAAATCTCAATCTTACCTAAAGCTCAACTTGTTGACCATCAAAGTCCTTCATAAAAACATCATCCTAATCATCCTAATCAGTCAAAATCAACATCAAAATAAAAACCCCTTCCATCAAAATCATCCTCAAAACACACACCATCATCATCCATCTTTGGTCCAAAATTTGTGCAAAAAATCAATATCGTCCATTCGTATCACCCTTAGGTTAAAACCTTTAGAAAGACATATCATTCTTCCACAACCCCATCTCACTACCACATCCATCTTTGGGTCCAACACAATCAATCAGGTCTCCATCCCCATCTCACTCTACTTCTAGAAATCAACTCCATATACGTGCATGCCCATCACAAGATCACAACACAAAAAGAATAAAAAAATGGCAGAATCTTGGCTATATGGTGGCATAGGAATGCCTAACACCAACAGAAGCAACATACCCATCAATCAAAACCCACCTACGTACTCTTACATCCCCCCATACGGTCCCAATGAAAATCCCTTCCATTACTTACAACAACCACCACCGCCGCCGCCGCCACCAACACAAAACATCCCCACCATATCCCAAGATGATCTAGATGTCTTGACCTTCAGACAAGATGCCGATAACATGGACCTACTTGATAAAGTCTTAAGATTGGACCTGAATAGATATCTTGATCACCTGCTCAAAATTGGTGCTCAACTACCACCCATCACAACATCATCACAACCATCCACCTCTACAATCGTCCCTACCGCATCAAATACCCAAGCATCTACATCAAATACCCAACATATCATCTCACAAACATCAACACCTACCGTATCTACCACCTCCACAACCTCAAATGTCACCACATCTACAATCCCCACAAGTGCCTCCATCCCTACCACCTCCCAACCCGTTACCACATCCACTACCACAACCACCATAAACCCTTCCATTCCACAAATCACCTTGGGCATACAAGGAAACATAACACATGCGAGTACCTCCACGAGTGTGCCTCCACCCAACCCCCAAACCATAGCATACCTATGACAATTATTCTCACAACCACCTCACAATACATCCAACGTCCACCTATCCAACGTCAATCCGTCCATTATCACGTATCCACATAGTCCCATAACTTCATCAACACAACATCAAACCAATCCCCAAATACCACCACATATTCTCCAACAACTCCACGCATATCAACAACAACAAGCACAAATCAACCAAAACACCAACCCGCAATACCAAAACTTCAACCAAACAAATCCCCAACATCAAATCCCACCTCATCTCCAACATCTCACTAACCAATAGGCCTACACATTCCAACCACAACAACCACAGGATCTCACAACCGTTGTACAATCCTTGATCCAAAAGGTAGATGACATGCAAACTGGGGGCAAGTGCAAACACTACTCCTTTGAGGACATTTGCCCCTATGCATTTGATTGCACATTGTACATGCCCCCTTTCCCCAAGAACTTTGAAACGCCAAAATTTGATAAATACAAGGGAAAGGGAGACCCTAGGGACCATCTTAGGGAGTTCTACATCACTTGCTTAGAAGTCTCAAATAACAATACATATCTTATGAGACTCTTCCCAAGAAGCCTTGGCGGTCAAGCTGTTGAATGGTTCGCACATCTTCCCCCATGCATTAGGACTTTCCCTAAGCTTGCAGAAAAATTTGTAAACCACTTCTCCTACAACTTTGAGCACGAAATGTCTATGACAAACCTTTGCAACACCAAAGAAATGAACAGAGAATCCTTTGCTTCCTTCTTACAAAGATGGAGAGGCTTAGCAAGCAAATGCCCATGGCCAATTCCTAAAAAACACCTCGTCACCATGTTCGTGACCAACCTCAATCAGGAATTAGGATTCCATTTACAAATTCTTTGTGCGTCTACCTTTGAAGAGGTCATCGACAAAGGTACTGTTGACTTTTCTTCTGAATCAGCATTAGGGTTTGCCACTTCTAATGCACGGGCAAATTCAGCCAACTAATACAGGAGGTTGCGTGAGCTCCTCCCCTTCACTTCTGGTTCTGCCGCACCAAGGGGGGTATCCCTATAACTCAAGATGTAACCTTGACTAGCTCAAAGATAGAAAGATCTAACTTGACAACAACAGGCAGAATACTCTCATGTATGGACCAAGATCTGTATGATAGATCACAAGGTGGGCAACGTTCTTGGACATGATGTCTGGTTGGGTATGAGAGCATGCAGGGGGTTCCTAATCCTACTCCTACAACTAACAGGTGGAAGGATGAAATGGTTTGAAATGGTGTTTGGATGCAAACCTGGACCTAGTGTATAATCTCAACACAGAGCTAGATTGGTGCCTATCCAGGGCTTGGAGTCGGTAGACATACACCTGTGAATGATCAGCATGAATAGCTAAAACTGGATTTCAGGGGGATGAACATGATATCTGCCTTACAGATATCTCCCAATAAAGAGTGTTAAGCTGTCTCTACTTATGGCATCCCTATTGCAGTAAGAAAGATACATGCAAAACTGGAGACAGAATCAGCATAACACATGCAAACACAGCATTATTCATATGAGATTAACCATGAAATCAGTGGATTCATGCCAAATCGTACAACAAGAGATACATAAACTCACAAGTTTAGCTGCACAGAGCAACCAAAACCAGTTGTATCTTATTACAGAGCCAAAATGTCCAGTTTTCAACAACCAACCCTTCAAATGAGCAACACAGCCTGCTTATAACAGCCAGGTAGGTGCTCAGCAATTAATCACATGGTTGACCAAAAATCCTGCCAGATACACAGTATCAGAAAAATGGCGCTCAAACATCACCAGATTGGTGCCCAAACATGAATGCAGCAGGTAGGGGAGGAGACAGGAAGATTTTTCAAGCCTTGCGCCGCTGCCTAGGGATCCAGATCTTCAATCAAGTACTACATCCGTCCACGCCATCGCCCATACCTCTGCAACAATCGCCATTAAAGGCGCACCAACCCGCGGCCTCGGGAAAATGTCAATTCTGCATCGCAACCATTTCCCGCCGAGATTCATCATCATGATATTTCAAAAATGCAGGATATCAATTATCCCACATGCACCCCGCAGCAACCTCTTTAACACTTTATATACTAGGTCATGAGCATATATGATGTCGATGCTTTTGCTCCCGACGACACTAGTATAAGACTTCATCATCATCCTCCAACAGCATCATGATATCCTGTTGCTTGAAATATCACCCTGACGTCATCATCATCATTGCAATATCACCTGCATGATAATCGCCTTCATCGGCACAACCTGATCCATCGGAGGAACATCCTCCTGCTGAGCCTATACCAAAAGTCTGGCCGATGAACATCCTGATGACATCATCATCATATCCTGCTGACGTCATCATCATATCTGCCTACTGCACACCTCCTCGTATCCGGATGACGTCATCATCATATTTGCAAATATCGGGGGATCTCCACAAGATGATCAGTGTTAGAAATATGACCCCCCCGGACCTTGATGACGTCATCATCATATCGACATCAGGATGATATTCGGAAGATAACCGGATATTTGGAAATATCATGCTGATGCACAAATATGATGCTGCACTGTAGCTCCACTATAAGATCGGGGCGATAAATGAATATGATGATGCTTGAAAAGATCATCCCCACTAGATAATGCACGAAGCCGGCAGGCGGATATCTCCCTTCGGAAATATCATGATGCAGACAAGCAGAAAACCAGATATCACCCTGACGTAAGAATGACGTCAGCATCATCAGGATGAAAAAACAACGAACATGAAGTGATACAACATCATCAGGATGATATTGACCAAGATCATCCTGACGTTCAAAATATGATGACCCCAGTGAATATCGGGTCACACTTAGAACTCTTCAACAACATCATCAGGATGATCATAACCAAGATCACCCGATGATAAAAATATCACCTCGGCGAAAGATCATGCAGGCAGAAAATATGATGACCTTCGCAAGCAACACGGTGATAACCGAAAATATGATGATGATGATGATGACCCTTAAGAAAGAACAAGTCAGGTCGAACAACTCAAAGAATAACCCCTTCAGAATATCGGGGCAACATCATCATCATGTTTGGGCAAGGTGATAATTGGAAGATCACCGGATACTTGAAAGATCACCCTCCGCAAGAAAACTAAGGCACATTGTAGCTCATCAGCAGGATCGGGATGATATCCAAACATCACCCGACATCGAAATATGATGATGACGATGAAAAACAAGTCGACAAAAAACATGATGATGCTGACCACCATCGAAGATAATATGGTGATGATGATCTCCTCCTTAAAGAAAATATGATGATGCAGCTGAATAATGCTGAGGAGGTCCAACACTTAGAACATTTTTGGATTTTTTGGGAAGGTGCCTGTATGAGAATTGCTCAAAAACTATCAGTCAATTCAGGCACTAACACTGGCTCTGTCTGGGGACGTGCAGGTGCAAGACTGCAGCGAGAACCCCAGATCTCTGGGATGCAGACCAGTCCCTTATCCATTGGGCACAGAGTCAAATACTGCACTGACCTGCATCACCAAACACATTATTTTTGAACATTATTTTGGCGGCCCCGGACAGCCAAAAAGGAAAAACCATAATTTTTTCTTGTCAAATGCCTGATTCCAAACTGAAATATCCCAATCCCAACTGAAAAGATTGGCATAATCTGCCCATAATGTCATCTGCTTAAAAAGATATTCCACCAGTTTTGAAAGCTTGCCACCATCATTTTCAGCTCTGTCATTTTGGATTTTAGAATTAGACATATAACCATACACATAATATTCTTCAACATTAGGCAACACATGTAGGTTATGTCCCTCAGACAGTACATCATACTGCTCTTGGCATTCTTCATCATTTATCTGGCTGCTGCACATTATCAGGCACTCATCCAGCTGATCCAACAATTCAAAATACCCAGAAAATATGAGACCCCTAATATCTACTGATATTGAAAACAAATCCTGATCCACACACCCAATGTTGCACATGTCTGAATCAGGCGATGATGAACATTCATTATTCACAGTTTGCAAATCAGTATCATCATCTTCAAACAAAGGGTTAATCCTGCACCAATGAAGGTCATGACTCACAACATCATATGCATCAGCAGGCTCATCATAAAGGGGATTAACACTCACTGCAAAGGCCTCTGCTTCTTCTTCATGACATTCCAATTCTTCTTCATTACTATCAGATCCAGAGTCATAAGAAAAACAAACCTGATCCATGCACTGGTCATGGATATCATTTTTATCATCTAATTGCCCCGCATACAAGATTGCTACCGTTTCAATGCACTCTGAAGTTGAACAATCTGCATCATTTTCCAGCCCTCCAATGCTTCCTGATGAAACTGATATTGATTCTTGATCCATATGATCACAACTCTGCACAACTGGATCATTTAAACATGAAGGCTCTTTGCTTAGGACTGGTATGCAAATATTACTTGAAAAATTATTATTTTCAATTTCACTTGCTGGGCAAAAAAGGACATCCTCCTCTATAATAGAAACATCATCCACTTGGAATGATGCAAAAACTGGGACAACAGGGGTGTGAGTGCTATAACATTCATTGTCAATTCCTGAATTAAAACTTTCATCAACATTGGGGGCTGCAGGAGAACAAAAATTTTCAGAAAAATAACCCTTTTGTATTCCATACCTCCAATTGTTTTCAATATCCATTGCAAACTGATGTGCCTGATGCAATGTGGTGGGCTCCTTGTCTCTTAATCTGTAACTCATTTTCTTATCAAAGGCTCCCAAATAGACAACTAAGCACAGTGCATCATTAGGTCTCATGCATTCTGGAATTCTATTCAATGCCCTCATAAATCTGAGGTTAAAAGCTGGGATCAACTCATCTTCTTCAATATGGATGTACATGAAGTCACTAATAGCTGCATATTCAGAAACTCTTTCACCATACTGTACTAGAAATGCAGATTTAAAACCATGCCAAGAGCTGACAGAGTGAGCTGGAAGGTAGGAAAACCAGTCCCTTGCATCTTCATCTAGAGATTGAACAAATAATCTCATAACCACATCCTCGTGGTCAATCTCAAAATCATCTATCACATTCATAAACTGCTGCAAGTGTCTCTCAGCTGATTCATCCTTTATACCCTTAAATTTAGGCAAAAAATTTTTGATTTTAGGTGGAAAAGCATTTGGATAGCCACAAATGCCACTAAAATTTATGGGCTTATATCTGTCTATGTTAAAACTTCTTTTATTACATTGTTGGGATTGACTACTATACATTTTTGCACTTGACACTTTACAAGGGTGCATAGGCTGATAATACATCCTTTATGTTTTTGCAACCCTCCTCTCTACTCAGATTTTCTACAAACAATGACTTTAGGCACTGAAGATTTAGACTGTTTTTTCAAACTTTCCTAAAGTCCTGTAAATGAGTCTTTTGAACAACATTGCATGCCCTTTGAAATACAGAATAAGTTCTAATAAAAGCATGCAAGCTCTGCTTTCACCAATGTTTCCCTTTTAACCAGTGCTATCTCACCAAATAGGGAGTCTGTCAAACAATATGGAATACCTGGATATGTTGCAGGAGCTGCAAATTCTTCTCTGACTGATTTTGTTCTTTTATCAGGTTCTTTGATGCAGAGTCGCCACCTCCTTGAAGAGGAATGAGCTTCAAACAAGCTGAAGCTGCAAATTGATTTCTTTCTTTCTGGGTCATCCACCAGCAGAGTCACATATACAACCCTTTTTTTTTTTTTTTTTTTGCTGCAACAAATAGTCTCCAGGTCTAATTTTTTGATCTTCTAGACTCAAACTTTCATGGATATGACATTGATCTCCCCAGTAGAGTCACCAATTTGTTGACTTTTCTTCTGAATCAGCATTAGGGTTTGCCACTTCTAATGCACGGGCAGATTCAGCCAACTAATACAGGAGGTTGCGTGAGCTCCTCCCCTTCACTTCTGGTTCTGCCGCACCAAGGGGGGTATCCCTATAACTCAAGATGTAACCTTGACTAGCTCAAAGATAGAAAGATCTAACTTGACAACAACAGGCAGAATACTCTCATGTATGGACCAAGATCTGTATGATAGATCACAAGGTGGGCAACGTTCTTGGACATGATGTCTGGTTGGGTATGAGAGCATGCAGGGGGTTCCTAATCCTACTCCTACAACTAACAGGTGGAAGGATGAAATGGTTTGAAATGGTGTTTGGATGCAAACCTGGACCTGGTGTATAATCTCAACACAGAGCTAGATTGGTGCCTATCCAGGGCTTGGAGTCGGTAGACATACACCTGTGAATGATCAGCATGAATAGCTAAAACTGGATTTCAGGGGGATGAACATGATATCTGCCTTACAGATATCTCCCAATAAAGAGTGTTAAGCTGTCTCTACTTATGGCATCCCTATTGCAGTAAGAAAGATACATGCAAAACTGGAGACAGAATCAGCATAACACATGCAAACACAGCATTATTCATATGAGATTAACCATGAAATCAGTGGATTCATGCCAAATCGTACAACAGGAGATACATAAACTCACAAGTTTAGCTGCACAGAGCAACCAAAACCAGTTGTATCTTATTACAGAGCCAAAATGTCCAGTTTTCAACAACCAACCCTTCAAATGAGCAGCACAACCTGCTTATAACAGCCAGGTAGGTGCTCAGCAATTAATCACATGGTTGACCAAAAATCCCGCCAGATACACAGTATCAGAAAAATGGCGATCAAACATCACCAGATTGGCGCCCAAACATGAATGCAGCAGGTAGGGGAGGAGACAGGAAGATTTTTTGAGCCTTGCGCAGCCGCCTAGGGATCCAGATCTTCAATCAGGTACTACATCCGTCCACGCCATCGCCCATACCTCTGCAACAATCGCCATTAAAGGCGCACCAACCCGCGGCCTCGGGAAAACGTCAATTCTGCATCGCAACCATTTCCCGCCGAGATTCATCATCATGATATTTCAAAAATGCAGGATATCAATTATCCCACATGCACCCCGCAGCAACCTCTTTAACACTTTATATACTAGGTCATGAGCATATATGATGTCGGTGCTTTTGCTCCCGACGACACTAGTATAAGACTTCATCATCATCCTCCAACAGCATCATGATATCCTGTTGCTTGAAATATCACCCTGACGTCATCATCATCATCGCAATATCACCTGCATGATAATCGCCTTCATCGGCACAACCTGATCCATCGGAGGAACATCCTCCTGCTGAGCCTATACCAAAAGTCTGGCCGATGAACATTCTGATGACATCATCATCATATCCTGCTAACGTCATCATCATATCTGCCTACTGCGCACCTCCTCGTATCCGGATGACGTCATCATCATATTTGCAAATATCGGGGGATCTCCACAAGATGATCAGTGTTAGAAATATGACCCCCCCGGACCTTGATGACGTCATCATCATATCGACATCAGGATGATATTCGGAAGATAACCGGATATTTGGAAATATCATGCTGATGCACAAATATGATGCTGCACTGTAGCTCCACTATAAGATCGGGGCGATAAATGAATATGATGATGCTTGAAAAGATCATCCCCACTAGATAATGCACGAAGCTAGCAGGCGGATATCTCCCTTCGAAAATATCATGATGCAGACAAGCAGAAAACCGGATATCACCCTGACGTAAGAATGATGTCAGCATCATCAGGATGAAAAAACAACGAACATGAAGTGATACAACATCATCAGGATGATATTGACCAAGATCATCCTGACGTTCAAAATATGATGACCCCAGTGAATATCGGGTCACACTTAGAACTCTTCAACAACATCATCAAGATGATCATAACCAAGATCACCCGATGATAAAAATATCACCTCGGCGAAAGATCATGCAAGCAGAAAATATGATGACCTTCGCAAGCAACACGGTGATAACCGGAAATATGATGATGATGATGACGACCCTTAAGAAAGAACAAGTCAGGTCGAACAACTCAAAGAATAACCCCTTCAGAATATCGGGGCAACATCATCATCATGTTTGGGCAAGGTGATAATTGGAAGATCACCGGATACTTGAAAGATCACCCTCCGCAAGAAAACTAAGGCACATTGTAGCTCATCAGCAGGATCGGGATGATATCCAAACATCACCCGACATCGAAATATGATGATGACGATGAAAAACAAGTCGACAGAAAACATGATGATGCTGACCACCATCGAAGACAATATGATGATGATGATCTCCTCCTCAAAGAAAATATGATGATGCAGCTGAAAAATGCTGAGGAGGTCCAACACTTAGAACATTTTTGGATTTTTTGGGAAGGTGCCTGTATGAGAATTGCTCAAAAACTATCAGTCAATTCAGGCACTAACAGGTACCACTATCGAACGGGCCCTCATTGCTAAGGGCTCCATCAAACTGTACGACTACAAATCCAATAACAACAACAACTACAAATCCAATAACAATACCCCTAATACAAACAACAACGCAAACATGCAATCAAACAACAAATCATGCTATTGGGGGAAGAACAAGAACACTTTGAACGATGGTGTCATGGATGTGAAAGCCATCCAACATGTACAAAACCAAACACTTGCACATACATATGCAACAAATGTAAATAACCAGAGGGGTCAAACTAAACCACGCAAACCTCGAAGGCAATTTACACCCTTAGGGGAACCCATCAAAGACATCCTTGACAGATGTCTCAAGCAAAGTTTAATCACGCTCCCACCCGTTAGACCTCGTCAAGAGAATGAACTCAAAGCTGCATGGTACAATGAAAATGACTATTGTGAATACCACCGCATTGCGGGTCATAAAACAGTTGACTGCATGCAACTAAAACATTGCATCCAAGACCTTATAGATCAAAATCTAGTCAGCCTCGATCAAAGCGCCCAACCATCACCAAATGCCAAACTCAGAGCTTACAAAGATCCCCTGCTCAACCATAATAAAGCCTCCTCATCCAATCAAACATACAATGTCACCCCACCACCCACATCCTATGACTCCATCGTAGGCCGAATAGAACCATCATCCCACCATGTTAACACAATCACCATTCGGGCACAAGCACTCGATTGCACTGTTACAACCCATCGTGGCCGTGTATCCATCCGCACAGCCCCTCCCATTGAACAAATGCCTGCATCCACATCTGATCCCCTACCTCCTCATCCAACCACACATCCATCACCTACCCATCAGTATAACCTCCTAGAGCATCTAGGAAAGACACCCGCACAAATCTCCATACTTGAGTTGCTCCGCACATCACCCCTTCACAAGGAGGTCCTTGACAAAGCACTCTTGCAAACTCAATTCCCCGCCAACTTGAATGTGACCCAATTCCAAGCCATGGTAGGACACATCACCGCACCTCACCATCTCACATTTTCAGAAAAGGACCTTCCCGCTTCTGAACACTTACCTAACGACACCCTACACATCGAAGTATGTATCCACAAACACACCATTAAAAGAGTCTTAATAGATGGTGGCTCCGGCCTAAACATATGCACTCTAAAACTATTAAAACACTTGGGATACTCCGATGTGGTTGCAGACACCAGTGAGTGCATCACAATCAAAGGCTATGATGACACCGAACGGCTTTCTGAAGGCACCATCAAACTTCCTATTCAAGTGGGATAGAAAATACTTGAAACAAAATGTCAGGTTCTTGATCTTGACCTCCCCTACAACATTCTTCTCAGCAGACCATGGATTCATGCCATGCAAGCTGTCCCATTCACCTTTCATCAATGCCTCAAATTTCCTCACAACGACACAGAAGTCACTGTCTATGCCGACCCCCGCCCCTTCCAATACTGCAGTTTCTTGGAAGGTCATAACCATACCTTCTTCCCATACAACAAAGCTACCGCTAAATCCAATCCAACATCATCCACCTCATATATTGATCTCGCAAATATCGCCACCACTTCATGTCAAGCACCGCCACCACCCGAGGTCAAGATCAAGCTCAACGACATGGGATGTGGAGAATATGACCTGCATGGCACCTTTTGTGTGGGCACATTATCCAATCCTAAGACATTCGGCATCCCAAAAATAGAGGCAGCCAACACAGTCGTCATCAAATGCAAACCATCACCCATATTTGAGAAGAAACATCTCCTGGACCAGGATGTGCTCAAAGATATCTCATCCTGGCTATACAAGGATGAAGAGCCTGAACAAGAAGCACCCACCATCCCAATAGAAATCTACGGCAAAGGCTCTAAAATTGTCAAAAGCATGGGTTATAAAGGACAAGGTGGTATTGGCCTTCATGAACAAGGGATCGTAGAATCGCTGCAAGCAACAAGAAACCCCTATACTCAAGGGTTAGGGTATGGTCAACCACAATGTATCCTCACTACCGGCGAATGTATCTTAGCCGAGGTCACTACGGTCTTCTTAGAAGTTGACAATGTTAACAAAACGGGCCTTCAAGACTCCTTTAGTGACTTCACTGATTTCTTTGACTCATCCATTTGCACCATCTACTCAGTCACCAATCTCGCCTCATCGTCCTATGACTTACCACTAGTTTACCCTGACCTCATTGACTGGTACCAACGGGGACCTCCTGTCTTCGACATCGCACCTAACGATGAGGCCATTGTTGAAATGATGGGAGTTAGAGACCACTTCCCTTATGGAGACCACAGAGCAAGATACATCATGGAGCTTGATTTGCATGCCTATTTCGAGGAGACGACCCCTACTTCTAGTCGTAAACACATAAAAATCAAAAATGGATCTTATGGTGAAAACCGTTCTGCAGCAGTGTCAGATCCTAAAAAAGAAAAAACAAAAGACGTATCTCCTAGTGAAAACCTCCCCGAGGTGCTAGGAGATGGAAGCATGGGCCTTCCTGAGATAGACAAGGTTTATCCAGACAGGTCACCTGTCCTAGTCGAGCTAGCCCAAGAGATGAACCTTAGGATAGAAGAAGAACCAAAGATCACTTTCAGGGCAGAATCTCTCAGCATACAAGAATAGGAAAACTTCTTGGCATTCTTCACACGCCAAAATCACAATTTTGCATGGACCTACGCATACATGCCAGGGCTAGATCCCGCCTTGTCGTTCATCATCTTGCAGTATGCCCTAATGCGAAACCAGTAAAGCAAAAACTCAGAAAAATGAATCCTCAGGTGGCCCTCCTTATCAAAGTAGAGCTAAAGAAACTACTGGATGTTGGGTTCATTCACCCAATTGATTATCCTAAATGGGTTTCAAACCTCATACCAGTAGCCAAACCAGATGGCCGAATCTGTTGCTGCACCGACTTCAGAGACCTCAACAAGGCCTGCACGAAAGACAACTTCCCACTACCAAACATTGACATGATTGTGGATCTCATGGTAGGACATGAGATGTTATCCCTTATGGACGGCTTTTCAAGATATAACCAAATCAAAATCGACCTTCATATGCCCATGGGGGATGTACTGCTGGGTCGTAATGTCGTTTAGTGTGAAAAATGCCGGAGCTACATATCAAAGAGCGATGACTATCATCTTCCATGACCTTTTCCACCACATCATGGAAGACTATGTGGACAACTTACTAGGGAAATCGAAGACAAGAGAAGAACACCTGGATGTCTTGGCCAAGATCTTCGATCGATTAGAGCAATACAATGTTCGCCTAAATCCAAAGAAATGTGTCTTTGGCATCACCTCAGGCAAATTGTTGGGATACATAGTCTCCAGAAGAGGAATTGAGGTAGATCTCACAAAGGTCAAAGCTATTACTGAAATGCCACCTCTGAAAACATTGAAACAGCTGCGAGGAAAACTCCAGTCTATCCGTCGGTTCATTTCCCAACTTGCCGATAAGTGCCAACCATTCCAGCATATACTCTGAAAAGATATAGCCTTTGTCTAGAACACTTAGTGTCAGGATGCCTTTGATCAACTACAAGAATATCTGGCCAATCCCCTTGTTCTAACTCCACCAAGGCAAGGAGAACCCCTCCTGCTATACATCTCAGCCACAGAGATAGCTATCGGAGCCCTGTTAGCACAGCACGATGAGAATGGAAAAGAAAGAGCCATCTATTATATCAGTTGAACTCTAATATCTTATGATCTCAACTACACACAAATTGAACGAGCATGTCTAGCCCTCGCCTTTACTTCACAAAAGTTAAGACACTATATGCTCAATCACAAGACCAAGCTCATCGCCAAGATTGACCCACTCAAGTATCTGCTAAAGAAAGTTGTTCTTACTGAGAGAATGGCAAAATGGGTCATGATTCTCACTAAATTTGACATTGAATACATTGAGAGAAAGGCCATCAAAGGACAGGTTATAGCTGATCAGCTGGCTGAAGCACCTATTCCGGTAGAACATCCTACACTAGCAGAGTTTTCTGACGAAGCTATCTTGACAATCACACTAGCCATAGACACATGGAAGATGTACTTTGATGGATCGTACACACATAGAGGCTCAGGGGCAGGTGTCCTATTTGTTACCCCTCAGGGCAACACCATCCCTAAGTCCTTCAAGATCACATTCCCATGTACCAATAACATGGCGGAATATGAGGCCCTCATCACAAGTCTCCACATGGCAATAAAATGGAAAATTGAGAACCTGACTGTGTATGGAGACTCTCAACTAGTCATTCAACAGGTAAATAATGAGTACAAGACCAAGGATTATAAGCTCCTACCCTACAAAAAGATGGTTGATGATTTCAAAGACTACTTCAATGATATTCACTTCGAGCAAATCCCAAGGCTCAACAATAAAGCTGCAGACGCCATGGCTACCATCGGATCTCTGGTCAACATGAAGAAAGACAACAAGTAATGTAAGTTCCTGATAGAAGAACTCCCCATCCCAGCATACGATGTTCCTCAATCCGAACTAGTGTATGAAGTCATTGGTCCCTTATCCCCGTGGTATCAGGAAACCTACCTATACCTTCATGATAATATCCTCCCCCCTAACCTATCCATCTCACAGCGAAAATCGTTCATCCGTCGAGCCTCCCACTTCATCCTTGTAAGCGACACCTTATACAAAAGGAGTCTTGATGGCACGCTTCTACGATGTTTAGACTCTAGGGAAGCTGAGGTAGCCTTAGAAGAGGTACACACAGGCATCTGTGGGGCACATTCAAGTGGACCCACTCTTTCTAAAAAGATCATGAGGACCGGTTATTATTGGCCAACCATGGATAGAGACACCTACCAGTTTATCAAAAAATGCCTCCCATGTCAACAGCATGGCGATCTCATCCATGTACCAGCACAGGAGCTGCAACCCATCACAACACCGTGGCCTTTCTCACAGTGGGGACTCGACCTCATAGGGAAAATACATCCCCCATCCTCAAATGGCCATAAGTTCATAATCATTGCTACTAAGTACTTCACCAAGTGGGTGGAAGCAATACCACTCACCTTTACCACTGGCACCCAAATCTCCAAATTCATCCTCCACTACATCATTTGCTACTATGGTATCCCTCATTCCATTGTCACCGACAATGGAAAGCCATTCAAGAACCAAGAAGTTCACACCTTGTGCAAAAAATTTGATATCAAACACCATTTCTCCATGCTGTATGACCCTCAAGGAAACAGTCAAGCAGAGGCTTCTAATAAAACCATCCTTTGCATTCTCAAGAAGACAGTCAATGAAGTTGGCCGTGACTGGCACCTCCAACTCAACCCTGCCCTATGGGCATACCACACAAGCATCCGCACTCCCACAGGAGCTACTCCATTCTCACTAGTATTCAGATCTGAAGCCATTTTACTTATTGAGGTCGATCTCCCATCTCTACGAGTATCCCTGCAAAACATAATCTCTGATGAGGAATACAAAGTCGCAAGGTTGCATCAACTAGAACTACTGGATGAGAAATGCCTGAATGTGTTGAACCACCTATAGGCATATCAAAACCGTCTCCGAAGAAGTTACAACAAGAGGATCAGAACCCAAAAATTTGAAGTAGGTGACCTTGTCCTTATGGAAAATTAGAAGAACCTGTAAGAGCGTCCTAAGCAAGGAAAGTTTGAACCCAATTGGCTAGGACCTTATGTCGTCACAGCTGACTATGGATCAGGAGCTTATTAGCTTGCAACACCTGAGGGGCAGCCTCTAGACGAGCCGATGAACATCCTACATCTCAAGAAATTTTATGCATAACCCATTATGTACCCCAAGTCAAGAAATCAAAAAAATCGAAAAATCAAAAAATCAGCAAAAACCTGAGTGCAATAAAAACTTCCAATGGTGAAAATCACTTCGGTGACACCTTGGATAAGTACCATGGTGAAAACCTGTTTCAGGTGCCATGCGTAGTGGCTGATTTCACCATCTAATAAGTCCTCTTTCCAGCACACCACTCCATATCCCACGCATCCCGTGGCTTGGAATTGAGAAACATCAAACCCTATCGCCCAACCCACACTGTCCCATCCCAAGGCTGACTCATGGAACGGGGACCCTTGTAAGCTCCCCTTTGTACATACAAAATTAGAAAATCCAAAAAAAATACAAAATCAAAAAATCCAAAAAAGTAGAAAAACACAGAAAATCCAAAAAAATCACCCCATACATCGATCTCGCTACAAATCACAATCATCAAAACATACATCAAATCCCCACCATCACAACCATCCCAAACTATTCCCACATCATCAAGTCATACCAGAACTACATATTCATTTCACCCGCATCTTGAAAGTACCTTGATCCCGTGGATACAGAGTATGTAGGCAGTCTGGAATATGAAGGACGTTTCCAGTACTCAAGTACATAAGATGCACCCATCCAACCTGTTTGGATGACCCCCATTCACTGAGCTTTCTAGATCTAATAAATGATACACACACTACGTATACACTTGAAACATGGTCCCTAGCGCAAAAATCATCAATCAACATACCAACTATAATCCTACACCTGGCCAAACTGTTCTTTTGCCCATCTTCCAAAAATTTTTCAATCAAAACCAACTAATCTACGTCCTAGGATATATCTTTCCTACAATGGACAAAAATCTATCATTCTATCATCACGTCTCTTGGCAAGAGCACACAAAGGTTATTTGTATCTTTCCATTGGTCTTTTTTATTATTGATTTTTATCTTTTTGTCTCACTCTAGGTTACCTCCAAAGCTACCTTGATCTCATTATATCATAGTAAGTAGCGGACAACACCTAGAGTAGACATGGTCAACTATTTCTATATGCTATGCTTGTGGGTTGGTTCCATTACTCCAGGAATAGTATTCATATCTTGAAGTCTGGGTCGGTTCTAGCATGATGTGTCCCATTTACATATATAGGCATCAAAACCTTATATGTATTATTCGCACTCATCGCTATGAGTCCCCTTCCCAGGCTAGGCAAGATTATACTACCTTGGGCACGCATGAAATCAACCTATCGTTTGTGGGTCTAGTCCATGCAATCGTAGGATATACATCATCACCTAGGTCATTCATACCTTTGTGAACTGTATCCTACATTGCTATAATAAACTAAGAAATGCTCTCAATTAATCTTATGCAACTACTATTACTAGCTCAAAATCACCATCCTAATCACTCATTCAACATTACCATCTGGGCCTAGATTTCATAATCACCTACCCTATGCCACCCCATCTAAAATTCTCTCACTAATCCCATTCCCCCACCATATATCTATCTAACACATCTTGAACCAAAGTAAATGTCCCCTCAATGACACAGTGTCTTATGACCTAAATAATCCTCTCGTCCCCCCACCCCCATTCTCTAGACGCTCCCAACCCCATCCATACACCCCTATCCTCTCCCCACCCGATCCCCTTTCCCATAGCCTCACCACTCAGGGTCAAACAAAGAACATCATGTGTATCAGGACTTGATCACCTCACCTATCACCTAGTTTGCATCTCACCTATCACCTAGTTTGCATCTCGCATTTCACCTAGCTGCATAACCGGTTAGATTCATTTTAATCCTTTAATTTGCATATCATATTAGATTCATTTATCCTGCACAATCATTTAGATTCATTTTAATCCTTTAATTTGCATATCATATTAGATTCATTTAGCCTGTATAATCATTTAGATTCATTTTAATCCTTTAATTTGCATATCATATTAGGTTCATTCTAAATCATTAAACTTGCATATTCATTTAGATTTAAAATCACATATCATTAGGTACATTTTAAACATTTAAAATTGCATATCATTTAGCTTCATTTTAGAAACAGTTTAAATTGCCTATCATATCAGTAGGTTCATTTTAGAATCAGTTTAAATTGCATCGCATATCATTAGGTACATTTTAATCATTTAACTGGCATGTCATTTAGGTTCACCTTAGAAATCTTTTAATTTGCACAATCATTAGGTTCATTTAATAAATCATCACATTACATTTAACATATCATTATACCAACACTAGTGACATTTAGTTACATTACATCATCACAATCATAATGATTGAAACTGCATTTAAACAAATCATCTAGTAGGCATATACATATTTCCATACATAACATGTGTTTATTTCGATAAACATACATTGCATCACATTGTTGCATCCATAATAAATGTTTATTAGCCTGAACATTCATTTGCATCATATAGTCCATACAATCACAAATACCATGCATATATCACAATAAATCCATCACAAATACATCCATAAAATCAAAAACATAATTGCATCAACATAACACATCCATAGCATATAAATCCATAAAGTTTACTGCATTCATCACATAGGCATCATCATAATAGGGCATCATAAACCATCAAAAAGCATCATATCATATATATAATCACCACAAAGAAAATGTACACCGCTCATATGATCAAAAAATACCAAGTCCTGATACAATGCCTCTGAGGGCTAACATGATAAAGCTATCACATGGAGGATCCTCTCTCTGAAGGAGTGGGAGACTCTGATCCTGGTCGTGGTTGTGCTCCTGTCTGTGGCTGTAGCTGCACCTGAACCTGTGGAACCTATTGGGGCACATACAAGAGAGGAGGCATTGTCTGCTGAACTGACTGCATTGATCTCGATCTATGAGACCTAGAGGCCCCCGATCTATTGACCTAACTGTAGCTAGGGGCACGCTACGCTACTAGCATGGCCGCATAATATAAGCCCCGATAGTACTCCACCCATGCTCTAGGCTTTGTCAAATCCCCTTGTACCTGAGACAGCTGCCCCTATACCTAGCTCAACTGTCCCTGTAACTGATACGACTATGTCTGCGCCTAGGACAACTGAGCCTGCATCCCTGTCAAAACTGGGGCAAGTCCACCACCTGAAGCCTATAGGCTACCCAATGAAGTCTCTGTCTATTGGGCCCTGGCAAGCGTTGTATCCCACTCTTTGGTCAACACCTCTATATCACCCTGCCCCTGGGCTAACTGTGCCTGCAATGCAACCACCTGTCCATCTACCCCATCTAATAAGGCCAATGCCCCCCACAACTGCACCAACTCTGCATCACGGCTCTCTAGTGCCTCCTCCAGGCTGGCCACATGTGCTCATAGGGTCTCCATCTCCTCCTCCTCACCCCGAGGCCGCCGATGAGGTGTGAGCCTCTCAACCTCTGCCTCCTCAGTTGTCCCTGAAGGGCCTGCCTCTGCCTGCTACCCTGCAACATGCTATTGCGCTACCTGTGGTGGGGGTAGATCACCCCTCTCCACCCTCGGCTCTCCCCCATGACGTTGAGGCCCTCTAGGCTATCGCCCCACTCCAATCTACACCTGCTCAACAGGAACCTGCTGAACAGGTACCTGCTACCCTGCAACCTGCTGCTGAGGCACCTGTCTAGCTGCTGCTATTGCCAGCATATCCATCGGCTGTCCCTCCCCTCCAACCACCCTCTCCTCTCCATCCACTCCCACCTCCACTAGATAGTCCTCTAGGATCTCCTCCCCCTTCTCTAGGATGTCATCCCCATCTGGGCCATCTCCACCATCAGAATCATCATCACCACCTGACCCCGCTGCCTCCTCCTCCGGGACTGCCTCCTCTGGGTCTGTCAACCGAGTGGGTCGATGCATCTGCCACCATATATCATATGCAGGCATAGTACCTGCATCTCTAACAGTGCTCCCCCAATCCCACCGCACTAGTCGTAGAGCTCCAAAGTCAACTAAGGCAACCTGTGGCTGTATGGTTGCAGGCTAGAAGGGTGCATCTCAAGGAGTCTGTGCAAATATGGCCATCTACTGCGAAGTGTCCTATCTCAAACCAAACTGCTGCATGACTCAAGAGGGTAGATACATCTCTATAGTATGGTCTCCTCGACCCATCAGGTACCGCTGCTGAAACGTAAACGGTAGATGAATATCATCATTTGGCCATGGCTCTACACTGATATATGGTCGCCAGGTCACACTAATAACATCATCTAGCATCCTCCTCCAGTACCGCACATGTCTAGTATACGTGTACTCTGCATCCTGATATAAAAATACAAAGGCCTCAAAAGGCCACCGATAATACCCACATGTCGTTCGGGTAACGGTGATGTGCTCCCAAATCCATACATGAAGCAGAGTAACCCCAGCTGACAATGTTGAATCATGCAAATAGGCGACTATATGCATCTCATGGTATAATTGCCCTAGCATCGCTGGTCCCCAGGCATAGACGGTCTCATGCCTCACCATCCCCTCTATCACCCCCCCAAGCCAACCGGAAAACCCCTGCCTCACCTGTCAGGCATCACAACACCTCCAATCAACACACACAGGAATAAGGAAAATGGATCTGCACCCGCAGCCAGTGTCCCCTCATAACTCATCTCTCTCCCATCTGCTAAGAGAACAATGTGGTCCTCTCCAAACACCCTGATCAGGGCACTCTGCCCCCTCCTCGTGTCATATCTAACACATCATCCTCGAATATGTAGCTTGAGGATGCGATAAACATCCTCAAGTGTGATGGTAATCTCACTAGTCAGCAACAGAAAGCTACAGGTCTCCGAGCGGTACCGCTCCACTACCGCTGTCATCAAAGCTCGATGAGCTCGTAGAACTAGCATCAATGCGACCGTCAGAAGCCCCAATCTCACCAGTCAAGCCCATGTAGCATCATCAAAATCATCGAACAGTGCCATCACAAATGGCACCTGTCACTCTCGTGAATAGACTATTAATTGGCGTGTATCCTGCATCCACAACTTTCTGGTCAAATATTAACCTGTCTTTTTCTAATCACCCCCTTTCTTCTACTGTCTAAAAGCCAAAATCATTTGGTGCCAAAATAGGCAAACCTTTGTGCCATTCCCAAAATGGCGCTACTACTTCTCCATAGCGCTATTCCATAGAATAGCGCCACTGCGTAATCCCTTTCATGCTAATTCTGAATATGGCGATACGGTGCAACATACTTGGTGTCATTTTGAAAAATGGCATTGATTTACCATTTAGCACTATTCCAATGAATAGCGCCAATTTCCCCAAAAGTGCTAATATACACTATTGCGCTATTCCCATATATGGGCTAAATTTTAACATAGCGCCACTCCCATAGATAGCGTTATTCCAGAGAATAGTGCTACCCTAACATAAATTTAGCACTACAACGCTAAAACCTTATTCTTCTAAAAATTGCGCTAATCCGGATGATAGCGTTAAAGTCCCAGCTAAATGGTGACAAACCACCCTAACCCTACCCTGGCGGATAGCACCAATCCAGAGGATGGCACTAATCCACCTAACGTTTGGTGCTATGTGCTCTAAGCCCTAACCCTCGAACCCCAAAAATGCACGAAAAATAAAAAAATTACAAAGTCAGGGTTAGACCCTACCTGAGGTCCAGCCTCTGGTGCCCAGCCAAATGATCGAAACCGCTCTGAGATTTGTCGAAGTCACGGGAACTGGGGGTTGCGGTTAGCCATCTCTCCTTCGCTTCTTCTTCTCTAAAGTCAAAGTGTGCAAATGTGGCACTCTTAGGGCCCACTTTTCCTAATATAATTGGCCATGTCATCCTTCCACCCCCTCTTTTTTCCTCCAGGGTGCAGATCTTAGCCTTTTTCCTCCATTTTTCTTTCTGCCATCTTTTTTTGTCGCCTATCCAACTTTCACCTCCGTCACATCCTTTCAAGAACTCACCTGGAAAATTTTTTATTTTATTTTCCCACCGACCTCTCGAGGGGGCATCCCTTATCCATCTTATTACTTCCCGGTAGCTAGGGCATATTTATCTTTGACCTGACGCCACTTCCCTCCTAGGTCCTAATACCACATCAAAGAGGGGCAAATGTAGACACCTAAAAATGTCTTCTACCATCAAACCGACTCCCGACATCCCTAATCATGTCAATTTCCCTCCTAACCAATTAATTAAATTTTTATTTAATTAATTATCCCTTCATTACCCTATTTTCCATCATTTTATCCCAACAATTGAATTAATTTCATTAATTCAATAGTCCCAACCTTAGCCAATTGATTTAATAAATATGAAATATTTATTAAATCAATTTCCCCCTTTTCACTAAATCCAATTAATTAGTTAAAACCATGTTAACTAATTAATCTAGCCTACTAATTGACCTATGCCTACCCTAGACAATTAAATAGCTATTATTTAATTGCCTACCCTAGCCTACCTCATCCTAGCCCTAGGATTAATTAAATAAAACCTATGTTTAATTAATCCTAACCTCTCATTTGGGTGGTCAAATCTAGTTTAACACCCTTCCCCACATCCTCCAAATAAAAAATTGAAATAATTCCACCTAAGTCAATTTTTTATTTTTAAAACATCCCACATCACATTTAATTTTTCTTACAACCCCTTACCTCACCCATACTCATTTATTTCCACTTATCCCCAAATGAATTTTTAATTTATTTACATTCCCCCACATGAATCTTTAATTCAAAAAATAATCCTTCACCACCCATGCTCATTTAATACCCCTTTTTCCCAAAATGAATAAAAGATTCACTTTTATTCCTAGCCCTCCATTCATTCAAGATTGAATCTAGGCCCTCCACATCACCTTCATCCTCCACCATTGATCTTCCAAATCAATCTCCACCCTTGGATCAAAATCCCTCCAAAAAAGTCTATAAATACATCTCTCAACCTATCCAAGGATCCAAGTTTTATGCAAAGTTATTATGCCAAAATATCAATTGAGCTAGTCTTTAGTGAGTTGCAATTTGAGTAGCATTTCACATTTGAATCCTTGTCTAGGGATAATCATGTCTTAGGAGCTTATTTTGGGTGCAATGGTTCCTCTCCCTTGATGAGATTGGGTCTTCATGTGAGGTATAGCTTTTTATGTTTTATTGCATTTAGTTTTGTGTTTTCAACCTTATTTGTTTACCTAATCTACAGTTAGTAAGGCATAACTTAATTCATGTGACAATAAGTTTTTCATAGCAATCCCTTTCTAAACTATTTCTTCATGTCACAATTGGTTTGCAAAAATTTCCAAGGCTACTAGTTGTTCACATATCATATTGAATTCCTTGTAAAAGCATGGTAACTTCAAAATTCACCTTCAAATAGGGCCTAACATTGCTATCTCATAATGAATGACAAATCCTTCTAGGTCAATTTACTGGTCCAAGGTCCTCTATAGCACAATCCCAAAACAAGGAACTTGAATGATCTTCTCTTTCATGTTCAAACAACTTTATCATAAGCTTTATGTCCTATTTTGATACATACTCATATGTAAATCTCCTTTTAAGTCTTCTCTTAATTGCCATGCTCACCAAATAAGATTTTGTAGTAAAATAAAATATTCACCAGCCGAATCAATATCCTAATAAAACAATCGGTCCCATTGACCATCTTTATTGGAATAAGCTTTATGTCCTCTTTTCATACATATTCATATGTAAATCTCCTTTTAAGTCTTCTCTTCATTTCCATGCTCACCAAATAAGATTTTCTTAGGTTATACTTGTCATAATCCTCATGTACCATGGTTTGGTTACTCTTCCTTAGGTGTGAGAAATCATTTGAACATGGTCTTATTTAACAATCAATCAAGACATTCATGTAGCATATTTTGATACACAAATGTTTCTTCTATCTCAACTCCATGTAGCAATTAGTCTTTCTATTGTATGCTCTTGCTTTAGCAATCTACACCCTCTAGTCACAATCTTCATTCTCCATGCATTCTATTGGACAACAACAAATGTTCTTCATTTTGAATAAATTAACATGATCTAAACATATAATTTCTATTGGTTTACTAGTGGATGAGGCTAATCTCCTATATCTATACACACACATATTTGCATATATGTGTGTGTAGACACATAAAACAAAAAAAACCTTCCATTTACAACCACAAACAACAATAGACAGAAGAAATCCCATTGCAAACAGTAAAAAATATTTTAATATGCATGGATAAACAAGAACCCCATTTAAATACAGAACCCTCATGATTACAACCAAACAGACGGGTCACTTCAGTAGTGATACAACCACACAAAAAACCAAAAGAACCTTCCTTTTTCAACCATGAACACCACAGTCATATATATATATATATATATATATATATATATATATATATATTTGTGTGTGTGTGTAGATGTCTATACATATATGTATATATATTTATGTTTAAACGTTTATATGTATCACATACTTATAAACATTACATACTTATTTTAAGAGCTTGACATATGAAGCATCCACACTCGAAGGTGTAAGGCTCACCAAATAAGCGATTAAAAGAAGAGGACATAAATCAATCAACTGTCAAACTTATTACCAATTTCCAATTTTTTAAAATCCATCAAATCCATCCCTCATTCTCACATGATTCAACCCACACAAATTCCATTTCAATTTCATACCAAATAAGAGGGCAAAAATTTAAGAGTTCAGACCACACAAGCATTCAACCAAGTCAATCAACCTCTCACAATAGACCTCTCCATTTTTTCCATTTTACATTATAAATAGGTGAGAGGCCCCCATAGTGTGTCACCCTAACTTTCAAGGTCCATCTAGAGTGCCATGTCAGTCAAAGAATTAAAAAAAATTGATTGTTCTATACATTACCAATATCTTAAAAAAATATTGATTGTCCTAAATTGTGATACATTTCCTATCTCATATACATTTCTTGAGTTGTTTTACAAAATTAATTGTCCTAGAAAACCATGATGTATTTATCTATGTATGTGAATAAACCATGTCAGTTGCATTTATGCTTTAAAATCCTTGTAAATCTTTTCTCTATGCCACCTAATATGAAAAAATACTAATGAATAAACAATTATGATCTATACATTGATTTGTGCATATTTGTGCTCTTTTTAGAAATATTTTGAATATTAATTGAAACAATAAAATACTACAGCTAGCCCCACTTTGGTCAACTCCTATACCCATGAATAAGTTGTGAAATAGATGGCTTCAAAAACTAGATCTAAATGCATGAAGAAACCTATCAACTAGGACTACATTCTACTAGAGAACATAACTACTTGAACAAACCATTCAAATACCTAAGGTTAAACATGAATAAACCTAAGCTAGTATGAGGTGGTAGCATTGGGGAGAGTTGGTTACCCAAAGGCATTTTGGGTTAAGCTATGTTGCAGTCTACATATCAAATTGATTTTTGGATAACTACACATAACTCAACACTAAAAATTCTTTAGCATTATCAAGTCTCCCCATCTAAACTAGTTTGAACTATAATATAGGGTCAAAGAAAACTATATTATAGCATGAATAAGTTGTGAAATAGATGGCTTCAAAAACCAAATCTAAATGCATGAAGTAACCTATCAACTAGCACTACATTCTACTATAGAACATGGCTACATGAACAAACCATTCAAATACCTAAAGTTAAACATGAAGAAACCTAAGCTAGTATGAGGTGGTAGCATTGGGGAGACTTGGTTGCCCAAATGCATTTTGGGTTAATCTATCTTGCAGTCTACATATCAAACTGATTTGTGGATAATTGCAACATAGCTTAACACTAAAAATGCTTTAGCATTATCAAGTCTCCCCATCTGAACTAGTCTAAACTATAATATAGGGTCAAAGAAAACTATAATATAGCATGAATAAGTTGTGAAATAAATGGCTTCAAAAACTAGATCTAAATCCATGAAGGAACCTATCAACTAGGACTACATTCTACTAGAGAACATGGCTACATGAACAAACCATTAAAATACTTAAAGTTAAACATGAAGAAACCTAAGCTAGTATGAGGTGGTAGCATTGGGGAGACTTGGTTAACCAAATACATTTTGGGTTAAGCTATGTTACAGTCTACATATCAGACTGATTTATGGATAACTACAACATAGCTTAACACTAAAAATGCTTTAGCATTATCAAGTCTCCCCATCCCAACTAGTTTGAACTAATAGAGAGCCTAAGTGACCATCTTTTGGTGCAGTTTGCAACAACCATTCACAAAGACAAGCCTCGATAGTGGGGTGCCAGCAATTGATCAATGGAATGTATTGGACCATTGAAGGCTCCATTGCTTTGAATTAACACGACATGCTGAATAGCAAAATGCAGACTGTAGAGAAGTTAATGTGGTGGGTGAGAATGGAAAGAGCCAGTGTTGAGTGTTTAATGCATTTCAGTAGATAAAAAAGGTGGCGATCTGTTCGCATGCCACATGGCATGTTGAGTACTATCCAATATAATTTATAGTGGGACTGGGGGTCCTCATGACCAATTATCAGTCAGCCTTAAAAGGATTGGAATTTGGATCCCACCATCGTTCATCGTCGTCCACATTGAAAAAAATAAATAATCCTTCTAAACAAAATATTTTACCTATCCACCTCACTGCACACATGTTTGAGTAAAAATTTATAGGACTGAAATGAAGAAATGCCATCTAAAACAATAAAGAATGTGAAGCTCATATCAACCTCAAAAGTTAGGTTGGACCACTATCATGCCCTCGACATATAATTGTACTCAAACAAGTTTTATGTTGAGCATTGGAGATTTACAAAATTCATATCATTGACATATGCCAAACATAGATTTGAAATCCCCTTTCATTAATATAAGCCAAAATAGAAATCATGGTAGTACATATTGTTAGGACCAACATACAAAATGCAAAAAAATGGCTCCCTAGGCCGCAATTTCAAACTTTTTTGTGTACAATGATTGGTTGCTCCCAATCTCACTGAAACCATGTTGGAAAAGCAAGTGGACTTGATGTGACAGAGCTTGTTTTTTTCTCGTTGCTTGACAAATTAATCCCACCCATGTTCTCCTTCCTTGGTGGTGGAATTGGAGTGTTGCTCACATGGGATGGGGTTAGAGTTGGAAATAGAGTGCTGCTCACATGGGATGGTGTTAGAGTTGGAAATAGATTTATGCTCGCATGGGATGGGGTCAGACCTATAGAATTAATTGCAACAGAATAATTAGGGACATGAATGTTTATCATGTCCCTAAACAATGCATGATTTTCTAGAAAAAGGTTTAGTGGGTTGCTTAAATGCCTTTATCTCTCTAAATTCCTCCTTGCCACTTCAAGCTTTCTTTCCTTTCTATCTTTCTCCCCTTGAATCCTCTCTTTCTCCTTTTTTTTCTCCTTTTCTTGCCTTTGTAAAACATTTTGTTGTTCTCTTACTTGTCATGCAACATCTCTATCTAATCTGGCTTGATCCTTCAATTCCCTTGCAATAACAGGAGCTGCCTTTTTGTCCTCAATTTGTTGTCTCTTTCAGAGTTTTATCTCCTCGATTTATTTCTTCTTTTTCTCTTTCTACATTAAAAGGTTCATGTAGTCATCTATTGTTAATAGTTGGGACTATTGACTCAACCAAATTCTACTATCCTCTACAGTCTTGGGTCTTTCCTTCACAATGTGAATGGGCAATTTAAGGAATTTTTTGATGCATGAATCACATTGGGAACCTAATGATTGGATGGATTCTCCATGAATGGTATGTTCACCTTCATTTCAAACTACCTCAGTATCTTGGCTCAAATCTTCAGCTTCTCCACACTCAACATAGTAATGTACCATTTTAGGTACATTCAACGTGGGTAGTGGAAAAGGGAAGGAAAATGTGTTAACTTCTTGTTGGGAATGCAAATTAATTCCCAAATTCATGGCTTCCTCCACCAACCATGATGGCTGGCATGGCTAAGATGGAAGGCTAAGTCCATGTTCGCTTTGTTCTTGTCGACTTTTTGCCATGTCAACATGTAGTTGACCCCCTACCACAGGTTTAGTTGAATCATGAAAAGCACTTTGAGTTTAATCCTACATAGTTTCCTCTCCCATTGTGTCTGATATTGTAGGATGTAATTCAGCATCTGCAAGGCCTGATAGTAATGTGTTGGCAACTTCCAGTTGTGAAACATCAACCTTGCAAAGACTAAGGATGTTCAGCACTACAGAAGCATCATCGTGCATGCTGAATAGAAATGTGTCACTAGGGTGCATGTCCTCCATAAGTGCCTCTAGATTGAGGGGCCATATACCTATTCTTTTAAATCCAGCTGTGATGTTTGAAACTATCAATGCTTTCTGAAATGACCTGTTTCCCAGTTCTGCCAATTCTACTCTTTTTATTTCTATATTTGGAAACATTTCTAGCCACACTACTCTTTCCAATTTGAAATATGATTTAAATGTTAAAAATACACTCACATCCAGTGGTTGTAATTTTTGTGAGGTGTGCACCGGTAGTATCAGCAAATCAATACCCAAAGAGCTAGCTTCTTGGATGGTTGTCACAACTACATGGATTCCATGGCCATCAAATATCAGCAAGTGCCAATTTGTTGGTGATACACCACCTGGAACCGATTGTGCATAATAATGCAACCAATTCATAAACATCTCTTTAGTCATCCAATCGTGGGGCTGGGAAGCCATGCAAGCACCTAGTTCGCAACCAGCAATGTAATTTTTAAGCTAATTTTTACCTTGGAAGAGATAAAACCCTGGTATGCTCTATATGACATCATTAACACAACAAAAAATGGTTATTCATTCCCTACTCTTCGATATGATGTATGAAACACTTCTACTACCTCTTTTGGCCAACACCCACATGGCTCCATTTCTCCTTGCCTAAATTCCAGTTTCGTCACAATTCCAAATTCTTTGATGTCCATATGGGTTGGCTTCATAGGCTTTGGATAGTATCTCATAGAATGAAGCAACAACTACAAGCCTAAGGTTTAGAGCTATGTCTCTATCAATGCCTTATGTTGTCATTAATTTCACTTTAGTATGGTGCCTTTTAAATCCAGTCCACCATGACTTACTAGGAATCCCATCCTTAAATGGGTTCGATTGTGTTTGGCAAATTTGCGCAACTTCTACTTTGAGATTAATAATCTCAAGCCCATGGCCCACTACATCCATCTATTTACACCATTCAATTATTAAATCCCCATCATCTGCTATCAAGACTATGGGAGGACCTTTTTTGAAGTTGAGGTTAAACCACATAACCAGTTGCTAAGTGTTGTGGTAGGGATTCCCCATTTCTTTGCTATACTCCTTGTTGAAATCCCATTATTCTCCACATATTTAAGAGCTGATTCCATATCCTCTTTCGCCCACTCCTATTGAACTGAAACCTTCTTTCTTCTAGAAGCTGCATTGACCTAAACAACTGCCTCAACTAGTTGAGTTCTCTCATTAGCAACTTGAGTGTCTTCATCCAGTGGGAATCTAACTCCTCTTTTTTGTGGAGGCATGGTTGTCCTCAGTCTCTTCATGCCATGGCAGGTCTGCACTTGAGCTTTGTCCTTCATTTGCATATTGAAACAAACACCTTTGAACACCAATTTTGAAATTTGGAATCTTTTGAATCTTTTTAGTACAAATTTAATGAAACAAAGAGCCTTAAGCATTGAACTAGACATTCCAATAACCTGTGTTGATTAGGAGAGAGGTGTGCATGGTGGCGCAACCTAACTATCAGGTTCCACTTAGGCTTGTATGTGATAGGTAGAGAAATATTGTTTACTCAGCCACACGTGCAGTGAGGTTGATAGTTTAAACTCTCTGAAGCAAGATAAAATGAAGAGTAACAATCAACTCAAATGGTTTTAATAATATCTTTCACAAATAATACATCATTTGTCATACCATTTTCTTCATCTTTCTAATTGCAGTTTGAGAGTTCACATTGATGCTCTGAACAAAAGATTTGTGATGTTCTATGTTTGATTTTATAGTTTGACATTTTGATGTTGAAATTTTGGCAATTTGATGTTTACAATTTAATATTTAGATGTTGAAAGTTTTACAATTTGATGTTTATAGTATGTAATTGTTATGGTTACCCTTGTTTGAGTATTGTATAGTGACAACTCTTAACAGATAGGCATTTACATTATAAAAAGTCTTAACAGATAGGCATTTACATTATAAAAAGTCTTAATCGATAGGCATTTATAGGGGTTTACAGAGTCACTCATGTACACACATGCATTTCTGCAACAACAACACTTCTTAATGGCTCTTTTAATTATTGTTGCCTTGCAGCAACAGAACCTACTTGTAGGACTCTTCAATTTAGCATCCTACTTAGTAATCCATGAATTATCCCAAATTTCTCACAATTGTCAATGAAAGATTTATGTTACTCCTTGAATAGTGACTAATAGAGCCAGTTGTTTGATATATCAAGTGTATTCAAAAAATAGAACAACCCTTAGCTATTCTATTTAAAGAAGTAGGAGATAATTAAAATGGTGACAATGTGAATTGAAGAGCTTCCATTCATATACTCCATTTCAAGAAAAAGTGTTACAGAAGTACAAACTCTGATACAGAAATGTACACTATTTTTCCAATAACAGACACTTTTGCAGAGAGTTTCTTCATCGTACTATTCCCTCCTTTACAATACAATATAATTCACCCTTTAAAGAAAAGGTTACAAGCAAAGTTTTATTAGATGAGTGACATCTATCACTTTACAACAACTTTTTCAAACAACCTTTTACATCCCTTTTAAAACTGCCAACTAGATTCACTTGAGAGGATTTTTCCCTTCCGTAGGTTGTCTGAATGAGTGGAAAGAGGACGCAAATCTCCTAACTAAGTATTATGCTTTCATGGATCAGGTAACCCATTTACCTAGAAAGTGTTGATACCAACATTTCTGCTTTTAGCTGATAAGGTATAAGCAAGCCACCTTGTCCAACTGATGGGGATACTTTAACCTCTTGCTGAAAATGTGTAGTGGGTCCAGAGGAAGGAGAAGTGAATGGATGGGGAGAGGACACCACATGTGATCCATAAGATAGATGCATGGACATCTATCTTGCTACCAGGTAGACCCAAGGTCAAATCTAGAGGACTTGATGTGTGAGCCACGAAGGAGGAGATCTAAGTTACAGTTAAAGAAGAATGATGTACCAAGACACTAGTCTCCATCCTATTTATGTCCCAAATAGAGGATTTTTTTCCCCCTATTGGGAGAGTTCTCCTACAGATGCACCTTCATCTTCTCTTTTCAATGTGAAAGAGATAACCTCTACCCAGGCATCTAGATCAGGTAGCCAATTGTTATCTTACCAAATCTTCCCATGCCTTGTGGCAATGGGATTCTTGTTTTTCATTTTACATCTACTTGCTCCCTCTGGGTACTTGTAATAACCTAACTAGTTTGCCACTATAATAGCCTCATTCACTAAAAAGAACTGCATTCTAACTAAAAGATTACCAAAAGTGGTTAACAATACAAATGAACATCAAATATAGCTTTCTCCATCCCTTTATAGCCAAGACCACTAATTTTTAATTCCTTTATTGTCTTAATCCAACTTATCAAAAATCATTACCCATTCACTAGACTATCTCATCAATCCTGCAAAAATTAAGAAAATTGATATGACACATCTCAATGTGTCCCTCATATGCCAAAATGTCATCTCGCACCAAGCTCAAAGAATACTTGAGCACCCAACCAGTGAACACCTCATCTGATGGCCAGGAGCATTGGAGGATCTTTGGTAGCTTATTCATATGAGCTTGATATCTCGCATCTAGCAGTACCTTGGCATCTTTTACAAAACTATCCAAGCCAAACTCCAATTTTAGCAAGTTATCCAATCTTACGTTACATAAAATTGGGTCTACTTTATCACCTTGAATGACTGATGTGATCAAAGCTAGGGTGATGACTTGGAACTCTAATTTCTATAAATCCAATGATTTCATATCCCCTTTGGTTTCTAAAATTGACAATAATTGACATTCCTCCAGAGACTTGAAATTTTCAAATTTATCCTTAATCATCACACCATATTGTCCTTGGGATGAAGACACATCACCTAAAAGACTTGCCACCTCATAAGTACTAGATATTTCTTGAGGAACATCTATTCTAAATCTTGCCACCCTAGATAGCATTTATAGAGGATAGTCTTGGAATCCATGTATTTAAAACTTTCTTTAAGGCATGCTCTTTCCTAATTAGGATATTTCTCGCTTCTCTCAACTTATCAAAATATAACCATGCATCATCATCCTTTCCCAAGATTCAAGATTTCCTATGGTCAAAAAGGCTTTTTATTAATTCAGAGATGTCTTGCACCCCTTTAGCCTTTACAGCAACTCCTACTTCCTTACTCTTTTTCAATTCTTCCTTCAGGTCTTCCATCTTCAATGTAAATGTGTCTCTATCATGTTGGGATATTGTGTTTGAAGAGACAGGGGGTGACAAATGTTTTTCCATGGTGATCTTAGGTGGATCAACCATTGATTTCATCTTATTACACTCTTGGATTAACCTAGTACACTCAACTTGTAGCTTAATATAGTTCACTTGTAATTTCTTGGCTACAACTTTGATGAATAAGGTAGTACTGACTGCCAAGGAAGCATCTTGTGGAGCTATTGTATCACTTAGCCTCATAACAATTAGGTTTCCCTTTAGCTCGCTAACATCCTTGATAACTTGAGACTTGTCATGTTTCGGAGCCAAGGCCCAAATGGCTAGAGTTTCATGTTTGGTGTCAAGACTAGACCCAAAATAAAGATTCCCTACCTATTCTTCATTTCCCAAAATATATTCATCAGTATTTTTCCTTTGGATGGTGTCTAGGGCTATAGTAGAATCTATATCCCATCTTGATAACAAAAGACACCCACTCTCCCTAACAATTCTCCTTCCTTCCTCAGGTGTCATCTTTGACATATCATACTTTGTCTATTATTGGATGCTTTAGATAACTTCTCCTTCATTGTCTCCTTGTACTTGTCGAGCCACATCCCTTTTCATCTGCAAATTAACATTCACTTTGCCTTTGAACAACATTTTGAACTTTTTAGTCTTGATGAATGCATCATTAGAGATAAATTGTTCACAGGCTAAAGCCCTAACATCTTGGACAACTTTGTCCCCTTCTGATAGATTTAGAAATGACCTCTTGAAAGGGATAACATCCTCAACAAGCCTCTGGGGGGAAGCAATACCCTTCAATATCTCTTGATACTCAACTTGGTTCTCCCTAATACATTTTGTTATATCATAATCTATTAAGGGTTGGACCTTGCCTTGCTTCTCACTCTCACTGGGCTCTTGCCCCTCTGTTACTAACAGAATAATTATAGTTGGGGAATGAGAAAATGTTGTCCCGACCTCTCCTACCTTCTCTCTTGGCATCATAGTTCTAGCAACACTAAGAGGCATGATCCCTAATGTATCAACATGTTTCAGTGTTTCTTCCATTTTGACGATAAGGTCTCTTATGGTATTAAATTCTCCTTTGTAAGTAGGCTCCACCTCCTTCCTCTTATCCTCACAACCACTAATTTGTGCCCAACGCTCTCTCCTTGAGATAATTTCATCCCAAGTCCAACAATTTTTGATCAAATCTTTTGCAATATCAAAATGGTGATCATACCCTGATCTCCCCACTGACTTCCTAGTTTGATCAATATAATGCTCAGGGTCATACTTTCTCACCTCACCAAATTCCATCCTATAATCCACTAATTTAGCATTTAGAAGGTCAAGACGCTCTTTAGCGGTGACTATGAAATCAAAAAATGTAATATTGGATGGGAGAAATTATCCTTTCTTTTGATTCCTAAAATGCAACCTATCAAATTTATTTAGCTGCCATAATGCTTCCTGGAAATCTACCCTGGACTTGCTTTCCCTTCTTCAAAGAGCCATGAAATAAGTTGAGGACATCCTAGTTTAAGCCTCTTTTTGCCTTACTAGACTGATTGATCTTTGACTCATGGTGGTAATTATAATTCTTGTAGGGTGACAAAATTTTAGCAGCTAATAATCTTCAAGGATTTTTTTCACAATCAAAACCTACCTGACTATATTCAATCCAATTGAACTAACCCTAACCCTTCTTTGGAAATAGAAATTTAGAAAGTTAAAAAGCATGTACTTGTTACCACACTTGTGAAACACCAATTCCTTCTATTCCTCGAGCAGTTCTCCACTGAGTATCAATTATCAACACTGGATACTTGCATAATTTTTTGCTAAAAGCTAGGGTAATCATGCGAAAATGCTTCTGGAAAATTAAGATTACTCACAAAAGCATTCTGCCACCTTCTGAATGAATTTCTTATACATGCCTCAGATTTTGGGTGGCGCAACCATTGTCCCTTTTACAAAATTTTAAATTTTAGTCGCCAATCTATGCTTAAGATCAATGGTGTGTAAGACATCCCAAGTCATTTGAAAGAGGTATTTGACAGGCATCAAATTTTATCTAGGCAACAACATGTCAACCCATTTGGTCTAACAATCCTTATGTGGCCCAATCATACTTTGACAACAGGGTTAAACTTGTGGGCCACTCTTTCTTATTTAAACATCCATTGCACATCACATTTGTACCATAAGAGAAATTTCTAAAGATTGCAATGCACTAAGGCCGTTGCTATGCAATAAGCATTGACCACGTGTATTCCAAGTCATACGGTGAAAGCTTCATGGTTGAATATCACATAGCACAAACTTGGAAGTGAAAATCCTTTGGAGATTGTGATGCATATAATTCTATACAATGTAAATGGAAATTAGCCATGCAGATTACAACTCATAAGGTGAAGGTTCTTTGGCAAAGCATCGCACATCACAAACTTGGAAAAGGACCCACCTATTGAGATCGCATTGTGAAGGAAATATAGCACTGCATTGAGGAGTCACCACCTAGTAAGGACTACTCATTAATATAATAATATGAATTGTTCGGTAACTGTTTGGTGTGGAGCCTAATCAGTCTCCAAGTGGGAGATTGTTGGTATGTGGTGATTGATCATACAAGTACTATACACTCATAAGTAATCCCTTTTTTTTTGCACGTTTGGAGTCGATTAATTTTTGTTAACTGACAAAGGAAAAATGACTTTGTAAAACCCTAATTCTAGAAGCTTCTAATATGTATGTTGCAGGTGTGCAATTCATGAGATTGTAATATGTTTTGCAATGGATAATAAAATCATTGGATGGCTGAGTTTCTATGGATGTAGCCCATATTGGCTGAACCATGTTAAATTTATGTGTTGATCTCTTTTGTGTTATTCTTCATTGTTATATTTGGGTTATTTAATCTGCATATAATTGTTAGTGTTTATTTCTCTGATATTCCTGAACCCTAACAACTAGTATCAGAGCGGGTTGTGTTCAATTATCATCTGCAGGAAGGTCTCATGGTTGAGTGGGAGTCTCACGGTTCAGTGGGAACAATGGAGGACAAGGGTAAATTGAAGGTAGATAAATTCAATGGGAAGAACTATTAGTTATGGAAGATGTAGATAGAGGATTATCTCTATCAGAAAGATTTATGGAGGCCATTGGAAGGAAAAGCCAAGAAACCAGTAGCAATGACTGATTAGGATTGGGAACTTCTGGATAGAAAGGCACTGGGAACCATTCGTTTGTGCCTGGCGCCATCTGTGGCGTTCAATATAACAAAAACGAAGACAACAGATGAACTAATGAAAGCTTTGGCTAAATTGTATGAAAAACCCTCAACCCCTAATAAGGTATTTCTCATGAAGCATTTGTTTAATCTGAAAATGATTGAAGGTGGATCTGTGTCAGATCATTTAAATGAGTTTAATATGATTATCGGTCAGTTAACTTCTGTAAAAGTGAAATTTGATGAAGAGGTGAGGGCTCTCTTGGTTTTATGTTCTTTGCTAGAAAGATGGAATAGCTTGGTAATGGTTATATGTAACTCTATCTCTGGTTCAAATACTTTGAAATTTGATGATGTTGTTGGTGTTATCCTTAGTGAGGAAATGTGATGGAAAAGCACAGGTGAGAGTTCAACATCGGGTAATGCTTTGACTATAGAGAATAGGGGAAGAACAAAGGAGAGATGAAAAAGCTAAACAAATCGTGGGAAGTCACAAGGGAAGTCAAAGAAAGGTAGATCTAAATCCAGAGGAAGAATGGATTTGTGGCACTGTGGAAAGCCAGGTCACTTAAAGAAGGATTGTTGGTCTCGAAAGGGCAAACAAGGAGATGGACAACATGATGACACTAAGGAAGCTAATGTTGCAAGTAATAAATTACATGATGCTTTAATTTTGTGTTTAGATAATGCTAATGATTCCTGGGTAATAGATTCAGGGGCTTCATTTCATGCCACACCCCATAGGAAATATTTTGTAGATTATGTTGAAGGTTATTTTGGACAAGTATATTTGGGTGATGATGAACCTTGTTAGATTGTTGGAAAAGGAAAGATAAAAATCAATTTACAGAATGGAAATGAATGGTTGCTACAGGAGATAAGGCATGTTCCAAATTTGAGAAGGAATTTAATTTCTGTAGGACAATTGGGTAGTGAAGGCTGCATAGTTACCTTTTCAGACAAAGTTTGGAAGGTCACTAAAGGTGCATTAGTAGTAGCTAAAGGTTAAAAGGTATGCACATTGTATTTGTGTACTGGTAATACTTATTCTACCTTAGATGTTATAAAAATAGTTGCTACTGAGACAATTATAGAACTTGTTGATAACTGAGAGGGGGGGTGAATCAGTTATCCTAATATTTTCTTCTTTCTTAACTTTCTTAATAATCAATGCAACATTAATTCAAATAAGCAAACATAACTATGAAATGGAAATACACATGACACAATATTTTTGATGTGGAAACCCTGTTAAGGGAGAAAACCATGGGGTGATTAACCCAAGATTGTATTCTCTGTTAAAAGAATGAAAATACAAAATGGCACTTGCCAATTAGGGCTCACTGCCCGAGCACAGTGCTCACAAGAGGCACACTGCCTAAAAGAGACACACTATCTACAATTTATAAATAATGTAATACAATACTTGAACTGATAAGGAGCATCAACATATGTTGGAGTTCAGTTCCGGTTAGGCTCAGTATACTGATCTGCTGCACTTCATCTTTCCTCTTCTCTTATGCTGCTTTCCTTTCACATACCGAACCTTCCTTACTGCTTCTGCTCTACTCTTCTACTTTTATTCACATATCACAAACAACCACAACACCTCTCACAACTAAATCCATCATGTATATATATCCACACAAGTGATTTCATCACCTTTCTAGTCGGCACCCGGAATAGTCAATATTTTCACAAGCTCTGATCTGTCGGTTGAATCCTTGCTTACCAAGTAATGCGGATCAAGGATACACTTGTGGAAATCATTAAACATGTCGGCCAAACATACTTTATGCCTTCATAACCTTTACCAACATCAGAAACACATCCAGAATAATGTCTGATGTTCTGCCAGTCAGTTCATCCTCTGTTCACACTGTCACTTGGGAACCCGACACTCAAGCATTAATATCTCTTTATCCTTTCCACATCGGAGGCTCAAACCTTGGAATCTATCAGTCAAGATACTCCTCTTGACTTCCCCAAATCTGCACTTCACCAAGATACTTCCTCTGAGAGATCTGGACCTGTCTGTCGGACCTCGCCACATGCTCTGTTCCTGTTTACCGGACCACAATATTCTTCACTCTGACTTCCAGTAGAGACATACCATGTCCTGCGGATGTGTGGGATGAACTTTGTTGCCATCAATGACAACAATCATGAATCCATATAATGTCTCTTGCCAACAATCTCCCCCTTTGGCATTGATGGCAACACTAAGTGAAAAATGACTAAGTGTTTACACTATGCTCCCCCTTGGCTGATGCTCTATTTTTATATACATTTTTCGGAGCTCCCCCTTAGTTGGATTCCTCATTTATCACTGCTCCTCACTCCCCCTTTGACATCAATGGCAAAGGGTAGGGTCCGCATACCAAAATTTTCAAAAATTTTACTATACTTAGCCGCATAAGTATATACATATGGAATACTTACATATACTACAGTATGTCTGCAAAAGTTGCTTTAGTTGAATGAATTATGTAGCACAACTTTGCTTCATTCTATCCAAAATTGATATATGACCGCTCAATAGAAATGCAAACGCATCTACCCTTTTTAGATCTGTTGGATCATTTGTCTGGGTTGTGATTTGAGCTTCTTTTATGGCCTCATGCATGGCCTCTAACTTAGGGACAATTATCCCTCTGAGCTAACTCAACCTGCTTATTCTATTTTTCTTCTCTTTTTCAAGCTTCTTAATCTCATTCAAAACTGCAACCGTTTGACATTCTTGATTTATTATTGATGTAGTAAGTGGATCAAAATTTTGAGAAAGTTTTATCAGTTTATCCTCTTGTTCTTTCATTTTCTTCTCAATCTCCACTATTGCTTTGGACCAGAAAATACAAAATTTGTATACTTCACCGCCATCTTTAAGAGCATTTTCTAAGCTCTTTATCCCAATATTCATATTTCTTCTATCATTAATGATCAACCCTTGTACCTCTGAGAATCTCTTATCCAAAAACTCCTTCCAGACCTTTTCTTTAGCTGACTTCTTTAGAGAATCAAAATGTGTGCTAACACTATTGACTAGAGTTTTGAGATTACCAGATGAGGAGGCTATGGGATCCTTCTGAAACGATGGCATAATCTTTTCTAGCACTCCAGAAGTAGCTTCTATCAACTCACAGTCTTCCATGTGAGACTTTAGGAGTTTTTCTTTAGCCTTTGCATTAGCGAATGAGGCTATCTTCATTGTCTGTACCAGAGAAAGTGAATCAAAATTAAATGGTCCTTGTAGAAGCTCCGGTTCATCAATCTCCATTGTTTCTTTGTTCAGGAATTCTTGGACAGTTTTTGCAGTGTCTCTTGCCGGAGACAGATGTTTCTTCTCTTCTGCATTCTTAGGGCTGTCCCTTGGAGCTTTCTCTCCTTCTACATTCTTACCACTAGGAGTTGTGGTCTTCTCTGTTGATGTCTTCTCTCCTTCTGTAGCCTTGGTACTGTCAACCTCTTTTTCCTTCACCTCTGCTTCTTTCTCCTGTATTCTTTCTTCTCCTTTAGATCCGGAGACTGTAGGTGAAACCGGAGGAGAAATGTTAGTCTGTTCAGGGCCCACCTCTTCTGTCATTTTCTTAGTAGATTCTTCTGCAACACTAGTGGTCGAGGGGTCAGTACCCAAGTCCTCTATAATAGGAAGATTAAATCTTTTGAAGGCCTTCCGGAGGATCTCTTATGTGTCCTTGGCTACCTTATCAGTCTCACCAAGCATTAGTTGATTCATCCTTGCTTTGCTTCTGAATTCATCCTTACAATCTTTGAATATCATATTCATTGTCTTGGGGTCGATTGAAGGATATAGCTGAATTGCTATATGTTCTCAGATCTCAAGGTCTTTTGCCATGGCATTAGTATTTCACATTTCTAACTCCTTTTCTAGGCTCTTGGGAATAAGAGATATAATTTCAATAAAAGCCTTATTATATATGTTCAAATACTTAACTGTAGCTTCCTGCAAGATCTTTTGGTCAGCCTCATTAGAATCATCATAGAATTCGGTCATTGGTTGAAGGTTTCCATCCACAGTGACTGATTTGATTACACTTTCTAAAGACAAGGTGAGCTTTTCAACAAATTCCTCTAACATTTCTTCCTTGTCTTGACCTATGGAAGGTTCACCGGATCCTTTCTTCTTCTGCCTTTTTATTTCTTTTATCCCCTCATCAGATTCAGTTTCCTCATCATCCTTTAGGCTAACATAGGACCTTGTTGCCTTTTTCTTTGTTCTCTTTTCTCCTTTTCCGGATGCTTGGACTTCCAGTTTTGAGCTTCTTGAGCTTTTGGCTGAGACAGGTGCTAATCTCTTTGATGATCTTGTCCAGGTGGAAGATTCTACCGGACCACTTTCCTTACTTCCTTTTGCTTTCTTCTCTTCCTCAGCCCTTTCTGTCTTCTTCCTGTGGGCATCAAGTGCCTCCTTTGAGATGCCAAGGCCTTTGGCAATATTTTCTACTTCTTTTCTCACCTTCCTCTTGATCTCTGGTTCTCTGAGTTCCACATGAATTTTTACACTCAGCTCCTCAAAGGTTCCAAACCTTTCTGCCTTTGGATCCTTTGGCTAACTTAGCATGTGTTGAACATGCAGCTCCACAATTTGTTCATCAACTTCATACCCCATGGGCATGATCCATACAATTCTTGGTTCTGCTGCCTCCATTAGGCATTGATCAGTCTCTACCATAAAACAAACTGTGTCTTTGTATTTCTCAACAAGAGACTGGGGAATCCTTTCTCTTGCTTGCATCATGTTCTAGAAATTCTTGAAGTATCCCCACAGGGCTGTATTTTGTGCTTTGTCATTACCAAGTCCATGCAAATAATCTCTGATTTGGATAGCTACTGGTCTATCATTTTCCCACACCCAGCCATTAGATCCGGGAAGCTCATTCATAAAGTAGAAGAATAAGCACAGTATTAATCCATCATACTTGAATGAATTCTTTTTATCTTTCTTTATTTTCTACAGATTCTCCAAGAGTTGGTTCAAGAGAAGCTGACAAAGATCATAGTCTGCATCCTTTCTTAGCATTTCATAAGCGGTGTAGATGGCCATTCTAGGTACTGAATTTTCCCTACTAGAATGATATATCTTATATCCAATGATCATGGAAGCATACTTGACATCTAGATCAGAGATGTCATCTACTGTCATTGCTCTTTTGTCAAACTTGGATCCGGTAGCCTCACTCACAGTTTGATTCTTCACAGATTTAAGAACAGGAATCCCACCGGATGAGTGTAATCAAGTAACTACCCTAATGGCATATTTTTTGATTTTGAATGGTCCATTTAACCACATGAAGTTGTCATGTATTCTGCTCAAAATATACCTAACCCATTCATCCTCAGTAAAACAGAGGAAATGTATGTATTGTGCAAAGTGCTTATTCCGGAGGCCCTTGAATTGGGGTTTGAGCTCAAAAGCATCGTCTATCAATTGTTTGTGATAGATATCCCTTAGTTTGAATTCCCCAAACTCTTCAACATTTGCATGTACGTAAACCCTAATATCTTCTGTGTGCAAAACGCCATGTGGAACACTAGAGAATGCTCCTAGGGGATCTACCTCCAAGGATTTGTAAGGATGCTTCTTAAATATTGGGCGAGGTCTATCAAAAATCTTTACTATATTCAGAGTAGCCATCATCAAAGAATCTTACTAAGAGATATCAAGAACGAAGAATACCTTTTATGCTGTTTAGGGCACACACGATGCAATCCGGATTGAGCTGTAAGAAAAATTATCTTGATCTTTGGGAGAAGTAGTTGCAGAGCTCCTTTTCTCTCTTCTTCTTGAATGCAGAATGAACAAGTGATTAATGAGAAAACCCTTATATTGCTCCACAAACCCTATTGTCAGGTTGCAATAAATGCTCAACCTAAGTTATTCCAGTTGGCCTTATTCGGATGACTTGAAGAACTGGATCAGACCTGATCTTTAAACATCATGCGGATCTTCCAAATCTTTACCATAGTTTGTTTGGATGTTGCCCTTATGAACCCTTCAATCCGCAATTCTTCTTGTGCTAGTTCCGGCACCAATTGACTGGCTAGGGGAACAAGGTTTTCTTTGTGTCTCCCCCTGAGCTAGAGCTCACTTTTTAGTTTCCGGAAGGAATATCAGCACCAGAGTCTGGTGCGGATCCATCCTCTACGTTCTCTATACTTTTCTTCACCCAAATCTTGTTCATCTGACTTTGAACTTCATCCGCATTCACTTTTTGTTTTCCCTTATCTTGATTCTGATCATGATATACCGGACCTCTTTTGTCCTGAATCTTGTTTCTACAAAATTTTGCAATATGGCCGGATCTATTGCAAATTTGGCAAACAACATTTCTTTGCATATTTGATTGATATCCTCTTGATCTATATTGATTAGCCATATGACCTATTCTATTGCATGCAAAGCATCTACCATTGAATGATTTGTTCATTTGCATATTTCTGCATTCATGAGATTTGTGACCATACCTTTTGCAATTAAAACACTGTCTGGAGAAGGATGAATTAGTCTGATTCATTCTCTTTCTACACTAATTAGCTTTGTGACCAAATTGATTGCAGTTGTGGCAGTATCCATTGAAGGATGGATATCTTTGAGCATTAGGCTGTCTTACTGGACGTCTTCTAGGCCTGTTCCTTGGATTTTCTAATCCAAAATCTTTTGACCAGATCCGGAGCTTTCTCCTTTCTCATATCCCAAACCATACTTGTCATCTTCCCTCTTTTGACTTCCAAGAAGAACTTCAAGTTGAGCAGAACTTATCTTGAATTTCTCTTTATACTCATTTGTTGTTTGAAGATCTCTTTTGAGAGAGACAATTTGATCCTCAAGTTTTTCTTCATTATCTTTAGCATCTTCAAGATCAGATTTAAGATGACTGATAATTCTATCCATCTTGTGACAATCTTCAGATTTCTCCTTGAGAGATTGTCTTAGATTATCTTTAGTTTTTCTTTTCTCTTCAATCTCTTGGGTAAACTTTATAACTCCTGATTCCATTTCATGTCTTACCATAATGATTTCTTTTGATAGCTTTTCACATAACTTGGTTTTCTCATTCAGCTCTTCATTTACATCATTTACTTCACTTTGTCTTTCCAATTGCTGAAGCAGCTCCTTTCTCTTTTTCATAGAGAGACTTAATTTGTCTTTTAGTTCTCTCATGAAATCATTAGCCTATTTGAGTCTTTCCTTTAATTCATTGACTTCAGAGTTTGACTGTTCAAGATCATCAAGGGCAGTCTTGAGTTGCTCCCTTAAACCATATGCATCCATTTGAATTCCCAGATCTTCCTCAAGCTGTTAGACTCTGTTAGGAGGAACTTGGCTCTGATACCAATTGTTGATAACTGAGAGGGAGGGTGAATCAGTTATCCTAATATTTTCTTCTTTCTTAACTTTCTTAATAATCAATGCAGCATTAATTCAAATAAGCAAACATAACTATGAAATGGAAATACACATGACACAATATTTTTGACGTGGAAACCCTATTAAGGGAGAAAACCACAGGGTGATTAACCCAAGATTGTATTCTCTATTAGAAGAATGAAGATACAAGATGGCACTTGCCAATTAGGGCTCACTGCCCGAGCACACTGCTCACAAGAGGCACACTGCCTACAAGAGACACACTGTCTACAATTTATAAATAATGTAATATAATACTTGAACTGATAAGGAGCATCAACATATGCTGGAGTTTAGTTCCAGTTAGGCTCAGTATACTGATCTTCTGCACTTCATCTTTCCTCTTCTCTTATGCTGCTTTCCTTTCACATACCGGACCTTCCTTACTACTTCTGCTTTTATTTGCATATCACAAATGACCACAACACCTCTCACAACTAAATCCATCATGTATATATATCCGCACAAGTGATTTCATCACCTTTCTAGTCGGCACCCGGAATAGTCACTCTTTTCACAAGCTCTGATCTATCGGCTGAATCTTTGTTTACCAAGTAATGCGGATCAAGGATACACTTGTGGAAATCATTAATCATGTCAGCCAAACATACTTTATGCCTTCATAGCCTTTACCAACATCAGAAACACATCTGGAATAATGTCTGATGTTCTGCCAGTCAGTTCATCCTCTGTTCACACTGTCACTTGGGAACCTGACACTCAAGCATTCATATATCTTTATCCTTTCCACACCGGAGGCTCAAACCTTGGAATCTATCAGTCAAGATACTCCTCTTGACTTCCCCAAATCCGCACTTCACCAAGATACTTCCTCTAAGAGATCCGGACCTGTCTGTCAGACCTCGCCACATGCTCTGTTCCTATTTACTGGACCACAACATTCTTCACTCTGACTTCCGGTAGAGACATACCATGTCCTACGGATGTGTGGGATGAACTTTGTTGCCATCAATGACAACAATCATGAATCCATATAGTGTCTCTTGCCAACAGAACTTTCTATAGGGACAAAAACAAAATTGTGGCACCATAGACTTGGGCACATGAGTGAGAAAGGGATGATGATCCTTCACTCTAGATAGTTGCTACCAGGTCTGAAGCAGATTGACTTAGATTTCTGTGAAAATTGTGTTTATGGAAAACAAAAAAGGGTCTGATTTCTCAAAGTTGGGAAAGAGAAGAAGAGTGAGAAATTAGAGCTTGTGGATTTAGATGTATGGAAGCCAACTCAAGTATCTTCTCTTGGTGGCTCTTGCTATTATGTTACTTTTATTGATGATGCAACTAGGAAAACATGGGTGTATTTCCTAAAACAAAAATCAGAAGTATTTGAAACTTTTAAAAAGTGGAAAGCTTTGGTTGAGAATGAGACAGGAAAAAAGTTGAACTGTCTCAGATTTGATAATGGAGGCGAGTATTGCAACAGAGAATTTGAGAATTATTGTTCATATAATGGAATCTATAAGCAGAAACCAGTTCCTAGAACCCTACAAGAAAATGGTGTGTCTGAGAGGATGAATAGGACCATTATGGAGCATGCAAGGAGCATGAGATTACATGTTGGACTACCCTTACACTTTTGGGCAGATGCTATACATACCATTGTTTATTTAATAAACAGGGGACCTTCAAATCCTTTGGATGGTGGCATTCCAGAGGAGGCATGGACGGGTAAAAAGGTAAACTATTCATTTCTAAAGACCTTTGGTTGTGAATCTTTTGTCCATGTTGATATTGAAAATAGAACCAAGCTTGAGGCTAAGTCTAAAAATGTACCTTCATTGGATATGGAGTAGATGAATTTGGTTATCGGTTATGGGATTATGAAAATCATAAAATCATTAGGAGCAGAGATGTTATGTTCAATGAGAAGGTCATGTATAAGGATCAGCTACAGGAAAAGAAGCATGAACAGGCCAAAAAAAAATATGTGGTGCTGGATGAGATTCTAGAAAATAAAATGCCAGTGGTACCTAATGCTCAGCAACAACAAGTTATCCCACAGACTCCTGCAAGTGTTAGACGTTCTACAAGGATAACTAGACCTCTAGAAAGATTTTCTCCATCATTATATTATATATTATTAACTGATTCTGGTGAACCTGAAGGTTATGAAGAAGCAATGCAGGTAGATACAAAAAAGCAGTGGGAACTAGGCATGAAAGAGGAAATGGATTCCTTGATACAGAATCAGACTTGGGACTTAATCAAATTGCCTGCAGGTAAAAGAGCGTTGTTAAATAAATGGGTTTACAGGTTGAAGGTAGAAGATGGAGGCAAGAAAAGATATAAGGCCAGACTCATGGTAAAAGGTTTTGCACAGAAAAAAGGTATAGATTTTGATGAAATATTTTCTCCAATTGTAAAGATGACTTCTATTATAACTATTCAAAGTCTTGTGGCTACCAAAGACTTGCATCTTGAACAACTAGATGTGAAAGCAATATTTCTCCATGGCGATTTGGAAGAGGAAATATACACCAGCAACCACAGGGATATGAGGTCAAGGGTAAGGAGGAATTTGTGTGTAGGTTAAAGAAGAGTTTGTATGGCCTGAAGCAAGCACCTCGGCAATGGTATTTAAAATTTGATAGTTTTATGGCTGAACAAGGTTACAAAAGATGTCATTCTGATTATTATGTTTATTTTAAGAAATTGGGTAATGGCAGCTATATTATCATGTTGCTTTATGTTGATGACATGCTTGTTGCCAGGTCTAGTGTGCAGCATATTAATGAACTTAAGCAAAAATTAGCAAATTCATTTGCTATGAAGGATTTGGGTGCAGCAAAACAAATCCTTGGTATGAGGATCACACGAAACAGGACAAACAAAAAATTATTTGTCTCAAAGTGAGTATGTAGAGAAGGTGTTCAAAAGGTTTAACATGTAGAATGCAAAAGTAGTTAGTACACCTTTGCCTAGTCATTTTAAGTTGACTAAGGAGATGTGTCCAAAGATACAAGAGGAGGAAGACAAAATGTCTAAGATACCATATGCATCAGCAGTTGGCAGCTTGATGTATGCAATGGCATGCACAAGGCCAGATATTGCACATGTAGTGGGAGTTGTGAGCAGGTATATGAGCAATCCAGGAATGGAACATTGGAATGCAGTAAAATGGATTCTCTGATATTTGAGAGGTATTACTTCAAAGAAACTATGTTTTGGAGGAACAAATTCTTCTCTAAAAGGATATGTTGACTCTGATCTGGCGGGTGAAATTAATAGCAAGAGGAGTACTATAGGGTATGTTTTTACTGCACGAGGTACTGCAGTCAGTTGGATTTCAAGGCTACAAAAAGCTGTTGCACTTTCAACCATTGAAGCTGAGTATGTTATTGCTACGGAAGCTAGCAAGGAGATTATTTGGTTACAATGTTTTCTGGAGGAATTGGAGCAATGACAAGAAGATATCCCTTTGTACACTAATCATGCCAGAGTGCCATTCATCTTTCTAAGAATTTAGCTCTACATTCAAAAACTAAGCACATACAGCTCAGATACCACTTCATCCAGTCAGTTTTGGAGGATGGACAGTTGAAGCTGGAGAAAATTCACACAAGTAAGAATCCTGCAAATATGTTCACAAATGTAGTTACACGGGAGAAACTGATTTCCTCATCAGTTTTTGTTGGCCTTCACGACTAATAATGGTGGATATAAGAAACCAGCAAGGCCTGTAATCCAGTGGGAGCTGCAATTGCAGCGGTGTCGTCCAGGATCAGTCTCCAAGTGGGCGATTGTTTGGTGTGGAACCTGATCAGTCTCCAAGTGGGAGATTGTTAATATGTGGAAATTGATCATGCAGGTACTGTACACTCATAAGTAATCCCTTTTTTTTGCACGTTCGGAGTCGGTTGTTAATTTTTGTTAACCGACAAAAGAAAAATGACTTTGTAAAACCCTAATTCTAGAAGCTTCCAAAAAACTTGATATAAGCGACTGGGATGTATGTTGCGGGTGTGGAATTCATGAGATTGTAATTTGTTTTGCACTAGATAATAAAATCATTGGATGGTTGAGTTTCTGTGGATGTAGCCCATATTGGGTGAACCACGTTAAATTTCTGTGTTGATCTCTTTTGTGTTATTCTTCATTGTTATATTTGGGCTATTTAATCTACATATAATTGTTAGTGTTTATTTCTCTGATCTACCTAAACCCTAATAGTAACCACCTTTACATATGTCACAATTACGCAATCTTACAAACTTTTAAAAGACCAAGCAAAAGAGTGTGCATTGCACTGAACCTACGCAATGAAATAATAAGCGAACACGTGTAGGTTGACTCTAGCCCGCCAAAAGATATAACATATAAAATTTAGGGTGTTTAAGACATGAGGCGATAGGTGAAAATTGGTAACCTATTTTGAAAGGGCTAGTAAACCAACAACCACAAGGACTTTGGGGAACAACTTAAGTGAATCCGACCGATTGGGCAAGTCAACATAAGAATAGAAATGCATACCCAGCAAAGGTAAAAGACTTTCAAAACAATGAGGGTTTTAGACATACTTAGGGATAAACCATAGCATAGCGCTAAACACAGAAACCCTTAAGGATGAAATTGGTGGAAAAATTAGGAACATTTCTCACATATTCAATGCAAAATTATATGGGAAAGTGGTTTGAAAGGACAATGTCTAGTAGAGGCTCCATTAGCAAATCAGAACAACTGGCAAAAGAAAAGAAAGATTGTACTAACATCATGGCTTTATCAAATTCTTTGTACACTTTGTCAAAGTCAACCCTCAAATTGCTCCATTTAAACCATCACATATGATCATGACAGCAACCAAGATTGGGATAAAAAACCCTAATTTTTTTCACATATAGTACCATGCCTCTCTTTCACTAGTTGTCCAATGCATAGGCATAGCCCCACATTTATCACTAGCCATTTATACCATATTAAAATTGTTGCATAGAACTCAAGTAGCAGTAGGAATTGAATCAATGATCCATCGCCAGAGGGAAGATCTTTCAATAGCATCATGTTAGAAGCATAAACATTAATAACTCCAAATGAATGATTATCAATATTGAAAAAGACCCATATAACTTTGTTGGTGGGGTCACATCCCTAGCCAACTAAATGTGACTACCATTTAGGAGAGAGAAAGGTGACAACACCACCATGATCCACATCATGATTACTACACAAAAAATGACCTGTTGGCCAAATTACACAATAGGAAACAAAAAGCAAAAAACTAAAATTTTCACTTCTTGTAAACAAAGAATGTCTTAACTAGGAAACCTTTAATGAGTTTCTCACATAGAATATTTTATTGTAAGGTCTATTAGATCTCGAACATTATAGGAGACAAAATTCATTAGCAAGAGAAAAGAGTCATATCCTCGCTATCTAGCTTGCTAAGAGTAACATAGTTTTTTTAAAAAAAATTATTATCTGAAGAGGCATTGAAACTACCTAGTTAAATTACTAGTGGATTGTGTCTCTCTCTCTGATGAAGGGTCATCGGTGTTACTTCTTTCATCAGAGATTTCTGAAACTTTCACTCTGACCATAATCTTCATGCCGATACACATCTAGCTCACTCAAATGGAATGTGGATCGGTGTAAAAAAATTGAGGTTTTGCTGAAATCAAAGAACTGAGGCCCCTTTTTATACTACGGTTTGAGAGGTGAGACCAATATTTGTGGTAAAAATCATGTTATGTTTATGGAATTTATCAGCTACTATTATGATTTTGGGCATATGATTTTCTAATTTGGTTGGACATGGGGTGGATAGGAGTATAGGAAAATTTCAAAATTTTCCTATCCCAACACCCCCAGTGGTCAAATGTCATTCTCACAGTCCATTTGGGCATTTGAAAGAAGATGAGTACATTCCAAATAAAACAAGACACAATCGGGATGAGAAAACATTATTAGAGAAAAGATTAATCAAATATGAAGAGCATCGGGATGAGAAAACATTATTGGAGAATACTCCAAACACTCCCCCGACAGTATAGATCACACCGATGAGAGAATTCAATAAGACTCCTACCGAACAACCCATGGAACGGGTGGAACTAGTGACTCATCAGGAAGAAATGTACATCGGGGTAAGAGATTAAAGTGTCACCGACCTTATGATGTCTCAGTGACCATAAGGCATTTTCAGCCTAAGTCACACCGATGTATATGGAGGATATGACTCATCGACAAAAAGGGAACAGATCGGAGTAGAGTTTACAAATCTTGCCGAATCTATAGTCACAACGACGAAGGATTTCGGTGACATGTGATGATGATCATTCCGATGAAGGATAGAAAGAAAGACATCGAGGAAACAACTAGGATCAGATAATTTGAATGAAGTCATCCTAATATCATATGTTGTTCCAATGAAGATAGTGCCCACACTCATTGATAAGACTCTTTCTGACAGGTTATAAAGACAAGCGATATTGGTATTAATTTCTTGAGTCTTACCGATTTCACTAACCTACCCTGTAAAGAAAAGCTGATAAATCGACAAGACTCATACCAATATTTATATCAGAGATATTTGAAACATCAGAGTATGATGTTGTTCTCACAACGATAATGTAAGTTAGGCTAACAACAGCTCTTGTGCTCATTTCTATATCGGATAAACCTTGAAATGTCTTGCCAATACAGACATATATATGTTATCATAAAAGGTGATATCGAGGAGACAAAATGAAGGGTCACAGCGATTGAGTCATCTGCAAATGTTCGCGCCATAAGAAGCTATTAGATCACCCCAACATTACAAAAGTCCCACTGATGAAGGACGTTATGACGATGTGACATCTCACAATGATTATGAAAATCAATCCACTTGAAGTATTAATTACAAGCCGAGAAAAAATCCCCTAAAGAGTCATTTGAAATCATTGCAATTGGGGTCAAAAGAATTATCTGAGAGGAGCACATAAGCGAGAACTTGGAGAAGAGAACAAAGGAGTTCGGTCATCGTCTCAGACAACAGGTACATACATAAGAACCTCTATGTGGTGGATTACAATTTGAATTTACTATTCAGAATTATAATGGAAACTCCAGTAAAGGGCAAGGGTAGAAAATAGCAAGGTGAAACTAGTAAACCTAAGAAATAAAACATTGACAAAAGCCCTAATAAAAAAATGAAAGAGAGAAAACTAAATCAAGATTTGATAGACCAATTGCTTGGGTCTACCCCTAAATCCCGAAGGTTTGCACAACTTAGGGTAGAGGTAGAGAAATTAGAAGACAAATGCAAATAACTGGGAAATGTATGGACACCAATCAGAGGCTATGAGTTGTTCAAATTCCATTATGATAGAAGATTTAGGAATGTCCCAATGTCAAATCCATGGCATTTGAATTTGGGAAAATTGGTCGTCCCTGATGTGTTTGTGAATGTGGAACTCCTAAAACTCTTGGCTAAACATTACAATCCCAACCTCAAAGCCATATGCAATCCACAACCTGGAGAGCATGTTATACACTTGTCCAAAAATGCCATTTGTGAAGTATTTGATTTGGATGATTTTTGTACACTTCCCATAGTATATGAAGATTTGGATAGAGAATATTGGAGGATGGACACCACATACAATGGATGGAGATTGCTTCTCCATAGGCCTAGGGCAAAGGGAAAAATAGTGCCTTTTGATGATAATGATGGACCTCCATTCCATGTGTCCTTATTTGAACCATATATGCAATACACATATTATTCCATTGGCCAAGTCCTAGGGTCAGATGTTCCTGATTTTATGACAATCCCATTAATGGTGATAGCCACAGATATCCAGTGTCATAATGCTAGGCAGTTTGACTATGCTGCTTATGTTTTCAGAAAGATTGATTCTAGTTTAATTGCAATTAAGAACAATGCCCCAACAATCTCTTTTGAACGTTATTCGCTCCTCATGCATATGGTATTATACTATGGCCAGGAAATTGGAATATGGCCAAGTGAACTTAGAATTGCTCAACTAGACAAAAGGGGACAAAAGTCACCTGTGCAAATGTGGACAAGGGTATGGGACAGTAGGTTTGCCCACTCCAGTTACATTCATTTTGAAGAGTATTTTGTAAAAGTGTTGTATAGATACTTCAACCATCCTTGTGAATATTCACTATCAAATGAAATAAAAAGGATTCTCAGACCAAAAGATTTTGGTGGTCCCCCAACTATCACCCACAACTGGGGAGATTAGTAGTGCTTTGAGGATTCAACCATGGTCAGAATTTATGGTTTTGAAGATACCCCATTCATATTGCCCAAGATAGTTCCTGATAGGATTGCCTATTTAGAGATAGTCAGGCAAATGAACTACTCTAATGTGATGAACTTGAGCGCCTATGACAAACAATCGTTCATGCCTAGTACTTTGTGCTTCGGGGATTTTACCGTGGTGTCTAAAGAGGGTTATGGTCTCATCAAGGACAAATTAATGCATTACAACATGAGGAGCGCAGAGGCGAGAAAAGGATTTGATCCCAAGGGTTTCATTGATTTTGCTAGGAGAAAACAGAATCTCAGTGGATATACACATATTCCATATCCACATGATGATATTATTAGGAACATGGAAGAAGCTGAGGTTGAATTGATAATTGAAAAGTACAATAGAGAACTAGATTAGAAGAGTAAACAGCTTGTAGAAATAGAGTTGTTGTCTTCTGGTGATGAAGAATCTGTAGGAGAAGAGGAGGTACATGAACAGACTACCAAAATCTCTAAATGAAAAATGGAATGTTATCAATCTCCTAATAGAGAGCAGGATGAAGAGGGGCCTGGTGATGAGGATCCTCGACAGTTAGCATATGATTCTTTTATTGCAGATGATCAATTTATTCATTCTCAAGAATTTAAATCATTTTTGTATAAATGCAAGGGAAAAGAACTCAGGGAATCAGTTGAAGATGTCACAACTGATAATGAAAAAAATTGATGAATATGTTAAAAACAATAGTAGATAATGAATTGAGGGATATGACTCCTAACAAAGGTAGACAGTTGCTCAGAGAAGCGGGTGTCATGATATTTCCTAGACTTGACATAAATTTTGCCTTGGTGTTTGATAGTTTCTTGCACAATACTGATGACAAGTACAAGCTCACTCCTAAGGGTGTAACAGAGGTATACATGGGCACCAAGTATAACAATGATGAAAACTCACTCATGATATGGGCCTTATACCCTCCTCATAAGAAGACAACCATTATAGATACTGAAAAAACTTTTGGGCATGTTATGACTTTGAAAGCAGGAGAAACTGATCCTTTGATTACTGCAGATATTGGTATAAATGTTGCAAAATTAAATAAAGCATAGGCTCAAATGCTGATCAAGGAATGAGATGCATATAAGCTGAGTTGTGAAAGATTGACAAAAGAAAATTATTTCCTAAAAGATACTGTCAAGAATGCCTTCAAAGGATCAATTAAAAGGTTAACCCAAGGAAAGATTTCACAAAGTGCCCAGTCACCATCTGTTGATCAAATAACCTAGGTTCAAATTGACACACTTGCAGCAATATTACAGAATAGGCATATCAATATGATGCATTAGATGAATAAATTTTGGGATGTCTATTCTGAGAACCATAAGGTAATCCAAGAACATGAAAGGTTAAACAACAAGCTTCAAGAGAACTCCATGAGATACAGAGTAGGGATGCTCCTGACACTACAGGTACCTCCAGTGCCAAAGACTTGATCGAACAACATCAAAAATATCATGACCAGCTTAAAAATGATGCCAGGGAATGTGTTGAGGCTTCAAAGGCAGGTATACCCATGTTGTTCAAAAATGACAAGGAGCTGAAGAGCAAAGATGGATGGAGTAAAGAATGCTAGGTGATATTACATGAAGCTTTAGAAGCTCTCAAGGATAAGGACTCAGCATCTGGGGAGGCCTGTAAGCATCTGGAGAAGATGGTGACAATGGATGTGATATCCAAAAATGCTATTGAATTTGCTAATAGACATCGAAGCCAAGAGTACCTGGATCATGTTGCTCAGATATACCTGTGGCTTAGCAGGGCTTAGGGTCATTATCTTTGTTTGTTGTTATGTTAATCATTTTAATTCTCAAAAGACATTTTGAAGAGTTGTCTCTTCATAAATATTTCTATATAAGTTGGACATATGGTGATCAATTATCATCAGCAGTAGTGAGATAATAGAAGAAGTTTATAATATTTTAAAAGGACCATGTTGCAAGTATTAAATTAAAGAAGTTAATAGAAGATCTCTGATTTTGTGGTTTTATATTGGCATCAATTATTTGTTGAAATTATTCAGTTATTTGGTTGTCTCCAGTTCAGTATTTCCTTATTATTCAAATTGATATATCAAGTATATATTTAATTTGTCAATGCACATTTGTTGTATTTATGTGATTTGATTAATTGGCTTCCTTAAAGGGAATTAAAATCCTTCTGATCAGTCACAGTAATCTGGAAGTGTTGATTTGGATCACTAAGAAGAACCATATGATTAGGATTGTCATTATGTCTCCAAGTTGATATTATCTGTTGTTCTTGTATAATTCATTCAATTGGTTCCTTCAAGAAAGGATTAAAATCCCTCTAGTGAATAACAAGAAACTTGATTACATGTCAGTTGGATATTAAGAAGAGTCTATCAATCATTTCCCTGCACATTTATACCAGTTATAAACTAAAGTATTGTGACAAACAGTTAGAGTTATTACCCAATATAGGCCACTGGTCTTAGGTTTTCATTTGACTCTATTTACCCAACAAGGCACTGGTCTTATCTCGATTCATCATTTAGTTTTATCCAAAACCCATCCATTAGTTGAGCATAGTCATAAAAATTACCTTGATATTGCTTATACAATTTATACCAATCATTTCTCAGATATTAGAAATAGAACTAATTAGCAAGATTTCATCTATTCCACACCATTTGCCACTGTGGGTAGATCCATTAACTTAGTCAAAGCACTTACACTCATCAAATTTGCTTCAACTTCCAAGGTCCACCCGCCTAGGTATAGCAGTGCCTAAAGTGCAGGGAGTCATCAACCTTATAAGTTAACTCCGTCAAGTTAGTTCAAAAACGTTGCCAATTTGATCATAGAGTCTGGCATCCTCTTAGGATTTGCAACCTGCATTTTTGAGACCTAACAGGGGGGAGAGAGGTTGGAGAATGAATAATAGTTTCTATTTGAGAAGATAACATTGATACCAGAAGTGGCATTCTAGAGAACTTAGAATTATTTGCCTCATTAGAAAGTTCACCATGTGAGGGAACAATAGTTTTCCTCGTGTCCTAAGGTTGTGAAAACAAGCAAAGATGCACAAACTAGGGGCCATGTTTGAGGATAGCCTCCATGTGACTAGCTTCAACAAAGAAAGAAAGGAAAAATCCCTTCATGAGATTTTGGACGGTATCAAGGCAAACCTCTTGTGGGACCCAAGCCTTGGTCACCCATTCTTTAAGCATGCTTTCAGGGGGAGCCCTCCCAACAAAATAACTAATTAAGGTAAAAAATTTAAGCCAAGGACAAGTAGTATCCAACTCTAAAATGGGAAGAACCACATTTGGAGGTGTTTCAGAAGGCATTACTCATTAAGGATTTTGGGAACGAACTCCCTAGGTCACTTTGGTGGTGGAGCCATCCTCATGCACCATCAAATCTTCAACACTAGCAACAACTATTGGATCAATGAAGATTGAGGTCATTTAAAGGGAAACAATAGTGCCTGCAGGCGTGATAAGCAGAGATGTAATAAATGTAGAAAAACAATATAGACTCCTACATGACAGAAAGACACAAGCAAAGCTAAGACCTAAATCCTAGCAAAGCTCCTTTTAATTTGCCTTCAAATAAATATTTAAAATATCAGCCCATAAATATTTTTAAATGTATTATAAATATATAAATGAGGTTGTATTTCCAACAATCAACTAAATAAATTTAGATTTTTTTTTTTTTAATATCGAATAAAATAGAGGAATCATTAGAAGAAACAACAGCAACAAAAAAAAAATACACACCAGGGGGACCAAAAAAAAGCAAGCAACAACCCACCCAAGTAAACTACATTTATTTCGGCTTCATGATAGAGGCTAACTTCATTTTATATGGATTTGGATAGACCCTTCAATTATAGGATCTTGGTATTGTGCATATATTACAAGGCTTCATTATTTTCGTGTTTTCTAATTGTTATTATCATTACCGCCTTTTAGCACGCCATAATACAATTTTCAAAGCTTAAGCATTTTTTAATCTAATATAATTATCTATTTTTATTAAAAAATTAAAGAGTCTATGCATATATTTTAATAATGATAATTATTATAACTTGCCTTTGGTTAACATAAACGAATGAAGAGGAGACATCATGTATAAACATAATGAGATATTCAAAGGTCAACAATTACTTTGGTGTTTGGTCATTTTCGGTCCAACCATGCACCTAAAAAATGGCCTTAATGTCCCATCAAATCACATTGCATACAATCCCATATTGCGTTTAAATTTGATAGTTGTTTAAGTGTTTTGAGTTATTTTTGCTCTAGATTGCTGCTTATTTTAAAAAAAATTAATGAATAAGTGATTATATATTATTTGTATAAAAAATCATTTTTATATTATATTAAAGTGGAATGGTATTATATTCTATAGTTTAGGTAAAGTAAAATTTTAAATAAAAGTACTATAACAAGCTTAATATAATAAGTGGGTAAAATATTAAGCAATAAGAGTTATAAATTTAGAAATGGTGGTGGTGGATCATGGTAATCAAACTTGTCCTAGTCATCGAGAAGGTCTTAGTTGTTAGGAATTGGCTTCCAACCCATAATGGATCTCTCATCATTAGCTTGCTTTCCATCTAGTAGTTGAGTTTCATTCTTTGTGGGAGAAATGAACAAAGCCAAACGAGGGCTCAAATTTGTCATTATTCGACCAACTAGGAGCACCCTTGTCACGAGGTTGTGAGGAAACATAAGGTAATCGAGCTTGCTAAGACCAACCATGAACAATATAGCCTCGAGCTCTATGTTAAGATGGTAGAGAAGTATAGGAACCACAAGAATCATGATGGCAAGCATTGTGACTACATCCATGTTGATGCCCTTGAGGAGGGGATTGACCCCTGTGAGAGGGAGAGGTCGGTGGGACTCTAGCAACTATACAATGTGTATTACTCTAGTGCTCAAGAAATGCCTATAAGTGAGCATCTTCAAGTGCAACTTTATTAGCTTACACTTGTATTTGCATGAGAAAACTAAAGTAAATCATGGGTGTAGTATACATAGAAAAATAAATATCAACAAAAGCTCCTAAAAAGGGAGCTAAATTTCTATATTTTCAAATCCGGTGTTCATTTATGTATGGTGTTGATGTGTTTATGTTTTGATTCTGTTATTCATGTTTAATCTTCATAACAGAATAAGGAGTTAAAGTAAGTGAATGTGAAAGTAATTTTGTTTAAAGAAGTTAAAGTTTTGATACAACTTATTCACCCCCCCTCTTAGTTGTCTTGTGCCTTTCAACAGATCAAACCATTTCCTACATAACCCTATGAGAGAAAATTATGCATGCAAACTTACAGAATAACCATAATGCAAATATCAAATAACATATCACAAGATAACACAATATATACCCTAGGAAAACCCTCAAGAGGGAAAAACTCAACCTCCAAAAGCATCCACACTCAATGTATTATTCGGCAATAAAACATTACAATACACTTACAGAGTCTCCATGAATGCTTCTGAAACATCAAACTCCTCTAATGCATCGTCCATGTGTCCAAGCATAAAGGGTATCTGTTAGGACAGTAAAAATTTAAAAATTTTACTGTCCTCTCACTCCATCATATTTGAACAAAATCCTAAAAAATATCCCAAAAAAAAAAAAAAGTCATAACAAAAATTTAATTCATCTCACAAGGTGTCTATAGATGAGCAGTAGAATATATTCAGATATATCATATATATAATGTTTTAAAATGACTGTTGCATATTTTATTTGAAGAAGAAGTTTGAAGTTCTCTGATTCAGTGGTTCTGCTTTGGTATCAGTTGTTTGTTAAGATTATTCAGTTGTGTGGCTGTCTCCATTTCTGCATTTCCTTGATATTCAGATTAAACATATCAAGTATATATTTGATCTGTCAATACACATTTGTTGTATCTGTGTGATTAAATAGGTTGGTATCCATTTGAGGAATTAAACCCTTCTGATTTAATTACAGTAGCCTGGAAGTATTAAGCTTGGATTACTAAGTAGTGCCATACAATTAGATTGCCATTCTGTCTCCAGTAAATATTATCTGTTAATCTTGTCTATTCATTTCATTTGGTTCCTTCAAGTAAGGATTAAAGTACCTTCTGGTGAATTATAAGATATCTGATTTTATTTGGTTGGATTACCAAGAAGAGTATGTCAGTCATTTACTTGCACGTTTATACAAGCTATAAACTAAAACCGTGCCAAACAACTAGAATTATTACCATTAGGAAACCATTAGTCCTGGTCCTTCAAATTGACTCTGTTACCCAACAAGGCACTAGTCTTATTTTACTTAAAACCTTTTACCTTGATATTGCTTATACAATTTCTACCAATTACTCATTAGATATTAAACCTAAAGTCAGTTAGCGAGCATTTCATCTATCCTACATCCTGTGCCACTGTAGATAGATTTAGTTAGTCCACACATTCACATTCAATTTGCTTTAATCTTCCAAGGTTTACCCACCTAGGTGTAGCAGGACCCAAAGTGAAGGAAATCAACTAACCTTGAAGGTTGATTTCGTCAAGTTAGTTCAGAAACGTTGCCAATCTAAACATAGAGCTTGGCATCCCCTTAGGATTGACAACCTGCATTTCTGAGACCTAACAAATTGGCGACTCTGCTGGGGACTAGTAAAAGACCTTAGAAAGTAATCCTTTCCTTCATAGAGTCAATTCAGAAAATTTAAGTTGGTAACTCTGCTGGTGACAAGAACCCTACAGATAAAATATAAACTTTTCCTATTTAATAGGTGGCGACTCTAGTTACAATTATAACAAAAAATTCAATATCAAATGGATGGTAGGAGATCCAAGATGGAAGGCAGAAATTTGCAGTCATCTCCACCACTTAGAAACATTTCCAAAAGAAATGTGAATCCAAAGTATTCCCACCAAGATAATAATCTGGACATCCAAGAGAATGATTCAGAACAAAATATTGCAATTCACAACAAATTCACACCTCTGCATGATTCAAACGAGAACCTCAGTGGAGCAACTGATGATATTTTGGCAAGATACAGACCCACTCCTCAAGAACAGCGAGATCATGATGCAAAGGTCATGAGGGATATTGATAGGAACCAAGCTGAACATGATTTCAAGATATCATTTGACCAGGGAGAAGAGATAGGGTATGGATTTTCAAATCAAGGAATGAATGATAATCCAGAACATTAGGAAATAAATAATCAGGACATGAGTGAAGAGCAACAAGAAATACTCATGCTCCGAAAGGAACTTGAAAGGTACAAGATACAGGAAGAGAGGGAGTTGTTGCAGCAAGAAATTCAACAGAGGAAAAATAAAGCCAAAACAGCTCCCCCAAAATATGTACCCCCGCATAGAGGGAATATTTCAAGAAATACACAGCAAAATACAAGTAGTGCTCAAAACTCACATGCTTCCGGAAGTCATCAGAACACTATTCCCCAAAACCCTAGACCACCTCCCATACGTAATGTATCTCAACACATGGTAAATACTTACCCACCCCCTGGTCAACAATATTATAGACCACAGAATCATCACACAAACCCCCACATGAACCAACATCAACAATATGCATATCATCAGCCACCAGGTGGATACAATTATTATCCCAATCCACCACCTTTGAATTTCCCTCCCCAAAACCTTGCAAATATATGCACTCAATTTGATTTAACTGGATATCAGTTGTATCCATATCCTATGGATAGTACTTGGAGAAATATGGTTCCCAAGTTTACTGGAAATAATGCAATATCTGCGGAAGATCATATCAAAAGTTTTAATGCTTTTGTACAGGATATTGGTATGGATTGGGAAGACATTAGAATGAGGTTATTTATGATGTCCCTCACTGAAGATGCCAGAGATTGGTTTAACAGCTTGCCTGATGCATCAATCAATTCAATAACTGATTTCCATAACCAGTTTAAGGATCAGTATGGTAACCAATATGCTCCTGAGTTTGCACTACATGAATTAATAAGTATACAGAAGTATCAAAATGAGTCAGTATTTGATTTCAACTTGAAGTTTTCCAAGTTACATAATAAGGTACCACATGGAGCTAAGTTATCTGACCAGGCAGCACTAAGTATCTATATGAAAGCATTTGACCCTAAAACAGGATATGAACTTAGAAATAGGTGTCCTGCAACCTTGGCCGAAGCACAGAAAGTGGCCATAACTATCGAAAATAATAGGAAGGCTGCAGGAATGGTCAGTAAGAGGGATAATCATAGAAATCCTCAGAATTCAAATGTTCAACAAACCAAACCAGAGGGTCAGCATAGACATGATAGACCTAGGTTACATGATATGCCCTACAATACAAATTGGAAGGATGGAAGACCTATCGATAACAACAGAAAGCAACCAATCGGATAAGATACTCCTGATCCCCTGAAAAGAAACATGGCACACATGGCAGAAAATAAGCCTTGGTGTTTTGTATGTAGTTTACCACATTTACCTGAATATTGTGAGGTAGCTAAATCCATACAGCAAGAGGAAATGCTATACAACTATAATAGGGATAATCATAGCATCAATATGATGCAGGATACACCATGTGTGGTGACAGAAGATTATTCTTCTTCAGAAGAGGAAGGATATGAGTATGATGGAGGGAACCAGAAGTATCATATTAACATGGGAGAACAAGAGGTATTTTCAGACCAGGATGATAGTTATAACAACAAGTCATATGGTCAATGGAGAAAACCTACTGAGGATGAAAGAGAAGCTCTCACAGTGGCTGCAGTGGCTCAAGCTCGAAACACTTATAACTTGAGGAATAGAACAACAAATGTTGGGCAAGGAACTCCTGGAAGTGTATTTATAAAAGACCAGAATAACAAAGGGAATAACACAAAATCATCATCTAAAGAACCAGAAAAGGGGGATAAAAGTAAAATAAAAGAAAATCAAGAAAAAGAGAACACAAAAAGAAAAAAGAATGACCAGATCATAGCCCATTCTTTTGATATTGCACATGCAGTGTCTCAGGTGAAGATATCAGTCCCACTTCTAGAGATGATGAAAATAGATAAATATAGGAGTACAGTTGTCAAGATGATTTCTGATTCACCTAATCCAAAACATAAAGGGTTTGAAAAAACAACAAATAATGTACATCAGGAAAATTTCAAGATGCCTGAGGTATACCTTGGCGACACACTTACAAAAAATCCCTCGCAGGTAGACCCATTCTATACCACATTAGTAATCAAGAACAGGATAGTCAGAAATTGCATGATTTATTCAGGTGCTGCTATGAATATCATGCCTATAGCAGTTATGAAAGAATTGGGAATGTGGTTTGATACTACGTATGGCCAGTGTTATGCAATGGATAACAGATCTATTCCAGTAGTTGGTATCATGAAGGATGTAGAGATAAAACTTGCCTCAATCCTGAAGCCACTTATAACATTGACATTACTGTGGTTGACATCCCACCGTATTATGGGATGCTTTTATCAAGGCAATGGGCTGCTATGGCAGGAGGCAATGTTCAATTAGATTTATCATATGCCACCATACCAGTGGGTGACAAGGAAATCAAATTGTGCAGAGAGCCAAGGTATGACAATATCATAGAAAGAATGGACCGGCATCAGGTGAATTTCTTTTGTGACACAAATTTGGGAGTTTTCAAAGTTGGAGAAACTACACCAGAGTTGCATAACACTGACCCAATACACACTGAATCTATGAAAGAAGAAAATGAGTTGTGGAAAATGTATTTTGATGGTGCATGCAGCAAAGTAGGAAATGGGGCTGGAGTAATTTTCATTTCACCAGGAAGTAAAACTTTTAAATACTCTTTCCTATTGACATTTGAATGCACAAATAATGTAGCTGAGTATGAAGCCCTGCTCATTGGCCTAAACATAGCCACCAAACACAAAATAAAAAAGTTGGCTGTCTATGGTGATTCTGAACTGGTCATCTCCCAAATAAGAGAAAAATACTTATCTAAAAATAAAAGATTAAGACAGTACAGAAATGCAGTTTGGGATAGTGTTGAATTATTTGATTCCTTTTCAATCAGCTGGGTTGATAGGTCTAAAAACATTATGGCAGACTTTTTAGCAAACATTGCATTAAAGAGAGATGATGTCACATTGGGAGGAATCACAGAAGTTGAATTTAAAACTAGACCTACCATCCATGATAATATACAGAACTGGCAAGTATTTGATAGTGATGCTGATATAATCAATTTCTTGCATTGTACTGATTATTATGAAAATCAAGAGATTGATTTCAGTGCATTTGTGGAGGAACATGATGGGAAGGAAACCCTTTTTGGCCAAGAAGTTGTCTAGTTGAAAATGAATAAGATACCCAAAGGACTTATTGCATTAGAAAAGACATTTGATGGCCATGACAGGTATAAAAAGAAAGACACACCAGTGATACCTAGTAACCTTGAAGAAATCAATTTGGGGACACAAACAACTCCAAAAAATGTGTATATTGGAAAAAGTCTTGACCCAAAAATTAGGAGCAGACTTATCAACCTGCTCAGGAAGTACAGGCATGTGTTTGCTTGGTCATATGATGACTTAAAAGCATATAGAGAGGATCTATTTCAACATGAGATACCACTGAAGCAAGATGCTAAACCATTCAGATAGAAGCAGAGACCGATTAATCCTACACTAGCCCCTAAAATGTTAGAGGAACTTACAAAGTTAAGGGATGGAGCTATAATCAAACCTATTAGACATTCTTCCTGGGTTTCAAATTTAGTGCCTGTCAGGAAAAAGAATGGTGACATTAGACTGTGTGTGGATTTCAGAAACTTGAATAAATCTTCCCTCAAAGATAATTATCCTCTTCCCAATATGGAGGCAATATTGCAAAAAGTCACTGGATGCGAATTGTTGTCAATGATGGATGGTTTCTCCGGTTACAATCAAGTAAAGGTTAAGGAGTCTGAACAATTTAAGACTGCATTCACCACTCCGTGGGGAACATATGTATATTTGAGAATGCCGTTCGGATTAACTAATGCTGGAGCAACATTCCAAAGAGCAATGGATGTAGCTTTTGCTGAATTGATCAATAAGATTATGATAGTATATCAAGACGACTTGACAGCATATTCTAAAAGGGCTGAAGATCATTGCACACATTTAGAACAAGTATTTATCAAAGCCCTAGAATATGGGATATCATTGAACCCTAAAAAATGCCATTTTGCAGTGACAGAAGGAAAATTGCTTGGCCATATAGTCTCGAAGGAAGGAGTTAAAATAGATCCTGAAAGGGTAAAAGCAATTGATCAGCTCCCTGTTCCAAAGAATGTAAAAGCCATACAATCATTTTTTGGCCAGATAAATTTTGTCAGAAGATTTATACCAAATTTTGCAGAAATTGTTTGTCCTATATCAAGAATGCTGAAGAAGAACTCAAAAATAAAATGGACAACAGAAACACTAGAAGCATTTGGTAATATTAAGGAGGCAATCAAGCAAGCTCCAATCTTAGTGTCCCCTGACTTCAGTAAACCTTTCCAACTTTTCTCATTTGCTTCCTATCATACAGTAGCAGCAGTGTTATTACAGAAAAATAATGATGGATATGAACAGCCTATCTCATTCTTCAGCAAGTCCCTTCAGAATGCAGAGTTGAAGTATGACATTATTGAAAAACAAGCATATGCATTGGTAAAAGCAGTTAAAAATTTTAGACCATATTTGGTGGGAGCTAAAATCACAGCATATGTTCCTAATGCTGCAGTGAAGGATGTATTGGTCCAAACTGAAGTCACCGGCAGGAGATGTAGGTGGATCAATAGGATTCAGGAATTCAACATTAAAATCCAAATCACTAATTTGGTAAGGGGACAGGGTCTTGCCAAATTGATGACTGAAAGTAATCTAGAAGCCTCTCAGATATGTAATGTTGATGCAAGTACCAGTATTGAACACACTCCATGGTATACTGATATAATATATTATCTAAATCATATGAAGTGTCCTGAAGGATATGATGATAACAAAAGGAGGACACTTAAACTACAAGCTTCGAAGTATGTACTCATCAGTGGGGATCTTTATTGGAAAAATAGAGATGGGGTTCTACTATTATGCTTGGATGAATATCAGTCAAAACGTATTATGAAGGAGTTGCATGAAGGCATGTGTGGAGGTCATTTCTCAGTGAAAACTACAGCCCACAAAATCCTGAGGGCAAGATATTATTGGCCTAAAGTTTTTAATGATTCATACCAGTACACTAGAAAGTGTGAAGCATGCCAGAAATTCTCAGGCAAGTTAAAATATCAAGGAGCACTACCCTTAAAACCTATACAGGTTGAGGCTCCATTTTATCAATGGGGTATTGATTTTATAGGTGAAATCTCAGAAAAATCAAGTGGGGGGCACAGATGGATTTTGGTGGCTACTGATTACTTTACAAAATGGGTGGAAGCAATCCCAACCAAACAGGCTACAAGTAAAGTTGTGATTAATTTTCTAATGGATAATATCATGTGCAGATTTGGTACTCCAGTAAGATTGATTACAGATAATGGGATGTGTTTTAGATTTGATGAATTCAAAGGGTTTTGCAGTACACATGGTATCACTGTTTCTTATGCTGCTCCCTACCATCCACAGGCCAATGGACAAGCTGAATCAAGTAATAAGAGCCTCTTGAAAATCATAAAAAGAATGTTGGATAGAAATAAGAAAGCTTGGGATTCAAAATTGAGAATGGCAGTATGGGCTGATAGAATTACTATAAAAAGGGCAATTGGGAGATCTCCTTATGAGTTAGTATATGGAACACAAGCAAGATTGCCATTGGACAATCTTATACCAGTATATAAATTCATTCTCCAGGAAGACATGAATATTCCTGAACCAATGGAGGAAAGGTTAGAACAATTGGCAGAGCTTGATGAAACAAGAAGAATAGCTCAGAGGCAGAATGTTAAACTACAATCACAGGTAAAATATCTCTTTGACAAGAAGGCCAAAGACATGAAGTTTGAAATAAATGATATGGTACTGATGTGGAATGCAAGATGTTAGGACAAAGGAAAACATGGAAAATTTGAAGCCCTGTGGTTGGGTCCTTTCGTTATCACTGGCAAGGGAGGTGATGATTCTTACTATGTACAGAATATGTCAGGAGAGGAGCAAGAATTGCATGTACATGGGCAATATTTGAAGCAATTCTTTTCATAAACATGTACAAAGAGAATTGAGCGTTGCCAGTGCATGGACAACCCTCAAATAATTCTCAAAATATTTTATTCCATGCACAGTAGTCTAGGAATCATTCCCGATCCCCATCATTTGTTACTTTCCTTTTCCCATTTTCATAAAAACATCACCCCCAAATAAATAAAACATGTGGTCTACTTCCCCAGGAGATCTGGATCCTTGTCATACTCACAGGGAGTATACATCCCAGACAGAGCCACTGTTAGGACAATAAAAATTTAAAAATTTTACTGTCCTCTCACTGCATCATATTTGAACAAAATCCTAAAAAATATCCCAAAAAAAAAAAAATCATAACAAAAATTTAATTCATCTCACAAGGTGTCTATAGATGAGCAGTAGAATATATTCAGATATATCATATATATAATGTTTTAAAATGACTATGTTGCATATTTTATTTGAAGAAGAAGTTTGAAGTTCTCTGATTTAGTGGTTCTGCTTTGGTATCAGTTGTTTGTTAAGATTATTCAGTTGTGTGGCTGTCTCCATTTCTGCATTTCCTTGATATTCAGATTAAACATATCAAGTATATATTTGATCTGTCAATACACATTTGTTGTATCTGTGTGATTAAATAGGTTGGTATCCATTTGAGGAATTAAACCCTTCTGATTTAATTACAGTAGCCTGGAAGTATTAAGCTTGGATTACTAAGTAGGGCCATACAATTAGATTGCCATTCTGTCTCCAGTAAATATTATCTGTTAATCTTGTCTATTCATTTCATTTGGTTCCTTCAAGTAAGGATTAAAGTACCTTCTGGTGAATTATAAGATATCTGATTTTATTTGGTTGAGAAGAGTCTATCAGTCATTTACTTGCACGTTTATACAAGCTATAAACTAAAACCGTGCCAAACAACTAGAATTATTACCATTAGGAAACCATTAGTCCTGGTCCTTCAAATTGACTCTGTTACCCAACAAGGCACTAGTCTTATTTTACTTAAAACCTTTTACCTTGATATTGCTTATACAATTTCTACCAATTACTCATTAGATATTAAACCTAAAGTCAGTTAGCGAGCATTTCATCTATCCTACATCCTGTGCCACTGTAGATAGATTTAGTTAGTCCACACATTCACATTCAATCTGCTTTAATCTTCCAAGGTTTACCCACCTAGGTGTAGCAGGACCCAAAGCGAAGGAAATCAACTAACCTTGAAGGTTGATTTCGTCAAGTTAGTTCAGAAACGTTGCCAATCTAAACATAGAGCTTGGCATCCCCTTAGGATTGACAACTTACATTTCTGAGACCTAACAGTATCCATGTAACCACACATCCCATGCCATGCTTCACATATGCACTCTTCAGGAGAGCTCAATACAAATGACAACCCAAATGATTGGCCAACCTCAACCACTAAACATGTGCTTTCTTTTATAGAATCAAGCTCACACAAATACAACATGTGGTATTGCCAAAACCATGTGTCTCAAAACCATGAGATAACAAAACCATTGACCCCAAAATTAAATACGTGTCCTACATCTCTCACACATAAAATGTCAAATCAATATTGCATATAACTTTACATTTGGACCCAAATAAATATTTAATGTGGCTAAACACATCTCCTAAAGATGCACCACAAATACATATTTATTCTACATAATTAAAATAATTCATTCTTGTGCAAGGTGTACAACACCCTTTTTCTAACAAGTTTTGAGTGAGATTTTGGGGCGAGTTTTGAATGGGGTTTTGGGGTGGGTTTTGAGCAGGGTTTTGGGGTGGGATTTGAGTATATTTTGAGGTGGGATTTGAGCACATTTTGAGGTGGGATTTGAGGTGGGTTTTGGGGTTTCTCAAGTAAATTTTCATCAAAAATAAAATCATATACGTTCATTTGATCCTTCAACATTTACGCTTTAGCATTTAACATTTACAATTTAGTCATTCAACATTTACAATTTAGCATTCAACATTTACAATTTAGCATTCAACATTTATTGTCTAACTTGTTCATTGTTTTGGTTCAAGGGTCAAGGCCTAAGATTCATGGATTAGGGTTTAGGGTTTAGAGTTTAACATTTAAGATTTAGGGTTCGCATTCAAGGTTTAGCTTTCAACTAAGGGTTCAACATGTAATTTTTAACATTAAGATTTAGTGGTTTGTGTTTAATACTTGTTGTTTAGCATTCATATATTTAGGTTAACTTGTGTATAGGGTTTAGTCCTAAGGTTAATTTTTTAGGGTTTAGAGTTCAAGGGTTAGGGTTTAAAGGTTTGCATTTTATGGTTTAGCTTTCAATGCATTGATATTAATACTAGTTTATGTTTAGTGCTTATCATTTAGCATTCAAATTTAGCTATGTGTTTATAGTGTTCAATGCTAAGGTTCATTTTTAAGGGTTTAAGGTCAATGCCTCACATTCAATATTTAGTTTAGGGTTTATAATTCAAATCTTATGGTTTAGGTTTCAACTTTGATTATTCCTCATTTAAGGTTTCAAGGGTCAAGGCCTAGTGTGGAACACTTAGGGTTTAGGTTTTAGTGTTTGAGGTTTAAGAGTTATGCTTTAAGGTTTAAGGTTCTTAGTTTAGTTGTTTGGGTAAGGGTCAACACTTATTTAAATTTTACATACAAATTCTACCATTAAATTCAAATTTGTTTATAATGCACAAGTTAATAAATATGGTTTGGGGATTAAGGCTTACAGTGGGTTTATGACTTTTGAGTTCCTAAAAGTCATAGCCCATTGTAAACTCTAATCCCTAAACCCTAAAATCGTAAACGCTAAACCTTAAACCCCAATCTAAAAAACCTAATTTTTAACCTTAACAAAATTGAAAATAATTTTAAAAATGTACTAAAAATGGCTACCTACCTCAAAAACTTGTAGCTTGTAGTTATGGAGGGAGGAGGTGAATTTGGGGTGGCCTATTCATCTTTTCCTTGTATGCTTGGGTTCTTTCCATTCACAACAAAAAAATCTTGTGGGAAAGGGTAAAAAAACAACATAACATTTTGGTAATAGATACCCATTACCCAACGATATCTATTATAAATGGATACCTATTATTGAACATATATTCATTACTCATGGGCCTCTATTCATAATGGATGTCTTCTTAAAGTTTGAGTATTTGATCCTTAATGGATACCCATTTCTAAAAAGTGGGTATATGAGTTATAGGGAATGGGTATCCATTATGTTTGACAAATTTTGGTTCCACATTTTTTCCCCTCAATGTGGACCCATTATCTTTCACTTACCCACACATATGTAAACACAAATACATGCATTGACACACAAACATGTATAGACTTAATAAATGAGCGAGCCATACTCATTTGATGAACATTATAATACACTAAAATGATAATTATATGAAATGAATGTAATTTGTGTTTTATTGTAAAATATTTGGTATCATGTTGGTATTGGGAGCAATATATAATCAAAATTCTTTAGCTTATAGCCAAAGACTGAGGAACATTTATTTTGTCAAACTCATATGTGACTTGAACTCAACCTCGTCCCTTATGGTGCTAGGCCTTTAGACTCAAAGATTTTCTCTATAATGGAATGAACTATAAACCCAATGGATATCCCATAGATATTTTCACCAATATAATTTTTTACTAACACCTTGTTTCCCATAGGAACCATGCTTAATTAAACATAAACAACTATAACTATGATGTTACTACAACATCTATGACTAATTTATATTATATTATAAACCCATTGATAATAAAATAAACATACTCACATGATCTACTTTCTCTAAGAGATATTATAATTTAGAAAACTTATCTAATGAATAAAAAATGACATGAGATTTACCATAGAGAAACCTAATGTGGGTGAAAAGTCTAGAAAATATTCACTATCAAAATTGGTTTTATAAATTTCTCCTTTAACAAGGGCCACTAAGTAAACTACTATACCATCCTCTCACTTGCTTTTAATTTAGTGAACTTAATACAATCACTCTCTTAAGAAACATGGCAATGGAATTCTTCCTTTAATAGTCATTAACCAAGACTTATCATGATCAATATGTATTTTCAAGTGAACCATCTCTCTTATGAACCATTTCAAGTCATTGGATGAAATTATGGCTAAGCTATTGTTTCTTGCATACGACATGTTTGATTGTGATATAAACTATCACTTACATGGATTTCCATGATGATGAATTTGATAGGGGTTGGACACATCATTTGTATCTTCCTTCTTGTGTTACCCCTTTTATGTTTGACTTTGCCAAATCATCCAAAAATAGTTTGAGTGATTGCTTAATCTATCGAATATCTCAATATTTTCATATCATGGATTATTTAAGAGTGAAGCAAATTCTTCTCTAAACTAAAGATCAATTCCTTTTTAAATCAAAACTAGTACAAATTTAATGATTTACAAGTATAGGTGTTTGAAATTTTTAAAATGTGGCTTTGACATAAGAGACCCACTATTTAATAATTGGAGACCTGTCTGGTTACAATCAAGCACTAAGATAAATGAATTCATTGGGGATAAAAAAAATTTCTAACATGACATAAAGAAGTCTATTAGTGAAGTTGAATGGTTTTGAATGAGCCCACTAGGGATCAATTCTTGTTGAGTGCAAGGCCCCAACACCATAAGGGATGAGGCTAGGATCGTATCTCGAGCAACTTTGACAAAATGGATATCCCTCAGTCCTTGGCTCTCAGCCGAAGAGGTTTTAGCCTAAGGCTCATTCTCTCGTATCAGATAGCTAAACTTTTTTGTTGGTTTGATATAAAACCCTCCAAAAAAAAAGCAAAAGGCTTTGTCCTACATATTTCATCTTATTCAAAGAAAAGGGAACACAAATGCATCATTACATAAATAGGAGAAAAAGTTGCAATCTTCTTCTAAATAGGCATCAAATATGTAGCACTAAACCTACAATAATGAGATATAAGAAAATAATCTACAAAAGAGTGAAAGCACAAAGTTGTTTCACTCTTTTGGGGCACACTCAATTTTAAGCATTTTTACTAAAAAGTCATTTCTACCCAAAAATGTGTTCTAGTTGGATTTGTTTCCACCAAAATACTGATGGAGTTAAGTTGTCATTGATGTCAAAAAGGTGTCCTCAGTTTGTTTGATGTCATAAGGACTTGGTTGATCAGGTTTGGCCTTCAATGTGTTTTCTTATGTTCTTTGGTAAGTGAAGTCATAAGGTGATTTAGGGTTGTCAAGTATTGACAAATGTTCATCATTCATGTGTGCTCATCTATGTTTGGACAGAGTTTGCTTAGAAGTTGTGATTCATTTCATACTTGATGAAGTGCATATCATGTTTGGTTATGCAGTGCAGAGATACATACTTGTTAAAGGATCAGGAGGAGCAAAGAGTTCACATCATCCTTTGTAGAGTTTATATCATCTTGTGTGTTGTTTTTGGCCATGATCTTTACAGATGAATTGTAGTGGTAATGACTTAGTCACAGATGACTTGTAGTGGTAATGACTTAGTCATTTGATCTCAGTAGCCTTTATCATGTTGTCTGACTTTCACTACAATGAGGATTGGATTGTTTTCATTTTGTGTGGCATACTCTATATCAAGGACTGATAGAATTGATTACAGGAGTTATATACTAGTTCATAGGTATTGTCACCCATGGTCAAAGTAAGGTTGGTTCATAATATTCAGTTGATAAAGCATTGTTAATCTTTTGGATATCATTCTTATGAAGAGGAATTTTATACACTATGCAAGAGGTATAGTTGAAGTTGGAGGTTTAGAAGATATTTATCTTATATCTAAAACATACACTTTGTGCCTATTTCACTTTTCTTATATTTTGAAAGTGACCTATGATAGAAGGTTTGCAACTTATAAAAACACCGCTTGGAGGGTTTAAAGTCATAGGGCAACCGGCCCCTTTCCACCGATTGAGCAGGTTATATACATGGGCGGGTGTTTAATTTGTTTGAAATAAGTGGAGCGGGATTTAATTAAGTCTTTGCGTGAGTTTAGAAAGCATTAAAAATGCTTTATGCATTATAAAGGGCCTGTGGTGCATAATAAAAGGGGAATGCTTTGAAAAAGCTTTGAAAATATTTATATTGTTAGAGGAAAGCCCGATGCATTAAGAAAATGCTATTTTTTCTACCTTGAAACTTTATAAGGAGTTTAGAAACTTTAAATAGTTTCCTTTTTAAAACTTAAGTAATTTCCTTCTTAATCCTTTTGATCGGTCCCTTATGTAAGGAGTTTTTAATAAGGAGTTTTTTTTTTTAGAAAAATCTTTATGAAGAATTTTTTAAGGAGTATTTTTGATAAGGAGATTTTTATTATTTTTTGTGAAGAGATTTTGTAATAAGGAGATTTTTATGAAGAGTTTTTTAAAGACTAATTTTTTTTTGGGAGATTTTTTATGGAGATTGGAGATTGTTTTTGAAAGGATTATTTTGAGAATAAGGCAGATTGAGGAGAAATTAATTTTTGTTGCAGATTGGATAAAGATTTTTTATTTTGCAGGAGATTATTTTTGAAGAAGAATTTGAAGAGGATAATGAAAAATTTGTTTGAAGAAATTTGCAAGGGTTTTGTATTTTGGAAAATATGAAACATCATACAGGGATTGAAATGAGAAGGTGAAAATATGAGAAGGTGAAAATATTTATACAGAGGAATATGAAAAATCTTTTGCAGGTGAATCAATTTGAGAAGGCTATTCATTTTTGACATAAAAAATTAAGCAATCCAGTGATTTTTTTTTTAAAAGAATATAAAGGATCATGTACAGAGAAGAGGAAGATCAAAAGATTTTTTAATGCATAGAATTGACGGGAAGATATTTTGTTTTAAATATAGAGAAGAGAATATGAAAGGTTTTTCAGAAAAGTGCAGTGTGTGTGGGATGAGATACAGAAATGAAGACATTTCCTAATAAATCCTTTTGAAGAGAAAAGAATAATGATAAGATGATACTGAGTTTGTAATGCAGAGATAATCAGCGGATTTGTTATGCATGTGTGAAGGAATTGAGAATTGAATGGAAACAGAGTATCCCTCTGATTTGGTTTATAACTTCTATTGGTGATTTGGTTTGCCAGTGAGGCATTGTATTAGCCAGTGAGGCTTATAGGTCAGTGTGACCTTGATATTTGTCAGTGAGACAATTTGTATTGCCAGTGAGGCATGTTTTTTCAGTTAAGCCAGTGAGGCAATTCTGGAGTGGTTTTTCTACCCCTGGAGGGTTTTCCACTCGTGCAATTCTTGTGTCTTGATCTTCTTTCTGTGGTTGTATGTTTTACTCATGAGTTTTTGTTTTTCATTCTCAGTTATGTGCACATGTATGTGAGAAATCAATGATAGCTCTCCCTCCTTGTACTCTGCAAGTTAAAATTTGTAAAAAGATCAAAAATTCTACACAACACTGATTCACCCCCCCTCTCAGTGTTGTCCGAACTCCTACAAATACATCTAGCCAAATATTTTCTAGTTGGAAGTATCTACTAGATGCATATGTGGCATCACTTTGGTGCAAATTACAAATTTTAAAAAATATTTAGAGAAAACTTAACATTTTTGCCATTTTTACTCGTATATATAACTTTTTTGAAAAATTAAAAAATACCATTTTGTAGATCTTAATATGTAAATTTTAAAAATATAATTTTTATTATATTTTAAGTTAACTAACTAGATACTATAATCTAATGCTATAAGATGATTAATATAAAATCGACAAATTAACAATTAAAAACTTATATGTAAAATTTTATATTTAAAAAGAATTCTCAAAATTATTCTTATATATCTTAACATTAGGTGGAAATATACATCTAGCTTAATCATAACACAATATTATAATATTCAAACCACAACATTTCTACACGAAAATTCTTTTAAGTGCTAAACATCACATCTACGATTGCTACCTCACAAGAAGCCAAGGAAGGCTTTAAGATTGATATGAATGTTAGAATTATGTGGTGATAAATAGATAGGTCTATCAAGTCCAAAAACATTGTGTAAATATGTTTGGATAGGACAAGTAAATTGACTTCGGTAGAGTTTTTTTTTTAAGAAAGCACATTTAATTAGAGACTCTAAAGTTGTCATAGTCAAGAATCATTAAAAATATCGCTGAAAGAAAGTTGTGGACATTAATTATATGGATTAATTTCACTTGATGTTATTCCTAAAGTGGGGTCCATTTGGATTATGCACTTTAATACATATTCTATGTATTACTTCTATCTTGTACTTTAATTACAAGACCGACAAAAACACTTGGAAATAAATGCATTCATTTTGAGGAAAATTGATAGGCATTGAAACTTATCTTCTATGGGCATTTAAATATATATTCATATTTCTTAACCAATATTCTCCTCGTAACCACAATTTTATATATGTAGATGGAGACTCAAACAATCAGTCGGTTGAGAGCCCACTTTATTTATTTATTTATTTTTTATTTTTTTATTAGGAATCCACCGACTATTTTTTTCAATAATTTCTTCTTTCCATTTTTTTGGGTCATTATATATGATAAAATTATAAAATAAAATAAAAAAAGATTTTGTCACTTCTTGTTTTGCTTCTAATTATATAATATTTGTTTTATAATATGTTTCAAAAACAATAATATCAATCACACCTATGAGTTAGATGAAGTACATGTTTTAATATTCTGTAAGTAAATTTTAATTATAAAATAGAATAGAAGGTTTTTAATGTCTACGAAGTTAAAGACAATTTAAAAGATAACATTTAGCTATATAGAAAAGTTTTTTTTTTGTTGTTAGATATGAATCTTATTGTTTGACAAGATTGTAATTGTCTTGTCTTTTTTTTAATGTTATTAATCCCTACGTGCGGCAGGGTAACAGTTGTTTCGCTCACATAGCATTTTTTTGGCGTTGGAATATGTGCAACGGTAATAATGCAAATTAGCCTAAGTTTTTGTTGTTCTCAAAATCAGCTACGCTTGTTTTTGTAGACGACCCCACGAAACTTGTCCGTTTCGTGAATCTACACTCTAAGATCGCAGATCGAGAAAAGATTTCCTTGGTCTCGTGCGAAGTCATTTGACATTCTAAACTCGTCTGCGACATTCCCTTGAATTGATTTCTCGATATTCGCGAGAATCGTTTAAGTCATAAACTGGTTGAAAGGTCAAGTTTTAGTCATTTTCAAGTGTTAGAGAATTTTTTTGATTTTTGACATGTAAAGGCGGTTATTATAACCGCCCTTACATGTTGAAGTTTGAACACATGTAAAAGCGGTTATAAACACCGCTATTGCAATGTTTAAAAGTTTGTCTAATCATATGTAAAAGCGGTTATAAACACCGCTATTACATATATTCGAATTTTTGTTTTGTTTTGTCTGAGCGGTCAAATCCCCCGCTGTCGCTTAAGTTAAAACTACCTAACTTGCCGAAGCGGCCGAAACGCCCGCCCATTCAAGATCTTCAAAATCTTGAATGCCGAGTGCCATTAATGGCCACTCGTGCCGCTCCTTAAAGCTGGTATTCGAGCTTTAAATGTCTTTTATTTGTTATTTTTTGCTATTTCATTTCTTCTAGCTGTATCTCCGAACTCCCTCGTCTCACCCGATCGCGCCATTAAAGGAGTTCAACCTAAGCTACCACTATCGAATCTAGGGTTTTGAGTCTTGGACAGGTAAGCTTTCTAAACTGCTATCTTTTTCCTTTACTAGGGTTTTGTTAGTTTTTGGAGGGTTTTTCTTTTGTTTTATTTTGTTATAGTTTCTGTTTAGAGTTTCTTTTTCGCCAGTTTCGTTTCTTGCGTGTAGCAGCGTTTTGACTGCTCAAAACCTTTGAATACCTCCCATACTTAGCGATCTCTTACCCATCGATTGTAAATCCCCGATCAAAACATTTCAAAGACCAAACCTAGCATCATCTGCCATGACGGTAATTTCCGCCGCCTACGTAGCATTGTAAGCCCTCGCTATCTGCAAAAGCAGTCGAAAACCCCGCCCGAACACTCTTACACCGAAGGCTCCAAAATACCCTTTGCAGTGTCGGCGTTTATCGCCGACCGAACAACTGTCAACTTCGAGTTTTGATTCACATGTAACATCGGTGTTTCCACCCGCCCTTACACCAAAACCCGAAAACTCTTCTAACTTGCGAGAGCAGTAGAAAACCTCGCCCAAGCATATTTTCGCCAAGTTACATGCACAAGCGGTGAAATCCCCCGCCCTAGCATTTGAAGTTCCGAACTCCCCATTGGATGCAAGAGCGGTCATTTTGACCGCCTATGCATGTTAAACAAATCTTTGACTTGCATGTAGAAATGGCTGTTTTCACCACTTTTACACCTAGAAGTCCATCCAACTGGCAAGAGCGGTCAATACACCCGCCCAAGCATATTTCCTTGATTTTTCCCTAACACTAGAAAATTCACTTTTCAAAGCCGAAAGCCCGCTTTCACCCTTGCCTCGATTTGCGCACTCAAGCCCTTTTAACGCATGCTTTCCCATCCATGATCGTCAAAACGCAGTTGACCCAGTTTATCCAATTTTCCCCTAACTGCGAGATCATGGCCTTTTGCAGTTCTCAGTCAGCGTTCGTGGTGGTGTTCGAGTTCACAGTTTTCTCCGGGGCTCATGTCAGAATCATCTCCTTCAAAGTCCAGAGCCATGAAGTACAAATATCAGGGTGTCTTTCTGGTAACGGCAGTTCAGTCGAATGTTGATGAAATCAGAGACACCAAGATTGGACACGTAGATATGGCTGAATTCGTGGATAGAACTAAACAAGCAAATCCCTCCCGGCGTATGCAGAAGATCATTGACAGCAATATTCATTTGGTGGCATCATTTCCTGTCAGTGCTCATAATCCAGAATTTGTTCTACAAGTGGCCAACCATTACAATAGGGACACTAGAGCCGTGACAGACTCACAGGGGAATGTTATCATGAGATTGGATGCAGAGTTCATGGACAAAATCTTCATGTGTCCACCACTTGAAAATGTCGGGCAAATTGATTTTGCTCAAGGTCAGCAAGATTATGACCATGATTTGGAATCTGCTAGGAGGCACATAAACAGCAAATGGTTAAAGATTCCTAGGGCAACTTTGACCAGATGGCCAAAGGATCTTCACAGGAGTGATTTTGTGGAGGAAGTGTGTGACTTGATTACACTCTTGAGTCGCGTCAAAGGACTCCCTTCTGCCTCCAAATTCCAAGAATGGATGTACACTTACATCAAGGTGATTCTACAGGGTAATCAGAAGATATTTTGGGGTGAACAGATCAGTAATGCTTTGCACGAGCAACTGGTAAGGGTCAATACTACCTTCAAATTTTACATGACCTCTTACCTTGTCTACGCTGCTGCAAGTATGAGGAACTTTCCAGGTTTGACCCAGGTAGGGAACAGGAGATTGGTCCCAGTATATGAATACTATCCCCAAATCACTCTGAAGGGGTCGATTCATCATTTCAGAAGAGTTAATGATGCATTCTTCTCAGTTTTCATGTGCTTGTGGAATGGTGAACTAGTTCAGAGAAGAGTTTCTGATGAAGCTGAACAAGGTGAAGATGAAGGTACAGAGGTAGAGCGACTTGATGGTTCTCTGCAGACTCCTGTGAAAGACCTTCCTTCTGATACACAAGTCCTTACACCTCCTCCTCATGTTCTATTTTCTGATGGTTTGCCAGTGATTTCTAATGTTCCTCTTTCTCCCATCTTTGTTGTTTCTTCCAACAATACTCCTCAATCCATGAGGGCTAGTCTTGGGACCGTTTTTTATTCTTCTGGTTCCATTCCAAGCTTATCTTCCCCTTCTTTTGATATCGGGGAATAGACTATTTTGGAGAACCTTCTTGATGCTTCACAAAAGGTGATTGATACAGGTGTTGTGTTTACCAACACAAGTCCAATTGTCACCATCACGGGTATAAGCACGGAGCCAACCAAGCAAGTAGTGGATCCCCCTCCAACTGTCGATGCATCTATACTTCCTCCATGGCTATCTGCCTACACTCCAAAGAGGAAGAAACAAGCCATCTCACCTGATGAGATTAACATTGAAAAGCTATTGCCCGTGAAAGCTAAGAATCAAAAGAAGAAGCCTAAGACTGTTTCTAGGCTGGTCACTGAAAAAGGAATCAGATATGCCGAAATTGCCAAACCTCCTGAAGATGCCACAGTTGATACTTTTGATGTGAGCAGTTATGTCATTTCAAGGGTTGAACTTGGTAAAGTGACTCATGAAGGAGTCAAAGCAGATTTCCAAACCACTGCCACTACTCTACTGGAAAAGTATGATGAAGCCAAAAGGGAAAAAGAGCAATACAAAGCAAAAGCAGAACAGCTGGCTGCTGTCCTTCAGAAAATAGTAAAGTCATCAGAGATAGTGGAACCAATGACAGTGACAGTGGAAGATCCCCTGATACAGAAGGTTGAAAAAGCCCAAGCTAGAGGCAAAATAGTGGGGGATGTAGTGGAGTGGTTGTTGGCCCAAGGACGAGTTCTGTTGAAAACTGCTGTGGAAAGAAAGGAGAAAATGGACAAGGCCAAAGCTGAGCTGGATAATCTGGTGGATCTACTTTCACAAGAGCTGCAAGATCAAGAGGAGAGTCTAGAAGAGTGGATAGATATGAAGAAGATCAAGATAAAAAATCTGATCACCATAGGGGTCGTCACCAACAGGGAATCATATCTCAAGACCAAGGAGACTCTAGCTCATCGTATTTTCATAATAAAGAGTCTACTTGAAGATCTGTGTCAAGCTCGAGAAGCCAGCGAAGATAGTGATGTCACACTCCTACATCGGCTGGAAGAACTTCCTTGCACCTTGACAAGGGAAGATCATAGCTTCCTCATGGCACAGGAAATGATAAGTTCTTTTGAAGAAATGGTACAAAAGAAATTTGAAGAGGAAGCTCCCTCTGTGCTCTCAATGGACAACCTGTATGATCAACATTCGACTCTGGAGAACCTGAAGGATAATTTAGAAAAGCATGAAAAGGCAATAAAGGCAGTGAAAGATTCAATCCTCCGAGCTCGCACCATCTCTGAAAACACAGCCAAACCAGATGCATGCGAGATGTCAGTTGTTCAAACCATGTATCAGAACTTCCTAAGGAACAAAGATGGAGGAAGCTAATGCCTTAGCTTATTTTTCTTAGATTTTATGTAAATGGAATTTTGTTTTGGACATCTACACATGTAATTTTCCAAAATGTAATTACATGTGAGACAAGAGAAGTCATAAGTCAAATAGGACTCTCTTGTTGAATAAGTCAAATTAGTTGTAGATTTCCTAGATCTTCTCAAGGTCTTTCCCTATAAATAAAGGGGACCTCTTTTGTAAATACTATCTTTTGTCTATTGCAAGAAAACTCTGGCGAATTGAGAAGCAAATCAAGACTTTGTGCTTTTTGTGAAAATCAATATTCAAATATTTATCAATACAAGAAAGCAAGTTCAATTCCAATCTTTGTCTTGGAATTATTTGTGTTGTGATAGTTTTGTTCTTACGTCTTGCTATCATAATCTTATTTGATAATAATTGAAGTGTGGAGTTTGTTTCAAGTGATTGGAGAACACTCTTAATTTGATTCTGATAAACTTTGTGTTATCAAATCAGTTGTGGGTTGTATGTTCATGTTTGTGAGAATACAATAGTTTGGAGACTTTGTGCTGCAAGTTGTTCTATTTGATTTACTTTTATCATCTTGAAGAGGAGTGAAGACTTTGGGCTGCATTCTACTTCAAATAGTTCTGTTTACAAGTAATCATTGAGGTAACAGAAAACTTTGCGTTTCTGTGATTTTGTGATAATTTATAAGTTTTATATCAAGAGTTTGAAATATATACATCTATTCTGAAAAAAGAGAATGAGATGAGATGGAACCACCACCAACATAGTTTTTAGTGTACATAAATTTGATAAATTGTTTGATTTGCAAAAGTTAAATAATTAGAGGGAACCTCCCCTTACTGAGAGGAGAGACTTTGTCTCATCATAGCTGTGGCTGATATATCTATTTTACCGTTAGCGAGTTAACGACAAAATATTCACCCAACAGTTTTTTAGATGCTACTTCATATTATTTTCCCGTTGAGATTTGTGCAATGGCAATATTCAATATTAAGCCTAAGTGTTGGCAAGAGACACTGTGTGGCTTCATTAGTGTTGTCATTGATGGCAACAAAGTCCATCCCACACATCCGCAGGATATGGTGTGTCTTTACCGGAAGAAGTGTTGTGGTCCGGTAAGCAAGAACAGAGCAGGCAGCAAGGTCCGACAGTCGGGTCCAGATCTCTCAGAGGAAGTATCTCAGTAAAGTGCAGTTTTGGGGAAGTCAAGAGGAGTACCTTGACTGATATATTCCAAGGACTTAGCCTCCGGTGATGGAAGAGTGAACAAATATGAGCACTTGAGTGTTGGGTTCCTGATTGGCAGAGTAGACAGAGGAAGACCTAACCGGCAGAGCATCAGACCTAAATCCAGATGTGATATTGATGGTGATTAAGGTTCCTAAGGTATCATTCATGATTGGCCGACATGATTGATGACTTCTATAAGCATCTCTTTGATCCGCATTATTTGGTATGCAAAGATTCAGCCGACAGATTAGAGTTTGGGAAAATATTAAGTATTCCGGATGCTGACTAGAAAGTGGATGAAATCTTTGGTGCGGATATATATACCAGATGGATTTAGATATGAATGTGGGTGTTGTGTGTGGTATTGTGCGAAGAATAGCAGAAGAGCAGTGTGAAGGCAGTAAGATAGGTCCAAAATGTAACAAGACAACAGCACCTAAGGAGAGTAAGAATGAAGTGCAGTAGATCAGTATATTGGGCTTAACCAGAAATGAACTTCAGCATGTGTGGATGCTTCTCATCAGTTCAAGTATTTTGTTACCTTCTTTTCTTGTAGACAGTGAGTCTCTTGTAGGCAGTAAGCCTCTTGTGAGCAGTGTGCTTGGGCAGTGAGCCCTAATTGGCAAGTGCCATTTTGTACTATTCTATTCTTCTAACAGAGAATACAATCTTGGGTTAATCACCCCGTAGTTTTTCCCTTAACCGGGTTTTCCACGTCAAAATCATTGTGTCATGTGTACTAATGTTATTTCTGCTTCCATGGTAATGCTTGCTTGTATGATTTGATTCTGCACTAATTATTAAAGAAGGACTGAAAGTCAAAATAATTAAGATAATTGATTCACCCCCTCTCTCAGTTATCAACAATTGGTATCAGAGCCAAGTTCCTCCAAACAGAGCCTAACAGCTCGAGGAAGATCTAGAAATTCAAATGGATATGTATGGTATGAGGGAACAACTTCAGTCTGCCCTAGATGATCTTGAACAATCTAATTCTGAAGCCAATGAATTGAAGGAAAGACTTAAACAGGCTGATGAATTCATAAATGAATTAAAAGGGAAACAGAGTATCTCTATGAAAAAGAGAAAGGATCTACTTCAGCAATTAGCAAGTCAAGGTGAAAACAATGATACAAATGAAGACCTAAAAGAGAAAACCAAGCTATGTGAAAAGTTATCAAAAGAGGTCATTATGGTAAGACATGAAATGGAATCAGGAGTTATGAAGTTCACCCAAGAAATTGAAGAAAAAAGAAAAACTGAAGATGATCTAAGACAATCTCTCAAGGAAAAATCAGAAGACTGCCATAAAATGGATAGAATAATCAGACATCTGGAATCTGATCTTGAAGATGCTAGAGATAATGAAGAAAAAATTGAGGATCAAATAGACATTCTTAAAAAGGATCTACAAACAGCAAATGAATACAAAGAAAAATTCAAGATAAGCTCTGCTCAACTTGAAGTTCTTCTTGAAAGTCAAAAGAGGGTAGATGACAAGCATGGCTTGGGATATGAGAAAGGTGAAAGCTCTGGATCCAGTTAGAAGAACTCTAGATCAGGAAATCCAAGGAATAGACCTAGAAGACCTCCGATAAGGCAACCAAATGCTCAAAGATATCCATCCTTCAATGGATATTGCCACAACTGCAATAACTTTGGTCATAAGGCAAATCAGTGCAGAAGAAGAATGAATCAGACTAATTCATCCTTCTCCAGACAGTGTTTCAATTGCAAAAGGTATGGTCACAAATCTCATGAGTGTAGATATATGCAAATGAACAATTCATTCAATGGTAGATGTTTTGCATGCAATAGAATGGGACACATAGCTAATCAGTGTAGATCAAGAGGATATCAGTCAAATATGCAAAGAAATGTTGTTTGCTACAATTGCAATAGATCCGGTCATATTGCCAAATTCTGTAGAAGTAAGAATCAAGACAAAAGGGGTCCGGAACAATATAATCATAGCCAAGACAAAGGAAAGGGAAAAGTGAACGTGGATGAAATTCAAAGGGAGATGAATAAGATCTGGGTGAAGAGAAGCATAGAGAATGTTGGGGATGGATCCGCACCAAAATTTGGTGCTGATAGTCCTTCCAGAAATTGAGTAGATGAGCTTTGGCTCAGGGGGAGTCACTAAGAAAAACAAATCCCCCAGCCAGTCAATTGGTGTCTGAAATTGGCACATGGGAAGTTGCATATTAAAGGATTCTCAGAGAAACATCTAAAGAAATCTTGGTAAAGATATGGAAGATCCGCAGGAAGATTTGAAGAGTCTAATCTTCCAAGATTGATCTGGTTTAACAGTCATCCGATAAAATAGGATTATCACAGTTAGATCCGGTATGATTCAAATTTGAGGCATCTTGATCTGTGGATAGCTCAAATGCTTGGGGAAAGTAAGATATTTTGTTATTAATCACCAAGGATAACTCTAAGTATATCTCAGTGATCCAGAAAAAGATCTTTCTCAAAATAAGAACCAGGCAACCAGAATGACTTAAGTTGCGCATTTATTGCAGTGTGGATTTAGGGTTTTTCTCAAAAATAAAAGGGTTCATTCACTCGTCATTTGCACATTTGCATTCGAGAAGAAAAGAAAAGGAGCTCTGCAACAAATTGTTTCAAATTTCTCAAAGATCAACCGTTGAAGTCGATTCATCCAGCAAATCAATCCGGCTCACTCCGCAAACCTTAGAAGCGCAAAAGAAACATCCATATAAATCCCTAGAAGTTGATCCCCTAAGCGCCTTTTCAAGCATTCCGCATGGGGTTCTGCATGTAGAAGATGTTAGGGCATATATTCATGCGAATATTGAAGAATTTGAGGAATCTAAGCTGGTTGATATCTATCACAAGCATTTGATAGATGACTCATCCGGGACAAGCATTTTGCACAATGCATTCATTTCCCCTATTTTGCAGAAGAAGAATGAGTCCGGTATATTTTGAGCAGAGTGCATGATAACTTCATGTGGTTGAATGGACCATTCAAGATCACAAAAGATGTTATTAGGGCGGTAACTGGTTTACACTCATTTGAAAAGCTACCTATTCTCAAATCTGTCAAAAACCAAACTGTGAGTGAGGCTACCGGATCAAAGTTTGACAAGAGGGCAATGACAATTGAAGATATCACTGATCCGGATATTAAATTTGCATCCATGATAATTGGTTACAAGATTTATCACTTCAGCAGGGAAAATTCAGTACCTGGAACTATAATCTACACAGCCTATCAGATGCTAAAAGAAAATGTTGACTATGACCTTTGTGAGCTTCTCCTAAACCAACTTTTGGAGAATCTACAAAAGATAAAGGACAAGAAGAATTCCTTCAAATATGGTGGCCTGATACTCTGTCTATTCTTCTACTACATGAATGAGCTACCCAAATCTAGTGGCTGGATGTGGCAAAATGATAGACCGGTTGCCATACAAATCAGGGATTACTTGCATGGGCTTGGTGATGCCAAGGCACAAAACATAGCACTATGGGGTTACTTCAAAAACTTCCAAAGCATGATGCAAGCTAGAGAAAGAATTCCCCAATCCCTAGTTGAAAAATATAAAGATACAATATGCTTTATGGTAGAAACTGATCAGTGCCTAATGGAGGCAGTGGAACCAAGAACAGTGTGGATCATGCCAATGGGGTATGAAGTTGATAAGAAAATTGTAGAGCTGCATGTTCAACACATGCTAAGTCAGCCCAAGGATCCTAAGGCAGAAAGGTTTGGAACCTTGGAAGAATTAAGTGTAAAAATCCATGTGGAGCTCAGACAACCGGAGATGAAGAGAAAAGTGAGAAAAGAGGTAGAAGAATTTGCCAAGAGGCATGGAATCTCAAAAGAGGCACTTGATGCCAACAGAGAGAAAATGGAAAGGGCGGAGAAAGAAAAGCAAGAAACTGGAAAAGAAAGTGCTCCAGTGCAAGCCCCCTCCCAGACCAGATCAACCAAAAGCTCTGCACCTGCCACTTCCAAGGGTCAAAAGGCTTCAAAACCGGAAGCTTAGACATCCGGAAAAGGAGAGAAGAGAACCAAGAAAAAGGCAACAAGGTCTTACACAAACCAAAAGGATGAAGAAGAGACAGAATCAGATGAGGAAGTAAAGAAAATGAAGAAGAAAAGGAAAACATCCGGTGAACCCTCTACTGAAGAAGTAACAGAAGAATTTGTTGAGAAGCCTACTCTGTGCATTGATGACATCATAAAATCAATTACCGTGGATGGGAACCTTTAACCAATGGCTGAATTCTTTGATGATTACAATGAAGCTGACCAAAAGATCTTGCAAGAAGCCATAGTCAAGTATCTAAATATCTACAAAGCTTTTATTGAAATCATATCTCTTATTCCCAAAAGCCTAGAAAAGGAATTAGAAATAAGAAAGAATAATGCTATGGCAAAGGATATTGAGATCCGAGAACAGATAGCTATTCAACTATATCCTTCAATCACTCCTAAGCAGAAGAATATGATCTTCAAATATTGTAAGGATGAGTTTCAGAGCAAAGCTAGAATGAATCAGCTTATGCTCAGAGAAACTGACAAAGTAGCAAAAGAGACAAAAGAGATCCTCCGAAATGCATACAAAAGATTCAACATTCCTATTATAGAGGACTTAGGTGATGATCCCTCGGCTACAGATGTTGAAGAAGAATCTACTGAGACAGTGGCAGAAGAGGTAAAGGAGACAGGTGAAGAAAAAGGTAAGGACTTAGATTCCTCTGCTCCGGAAGAGGAGGTCCATGATCAAGCAAACATCTCTCCTCCAGTTTCCCCTGCAGACTCTGGATCCAAATAAAAAGAAAGAGTACAAGAGAAGATCAGTCAAGAAGCAGAGGAGAAGGAAAAAGAAGATGACAGTAGTAAGGCTACAAAAGGAGAGAAAACTCCAACAGAGAAGGCCACAAATGATAGTGGTAAGGGTGTAGAAAGGGAGAAAACTCTGTCTCCGGCAAGAGACACAGCAAAGGCATTCGAAGAGTTCTGAACCAAAGAGATGATGGAATTTGATGAACCGGAACTTCTTCAAGGACCATTCAATTTTGACTCCCTCTCCCCGGTTCAAACCATGAAGCTAGCATCCTTTATTTCAGCAAAGGCAAAAGAAAAGCTTCTGAAGTCTCACATGGAAGACTGCAAGCTTATAGAAATTGCATCCGGTGTATTAGAGAAGATCTTGCCATCTTTTCAGAAGGATCCCTCAGCCTCTTCATCTGGTAATCTCAAATCTCTAGTTAATAGTGTTAGCACACATTTTGATTCCTTAGAAAAGTCAGCAGAAGATAAGGTCCAGAAGGAGTTTTTGGTAAAAAGATTATCAGAGGTACAAGGGTTAATATCAAATGATAGGAGAGTTATGGATATCAAAATAAAGAACCTAGAAAATGCTCTCAAAGATGGGGGAGATATATATAAATTTTGTTTATCCTGGCCTAAAGTGACCAAGGAAATTGAGAAGAAAGTAAAAGAGCAAGAGGATAAACTGTTAAGTTTATCTCAAAGTTTTGATCCTCTATCCTCCTCCATAGTAAATCAAGAGTGTCAGACTATTGCAGTCATAAATGAAATAAAGACACTTGAGAAGGAGAAGAAAAATAGAATAAACAGGTTGAGTGAACTTAGAGGGATCATTATCCCTAAGTTAGAGGCCATGCATGAAGCCCTAACTGATGCTCAGGCCACAGCCCGGACCAGTGATCCGATAGATCTCAAGAAGGCAAAAGTTTTTGCATTCCTGTTGAGTGGTCACATCTCAATTTTGGACAGGATGAAGTTGAGTTGGGCAACAGAACTTGTACAATTGAAAAACACTTTTGCAGATATACTAAAGTATATGTAAAGTATAACCGGATAATATAATTATGTGATTAAGTATAGATTGAGTTTTGCAAATTTTGGTGTGCGGACCCCACCCTTTGCCATTGATGTCAAAGGGGGAGTGAGGAGCAGTGAAAAATGAGGAATCCAGCTAAGGGGGAGCTCTGGAAAATGTTCATAAGAACAGAGCATTAGCCAAGGGGGAATATAGTGTGACACTTAGTCATTTTTCACTAAGTGTTGCCATCAATGCCAAAGGGGGAGATTGTTGGCAAGAGACACTGTGTGGCTTCATTAGTGTTGTCATTAATGGCAACAAAGTCTATCCCACACATCCGTAGGACATGGTGTGTCTTTACCGGAAGAAGTGTTGTGGTCCAGTAAGCAAGAACAGAGCAAGCAGCAAGGTCCGACAGTCAGGTCCGGATCTCTCAGAGGAAGTGTCTCAGTAAAGTGCGGTTTTGGGGAAGTCAAGAGGAGTACCTTGACTGATATATTCCAAGGACTTAGCCTCTGGTGATAGAAGAGTGAACAGATATGAGCACTTGAGTGTTGGGTTCCTGATTGGCAGAGTAGACAGAGGAAGACCTAACCGGCAGAGCATCAGACCTAAATCCGGATGTGATATTGATGGTGATTAAGTTTACTAAGGTATCATTCATGATTGGCCGACATGATTGATGACTTCTATAAGCATCTCTTTGATCTGCATTACTTGGTATGCAAAAATTCAGCTGACAGATCAGAGTTTGGGAAAATATTGAGTATTCCGGATGCCGACTAGAAAGTGGATGAAATCTTTGGTGCGGATATATATACCAGATGGATTTAGATATGAATGTGGGTGTTGTGTGTGGTATTGTGTGAAGAATAGCAGAAGAGTAGTGTGAAGGCAATAAGACAGGTCCAGAATGTAATAGGATAGCAGCACCTAAGGAGAGTAAGAATGAAGTGCAGCAGATCAGTATATTGGGCTTAACCGGAACTGAACTTCAACATGTGTGGATACTTCTCATCAGTTCAAGTATTTTGTTACCTTCTTTTCTTGTAGATAGTGAGTCTCTTGTAGGCAGTAAGCCTCTTATGAGCAATGTGCTCGGGTAGTGAGCCCTAATTGGCAAGTGCCATTTTGTACTATTCTATTCTTCTAATAGAGAATACAATCTTGGGTTAATCACCCCGTGGTTTTTCCCTTAACCGGGTTTTCCACGTCAAAATCATTGTGTCATGTGTACTAATGTTATTTCTGCTTCCATGGTAATGCTTGCTTGTATGATTTGATTTTGCACTAATTGTTAAAGAAGGACTGAAAGTCAAAATAATTAAGATAATTGATTCACCCCCCCTCTCAGTTATCAACACTAAGGTGTTTCCAATTTGATGAATATTGAGGCGGCAATATTAGCTTGACATTTTGTTCCCATTGGTGCATTCTTTTTTTAGCCCATTGGCACTATTTTTTTTAGTATTAGTCCGGTAATAATGCAAATTAGCCTAAGTTTTTTAGACTCTACTTCATATTATTTTCCCATTGAGATTTGTGCAATGTCAATATTCAATATTAAGCCTAAGGTTTTTCCAATTTGATGAATATTGAGGCGGCAATATTAGCTTGACATTTTGTTCCCATTGGTGCATTCTTTTTTTAGCCCATTAGCACTATTTTTTTATTTAGTATTAGTCCTACTCTTCTTATCTTAATGTTATTAATGTTATGTCGAACTTCAACCTAAATATTCGTGGCTAGTATAAAGGTTAAATTTTTTCTTAGATTATTATTTTTTCCCTTTTGCTTTATTCGATGATATCAAAGGTCATGAATACAAATGTTTTTAGCTTGGTTACGCCTAGGGTTTGGTTTGTTTTTGTAGGGCCTCCGCATGTGTTCCAGGTTCAACTCGTGGCGGTGTTGAGATTTGCATGGTTCGAGCATGGACATGTGTGGTTCATTTTCCATTACAGACAGAGAAGTAGAAGAAAGGTTTGTGGGAATGCCATTTGACATTCTGTTTGGATGCAATTGGCTTTCATCAGCGCAGCAATTTGGAAGGTGATTTTTTTAGTCCTTGTCTGCAACGTGCCCTATTTTTTTGTCTGTTTATGTATGGAATGTTTTTTTAAGCAGAGTTTGGGGTTTTGGTAGAAATATATAGTTCTAATTGACCTAGAAAATTGCACAAAGAAACTAGCTAAACCACAGGGCATGTTGCTTATAAATAAAAATGAAATTGGGTTCTTTGGTTATGAATACAAATGAAACTAGGTTGTGGTTGTAAACAGAAATGAAATTGGGTTTTTGCTTATTGACATGTAGGAGATGCCTTCTATACTATATTCTCTAAGGTATCATACACCAATTTTGATGTCCACCAAGAACTTGAGATAACCTTCAATTGCAGGCTCCCATTTGCCAATGGGCTGAGAATCTAGCTCCTTTTCCCCCTCTTTGGCCACATCTCTAGTGTGGAGTTTCATAGACACAAACCTCATTTCCTCCTCAAATCCCTTTTCTTCACCTGGGTAATGTTTTCTAGGCTTCTTAGCAGTTGCTGCTACTCTCACAACAAGTGTGCCTCTTTCATGACTATTCCATGCTTGGCCAAATTTAGTGAACCCACTAGTAGAAAGAGTAGCATTAATAGTGTTGCTGCTACTCCTCTTGTCAGAAAGTGCTGCGTCAATACCCACCTGTCCTTTTAGATTAAAAAGCATGGTTTGGCTATTTGGGTTCCTCGGAACAACGGGTTTGCATTCATTGAGACAAGCATGAGCGTTGGAAGCCCTATGTAGGTCTCTGAAAATTATTGTCTGAGATGTAATGCCCCTCAATTTTGGCTTGTGTCAGTTGATAGTTTTCCATTGCTCTTAGACAATTTTGAGACATTTGAGTGGTTAGATTTATGGTTTATGCTTATTATGTTCATGATGGACTATGGTTGACTAATGTGGTTATTGACATGTGTTATGATGACATTATTGTTATTACAGTTTATGTTATGACATGGTTAGTTGATAGTTAATTGATTATGCATAATAATGTTACTATGCTATATGGATTTAATGTTGTCTGATTAGAGATGTTTGCGTTTATTGTTACGCTTGTGAGCAGGGACGGTGTAGTATTACTCATTTCGAGCACCCTACTATGCTGTGATTCCCTGACTCTGTATGTTTGATATATATATGCGTATGTTGTATACAACCTATCGTCTTGATGCAGGTTGCAGGTACCGGTTATCGACTCCACCTGACTTAGGAGGTCTGAGCATGCCCTTGCACCAATGGATAACATTGATGGGAGATAACATGAGGTTTCCCCTAGGTTAGTTTCAGTCTTCACGTTGTTGGTCGTCAAGTGGTATGTGGAGTTATTATCGAGTTTTGTTTAATTAAGCCTATGTGTATTTTGGTAATGCATTAATGAATTAATATTATATTAATAATGTTATTAATATGTCAAATATAATAGTATTTTCTTAGTCATAAATTATTAATGAGATTTGGGAATATTATTTAAGTAAATTTTTAATAAAGATTAAATTAATATATTTTAATGTTTTAATGAATAAGATTTGTCATGAGTATTTAACATTGTTTTAATAAAATAATATAATAGTAATAATAGGCTCGATATAGTGATATTTATGTAAATATTAATTAATATTGTAAATTGAGAAATAATGAAAAATATTTTAATTAAGAATTAAAGTAATAGCTTTAATAATTAAGTCTTATTGACATTTGTCATAAGTGAAAGATATTATTTTATTGTTGAGATTGTATTGGGTTTTATGGGCAAGATTTTATTAATTAATAATTTATGTTTTGTGAGTTGTTGAATCTCTCTGGGAAGTAAAATTAATTGTTTTCTATTTTTAGATAGTAGTGGGATTCTCTTCACAGATTTGTGTTTGTGGTCATTTATGACTCTTGGCTATTTTTGCTTCTAGGGGTTATTATTTTATGGGAGGGTTGTGCTAAAAAAGAGGGAGACAAAAATTAGGAAAAAAAAGTTGTTTTCAAAAAAATAGAGCAAGAATTGCAGGAAGCTGAAGAATTTGAAGCCTTGAATCAAAATTCTGGGTATGCTTGTATTTCCTGTAGCAATTCAGATAATGGATTTATATTCCTGTTGAATTTCTTATGTGTGTAATTTGAGCTTGGAGATTTTTGCCTTCCTGTCGCCTGAAGACCCTGTAGTTTTGAATTTGATAGTTTGTAATGTCATCTGGAATTGTTGAAAATTTGTTCTACTCAGATTTCTTACCGGATCCTTGCCTGTGTTGTTGCCCTCAGTAATGGATTTCGGCATAGCCAACTTTTGTAGCTCTGACTTCATTGCCTTACAGTGTGATTTTTAAAAATCATGAACATTCAATGAAATTCTATTAAGATTTTACCTCTGCCAGATTTTATTATGATTGAATTGATTTTTGTTAAACTGCTTATTAATTGTTTTTTGTTTTTAGAGAGTAGTGGGATTCTCTTAACAGATTTGTGTTTGTGGTCATTTATGACTCTTGGCTATTTTTGCTTCTGGGGGTTATTATTTTATGGGAGGGTTGTGCTAAAAAAGAGGGAGACAGAAATTGGGAAAAAAAAAGTTGTTTTCAAAAAAAATAGAGCAAGAACTGCAAGAAGCTGAAGAATTTGAAGCCTTGAATCGAAATTCTGGGTATGCTTATATTTCCTATAGCAATTCAGATAATTGATTTATATTCCTGTTGAATTTCTTATGTGTGTAATTTGAGCTTAGAAATTTTTGCCTTCCAAGACCCTGTAGTTTTGAATTTGATAGTTTGTAATGTCATCTGGAATTGTTGAAAATTTGTTCTACTCGGATTTCTTACCGGATCCTTGTCTATATTGCTGCCCTTAGTAATGGATTTCGGCATAACCAACTTTTGTAGCTCTGACTTCATTGCCTTACAGTGTGATTTTTAAAAATCATGAACATTCAATGAAATTCTATTAAGATTTTACCTCTGCTAGATTTTATTATGATTGAATTGATTTTTGTTAAACTGCTTACATCTCTCCTCCTCAACCAACACCGTACATGCCTTCTCCTTTCAATCTGTTCTTATCTTGCAATTGTATTTAACTGTTTAGTGGAGCGAATTTTCCTTGCCAGAACTCTAGCTACAAATCTTGCCCTCCATTTGACTGTCGTACAGCCTCTTCCTATGCTTTCTATGGAAATTTTCTATTTAATTTTAAAACTAATTTTCAATCTTTGCCTGGTCACTCAATGAACTGAGTAAATTTTGTCATAAAGTAAAATATCTAACTCTTGTCTATGTCAGCCTGAAACCTCTTAGCCAGATGATTATGATTTTTTTTTATCCCTGATTTCTGAGTTATTTTTCTGCCTAAAATCTTGATAAAAAAAATAATGATAATAAAATCTCTTTTGTGCCTTTTCTATATTATTTTTCTGCCTGAAATCTTGAAAAAAATAATAAAATAAATAATGATAATGAAATCTTTTTCTTGCCTTCTTTGAGTTTAGTCTTATGTCTGAAATCTTTGATGAAAATAATAATAATAATGTTAATGAAATCTATTGCTTACCTAATTCCTCTGAATCTCTGAAAATTTATGTTGGATTTATTCTCTTTGTAGTCAGCATTGCCATCTCTCTCTCTCTCTTGACTTCCATCTGTTAGCTCAATTCATCAATTTTCTATCATAAACCTTTGAAGATTCTTTCATTTCTCATATCTTTGGATTTTAAAGCTCCCAAATAAATCATTTGGTTATTGTTTCTTCTTCTACAATGCAAATTTTGTATGAGTTCACTTAAATAAATAGGGAGATTACCATTAAATTTATTTAGTATGTTTCTAAAAAGAAACTCCAGAGATAATTAGCATATATAGCTTAAGGATTAGCTTTTAATTTAGTCAATTTGATAAATAGTTTGTTTTTAAATTTACTCATTAGGAATTAAAAATGAGGAATTAGTTAATAGTATCACTTTCTATATTTTGTTAAGATAGATTTGTGTTAATTGCTCTTATTAAGTATAGATTAGAATTAGTAGATAAAGATTGTATTAGATTTTAATGACAATGCTAGTTTTTAAAATAATGTTAGATGGTGTTACCATTTTAGAATTAAATATATTAAGTTAAATTATATTCATTTTATTTTGTTGGGATATAAATTGGTTAGTTATGATTTAGTAATATACATTGATTTTAATTAATAAATAATAAATTAGAGATTTATTGTGAATTGAATTATTAAGGTATTGGTTAAACAAATATTAGATGGATTTATAAGCCAAGAATTAGAAAACTTCTATTTGTAACTCCTTGAACAACTCATAAATCTTGCTTTGTGTTTTTTAGTTTTGATTTATTAAATCTTGCTTTGTGTTATTTTTTAGTTTTTATTTATTAAAATTGTTAATTTGACTTATTTTTTTATCAAACACATTAAAAGGCAATAGTGATAAGATAATATTGGTTTATCTTAAAATATTAGGATAGAGTTGTATTATTTTAAAATTAATTTTATTTAAATAAAGTTGCTTTAGTAGATGCAAGTTTGTTAAATAAATAAATTAGTTTTTTTTTTTAATGTAAAGTAGATTTTATGGTGATGCTAGATAAATAATTTTATAATGCTAGAATTAAATATATTGAATTATATTCTTTTTATCTTATTTAAATATAGATTTGTTTAGTTATGATTTAGTAATATACTATCTTGTGGTACATTGATTTTAAATTAGAGATTTATTGTGAATTGAGTTATTATGGTATTGATTAAATAAATAATAGATGAAATTAAAATTCTAGAATAGAATAGTATATGTTATTATTATTAGAATTTTATTTAAAAGAGAGTTAAAATTTTTATAGTGTTGTTGTTAGCGAATAATATAGGAATGGTGTTTGAAAACTCTTTTAGTTTGCTTGACCTATGTTATGGTTTATGGTCGTGATTGTAACGCCATTGTCAGTTATTATTGTCTTATAGTAATGGAGGTTTGTAGTTTTGTTAAACATGGAAACTAGTTCAAAGAATCACTATCATATTAGAATAAGAATGATTTCGATAGAGTCTCTAATTAGAATGCTAGCTTGTTAAATTAGGTAGATAGAGATTCATATTAAGGCAAATTCTTACATTAGATGTAATGTACTTTTAAGTTACAATCTTGTAAACTCATTCTCTGGCATTGTGTACTCTGATGTATGATCATATTGTTTGTAGAACATTGATAATATAAAAGTGTTTAGTATTTAACTCATTTACTTTCCAAGGATTTAAATGAATGTTCAGTTTTAAATCTACCTTACGATCCCTTATGTTCTGCATGGCTGGGATAGAGTTATCTAATGTTGTTAGTAACCTTTTATATTGAGGGTTCTTAGTAGTGGGAATAGGACTTTAATGCATCTTGTCTATGACTAACATTCTTGATAGTAAAATGGTAGGAGCTTGATGTCATGATTCGAATCTTAATATTATCTTTTTTGTTTTATATATTTTTAGGGTCATAGATTTACTTGCAGTTTGAGTTGAGATTGGGATGATTATAGTTTTTTTTTTTTTAAAGGTGAATAGATGTGAATTGTAGTAGTAAGTTATTAAATAAATCATAGATGGAATTATAGATCTTGAGATTTGATTACAATATTGTTATCTTAAGTAAGTTTATGATTTAACTAAAAAGAGAGATTTTAAGTCTTTTATTGAATCCATGTTAAATAGTTTGAAAAGTGTTGTAGTATTTGGGTCTTGGATATATATATTTTCTTTGATTGTTTATTGCTAATTTTAAACCGATGTGTATTACCGATGTAATTGCGTCATTGCATTTATTTTGGTTTTGAGTCTTGTTGTTGGGTTTTGACTAGCCTAATGTAATGGTGATCATGTTAGTTTTGTGAGAGGTCAAGGTTGTTAAGCGTCATGCTTTGGATAGTTGTCTATTGATATTTGTGTTAAAATCTTTTTAGCTCCAGAGGCTTGTTACCTTGATTTCAGTGTGATATTGTGGCAAGGATGTTTTGGTGATGTGTCTTTTAGTTTGAGGTCTTGATGTAGATTGGAAAAGATTGTTGTTTTGAATTTGAAAATTGTTGATTAAATGTTTTATTTGATTTGAGATTTTGAAATGGACAGGGGAAAGTTTCGTGGTTGAGAGTTTGGATTTATAATGATCTATGTAATGTTTTGGTTTGCAAAAAGTTTGATGCCTTTCAATCCCTTGTCCATGCATGCTATTGGTTTATGGGTGATGGTTAAGGCTTGCTAGTTGTATGTAGGAGAGTGGCTTTCATGGTGGGGCCAGTGCCCAAAGTGGCTGCCTGGGTAACCCCATGGAAGTTGTAATCAATTGATAACTTAATAATTTATCTAGGTAGGTTGGGTAGTAATTCATATAACAAGATAAGTATGGTGCCTCACCCATGCCTTGAGTGCTCTCATAGGCTAAGGATGGGATGAGAAGGCCTAGTTGGTAAGGTCGATCTCCTTGTCTTCATGAGAGGATATGTTGACTCCACATGTGTCACCCTATGGGGTCGGTGCCTAGAGAGAGGCTGCCATGGTAACCATATATGGGGGCTGATTTCTAGAGAGAGATAGCCTAGGTAACCCATGCTAGGACCATGCAATGACACTCTCCCTATTGTAGTCTAGTTACTTCCTCTTTATCTTTTGTTGTTGCCTCTAGAGTGTAGACTTGTCTTAATGGTTTGTCTTATCTTGATTATTTGACTTGTCTTAATGGTTTGTCTTGTCTTGATGATCTATCTTGTCTTGTTGATTTGTGTTGTCTTGATTATCTATTTTGCCTGTGTCAAGTTTGTATCTGCTTGCTTGTATCCCTTAACTTAGTGGAACCTCATTGTTATCTCCTAGCTTGGGGGGTGGACCTCAGGGTTCCACATGGTTGGGTGGAAGAGCTTAATCCATTGGTTTTCCTTGATCATCCTGATTCATGATCACTGCAGATGTGCTTCCAATTCCAGATTTGCACTTGCATCCCCAGAGTTGTGTTCTACTTTTAAAATTGTATAATCTTGTTATATATTGTAAACTGATATGATCGGTCATGAATCTTGGAATCATGTAATCTTGTATTTAGTGTAACTGTTCATATTTGTAAATGTATAATGTAATCCTCTTCTGTTATATTATAATGTATTGTTGTAAATTTATGTTTATCTGATGCAGTTATGTTCCCTAGAGGTGTTAGTTGCTCATCTTGTTTAATTATTGTAAATAGTGTTAATTGTATGCTAATGCATTTACTTGCTTCAAAAAAAAATATTTTTGTAAACTTTGCACTTGTTAGTCTAGCACTCTAGGGTTACATGAGGGGGCATCACATGAGACATTGACAGAGGCATATCTAGTCTTAAATCTGTCGAACCACAGAAAAATTTATAATGTGTTGAATCATAGATAAGTACCTGGTTATGTTGTTCTATGCCATAGAGCCTAATGATATGGTGTAGAAAATCCTAACGTATAAGCAACATAATAGGAATGTCCCTAAAGAAAGTATATCAATGACGTGGGTTTCTTAAAATAGAGAGTTCGGCTAGTAAAAGCAGAATAAGGACTTACCAGGTAACCATGTATGCAAAATGTGGAAGCATAGACAAGCATGTGGACTACTCTGTATAATGCCACCAGCCAACAACAACTCCACGTGTCCTCCTTGTGTTCTTCTTCTTCAATGGTATGTATTTTACATGTGGTTGTTTTCATTCATGTGCCATTTAAAGTTTAAACTTTTGGGCTTTCAGACAGGTTGTGTTAGAAGAATGTCGTATTGTTACTGCTACTTCAATATTTTAATTGACTGAAATTGGCCTCTTCTTGTCATCTTATATGTTCAAAAAGATTATTATGTCTATTATTTAATTGCCACATGGGCTTTGTTTTGATGCTATTCTACAAATGACACTGCAGCAGGATAGAGATGGAAAAGGAAATGTGAGACAGAAAGTGGCTTCAAAATCAATTAAACTGTCAGCATCAGTTAAAACACATCAGCCTCTTGCTATTCAGCTTTCAAGTAGTCATAAGTCGGCTTTAGGGAAACCACCTAGGGTTTCAAATGTTGATGTAACATAGCTATTGCTTGTGTAACTCTTTTGTACTATTATCACTGGTAGCTTGTCTAATGTACTTCAACCACGGTGCCCAGGTGTGATATACACTCACCTAGTTCAGCATTTCTCAACTTTTATCTTTTCTATTTCAGTGATGTCTAATCCTGTTGATTTAATGTGCTCACTTCAGACATTTTGTAAAGACCTTGACAATCATTGTTGACTAACATTGTCATTGAATTTAAAGTGCAGATCTACATGTGATGCCAAATTTTTCAAGACCGCCCTCAGCATTAACATCATTAGCACCATCACTTGGGGTTTTACCATTACCCAAATCCTCAACGAATGGCTCATCTCCAGTCGTAAGAGGACTTGTTCCTACAAATGGACCAATAGGTAGTGTATCCTATGCTCCAGAGTTACCTAGATGGGTATCAATTTTAAACTTTCTAATTTTAGTCATATCTTTTGTAGCCCATTTCGGGCACTTCCAATTTCTCCACTAAATTATGACTTGATTTAAAAGTTTTCATTTTGTATGCTAGGCAATTGTAACTACATATCTAATAAAATTCTTTTATGCTTTCTCAATTATGCTTCGATGGATATCTAGATTCAATTTTAGAGCTTTCATTTTGGCATTAGGCAAGAGGGTTGTTGGCTAAAGTTTATTGCAGGTAGAAAGAATGTTGATAGCTACTATGTTAACAAAATCTCTCTATCCTTTATGCTTTGAGGCATTCCGTCAGACAATTCATGTGCCTTATCTATGTCTCCACATTTTGCATACATGTCTGCCAAGGCAGTTGCAACTATAACATCTAACAACAATCCCCATTCCTCAATCCTTCGATAGATGTCCAGACCTTTTTCTAGAGCTCCCATTTTGGCATAGGTAGGTAGGACGCCGTTGAAAATTGTAGAATTTGGCTTTACATCTACCAATTGCATTTGCATGAAATCTTGTAAAGTCTTATGAAAAAAAATCATTTTTTTTGCATATCCTTCAATCATTGCATTCCATGAGACCACATTTCTTTGAGCCATTCTGTGAAATAGTTTGCTACCTTGTCTATGGTTCCACACTTTGCATACATTTCTACCAAAGCATTTCCAACTATAATATTTGACAAAAACCCCCCTTCCATTATGCTTTCATGGATGTCTATGCCCTATTCCAAAGCAAGCTACTTGCAAAGGTTTTGGAATTTGGATTTACATTTACCAAATGCATAGTTCATGTGCCTTGTCTATACTTCCACATTTTGCATACATGTGTGCCAAAGCAGTTGCTTCTATAACATCTGACAACAATCTCCCTTCCTTTATCCTTTGATAGATGTCCACACCCTATTCCAAAGCTCCCTTTTTGGCACAGACAAGCAGGATGCTGGCAAAAAAATATGGAATTTGGCTTTTCACAATGCAAGTAACCAATTTTATTGTAGTTTCTTTCTAGATTTTAGAGAGCCTAGTATGAAAATGATGTTCAAGCCTAGAAAAGTCACCTACTGTAGTTGCAGAAACAATTTTTTTTTGTGTTTTTCTTCCAGTACAAAAGGCTTCTTTTTGGTGTATAATATGATTGGCTTTTCTTCAAAAGTATATTACATTCCATGGAAGATTGTTTTGTAGCAACATTGTGACAGTGAACTACCTATGTGCTGGATATTGCTAAAATATTTCCACACAGGCTAAGCAGGACACTGACAAGATTGGAAAGACTGGTTTTACACTTGTTAGTGGCATTGCACTTGCTTTGAATCTTTTAAAATCTTTTTGACAGATCTATTTCGAGCAAACCATGTGAGAACGTGGTAAGTGGAAACACATTTGCATTTTGCAAGTTTGAGGGCATGCATGTGTGTAATGTAAGTCCGCGTGCTATTTTTCTTTTCCTTTATATATGTGGGAAATGAGACTTTCATTGTAATTTACAATATTTGCACAATTGCATAAGAACTCTACCTTTTCGCTATATTAAAAGACTTTAATTTTTTCTTTTTATGCCTTGCTTTGCATAGTGGTAGGACTTGGGTTTTAGGGACACAAATGCATTTTATAATTTGTTGCATAGCTACACCACAAGTCTACCTCTCTGCTCTTTGCACTAACTCTGGTAGAATTTTTACAATGATCCCTTTGGAGACTCTGCTCTTCAACACTATCTTCTATCTGTTGAAGCTTGCAATTTGCCTTGTTGAGGTTTTGCTCCCATCAACTCTATTTTCCTCTTTACACTATTATTATTTGCTTTATAATTCTAGACTTTCATACTTGCAGGTTTCTTTCAACCAGCATACTACTATGCATCACCATTGTGCAATGAATCAAGCTTTCAGCATCAAAAAACACAAAGCAAACAATCTATATAATAGGTAAAGATATGCTTGAGCCGTTTTCAATACAATGAAGCTCTTTGCTACTACAACAAATCTATACTTTCTCGCACAGACATGTTCTCTATGCAATTGACCCAAGCGTATTGTAGAATTGATAAATATTACATATCCTTTTGTTGACCTACACTGTTCAACTTTGTTTATGTTGGTTAATTTGTTTTTACAATGCTATTTAATTAACCAGCTTGACTTCATATTTTAGTTCCCAATAGACCATGTGAAATTTTGCCCTGCCTTGTTTATGTTTGTCTAATACTTTGCCTTATTTACAAAAGCAACAAATGTTCAACACTTCCTCTTTCAGCATTCTGTTCCCAACTCACCTTTCAAATTCACATTGTTCCTAATCAGAGCCAACTACTTCCAAATAGAATGTCAAATGGCATTCCCACAAACCCTTCTTCTCCTTCTCTCTTCAACCAACATGCCCTGTGGTTTAGCTGGTTTCTTTGTGCAATTTTCTAGGTCAATTAGAACTATATATTTGTACCAAAACCCAAATCTTTGTTAAAAAAAACATTCCATACATAAATAGACAAAAAGAAATAGGACACGTTACAGACAAGGACTAAAAAAGTCACCTTCCAAATTGTTGCACTGATGAAAGCCAACTGCATCCAAACGGAATGTCAAATGGCATTCCCACAAACCCTTCTTCTACTTCTCTGCCTGCAACAAAAAACTAGCCACATGCGTCCATGCTCAAACCATGTAAATCTCAATGCCGCCACGAGTTAAAGCTGGAACACACACGGAGGCCTTGCAAAAACAAAGCAAACCCTAGGCAGGACCAAGCTAAAAACATTTGTATTCAACAATAATTCTAGTTAGAGTTCTACAATCAACCAAATCCATTATGTGGCCTTTGATATCATCGAATAAAGCAAAAGGAAATAAATAATAATCTAAGAAACATTAACCTTTATACATATTTGAAAGCTTCCCAAAAAAACATTGGACTCTGTAAATGACAAAACCCAAAAAAAAAGACATTTTAACAATACGCAAAATATTTGCCAATGGACTAAAAAATCACTATCTATAATTATAAACCACTTCTAAACATGATAAAAAAACTTTATGCATTATGCTTTTGTCACTTACATGCTTTTATTTTAGTCCCTGCCATAGGCACGGTAACTGTTGTTTTCGCTCCTTAATATTAAGCTCACATTGAAATTTGTGCAATGGCAAAAATCAATCTTTTCCCTATGCTATTTTTATTATTCTGTTGAATTTTGAAACAAACCTTCAACTAAAATAATAGCATCTAAATGACAAAAGCATAATGCATAAAGCTACATATTTGAATAGCTCATTGATTTTTGAGCCCACCTGCATATATTTTGCCAATGAACTAAAAAAAGAACGGACCAATGGGGAGAAAAGGTCAACCTAATATTGTCGTCTCAATATTCATCAAATCTAAAACACCTTAGGCTTAACATTACTATTACCATTGCACAAATCTCAACAGGAAAATAATATGAAGTAGGGACTAAAAAACTTAGGCTAATTTGGATTATTGTCGTTGCACAAATTCCAACGCCAAAAAAATGCTATGGCAGTGAAAAAAATAGTTACCCTACTGTGGACCAGATTTTGCCATTGCACAGATACCAAGGCCCAATAAGAAACAAGCATTGCAAAATCAAGTGAAACCAACAAAAACAAAAAAACAATGTTTGACAAAAAAACAACAATGCAAAAACAAAAACAAACTAAACTAATAGAACGATTCCTAGGAATGCCATTTCACATTCAGTTTGGAAGCAGTTGGCTCTCATCAGCGCATCATGAGTTTGAAAGCTGATTTTTTTATACTGATTGCAATGTGCCCTATTTCTTTTTGTTTGCAACCGCGTGTGTTCTAGCTTCAACTCATGGCGGAATTGAAATTTGCAAGTGCCGATGGATTTGAGCATAGACACATGTGAGCCATTTTCTGTTGCACACAGAGAAGTAGAAGAAGGGTTTGTGGAAATGCCATTTGACATTCTGTTTGGAAGCAGTTGGCTCTCATCGGCACAACATGAGTTTGAAATGTGATTTTTTTTAAATTGGCTGCAACGTGCCCTATTTCTTTTGTTTGTTTCTCTATCGTATGTTTTTTTGTTTGCAATGTTACGGTATTTTTTAAAATATGTATCTTTTGTTTAATGCAGTTGACAGATCATTCTATATATTCGTTGTTTTGTCCTCTATTTGTTTTGATTCTTTTGGTATAAAATATTCATTTTTTTAACAATGTTCTGGCTTTTTGCTTTGTTATTTTAAATGGTTTTTATTGTTAATGCTTAGGGATCTGAGTAAAAACATTTCAATTGTGTTTATGGTAAATACCTAGGTTTAGGGTAAGATGAAGCCATGGTTGTTCTGCAAAAGGAGTCCAAACTAATGTGGGTTTATGAATTTAAAACTCTTGTTCTCCAATTATATCAGTAAGAGCCTAATTGTTGGGCTGGGGTGTTTTTTTAACAAGATTGTGGCTTGAGCATGCCCTGATTTTATTTCATTGTTCAATAGCACAGAGTTGTATTGCATTGCGAACTATTCAAACACATCTTTACTAGTCATTGCTTTATGACTGATTTCTGAACACCTTTTATTTTGTAATCTTCTTAATGACCATGCAGCACATTGGACAAAAATAGCAAAACTGTATAATACATCAAACTTTGAACATCAAAATACAAAGACCAGACAAACTATAGAATAGGTACACAACTTAACTTCCTAATAGGTTTATCTTTGTCATTTTTTTGGATAGTATAGAGTTGTATTGCATCACCAACTATTCAAACATATCTTTACCAGACACTGCTTTATCACTGATTTTAGAACACCTTTTATTTTGCAGCACAAGAGACATTCCGGCAACAAGAGCAAAGCTCTAGACTTTGGTGGATTGGATTATGAACAACAAGAAGTAGATCACATTAGTTTAACATGCTACCAGCCTTACTTGCATGAGGCTCTCAGAGAAGATACAGCAGATTCAGAGACATGCAAAGCAAGCGAACTTGACCCACATTGGGATTTTGAGTTTGGATTTAAGGGGCTATTACTACTCATGTTGGCGATTGCTTTGCACAGTGGATTCGATTCATCTTCTGAAAACATTCCAAGTTTTTGTCATTCTATAAAATACTATATTCAAAATATCCACTTTGATGTTTTAATCCAACTTTTAGCTATTTGTGACTATATAATTGGTTGCCAAGTGGGTTTTATGATTGTATATTTATTGAATATGTTTTCATAAAAATTACATTTTTAGAAGGTCCATTACTTCATGATACTATGTTCAATGACATCTTAATCTCAAGTGAGCACTTGGGATTTTCCCTTCGAAATGTAATTAAGGATCTACCAATGCCTCTTATGTATAGTTCATTGATTGTTGCAATATTTTGTGGTTTGCAACTTTGAAAAGATCATACCCAAGTGACTGTCCATAATCCAAATGAATTGTTGTTTATTAAAGCTAAAATGTATTGTGTAGAAATAGATTTTTTTGTTATTCATTACTAAGGAATGGCAGGATGATCTTGAACTAATTTGTAATTGTTCAGCTTCTCCCTTGCAATAAACACACCTCTATACTCCAAAATGCAGTATTCACACTCTTCTATAGGATCTGACCAAACACACCTCTATGATCCTCTTTGAGCAAAAATGTCTCTGTTGCCTTTAGTAAAGATTGGTTACATCGACATGATGAATCTGCAGAATCATTACTTTCCTTGGTCACGATAGCCTATACACATATGATAGCATGGAAACATTAACCAATTAACCATTGAAAATGTGTCACATAGAATGCAATTTTTTTCCAACAAAATTGCTTTCACTTCATGCCCTCTCAAATTGTTTGCAGCTTTAGGCAAGGATTGCAGTTGCAACGCAGCCCTTGTTTTGAAATTTTAATACTTACAATTAAATAGTTATAGTTATTTTGAAATTTTAAGACTTACAATTAAATTGCCTTAGTTTTTTAATATATATTTTTTAATGTTTTTAAGTTACATAATTGTAAGTTTAACCAAGTCTTAATTTTTATAGTTATGTTTATAGAGAAAGTAATATCACATTTGGCTCACTCCTTTTTTTAAATTAATTTTAGTCAAGTGATTAACTTCACTTTGATAAATTGTTATGTGTTTTAACTATATGGCAAGCTATAGATGGAACATTATTCATATTAATATATTTTGGTATTAATATTAGTTTGAATATTTAAAATATATTTAAATAAAAAATGTTGAGAGATCATTTTACAAGGGATATGTCACACCAAGATAATAGGTGCTTTGAGAATGATATTTTTCTATTGTACCTTTACTGAAACAACCTTATTCACCATGATCATGTACATTGTTACACCTCACTTTAGGCATTTAGAGTATCATTTGTGTCATTTCCATACTTTAGTTCTATCAAGCAATGTAGTGTTGTAACATATCATCATTAATGACAAAATATAAGAACATAATGAAAATGAGAAAATTAAAAGGAACTAGTGAAGTTTAAAGACCACAAATAAAAATTGTACAAAGTGATAAAGGGGCGAGCTTGTGTGGCACTTCATACCAACTACATAAATTGGTAGAAATACATGGCAACATGCCCCTTGTCTTTTCTTCAAATTCATCTAAATTTGACAAAATTTATAGAGGTAATCGTTTTTCAAGTAAAAAACGTTGGTAGAATTAGATTTCAAAGGAAGTGTCTAGTACTCAAAATGTATAAATTTCTTTATCAGTGTGCTAATTTAAGAGGAAAAGTGAAAATAGAAAAACAAAAATGAAAGATTTTAGTGCAAAAGGGTTATTTTTGTATGCTTTGTTCTATTTGTACAAAGTGTCATTAAAGTGCATAGGAATGTCAATGCCACTTAAGTTAGTCTAAAAACAAAAGGAAATATTGGTACATAGAGGGTCGACAAGTGCTACACACTACATGCACTTTTGGTATGCCTTGGAAAAATAATACCAAAATGCCAAGTGTAGTGCCCCTCAACTTATCGTCTTTTGGACTGATGTTTGCTTAGTAGTACTGGACATTTTGACAGTATTTAGGTCGTTGATGATGGATTTCTAGTTATTTTTCTATTTCAGTATGAACCTAATTATTATGATAACAGATGATGATGTTGGATTATGTCATTATGCTTTACAATTTGATAAACGAACTGATGTTTTAAATGCTTTGATGTTATTCATGATATGGGATTGGAAGTTAGTTGATCATTTTATGTTGTAGATTAGTAATCTGATATCTTGTTCAATTTAGTTGATTATTATTTATAAACGTGAATGGAACAGTGTTGTATTACTCGTTCTCGAGTACCCTACCTCACTGCGATTTCCATTCACGATAGGACTGCATGTGATGTATATGTATATCTTGTTACGGTTAACTGTGCGTTGCTGCAGGATGCAGGTACTAGGCATCGACTCCACCTGATTACAGGTCTGAGCGTGCCTTCGCCAATGGATTAGTTGGTTGGAGTTAACATGAGGTCCCTAGTCAGTGTTCCTTCGTCGTCAGTTTACCCTTGTGGTTAATGGTTGTCATTCGCCCATGTCTCACTGTCAGGTAATATTGTATTTTGGAGTCAAACCAAGTTCAAAGGTGTTTAAGTATGTGCGGTAATGTTGTGCTTTAATTAGAATTATTCTACGGAAGAGTTTAGTGTTGTTAAATAGGCATATTGTCGTTAGTTGTCGATTTTAGTTATAAATAAATTATTATTTTAATAGAGGTGTTGTTGATAAATAAGTTGTCAGAAGTTTGTATTATTCGATATAATATTATTTATAATAAATATTTAAATAAATAAATAGTTATAGCCACGCTTGTAAATTGTGTTTCACAACTGGATTAATAAAATAAATTATAGGATAGTACAAAATTATAGATAGTGAAGTAGTACTATTCTATTAATGATAATATTTTGGGGTCGGTTATAAAGAAAATAATAATAAAATAAAGTATCTAATAATTGGGAATCATTATATTAAATTAAAAAATACATATTCTTTAAAAAGGAGTTACACGGAATCACGTGTGAAGCCCTAGGAGAGGAGAGAGGGACTGAGTTATAAATGAGTTGTCGGTGTATCAAGGAGGACATCACAGGGGTAAGGAAAGAAGCAGCTTGGAACTGCAACAATTGGAGCAGGTTCGTCGCGGTGATTGCGAAATCAGGTTCCGTCGAATGCCTTATCTCTGAACTTCCTTTCAATCTGCAAATGTGTTTATAGTTTGTTTGATTCTGCATAGTTCGGCAGTCTGTCCTTTTTGTGTGTGATCAGCATCCTCTCTTAGGGTTTAAATACATCGTTTCTGCTCAAGGATTCCGTAAGTCAAATGTTTTCCTTCCACTGGTTGCCGAATTATTCTGCATGCATTCTCAGACCGGCGTGATCTTGGTAGGGTTTGTAGGACACCTCGATAGAATTACCGTGAATCGCGGTTGGTTCCAGCTAGTCGTCCCTGTAAGATCTGATCAAGGTTATTAGTGTTTTCTCTCTGTGTTAGCTGGAAACTGTCTGGGAAACTCGCTGTATGTCTCTTGTATCCAATGATCTGCATAGGCTGCGTGCCTGCTCCCACATCTGCAACTGGAAATCCTTTTGGCTCAGAAACCTGTATAGCGATTGTTACTGGAGATTGACTGCTGAGCATACAAGAAACTGAAACTGTAGGGCTCAACGAGCACGATGCATTGAAATTTTCCTTCCAGCGTAAATGAAGGAAATGGAGGCAACTGGGGTTCGGCCAAATTTGTCATTTCTGGATTGCGTTTTGGGAAACCTGGGCTGTTGGTTTCATTTCTGTAGGATGGATGGTCTTGCGAGGGTTGACGGGAAATTTTTAATTGGCAGATTTGCCATAGAAGAAGGGAATTCAACTTCAGTATCTCAGTAGTCTCAGATTTAAGCAAACAAGGGTTTCTTTAGAATCTTATTGCGTGGTAAGGGGATCCATACCCTTTTGTCTTTACAATATATGATTTTGTAAATAGAATGAAGCGTCTAGGTTGTGACGGTAAATGCTAGTTATTAGGGATGAATGTCGTCTTTGGCTCAGATATGGTTCTCCATAATACGTCATCCCTACTTTAGAGATTGGTTACTTGCGAATTCTGGCTATCGAGAGGAACAAAAAAATCTTTCTCTTGTTCTTTATAGCTGAGCGGCCAGGTTGTGTTGTCTTTGGGGTTAAACCCACGGGTTCTTTTTCTCCATTGTCTAGCGCATTCCTTAGCTGGAGTTTCTTCTTGTTTTGATACCTTTCTGCACACGCTTCAGTGTCATCTTGTCATGGATCTCCATGAAAGTATAAGAGGAGTCTCTCAAGGACAATGCGTTCCAACAGCCAGCTCGATCTTATACACCTGGTGCAAATCGAAACTTACAGAAATGCCTAGACTTGCGTGAATTTCCAAGCATGTAAAGTGCAGATTCTTTCTAGAGAGGTTGAATGCATATTTTTGACAGGCTGTTCGTTGCTGATTAACCCTAGTTTAGCGATCTGGCCGGCACTCTATTCGTTATGCCTTGTAGCGTTTGATAAGGTTTAGCGGTGGGTCGTTAATGTTGGAGACGCTGCATATTGTTAAGTCAGGGCGCGATGGGAGGTGATGAGTCGAGTAGCTCGCTGCCGTTTTGTCTCACCATTCGCCCTCAATTGAAGTTCTGCTTGTTTAAAAGAAAACTGGTGAGCCAACTTGTCTGAGATTCTATGTATTTTAGTTGCGGTTGATATTGGCTATTAGTGGATCGGGATACCAGGTAACGCTGCAAGGTTGAGATGCTCGCTGCCGTGGCCTTATTGTTATTCGCTCTTGTTGAAGTCACAGAAGTCTTTTCAACATGACCATTTTATGGCCACCGTCAGTCATTGTCAGTTTTGGGACGATGATTCTTTGTACACCAGCCATCTTATAGCTTGGGATACCGCGATTTCACTGGCTTTCAAACACGCTGAGCAAACATCATTAACCCTGGAAGATGATGGAGGCTGTAGCATTCAATATCGAAGTTGATTTGGGTATTCGTCATACATCAATCTCTGACCGCACTCATAGCTTATATAGCAGTAATAATGTCTTAAGAGTTTATGCTTACTGCAGTTGCTAGAGGTGAAAATCTAAACTTAGTCAGGTTTAATCTGTAGACTGCCGTTGTCTTAGCTGGTGCACGTCTGAAAAAGTTTGGGGTGACCTCAAGATAGCCAGTGAAGGCAAGATGGTCAATAACCAACTGTTGGTATAATGTAGTAATAGTTCCAAGTGTAATTTGAGCAGCTGTCTGTTTCTAATAGCTACTGTCTCGTTTCGGCTAATCCTCAACATCTGAATATCTCAGAAATCTGATAACAGATTCGGCAGCAGCAATGTGATAGAAAAATTATCGACATAGCTCTTCTTACAGGTAGAAAGCCATTCTAGTATACTAACGAATGCAGTTCGCTTACTGAGTTGAAATGAGATTGCTGTGTGGGCAAAACCGTGGTCTTCTTTTATCACATCATAAACACTCTCCAGTTCTTTCTGATTTACGTGGATACCGTAAACGCAGTAAAATTTGCAAGTTCAGAGAACATAGCCGGAAGTCGTCAGACCGGATGCATATCATTCACGTCAGTGATTAAACAGTCAATAGCAATTTTACACCTCAGTAGTAAAATATCCCAAGCTGTTCGCATAGGGCGCATTTACGATCATTCTCTTGAGAAATTAAATCACTATGGATAAGATCAGTATCGGAGATAACTTCAAATCATCATAAAAGAATTCTTTTGGATTTCGTGTTTGAATTTCGCCTCGTGTGATTGTCGTTCAGCCATGAGACATCTCTCTTAGCGTTATTATCCTTAATAGAATAAACTAATCAGATAAGATTGAAGGATAGTATATAAGATCGTATCTGGAATTAAGTGGTTCTTACATCAATTATTGTAATGATTTAGTTAATCAATTTACTGATCTTTTGAAGCAAAATAAGGATTTGTTAGAAATTTAGTTGCAAGTGTTATGATATAATGTTGATTTTATTTCAGAAGTTGTTTGCATTAAAACTGAGAATGAATTGTAGTATTTCATCTCTTGAATTTTGAATTGAATTGTTTGAGTGTTGTAATGAGTCGTATTGAGGTTGTTCAAACTTGTATTCCAGAGGCTTAGTTGTCGTTGTTATGTATTCGCAACTTGTGTATTGTTGTTTTTTGTAATTACGACATAATAGCGTATGTGTATCAAACAAAGTATGAAGTATAATGAGGTTCTGTCAAGGTTGAATGTTGTGTCATGTAAAGTAATAATTCTCAGGATGGAATATCAAACCACTTGTGATCTTATTGTGCCGTTTTGTCATATGGAGAGACCTGAAATCTGTTAAAGGATAAAGTTATGTAATGTTAAAAGTATCGGATAACAATTGATGTTATGATTCTATTTTGATGCAAGAAGGTTTATGCCTTGCAGTGTTCGTTACGTGTATTGTTATAAGTCTTGCATGATGTTTTAAGGTTTACTAGGTGTTAGGAAGGAGAGTGGCTTTCAACGTGGGGCCGGCGCCCAAAGTGGCAGTCAGGATAACCCGTTAGAAGTAGATTAATCAAGTGATAACCTAAAAATTAACTAGGGGGTTAAGGGTAGATCTCACATTAATAAGATTAATGGATTCCTCTCCCATGGCCTGTAGTGCTTGTTTAGACTAAGGATGGGTAGAGAAGGCCTGGTCGGCATGATTGACTTCCTTGTCCTCATGAAAGGAAGGTCGATTCCGCATGTGTCACCCTATGGGGCCGGCGCCTAGTGAGAGGCTGTCAGGATAACCATAGATGGGGGCCGGCGCCTAGTGAGAGGCTGTCAGGATAACCCATGTTAGGACCATGCGATGACACTCTTCCTACTACAACCTAGCATCCCTTGTTCGGTCTCTCCTCGTTTGTTTTGTGTCGCCTCTGGAAGTGAAAGTGGAAGTTAAGTTAAGTTATGTTGTGTTGTATTGGCGTTTGGTCGTCCTTTGTTCTTGTTTGTCTTTCGTCTACCTGACTGTCAGTGTTGGGACCTCATGTTAACTCCTAGCTCGGGGGGTGGACCTTAGGGTTCCACATGGTCGGGTGGAAGAGCTATTTTATCCATTGGTTCTCTTGTCAGGATCTTATGCAGAAAAGGATTTGTTTCAGTTGTACTTGTTTCAATGATGATGATGTAAGTGTACAACCTTGTACCAGATTTATGTAACAGAATATTCTTTATGTATGTGACTTTAGGCGTAGACTAAAAGTGGCATTGTAATGATGTCTTGATGTACTTATATGAAAGCATTTCAGTTATGTATCTTATCATGCTGATTCCGTTATCTGATGTTTGCAATGAATGTGAATGAGTTATTTATTTGAAAAGGAATTTGGATCAATTACTGATGTATGTTAATTTATGTTAGTTGATTGGTTAAGTGATGCAGCCTTGGTCCCTTAGAGAATATGTTGTAATTAGTTGTGTTAACTTACTTTATCAGTTTTTTAAAAAAAAAAATTTCCTGTTTCATATTGCATACATGTGTATTCTTTAAGGCGTTCAAGGCGGGTGTTACACCAAGTAAAAATAAGAAAAATATGCCATGAGGGTATGATGATACACTAGGAAGGAGATAGATGGCTTTTAAAGCATTGTTATCCTCCATTTTTCTCACACCAAGCTTTGAACCCATTAAATTCTTAGGAGAAAATCTCATCACCTTTGTCATAAAGACAAAATAATATAAATGTTTGATAAAAATAGCTTCCCTTAAGGCTACCAAAATGATGTACCAATATCAAGGAGTCTCGTCCCTTATCTACTTTTAAAATGACCTAGTAAGCATTATAGACACAAATTTATAGTTCATGTCAACCTTCAAAGAAATGATTTTATAGAAAGAGCCCAAAAAGGGGACATTTTAGATTTAAAAACCTTCCATTTGGCATGATTAAAATTATTACATTCCCTCATTCTCTTCAGTCACATAGGCTAGTCCTCAGAACCACTAAATTCTATAATCGTGACACTAGGGAAATTTAAGGATTTGAGGGACAAGTACTAGTAAGATTCTCATCTGAAGCCTTAAATGACTTGTTGGGTATTCCTACCATTAAGTCTGTATACACCTAAAAATGGCTCGAGATGAATTAAATAAATATTTTATATTTATTTTATTCTTATTCCTCTATCAATAAATAAACATACTAATTTATTTATTTGGTTCATGTTCATCATATTCTTCCAACAATTAAATATATTAAATTCCTCTAAAGTCATCTCTAATTAAATAATCATCATTATTTAATTATTCTTCTAAGACAAAGTCCTATGTCTAAAATCCACATCATTCATCCATGTCACCCTCCACGTCAGTGGACATCTCACCATGTTGCTCCATAAATTAAATATTATTAATATTTAATTAGGTATTTATCCTCTCAAAATATGCCCTATTTCCTCTCAACAATCCCTACTTTGTAGAAATTGGTTTCTCCACATCACCATGGTTAATGTTGACTATGAGACACTTGTCACATGAATCCTATATTCCCTCTCACATTCCAAAAAACAAAGACTCCTTCCTCCACATTTCTCTCATGGTCTTCCATCTTTATCTCATTGATCTTTGTGAGCATCACGCCATGTGGCTCCTTGTCCCTTATATTCCTCCACCTTGTCATCGTAGTAGGAACATCTTCCATCTTTATCTCCTCTCATCCAACCAATTTGATCTTGACCGTACATGTCACAAGACTTATTCTTCAACCATGGATCTTTTGGCACTTAGATTTGAGCCATCCTTGGCCTATAAAAAGGAAGCTCCTCACCTTCATTTTGCATCACAAGAGCTATCATACTTACATGCTACAGAAATTCTATTAAGTATCCAAGCATGCCTTTGGCCCCCATTTGTATATCAATATCATAATCTTCATTATTGAATTATCATCTAGCTTAATAATATCATTTAGTTGCATATCATTATCCTCATATCAATCATTATCAATAACATTGCATTATCTTTTATCAAAATCATCATCATTATCATTAGTCTTGCATTGTAGGATTGTTTACATTGCATTTGAATCCACAATTCCATTCATCTCATAGTCATCTTGAAAAACAAAGAAGTGCAATTCTAAGAGCACCATCATAATTATTAAGATCTTGAGAAGATAGGAGACAATGGAACACGAAGGATAAATCAGAGTTTGCAAGGTATAATTCATGTTTTCTGTATTTTTCCTAGTTTCATTGGTGATTTGAATTTGAGTAGGAATTTAGAGTAATTGTGGTATCTTATTAGGTTCTTACAATTGTTTCAAATAATCAATCACAAATTCCATTACAAAAGCTTCCATGAACAAATGTAAGGCATAGTGGTACTCTAATGAGGAAGCATGTCTAAAAAAATTCAAGCCATTGTTTAATAGACAAGAATACGATTTACAAATTAATGCATAGACCTATAAAAAGAGGTGAATTCCATCATGTCCTAGGGGATGGTCATATTATTGAATTGAATGATGGGTAGGACCAAAGAAAAAACCTTTCACCTATGGATGTTTCACTTCTTGAACATGGCCATCACTGCCACTTGCATGAATGACTAGGATTTTCTTATGAGTGAGAGTATTCATTAATAGTTGTGCATGTTTACATAAACTCATGAATTTTATATGATGTCATACTTGTTACACATATGGTTCCTAGGGTTGTCATTGATGTCAACATTGTCACTAGGTTGTCATTGATGTCAACACTATCATGGAGGTGTGATGGTGTTCATGGCTGGATGTCATGTCCCATCCAACAAGAGAAGAGAGAAGATACAGTTCATGGCTGGATGTCATTTCCCATCCAACAAGAGAAGAGAGAAGATACAGTTCATGGTTGGATGTCATGTCCCATCCAACAAGAGAAGAGAGAAGATATAGTTCATGGTTGGATGTCATGCCTTGATCAGTGCAGAGTTAAGGATGAAGACATATTAATATGGGAATTAGAAGCACTAAGATGATCAAATGTGTTGTTGATGTTATTGATGGCCTGAATCATGTGTGTTCCAAGTTTCATGATGATTAGATTACTAGAAGAGTGTTTTGTTGTTGACAGACTGAACACGGTGTTGTTTCTATGAAGATGTTCTGAGTAAGACAATGGAATACTCCGCATTCCTCCACATTTACATATATGGCTATGTGGTTTTTGAATTGTGTTCAGAGTGCAATGAAGGTGATAATTCCAAAGTTTCAAATCATTTGTCCTTCCACTATGAAAGTTATGCATGACAGAGTACTCACATGTGTTTTGGCAAAATAAGCTAGTGTTGAAGGCCTATTGGAATGCTCCACATTTCTCTGGAAATGAATGGTTGCCCTTGCAGTTTTGAGGACATGTTTATGGATGTGCATTACATGTTTCCTTGTAGTTTCAAGTCTCCAGTGGTCTGCAAGCTTAGTTTTTCAAATGACAACATATTGCAGTGTGTTCTAGATGACTTATTGTTCCCAGAGTTCATGGTTGAAGACATGCGACACAAATCTTTGATGTGCAGAGGAAAAGGGGTGTTTAGAGGTGTTGTATGAGTCATGTAGAATCATCTGGAAGAGTTTCATGAAGATCTTTCTTGTTTCCAATACCACACAAGATTTTCAAGTTGTTGTGGTCGTTATGCTTCAAGTTTTCATATGTTTAGCTTAAGGTTGTCCTATTTCCAAATGAACGGAGTGTGCGGATGTAATTCCTTGGTGTTTGAAGCTATGAAGGATATTTTGGACTTAACCATGACGTGAAATGTCCCCCTAGGACTCTTACCTCCTAAGTTTAGCTCCTAGGTCCACTTAGCTTAATCATGCATGTGTAAAACTTATCCCAGAGTAAATTCCCTTGAAACCCATGTCAAATGGGGCTTAAGGGGCCACTCTAATGCTTAATCTAGACCAAAAATAGGCCCCTTGACTTGGGCACCCGCACCCTAGTCTAGAAATATTTTGTCGGGACCCAAATTTAAATTGTCAACAAAGTGACCATTAAAAGGTTTCCCTTTGTCAGCCTCTTCAATTTGAATTACGAATGTTTAGTGGGAATGTATATATAAACATGTTCAGGGCTTCATTTTACTCCTAGTTGATTAAGGCAAGTTCATGATCATCAAGCAAAGATCATTCAAGGCATTCATTGTGTTGCAGAGTAGTATTGTGTTGTGTTTATTGTAGATTTGGCTCCATCAACTCATTTCCTCATGATGTGAAGGCATTTCATCTCCGTGAGGGTTTACGCCTACTAAGATGATATCTACTTTGTGATTCAATCAATCAATCTTATCATTTTCTTTTGTGTTTGTCCACCAAGGACACGCACACTATCTAACAATGGTGTTGAAAGTCTTGAATGCCATTCCAGGGCTTTACTAAGGCAAGATCCTAAACACAACAACCCCCAACCCCTCTCTTGTGATTGCAAGTTACAGGTGCAGGATCTTGCAGAGAGGAGTTGCAGGAGGTCAGAGCAAGGGATAAAGATTTGGGATCTGAAGAAAACAATGAAGAATATTCCTTTCTGGACAAGGGCATCTACCCCTCTGTCCTCTAGTTTGGCTTTTCTGGAAACTCCTGATTAGGTTGCAGTCTTTATCATCTGATATCTCCAGATCCACAGAAAGAGTTACCTATTGGACTAGGGCACCCACCCCAGTGTCCCCAAAGTTTCTGCTTTTTAGAATCCAAATCCTAGTATGTTTCTAATCTACATTTAGTGCCTTCCTATGCGAGCATTTGTCATTGTTTCATCTATTTGTTTACGATTTCATATAATTAGGGTTTAAGGATTAATCGGATTACAGTTTAACAAATTAAGCAAAAAATTCTAAATTTCCTTATCAGTCCAAGTGACACCAAACCTGTAGCTGAGTCCTCTTTCAAAAGAGGTGACTTGACTCAATTTAATAGCCTTGAATGTTATATGTGAAAGGAGGATTTAATCACACTATCAACCATTATCATCATCCCTCTTTTCTTACATAACATTTTGGTGAACCCATGTTTTTGTTGAACTTGCATATTGCTGAGTGTTGTAATCATATTTACATTCATTCATCTCATATTCATCATCATATAATAAAAAAATCTTGCATAAAAATTGAAATATTTGAAAAAAATAGGCATTTTTGGCTTGCATTAAGGCATAGTTTGCACTATTTTCCTTGCATATCATTGATAACATTTAATTTTCTGATATTTACATTAGATCTGAGATAAATTACAGTATTTCATCTTTCTATCATCATTTACCTTGCATTTTCATATCTCATTTGCTAGGGTTTTGCTTGAAATTTTGCATTTTTCATATAACCTAGTTATTTCAAAAGCTAGGGTTTGTAATTAAAATCTTGTTTCAGATTTTATTACTCATTTTAACACTCTTTCAAATCTGATTTTTGACTATAGTGTTTCATCATTGTGTGTCATTGCATTTAGATTTCAAATTTTGCATTTACACATTGTGTATTTCAACAAAAACAAGCATATTCATTCATCTTGCCTTAATTTTGACTTTGCATTGAGCATTGTAGCATGTTGGAATCATTTTAAATCTGATCTGAGTGATTTTACACATTAAATTAGATTACATTCCATTCATCCATCATTGTGTATAATTTTATAACATTTTTTTTTGCATTTATATTGAAAAAAGTGGAAAAAGTGAGCATTTTAAGTGCATAAGAAAGCATAGTTTAGCTTTGTTTCATTGTGTTTGTCTTTCATTTCAGATCTTACATTAATTTTCAAACATACATCCATTGATCACTTGAAAATTTTGCTTCATTTCATAGTATTGTCTGAAAATTGGCATATTTTCAATTACACAAGTGTTTATAAACCTTATTCACACTTCATTTATCAAAACCTTTAAAATCACTTACTTTGACTTGTTGTGTCATACTTTTTTCCTCTATCCAATGTGTTTTTTGTGGACTCTATGTGTCTTTTAGTACCTTTTTCTCTCAAACAAGTGCTTTAGTGCGAAACAATCTCACTTATCATGCCTTGTTCTGTAGCATTATTTCAATCTGATTTACTTCGTTGGTTTTGAAATTTGTGTGTTTTACTATTTGAAAACCCGATTTCATCATGGATACTTCTTGTCATTCATCATTGGAAGCTTTGTTTTCATACATCATAGACATTGATAAATTTTCCAAATTTACTCATGAATATCCTCAAGTCTTAAAGCAAATTGCATATATCTATTATATTTATTTTTCTATCTGTTCCACATATGAAATCCTTTGTTATATATCTGATTTTGATAGTTTCACAAATCTCATGGGAACATATCCTCCGATATTAGACGATCTCACTAAATTCATAGATAATAATAAATATGTTGCATCATTTAGTAGTGATGACTTTAATATGTTATACAAAGCCCTAGATGATTTTATCTCTATTGGACATTCCACTACGCCTCCTATTGCTAATACATGTGATGGTAACTTAATTTTACTTTATGACCTCTCTCCCAAAGTTGTTCTCACTTATTAGGAGACTTTGGCACAAGAGGATGAATTCATTGACAAATCCCTTAACATCACATCACCATCTCTTCATTCCAATGCTCTCCCTAGCCAAGATGAAGCATTAGTGAATGAAGAACCCCCTGTATCAAAGAACATTCCATGGATAGATAATGAGCATTCATCTAACAATATTAAAAACACTATCCCTACCATAGTGCATGAAGTATCTATGGATCATCCTATCAATCTTTCTCCTTTAGTTGATTATTCAAGTACCTTGGATATCACTAAGGAAGAGATGATTCTTGATCTCCTCCCTTTGGTTGAATTTCCAAGTCCCTTGGATATCACTGAAGATGTGAGGGCCATGGATAGTTCTCCTTTGGTTGCATACTCAAACCCTTTGGACATCACTAAAGATATCGTCGCCAACTATTCTCCTCACAACACTTTGCCTTCCCTTCATCCCTATGCTCTCTCTTCAAAATATGAAGCACTAATGGATGAGGAAAGGCCTATCACATTAAATCCCTTATGGATGGATGTCAAGATCAAGCAAATCAATTTACCTATTCTACCCACTAAGGGGGTAGTGAATAAGTGTACTGATGCTAATATAATACCAATCAGTTCAAGACTAAATATGATATATCTTGAGATGATAGACATGAATGGTCCACCAGGAAATATCCCATTGAATCAGGTAAGTATTTCTCCCTCCCTAAGCCACACTCGTTATAGCATCTATTATAGTTGCTCTCAAGGGTGGCCTCCTCCTAGATATATATGTTGTTACAATTGTGTTGTGTTCCCCCATGATGTGTTATGTGTTGTTTAGGTCGTCTTGGATGACCCTTGATACACTTGTAAGGTCAAGGATACTAGGAGACTGCCTCTATTGTGACAATTCTTCTATTTCTTTCATCATTCTTCTATCTTGCTTCTCCTCTATTTTATTGTCGTGTGTCGTGTCTTAGGGGCATAGCGTTGCGAAGGGTGTTTTGGGGGCATCCTCCTACATGGTGTTCCTAAGGCACTTGTTCTCCTCTCTCATTTTTATTGTTTACCTTCTTTAGTGATTCTACCTAGTTGGTGGATGACTAAAATAAATAAATACTGATACGGACCATGCGTCCCTTCAGTGAGTAAGAAAAAATGGACCTAGTCCATATATGAAGATGGGGTTGATTTATATATATCTGATGCTTGACTAGTAGAATCATTCTGTGTGATGTATCATCTTATGGCATTTCTTGTGACTAACATTTTACAATCCACTTAATCTTCTCTTGTACACTTTGAATGGTATCTCACCTTGTTGCTACACTCAGTTTTGAGGTACCTGCAGTATAGCCCAATGGTTATACTCGACTCTGAACCCGTGAGTATAGCCTTGGTCCTTGATGTGACTGTTTTCATGGATAGCTTCCATAATGTGATTTGGTTATTATCTTAGAGTAAGATGTTCTAACCTTATCTCTTGTTGTTTATCTTAGCATATCTTATCAATGTGTTTGTGGGAACATTCAGTGATCATAAGTACATGTCACCTTGGGGGCATGGGCTTTGTGAGAGCTCTTGTTCCCTTGCGTGTTTTCTCTCTACCTTAATGTGCTTGATTTCGGTAAGTGACATCAACCACCTTAAGGTGGGGGCATATATAAGGGTATATGTCTGATGATTTTGGCACTAACAAAGCATGTTTGTAAGCCCTCTCTATGAGGCGGGATGTTGCATCTCTTGAGCTAGTGCACATCCGTATCTAAATTGAAATCAAAAATCCCTCTCCACGAGGTGGGATAACATATCTCTTGAGCTAATGCATATCATTTTATACAAAAGCCCTTTTGCAAAAGGCAGGATGGTGTATCTCTTGAGCTAGTGCACATCCTTTTATACAAAGTCCTCATCGGGAGGCGGGGTTAGATCTTGAGCTATCCTCCCTTAAGCATGTCTTTGGTGGTTGTTGTGGCATAACCCCAACCATTAGGTGTGTCTGTAGCATGTTTGAGATGGTGGGACTTAGAAATAAGCTATGTCCATCACCCGTGTTTTCCATGTTTAAGATGTATAGTATGTCTATGGCATTCTATATGGTGCTTATGTATTCCATGTGTCTTTCGTGTGTTTTCCCTCATGTGTGGTGTAAAGGGTGTGGCAATGAGTCCCCCCACACTCAGGTTTTGTTTGGCGTGTCTTCCCAAGTGTGTGGTGTAAAGGGTGTGGCAATGAGTCCCCCACCCCGCACTCAGGTTTTGTTTGGCATGTTTTCCCCCTGGTGTAGTGTAAAGGGTGTGGCAATGAGTCCCCCTACACTTTGGGTTTTGTATTGTGTGTTTAGCAGTGTAAAGGGTGTAGAGATGAGTTCCCCTTGCCTTTTAGTTAGAATTTTATTTCATATATGAAAATGTTATATCAATGTATTCATCATGTTTGGCATCATGTTTGGCGTGACTTCTCTCATGTCTTCATCGTTTATTATGTGCTTCCTACTATCTTCTCCATGTTTTGTGTGCTTCTTACTATCTTCATTGTGTCTTGTGTGTCTTCAATGTGTTTTCTAGTGCTTACCTAGAACTGGGGGGCTAGAAATAGTTCCTCAATCTTTGTGTATGCCTTAGCTTCATGTGCCTGGTGTGTTTGATGTGTTTTTGACTGTACTTTAATGCATGTATGGGTCATAAGAACATACATACATTAAAGTGGGGGCTAAATTTTATGTCATAAAATGTCCCCCCTAGGACTTTTACCTCCTAAATTTAGCTCCTAGTTCCCCTTAGATTAATCATGCATGTGTAAAACTTATCCCAGAGCAAATTCCCTTGAAACCCATGTCAAATGGGGCTTAAGGGGCCAGTCTAATGCTTAATCTAGACCAAAAATAGGCCCCTCGACTTGGGCGCTCGTGCCCTAGTCCAAAACTATTTTGCCATAACCCAAATTTAAATTGTCAGCAAAGTAACCGTTAAAAGGTTTCCCTTTGTCGACCTCTTCAATTTGAATTATGAATGTTTAGCGGGAATGCATATATAAACATGTTTAGGGCTTCATTTTACTCGTAGTTGATTAAGGCGAATTTATGATCATCAAGCAAAGAGCATTCAAGGCATTCATTATGTTGCAAAGCAGTATTGTGTTGTGTTTGTTGCAGATTTGGTTCCATCAACTCATTTCCTCATGATGTGAAGGCATTTCAACTCCGTGAGGGTTTACGCCTACTAAGGTGATATCTACTTTATGTTTCAATCAATCAATCTTATCATTTTCTTTTGCCTTTATCCACCAAGGACATGAACTCTATCTAACAATGGTTTTGGAAGGCTTGAATGCTATTCCAAGGCTTGACCAAGGCAATCTCGTAAACACCACAACCCCCAACCCCTCTCTTGTGATTGCAGGTTACAGGTGTAGGATCTTGTGGAGAGGAGTTGTAGGATGTCAGATCAAAGGATAAAGATTCAGGATTTGAAGAAAACAATGAAGAATATTTCTTTCTGGACAAGGGTGCATGCCCCTATGTCCTCTAGTTTGGCTTTTCCAGAAACTCCTGAGTATGTTGCAGTCTTCATCATCTGATAGCCCCAGATCCACAGAAAGAGTTGCCTATTAGACTAGGGCACCTTCCCCAGTGTCCCCAAAGTTTCTTCTTTCTAGAATCTAAATTCTGGTATGTTTCTAATTTTCATTTAGTGCCTTCCTGTGCGATCATTTGTCATGTTTTGTTTGTTGGTTTACGATTTCATATAATTATGGTTTAAAGCTTAATCAAATTAGGGTTTAACAAATTAATCAACAAATTCCAAATTTCCTTATCATTCTAAGTGACACCAAACCTGTAGCTGAGTCCTCTTGCAAAACTTGTGACTTGACTCAGTTTAAGGTCCTCGAATGTTTTATGTGAAAGGAGGATTTAATCACACTATCAACCATTATCATCATCCCTCTTTTCCTACATAACACTATCTTCTACACATTTCATGTTGTGTGTTGTCTGACTGACTTGTAAATGTATTTCTAATGTTATCTCTGGCTGACAAGCAATGTAATCAATGTAATATCTTGTATAAATTATAAATCAAATTGAGTGAGGTGGGGTGTGATTGCAAAGTGATTGATAAGGCTCGCATGTAAGATAAAGAGCAGAATGAATGCATTTTGATGTGCAACTGAAGGAGAAAGAGTAGAAGTTGTAGATGCTATCCTGATTCATCTTGAAGACATATTTGTGATAGTGATCAAGTGTAAAGTGTGCCTAACTGATTTGATCATTAGAAGAAAGTGTGAAGAGGCAGAATTGCAATCATCAAAGGTGTGAATTTCAATGTCAGTTTTCAGACAGTAGAAGGATTGTCATATTGTAATCTTTTGTAAGTGTGTTCTCAATTTAGGGAGTAGTAGCTTCCTTGGGAGTGACCCTAAAACAAAGTATTCAGGGAGTAGTAGCTTCCTTGGGAGTGACCCTAAATCAAAGTTTTCCGGGAGTAGTAGCTTCCTTGGGTTGTAGCCCTAAAACAAAGTTGTTATTTAAGCTTCATATATTGTGAGTTAATCCTCACCGTGGTTTTTCCCTTCTTGGGTTTTCCACATATATCTAGTGTTATGTGTTGATGTACATTGTGTTAATCTTTCATGCTTATGTTAATACTATGATGCTTAAGTTCTAATCTGCTCCGAATAAGTTGAAGTTGTTAAAATTGAAGATTGTTTAGATACTTATTCACCCCCCCTCTCAGTATCTTGGTGTGTTCAACAATTGGTATCAAAGACAAGTTCCTCTAAGGGAATATTAACCACTTGAGGAAGGTCTAGGATGGCACAAAATGGATCTAGCAAGATACCTAGGTTTGATGGAACAAATTATGCTTTTTGGAAGCTAAGGATGGGAGCCTATATTATTTCTCTAGGGTGTGGTGTTTGGGACTCTCTCAAGTCTGGTTACAAAGTTCCTGCTGCTATTCCTATAGATGCAGATGAAGTCAAGTTGTATGATAACAATGCCAAGGCAAAGTTTTCTATTATGAGTGGGTTAGCTGATTCATAACTTTCAAAGGTAATGAGTTGCAGTTCTGCTAAATAATTTTGGGTTAAACTTGAAACCATTTATGAAGGAGATAAGAAAGTAAAGAAAGCCAAGATGCAGATCTTCAAGAACAAATTTGAGAACCTAAAAATGTCAGAGGATGAAGACATTGTTGGATATATACTCTGGGTGAATGAAGTGGTCAATGGCATCACAAGTCTTGGTGGAGAAGTGAAAGAAGATGAGATTGTGAAAAAGGTTATAATATCTCTTCCCAAATCTTGCAGTCATAAGGTATCTGCCATTGAGGAGAATGCAAGCTTGGATACATACACTGTAGACAAATTATTTGATTCCCTTACTACTTTTGAAATGAGAGAGTCTGGTAGTGATGCTCCAAAGAAAGAATTTTCTTTTAAAGTCAGTATGAAGACAAAGGAAGAAGTTGTTGATGAAGATGAGAGCTCTGATGAAGTTGAAGCAAATTTTGTGAGAAGACTAAAGAAAGGCATTGGGAAATATAAAGGTAAGTTACCCTTCAAATGTTTCAATTGTGGGAAAGTTGGTCATTTTGCTTCCAAATGTCCTTTTAAGGAATCAAGGGGTAGTAACAAGAGAGATAAGTTCCAAAGAAGTTTGTATTCCATAGAGAGCAGTTATTCTTCAGAAGATGAGGATCATGATGATTCAAATGATGAAAGACTTTTAATGGCCTTGAGTGTTGGTGACAAAAAGGATGATGTTAGAAAATGTGAGAAGACTAATGCCTTGGAAATAGACTAGAACAATGAAAAATCAATGGTTGTATGGACAGCCTTTGATGCAAAATAAGAAGCCAAGGCTTGGGTAATTGACAGTGGATGCTCAAATTATATGATTGGTGAGAAGGAGAAGTTTATTAGCCTTGAAAAGTGGGATGGTGGTGCTGTTAAGTTTGGTGGTGATGAGTCAGCACAAATGTATGGAAAAGGTGCTATAAATATTGATGGGAAGAATAGGAGTGAGGACATCCTCTATGTCAAAGGGCTAAAACACAATATTCTTAGTGTCAGTCATATGTGCAACAAGGGGTATAATCTCACCTTTCATGCCAAGGGTTGTGAAATCAGGAAGGCAAGGTCCAGAAAACTAGTTGCAGAAGGTATCAAGACATTGTTGGAATTAGGCTGGACAACTAAGACGGGGGTGAATCAGTTGTCCTAAATTTTTAACACTTGCAACTATTTCTTTATCACACAAAACTGATTAATGATGTAAACATTTAAAGCATGAATCATCAACACATGAGCATAAACAAATGAACATAGAACACCAGGATTTTTATGTGGAAACCCAGTTAAGGGAAAACCGTGGTGGGAGTTAACCCATAAATATTTTTACCCTGTTAAAAGTACTTTAGAAAAATAGAAGGCACATGCCTTCAAGCGCACTGCCTAGAGCTCACTACTCAAAAGAGGCTCACTGCTTACAAGTAATTTATGTTTAACACAGAAAGAACTAACTGATAATTAGCATCTTTTCATGCCTGGTTCAGTTTCATTGAATGCTCACAAAACTTATGCTTCTATCTCCAAATTCTTCTTCACTGACTTTTCACTCTATACTTCTCTCGCTCCTTTTCTTCTCTACTCTGCTTCTGATCCTTTATTTAGATTTAATTCATTTCTCTCAAGGATGATTTTCAACAACTCTTCAACAAGTATTTATACGCTTCATCAACCTTGGAATGAACAACAAGGTCAGCTAAACTTGACGCAGATCAATGCACTGTCGGCCAATCACAACTGAGACTTGAATCTTCCTCAATAAACATGCTACGCTCCATAAAATGCTCTTAGATCATCCGCAACATGCTAGGATCATTCGGTCGGCCAAGACTAGGAAGAACATCATCACCAAAAAGGAAAATCTTCAATAACGAGCTCAAACTTCAATGCAGACCTCCAACACAGTAGTGACATGATCTAGAGATCTCCTCAAGCACATTGAATTCAACAGAAACATCTGCACTCCTCCAAATCATCAGAATCACTTGCATCTTCATCTGGTAACCTTAAGAACACTGTCTCCTATAACTGTCACACTAGAAAGATTGATTGCAGACCTCCAAACCATGAACTGCTTGAATGGATGATGCACACTGACTTCCCAAACATGCCTCTAGATCCACAAATCATCATTTTACATTACCAGAGCAATCTAGACCTCTTTCTTGTCACTCTATCTCTCCTAAATAATGCAAGAACGAATTTTACTCAGATGGCTATAACTTCTTCAGATCTTAATGTGAACCTCTTAAATCTTAACTAGAGCTTCTTCAGACAAACCTCTACATAGCCATATGGTCTGCATACATTGATCTCCATTAATTTTCTCAATATCCTCAACAATTCGGTGTTCTATACAGGCAGCAAAATAGGATACAGTTGACACCAATGGCAACAAGGATATGTTGACATCAATGACAGCACCGCTTAGGCACATATTTGCAACAATCTCCCCCTTTGTCATTAATGGCAACATATGATGTCAAAAACTAAATTCAACCATCAAGACAAGAACCTCTCCCCCTTTCTCTTCTCACTTCTGCAATTACTTTCTTCACTGCTCCCCCTTTTATCAGCAACTAGTTTTTCACATGAACTTCTCTCTCGCTTTGACATCAATGGCAAAGGACACATATTTGCAATATTTTCTCCCTTTTTGTTTCAGACTGATCCCAACATTTGCATACTAACTACTCCCCCTAAGTAGTATCTCCTTAACATCAATTTGGATCACAATATATGACTATGAATTCCACCGGACTGATGCACCTTAATGCATCTTAGTTCTGATCCGGAGAGGTAATAACCCCTAACTTCTCTCTGAGATACTCAAAAGTATCCTTGGGAAGAGGCTTGGTGAAGATATCTGCAATCTGATCTTTGGAAGACACAAACTCCAACTTGACTTCATTCTCATTTACCTTCTCTCTCAAGAAATGAAACTTGATAGATATATGTTTTGTCTTTGAATGCAACACCAGATTCTTTGAGATGCTTATTGCACTAGAATTATCACAGAAGATTGTGACTGGCTTCTCAAACACAATTCTGATGTCCTTCAACATTTGCTTCATCCACAGAACTTGAGTACAATTATTTGTTGTTGCTATATACTCTACATCTACAGTAGACAAAGATATTGTCTCTTGCTTTTTGCTCATCCAAGAGACCAATCTTCTTCCCAAGAAGAATGCACCACCACTAGTACTTTTCATGTCATCCACATCTCCTGCCCAATCAGCATTTGTATATGCATGAAGAGTAAAGTCATTATCCTTTGGATACCACAATCCATAATTAATTGTCCCCTTGAGATATTTGAATATTCTTTTGACTGCCACAACATGGGATTCTTTTGGATCAACTTGAAATCTAGCAACAAGTCCAACGACATTCATGATGTCAGGTCTGGTCTGAGTCAGATAGAGAAATCCTCCAATCATTGATCTATACCTTTTCTGATTTGCCTTGGGGGAGTCATCATCTTTGCTTAACCTACATCCAGTTACCATAGGTGTACCTACTGGCTTTGAATCTTCCATTCCAAACTTCTTCAACAATTCTATCACATACTTGGACTGAGATATAAAGATACCTTTATCTGACTGAACAATTTGCAGACCTAGGAAGAAATTCATCTCACCAAACATTGACATCTCAAATTCACCTTTCATCTGATCAGCAAATGCTTTGCACATACATTCATTTCCACCAAAAATGATATCATCAACAAAGACCTCAACAATCTGGATGTCCTCATGATTAATCTTAAAGTAAAGATTACTATCAGCGGTACCTTTGCTAAATCCTAGCTTAAGCAAATGCTTATCCAGTCTTGCATACCAGGCTCTTGGGGCTTGCTTGAGTCCAGACAATGCTTTTCTTAGTCTGCAGACCATATCTCTCTGATCAGACAACTAAAATCCTTCCGGTTGCTCAATGTAAACTTCTTCCTCCAATTCTCCATTCAGGAATGCTAATTTGACATCCATCTGATAAACTTTAAAATCTCTGAAGGTAGCAAATGCAAGAAATAATCTGACTACTTCTATTCTTGCCACCAAAGAAAAAGTTTCTTCAAAATCAATTCCTTCCACTTGAGAATAGCCTTTGCATACCAACCTTGCTTTGTTTCTCACAACTTCACCATCTTCTTCCATTGCTTTTACCCAGTTTTCATCATTGCAGGCTTCACTTACTAATTTAGGTTCAATCTTTGAAATCAAACAAATTTCCTCTTGATCTTCAGAAATTTTTCTCCTAGTTTGAACACCTTTACTCTTATCTCCTATGATTTGATCTTCAAGATGATTTAGCCTTACATACCTGGGGGTTTTGGGAATTGCTTGAACTTCTGTTTCTTGAGCTTGTTCCTCAACATCTGTACTATTCTTTTGAGTTCCTAGAGTTTTCGGATCAATCTGACTTTGAGTCTGAGTTTGAACTAGCCTTCCTTGACTTTGACTTTCATCTTGATCATCCGAATCATATCCACAGAACCTAGAATGTCCTTCCTTTCTCTCATCAACTCTAACATTAGCACTTTCAACAATCTTTTTCAACCTCTTGTTAAAGCACCGGTAAGCCTTACTTTGAGTAGAGTATCCCAAAAATATTCCCTCATCACTTCTTGCATCAAACTTGCCTAAATCCTCATCTCTTTTGATATAGCATTTACTACCAAAAACTCTAAAATATCTCATAGTAGGAGGATGGCCAAACCATAGTTCATAAGGGGTCTTACCAGAATTGCCTTTGATCTACACTCGGTTAAGAGTGTAGACAGCAATACTCACAACTTCTCTCCAATAAACTTGAGGAACATTTGTTTCCATCATCATGGTCCTGGTAGCTTCTTGAATGGTCTGGTTCTTTCTTTCCATAACTCCATTTTGCTGGGGAGTCCTAGGAGCAGATAATTGTCTTTTTATGCCATGCTTTTCACAGAAAGCATCAAACTCACCAGAAGTAAATTCTCCACCTCTGTCAGATCTCAAACATTTTAATTTCTCACCAATCTCATTTTCAACCATCACCTTGAACACCTTAAACTTGTCAAGAGCTTTTGATTTTTCTTTTAGGAAAGTTACCCACATCATCCTAGAGTAATCATCAATCAGCAACATGAAATATCTATCTCCTTACACACTCCTAATTCTAGCAAGACCACAGAGATCAGTATGTACCAGTTCCAATCGTCCACTTGAAGCTTGTTCCTTACTTTTGAATGAAATTTTGTTTTTTTTCTCCAATTGACATTCTCTACACATGCTATTAGGTCTCACAAGTTTTGGAAGATCTCTTACTGCCTGAGTGGTACTTATTTTGACAATGTTATCAAAATTCACATGACATATCCTCCTATGCCATAACAAACTTTGATCTGTCTGAGCAATCAAACAACTTTTACCAGAACTACTTAAATGAAAAATGTTACCTCTAGTTTGAGTACCGGATGCAATTTCAATTCCGAAGCTCTCCAAGATTCTACATTTTCCATCCTTGAATTGAAGATCATAACCTTTGTCAACCAACTGTCCAACACTAAGAAGATTATGTTTCAGTCCTTCCACATACAGAACATCATTGATGCTATTCTTACCATCAAAAGAGATGGATCCTCTTCCATGGATTTTACCAGCTAAGTTCTCTCCAAATTTCACAAGCCCTCCTTCATAATTTTCAAAACTCACAAACTTACTCTTGTCACCAGTCATATGATGAGAACATCCACTATCAATGACCTATTCATATTTTTCAATAACCTAGCAGTCAAGGCACTTTCCACATTTGCACAGCTAGCAGATTTAGTAGACACCGGATCTTCTTCTTTGATAGCAATGAACACCCAATCATTTTTAGAGGAACCTCCATGATCAGATTCATCATCTGTGACTCCTTCTTCATCATCTGTGACTCCTTCTCTAGCTTATTGGACATAGTAACATTTCTTCTGATTTTTGTATCTGTTAGGGTTTGGTTTTGAAAACCTCTCCAGACATCTTGAGGCAAAATGACCAATCTTATTACAAGCAAAACATTTTAGTGGCAATTTTCCTTCATACTTACCGGATCCTCTTGGCAATCTTTTGGCAATAAGAGCTTCAAGATCTGCAGTTTCAATTTCAACATCTTTAAGATCCTTCCTTGTCTTCACAAATCTGTTTGATCTTGTAGAAGAGCCTTCACCCGGATCATATCTTTGTTTTCCATATGCACTGGCCTTAAATGCAGATTCAGACTTGGGAAGAGAATCAACAAACTCACTTAATTCAAAATCTGAAATTTTGCCAACCAGCTGATCTCTTGTAACTTTTGAGACAGTCCTGATCTCCTCTATAGCAACAACCTTATGTTTGTATGAATCAGGAAAAGATCTGAGCACTTTTGCCACAATCTCTGATTCTTCCAAAGTCCCACCAACACCTCTGATACCACACACAAGATCATTTATTTTTTGCATGTAGATTGTGATGTTTTCATCTTCACTCATCCTCAGATTTTCAAACTTTCCTCTCAGACTTTGTAGCTTGGAACATTTGAGAAATTCATCGCCTTCATAAAGATTCTCCAACTTCTTCCATATTTCATGAGCATTTTTTAGTCCAAAGACATTTGTCATTTATGAATCAGTCAGGGAACTTAGCAAGGCTTCTTTGGCTCAAAGATTATTTTCAAGATTTTTGACTTCATCTTGAGTTGAAGGTTTCTCCAAAGGCTCATACTTATCCTTGGTTATTGCCCAATAAGCATCACCCATGCATTGCAAATGGTACTCCATGTGACTTTTCCAAATAGAGTAATGTGTTCCATCAAATCTCAGGCTATCCCTTTTGTAGGTCGACATCCTAGATCTCCTCAAGCGGTTAAGCTTCTTCTAGAGGAACCTTGCTCTGATATCAATTATTGGAATTAGGCCAGACAACTGAGAGGGGGGGTGAATCAGTTGTCCTAAATTTTTAACACTTGCAACTATTTCTTTATCACACAAAACTAATTAATGTTGTAAACATTTAAAGCATGAATCATCAACACATGAGCAAAAACAAATGAACACAGAACACCAGGACTTTTACGTGGAAACCCAGTTAAGGGAAAACCACGGTGGGGGTTAACCCATAAAGATTTGTACCCTGTTAAAAGTACTTTAGAAAAATAGAAGGCAATGCCTTCAGGTGCACTGCGCAGAGTTCACTACTCAAAAGAGGCTCACTGCCTACAAGTAATTTATGTTTAACACAAAAAGAACTAACTAATAATTAGCATCTTTTCATGCTTGGTTTAGTTTCATTGAATGCTCACAAAACTTATGCTTCTATCTCCAAATTCTTCTTCACCAACTTTTCACTCTATACTACTCTCGCTCCTTTTCTTCTCTACTCTGCTTCTGATCCTTTATTCAAATTTAATTCATTTCGCTCAAGGATGATTTTCAACAACTCTTCAAAAAGTATTTATACACTCCATCAACCTTGGAATGAATAACAAGGTCGGCTAAACTTGATGCGGATCAATGCACTATCAACCAATCACAACTGAGACTTGAATCTTCCTCAATAAACACGCTATGCTCCATAGAATGCTCTTAGATCATCCACAACATGCTAGGATCATCCGGTCAGCCAAGACTGGGAAGAACATCATCACCGAAAAGGAAAATCTTCAATAATGAGCTCAAACTTCAATATGGACCTCCAACACAGTAGCTACATGATCTAGAGATCTCCTCAAGCACACTGAATTCAACAAAAACATTTGCACTCCTCCAAATCATCAGAATCACTTGCATCTTCATCTGGTAACCTTAAGAACACTATCTGCTATAACTATCACACTAGAAAGATTGCTTGCGGAGCTTCAAACCACGAACTGCTTGAATGGATGATGCACACTGACTTCCCAAACATGCCTCTAGTTCCATAGATCATCATTTTACATTACCGGAGCAATCCGGACCTCTTTCTTGTCACTCTGTCTCTCCTGAATAATGCAGGAACTGATTTTACTCAGATGGCTATAACTTCTTCACATCTTAATGCGAACCTCTCAAATATTAACTAGACTTCTTAAGACAAACCTCTACATAGCCATATGGTCTACATACATTGATCTCTATTAATTTTCTCAATATCCTCAACAATCCGGTCTTCTATACAGGTAGAAAAATAGGATACAATTGACACAAATGGTAACAAGGATATGTTGACATCAATGACAACACCGCTTAGGCACATATTTGCAACAGACATATGGTGACATCTACCATCTAAAGGAGTTAAATGGAAGAACATGTTTGTTGGCTCAATCCAGTGAGTGTTGGCTATGGCACAAGAGAATGGGACACAACAATTTTGATAATATGGTAAAGATCATTTCTACTCATGCAATGAGAGACATGCCTAAGATAATCAAGCCTACAAATACAGTATGTAGGGAATGTCAAATGGGAAAGCAGACAAAGAAAAATTTCAAAAGCAAGGCATATTCTTCTTCAAATCCATTAGAGTTGATTCACACTGATCTATGTGGCCCTACAAGAGTAAAAAGTCAACAAGGTGAGAGGCACTTTATGTTTCTCATTGATGATTATTCTAGAATGACTTGGGTTACTTTTTTAAGAGAAATATTAGATGCCCTTGATAAATTAAAAGTGTCAAAAGCTATGGTTGAGAATGAAGTAGATGCCAAGATCAAATGTTTGAGGTCTGATAGAGGAGGTGAGTTTACTTCAAATGAATTTGAAAAATTTTGTGAAAATCATGGTATTAGGAAACATCTGTCAGCTCCTAGGACCCCTCAGCAAAATGGGTTAGTGGAAAGAAAGAATATGACTATGCAAGAGTTGTCTAGGGTAATGTTGAAAGATGAATATTTGCTTGATATATAGTGGAAGGATGCAATTCACCCTGATGTCTATCTAATTAACAAAGTGCAACTGAGGGTCAACAGTAGTAAGACCCCTTATGAGATATGGTATGGAAGACCTCCCACAGTAATATACTTTAGGATCTTTGGTAGCAAATGCTATATCAGAAGAGATGAAGAAGGCTTAGGAAAGTTTGATTCAAGAAGTGATGAAGGATTCTTTCTTGGCTACTCAACCAGAAGCAAGGCTTATAGATGCTAAAACAAGAGGTTGGGAAAGATGATTGTAAGCACAAATGTCAAGGTAGATGAAGACCTATATCAGATCTCACATGAATCAGAGGACTCTGAGTCTGATATCTTTCCATGCATTGAAGATGAAGAAAAAGAAGTGAAAGAAGAAAAAGAACAAGAACCAAAGTAGATGCCTAAGACTCTAGCAAAGTATGTTCAAAAAAACCACTCATTAGATTAGATCATTGGAGATAAGGATGAAGGTCTATAGACAAGGAGAAGGATTGCTAAGACACATGAGCAAGTAAACTTGTGTTTTTATCAAAGGTGGAACCCAAAAAAATTGTTGATGCTAGCAAAGATGATGGATGAATAAAAGCCATGGAAGAAGAATTGGATCAGATTGAGAAAAATCAAACATGGGAATTGGTTCTAGACTAGCAAATAAGAATGTTATAGGGACAAAGTTAGTGTTCTAGAACAAACTAAATGAAGAAGGTGAAGTTGTAAGGAACAAAGCAAGATCAGTATGCAAAGGATACACACAAGTTGAAGGTATTGATTTTGAGGAGACTTTTGCTTCTGTAGCAAGGATGGAGTCAATCACAATGTTCCTTGCTCTTGCTACTCATAAGAACTTCAAGGTATATCAGATGGATGTTAATTTAGTATTTTTGATGGTGATATAGAGGAAGAGGTTTATATTAAGCAACTAGATGGTTTCCAGTTATCAATAGATTCAGACATGGTGTGCAGACTCAAGAAGGCTCTATATGGTCTCAAGCAAACACGTAGAGCTTGGTATGCTAGGTTGGACAAGCACTTACTTCAACATGGCTTCAAGAAAGGTACTACAAATAGCAATCTTTACATCAAGGAAGAAGGAGACATGATATTGATAGTTGCAGTACATGTTGATGACATCATCTTTAGTGGAGATGATGTTATGTGTAAGAGGTTTGTAGAGGAAATGCAAAAAGAGTTTGAGATGTCTATGATTGGTGAGATGTCTTTCTTCCTTGGACTTCAAATTACTTAGCTAGATGGTGGTATATTTTTTTTCTGAAGTTAAGTATGTCAAAGAGTTGTTGAAGAAGTTTGGTATGGAGTGTTGACTTTTTCCCAGACTGGATGCTTATTCCCAGATATCCCTACAAGGTAGCCATCAGTGATCAACAGGAGCTCTGGGCCAGGGGGTCAACAGTATAGGAGATAGACTCTATATTTTATCTCCTCTTCTTCTTCAGGCTCTGCAAGACCTAGGGGGGGTATTCCCTACTCAACATCCATGAGGATATGCATGCTAGGCTGGGATGTTGACAGAAAGCAGATAGTCCTCCTGTAAGTAGACCAAAACTGAAAGATAAGGGCAAAGGGGCTAGCTTTGGGCCTATTTGCAGTTGTAGACAGAGGACTGAGGTTCCTAAAACTAACTCTAATGTCCTAATGTTGGTTTTAGATTTTGATTTGAAGTTCAAGTGTGGATGCAAAGCTGGATATGGTTATAACACAAAACAAAGCATGATTGGTGCCTATCCAGGGCCTGGAGTCAATAGACATACACCTGTGAATGATCAGCGTAAACAACTAAAACTGGATTTCAAGGGGATATATGTGATACCTGCCTTACAGGCATCTCCCAATACAGAGTGTTAGGTTATCTCTACTTATGGTATCCCTACTACAGTATACCCTTCCCAATGTTCAACCTGAAAACAGTTTAATCTACCCCTTGAGTAGAAGTTAGAAGATCAGACAGTCAACATAGGAATTCTATGCTCTAGAATCTAAACATTACCAAACATCCAGATTCAGAAGAAGGATACATGCAATACTGGAGACAGAATTAACACAACACATGCCAAACAGCATTTTTCATATAAGCTTAATCATGAAATCAGTGGGTTCATGCCAAAAACAAACAACAGGAGATACATAAACTCACAGGTAAGCTGTACAGAGCAACCAGATCAGCTTGTCATGCATTACAGAGCCAAAATCATCAACTTTCAACAACCACAAATGAACAACACAACCTGCTTATAACAGCCAGGTAGGTGCTCAGCAATTAATTACATTGTTGACCAAAATTTCGCCAAATACACAGTATCATGAAAATGGCGCTCAAACACAACCGGATTGGCGCCCAAACTTGAATGCAGCAGGTAGGGGGAGGAGACAGGAAGATTTCTCGAGCCCTGCGCCATCATCTGCTGATTGACACCTCCAGTCGGGTACAAGATCGACCCACGCCATCGCCCACACCTCTGCAACAATCGCCATTAATGGCGCACCAACCCGCGGCCTAGGGAAAATCATCATACAGACCATCGCAAGCTTTTCCCGCCGAGACTCATCATCATGATATTTGAAAATGCAGGATAACAATATCCCACATGCACCCCGCGATGACCTCAATAACACCTTATATACTAGGTCATGAGCATATATCATGTCGGTGCTTTTGCTCCTGACGACACTAGTATAGACTTCATCATCATCATCTTCCAGCAGCATGATATCCTGTTGTTCGAAATATCACCCTGACGTCATCATGATATTTGAAATATAACCTTCATGATAATCGGCACAACCTGATCCTTCGGAGGAACATCCTCCTGCTGAGCTTATAACAAAAGTCTGGCCGATGAACATCCTGATGACGTCATCATCATATCCTGCTGACGTCATCATCATATCTGCCTACTGCGCACCTCCTCACATCCGGACGACGTCATCATCATGTTTGCAAATATCAGGAGGTCTCTTCAAGATGATCAGTTGCTAGAAATATGACCCCCGCGGACCTTGATGACGTCATCATCATATTAACATCATCATGATATTCGGAAGACAACCGGATATTTGGAAATATCCTCCTGATGTTCAAATATCAGGTTGCACTGTAGCTCCTCTATAAGATCGGGGCGATAACTGAATATGATGATGCTGCTTGAAAAGATCACCCCCAGTAGATAATGCGCGAAGCTAGCAGGCGGATATCTCCTTAATATTAGCATCATCATGATGCTCGAACAAACAAACATATATCCGGGTGATATGAAAATATCACCCCCTCCTTCGCGAATATCATGATGCAGATAGGCAGAAAGAAAAATATCACCCTGATATACAGATGACGTCAGCATCATCAGGATGAGAAACAAAGAATAGGAAGTGATACAACATCATCAGGATGTTATTGACTAAGATCATCCTGACGTTCCAAAATATGATGACCCTAGTGAATATCGGGTCGCAATTACAACTCTTCAACAACATCATCAGGATGATGTTAACCAAGATCACCCGATGATAAAAATATCACCCCGGCGAAATATCATGAAGGCAGAAAATATGATGACCTCCACAAGCAGCAGGATGATAACTGGAAATATGATGATGATGAACACGACCCTTAGGAAAAAATAAGTTAGGTCGAGCAACTTAGAGAATAACCCCTTCAGGATATCGGGGCAACATCATCATCATGTTTGGGCAAGGTGATAATTGGAAGATCACCGGATACTTGAGAAATCACCCCCGCAAGCAAATCAGGGCGCACTGTGGCTCATCAGCATCATCATGATAAAAACCAAACATCACCCGACAGTTGAAATATGATGATGACGTTGAAAAACAAGTCGACGAGGAACATGATGATGCAGATCATCATCGAAGACAAGATGATGATGATGACCTCCTCCTCAGGAAAATATGATGCTGCAGTTGAAAAATGCTGAGGGGGTCCAACACTTAGAAAAAATGGGCAAGAAGACAAAGGCTTCAAATGAAGAAACCTCCTAATCATGACAAATCAACCCCTGGTCAAAATGAGTGTCAACATGGAGGATTCAAAACCAGTGAGTACTCCCATGGTCACTGGATGTCACTTGAGCAAAGATGATGAGTCTCTGGAGGTGGATCAAACTATTTATAGATATATAATTGGAGGACTGTTGTACTTGACTGCTCTAGACCTGATATTATGCATGCAGTATGTGTGGTTGCCAGATATCAAGCCAATCCCAATCAAACACATGAGAAGGTAGTGAAAAGGATATTTGAATACTTGAAAGCAACTTTGGATTATGGCCTTTGGTATCCAAGAGGTAATGACTTTGATTTGAGTGCTTACACTGATGTTGATTGGGTTGGTTGTGTTGATGATAGAAGAAGTACAAGTGGTGGTGCTTTCTTTTTAGGAAGTAGATTGGTTTCATGGCAGAGAAAGAAGCAAGATTTAGTGTCCTTATCTACTGCAGAGGCAGAGTACATTACAACATCCTGTTGTACACAAGTGTTTTGGATGAAGTAAACCCTGAAGGATATTAAGATATTGTATGATGAGCCTATTCCTATCTTGTGTGACAATACAAGTGCTATCAATATTTCCAAGAATCCTGTGATGCATTCTAGAACCAAACATATAGCAATCAGGTATCACTTTCTGAGAGAGAAGGTTGCAGATAAGGAAGTGAAGTTGGAATATGTTCTAACAAAGGATCAGATGGAAGATATTTTCACAAAGGCTCTTGCAAAGGATACTTTTTAGGATCTCTGGCAGAGGTTAGGGGTAATTTCCCCTCCTTCTTACTAGATGCATAGTGGTGTATCTATCCAAGGGGAGTTCATGTTATATCTTGTTCTTGGACAGATGGTGGCTACCTCTCAAGGGGAGTAGGTAGTGGTTATTAATGATAGGGGGAGTTTATTTTCTATAAGAATAAGTTATGCCCTAAGAAAGAATGTGCAGGGATGTGGTCACTGATGAGCAGGTAGTGAATGCCCTCTGTCCTTGATGTCAAAGGGGGAGAAATGTGCAGGTATGTGTTGCCATTAATGCCAAAGGGGGAGATTGTTACACATATGGTTCCTAAGGTTGTCATTGATGTCAACACTAGCATGAAGGTGTGATGGTGTTCATGGCTGGATGTCATGTCCCATCCAACAAGAGAAGAGAGAAGATATAGTTCATGGTTGGATGTCATGTCCCATCTAACAAGAGAAAAGAGAAGATATAGTTCATGGTTGGATGTCATGCCTTGATCAGTGCAGAGTTAAGTATGAAGACATAATAATATGGGAATTAGAAGAACTAAGATGATCAGATGTGTTTTTGATGTTACTAATGGCCTAAATCATGTGTGTTCCAAGTTTCATGATGATTAGATTATAGAAAGAGTGTTTTGATGTTGACAGACTGAAGAAGTGTTATTTTTGTGAAGATGTTCTAAGTAGGACAATGGAATGCTCTGCATTCCTCTCCATTTGCATATATGGCTATGCGGTTCTGGAACTATGTTCAAGGTGTAGTGAAGGTGATAATTCCAAAGTTTCAAATCATTTGTCCCTTCGCTATGAATGTTATGCATGATAGAGTACTGACATGTGTTTTGGCAGAGTAAGCTAGTGTTGAAGGCCTGTTGGAATGCTCCGTATTCCTTCAAAAATGAATGGTTTCCCTTGTGGTTTTTATGATATGTTTATGGATGTGCATTGCATATTTCCTTGCAGTTTCAAGTCTCTTGGTGGCCCATAAACTTAGTTTTTCAAATGACAACATGTTGCAGTGTGTTCTGGATGACTTATTATTCCCAGAGTTCATGGTTGAAGATATGCGGCACAAATCTTTGATGTATGAAGGAAAAGGGGTGTTTGGATATGCTATATGAGTCATGTAGACTCATCTAGAAGAGTTTCCTAAAGATCTTTCTTATTTCCAGTACCACACAAGGTTTTCAAGTTGTTATGGTTGTTATGCTTCAAGTTTTCATATGTTTAGCTTAAGGTTGTCCTATTTCCAAATGAGCGGAGTATGCGGATGTAATTCCTTGGTGTTTAAAGTTATGAAGGATATTTTGACTTGGTTAAGCAAGTATTGGTGTCCATGAAGCATGGGTCTTCTTTTGGTGTAACGTGTGGTTTTGTTTAGGACCTATCTTATACACGTTTCATGTTGTGTGTTGTCTGGCTGACTTGTAAATGTATTTCTCATGTTATCTCTGGCTGACAAGCAATGTAATCAATTTAATATCTTGTATAAATTGTAAATTAAATTGAGTGAGGCGGGGTGTGATTGCAAAGTGATTGATAAGGCTCGTATGCAAGATAAAGAGCAGAATGAATGCATTTTGATGTGCGACTGAAGGAGAAAGAGTAGAAGTTATAGATGCTATCCTGATTCATATTGAAGACATATTTGTGACAGTGATCAATTTTAGAGTGTGCGTAAATGATTTGATCATCAGAAGAAAGTGTGAAGAGGCAGAATTACAATCATCAAAGGTGTGAATTTCAATGTCAGTTTTCAGATAGTAGAAGGATTGTCATATTGTAATCTCTTGTAAGTGTGTTCTCAATTTAGGAAGTAGTAGCTTATTTGGGAGTGACCCTAAAACAAAGTCTTTAGGGAGTAGTATCATCCTTGGGAGTGACCCTAAATCAAAGTTTTTCGGGAATAGTAGCTTCCTTGGGTTGTAGCCCTAAAAAAAGTTGTTATTTGAGCTTCATATATTGTGAGTTAATCCTCATCGTTGTTTTTCCCTTCTTGGGTTTTCCACATACATCTGGTGTTATGTGTTGATGTGCATTGTGTTAATCTTTCATGCTTGTGTTAATATTGTGATGCTTAAGTTTTAATATACTCTGGATAAGTTGAAGTTGTTAAAATTGAAGATTGTTTAGATATTGATTCACCCCCACTCTCAGTATCTTGGTTTGTTCAACAGTACTTAGTCTACAGTTTAGTACACATTAGAACTTTCCCAAGATTACAAAAAGGTGGGGGAGTATGGGCCCAAAAAATCATTTACAACCATTTACCTGAGGTGCATCATAATAACACTCTTACTCATTAGAGGAGAGTAAATGTTGCATTCATAAATAACTTGATCATGAGCATGGATAAGTGATATGAATAATGACTATCACAGGAATCCAAGATAATCCTTTATGAGTATGGAGTTGGTTCATTGTGTTTCCACCATCTAGATACATCAGAGTTGTAGGTTATAGTTAAAGGTCATTATTGTTGCCTAGGTATCTGAGTAGTGAGACTATTTTGTTGGAGTGAAATGGCTAATTAACCACTATGTATTCTATATTTAGACCTTATCATAAAGGAGGCATGTAATTACCTATCACAATTGGCCATTACTCTTACAAATCAAAAGAAGATGCAAGAAATGTTGATAAAAAATCTTTTATTCACAATTTCAAACCCTTTGAAGCCAATTCATTATTTGACCCAAGAGGCTTTATGAAAGAAAACAAAGGGAAAAAGCATGCACACATACCTCACTTTTGTGTTTTTTTGGAAAATTATGCTAATGAATCAATGGTTAGAGAAAGGGACCATTGCCACTTAACTCTAAATAAGATAAAGCATATCAACTGTTCAAGTACACTTAGGAACTTGTAGAAGATGAACTGTGAAGTCACAAATGTATGAAAAATCTAGCTACAAGAACATTCCTACTTATAAATTGTGCTACCTCATCCATCATTTAGACTATAGAAGAAAGATGAAAAAACCTTAAGATTACTCACTTATAAGATAAAACAAACGGGACACCCAATATCTCACCTTAGTCTAGCAAGGGCCTAGTCATTTTTAATCAAAGGCACAACCACAACATAGAAAAAACCATAACTAATAAAGTAAATTAAATTCCATTAGACTAAGTTGATATAAAATGAAAGAAAACCCTAGGATCTTTGATTTAGGAAAGTTTTTGAAAACATTGGTCACATTTACTATTCATTGTGATAAAATCATCCCTCCTAGATAAAATTGCCCCTTTAACAACTTCAAAATCTCCTTAGCATTTCTATAATAATTCTAGCACTTATGTAATCACCCCTAGTTATGCAAAATCAGCGCCTTTGATGAAACAAATGATTTTGATTATGGAACAAGCAAAAAATGAATAGTTGGGTTCTATTTAACTCCAACTTTGATTTTGAGAATGGTTAAAGGGTCCTCTAAAGGTATAACACCATGTTTAACTCCTAGATCTAGTTTTTAACCTTAAAGGAATCTATAAAGGTCAAAATCTGGATTCTATTGTCTAAACCAAAATGGTTGAACCATAAAACAAACCATAATTTGTACACATTTAGTGTTGTTTATAAATGGTTTCCACCAAAGGATTACAACATGACTAGGCATTATATTCAATGTTTAAAATACTCAAAAGACCTTATTTTGATTTTGGTGAAATTTTACTATTCACAAGCATAGAAGCCTTTTTTATGATGCTACAACAGAAACATACAATCAAGCATAACTCTAAAACCATAAGAGCTAGGTAAACATACATAATAACTTTGAATTCATATTAACCAAGACATTATGTTCAATGCATATAATATAAAGTATGTCACCTTCCAATCTTAAGTGAAATTAGGCTTAAGTAGCACATACCCACATCTTCTCATTACAAGAAATTTCCATTACAGAACATAGTACTAAATCAATAAAAATAACCATGTTACGTGCTTACAATATGAGGCCCACATCATTAAACATGGATGAAATGTGAATGATACAAGAATCTAGTTCAATAATATAATTACAACTTAGATCATATTGTGCACATGATCTCACTATACAACTTTTCAATCATAAAAGTAATGGAAAGCTACCACCAATACTAGAGTTATAAAATCATTTACATGTCATCCAATATGCAGTGCAAAAGATCTAACTAGCCACAAATAGTGATTGTTCTACCACCCAGCCATGTGGGATCTTGAGGCAACCCCCTCTAGACATGGAGGTAATCAAATGAATAGTCAAACGCACACACACACATACACAAAACAAGGTGGGTTTAACATAAACTCATATCATACACATCTCATACACAACACCATTCAAATATATATATATATAGGTTTCACAACACCAACCAAAAGGGTGAAAGTTCAAAGTTTTGTCACCTTTTTATAGAGGAAATGGCCAACATTGATCTAACTTTTTGACTTGAATCACTTGAAAGTGACAATTGTTTTTAATTTTGAGATGATGTAAATTAAGTAAATGTAGATTTTTTAGTGTAGTTTATGATTGTATTTTTTTTAAAAAAATTAGATGTAATTTTTTGTAAAATTGACACTATAATTTAATTACTAAGAAAATGTTAAAAAATGAGGTTAACAAGGTCTCCACTTTTTCTATAGTAAATTTTATTTGTTCCTTAACTTTTTTCATATTGATAACTTGAAACTTTAATGCATGATTTTTTTAATTTTTTTTGATAAATACATATTTTTAATAAATCTTTAAAGTCTTTTGTTCTAAAAAAATTGTTTCAAGGGGCCTCCACATTGTCTTAACTACTTATCTAAGATAGAAAATGATTATATTATCTCAACATGGAATCTCTCCTCTAGTTCATTATATTTTTTTACTTTTTAAAAATAAATTTTAGTATTTTTCTTGAGTAGATAGTCAACCTTATATTTGGGCATTGATGACTTAATTTTAGTGAAAATTTAAAGAAAGAAAATATTAAATTTAATAAATATATTAAAAATATATTTTTGAAAACTACACTTTGTTAGGAATTTGTAGGTCAAATAAAACCAATTCCACATAACCCAATAGGAGAATAAGATGCAGCAAATAACCATAATGCAAAGATCAATGAACAAACACAAGAAAGAACACAAGATATACCCTAGGAAAACCCTCAAGAGGGACAAACCCAGCCTCTAAAAGCATTCGCACTCATATGTATTATTCAGCAAAAGATATTACAATACATGCCATGAGTCTCCATGAATACATATGAAACATCAAGCACCTCCAATGCATCCTCCATGTGTCCAAGCATGAATCCACATATCACCTGCCATGCTTCACAATATGCACTTATAGGAGAGAACTCAATACAATGACAGCCTCTCACAAACCTCCAATCCACCTACAATGAAATAGCCAACTCACCCAAACAAATAACCATGTGCTTGCTTTTATAGACCAAGCTCACACAAATACAACTTGTGGTATTGAACAAAACCATGTGTTCCAAAACCATGGATACACAAAACCATTGACCCACTTATTTAATGTTGCTACTAGGTTTTCCCAAAAATTAAATAATACAAATAATAACCCAATGTTACATACAACATTTACAAGTGGCCTCCAAATAAATATCTAATGTGGTTAAACACATCAATTAAAATGCACCACAAATAAATATTTATTTTACATGAATAAAATAATGCAATATTATGCAAGGTGTACAACACCTATTTCCCAACATTCTCCCACTTGTTGTATACATTACATAAGGGTCAATCAATGAAATACATCATCATAGGCAAACATGAAATCACATGAATCTCCAACATGCTCTCGTGCTCCATCAATATACCTGCAATAAAATCAAAGTGACCACCATCTCAAGCAAGAACTCCTCTCATCCTCTAATGTGCCACCTATGGAAGAAAAGGAACATGCCAAGGTGAAGATGCACCAATCCAAAGAACACAAGCATCAAATCCAAGTGATAACAAAAGGCTCCAAGCTACTATCAAAGGTAAAAACCCACATGACCGGAAATAGCACCCACAACATATGCTAATACATCTAACCATCCATACCTCATAGGTATCAACAACATCAATAAACTCATGCCAATAACATATCCAACCCATATACCGCAATTACAAGCTCCGTGTATAAAACTTGTCAATGAAGAACACATACATCCAGGAACTCTGACTGCATGGGTAATGTCAAATCTGAAAATAGATCAAAGGCATATCAAATATATCAATCAACACTCAAATCAGGGTGTGGCTAATCAACAAGCCAATGTAGTATCAAGAACAATCACAATGATCCACACATGCATGATAAATCACTGCATACTCTCTCACAACTTGTCATCATAACTCTCCCAAGTCCAACCATATCAACATAATCCTCTAGGAAGTAGCCATAAGACAAAAAGAGAAAAATTTAAATCATAATGTCCTTCTACAAACACCTCAAAGTGCTAAGTTGTGTCAAGTACGATCTCCTCTACAACCCCAAATGAAAAGTCTCAACAACACCCAACCATTCAATCTCATAAGATCAAATGAACATATGTATCATGTAACCAACATGGATGTAAACCTCTCTAATAAAAGTAGATCAAACTCATAACCATTCCATAACCAGGAATATGCCCAATCACATCTCCTAAACTCCTCATAATGAACATCATAAACCAAACCATATGAATAAGGAGATAACCATGCTAACATCCCTCAAATGAACCATCTAGAACCAATCATTGTAGCTCAAGATCCATATCTATGAGAAGATAAAGCATAAAGCAAAATGCATCTAAAAGGATGGGCAATACCTCATGGATGATAAACTACCGAGTAGACCAAGAGTGGGGAATGAGAATGCTCCTTCAGGATACACCAAGCCACAATGACTCTCCAAGAACAATCTCTTCTAAGTCCATATCTAGGTGTAGGCTCCTCGGTCTATCTGCTGAAACCTCCAAAGAGTAACTATCTCAACAAGTGTCTCTAATCTCAAGAGAACTCTAGCCTCACCTAAATCTCCAAGTATCCATGAGCACCTCCATGATTAATCCATACTAAACTCCAAATGCAACACCACACTATCATGAAGCTCTCAAGCAAATGACCAATGTACTCAATACCAAGAGAACCAACAAGATCATTGTCAATGCTCCAACTACACATCTGCATAATCAAGAAACCCATCATGACATCATATCTAACCATCTCCTCTAAGGAGATCACATGCACTAATGCACACATCCTATCTCAAGAGAACCTGTATCATGTCAAAACTCTAACGTGCAATCAAGAGTCCATCAAGACACAATATCAACATCTCTAAACAAAGGATAAACATGTCAAACTGACAAATCATAAACCAACACCTCAACCAAAGACTCAAAAAAGTCCTCCATGGTAAACCAAGATGTCAACATCTCCAATCACATGAAGATAACCATCTACTGACAATGAAACTTAAGATGTCAAAGCACTCTCATTGAAACAAGAATCATAATCCAAGAGCCTCTCCAAGACACCCACAACCACTGCAGAAGATCATCCATCACAAATGATGAATTCACATCACTGCTAAAGCTCCCACTGAATCTTGATACCAAGCTATCCATGACAACAAAGAAACCATCTCCTAAATGAAGATTATCCATGGCCCCAAACCAATCAAGGAATTCTGTTGTAACATCAACAGCTCCCAAAAGGTCGAGTAAACCATAATCTCCAAACCAAGAAGATAAAACCATCACTATCAAAAGATAACATAAAAAACATGTATCCAAGCTATCCATGACATCGTGATAAACATGCTACAAGTCCCAACAACCGACTATCTAGGCACTCTAATCATCCATCCTGTCATCCCAATGCAACATACCAATGTACAAATGACCACAGACAAGGCCAACTAACAAAGTCTACATAAACACTGACTCAATCTGTTGGATAATGATAGTCCACATCTGATTCATCCCATTATAGCCAAATAGGTGATTAGCCCACAAAACTACATAACTCGCAGATCCAAAACAAATGTAACATACAAAATCATCATCGTACTAGTAATATGCAAACTGAGATATCAAAGAAGACAACCTGTAGACTCCGAGACTCAAACACGAAATCAACGCTAGATTCAATTTGCCAACAAGTCCACAACACAAGTACCATAGTCAAAGAACTAATCAAGCATCCAAGAGATAAGAACAATCCCCTAAAACAACACCACTACACCACCTGTAATCATGAATCAAACATCATAGCCCATACCTATCAATCACATACATGATCATGTCATGACAATGCAAAAGTGTACCTGCATATCCATGACACCATAATCATCATCATCATTGTACCTATACTCAACTCCCACTGAAACAAGACTCCAAGTCTCACACACGTATCAACCATGTCCTCAAACTAGAAGACAACATGTGTACATGTCTCCATCAAAGTTCAAACTCTGAAAACACTTGTAAACCTATATCTAGAAGTACCAAATCTGGAAACCTATTATACCATGTTGATGGTCTCATAAAAACATGCACTCCCACAAATCTTTCCCAAAAAATCCATCTGAATGCACTCATAAACACACTCTAAATCTCAGACTCCTACAAGTGATCAAACAAGTACCAATCTCTCTCTCTACACACCAAACTAAAAATCTACATGATCCAAACTATAGTACACTGCAATAGCTCTCTAATGTCTGTCTGAAATCAAAAATCTGATTTTGTATGCAATAGTTATGAGCATAAAATTGTCCTGGAGCAATGCCTAGCTTTAGGCACCAAATTCTGACACAAATAGAAAAATCTAATGACCAAACCTATACCACTGCGTAGTGCATGAAGAGACCTTTTTGAAACCTATAAGAAGTCAAAAATTTTATATCGCGAGCAAAATTTATGCCTCCTGGAAGAAAATGCCCTCCGAGGGCTAAAGGAGGACCCCTGGCGGGACCCTATCTGTACAACTGACATCATCGCTGACTGGGCATAGGTGACTAGACACTGACTAGGTTGGCATCACATGTCTTAGACTGGCGGATTTAAAATGAGTTTCAAATCTATTTTATCTTTGTCATCAGACCCCATGCACATATTTAAGAAGGTTTTAAATTTTAATAAGGTCCAAATTTCTGTCATTGTCATTTTAATTCACCGCTTGCTAAATGTTTTAAATTGCCACTACCATTTTTAAATGCCCTGTCAGGGAGTCTCATGCATGTCGGTGCCACCCCTGCCGAATAGGCGGCCAAGGGCTTGCCAGCTGGCTGAAGGGGCCTGTCCATGCTGGAGGCTGACAAGGGGGCCAGTGGGGGGTGACCAGCCCTAACACTGGCAATACCCCACTGTACCTTGCTACGCAAGCGCAGTATGGGATCCGCAAACCTCCTGTGACCTAAAATTTTTGTTATTTTTTTATCTCAATTTTTCTGATTCAGACTATAGTTTTGATTTTTAATTTTTTGCTCAACTATAGAAGAAATTGCACAAGAAATTTTCAATTGACTTTTTCAAACTAGTGTACCTTGCAGTCCGTACGGTTGAACCAGGGGGAGTTAAAAAAATTGCATTTTTCTCCTGTAACCAAACATGGACAATGATTATATGTTTTTTCGCCTGTTCAGCCTCTTGAATCCAATGGCGAGGTCTATTTTGTCCCAGATGGTCATCTACAAAAAATCCATCCACAAAACCCTCATTACAACAATCCAAGATACCCTCTTTAGCCATGATTTTTTAATCATCAAATCTGCAACATACACAGCAAATCTCCAATACCCAGAATCCCCAATCTGCAATACAACTTGGAAAAAACCTTGTAATGTCTCAAATCCTTCCATGCATTGCCATGGCTTCCATTTTGCATCCACTCTACACACACAAGAGTTATCAACAAACTAGGGAGCTCACCCCTCTCTCAACCATAAACATGGCTCTGATACCACATGTTAGGAATTTGTAGGTCCAATAAAACCAATTCCACATAACCCAATAAGAGAATAAGATGTAGCAAATAACCATAATGCAAAGATCAATGAATAAACACAAGAAAGAACATAAGATATACCCTAGAAAAACCCTCAAGAGGGAAAAACCCAGCCTCCAAAAGCATCCACACTCATATGTATTATTCAGCAAAAGATATTACAATACATGCCATGAGCCTTCATGAATACCTCTGAAACATCAAGCACCTTCAATGCATCCTCCATGTGTCCAAGTATGAATCCACACATCACCTGACATGCTTCACAATATGCACTTATAGGAGAGAGCTCAATACAATGACAACCTCTCACAAACGTCCAATCCACCTACAATAAAATAGCCAATCCACCCAAACAACTAACCATGTGCTTGTTTTTATAGACCAAGCTCACACAAATACAACTTGTGATATTGGACAAAACCATGTGTTCCAAAACCATGGATACACAAAACCATGTGTTCCAAAACCATGGATACACAAAACCATTGACCCACTTATTTAATGTTGGTACTATGTTTTCCCAACAGTTAAATAATACAAATAATAACCCAATGTTACATAGAACATTTACAAGTGGCCTCCAAATAATATCTAATGTGGTTAAACACATCAATTAAGATACACCACAAATAAATGTTTATTTTACATGAATAAAATAATGCAAGATTATGCAAGGTGTACAACACTTATTTCCCAACACACTTTTACATCTACAAAAATGTATTTTTAGATTTAAAAAAAATGTTGTTTACATGAGTAGAAGTTGTAGGAACATTAAGTTTTTCAATTTTTTTTTTTTTTGTAAATTGGCACCAAAGTGGTCCTATACATATATCTAGTGGACACTTCTAGCTAGAAAATGTGTAGCCCAGATCTATTTTAGTCGAAATGAATCTAGCCAGAGCATATTTTTATCCCAAACTTACTTTTAGTTAGCAATGCTTAAATTATAATGTGTTGAAAATTTGGTCTAAAAGATGACATAACTTTGAATTTTTATCTAAAAGCATACATGTGGGTTTTATAAACACCAAGTAAATGTGTACACATGGGCACCACAAGCACCATCTAGAAACAAACAAGTCAATGAACTAAGTGAATAGTATCTAAAACATAAGACTATAGACTATCATCACTATGGTATAGAGATTGAGAAGAGTTGAGAAGTATGCTCTTGTTCATAATACCTGACCTATCAATGACATTTCCATTAATCACTAAAGGATTAGAAATAATATCCCTCACAATCATTCCACAAACCCATAAGAAATTTGGTAGTAAATTGTGAATAACCTTGATTACATTTTATTTCATATTTGAAACCCCATTCAATTTTACTTGTGAAGTTTTAATCTGACATGTGCCACAAACCTTCACTTTATTTCAACTTGGTTGGTAGGAGAATCCACTTTGTTCCTATTCTAATCTTCATTCCTAAAACACAAAGGATGCCAAAATACTAGCCCTTAGGAGTGGAAAAAAAGGTTTACACAATGCCACATGTTGCTAAATCATAAACCATTTTATTTCCATGGGAATACATATCATTCCATAAAATAAATTGATTAAACCTAATCTTAATTTCAAAAATATTAATTTCTAGAAAATACGTCAAGAACCATACAATTTCAAGGTCCAAAATCAATGGAACTTAGAGCTTTTTTACCCAAGATGAAAGTTCACTCAAATGAAAAAAAAGGTTCATTTTTCTCTAAATAGAAAGGGGAGTCCACTTTCACTATCACATAAATTCTATGATAATTTCAAAAACATATGGTCACATTTTTTTAACACTTTTAATTTCTACAAATTAAAAAAAAATCCTTCAACCAAAACCCTTTCCTTAATCTCAACAAAGCAACAACATGATTTTATTCATTCAAATACAACATGGAAGTGATAACAAATCATTTCCTTTTCAATTAAATTCACAATTTGATAAAAGGAAAATACCACAATTTAAAGGATGAAATCAACAAATGAAAGAATTCCTTCCAAAGATGCATCCACACAACAAGCTTTTAACAATTTCTCTTAAAGATTTGATTCCTTTCCTCTAATTTAAAAAGCGTAAGGGTTTGAAACAATTTCTTCTCTTTGTCAAAAGCAATAGGATACAATTAAAATGAAGTAATGTAAAAATGAAGCAATAGGATACAATTGAAATGAAGTAATGTAAAAATGAGTACATTTTTTTCCTTATTGAATAAAACCCCTAAACCCACAAAAGGGATTTTATCCATTTTTCCACATTATGCACCTTTTAAAAAAAGACTACATACAACCTTTTCAATTACTCTCAACAATACAAATAAATCAATTTTCAACAATACCTATTTTATTAAGGCATTTGACTACTAAAAATCTCTTCTTAATTCAAATAATATTTTCATAATTTTGAAAGAAATGTTAGGCATAACCAAAATTTATTCAAATGTAAATACAAGAAAAAGTTAATCAATATCATGCAAAGCACTCAAACACTTTGTATGTTTAAACACGAGACAAGAATCAAATACATTAGCTCACAAGTTTAAATAAGATACATCTCCTAACTCATAAATCAAGTGAGATAGAATAAAATACACACATTTACCCATGTCGATCATCTCCAAATTAATCACCATTGGTAGAACCTATGCCAACACACTCAGTTAAAACATTAGGCATATTTGCATAATACAAGGATATTTAAAGCATAATAGATAACAACTAATGAGAGTGGAGTCAAGTGAGGTATATATACATCCTACAATTACATCATATAAGATCAAATATGAAACTAAATAAGTCAAACAGTCTTAGCATACAACTCAATAATAATCACATATAACTAAAGATAATCTACTACTAACATGATCTAGATATCAATAGATGCATGGTCAAATAATTCACAATAAACCACTAATGCCAAACTAGGTAATATAATTACTAATAATCTATTACCAGTGAAACTAAAACACTACTATAGGTTCAAACATAATATCATAACATATGTATCCAAAATACAGGTCAAATATCCATATAGTAATATAAAACATAATCAATATAGTTAATATCAAAATCAAATAGCAATATAAGCCAAATATGCCTATGGGCCTTACATCCCCTTCCCAAAATCTAAGCTTATTCCTTGAAGCCTACAAAACTATGTGGATATAGAATCTTCAACTACATAGCATACTCCCATGTAGTTGTATCATCACGCCCATCCCACTAGACCCTTACCTGATCTAGGCCTTGACCTCGAAGTCCTAACCTCAGATGCTACAATATATAAATAGTATCTAGAGAAAGTTACCCACCCTCCTCAACCTACAAAGCACCATAATCAAGAACATGTGTCACATCGATAAAATACTATTAGAGAACTAAAATGTGGAACACATCATAAATGCATGAGAGACTAGGTGGAAAGGCAAGCTAATGTATGATAGGACCAATCCTCTCAAAGATCTTAAATCGTCAAACAAAATTTGGTGCAAGCTTAGAACCTTTTTATATCGAATTAGGATCTTATGTGGTCACACTTTTAGAAACACTTGATCACCAATAGAGAAGTGTCGATCCAGTCTCTTGTCCTTGGCATACTTCTTTTGTCAATCTTTGGTAGCTAACAAATTACTCTCCAATCCAAACAACTTGTTGTTCCATCTCCTCAAGCATCAGATTAGGGCTAATGACAACTTGATCCTTGAGCCTATTCCAACTTAAAAGAGTACAAAAAGAATGACCATAAAGAGATTGATATGGTTCCATGCTAAGAGAAATGTGGTGTCAATTGTTAAAAGCAAACTCAACAAGCTACAAGTAGTCCTTTAAATTAAACTATTGGTCTATAAACTACATGTGGAGCATATCCTCAAGTATCTAATTCACCATCACCATCTACCCATCTATCTCTAGGTGATAGGATAAACAAAATTTGAGTTGATCATCCAACGCATGCTATAATGATGTCTAAAACATAGACATGAACATAGGATCATAGTCTAAAATGATCCTACGAGGCACTCCATGCAAATGAATGATATCCTCTATAAAGACACATATCAATGACGCAACATTGTAGGAACTCCTCATGGTTAAGAAATGAGAAACTTTAGTTATCTTGTCCATTGTCCCCATTATAGCATAATGATAATAGGTAGAGATATGCAAACCAATGACTAAATTCATAAAAATCATGTCTCACCTCCCCTGACGAATGTCATGTAGGTAGAAAAGACCTATGAGATGCTAGTGCTTAGCTTTCACTCTTTGACATTCAAGGCATCTAGAATAAAGTCAATATCACATCTCATCTATACCCAATAATAGAAATATCAAAGATTGGAAGGCATCTCCTTCACACCAGGATGTGTTGCATAAGGTGCACACTATGCCTCAAACAACACAACAATGTGAAGACCACCAAAAACTAAAACATATGTACAACCCAAATGTCACAATAGTCCATTAGACTCTAGAAAACAGATAGAAAACATGTCCACAAGGGAGCTTTGAGACTCTATCTCTATCAAACCTCTTGATACCATGGATTCTCTAAATGTTTCTCTAAAACACTAAAGACAATGATGATTAGTATGCAACTCAAACTGATGGCCCAAAATAAAATGTCTCCAATTCATATACACATGAATGACCATTGCCAACTCCAGATTATCGGTAGGATAGTTAAGGTCATGGTCTTTGAGATTTTGTGATTTGTAAGCAATCACACAGTCCTCTACATAAGGATAGACCCCATACCATCCAATAAAGTATTAATGCATACCACAAAATTTGTTGTAAGATCAATTATTGTAAGGATTGGTGCACTATTCAACCAATCCTTGATAATTTTAAAGGCTTTCTCACACTACTCAAACCACGTAAACTTATTCCCTTTCACTAAATATAAGTAATGTGGTGCACCACTCTTTGAAATTCTATGATGAATCGATAGTAGCAACCCACTAATTCCATGAAAGTATGATCCCTAGAAACATTAGTAGACACAAGACAATCCACCATAGTTTGAATCTTCAAGGGATCTAGTGAGATAGCCTCTCTAGATATAACATGACCCAAGTACTTCACCTCAAACTAAAAGAACTCACACTTCTCCAAGTTGCCAAAAAGTTGATTCTTTTACAAGAACTATAGAACTTAGCAAAAGTGGAACTTGTGCTCACCCATCATCCTCAAATAAATCAAGATACCATCCAAGAACACAAGGAAAAATTAGTGTAGGTAGGTGTAGAATTAATTATTCATTAGGCTCATGAACATTGATGGAGCATTTGTCAATCCATATAGAACCAAAGTGAACTCATAGTGTCCATATTGAATCTGAAATGCTATTTAATGAATATCCACCTTTTGAATGTAGAGCTAATGATATTTCAAACTTAGATCAATCTTCAAGAATAATTTGATTCCCTTCGTTTTATCAAACAAATCATCAATTATCAATAAAGGATAGTGGTTTTTCACTTTCACATTATTTAATTTCTAATAATTGATACACAACCAAACGGATCACTCCTTCTTCTTTCTAAAGATGATAGGTGCACCCCAAGGAGTTACAATTGAAAGAATACACCCCTTCTCTAATATTTTTTTAAGTTGCAACCTAAGCTCACTGAGCACCTATGTAGTTATTTTGTATGGCACATGAGAGCTAGGCTCTACTCCAAGAATGAGGTCAATGTGAAAATCCACATATCACTTTGGTGACATATCAGGCATGACACTAGGCAAGACATTAGTAAACTCCCTCAAAAGTGGGTAATCATCTAGATAAACTTAATGGCACTCACTCTAAGAAATATTACTCAGAGTGATAAAAAAATATTTGGCACCCTTCTCCATACTCCACTTCATCTACATATAAAAATCATACAAAAAGGTATTTGAAGTCTAGATATCACAACATGATCACCAAGATCATTCACACAATCTGCTTCCTTTTGATAATAATTGATACTAACTTGATGAGCATCAATCCAATCCATACCAAGGATTATCCCATAATATTTCAATGGTAGTGATGAGGGTTGTTGTAATCCTCTTAATTTAATTTATATCAATCAATGGTGGTCTCCAAAGGCTATTTGCAATAGGAAAATAAAGATTTTTGGTTAACAGTTATTTCTAATGAAAGTGAAAAATTAAATTTAATCTAATTGTTGAAATTAAGTGAAAGTAGAAAATTGAATTTAATCTAATTGCTAAAATTAAACTTCCTCGAGCTTGTTGGAAAAGAAATCACACTTGCAGAATTGAAACACACTTATAGAAATTGAAATTGTAAAATTGAAACTAAGTAGTTGTTATACTATGAATCCAATTACTCTTGTAGGTTCACACATCAAAATAAATAAAATTACCGAAAACAAAATTATAACACAAAATTGAAATAGTACACACACACAGATATACCAAATGTTGTCCTCTTCCTCAGGATGAGTGGCCCTTGATTCTCCGTTAGAATCTTACTAGAATCAATCAATCAATTGTTGTGCTCAATGCTCTAGATTTATTATTTCAATTAAACATTACAACTTCTTTTTTTTTCTATTTTTAGAGTTGAGAGTTCTATTTATACATTGGTGATCTGAATGAACTCACCAATTTCTTGAAACATATCCCACTAAACTAGGTCTACAGTTGTCTTTCTTACTCATATGGTAAATGAATAAATTCCTTTATTCTCTCTTTACATTATTAGAAAATGAAAACTAACTTCCCAATATTTTAGGAGAAAGTATTGAAGATTTCCTAATCCTATGCTAAAGGAACAACTTTCTTTATTCTCTCATTACATTATTAGAAAACAAAAACTAACTTCCTATTTTTTTAGGAGAAAAGATTAGAGATTATCTACTTCTATGCTAAAGGAGCAACATCATTTAATCTCTATTATAAGATGATAACTCATCTACAACCTTTTGGGAGAAAAGGTTGGGTATCTTCCTATTTCTTTGCTACCTTTATTTCTTTTATCTATTTTAAATAAAATAGGAACTCATCTCCAACCTTTTAGGAGAAACAAGGTTGATATCTTGTCTATCTTGTCAAATTGCCCTCCTTCTTTCTTGGATTTTTGATGTGCTTCACACACTGACCTTGAGTTAACTATATATTCTCTAAAGCTAAAATATTTTTAACACTCTAGAATTGGAAACATTTTGAGTTATTTTAGAGTTATAGATTTCTATAAAAGCTATTGAAAACCATGATTTGTGCTTTTCTAGAGTTGTGCCCTATCATAAATGTGCCTAAAGTTGATTTGTCACATTTTCTAGAGTTCAATGAGTCATTCAAGAATAATTTGGAATACATTGGAGCTAGTTGGAATGGAGTTGGAATACACTAGAGCTAGCTAGAATAGAGATGAAATACTCTAGAGCTAATTTTGTAGCAATCTAAAATACTCTATAGCTTATTTGAATGGTTTTGAATTTATACTTTAGAGATAATTGTGCAACAATCTGGAATACTTCAGAGCTTGGCAAGATGGTTTTGAACTACTCCAAAGACAATTCTACATTATACTAGAAAAGACCTCAAAATACTCTAGAGCTAGTCTTTAAGACTTTTTCAGATGTTTAGAACTTCATGTTTATATTCTTGACTATTTTTGACCTATATATAAATAATGTTGCATTTTTTTTTCCAAGAAATATTAGGAAATGTTAATAATTAGATTGCAATAGACTTTTAAGAAATAGACAAAATATACATTATATTATATCTTAAACAAGCTAGAAGTTCTTAAAACTTCATATATATCCACTTTTAATACTAATTTTTAAGAGAACAAGAGTTTTTAAATGAACTAGATGAAGCATTTTCTAATTTTATAATCTCCTCCATGCCTGAGTTCTTGCATGTTCTCTTGCAAGATATTTCTCTTTTTGCAAGTTTGTCACATTGTTTTATCTAAAATAAACATCTCCCTTGTGTATTTTAATTTTGTCTCTCCACCTTTTAAAGTATTCATAACTTGTTCTATGGTACTAGTCCATGTTGAAATTGAGACTATATGTAATAAAGGTTTGTATTTCATTCTTATTTATTCTCTTTTGAAATATCTCTTAAAATAAATTGGATTTTTTTTATCTATTATGATGGTGTCACCTTCTCACATGCATTTAGATTCATTCCATGTTGATTAATTCTTACTTCATACTATTGTTGCATCCCTATATGTGGTTTAAATTTCACTTTCTGTCTCATCTACAATCATCATCTCTTCCTACTTTTTAAAAAGCACCATCATTAAAATATCTCATTTTTAACAAGTGGATCGATGTAGACAATTTCTCTCTTTTTAATTAGCTTTCCTAAAAGTGGACTTATTTGTAATTAAAGAAAATAATGAGTATATTTAAAATAAAATAATAGAATAACCTTGGCCATTTTTTTAAGTTAACCTTGCTTTCTTCATGTCACATGATCCTAATGTCTTCCATGCTAGAGAAGAACAATAGACATTTAGTCAAATCCTTTATTTGCATTATAATTTTTTTTGGAAAAGAGATGTCATTTGTAGTTTATTAACTCTTTTCATTTTTTGAAAAGAGTCGCCATTGCTAGTTTCCAACTTTTTGTTTTTATGAGAAAAGAGTTGCCATTATTGGTTTTAAACTCTTTTAGATTTTTGGAAAAAGATACATAGTTGTTAGTTTTTAAATCTTTCATTTTTTATTTAGGAAAAGAGCCACCATTTTATTAGTTTTCAACCCTTCTCCATTTTTTATATATGCTAATTTGCATCTCCATTAGCACACATGAATCTAAATTTGATTCTATTTTATTGGTCCTACAAAAATGTCAATAATTCTACACCATCCAAAATTAGAATAGTAATTTATTCCACAACCACAAGTAATGAGTAGTCAAAAATTGAGTGCAAGTAAAGGTTATGTGATTTTTTTAGAAAGTTTAGTGCATGTGAATTAACTACTTATAGGAAGTGAGTCTGGAAGAAATAAAAATGGATAGATTGATGGGTTGAGGTTGATTAGAGTGATGATACTGATGTGTGAGTGGAAGAAGAAACAATTTTATGTGGAGTATGTAAGATTCAATGAGAATCCAATTACACAAGCCTGAATCTAGGTGCATGAAGAAAGTTACAATAGCTACAAGCACAAAACAAATAATGTAATATGCAACAACACAAGCTATTCCGAAATAGAGGAAATGAATTAAATCAACCAAATCAACCATCAAATCAATGGATGAAGTACATATAAATAATCTCAAGCATGCACAAGTCAATGTGACAAGTGTCCCTAAGGAGAGCAATAAACTAGAGACTAAATCAACTATAAGAGTAGAGGTGTCCAGTGAACTCATCTTGATGAGGGAGATGTTGCATGTGCTCCCATCAATCAAAGAGATGACATGTGATTTTATTTCCTAATTTACTCAAGTAAATAAATAATAATTACCTAAGTAAACTTATTATAAGGTGCAATTAAATAATTACACCAACACCCCCCTTAAGTGCAACATACAGAGAAATGTGAAAAGGGTCTCGACAACTAGGCCTGATTAGGGACCCATATATAGTGAAAATATCTCACAAAATAGAGAAAAGGAGAAAACCTAGTGGGAAAAGCTCCTCTCCAAAAGAGAGAAAGATGAATGAATCTAGAATTTTCTTGTGTACCTTGATGTCAATGCTGAAGTGTGACTAAAACTGATCCATAGGAGCAAGTGCCATGAAGATTCAAGAACATTAACCATAATGTATGGCTGTTAATTTGAGATGTGATGTGATATGAATCAGATGCAAGATTTAGGATCATTTACCATAGGCTCTCAATTTGATATGTGAATCAAGATGTATCAAGGCATAAGCATGATGTGGCAAAGAGAGAACTAGAGAATCTAGATGCAACTTAATGTGAGCTTTCATCAAGATGGAGGTGGGATCACAATGCATGGCATTCAACTACACTCACATCCCTTATTATGTCCTTCTATGTGGAAACACTAGAATCCTATGCATGTACTTTATTATAGTTCATGATTTACAAAATACCCATGTGTAAGCCCCCCAAAAGACATGTACATGATATGAAGGCACTTTATAAATTAAGTGCATTTGCATAAATACCCCCCCAAAAGAGCTCAATTTAGAAACCCTTAGCATTTACAATGATTGGCACTTTATAGATGAGTGTAATTACAACATATAGCTGATTTTCTAGAGTTTTACAATGTCTAATATGGACAAAAAATATGAAAGTGCAATCAATTAATAGCTTAAGAACAAGTAGCCAGCATTGTGATGTAGTGCTCAGAAAAATATCCACTCTCAAAAGAATGGGACTTAAATTTGAGTCTGTTTGTGAAAGTTATGAACCCTTAAAGTCCAAACTGTGACTGTGAGGCAAATTCTGAGAAAAAACTAATTTTTTGAAAAATATGGGAATCCTGAGTAGAAAATAATTACATCAATGTGAAGATGATATAAAAATAGCCCATTTCAAAAAAAAATTGTTGAAAAACACCTCTGCATGACCAAGATATGGCCTCCCAAAGTTCAACATGAATTTCAAACTACATTGAGAGGGGGTCTCTATCCTTGGTGGTGCTCTGGGTGGTAGACAGGTTGAGATGCCGATAGAGGTGGCTACTAGGCGACAGGAATTTTTTTTTAACTTTTTAAAACAAATTTATTTTTTTAATTTAAAAAAAATTAAAAATACTATTTTGGGGCAGGGTCCAAAGGCTCTTGTCGCTCCCTAAGAAAGGGAGGTGGGGGAAGGGGGTCCCACCCCCTATCATGTCAAGGGTACTTTGATACCCTTTCCATGGCACCGGAAAACTTTAAAATAAGACAAATTGTTTACAAAGCACTCGACCAATGCTATAAATAGGCTTTTCTTCTTTTTTTATAAATCAAAATATTACAAAGTACAGGTTAAAAAATAATATTTTTTAATAGACTTATACAATACTGCATAGGTAGGTCATACGATGTCAATGTTAGCATCTATAATTTTGGCAAATTCTTAGTGCTTGACAGGGTTTCATTTGATGGTTTCAGTTGAGTTTCATCCCCCGTGGCACTTAGCATGCTCCTAACTTCCGAGATTAAAATTTCTAAATCTATGATTCGTCAAGAGAACCCCTTTGGTGAAAAGTTTTTATGGGTTACCAAGAGTGTGTGTGCCAGTTTGTATTATCCCAGGATGTGTTTTAACAGGTTTTTTAATTTGTCGCCACTTCAGGTCAGATCCGGAGGGTCCCATAGAAAAGTTCAAATTTCCTAGTTCTGATGATGACCCAGTTGTTGATTTGCCTTCAAATGTTCCTAGCTCCTTTTTCATGGCAATCTGAGGTGTCCTTGAGTGAAAACAGAAAATATTTAAAAACTAGGCTCCGAGGGGCCCAATTTACAAAGGAGGTCCCGAAAATATTTTAGCAATACGAATTTTGAGGAAATGTGTATGTTCTAAATAATTGATTATAGCCCTACGCAAATTTTCACGGCCTCCGGTTGTCCCATGTGCCCGCAATGATGATGCGTCGTTTGCCTAGAAAGGGAAATTAAATAATTGTCATTTTCCTAAGTTGAAAAATGCAATATTTTAAAACATTTATTGGCATATCTAATATTCTAAATGATAAACATTATAAAATAATTATTAAGGCAAAACAAATGTATTTTGAGCACACAACCCACTCTGCCTCCCTTCTTCATGCATGCATTGGTGCGCTTTGGCTCTCCTTGGACAGATTCTGGTCAAAGTTCACTCCTGGAATACAAATCGGTATGCTATCTTCTCTATGGAGGCATTTCTAGAGTCCTCTGGGTCATATTTGAACAGAGATTGTTGCAGAATGAAGATCCATCACGTTTTTGGTTTTACAGCAAAATTTTGGGGGTTCTATTTGGCTCAAAATTGCTGCTCCATGGTCTGAAATCATCCATTGATCATTTCTAATGCCTGGACAAGGTTTTTAATTATGTTTGGGATGTGTTTTGATTGTCAGCAACTGCAAAAATGCCCCTACATCAAGAAAAATGACCCAGCACAGCTGAAAATGCCTCTTGTTTTCAATTGGAAAATATGTTGGTAATATTATAACATAACATTATTATCATAATGTTTATGCTCTAATAAACAAAATAGAGGTAATAGAGGGCTGAGCGCACAAACGCACAGCCCATTTCACTTCTCTTGCCCAAGCATGCATTGGTGCACTGAGGCCTTTTCTGGGTCAAATATTGGTCAAGTCTTGTACCAGAATAAGAATAAAATCCAAGGAAAGAAGCTGCAAGGTTTGCCCAGCTAAGGAGTCCAAGACAATGAGATATAGCCTAGACTCAAATTGGTCATGCTAAAATTATGAATTGGACAATTTAGAGTCCCAATGGCAAAATCAAACAAATCAAAAGAAACAGAATTTCGTGATTTTCAAGAGTAGTTCAATGGATCAGATTGACTCTAGAAAATGTATTACCAAAGGATCCAATCAGCTGAAGGATACAAATCCCCAAGTTGCAAATATTAAAAAATGTAATTAAAAAATCTTTTAGTGGGAAGTCTTGGCTGACATAATTTGTTTCTCTTTATAATGGAATTGGTAACATTGTAAAAGGGGGAATTTTGGGCTTTGGATACAAGATATCCACACATTTGGGAAATATTTTTTCTGTAGGAGAAGGTGACTAGATTTTGGGTTGCAGAGGCATATCTTGCTGTGTAGATGAATAAATTTCTGAATGATATTATTTCTTTCCAGATTAAGTTATATGAGAAACACTGAATGTGTGTGTTATTTGTGGTTGTCTCCTTGGATATGAGTACTTTTCTTTTGAATGCAGTTGCTAAAGGTCTTTGAATTCATCAGTATACATTTGCTATATTGTATGTCTGGTTTATTGCATCTGTTCAAGGAATAGATTAAATTACTCTGGATCAGATATAGGGAAAAGTGTATTGTGTCAAGGGATCAGTGAAGTAGAATCATAGATAATACTCTTTCTTGGACATATTACTGTAAGGCAGTAATATTATCATTATGAGTCCTCTGGATATGGAGTTTTTGTGTCATAAGGAAGCATTTACACTGCAGGGTTTGACTCCGTTGCCCTGATAAAGCATCGATCTGGAGCATATTTGCCCAAAGGTCTAGGAAGCCTAAGAATTTTAAAGACAAATCATTTGAACCATTTTATTTTATGTTTTGTTTTAGTTTAGGTGTTGCATGTTCTCAAGTCTAAACAGTGAGGATAATCCAAGAATATTGTCAATCTAGGGTTAATCTTACATATCTTGGTGCATATACGAGAACATTCTGCCTGATACAGTGAAAGATAAATCTATAGCATAATAAGGGAATACCCCCCAGGTACGACAGAACCTAAAGTGTAGGGGAGATAGGTGAAAAACAATCTCCCACTCTGTTGGCCAAGTCTTCCATTGAACTTGAGCATAAGAAGTGGCAAATCTTTAGAGTTTGATGTGTGCATATTTGGGAACCAACAGTCCGTGGGAAAAAAATTGCCTTCTCTTCAACTTTTTCCAAAATGGACAAATTTTATATGGATTTGTAGGTTTTTGGCCGCTCCGGACATAATGGTGAACTCTGTTTTGCACCAAAATGCTCCAAAAACTAAGATATTCACAAAAAAATACCAAAATATATGTAACCACAAACTTGAATAAAATGACTTCCAAGTGTCCAATTTGGACAAAACGAAATGCAAACCTTTGTTTCTCGGTTGCTCTAGAAATGATGGTGGGCTCTGATCTAATGCAGGAATCACCGATGTGAATTTTTTGATGTGAAGCTCCAAATGAAACCCTCTTTCCTCAATGGACAAGAACAAAATCCAAACACCAACAACTTTGATATAATGTAAGATTCAATGAGAATCCAATTACACAAACCTGAATATAGGTACATGAAGAAAGTTACAATAGCTACAAGCACAAAACAAATAATGTAATATGCAACAACACAAGCTATTCCAAAATAGAGGAAATGAATTAAATCAACCAAATCAACTATCAAATCAATGGATGAAGTACATATAAATAAGCTCAAGCATGCACAAGTCAATGTGACAAGTGTCCCTGAGGAGAGTAGTAAACTAGAGACCCACTCAACTATAAGAGTAGAGGTGTCAAGTGAACTCATCTTGATGACCAAGTGAACTCACCTTGATGAGGGAGATGTGGCATGTGCTCCCATCAATCAAGGAGATGACATGTGCTCTTATTTCCTAATTTACTCAAGTAAATAAATAATAATTACCCAAGTAAACATAATATAAGTTACAATTAAATAATTACACCAATAGAGTAATGAATGGGGACGTGTTGAATGGAAATTGAAACTGATGAGAGACATGTAAGTAAGAAATGATTATTTGAAAATCCTTAATGCAATAAATAGAATAGTTCAAGTCATAGTACTCATATAAGTTATATCTCATGCAAATTCTACCAAATCAATCATGTTTCCTTATGGATACTTTTTAAATAGACAACACCTTATAGATCATTATCTTTGCATAAGAACCATAGTAAGTTGTATCCATACCTATAAAATTGTCCCTATTAATTTCTTTAGTAGGGATAAACCTCAACTATGGTTTACAAAAAAACACTTATTTTACAATTTGATTTGTATCCTAAGAAGGATATCACTAAGTGTTCCTATGGTTTTCATTCCATGTCATCGGAGTATGGGGTAACTAGCCACTATAACCATTGGTTAATATAGGAAGTGGAACTAGATATTGATTTACTTGGTTGCAATATATATTTCTATCTTGAATATTCATTCATTCATATGTTGATTGAGGTAGTTAGTCTTAATAATAAGATATAGCATCAAACTAAGGTAATTAATCTCAATTTAATTTTAAACTAAAATTGAAGTACATTGCCATGTACCTTCTTCTTTTGAGTAAAATGATTACAAAAGAAATGTCTGTAATGTAGATCTAAAAAAATTCAACGTACAATTTAATTATCAGGTGCAAATTATTTGTTGATATGTAACATGGCTATCATGATAGATTATGGAAAAAATCTTCAATGATAATTTACACAAAATATTTGATGAACTAAAATTATTATGAAATGAGGTGCACAAAAATTATCCTTGATAGATAGTCTGGCCAATTATTTGCTTCAAGTTTTTATTTTTTGACTTTGCCAACTAGAGATATATGTAGGCTATAAATTTATAAAACATCATTGGTTTGCCCATTTTTAGTTATTTACTACTAATAAGTGACAAGTAGTACTCATTATATATGTTGATTTATCTCCCTTTTCTGCCCTATAGAACCATCATATCTTGGTTGTACCATATAAATTAGTAGAAATCTTATTTAATCTTTTTAGAAATAAGTGTTATATTGTGGTAGTCACATAGTTAGATGGTTTCAGGATTGTGGATGGTCACTAACAGAATATTGTAGAAATATACCCCTTTTGTGTGTAGGTATGTGACCTCTAGAGATAGCTTTGGAGTTCCTTCTAAAAGACTCTGGAGCTCGGTAGAAGACATCAGGAGCTAAGGAAAGAACTACAGTTGGCACGTGTACCATTAGTGACTGGAGATTTTGGAGAAAAAGGAACTATACTTAAGATAACAAGGATCATACCATGAGATGGAGTCACAGTTGCAGCCATGCAATAAAAAGGCCGATGATTTTATTTATTTTAGTTCTCTTTTGTTCCTCTTTTATCAGCCCTTATGGCCTGTTTACAAACTCCAGCTGAAATGTTGTGACACATGTAGTGTCACCATATTATCTTTCAGTATTTTGCATGAATTATGTAATAAGACTTGGATATCTATAATGAACTGTAGTAGGGAATAAGGACTCTAAGAATATGTATCAGAACAACACCTGATATATAGAGGATTAGAAGTAGGAAGATAATTAGTCTTTTTGTTTCCTGAAAAAGAAAGATTGAAAGGACCTTTGAATCTATGTGCCAATTGCATGCATATGATGTTTCTAAAAAATTTAGAATAAAAGAGCAGATAATTCGGTACCCCTAATTTTCTGATTCGTTAGTCTAGTCTCCTTTCCAACTATGTGGAGCAAGGGCCCACTCCCACTTATGGAGAGAGGCTAGTATTTCATTTATGTTTATCTTTTTCCAGCTTCGTAGATTAATTATTGTTTCCATTCTTAGAATAAGTCTTGCTTTGGTATGATTTACTTTTCTGTTTCACAATTGATTATTGAATTCTAGATTAAATCTTGGTCACTAGTTATTCCTTCTTAGTTAGACTTCTTTCTAGCAAATGTGTGTGATTATTTATCAGATTCAATTTCTAGCATTTAGATGTATTTCTAGTAATGAGTAAGGGTATGAGCTTGATTATAAAGTTAGCTTAATTCTAGTAAATTGTTGAAAGTATGTGCAGTCGGTGTTGTCACTGATGTCAACAAGCTTGTGTTGTCATTGGTATCAACTGTGTCTACTAGTTGAGTAGAGCTGAGGTTGTTGTAAGTGTATGAGATGTTTGTTTGAGTTGCTTTGCTGAGGATGATTTGGTTTCTTTGTAGAGGTACTGAAGATGTTGAGAATATGTTTTTATTGGTTGGTTTCCAAGTGCTTTTGAGAAAATCTAAGTAATAAAGAAAACAGTGTGTTGAAGTAGTATTTTGGTTTACAAAGTAGTGTTCTGGTTTTTCTCCACATTTCCTCTATGATGAAGATCTATCTTTACGGTTTGGACATGTTGTTAAAAGGTGTTAAGAGATGTTATATTCCAAATTTGGTGCTCCGGTTCGTTGTGCAAAGAAAATTGTGTTCACCAGTGTGCGGACTGTGTTTCTGAGTTGTGCAGAGGTGTCTGGGAGAAACTATTTTGCTTTGCATTTCTCCATAGATTTGTTTTAGGTTTTGTGGTTCTAGATTGGTGCTTATAATGCTTATACATTACTTCAGTTCAAGTTGTTCATGGTTTGGTGCTTCAAAAGTCAATTTTTAGAGACACGGTGTATGACAGAGGTAGTTAAGCATGCTAGATAAACAGGATAAGGTTGTGTGGCAAGTGAAAGCTGTTGTGGAGGAATTTGTTGGATTTCAGGTTGTTTTAGGATGTTCATGGAATACTCTATATTATGTTGAAGCCTTGCCTGATGTCTAGAAGTTGTCTTTGGGTTTGAGGAAGCGTGTACTTAAAAGTTCATCGTGTTAACATAGGTTTGGCCGATCTTGGGTGTTTACACTATTTGTGGAGTTGATTTGGTGATTGTGAAAGTGTGGAGTAGCGTGCTTGGATGAATTTAAGTCTGAGATAAGATGTGTGGTGGTCCGCCTTCAGTCCTTTCCACCGCGAGAATGTTTAGGTCTAGACCTAATTTGAACTTTCTATGTTAAGGTGTGTTGCCAACCTTGGAGAATGTTCTCAAGGTTGAAGACAGTATAAATAAGTGTCAAAGGATCATGATCAGGTGCGTGCGTGATAGACGTGATGTGAATAATAGTGTGGTTGAATGTGTGGTGTAGTCTAAGCTTTCATGTGTTAGACTACTGGATGCAATGAGAAGAAGGTATCAATTCTTCAATAATGTTACAAAGATGATGTTGGTGTTGTGGTAGATATTGGTTCAATACCTTGAGCTTTATTGGAATTGTACTCCTTGCATATGTTAGATGCAATTATAACAATTCAACTCTGGCAGTGAGCCACCTCTTCTATCTCTTTCTTTTAGGACAGTGAGTCCTTGGGTAGTGAGCCCTTTGGCAATGAACCTTTCTTCTAGGCAGTGAGCCCTCCGATAGTGAGCCTTTTGAAATTCGGTGTTGATACTACTTTATATTGTGAGCTAATCCTCACCGTGGTTTTTCCCTTCTTGGGTTTTCCATGTAAATCTGGTGTTCATGTGTTATGAGTTGTGGTTCTTTTCTTTATGCTTAATTTCCTTTACTGCAATTAAATATGTTAAATGGATTAAATGTTTGATATATAAATGGTTTAAGAGAATACTGATTCACCCCCCCTCTCAGTATTCTGGGTGTTCAATAGAAATAGTGTGGGAATGTTAGTTGTTAGTTCTACTATAAATTGCCATAGATACACTACCCTAGATTGACAAATAAAGATATTTAAATGCAAGGTACAAGAACCCTTTTCATTTTTGGCACCATTTTCAAGGATAAATAGTGTTAGTAGGTACTTAAATTAACAGTCCTGATTAGGGTTAAAACAATACTTGCATGGTTAGGCCCAGATATTCTTTTGGAAGATTCATTAAAAGACAACAACCCCCCACACAAACCATAGGTGAGAGTAGTGAAGGGCAAGAGGACATTGTTGAGCAAGAAAATCAATCACCACCTATCTTGGAAGCATCACCACCACTACGAGCTTTTGCACTTCCCCAACATTACATAATCCCAGAATTTCTTCAACGGTTATAGAATCAAACCCAAGTTGATTTCCTAGGAGATTTTCTTCTCAGGCCTCTAGCAATGGAGAATAATGACATGAATGAACAACCAGATCTTATGGGGGGAAGGGTTCCTGGATGGACTTTTTCTTACCCTATAGTTCTTGATCCTGAGGATAATGCACATATGAAAAACATCTCTCCATCTAACCTTCCTACATTTAGAGGAATCCCTTCAAAAGACCCAGACTAATTCCTTTTTGAATTCAAGGTATTATGTCAGACTTATGATTATGGTTCTGATAATCAGAAACTAAAGTTGCTTCCTTCCACTCTCAAATACTCTGCCATGAGATGGTTCATGGGTTTGACCCTTGATTCCATACATTCGTGGGGAAATATGGAAACCAAATTTCTTGAAAAATACTAGGACTACTATCAGGTTAGTGATAGGAAAGAGGAACTTTTCAGAACTAAACAAAAGGAGGATGAAAGCTTGGAAGATTACCTCGATAGATTCAATATTGCTTTGCAAAGATATGGGAATCCCACGGAACATAATTTGGCCAAAGCCTTATTCCTTAGGGGATTAGAAAAAGAATCAAATAAAGTATTGGATTTGATGGGGAAGGGAAATATTAACTGACTAAACATGCCAGATATAGAAGAAATCTATACGAATTACTCTAGAACGCAGGATGACATTAGGACACCCAGATCTGCTAAAGGAAAGGATCATATAGGTCAATTGATAGAGGAACTTGCTAATGTCAAAATAGATGTCCTCAGTTAGTTCAACACCACCTTGGATGGAATTTAAGCAAAAAATAGAACTACAGAACTAGTGTCCATTTACTATCCTAGGTGCAGAAACAAACATCTTCTGAGAGAATGACCCGTAGACAAGATTAAGGTCTGCTAAATTCGTGACAAAAGCCAACCTACTGACTAGTGTGACCAACTTCCTTCTTTGAAAAGGTTGATAAAGAAAAACACCCAGATTGACGAAGAATTGAACTACATTGGCCAGAAACCACATGGCAATCCCTCATATCCACATCAATAGTCTTACAGAGGTGTTACAAATTGGGGGGTTAACCAATGGAATCCATAGTGGAATAGACCCATACAACCTTCCCAATTATGTCCACCAGAGTGGCAGACCCAAAAATGGCAAACCCAGCCATGGCCTAACCAACAATGGGGAAATCAACGATGGCAAAATCAACCCTGGTCTAATCAACAATGGGGAAATCAAACCTGGTAGAATCAACAAGGACCGCCATAGTTTCAACCTCATTATAAACCTCAGTGGAATTCCCATCAAAACTTTAGTCAACCTTATCAAAATCAACAAAGATGATTCCCTAATCATCAATAAGCTCTACTGACAGGTCCAACAAATACACAATAGCAAAATAAACCTGTCAGTCAACCACCTCTCCCTGCCCATCCTATGGAAAATCCTAAACATAATAAACAAGGGGTAGCAATTTACTTGACTGATCAGGAAAACACAGTTGGAGTAAATGCAATATACCTGAATAACCTCCAGCTGCGCTCAGGGAAAGTTTTTCCAAGATCATCTTCTCCCATGATTGTTGAAATCACTGATGAACCAAAACAACAACCCCTGCAAGAGATTATTACCATTAGCATGCCAGAAAAACAATTTGCAGAACACTCTGGAGTTCCTCCAGAGTCCCACTCTGCAGCTTCTCCAAAGTTACTCTTCAGAGACTGCAAGTAAGGCACCCTTTCCTGAATGATTAAAACACAGTACCCCTCAAAAAACCAAAAAATACCATCCAACCAAATACAAGCCACTGAACAATCATAGTTACTCCAGGAGATCAAACAATTGAATATTGAGATGCCACTACTTCAAGCCATTAGAGATGTTCTTGAGCTTATTTAATTTATCAAACAAAATTGTGTCAAGACTTAGGGTCAAAGGCCAACCCCTCCTAAAACCATTCCGGTGGAAGGGAAAGTAGTCAACCTGCTAATGAGGGAAATACTCCTCCCTAAATATGGTGACCTTGGCAACCTCATTATCATGGTTTGCATTGCAGGAACTAAGATATCAAATGTGTCGGTTGATCTAGGGGCGGCAATCAATGTGATGACAATCCAAACCTTTTATAAGCTGGCTCTCATAGGTATGCAACCCACTTCCATCATTCTACAATTGGCTGATCACTTGGTGGTAATTCCTAAGGGATTGCTTATGGATGTACCAGTGATGATAGAATCATGGGAATATCTTGTGGATTTTCTGATTCTGGAACCATGGAACCACAAAAATGCTTACCCCTTAATCTTAGGAAGGCCTTGGCTGGCCATTGCAACAGCATCAATTGATTGTAGAACAGGTGACATGGTCATATCCAATGGAATGGGAATGAAAAAGATCTCCATGTATCCCTCAACCAAACCATCTATCAAGTACTCAGGGCAAGTTTGGGTAGATGAACCAATCACTGCAAAAAATAGTGCTTCCCTAGACATGGTGACTATTACTAAGCACTTAGGGGAATTAGAAGGAGAAATAGATTATAACACCCCTAAAGACATAACTCACATCCTCATTGAAGGGGATGCAATGGAGCTCGTCTAAGATTATTGGGTCCTAAAATACCTACAACCCAAAACTCTGAAACATTCCTAGATTACCTAGGCCAAGGATGTCATCAGGGTGATTTGAAAGAGGTTTATGAACAAGTTAAGGGTGATTTTGGCTAAAAAAATAGGAGCTCATCTTAGACTCTGGAAGGATATTCCAAGAGGTATACCTTAACAGGTATTGACTTCAAACCAAATGAACAACTAAAAATAATTAAACAACCAAACCCAAATCACTTTCTTGGTCCTAAATTTGTCATTGAACCAAGAACAGTTGGTTTGGGTTTGTTTGTTCAATTATTTTTAGTTGTTCATCTGGTTTGAAGTCAATACCTATTAATGTATACCCCTTGGAATATCCCTATAGAGTCTAAGCTAAGCTCAAAGTGTAGAGGAGCCTACCCACTCTTGTTTGTTGGCCAAAATCACCCTTAACTTGTTGATAAACCTCTTTCAAATCACCCTGATGACATCCCTAGCCTAGGTGATTTAGGAATATTTTAGAGTTTCAGGTTGTAGGTATTTTGGGACCCAATAGATTGGGGTCATTGTCAGGGACCCACTGAATCAATTTAATTTAGGTTTTTGTGATATTGAAGTGTAGTGGTTTTTCAAATATTTCTTCCCAGCAAGGGGAGTGGCGACTCTCTTTTTATAACCCAAAAATTTATTGTGGTCTGAAAAGATATTTACAATGCATAGAGGAAGAAACCAAGAGTACCCTAGATGTGATGAATCCTCTGGTAGTATAGGAGATGGAGGACAAGAAGCACTAATGTGATGCCTCCATTGAATACCCAGGACCAAACGGTACCTCTAGCAGAAGTAATATATTTGTTGATCTCAGAGGCTAATATGATTTTACTTCTGATGACTCTATAGATAACATACTTAGAACAAATAGAAGAAGGAATAGAAATGAGTATGATGTTAGAAGAAATGAAAATGTTATTGATAGAGGAAGTAGAGATAGATCTCATGATCCATATTTGAGAACATTTGGAATGCCCAGTGAGAATGAAGAGACATATTAGGATACCATGCATCCTAATTCTCCCACGGGATCACTTAGGGGTCAATGTGATAACATTCCTAATGAGGGAGATCAACAATAAACAGGTGATGAGGAAAGAGAAAGGAGAATCCAAGATGAAATTGACTTGCTTGATCACATCAGAAATAGGCAAATAGAGGTGTAGGCCTTGCTTGATCAACAACAAGCTTAGTTTGCCCATCAAGCCCTGCAAAATCAAAATGCACAGCAACAGGGCCATTATTAATAGTATAACCAGCAGAATAATCAGATACAACAGCAACGTCAACATCAACAAGTGGGATAACAAGGTGTAAATAATGCCCCTACTCAAAATATCAACAATCAGCCACCACAGAATCAAGTGAATCAGCAACATGGCAACGTTCAGAATGTTAGGCTTGCACAACGAACACAAGCACATAGATTTCCTTCACAGAGGTAGCCTCTGGGAGCTAAAAGGTATAAACAACTTGATTTCTTTGGCATACTTGACTTTCCTAATCCAGTTTCAAATGAGCTTAGGGGAAAGATTTGTAGGTTTCAAGGCAACAATGTTGTCACAAGTGAGGAACAGCTTAGGCATTTTATTAATGTCACCGATGAATATGAAATTGAGGATGAAGATGTTATGATGAAATTATTTATACACTCATTAGAAGAAAGTGCTAAGGAATGGTATAAATCTCTCCCTAATAATAGTATTGAGTCTTGGGAGGAGTTCATGAGGGTGTTTAGATTATAGTATGAGGTTAGGATTGAACCCAAGTTTGCTATCCATAAACTCACAGCTATCAAAAGGTCATTAATGAGACAATAGCTGAATTTAACAGCTGCTTCATCATGACAATGAGAAAGGTACCTCCTCATATGATACCTAATGAATCTATGTGTTTGGTTCTGTATTGTGGTGCATTTGACTAAAAAATTGGTTATTATTTAAGGGACAAGAGTCCACAAACATTAAGAGAGGCATATGCTATAGCTATTAATATTGAAAGCAACATGAGAGCTTCAGGAAAACACGTCAAAAGGTCTAATGTAAAACTATCCCAGCTAGATAAGCCAGCTTTCAATGAGCCCCTCACCACTAATGATAAATTAGATAAGCTTATGGGGATTATGAAAGATTTATCTTATAAAGTTGCTAGAAATGATAAAGGGTTGCCACCTCAAGGTGTTGCAACACATTTCAATGAAGGTCAGAGACTGCATAATAGGCCTTATAAAACTGATTGGTCTAAGAGACCACAACATAATGACAAGCAAGTTGCCCCTAGGCATGTAAATTTCAAACAACCTGAAAGGGACACTCTTGATCCATTGAGAAAGGATCAAGTCAATTTTCAAGATGAGTCTTTATGGTGCCAAGCATGCTTCCTTCCCCATGATCTAGCAAATTGTAATGTGCCGCACCTGTTTGTATATTTTTAAAATCTTTTATGTATTATTTTTAAGTTTATTAAAGTGTTCTTTCAGACTAGAGAGAAGATGCAAAAGGGGTTTCAGTTTTCCTGCAAATGTGTGTTACCGGAATATACAATAGATAGCATATAATGCAAACCCAGAAAATATACAACAGATATGAAGAAAATATGTAAGACCCAGATGGTAGAATGAACTATTACATACCCATCATTTATTTTGCAACTTGGTACATATGCTTGTTGGGAATTAAGGTGTCTCAACCTTGGTAATTCCTTGTATTATTTCATTGTATTTATTTAATTATTGCCTATTGTATAATTTGGATGAAAATCCTATGTTGTCATATTGTGGTAGTTGGCACAGTGATGTGTCATCCTACATGGCATATGACCACATGTAAATTTGTCCTCACATGAGGAGATAGGCGTCCCACTTAGTGGTAGGAATATTTTTCCATGTGTCGACATCTTGGAATGTGTGTAAGGGAATATTGACCGAAACGGTCATGATAGATTCCTATGACAAAGTTATGACATGTAAGAGTTAGAAATAGAAGATCCTATGACAGGTATGGACATGTGTCGAGAACCATATTTGAAAAAGGCATATTTGGGTGCCCCAAGGTGGGCTATGACATGTTGTAAGAGATTATGCTATTTATAACCTATGTATGACAGATTCTCTTACAACTATAAGTTATGACAGCTATGACAGATTCTATGGTAGTTGTAAGAGTCGTAAGAGCATCTGTCATTGCCCATTTTAGAAATAGGTGACCTCCTTGGGATGGGGTGACTTGACAAGTGTCAGGAACATCCTATAGTGTTGAAAAAGTGTCCATAGGCGTGGGTTTTGGGCCATGAGATGCCCATCTCAATCTGGAGTCATTTTTGCCTTGTATGTTATTTATAAACAGGTGCATTGGAGAGGTGATGCATTATGTGATTAACAGGTACTATTATGCTGCCAGATCATCTCCAAATACGAGTGTCGAAGACTCCTACAAGAGTAGTGGCTCTGTGATTGTATTGTAACCTTCTTTTTTTATGGAATACATTTGAGTTGTGTTTTGGAGTGTGGGGTTTTTCACCTGATAAGGGTTTTCCCCACGTATATCTTGTGTCTCTCTTCTTCTATCTTACATTCTTGTGTATGTGTTTGCTACAATATCTATGTTAGTGGGTTAACATAATCTATAATTATAAAGATAAAATTGAATTTGCACTCTCCTCCCCTCATTATATTAGTGTAGGAAGTGTTTTCCGCACACCTAGCTTCCTTTCAATTGGTATCAGAGCCTGGTGAGTTTTGGTTCTAGCTGCTAGTTAGGGGTTTTTTGAGCTAATCTTAGGTTGATTGGGAGTTTGTGCAGAGTATTTTGTATATTGTTGTAGGAAGGAGATGGAAACCACATCTAGAAGATTAGAGGTGGAGAAATTTAATGGCACTAATTTTGAGTTGTGGAAGCTCAAGATGGAGGACCTACTTGTTGATCGTGACCTATGGGAAATCGTATCCAGTGTAAAACCTACAGCAATGTCACAAGCTAATTGGGACCTCAAAGATCAGAAGGCTAAGGGTCTTATAAGACTCTATTTAGCTGACTCTATCCTGTTGAATGTCCATGAGGAGAAGAGCATGAAAGATCTTTGGAAGAAGCTGGGTGATGCTTATAAGGCCAAGTCCTTGGTGAACAAGTTTTTTCTGAAAAAGAAGTTGTTCACTCTGAAGATGGAAGATGAAGGATCTGTTGCAAACCACATGTATGCTTTTAACATAATTGTTGCACAGTTAACATCTATGGGTGTGAAAATGGAGGAGGAACAGTGTATGACCCTGCTTTGTTCTTTGCCAGATTCATGGGATCATCTTGTCATGGCTATCGGAAGCACAACTACCACTTTCAAGATGGAAGATGTGGTGTCCTCACTATTATCTGAAGAAATGCAGAGGAAGACATTTGAGTTAGCCAAAGAAACTCTTGTGGTTTGTGGAAGACCCAAAGAGAAAGGGAAGAAGAAGGACAAGAAAGGTGAAAAGGGCAGATCCAAATCTCATGGGAGATCTAAATCTCTTGGAAAGTCCAAGGCTCTCTGTTGGAACTATGGGAAAAATGGGCATTTCTAAAAGGAATGCAAAGAGAAGAAAAAGAAGAATGCTCCTGATTCAGATTCTGACAAGTCATAAGATGATGGTGATGCCTTCATCACAGCCCTGGTCACCCATACATCTGATGATGTGTGGTTGATTGATTCTGGTGCATCATTCCACATGACCTTGCATCGAGACTGGTTTACAAAGTATGAAGAGTTTGATGGTGGCAGAGTGTACCTGGGTAATGATTCTCATCTGAAGATTATTGGTCATGGAAGAGTCTCAATCTGATTCCCTAATGGATGAGTGAAGGGGATCACTGGGGTTATGCACATCCCAAGCCTAGCACAGAACCTGCTTTTTGTAAGTATGTTGAATGATGCAGGTGTACAGGTTGTCTTTTGAAGGATGGATGCAAGATGACTAGAGGATCTATGGTGCTTGCAAAGGGTACTCGAAGAGGTACTCTGTTTTAGCTGGAGGCACACACTTCATAGTGCAATAGTTCTTCTGACTCGAAGAAAAGAGCTGCATTCACTTTATCCCCACCATCTGAACAAGCAGTGAAGAAATCTATTGTAACAAGTTCTGATGGTAGTGCACATGCTTTGGAAGTTAAGCTTCCTGCTGAAAAGACTATGTTATGGCATTTGAGATATGGCCACATTGGTGAGAAGGGTCTTAGAACCCTAAAAAATAAAAACCTTGTTGAAGGGTTAAATGATTGTAATCTCAAGTTTGACTTTTGTGAACATTGTGTATATGGAAAGAAAAACCATGTTTAGTTTTACTCTAGTTCTCACAAGTCTTCTGGTGTATTGGATCTTATTCATTTTGATGTGTTTGGTCCTGTTAATGTTCCTTCGATTTCCAAATCTGTATATTTTATATCTTTCATAGATGATTACAGTAGAAGGACATGGGTTTATTTAATCAGAAGCAAGACTGAAGTCTTTAGTTGGTTTAAAGAGTTTAAAGCCTTTGCTGAAAATCAGACTAGTAAAAAGATTAAGTGTTTGAGAACTGACAACGGTGGTGAGTTTTGTTCGGAAGAGTTCGATAAGTTCTATAAAGAGCAAGGGATTGAAAGACATAAGACAACTCCATACACCCTGTTAGCACTCAACCAGCTGCCACTACACCAAAATCTTGAACTGTTAGTGAGGGCGCCACAGGAGAAGCTAGCCAGAGACCGCGAGGGCCTGAGAAGGGAGGGGTTGAGGGTCGCACACGATTTAGTACCAACATACCCCGCAACAAAATGGAGTTACAGAGAGGATGAACAGGACATTGATGGAGAATGCTAGGAGTATACTTAGTGGAGCAAGCCTCGCATAAAATTTTTGGGCTGAAGTTGTTGCCACTGCTTGCTACCTGGAAAATAGGTCTCCTACATCAACTCTTGTTGGTAAGACACCTATGGAGGTGTGGTCTAGTAAGAAGCCTTCAGTTAGGCATCTTTGTGTTTTTGGTTGTGAGGCATATGCACATGTGCCTAGGGAGAAACGGTCTAAATTGGAGAACAAGGCTATTAAATGTATTTTCATTGGCTATGGTGTCGGTGTGAAAGGATACAAGCTTTGGGATCCTGTGGCTGAAAAAGTGTTGTATAGTAGAAGTGTTGTATAGCAGAAGTGTTATTTTTAGAGAGCTAACACCTTCTTTCATTGTTCTATAGCCAAAACAGACAGAAAAGAAAGAAGATGTGGTTCAGTTTCCTTCTACTTCTGAGAAGACTAAACTGATAGACCCTGTGAGACCTGATGATGAGGAGAGCTCTAGCAGCTCTAAAAGCTCAGAAGAAGAAGTAGAACCTCAACCTCAGCCATTGAGGAGGTCTACATGAACAAGAAAGCAACCTGATATGTTTGGTTATTCATTACTTGATTCTAGTTCTTTTTCTTTACTTACTAACACTGATGAGCCTAGAACTGTGAAAAAGGCTATGGGCATGAAAGATGTAGGTTCTTAGAAGGAGGCCATGGAAGATGAGATAGCTTCTTTGGAGAAGAATAAAACATGGGACTTGTTGCCTTTGCCTAAAGGATAGAAACCCATTGGATCCAAATGGGTGTTCAAGAAGAAATTCGGTGTAGATGGCAGCATTGAAAAGTACAAGGCTAGACTGGTTGGGAAGGGGTACTCACAAGTGGAGGGAATTGATTATGGTGAAATTTTCTCTCCCATTGTAAAGCTGACATCCATTCGATTCATGTTATCTCTTGCAGCTGCTTATGACTTAGAGGTAGAACAGATGGATGTGAAGACAGCTTTCCTTCATGGTGATTTGGAGGAAGAGATTTACATGTCACAGTCAGAGCATTACATAGAGAAAGGTAAAGAAAACTTGGTTTGCAAGTTGAAGAAGTCTTTGTATGGTTTGAAGCAGTCTCCTAGGATGTGGTATATGAAATTTGATGTCTTTGTGTTGTCCATTGGATTTATGAGATCGAAATCTAATCATTGTGTGTATTACAAGTTTGACAATGATCGCATTCTCATTATTGCATTGTATGTTGACAATATGTTATTGATTGGGAATGGTAAGAATATGATTTCTGATTTGAAGTCTCAGTTGTTAGCATAGTTTGAGATGAAAAATCTTGGGACAACCAGGTACATTCTAGGAATGGAAATCAGAAGAGATAGAGCTAATAGAAAACTTTGGTTAAGCCAAAGTAAGTATGTGAAGATCGTGTTGGATAGGTTCAGCATGGCAGATTGTAGACCATTGTGTGTTCCTGTTTCATTGGTGACAAAGTTGTCTATTAGTCATTGTCCAAACTCTCCTAGTGAGTTGGAGGACATGAGCAGAGTACCTTATGCTAGTGTTGTTGGCAGTTTGATGTATGTTATGGTCTACACAAGACCAGACATTGCCCGAGCAGTGGGAGTCCTTACTCGATTTATGGCTAATCCTGGACGGGTACATTGGGATACAGTTAAGCGAGTGTTCAGATATCTGAGGGGTACTTCTGAGTATTCCATATGCTATCATGGTAATGTTACAGGACCTCTGCATTCAATTTGTATTCGTGGATTTGTGGATTATAATTGGGCAGGTGACATTGATAGCAGGAGATCCACCAGTGCCTATGTGTTCACTATGATTGGTGATGCAATTAGTTGGATGAGTAAGCGACAACCTGTGGTTGCTTTGTCCATGACAAAAGCTGAGTACATGGAAGTAACTCATGCTTGAAAGGAATCCATTTGGCTTAAGAGATTGTCTTCAGATATTGGTGTTGATGCAGGATAGATTACGATCTATTGTGACAGTCAGAGTGCGATTTGCCTTGCAAAGAATCCAACTTTCCATGCCAGAACAAAGCATATTGATGTACAGTTTCACTTCATGCGAGACATGGTAGAGGATGGGAAGGTAAATTTGGAGAAGGTAAAAACTTTGAAGAATGTTGTAGATGCATTTTGACAAAGCCAGTGGGAACAGAGAAGTTTAAATGGTGTTCAGAGTCTATAGGCCTCTGACTTATAGCAATTAAATCCTGTTAATTCTATTGGCTCTTACAAGGTGTTTGACAAGTGGGACAATGTTAGGAATTAAGGTGTCTCAACCTTGGTAATTCCTTGTATTATTTCATTGTATTTATTTAATTATTGTCTATTGTATAATTTGGATGCAAATCCTATGTTGTCATATTGTAGGAGTTGGCACAGTGATGTGTCATCCTACATGGCATATGACCACATGTAAATTTGTCCTCAGATGAGGAGATAGGCATCCCACTTAGTGATAGGAATATTTTTCCATGTGTCGGCATCTTGGAATGTGTGTAAGGGAATATTGACCGAAACGGTCATGACAGATTCCTATGACAAAGTTATGACATGTTAGAGTCAGAAATAGAAGATCTTATGACAGGTATGGACATGTGTCGAGAAGCATCTTTGAAAAAGGCATCTTTGGGTGCCCCAAGGTGGACTATGACATGTTGTAAAAGAATATGCTATTTATAGCCTGTGTATGATAGATTCTCTTATAGTTGTAAGTTATGCTATGACAGAGTCTATAACAGTTGTAAGAGTCGTAAGAGCATCTGTCATTGCCCATTTTGGAAATAGGTGACCTCCTTGGGATGGAGTGACTTGACAAGTGTCAGGAACATCCTACAATGTTGGACAAGTGTCCATAGGCATGGGTTTTGGGCCATGAGGCCATGTTGGATGCCCATCTCAATGTGGAGCCATTTTTGCCTTGTATGTTCTTTATAAACAGGTGCTTTGGAGAGGTGATGCATTATGTGATTAACAAGTACTGTTATGTTGCCGAATCATCTCCAGATATGAGTGTCGAAGACTACTACAAGAGCATTAACTCTATGATTGTATCGTAACCTTCTTTGTTTATGGAATACATTTGAGTTGTGTTTTGGAGTGTGGGGTTTTTCACCCGATAAGGGTTTTCCCTACGTATATCTTGTGTCTCTCTTCTTCTATCTTACATTCTTGTGTATGTGTTTGCTACAATATCTCTATTAGTGGGTTAACATAATCTATAATTGTAAAGATAAAATTGAATTTGCACTCTCCTCCCCTCATTAGATTAGTGGAGGAAGCGTTTTCTGCACACCTAGCTTCCTTTCAATGCTAAGACTGGACCAGCAACTGGGTATGGCTAAAATTGCCTCAAATCTCTATTAGACTGAAAGTATTGGTCATTACAAGGATTACAATGATTTGTGAGCTCTAAACGCCTCTAACAGAAGAGAAATGAAGCTGCAACTAGTAACTAGTGAGTCACCCAAGGACCCAAATCCTCCTGGCACATAGTACGACTGGCTGTAGGTACAATATGCATCAAATACTATTAAAAACACTTTGAATCTACTCTATAAATGATCTACAGTAGTCTCCAAGGCTGGGCGACCAAGGTAGGATAAGAAAGATGCAAGAATCAACACCAAACTACCCTCCACAATGGTACGGCCTGCTGCACAAGGGTACGACTAGTAAGAAGGTATTACAACAACCACAAATCCTCCACAACTCACTTCAATTTGCCCTTAACTAGGATATTAGTTGTTCCAACAAAGCCTTTGAATGATATGACTCTCAAACCCAAAACTACAAACTTCTCAAATGAACTCCATGAAAGCACAACTGTGAATACTAGATGTACCCACCTCCATTGGCACCTTTGGATGGTATTGCACACCTGTAGAATGCCATTACTTAGGGAGGTTTTCGTCTCCAAGAGCCTCTTGTTCGAATCCTTCAAACCCTCACAAGTACAAACCCTAGCAGAGCCAAATGAAGAGAATATCACAAGCATAGCACAACAAATGAACTCTACTTTCCACCTTTTATTTCCTCAAGTTGGGCATTGGGATTATTGGAGGGAAATATTACAATTAAATTCACTTTTAATCCCCTAACTTTGTTTTATATTTTATTTTTCATAAAGTCACTTAACTTAACACTTTATTAAAGTCTCGTCAAATAAACATTATATACTTTGGAGTTTAAAATAAATATGAAGATGATATCAGAATGCCAAGATCTTTAGCTCGCCGAAAAGGTCTCGATGAGACAAATCCAACCCCACTTTGAAAATCTTGATCTGGAATTGACCCTAAACTTACTAAAAATAGCAAGTACTCCACAAGGCACCCCAAACTACCACTGAGACTGCCAACTGGATCCAAACCACCTCTATACCTCTGAATTGTCCATCCAAGGCCAGAACCATGGTTCCCTAACCAAACTGTTAGTCTATGAGAACCCAGTGATAGACTAACACTATAGCTAGAAAGGGGACATTACAGTCTGCCTCCCTAAGATTGCTTGCCTCAAGCAATCTTAGATCAGGATGCTCCAATATCTTCTCATTTTCCCAAGTAGCATCCTCCACCGGCAGGTTTTTCCATTTCACCAAGTATTCTCTAATAGTCCTCCTCCTCAAAGTGTGTTCCTTGGTATCAATTATAGCCTCAGGTACCAAAATCAATTTCCTCTCTTCATCAAGAGAAGGTAACTTTGCTGATGGTGTCACATTATGTCCTAAAGCCTTCTTAAGGCATGGCACATGAAATACATTGTGTACCTTGCTACCTACTAGTAATTCTAACTCATAAGCCACCTCTCCAATTTTCTTGGAGATCCTGAAAGGTCCATAGTAACGTGGCTTAAGCTTTTCTGCTCCACTCTTCTTGAGAGTGGACTGTCTATAGGGCTGCAACATTAAGTAAACCATGTCACCTATCTCAAATGATCGCTCAGTCTTCTGCTAATCTGCATACTGCTTCTGTTGATTCTTAGCCTTCTATATGTTCTCCTTCAAAGACCTCATGACATCTTGACTCTCCTATAGAAGGTCTTTGGCCTTAGGCACTCTTCTATCACCAAACAACAAATCCACAAATCTCGGTGCCTCATACCCATACAAATACATGAAGGGTGACATCTGGATGGACATGTGATAAGTGGAAATATAGCAATTCTCGCCCATGTGCAGCCACTTAATCCATGCCTTTTTCTTCCCTACTACATAATTTCTAAGGTATCCTTCCACCCATTTATTGACAATATCTATCTAGCCATCAGTCTGTGGGTGGTAGCTTGTACTAGGGGTGAGCTCTGTCCCTATCAACCTGAAGAGCTCCTGCCAAAAGTTACTAAGGAATCTGTTGTCCCTATCACTGACAATGCTCCGTGGCAACTCGTGAAGACAGAATACCTCTCTAAAAAACAACTATGTAACCTAAGTTGTAGTGAAGGTGGTAGGGATGGCAAAGAAGTATGCATACTTCGTCAATCTGTCCACCACCACATAGATACAATCCCTACCTTGGACTTTTGGTAAGCCTATGATAAAGTCCATAGAAATGCTATCCCACTTCCTCTCAAGAATCGGCAGGGGCTGCAATAATCCACCTGGGAAAGAGTGCTCCTATTTATTCTGTTGGCATATCGGACACTCTCTCACATACTACATAACTTATGTTTTGAGGCCCTTCCATGTGAACCTCTCTCTGACCTGCCTGTATGTTTTGAAGTACCCTGGATGTCTTGCCATAGGCAAGTCATGGAATGCCCTCAAAACCTTCTACTTCATCTCTGATCCTGACACTAAGTAGATCATATTCTTGTAAATAATTAAATCATTTACCACCGTGTATCTGTCATCCCTGATAGTGCCATCAATTATCCCCGTAGCCCATTTGTCCTTTGCATATTCTGCAAAGATCATCTCCCTCCAGTCATCTGAAATAGTACCTAGTGCACACAAATGGGGTCTCCTTGACAAGGCATCGGTAACTATGTTTTTCTTACCTTTGAATTAAACAATGTCAAAGTCATAGGCCTAAAGTTTGCTGACCCACTTCTGCTACCTCTCATTCAGGTCCTTCTGACCAAGGAAATGTTTCAAATTATTGTGATTTGTCTTCACCACAAACTTGCTCCCAACTAGATACTGTCTGAATTTAGCCAATGCATGCATGATGGCTAACATCTCCTTGTCATAAATGTTATAACTCCACTCTACACCCCTCAATTTCCTACTCTCATATGCTATGGGGTGTTTATCCTACATAATCACTGCACCAATGTCATCTCCAGAGGCATCACACTGCAACTCAAAAGGTTTGTTGAAATATGGAATAGCCAACACAGGACAAGTGCTCATAATTCCCTTGAACTTATCAAAACACTCTTGTGTACCTCCTATCCAACTGAATGCATCCTTTCAAGTCAAGTCTGTGAGGGGGCAGCTGACTGTGAAAACCCCTTCACAAATCTGCAGTAATACCCACAAAGAGCAAGGAATCCCTTCAGCTGAGAGAGATTCTTTGGTCGCGGCCAGTCCATGATTGCCCGAATCTTCTCTGGGTCTACCTTTAGACTACCAGCACTGATGATATGACCTAAGTATAAGAACTCGGTCATCCCATACTCACACTTTGACATTTTTGCATTTAGTGACTCCGACTCTAAAATGCTCAAGACAATGTCAATGTGTTTCATATGCTCCTCCCAAGTCCTACTATAAATCAATATGTCATCAAAAAATATCAGCATGAATCTCCTCAACTGCTCTCTGAACACCCTGTTCATATAGGATTGGAAGGTGGCTGGTGCATTGGTCAAACTGAATGGCATGACCAGGAACTCAAAGTGCCCATAATGACACCTGAAAGTTGTCTTCTCCACATCTTCATCCCTGACCCATATCTGGTGATATCCAGATCTCAAATCTATCTTGGAGAAGTAACAAGCCCTGTGCAACTCATCTATCAGCTCATCAATGTGGGGTATAGGGTACCCGTTTTTAATGGTCTTCTTATTGAGCTCCTTGTAGTCAATGCACATTCTGAGAGTCCCATCCTTTTTCTTCACTAAGACCACTAATGATGCGATTGGGCTTTTACTTGGCCTTATGTGCCCCATCTTGAGAAGCTCTTTGATAGCCTTCTCGATTTCATCCTTGTATCTCTTCAAGTGCCTGTATGGTGTAGTAATCACTGGCTTAGCACCCTCCAACTTGATAACTACTCAATACCCCGATCAGGGGGTTTACCTAGTGGTATGTCACTAAACACTTTGGTGTGTTTAGTCAAGAGAGCATGTATGTTAGGTGGATACTCATGCTTCTGTTGTTCTGATACTGCAAGCATCACCATCACCTCTACTTCCCACTGCACTTGATCATGTCGAATCAATCTCTCCATCCTCTTGAGTGAAACCACTCTCAATCCACCATTTGAAATGCCCCTAAGCACATGTCAGACTCTATTCACCTCAAACTTCATCTCCATCATCCTCAAGTTGAGTGTGAATTCTCTAATGTCATGCAACCATCGCATGCCTAATACCACATCCATCTCACCCATGCTAACAACATAGAAATCTGACTGACATGTATAATTGTTCAATAGTATGGTAAGATTAGGTATCCTCCTCATGCAAGTGAGTACAAATCCATCAACTACCCTCACCTTAAACCCTTCAAACTCTTCGGTCTTCATCGCTCTTTTTGCAACCAAGCCCTCATCTATGAAATTATGAGTGGCACCTGTATCAAGTAATGTGATCACTCTATGTCCACCAAGTACTCCTCTCATCCAAAATGATCCCTCTCTCTGAATGCTCGAGAGATGTGTTGTAGGTGGGGTGGTCTCCTCCTTATCTGATGCTTCAGATGCAACATCAATCACTAAATCATTATCCTCTGATTGCTGCTCTGAATGTGACTCAGATTCAACGAACTCATCAACTGAAAAATATTCTAATTGTTTTACTTTTCCTTGGGCAGCACACTTGTGCTTAGGATCCCAAGGCTCTCGGCAGTGAAAATAGAGCTTATTCCGCCTGAGGTCATTCAACTGGTCATTATCCAACCTAGAAGAACTCTTGTGTTGCTGTCCAGAATCTCTCTAAAAATGTCTTCTATCTTTCTCCTTATCTCTCCTATGCTGAAAACCCTTGGTTTGAAACTAATTTCTCCAAACAGAAGACTCCATGTCACGAGCCTTCTTCATGGCCTCCTGTAATGATGTAGGGTCTTTACCCTTAATCCAACCTCGAAGAGGATCTGCCAATTCGTCAATGAAGAGCATGATCAATCTACACTCAGAAATGTCTGAAACCATCACTGAAAGGTCCTAGAACACCGATATGTAAGAATCTACAGAGCCCACCTATTTCAATTGAGCCAACTCCTTGAATTACATTTCAAGGTCCTTCGTATCAAATCGGTCTATGAGTCTGGCTGTGAACTCCACATAGGAAGTAATATACTCATGTCCTAGAGTGAGCTTGCCATTGCTCCACCACTTATGCACACTTCCCTCCAAATGTAAAGCGGCATAAATAATAGCATCTTCTTCAGGCATGGGGCTAATCTGTAGGTAATTGTCCAGTTTCTGGACCCATGCTCTGGCGGTGGTTTTACCAGAACCATCAAAGTATGGGAGAGTCATCTTTCTAACCTTTTTCTATAGTTCTTGGTTTTGTGGTATGTTTCCCTTGCAGGGTCTATTTCTCATCCTGATGTCAGAGTATTCGCCAAATGTCATCTCAGCCGTAAACTCTGCACTGGATGCTCTCCAATCTCTCAGGATCTCATCCTAGAACTCAATCTGTGTGGCATCCTATTCAGGAACATTGTTCCTGGGTGCAAATGTAGGAATACCAGGTCTATCCACAGCTATCATCTGGGTATCTCTCCTATTCATGATTGAGGCTTCACCTTCATCCTCTCTATCTCTGTGTCAATCTGCATTATGTCTGTCACCATTCTGTATGTCCCCATTGTTCCTATCACCCATACGCCTATCACCACCATTATCTGCTCTATTTCTTTCACCAAAATTGTTCTTGTTTCCTCCATTATTATTGTTGTTCCTGTTATTTCTATTTTCTAAAGGTACCAACCAGCCAAGGGTACGGTTCAGTTATGCATGTGACTCTCTGAAAGTCTCATCTATCTGCAAGAGTCCTCTCTCTATATTTTGTTGTCCCCTTGCCAATGAGTTTACAATATCCCACAATCTAGGTTCCTCAAGATCTCGATCACCCATTTCTTCAACCTGTGTTGGAACCACACCTAAAAAGGGATCTGTCCTTGGTACTTCAATATCTTCCTCATTGTAAATGACCACTGGTTATTCCTCTATAGCTACTACCTCTGTATCTGTATCAAAGGGATATGTCTATGGAACCTGTAAATCAGGCCTTGACCTGTTCCTTCTGAGATAGTATCTACTAGTACCCTGCTGCATGTCTCATTTTCACTTCTGCATGTCTGAATCTGACCTCACGGGATGGCAGGAAGAGCTTTGCTCTGATACCACTGTAATGTGCCACACCTATTTGTATATTTTTAAAATCTTTTATGTGTTATTTTTAAGTTTATTAAAGTGTTCTTTCAGACTAGAGAGAAGATACAGAAGGGGTTTCAGTTTTCCTACAGATGTGTGTTGTTAGAATATACAATAGATAGCATATAATGCAAACCTAGAAAATATACAACAGATATGAAGAAAATATGTAAGACCCAGATGGTAGAATGGCCAAATAACAATTACTATCACTTAGCCATCATTTATTTTACAACTTGGTACATATGCTGAGACTGGACCAGCAACTGGGTATGGCTAAAATCGCCTCAAATCTCCATTAGATTGAAAGTATTGGTCCTTACAAGGATTATAATGATTTGTGAGCTCTAAATGCCTCTAACAGAAGAGAAATGAAGCTGCAACTAGTAACTAGTGAGTCACCCAATGACCCACATTCTCCTGGCACATAGTACAGTTGGTTGTGGGTACAATATGCATCAAATACTATTGAAAACACTTTGAATCTATTCTATAAATGATCTGTAGTAGTCTCCAAGGCTAGGCGACCAAGGTAGGATAGGAAAGATGCAAGAATCAACACCAAACAACCCTTTACAATGGTACGGCCTGCTGCACAAGGGTACAACCAGCAAGAAGGTATTACAATAACCACAAATCCTCCACAACTCACTTCAATCTACCCTCAACCAAGATATTAGCTGCTCAAACAAAGCCTTCGAATGATATGACCCTCAAACCCAAAACTACAAACTTCTCAAATGAACTCCATGAAAGCACAACTGTGAATACTAGATGTACCCACCTCCATTGGCACCTTTGGATGGTATTGCACACCTGTAGAATGCCATTACTTAGGGAGGTTTTCGTCTCCAAGAGCCTCTGGTTTGAGTCCTTCAAACCCTCACAAGTACAAACCCTAGCAGAGCCAAAATGAAGAGAATATCATAAGCATAACATAACAAATGAACTCCACTTTCCATCTTTTATTTCCTCAAGTTGGGCATTGGGATTATTGGAGGGAAATATTACAATTAAAATCACTTTTAATCCCCTAGGGATGGGTGCCCATGACACAAGTGACTTTGTTTTATATTTTATTTTTCATAGTCACTTAACACTTTATTAAAGTTCCATCAAATAAACATTATATAACTTCAGACTTTAAAATAAATATGAAGATGATATTGGAATGCCAAGATCTTTAGCTTGCTAGAAAGGTCTCAACAAGACAAATCCAACCCCACTCTGAAAATCCCGATCTGGCACCGACCCCGAACTTACTAAAAATAGCAAGTACTCCACAAGGCACCCCAAACTACCACTGACACTACCAACTGGATCCAAACCACCTCTATACCTCTGAATTGTCCATCCAAGGCTAGAACCATGGTTCCCTAACCAAAGTGTTAGTCTACGGGAACCCAGTGATAGACTAACACTATAGCTAGAAAAAAGACATCACACAAATTATACAGTGGCTCATTCAATGAGCAAGGATGAAGAATTCCCAAATGAATAAGGTGCAGCCGAGTACTATGAGGAGGAGATAAATCAATTTGACATAGAGGATTATGAGCATATGGGTCAGGGTGTTGATTATGATAGCTATGAAGAGGATGATCATATTTTCCAATATGATTATGATGTAGGTCCAAAGAAATACCAACTGCCAGCTCATGATTTCAAGCACCTAAGGGATCTTATGCACAAGAAATACCAACAGTCCAAGCCTTTGAAGGAAGACATGAAATCCTTGACTTATGTAGTCATTTTGCAGGTCCAAGGAGGTTATTAGCTAGAAATAGGTCAGTACCTATGCAAAGTTCTCCTATTGTAAAGTTAAGACAATAAGGATTGAATGGGAATAAGGACAAATGTAAGACAAGCAAGGATAAGAAAGACAGCAGTCCTCCCAAGAAGTATGTGCTTGAAAATAAGAAAATTCTAATGCAGCCACCAGCAGAAAAGAAGAAATACATGCAGAAAAATCCTACACATGTGGGGCAGCTAGCTGTCATACCCATTCCAGGGGTTCATGATCCAAAAAAGGTAGTAACAAGCATGATCATCCTTAGGCACAAAAGGAACCAGAAAAGGGGAAGGATAAGACAAAGGAAAAAGGTAAGGTTATTTCATCCAATTAAGTAATACCTTACATTCCTTGTGCAAATGATGTTATTGTCTCATGTGATGCTCCTTTGCCCAATTATAACCCTATTGACATGGATCAAGTCTTTAGCCAAATCAGAATTTTAGTGCCTATAGGGGAACTCCTTAGAATCCCTAAACATAAAGATAGGGCAGCATCATTTGTCACTGTTGTAGATGCACAAAAACAACCTGTTGTTGTTCCTAGTAGTGATGATGAGGGTAAGGGCCATGATGAAACTATTGAGGTTTATTTAGGGTCATCTATGGTCAATAGCCGAATAGGTGTGGATCCTTTCTACACCACATTTACCTTAAATAGATGGTTGCTACATAACTGTATGCTTGATTCAGGAGTATCTAGCAATGTCATGCCCTTGAAATCATGAATGATTTGGGGTTAAAGGTATCCAAGTCTTTTTGAAAATGTTTTGCTATGGATTCCAGGGAGGTTAATGTGATATGCCGAGTTAAGGATGTTGAGGTCAAACTTGTTACCTATCCAAACAAATCATTCTTGATGGATATAATTGTTGTGGATTGCCCTGCCAAATGGGGTATGCTATTATCAAGAAAATGGGTAGCCTCCATGGGTGGAAGTATCCAGATGGATCTTTCATATGCTACCATTCCATTCCAGGGTGTGGAAGTGAAGTTGTATAGGGAGAAGAAGGTAGAAGACAAAAACATAGAGGAACATTACAAAACCCAAGAAGAAGTGAACTTCTTTGATATTGATATTGATTGTTTTATGGGGTTTTGTGATGACAATGAACATAAATTGTGTGCTGATCTGCTACAGATTGTAGCTCCTGTGCATAATGAAAATGTGTTGTGGACATTGTACTTTGATGGTGCTTGTTCTAAGGATGGATCACGTGCTGGTATTGTTCTGATAGCACCAGATGGAGAGCAGTTTGGCATGTCTTTTAGACTTGATTTTCAATGCATTAACAACATAGTTGATTATGAGGCATTGTTGTTAGGTTTAAATGTTTCTCACAAGCATGGAATCAAATACTTGATGATATATGGTGATTCATAGTTAGCGGTGCAGTGGATTAGAAATGTTTTTTTTTGCCAAAGACAACAGGTTAAGGGGATTCAAGAATACAGTGTGGGACACTATTGAATTGTTTGATGCTATTGGAATTGAATGGGTTGAAAGAATTGAAAATGAGAAGGCAGCTTCCTTGGCTATAGCTGCATCAAAATTTGACCCCCAATCAAAATTTCCTCATTGCCATTATGTTGTGGAAGTAATTACAAGGCCAACAATCCCTGATAACATCTACAGCTAGCAAGTTTTCAATGATAGTAGTCATATTTACAGTTTCCTGAATTGCATAGATGAGTTTGACAGTCAATTGATTGACTGGCAACCAATGGTAGAAGTTGATGGTAAGGAAACTATGTTTGGTAGTGAGGTTGTGTGGTTGAAAACAAATACAATTCCAAAAGGACTGGTGGCGCTGGAAAGAATTCTTGACAATGCAAACTGCTAGAAGAGTAAAGGAAAACCAGTTGAGGAAGAAAATATTGAAGTCGTTAACCTTGGCACTCCCGAGGCACCAAGGATTGTTTATATTGGTAAGCAGCTTAAAACTCATGAAAAGTAAATGTTGATTGCTTTATTGAAAAATTTTGGAGAATGTTTTGCATGGTCTTATGATGAGTTGAAAGCTTATAGGGAGGATTTATTTCAACACACTATTCTCCTTCAACCTGACGTAAAACCATTTAGGCAGAAACAGAGGCCTATAAATACCATCATAGCTCCCAAGATGCAGAAAGAGTTGTTGAAAATGAAAGAGGGAGGTATTATAAAACCAATCAGACATTCTGATTAGGTGTCTAATCTTGACCCAATGAGGAAAAAGAATGGGGAGATTAGATTGTGTGTAGATTTTAGAAATCTGAACATCAAATCCCTTAAGGATAATTACCCTCTTCCAAGTATGGATCATCTTTTGCAGAGGTTTGTTGGCTCAGAACTAATGTCTATGATGGATGGATTCTTAGGCTACAATCAAGCATTGGTCAAGGAGTCAAAACAATACAAGACAACATTCACTACTCCTTGGAGAACCTATGTTTATTTAAGGATGCCATTCAAATTGAAGAATGCAGGATCAACGTTTCAAAGAGAAATGGATGTAGCCTTTGCAGGCCTCATTGATGAGATTATGGTTGTATACCAGGATGATCTTACTGTATTCTCCAAAGACAGGAAAGATCATTGCAAGCATTTGCAACTAATCATTGATAGATGTTTGAAGTATGGGATTTCTTTGAATACCAAGAAATGTCAATTTGGAGTAGAAGAAGGAAAGTTGATGGGGCATATTGGGTCAAGGGATAGGGTTAGAATAGATCCTGAAAGAGTAAAGGACATTGACCTTACCCCTCAACCTAAAACAATCAAATGTGTCCAATCCTTCTTTGGACAAGTCAACTTTGTAACGCGGTTTGTCCCCAACTTTGCTGAGAAGACTAAAGCAATTTCCAAGATGCTCAAGAAGGGGCAGTCTATTACATGGGAAAAGGAACCAGCTAAAGCTTTTGTTGAAATCAAAGAGGCCCTCAAGAATGCACCAATGCTAGTAAGCCCAGATTATACAAAGCCTTTTCAGCTCTTCTTTTTTGCTTCATATTATACTATTGTTGTTGTATTGTTGCAAAATAATGGTGATGGTTTTGAGTAGCCAATAGGATTCTTTAGCAAATCCTTGCAAGTTGTTGAGTTGAAATATTCCATAATGGAGAAGCATGCTTATGCATTGGTTAAGGCCACAAAGAATTTCATATCTTATTTCATAGGTGCTAAGATCATAGCATATGTGCCACATGCAGCAGTAAAGGACATATTCATGCAGCAAGAAGCTTCAGGTAAAAGATGCAGGTAGATCATTAGGATCCAAGAATATGACATGGATATACAGGTCACAAAGTTGGTTAGAGGCCAAGGCTTAGCCAAGCTAATGGCTAATTCCAATCTTGAAGTAGCAAAAGTGAATGAGACAGAGGTAGATGATGTTGATCCTCATTGTAGATTGGTTGACAACGCATGGTACAAAGATGTGATATTTTATCTTGAAAACATGAATTGTCCACCCTATATGGATGAGAATCAAAAAAGGACCCTCAAGCTGAAATCTCAAAGGTATGTCCTCTTCCAAAATGAGTTAATGTGGAGAAGCCACAAAGGTGTGTTGCTCAAGTGTCTGGATCAAGAGTAAGATGAAGCAGTGATGAATGGGTGTCACCATGGTTTTTATGGGGGACACTTCAAAGCTAAAACCACAACCCACAAGATCCTTAGAGCTAGATATTGGTGGCCTACTTTATTCAAGGATGTAGCAGAGAAGATAAGAAAGTGTGATGCTTGCCAACAGTTTTCTGGTAAGTTGAATTTGGTTGGAGAACTTCCCCTTTTGCCCCTCATAGTCGATGCACCTTTCCAATAGTGGGGAATTGACTTCATTGGAGAAATAAAGAGAAATCTAGTAATGGGTTTAAGTGGATCCTTGTGGCCACTGATTATTTCACCAAATGGGTGGAAGCATTCCCCACTCACAATACAACTTCCAAAGTGGTTATTGATTTCATAGTTAGCAATATAATCACCAGATTTAGAGTGCTAGCTAGGATTTTGGTAGACAATGCAATGTGTTTCAGGTCTCGGGAAATGTTGAACATGTGTTCTAAGTCTGGCATAAGCCTTGTGCATTCATCCCCTTATCAACCCCAAAGTAATGGACAAGCTAAATCCAGTAATGAAAGCTTGATGAAGATCATAAAAAGAACATTGGATCAGAATAAGAAAAGATGGGATGATAAGTTAAAATATGCTCTGTGGGCTTATACAATAACTTTCAAGAGATCCATTGGTAGAAGCCCATTTGAGCTAGTGTATGGAGTAGAGGTAAAGATTCCCATCAGCATGGAACTTCCAGTATATCAGATGTTGCATGATATAGAAGGAGATCAGTGTGATGCAATGTCCTAGAGGATCTTGCAGTTGACTAAGTTGGAAGAACATAGAAGAGTTGCACATGATAAAATGTTGAATCATAAGCAAAAAATGAAGCTTTTATTTGATAAGAGTAATGTGTCAAGAGATTTCCAGGTTGGTGACTTGGTACTTTGTTGGGATGCAAATTCTGAAGATAAAGGGAAACATGGCAAACTCAATCCATTATGGCTGACAAATTAGAGCTCAACGTCTACCATTTGATGACTCTAGAAGGAGAACTCATGGAGCTGCCCTTTCACAATTAGCATTTAAAGCATTACTTTTCATAAGTAATGATTTCCTTCAAATTTTGAATGATGAAGTCATGTTCCATCTTTAGTATTTGAACCTCAAGTAGTCTTGATCACTATTGGTCATGAAGGTGTTTTGTTTCAGTTCATATGTGTCATTTTTTGGTCTGCCCGAAGATCTGGATTCTCATTGTGCCACTGCTTGGCACATGTCCCCAACCAGAGCCACTTTTGGGACTCCTATTTTTCAGGCCAAGTATTTGCAAAATATTTCCATGTTGCCCAAACAAGCTAATATTGTCAAATCCATCAAAGGTCTAACCTTGTTCTTTTTTAAATGCAAGGAAGAAACCCAAAAATGACTAAGTCCATATTATAAGTGTTGTCCTTGTATTTTCTACCTTTGTCAGAGTTTCAAATTTTTGGGTTTTTCTCTTCCATCGTGCCATTCCTATCGACTCTAATTTCCTGGGCTCTAAGATTTGTCTAAGTGTTAAGTCCTTCAAAAATTGCCTAAATGTTTCAGGCGTCAGAGGTCGGGCTTGCAGCTTTCCATCTTCTTCAGAGCATGTGTTAACAGGAAGACCCAACCACCGAAAGCTTCCATGGGTTTTGAAAATTTTCTAAGTATTGTGGATTTCGAAGGTTGGGGTGGTGGTCTTTCATATTCTTTTGAAAGGTGGAAGGAAGAAGGGTTGGCGGTCGATCCCCGATGGTTTCAAAATTGCGCTAAGTCTTGTAGGTGGTGGTAGGCAACTGGTTTCTTTTCATCCTTCCTTTTGAAAGTTGGAAAGCGGAAGGCGTGATGGCCAAAGTCTAGTGAACTAAAATTCTTCCAAGTATTGTGGGAGGCAGAAGGTGGGAGTCCTCTTTTCTTCTTTCTCTCTTTTGGAAGGCAGAAGGAAGAAGGCCCGAGGCCTGACCCCCGACAATTTTCAAGGCTTTTCTAAGTATTTCAGGTCGGGCGGTTCTTTTCTTCCTTTTCACAGTGCATGGTGCAGGGCGAAGGCCCCACCCCCAAAGCCCAATTTGTCGGGGCAAGACTGACTGGCCTTCCATACTCCTCCCACTGCCTGGGAACGTGCCAACAACCCCTGGGATTGCCATTAATGTGAAGTGGGTAGTTGAAATCAATGTGTTTATTGCAGTTGGTGGGGTTGTTGAGGGTTTTCCCACCCATTTCACTCTCAGGTCTACATTGAGAAGGCTATAAAGGTAGGATCAAAACTCTTTTCAAGGGTTGGTCGATTGGGCATTCCTCTCAACAGGTTCAGAGATCCAGAGACAGGAAAGAAAAGATCATTTTGTAGTTTGTTCTTCAGGGAGGAAATTAGCAAAAATATATGTTAATACATTTTAATTATTATATTAATTCTATGTTTTTCTCCACTGTTGTAAGTGTTCTTTCAAGAAATCTTAATCACGGTTAGGATTTCTCTTGCTATATTTAGTAGTATGATTGTAAAATTTGATTTGAATGAATGTGATAGTTCTTAATCCATTTTTAAGCATTGTAGATGGTCATTTCAATATTACAAATGGAAGAGTGTTCTATGGTGTTGGATTATTAAGCATTCTCATGATTTGATATTGGTTATTATGCATTTGAGTATTCAAATAGGAAGCCATACATTTTCTTGAAGTTGTTTTCACCTAATAAATATGAAACTTTACAGCCCAATGGATATGCACCAGTCTGAGTAGCCTGTGATCACCTAAACCTTTTAAAACAAAACTTTATATCAAAATCTTAAACACAATAGTAGTTACTTATGCATCCTTATTTTGTAGGATTGCCTTCATCAGCTATATACGGGTTTTTATAACAACTAGTTGTTCTTGGTTCAGTGACAAATTTGGGACAAAGAAAGTGGTTTGGGTTTGGTTGTTTAATCATTTTTTTTATTCATCTAGTTTGAATTTAATACCTATTAAGGTATACCCCTTGGAAAATCCCTCCAGAGTCTAAGTTGAGCTCAAAGTATAGAGGAGCCTAGTCACTCTTGTTAGTTGGCCAAAATCACCCTTAACTTGTTGATAAACCTCTTTCAAATCACCCTGATGACATCCCTGGCCTAGGTGAATTAGGAATGTTTTAGAGTTTTGGTTGTAGGTATTTTGGGACCCAACAAGGATTTAAGGCATGATTTTTTTATTGCAGCCCATTGTAACCTTGTCAATGTTATACCTTGTGGAGAAACTTTCTACAGAGACCTTGCCACCTTTCATCTGTTACTTCCACATTCTTACCCCCTAAACACCATGAGTCCATAATGTAGAATAGGAACATCCATGGAACAATCTACATAGAAAATTATGATCTTACCTCACAAAACACTTAACATCGGTACTCAGTTAACAATAGAGCAAGAGGCAAACCTTCTTAATCTTCTAGTATCCCATTCAAAAGTTTTTTCTTGGGAATATAAGGACGTGAGGGCATACCTCTTGAGATTTTCATCCACCACATATATAGAGAAGATGTGAAGCCTGTTAGACAACCTCAAAGAAGATTGAACCCTGCACTAAAAGAAATTGTGAAAACTGAGATAGAAAAAATGTTGCAAGTTGGCTTCATCTATCTTATCTTAGATAGCCAGTGGGCGTCCTTGTTGGTCATAATGCCCAAAAAGATTGGGAAGTGGAGATTATGAATTTATTATATGAAATTGAATAAGGCTACCAAAAAAGACTATTTTCCCTTGCCATTCATTGACCAAGTGTTAGACAACCTAGCGGGGAGGAAATACTTTTCATTCTTGGATGGTTTTAGTGGATACAATCAAATACAAGTGGCACCTAAGGACAAAGATAATATTACCTTTACCTAGCCTTAGGGGACCTTTTCATACAAAGTTCTCCCATTTGGACTCTACAATGCACCAACCACCTTCTAAAGGGCGGTACTAGTCATTTTTGTAGAATTAGCAAATGAATGTATGGAAGTTTGCATGGATGATTTCACTATTTATGGAAACACATTTGAGGATGCCGTACAAAATTTAGACAAAGTCCTAAAATGTTGTGAGAAACACCACTTGTCCTTGAGTCATGAGAAGTGTTTCATTATGGTGGAACAAGGTATTGTACTTGGTTGTCACATATCTACCAAGGGGGTCAAGGTAGACAACATCAAAGTGGAAGTAATCAGACAATTACCTACTCCTATAAATTAGACTAATGTTTGGAGTTTGTTGGGACATGTTGGTTATTATAGGAGGTTCATTGAAAATTTTAGTAAAATAGTTGCTCTTGTTCTCCCTTTTGACAAAAGATATTGAGTTCCTTTGGACAGAAGAATGCCAAACTACTTTCCAAACTATCAATGAGAAACTAACTCACGCCCCTATTATAAGAGCACCTAATTGGACTATCCCTTTCCACATTCAAATAGATGCATCCAATGAGTCAATAGGAGCAGTCTTGGGACAAAAAGAGGAAGTGAAAGGAATCTATGCCATCTATTACATCAGTAAGAATCTAACTCCTGGTAAAAAAATTATACCACCACAGAAAAGGAATTCCTCAACAAATTTAGGCATTATATCACAGGATGCAAAATCTTTGTACACTAATCATGCAAAAATTAGCTACTTAATGAATAAACCAGTTGTTAGTGCAAGGATTATTAGGTGGTTATTGTTGTTACAGGAGTTTGGCATTACCATTGTTGACAATCCAGGGAAATTTAACTTGCTTACTGACTTTTTGTCTAGACTGCATACAGGAGGAGAAAATGCACCTATTGAGGATGGTTTTCTAGATGAACATTTATTTGTTGTGTCAAAAACAACCTCTTGGTTTGCTAATATATCCAATCTCCTAGCTACAGGCTTGTTACCTCCACAAGTTACTGCAAAACAAAGGAAGAAATTGATGCAAGAAAGCTTATCCTATAAATGGTTGAATGGTCTATTGTTCAAATGTGGTCTTGACTTTTTTATACGCGGGTGCTTAAGGTCTAATGAAATTTTTGATGCCATGAGGGCATGCCATGATGAACCAGCAGGAGGACATTACTCTGCACAATAGACCATCCATAAAGTGTTGGGAGCAATCTATTACTGGTCATCTTTGAATACAGATGTAAAAAGGTATGTAAGATAGTGTGATCAATGTCAAAGGATGGGACAACCCACATTCACAAATGAAATGACAATGCACCCTTAGGTGGTTTTAGAACCATTTGGATGGTGGGGTCTAGATTTTGTTGGACCCATTTCTCCAGCATCAACAGGAAAAAATACATTTTAGTGTGCACTGATTATGTGATAAAATAGGTAGAAGTTCAAGCCTTGTAGGTTGCTAGGGAAGACAAAGTTGTTGATTTCTTGTACAACTAGATTTTCTTAAGGTTTGGAGCCCCAAGAACTATAATCTCAGACTGAGAACCCCAATTCACTTCTCAAGTGATCCAAGAATTCACAAAGCTCTATTAGATCAAACATCATAAGTCATCAACTTATCATCCTCAAGCTAATGGACAAGTGGAAGTCACAAACAGAGAATTGGAAAACATATTAACAAGGACAGTAGCAATGAATAGGAAAGATTGGGCAAATAGACTACCTAAAGCAGTATGGGCTTACAACACATGGAAATCAACAACAAAATTTTCTCCCTATGAACTTGTCTATGAGAAGAAGTCTATCCTCTCAATAGAATTTGAGCTCCAAACACTAAGAACATCACTTGATATTGGGTTACCATTTTCCATTGCACAACAAAATCAAATCTTACAACTTAATCAGTTGGATGAGATTATGATGGAGGCAATTCAGCAAAAAAAGATCATTTAGCATCAGAGAAAACAATGGCATGATCAGCATTTCAAGAGGAGGATGTTTCAACATGGAGATTGGGTTCTCTTGTATGACTCCAAGTTCAAGGAATTCAAAGGAAAGTTACAAACTCATTGGATGGGGCCTTATGAGGTCAGAGAAGTCTATGACAATGGAACAGTTTAGTTGGCACCCATTGATGGAGGAGATACCACGTTTCTAGTGAATGGTCATAGGATTTGCTTATACCAGCGACCATCCACTAAGGAAGAATTTGTCAAGGGTCTATGTTACGTAGGAGAGGTCACACTCTCTAGCATGGTTGATGGATAAAAAAGGAAGGGCTGAAAACTAATAAATGGTGGCCCTTTTCAAAAAAAGAAGGTTTGAAAACTAGTAAATGGTGACCCTTCTCAAAAAAATTGAAAATAATAATGATAATAAAATAAAAGAACTAAAAACTAGTAATGGTGGTTCTTTTCTTTCTTGTAGGTACACCTCTGGTGCTTTCAACAATACCATTGAAACCTTCTAGGAGCACCTCTAGTGCTTCTTAGCATCTTCGAACCTTTCTAGGAGCACCTCTGGTGCTCACAAAACATCATCTCTGGAGCTTGCCCCAGTGCTCATCTCTGCACTGATTGTGGGGCCACGACAACATCTCATAGGCATGATGTTGACATACCACACCCAAAAGAGATAGCTATCTGTCAATCAAGGATTCCTTTCTTTTCACTCTCGTTGACGCATGCTCCATGGTGACATCATCAGCAAGTGAGGGGGCAGACACTGCAGTAGTCATCAATGCCATGTCACACATTCCTATAATGATGGAGGATCAAATCACATCTCATTGATGATATGACACACATTTCTAACCTAAAACAAAATAATTACGAAGGCAACCACAGGTAACACTTGTCTTTAACTTGCTGATAAGGACGTGGTTCGGTGGTTAAGTCGCTCGATTGTAGTGGCGGCCACAAGAGTTCAAACCCCTGTTGGGCCAATGAGCTCGCAGCCTTTACGCCTTTGCTGGGCTAACGAGCTCGTGGGTTTGAAGTGTTCTAACTAGGAGATGAGGTCCCTCGTGTTGTGGCCTCACCGGGTCATTGCTCCGGGCAAAAGCATTTGTGTGGAGCCAGAGGGCGTGTCGCACCAACGTTGTCGGTCACATTAAAAAGTTTACTAGGCACATTTTAAAATTTAATTAAAAAAAACACTTGTCTTTAACTAGTTAAATAATATAATTACCATATTTCTTTTGGTACCATAAATCATCAACCATCATCTTTCCCTCATTAACCAACATGCCTCTACACATATCATCCATGTGCCACCATTACATTCCTCCAGAGTGACATGACCACCTTGTGTGGGGCAGTTTTGCCTTAATTTTCCCTTGCACAGCAATCATTACTATAGATAACTCCATAGTTGAGGCTCACAAGAACAAATAATAGAAAAAAAAAAGAAAACCATAGGTATCCTACATTGAAGCTTGAAGTGCGACGAAAAAAAAGAGAGATTCAGCGTTGAGATAGAGTAAGAAAGGAAGGGATTAGCAGGATAGTGTTGGGAAGCCAACTAGGGGGGTAAAGAAGAAATCCAAACCCACAATAGTGACAGAACTGGTAAAAGAGCAAGCAGTTGTAGATATTCTTTGAAATGCAGGCTAGTTACCATTACTAGAAAAATTTGAAGGGTACAGTGAGGACTTGGTCAAAGAATTTGTCTTGCACCTCAAGGAAGGTTAGAGTAAAGTCCAAGGTGCCACCATCCCCATCTCCACAGCTATCATCAGTGAGATTTCAGGCCTACCAAAGGAAGGTGAGAGGTTATATCATTTGAAAACTCTGTATTATGAACTCATAAAATGGTTTTCAATAGAAAATGAACCTACAATTCAAACGCATGTAAATAAGGAAGAAGTAAAAGGAATTGTTAGGACCAGTCTTCCTTCCCCGTGGTGCTCTCTAACCACTTGGCTCATGAAATATTTCACTTGTGATGGCCATATTTCCATAGTGTTGGGGCCTATCATGAAAATGCTTATCTTCCTAAGGCATGGACAGGGTCACTCTGAATATCAAATCAACATGCCAAATTTCCTCTACTCTACCATCACCTCAATGGTAGATAAATATTAGTAGGAGAAGGGTCAATTAAAACACCATGGGCTTGTTTTCCTTATCATGAAGCATCATTTCTTAACACATGAAGGAGGGGAAAACTAGTGGAATGCCTTCTTACAAGGCAAATATAAAAACAAGAATAAGGTAAAGCAGACCACCACTAAAGGTTCTTCCTCCACTAGGGAGGAAAGGAAAGGGAAAATAATTATAAAAACATCCTCCTCTCCTGTAACTAGAAAGAGGAAGGCAAGTGTAATTGAGATTGTCCCATCTCTGCCTATAGTAGCATAGGAGAAACCAATAAAAATTGAAGAAGGGAAAATAATTGCAACAACATCCTCCTCTTCTATAATTAGAAAGAGGAAGGCAAGTGTAATTGAGACTGTCCCATCTCCACCTACAATAGCACAGGAGGAACCAACAAAAATTGAAGAGAATCCCTCACCACCAGAGATAAAAAAGAGAGCAAAGAAAGGAAAAGATAAACCTCAGAAGGAATCTCCTATATAGGTCTCCACAACACCAGAGGCACCCATTCTTGAGCCCTAGAATATTTCCTCAGGTCTAGAAGGTGTTCCGAAGCAAACACAAAAAGTGCTTCGAAGAAGTAAATGCAAGAGGGAAAAGACTTAGATGGAGATGGATGCAGAATTGATTGTTGAGGTCTTAACAGAACCTCAAACCTTAACACTAATAGGTGGTGAGAGTGAGTCATAGGCAACTAAGATTGAACCTATGCATGATCAGACCCCTACAAAAGAGATGGAACCCCACCCTCCTACCTCTCGAGGAACAATAGAGATGGAAATGGAAGAAGGTGTTGAGCTTATGGAAGCATCAGAATCAGAGACACCAGAGACTAAAGCAAAGTCTCAGGTAGTGTCGGAGACAACAACAGAGGTAGGGCCATCTATTGATAAAGGGAAGAGAGTGGAAGAGGAGATAGAGCATGATAGTGAGAGTCAGTCCTAGCCTTCTAACCATGAAGATACTGAAGTATCTCTGGAGAAGTTAATGATGGAAGAAATTAAGAATTTGAAGAGAATTCTCTATAACAAGAGTCTCATTATTACAAACCTCAAAAAGGTCATGTAGGAGAGGGAGACAACAAAGGATCAGAAAATTTCTCTCCTTCAAAGAAGCATCTAGGAGAAGGATACAATCATTAAAGTCAACAAGAAAAACTAAGGGAAAAAGAGGAAGTGGCATTGGCCAGGGAGGCAGAGGTAACAGAGAAGAACAAACAATTCAAAAATTCCACTAGAGCAGTAAGCAATTGCCTTATCCTAATGAGCAATGAGGGATAGGATGGACAAACAAGCTTATCAACTAACCCTGGTAAATAATAAAATTGCTGACCAACAAGAGATCATAAGGGAGCTAATGGTCCTTGCACTCGCAGTCCATCAGGGGACTTAAACTAACATCTCTTTGAGAAAGGTTGAATTCAATGTCCATAATAAATTAGGAGAGGTGTAGGGACCTAGCCAACAATTATGTGATAGTTCAGCAGTAGAGGGCAATTTCTTCCCTAAATGTAAAGGTAAGAATGCTAGAAGATAGAATGATCACAATAGCCACCCTTTCTTCTGATATATTATCATGCAAACCTCCAAGTGGGAGTTATACTATATTCTTAAGGGAAAGATTTCTCCAAAGAAAACTCTTATTACTCATCTCAGGCATGACCAAAACTATTGAGAATGGTCATGATTTCATAAAATTATATGTCCTTAGTTCTGATGAAGATAAGAACTTATATTGTGAATTGTTCCTGCACAATTTCAGTTTGGAAGACTATACTTCCTTCATTAATTTGTTTGTAGGAGAGTTCCAATTAAGAGCATTCATATCCTTGATGAAGAACCATGAGATTTGGCAACAGAGGATGGATGCACACACATCCTATATTGAGAATGTAGGGTTATTCATCTGGCCCGAAAGTTCAAATCCTTTAGCCTTCAAGAAAAAATTCAGATCATTTTTCTATATTGATGTTTTCCTACCTATGTATAAAAGGAATTTGGAAGAAAGTTTTATAGAGTTTGGCACATCTATGGTCTTCATAGTTCCTACAAGACTTTTAGCAGCAAGGAAAAGATGGGCCACTTTGATGGCAAAGCAGAAAATGAGAGACCCAGTGTCCCCTATGAACCTTAAGTGGTTTATAAGAAAAGCCAAGATTGTTGCCAACCTAATTGAAAAGCATCAACAAGAATGGATTGGTATGCGTTTGAGGCCACCTCTCATAATTAAACCTCTGCCTATGTGGATTGAATAGCTGGAGAACACTAAGTTTCAAGAATGGTTGCACCCAGTTGATCTATACCACAAGAATGATGATACAACCATGACAGAGTAGAAAACATCTTTTCTTATCTACAACCTAGTGGAGAGGTTGTATCAGCTCAATAGGTCAAGGCTTCAATATAATGCAGGAAGACTTGAAAAACCTTAAGTTGGGGGAAGATGATGAGTGACAGGTAGAACTCATTATATATGTTGAATTTATCTCCCTTTTCTACCCTATAGAACAATCATACCTTGGTTGTACCATAGAAATTAGTAGAAATCTTGTTATAAATAAGTGTTATATCATGGCAGTTGCATAGTTCTATGGTTTTAGGACTGTGGATGGTCACTAATAGAATCTTGCATAAATATGCCCTTTTTGTATGTAGGTATCTGACCTCTAGACATAGCTTTGGAGTTCCTCCTAAAATACTCAGAGCTTGGTAGAAGACATCAGGAGTTGAGGAAAGAACTGCAGTTGGCACGTGTAAGGGAACAACACTTAGGATAACAAGGTTCATACCATGAGCTGGAGTCCTAGTTGTAGCCGTACAATAAAAAGGCCATTGATTTTGTTCACTTCAGTTCTCTTATGTTCCTCTTTTATCATCCCTTATGGCCTATTTACAAACTCCAGTTGAACTCTTTTGACACTTGTAGTGTCACCATATTATCTTTCAATATTTTACATGAATTATGTAATAAGACTTAGGTATCTGTAATGAACTGTAGTAGGGAATGAGGACTCTAAGAATATGTATCAGAACAACACTTGATATATAGAGGATTAGAAGTAGGAAGATAGTTAGTCTTTTGTTGCCTTAAAAAGAAAGATTGAAAGGACCTTCGAATCTATGTGCCAATTGCATGCATATGTGTTTCTAAACAATTTCAAATAAAAGAGTAGATAATTCGGTACCCCTAATTATGATTCGTTGGTCTAGTCTCATTTCCAACTATGTGGAGCAAGGGCCCACTCCCACTTATGGAGAGAGGATAGTATTTCATTTATGTTTATCTTTTTCCATCTTGGTAGGTTAATTGTGGTTTCCATTCTTAAAATAAGTCTTGATTTGGTATGATTTACTTTTATGTTTCACAATTGATTATTGAATTCTAGATTAAATCTTGGTCACTAGTTATTCCTTCTTAGTTAGACTTCTTTCCAGCAAATGTGTGTGATTATTATTAGATTCAGTTTCTAGCATTTAGATGTATTTTTTAGTAATGAGTAAGGGTATGAGATTGATTAGGAAGTTAGCTTAATTCTAGAAAATAGTGTGGGACTATTAGTTGTTAGTTCTACTACAAATTGCCATAGATACACTACCATGGATTGACAGATAAAGATATTTAAATGCAAGGTACAATGACTCTTGTCAACTACATGATGTTTCTACAATGAGTTATTGTAGATCAATGAACAATATTTTGACCATAACTTTATCAATCATATGAAGGTAATTCAAAAACTTTAAAGGCATTCAGAGTGACATGTATATTAGATTAGAAATTTAGGCTTTTAATTTACAAAATGATAGTTTGCACAATTAAACTTTTAAATTAAATGACTATGACCAATAGACAATATATTTACTTTATCTCTCTCTCATATGGTATCAAAATAAAATAATTCAAAATGTTTTGGAAACTAGATTTAGAGGTCTATCATCTCTATGAACATATTTTTTAGAAAATTTTACTTATGATGTATAATATTTGGAAAACATTTAGATTTACAATGGTTTTTTACTCTTGACCAACATTCACTATTTTGGGCATAAGTTTTTTGTTTGTTGTCAAAATGACACACTTCTAGTTGATTTGAATCTAAGTTTAGAGAACTACCTTCCCTATAAATAGATTTTGAAAATATAATAACTTTTTCCTTCAAAATTCAATAAATCATACTCTTTTCCTACCATATTTAACATTTTTAAAGTGTAGCCAAAAATATTGGGTTTATTGACACACATTTCTAAATTTAAATCGATATTTTAGAAGTGCAAAGCTACTAGAAACCAATCTTGTGAATTTGGTGGTTTTATTGTATATTGTAGATTTAAATACCTATTTTATTTATATTAATTTTTAAATTAGATCCACAAAGTTTTCAAATTTGATTTACATATTAAATTTGTTGTTTTGTAGAACAAATCTAAAAATTTAGATACGTAGGATCATTTTAATGAAGTTTGCTTTTTCAGGGGCTTTGATAGATAAAATTCATTTAGATTCCCATGCATATTCATATATATTTTATTTTTATTTTTGACATAAAAATACCTAAAGAACTATTGCCTAATTATCTTTAGATCAAAACTATTTAATATGGCAAATTCTTATATTAGATATCTATTGCTCTCTATGATAAAAATAAAATAAAATTACTTGTTGTCACCAAATAATTGCTTGTATACTTCTAGAAAGGCAAGGAAATTAAATCTTTATAAAAATTAGTTAAGAATGAGAATTCCTAATAAAATCATGGTCCTCGACAACATTACCTAAAATGACGAGGGTTGTAATCCTCTTCATTTAATTTATATCAACCCGGGTGGTGTCCAAAGGCTATTTCCAATAGGAACCTAAAGGCTTTTTGGCTAACAATTCTTCCTAATGAAAATAAAAAATTAAAATTAATCTAATTGTTGAAATCAAATGAAAGTAAAAAAATGAATTTAATCTAATTGTTAAAATTAAAATTGAACTCTTGCTAAAAAAGAAATCACACTTGCATGAATTGAAACTGTAGAAATGAAACTAAGTGGTTGTTGTACTATGAATCTAATTACTCATGTAGGTTCACACATCAAAATAAAAAAAAGTGCAAAAAAAAATTTTATAACACACAATATAAATAATACAAATATATAAATACCAAATGTTGTTCTCTTTCTTGGAACAAGTGGCCCTTACTCATCCTTTAGAATTGGACCAAGATGAATCAATCGATTACTGTGCTTAATGCTCCAAATTTATTATTTTAACAAAACACTACTACTTATCTTTGTTATTTTATTTTTAAAGTTGGGAGGTCTATTTATACATTGATGATCTTAATAAATTCACCAATTTCATAGAAAATATCTCACTAAACTAGGTTTACTCTTCTATTTCCTATTCCTATGGTAAAAGAACAACTTATTTTATTCTCTCATTACTTTATTGGAAAATAAAAACTAACTTCCCAATATTTTAGGAGCAAAGATTGAAGATATTATATTCTTGTGCTTAAGGAACACCGTTCTTTATTATCTCATTACAAGATGATAACTCATCCACAACCTTCAAGGAGAAAATGTTGGGTATCTTCCTATTTCCTTGTTACCTTTATTTTTTTTCTATATTTTAAATAAAATAAAAACCCATCTCCAACTTTTTAGGAGAAAAAAGGTTTAGAGAATACTAAATCCATGGATTTAATTAAATTACACTTTTACTTTTTTACTTAAGATCATATCTAGCTCACCATTGTCCTCCTTCTTTCTTGGAAGTCTAATGTGCTTCACACATTGACCTTTAGTTGATTGTATATTTTCTAAAATTAAAATGTTTTTAGCATTCTAGAATTTCTAGAAATATTTTTAGTTATTGTAGAGTTATAGTTTTCTACAAGAACTATTGGAAACTATTATCTATGTTTTCTTGAAGTCGGTTGTGCTCTTATGGAGTTGTCATGTCATAAAAGTGTCAAAAGCTAACCTACCACATTTTTTGGAGCTGACTAGGTCATTTAGGAGAAATCTAGAATACTCCTAAGTTGATTGAAATAGAACTAGAATACTCTAGAGTTGGCTAGAATGGAGCTAAATATTCTAGCATTAATTCTACAGTAATCTAAAATACTAGAGCTAGCTAGATTAGTTTTGAAATACTCTAGAGCCAATTATACTATAATCTGAAATACTCTAGAGTTGACTAGAATGGTTTTGAAATACTCTAATGTTGATTCTATATTATACTATAAAATACCTTGAAATACTCTAGAGCTAGTCTTTAAGTTTTTTTAGATGCTCGTAACTTCATGTTTGTATTCTTGACTAGTATATACACAATGTTGCACTCTATTTTCTACTTGAAATATTATCAAATGTTTTTTATTAAGGTAAAATGGGTTTTTGAAAGGCCCCAAACCCTTTTATAGTAGATTAGCCAAAGGCACATAAAACATGTTCCACAAGGAATGGAACAATCAAAAGGGGAAGAAATAGTTGATTACAAACAGTCCTTGCAAAAAGAGACAATGAAAGAACAACACAGACAGTCCCAACAAAAGGAAACAACACAAAACACCAACACTAATTGAGGTCAAATAACTTCTTGAGGCCTAAAGCTACTTTCCATGCATTTCTGAGGAAGTTAAATTGATCCTCAAAGGAAGTCTCCAAGATATCCTTATCAAGGTTGATGACATCAGTGTTGTGGGCCGAAGTTCGTGCCTAAGTTCTTTTAGTAGGTACTTCATTAGTAGTGGGTTTTTTCCTCTTTTAAAGTTTACTTTGCAACACAAACAAGCTAGTAGAAAAATTCTTGATTGTGTTCTTACTAAAAGTGACCACTTTGACAAGGTTATCATGAATTTCCCCTTGCCTTTTTGCAACATCGATATTCTATTGTCCAAGTCTTCCCATTTGTGAAACATTGAGAAAATCTTGTTGGCCTCTTCCCACTGCCCTTCATCAAAATAAAAAATTTCTTTGTGACTACTATCACCCTCACCATAAAGATGATTTTCTAAATCCCAAAGTTTGTTTTTTAAGGTTTCGTATTGCAGCATAAACCACTTCTGGATATTGTGTTGAAGATTAAAATTTTCTTCTAGCATATCCACCCTATTTTTTAGGTTGTCAAAAATTTGATAGCAGGGAGTATGGTCTCATGGACTTATTAGAAGTACCCATGGGTCATCATACCCTTTTTTAGAAGGGCCTTCAATGATAATTTCCTTGCTTTTGTTAATGGTGTTTTGGGACTTGACAAACTCTTCACCAACCAAATTAGATGTATGCTATGAGGGTTTAGGAGCATCATGGGTAGAGGAATCCCAAGGAGCAATGATTTTCACTAGTTTAGGATCCCCACTCAATTGGGGATCGTGAGACTTGTTGAAGAGTTTTTTGGTTTACCCATCACCACCACATTAGTAGGCACAGGGGGTAAGGTTATCTTTGGAAACTGAGAAATCATTATCAAGGGAATTAACTAGGGTATAAGTAGGGGATTTAGTAGAGGCCTACCCTAACCTAGAGGGACCTAAGAATGGTTAATGATCTTAGGCTATAAGCTAGGGGCGGGGGTCTTAGCAAGTTCAAATCTATACAATCTATATATGAGACCTTGGTGTAGTGGAAACTTAGTCTTCCCTAAGAGAACATTAACAATAGATTGTTCAAGAGAACCAAGAAGAAAGAACAAGAAGCTCATAATTTTATTATACTTTAAATGATTAAACATAGAAAAATAGTAAGAGAAGATACACTTGTATCTCCCTCCAAAGTAAAGTACCCAATAAGCACATTGGTGACCTCATCCTAGGGGTTAGGAAGATCTTCTCTCTAGTACCCAATCTAAAATATCTCTACTTTCTCCCCTCTTCTTAGGAATGCATCCATGCATTCCCTATTCCTAATCTTAATGGTCTTCTAGAGTTTGAGCCCATCCATTTCAAGGCTTGTATCCTTAGCTATGAATTCCTCTAAGTTGTAGGAGATACCCTTGACATAAACAACTGTATTCTTCCATGAGTAAGAAAAGTCATTGGAGATCATCAAGTTGAACCCATCGATACACTCAAGAAAATTGGTGATCCCTCCTCTTTTGAGGATATGCCAAATAGTGGGTTTCTTCCTTATCTAGTCACAAGAAGAAGGTTTTACTCAGTCTCTTTCCACCCATCAACCAACACTTTTGGGAGCTCTATTAATCCCTCTATTGAAAACCTAAAACCTTATGAAAATATTGATGAAGAGTGGATTCTTGAAATTCAAATGAGGTGACACATCATTCACCCATGCACATTCTAATTTGTACAAGTCCCAACATAGAATTAATTAATCATCATGTACTTAGAGTTAATAAGAAGCATGCCATGCCAACCATCACTCAAGCAATTCTACAACTTATAATTATGAGGAATTTTTGACATCATAGTTAATTTTGTTCCTTATGTTTGATAGTAGAGAGATAGTCTCACACCAACACATATAATCATTAGTAGAGACCCCCACATTAGCAAGAAGATGAGCTAAATAATTTGTTTCCCTATAAATATGAATGATTTTAAAATTATGGAAATATTTCAGCAACTCCAAAGTGTCAAGGATAATATCTTTAGAATACCAATGGATAATATCTCTAAAATTCAAAGCCTTTATGATGTTCATGGAATCACCTTCAACCACAAGGTTGGAAATATTGAGGTTTTTGATGAGTTAAATTCCCTAAAGGGCAACAAAGGCTTATGTCATGTTATTAATTTGAATGACCAAATTATTTGCATAGGCAACTATCATATCTCCTTTCCAGAACTCTTGAGAATTCCCCCACCTCCATTCTATCATGGATTTTCTTTGGAAGCTCTATCAAAGTTGAGTTTGATCCAACTCATATCAAGTGTTTTCCAAATATAAGAAGTTCTCTTTTTCTTTTCTATGTCAACCCCATTAAGGAGGATCTAAGATTCTAATTTTTCGTAATTTATCTCTCAATAGTCATAGGAAAGGCATTGAGTTTTTTGGTAGGTGAAGACTCCACATTCTCTTGAATAGCATGATAGGATTTTAAAAGAACAATTTTCTAGGGATTATCTTTGTCCCAAAAATTTGTATTATTCTACTGTTTCCAAATGCTTCAGCAAACATGGGAAAGGTCTTGTATCCAAGTTTCCATGATGATAGGGTGCTTGAAGGAGGGGTCCCAACTAATGGCCAAGGAGAAAATATCTTGAGGTCATACCCAATTAGCTAGCAAACATATTTAGGTTAGATTGTCTTAAATATTAGGCAAAAGGGCATTGAATAAACAAATGATTGATTATTTCTTCAGTTTTCTTGCACATAACACATTTATTCTCTAGTGAGAAACCTTTCTACTTATGGTTAAAAATAGTAATGAATTTTCCATGACAAGTGACCCACCAATAAAATTAATTTAGAGAATGAGAGAATGATTCCATATTTGATTCCAACTAAAATCAAGGGCAAGTAGCTCCTATGATAGATTAAAGACAAATTTAATAGAGTACGTACTAGTCAGGGAAGCTAACAAGATGATTTCATGTCTTTTAACAAATAAGCTGAAATAGAAAGAGTTCAACTTACTTAATAGGTCCTCCAAGGAAACAATGTCTAGAATATCAAATAAGTCTCTAGAAATCTTCCAAGTCTTGCCCTCCCTATTTTGAGTCTATTAATTGGCAATAGAGTATCCAAAGAGATTATAGAGGTACTCCTTTAGTCTAGCACATAGTTGGTAGAAAGAAAAAAGAGTATTTCTCAGCCAAGGATCATCTTAGAAGTGGTCAAGATCCCTAATTATAATCCTCCAACAAATTCCTTTTTTTCACTAGATGTTTAGTTTTAACCATATTATTCTAGATAAAAGATCTAACAAGTATTCTAGTTGAAGAAGTGAAGGAGAGTCTATTTTTATTAGCTAGGTATTTGGCTTGCATAATGCTGGTCCATTCGTTGTTTTTTGTCATAAATTTCTGGCCTATTTTAGTAATAAGGTCATATTCATATACTTGATTTTTTGAAGGCCTAAGACACCATGAATTTGAGGAAGGAAGACTCTATCCCAAGCCACAAGGGAGAATCTTTGTTTGTCTTCAATTCCTTTAGACTTGCTCAAATTTTTTAGACATATATTTAGGAATTTTGAAGAGGGATAAATGGTAGAAAAAATACTTTGATGGGAACTCTTGATGAGTTGAAGCTTTCCATCCTAGCTAAGGAGACAACCTTTCCAAGTAGTTAGTTTTCTTTGTATTCTTTCCACTAGTGAACTCCAAACATGACCAAAAATTCTACTTAAACATAAAAGAATTCCAATATAAGTAGTAGGAAGAAGGTTAACATTGCATTTGAGACTATTAACAATTTGATTTTGAAGAGTTAGGTTCATGTTGAAGAATAAGAGGGCATTCTTATCTAGATTTATTTTTTTCCCAAAGATAGTTGTGTAATCCAACACAATGTTCTTCCAATTCTTTGCCTCAACAATAGTGGATTTTCCAAGAATAATGGTATCATCCACAAATTGTTGATGAGAGTTGGGATATATAGAGGAGGCTAGTTTAAATCCAACAAGGCTTCCATTAATGATACCTTTAGAGATGTTTCTCCCAGGAAATTTTACCAGGATAATGAATAAGTAAGGGAGAGGTGGTCCCCTTACCTAAGCCCCCTACTACTAGCAAAATGGTCACTAGGAGCACCATTTATGATGACTGAGTACATAGGTGTTAATAAGCAAACCTTTGTAAGATTTAGGTTCATCCCTTGGAAGCCAATTTTTTGCCAAAACTTTAGTTAAGAAAACCCATGAAACTTTGTGATAGGCTTTAGAAATATCAATCTTGAGTACTATACTTTCTTTCTTGCTCTTATCCATCAAGTGGAAGAACTCATGGATAGTTAAACCAAACTCCAACATTTGTCTACCTAGAAAAAAACCATTCTAATTTGTATCTATGATCTTATCAAGGAAGGGTTGAATCCTTAGAACCAAGAGTGTGGAAAATATTTGATAGATCATGTTGTAGAGGCTAACACAATTGAAGTCCTTGAAATTATCTACTACAACCTTCTCAGGTATTAGGACGAAGAAAGTGTTATTTATCTACCTCAAAAAATTTCCATTAGAGAATAATTCCTTAGCTACCTTAGTGACATCTTGACCCACAACGTCCCAATTTTTTTTTTAAAAAAGAAGTATAAGTAAAACCATCAAGACCTGGGGATGTATAGGGGTCAAATGAGAAGACATCAACCTTCACCTCTTCCTTAGTGACCTCATGCCCTATTTATTCATTATCATTAGCTAAAATGACATTGGTAATAGTGGTCAACAAATCCTCTTCTTTAATGGTATCCATATCAGGAACTAAATTGAGTGAGTGGAAAAATCTAACCCTTTCTTTCTAAATTTCCTCTTCTTGAGTGATTTTTGTCCCATCATCCATAACCAATCTTGGGTCCTAAAACTGTATCTCCTCAATCCTAGAGCATATTCTTACCTTTAATGCTAGGGGTTTTCATCATGAGGGTAAAACATGGGCTCATCAACATATTGTGGATGGTTAAAGTCCAATTGATGAGATTGGATAATCTCTCCTACACTTTGAGCTCAGCTAGACTCGTGAGGTTATTTCTAGAGGTAATCCTAAACAGGATTTAATCACAATAGATGGTGAACAAGATGAAACTTTGTAGTAGTATCCAATGTAGGTATGCACACATGATTCACTAGGATGAATACTCGATACAGTTTGCTAAAGACATTTCCTTAGTTGTAATGGTGAATCACGAATTCCATACAAACTAAAAACCTAATCCTAAACTACTAGTTAAAGATGTTTGTTTGAAGGAATATGATTTACCATCACTTCTAGGATTGGTGCCTATCTAGTGGTTAATAGAATCATAATTTATCAAGGAAAGTAATGAAGTAAAACCACAATAGGAATGGATCTAAAAACATATTTTCATCAAAGATATGGTGTCAAATAATAAAGCATGCTTAATAATCCATCATCAAACTACACAAATCCATATGCAATATAGAAATGCCCATTACAATGCTTGAACTGAATTAAAATATTGTTACATTCATCAAATTTGTATTACAATCATATGATCAAGTGTGGCAAGAGAAAACCCTAACTATAATTTAGAATTTCCCCTAAAGATCTACAAATGATCATAGAGACATTCAACTACTAATTCATGGAGACATTCATAAACCATTTACAATATTACAACTTTCCTATGATTCACGAATACATTGCTTCTTAAACAAACTAAATTGGAAAAAGCTGAAACCCTAGAAAATCTTAGCACTTGTAGATTTGTGAAAGCAAATAAATAATCAATCCTTTAAATGAAGAACAATTGTGCCTTTATAGCTTTCTCATTTTTGTTCCCTAGGTTGCTTGCAAAAATCTGATGCACAACTAAAGGTGGGTGCAATGGATGCAAAATGCTTCCCACTTAGAATGAATAGTCTGGGGAATGTGTAGAAGGAATAGCTAGATAGAATTTTAACCACCGTATTGATGTAATCAACTTAACTTTCATCCTCCTTTGTTGGATATTGCATTTGAAGTTGTGCCCCTCAAATTTAACAGTGTTGCTTAGGCAAGAAGATGCCTTTGATAAGTTGGTCAAATCTAGAATTAATGGTGATTTGGGAGGTAGCTGGAGTGTTCTAGGGATTATCATGGGAGATATGAAGAATTGTTGGATTTTGATGTGAGACGACATGTTAGAATAGGATGTGAGTGGGTGGAGGATGTCTGTCAAGATGAGGGAGTTCTATGGAAAAATAATGCAAAACTTCATGTTGGAAATGGATGGAAGGATATGAGGAAAGGAACAACATCACAAAGGGCATCAAGTTCCCACAAGGAGGAGGAAGGGAACAATTTAGACATTTGGAAGTTACACAGAAAGATGAAGTAGGACTATATGTGAAGTGTTTGAAGGAAGAACCTAGTACCAAATCTATAGAATGATTGATAGTTCTATAAGGTGGTAAAACTTTTGGTTCTTTAGAAAGATCTGAGTAGCTCTCCACAAAAATTCTCATAGCAAGGGATAGCAACTTATCTTGATTATCCTCCTTATGTTGGTGAATGATATAGAATGTTAAGTATTTTGATTTACCTATTTAACAATAGGCTTACCTAAAATGAAATGTAATTTAGCACTGGAAGTAGAAGTAAGATTATACACCTTACCATATTTTTGGATCTAGTAGGTGTTAGGCATCCATCATAAATTACATAGATATCATATTAGAATGTCCATCCAAGAAGGAGATCTGAGCAATCTAATGGTGTTACATCACATTCCACTATATCCTAGAAAGGCTTAATAGAAAATGTCATTACACAAACCTTGTTGATTAACTTATTAGGCCCATGTTCCTACACCTAACCTAGATGGTATGGTTAAGGATGATCATATGTGGGGAGTTGAAGAGTGGTGACCAACCTTTCACTAACTAGATTATTTTCACTTCCATTATCAATGATCAAAAGAGCCATAATATTCTTGATTTGATAGTTCTATGTGAAAATAGACTCGTGATAGGCCTTAGAGTAGTTCTTAGTCATGAGAACAAATATAGGGTTGGGCTCCATAGGATTATCAACCTCCATTATTGGTGAATCCTCCATCTCTTCCACATTCCCTTTCTACTCTTTTAATGGGAGTGCTTTTCCTTCTTTCTTACTTTGGAGTACCCTGCACTCTTCAGTGGAATGATCCCAGTGCTTGTGACAGCTACAAAATTGTTTATTGCTACTAGTGGTAGGGGAGGATGACTTATTTGGAAATTATTATTGGCCACTAGGGTTACTAGAGGTTTTAGAGGTATCCTGTTGCATCCCCTTTTAAGCCCTAACTTGTTTTCTATAGTCATTGCAAGCGTAAAAGCCCTATATAAAGATTCAACTTCAAACATAGCTATCTCTTTACAAAGGAAAGGAGATAGAACAAAAATAAATTTAACAAGTATCCCTTTTGCATCTAAAATATTAAGATTGACTTGAAGCTTGCTAAAGGTATCAATATACTATTTCACTGATTGACCCTAAGCTTTCCCCAATTGTAGCTAGGGATTATTTTAGTGGCAAATCTTCACCAATTGGTGAATAGTTCATATCTACAAATTGGGAATTGGTGAATACATTCCCACTAGCGGGGGGCCAATTCACCTGGTTTTTTCAGATTTTTGGTCAAATGCATTTCAATTCACCACCCTATTAATTTTTTAGTCATCTATAGTTAGTATTTTCACCACGGTATTCTATGCAGTTCTAACGGTGATTCGCCTGGAATATTAGAGGCATGTTTTAATTCACCCACATACTCGCCAATATCATTAAATGGTTGACACGATTGAGGACCCATTTTGCCAATATCATTAAATGGTTGACATGCACGAGGACCAATTTTGCCAGTATCATTAAACGGTTCACATGTATGAGGACCAATTTCACCAATACCATTATAACTCCATGCTTATCCGAGGACCATATTCACCTAGAAAATTACAACATATGTGTTTGATGGAGGTCCATTTCGCCTAACATTTACAAGTGTCCTATTAATAGTATGCAGGATTTACCAAATTATTATACTACCATTTGAAAATCCCACGGTATTCACCAAATATGCATTGATATAAATGCATTTGAAATTCTAATTAGTCCTTTACACATTTTGTTCAGCTCTGATCTCTCGAATCCTCAATTCATCTCAGATCATAGAGAAGTTACAGCTACAGGCATTGGCGAGTCACTAAAAGGTAAATGATCATTTCTTTAATGTGTAATAATATAAAATTCATATTGATTATTTATGTGTTTGTTTGGTTTGATTGTAATTTGTTACAGATGATATTGATTGAGTAGTAGTTAGGAGTCGAAGACTAGGGAGATATCTTAATCTAAGACCCAAGGAATCGGGGATCTATATTCTATCATCTATGATTCCTTCCTAAATAAAATGACATTTTTTCTGTAGCTTTTAATTCATGAGAGATGTCGAGCAAGAAGAAGTTATTTGAGGGTGGTGAAGGGAGGTCAAGGTCATTAACCGACTAACCAGGTACTCTACACCATCCATTCTCTCATCCCAAAGAAACCACACCAATGCACAAGTGACCACAAACTAGGCCAGCTAACAAGTCTGCATAAACACTGAATCAATCTTGTGGATATAGATAGTCCACTTCCAAGTTATCCCATTGCAATCAATAGGTTGTACACACCTACAAAACTACATAACTCATAGATCCAATACACTAAAACATGCAAACCCATCATTGCGCTAATAATTAGCAAACTGAGATTCAAAAGAGAATTACCATATAGACAACAAGACTCAAGCACCAGATCATGCTCAGATTTGATTCACCAATCAGGTCCACAACCCAAGCACCATAGTCTAGGAATCCACCAAGCATCGCCATAGAAATGTCGAGTGATAGATCACGTACCACCACTCCCATGGAGAGAAAGAATCTCACCTCCTCACACCATGCATGGAGCATGCATGCAAAACTACAACTATCTCATCCAGCAACACCCCAAAAGCCAGGGTCTAGAAAATAGCTTAACTACAGCTCCACAAAAACACAAGTTTTTTTTCTTGACTGTGTAAAACTTGGAAAACCATTGTCTTAAAAACACCCATGCACATCCACACCCACTTCACTTCTAGAAGACTCAAAAGTCTGAAACAAAAAGACCATAATAGTTAAACCAGAATAATGGATTATCATAGATGAGCATTAACCATAGATTTTTTATGAAAATCTATAAAACCCTCAGATCCAAGAAACGTGAATTTGAGCCATGCAAGTACAAATCATCCTTGAAAGGAAAAAATAGTTCAGGAACTTTAGGCCCATTTTTGAACAACTCCACAACCACCAACATGCACATGCATCTGAGGGAGACATACTATTACAGAAGCTTCCAAATCATCCAATGATCAACTTCATAGCCTATATGCAATTGGGGTAATAAAAATAGTGCCTTCCAATACCAAGAATAAACACCCAGCATAAGCACATTACTCCATAGTTGAAAAACAACACAAGCTTCTCCATATCACCAGGGAGCCTCTCACACAGACACCCAATATGAAAGCTTTGCTACAACACAACCACAAAGCAAAAAATACCACCTCATGCATCAGAATTATTCCACTACCTATCAGGAGCTCCAAATCAACATCATTTCAAAGTGACCAACTCCATTTTCTCCATCTTCACCATCCTTCAAGTTGTGTGTTGTCTCCTGAAACTAACACAAAAAGAGCTAACAATTTTCATTCAACAAAGGATCAATCTTTAACCGATTCCTTCAGATTTCCTCAAGCTTGCCAAACTAAGAAATCCACACAAAAGGAATACCCAGAACCAGAAATCATGGCTTTGATACCAATTGAAGGGAAAATACGATTCATCTCAGAATGAGCATATGAGATCTTCTCTCTTATTGCCTCAAAACACATACTACTATGCCATAAAGCGGAATCAAACATAGTTCATTTCCCACATTAACCCTTAGAGGAAAGTGATTACAATTTAAACCAGTTTCAACAACATACATTAAACAGATTCAATAAACAGAATCACTAAACATGAAAGATAGAGCAAAAGACAAGAACACAAAGACTTACGTGGGGAAAACCCTTTCAGGTAAAAACCCCACACTCCAAAACATAGAGCCATTGTATTATTCAGCAACAAGCGTACAAGTTACAATACAATATCGGACTCATAGCTTTTACTGGAGATTTACATCTTGTTCCATCTCTGGAGAAAATCTGGCAACATTTCCATACATCCAGTCACACCTCTCTCAGTTACAATGCACTGTCGCATTAATACAGACTTCATAAACATTCCAGGAAAACCATTGCTTCAACTTCCACACCAGATTAACTGTCACAAGTAGCTTAACAGTCTTTACTTATTTCTAGTCGTTACCTCTATACCGCAGCCCTTCCAAAAGATCAACATGGTGTGGCGGAACCTATACCGCACCACCGCAAGCCATCTCACGGCCTATCGCGGGGTGGCGGTATAACCCGCCAGCCTCTCCAGTATTTGCCATGGGGTGGCAGGGTAACTCCCACATTACCGCAAGCTACTATCAAGGACTCCCGCGGGATGGCGATAAACACCTCCAACCTGCACCTCTCTTGGCTGCACCCTGCAGGACTGCGGTAAAGCCCTAAAAGCAAAACCTTCAGGAAATATGTGTTTTGATGGTGACTGAGCTAGGGTTTTAGTAGTGAGTTTGAGACACACTTTCTCAACAAAAAGAAAAGTCAAATCAACAAAGGGGCGTGAGTGGGAAATGTCAAGGAGTTTTCAGATTGATTGGGTGTCAAAATTCCCATTCATTAAACCGGTGGAGAATGCAAACAAAGATGAACCTCCTACAGAATGCAAGTGTAAGATTTGCAGTTGGAAATATTATAGGGACAAGAGGTTGCAGCTAAAACTCGACACCATAGAAAAACATATTGGCAAAGTTTATGAAAAACAAATCATAGATGGATAGGAAAAATTAGTGATAAGATGGAAAATGAAGTAAGAATGTCTTCATGTAAAGAATGCCCTTGAATATGATGCACATATGCAAAGAAAGGAGAAGATTCATGTAGGTGGAGGTTCAATTGAAGCTCAATTTGGAAAGATGATGGGAGAAGCACAAATGGTAAAAACTGTTCAGTTCCAAGGTGTTGTTTTTCATATTTTGACCAAAGGGCGTCCTATGATAGACTACCCAGAATATAATAGTATATTATCTTTTATAAGCGTTCCTAATTTTCCTAACACACATTGGTCAATAAACAGTGGATCGGAATGGGCAAGTTGTCTCACTGATGTGGAAAAATATGATTTACAGGAAAAAATAAAAGAGTCAACTTTTATTGCATTATCTCTAGATGAAGTTACAGCAATAGATAATACTTCTTGGGTATGTATGCATGTGTATATTGTGGCAAATCATGTCCGCCAACCTCATCTCCTCTCTGTTTATAAAATGAAGGAGAATGCAACATCACAAAATCTATTTGAGATAGTTAAGAAATCTTTGATTGAAATTGGAGGTATGGATGACTGCACAATTGCCAGAAAGTTGGTGTGTGTAGGGGCTGATGGAGCTTCAGTAATGCAAGGTCATAGGAACGGTCTGTGTGTAAAGCTACAAATTTCTATTTCACCATACATGATTGGCATTCACTGGATGGCCCACATAATGAATTTAGCATTTAAAATAGTGAGCAAGTTTCCTGCAGTATCAAAAGTTGAAGATCTAGTCTGTGAGCTCTACTCATACTTCTATTGAAGTCCCAAACAGTTTTCTAAATTTCAACATTTTGTTGAGGAAGTAACTGCAAAAAACAAGCTTCTTAAGGATGTTGATACTAGATGGATCTCCTTGCATGAACCAGTGAAAAGAGTTTTTGCAGAATATCAATCCTTGATTGGTGTAATGTATGACCATCACTTCATAGTTGACAGGGCTCTTGACCTCTTACATGGGTTAAGTGACATAGAGACACTCCTCGTTTTAGCTGGTATTCTTTCGATGCTAGAGGAAATGAACGTGCTTGTGAAAAAAGCCCAAGAAAGAACTATGTATATTTTTGAATATACTAAACTGTGTCGAATGATATGCATGACCCTTGATAATCTATATCTATCGGACAAGACCTTCATAAGTCCAAAATTTAGCAGCTAGCACTTGATGACAAATGTGACCAATCCTGCTAATTTTTTACAGTTTAATGATAGCGGGGAGTTATGTGTCTCTATAAAGGGATTTGAGATACCAATGTACTTTTTTAACAAGGTCAGGCATACTATCAGAGAAGAACCTGTTTGAAGGGAAGCTTTTGACAAGATTGTTAATTCTGTAAGTACTACTTTAAGGAATATTGCGAAATCTCTTTCCTTGGAGATTAGAGATTGATTCCCTCATGATGAACTACTTGAAGCCATGTCTATAGTGTATCCTCAATATTGGGTCAATTGTGTGCCGAGTGATTACAAAAACAAGACAAAGACCTGAAAGATCATTTTTGCAAAAGTATAGAATTCGGTGGACAACAAACAAATAGAAGGAATTTTAATTCAAACTAAGCTTAGAGAGCAATCAGGTTGATTTGCAGCTTCAATGATTGAATAGTTTAAACTCATGGAGGCTTCCCACCAAGAGGGATCGATAACAAAGCTTTGGGCAGCCTTAAGTCAAAGTAAAATATTGCGTGATGCATTATCAAAATTTTTCAAACTTGTTGATTTATGTCAAACCATGATATTGGGGTCAGTGGAGGATAAGAGAGTTTTTAGTGCATTGGGGTCTTGAAATCAAATATAAGAAATAAACTTGACAAGAATTTGGAAAACTGCTGAGAATGTATACAAATAGACATGATATCTGGAGTTTTCCTTTTGATAGGGCACTCGCAATCTGGAGGTCCTTATGTGAAAGAAGAGGGTTGTGCAACACTTTAAACAATAATAGCACACATGAAAGTGACACAATGAATACCAGAACCACATGTATTGGTAGTGGTGTTGATGAGATGCTCTTAAGTGGAGATATGGAGATAGAAGAAAATGAAGAACATGATCAGGATGGCACTGGATATCATGGTCAGAGGGAGAAGAATGAGGATGATGAGATGATTTGGCAATTTGAAGGGAATTAGCAGTTATTACATATTTATATTGTATTTCATGTTCCAAACTCCATAATGTTGTTGATGACATTTTATTTATCTATCAGTGATGTACATTCTTCATTTTCGATATAAAAATTAATATTTTCATATTATTATTGTGTAATACTGATAAGTTTTACAAGCATTCAACTAAATGCAAAGTAATTTTTCTTCTCTATAACCATAGTAGTGTTTCATTTGTTTTCCTTTATTGCATTGCATAGTAATCAACAATAGTAGCATATTAATATACAACATTAGCAAATTTTTAATGTGTATGTAGAAACCAGAGTTTTCCTGAAGTAGGCAATTAAATAATACATATAATTTGAACAATGAACACATAAATGGATTTCAGTGTTATATTGATTTTCAAATGAAGGTCTGAAGGAATACATTGAAGTATTACATTTACAATGTATAATAACTTGCTCAAAACCAACTCTGCATAATGCTCTGTTGAAAACACATATTACTAAATCATTTTATCAGCTTTTGTAGAGTGCTCCACTCTTCATCTGATGGAAGTGTAACTTTTCTTAACCTAATTTGAGTGAGTTGTAAGTGTGATATAAGTTTATAATTCATATATTTACTTGGCTTCAATGTTTCACTAAAAGTTCCATTCAAGGTTATCAGTGGTGAGATAGAATCCAAAAAGTTTGCCTCATCAAGATTTTGAGGAAACTAGTCCTTATCCAACTTCATTTTATGCTCCATATTCTTTTTGAAAGCAGCATTTCCAATGTATCGACATGATGGGTCAAAATCTCCCGGTAAACCAAGCTTTCTGAAGAATTCTTCCTTTGTTTGCATCCTCTTTGTCAATACTATAGCTTGTTCCAAAAGATCATGTGTGTGTTCCAACTTCTCACATTTTTCAAGGATAGATGAGGCCTTTATTGTGGCATCAATATGGTTCTGAATTCCTTTTGATTCCAATTCTTCGCCACTAGCTTTGTAGATTGATTCCAAAATGTTGTTTGCATCTGATAATTTTGAAGTTGCCATGTATCTATTTTCAGCAATGTATTTTTTGAGTGTATTAGTACATAATAGTAGATCATCAGTGAATTCAAACATTTTAGACATATCATCAATCCTCTTCATAATTTTCTCCCACATGTTATGTTTTATATAAACCATTGTGTTTCTATAAAATTTAGATACTTTCTTTTGGGAGGATTTTATTTCATTTTCTACATTCTTCAGTTTTATCTGCAAATTTTCAGAGTTTTTTCTCTCTTTCACCATATTTTCTTCCCACAGATGTCCTACTTTTTCTGTTGCCTGCAGTTTGTCATTGGCTTGATTCAAGGATTGTTCTAATTTTTCTAAATTGGCTTTTTCAATATCATAATTTTTTTTTACTTTCACTTAACATTTTCTTCAGTTTATTCACTTCCACCTCTGTTTGTTTATTCACTTCACTTGTAGATGTGAGTCAGAGTTTTTTAGCCTTTTCTCTAATTCTTTGGTCTTGTTCTCTGTTGCTTTCCTCTTGGCTTTTTCATTTGCTATGTCTCCCTGTAACTTTTCTATTAGAGTCTGCAACCTGTTATGTAAATCACAAAGTCAAATGAAAATGAGCAATTTGAATGGAATTAACATCACTCAATATATTTTTCTTCTGTTGTAACTCAATTACTGGAACCTGTGACCTGTCTATATTACAACTCTGATTTTTAAACAATATATTCAACAAAGTTACCAGGAAATTAAAAAACAACCATACCTTTTTTGTTCTCTCTCTTGCTTTAGCAATGATGTGTACACCACTTTGTTGTTCTTTTTTGATACATTAATTTTTTCAAAAAATTTCATTCCAGAAAAATCCACTTGGATGGTGCTCACCTCATAGTCAAAGCGTTGCATCTAGTCCTCTAGTTTATTTTGAACTTTGGGTACAATAATCATGTAATCCATTTTTTCAACTTCCGGGTCAAATGGAGTCAATACCCCGGTTGTTGCAGGCTCTGAAGTTGCAGTAGTCTCTATCTCTAACACTTTTTTCTTATGTGTTTTAGATATTTTGGCGTTCAAACTCTTCTTTGTAATCAGAATCTGTGACACTTGACATAACTTTGAATGGCGAAGGAGTAGTTGTAGTGTTGACGACATCTCTAATTAATTGAGGCTGAGGATTAGCCATTCCTATCCTAGTCACACTAACGATAGGAGGGGGTGCCTTCTAGAAACAATTGCTTTGATGTGGATGTGGAATCAAAACCTATCATAATCTTTTGCTTCTTAGTATTCAAAAGGCCTTGTTCTCTAAGTTTGTCTATAGTGTCATCTAATTTTATTGATGACCTCTTGTGATTTTGTTGTTGCGGCTCTTGCTAACCAATACTACTACTATTACCTGTACCATTGCCAGATTTTCCACCAGTAGCACTAGAATGTCCACCATCCCCTGCAAGAAAAGAATGAGAAACATGCAGATCAAAAGACCCTTGTGGTACTGTTAGTGATTGGATCTCACTCTGAAGATTTGAAGCTGGAATAAATCTAATCTCTTGATCTATATGTGTATGCCCTTAGGCTTGTTCATCACCTCCAATGATGAGTCAAAGATCATTAGGTTTTCTAGGGCATACCCCTGGTACAGTCCAAATGCCTTGTCCTATGGGCCCCAAACCAGCACCTTCATAACCTAATTTTTGGGCTATTGATGCCCCTGTAGTATATGTTTCTCTTGTGGTCTCACTCATACGAGGTCTAAATGCATAGGCACTAAGATCTGTGGGTTGTTCTTCATCCTCATCATCACTTTCAACATTAGATGCTTCATTGACAGCGGAATCCTCTATATCCCACAATTTGTTGAACTCTTCATCTTTTGAGTTTTCTTCGAATTGTGCAGTAACTTTTGGATCACCGAGATCCTTCCTCATAGACCAAAAGGCACTAATTTTTTAGTGTGACCAGTGTTCCCTTGTACGAGCCTCTTTTAGAGTCTGTTGAATTTTTGTATATGTAGATTTTATAGCACCTTTTCTATAGAAATTGTCATATCTCTTGTTTTCTAGTGCCACCTCTGCATCTCTCTGTGTTTGTGGAATTGGATGCAATCCCATTATTTCTGATGACAATATTTCAAAAGAAATACCTCTTTGAGTAGCAGTTTCTTCCATGACGTTTCTGACCTCATCCCAAGAATTCTTGTTTCTCAACATTTCTAGCAGGGGTTTACTTTCATGTTGAATTCTACTTGGAACGTTATTATTAGCCACAAGCCTTGTTTTAATCACATCACATGGGTCATACTGTCAGTGAGAATCAACATCAAATTTAAAAAGTTATAAACTTTCATGTGCCACAATGAATGCTTTTCTCTCGAATGTGAACCTTCCACATGAAAAAAGGTAAGGAAGGAAATATGCTCTTCTTTTGCTGACTAACAAAGTGTAGTTGATCTGTACTCTCCATCTGCCATATGTATTCCAATGCAAAAATCCTCTTTGTCACATGTATTGGAAGTTTGTGGGGCTTTACTCCTGATCCATAAAATCTTAGGACAGTATATTCCTCCATGAAGTACCAATCAGCCAATTGTATTTCTTTTCCTGGTTGAATGTAATTTCTACAAGACTCGGGCAATCTAGGCATTGGAGTATTTGTAATGGCTTGATACAATGGAGCCAAAAAGTAGTCCACAAAATGATTGTAGTTCTTTTGATTATGATACATCTTTATCTTATGGGTCCAATCCAGTAGTCCATTTTTATCTTGTTGACACTGAATTTGAAGCTTGTTGTCCTAAAACATCCCAGCAAACTGCACTAGAAAAAAATAGCACAAGTAGGTTGTGAATCTAAATGTCTTTTTGTTGGAACTAGGAGTGGGAGCTTCACTTTGACTTTTTTTAATCATTAAAAATTGATCTTGCATGGATCTTGCAATGTGCTCAAGAAATCTGTATTTAGCAGGTGGATTGCATTGATGGATATTGTATACCATTTCAAGGAGGCTTGCATCCACATGACAATTATTATCCAATCCAAGGCAAAACACTAGCATGGAAACATTATCCTAAACCCATGGTTTAAAAGTATCAATTTTATAAGGAGGCTTATGATTCTAATTGAGTAGGTCACTCTCCAATGTTAGAGATTTGATAAAAAAAAATTATCATTTTTTCTAATTGATTCATAAGCACTAGCAAGTTTTTCTAGGTTTATGTGCACTTTTCTGCATTCTTCAGTGGTAAAACCCAACAATTTTCCAAAATATTCTCCATTAATGGGAAGCATTACGTCCTGGCTATTTTTTATAACTATTGCTTTTCTATTTTCATCATAATTCTAGGCACAGACCATGATAAATTCAGGGTAAGGGAAAACCTCAGGGAACATCAAGTGTCCTAATCCAACCACGCATGGTGCAGTCAACCCGCTATTTGGTATTAGTTTTTTGGGGTCAGTTTACGCTTGATGTAGCTTATTCTCCAATGAAAATATGAGTTTTGAGGTAAACCTTCCAAAGATTACAAGGTCATAAATATCATGGTATTCATCTATAAAACATGGGGTTTTAAGCAGTCCGGCATAGTCTGTTTTATCTCTTTCTTTGGTTTTCCCAATTTTTGGTCTGGTAGTGCTAGTAGACATGCTTGTAAACACTCAACCCTAAACCCCGGTCCCCAAGATTGAAAAAACTAAAGTTTCAAGGAGAATAGTAATAGCAATAGTAATAGGAATAAAGTATTTATGTATTTCACTTACCCAGAAAAGATGAATACAAAGACTAGCACTGAGTGACTTCGTGGCATCGCACAATTGATATTAAAATTTCTAGTGCACTGCAATCTCCTTGAGTCCTTGACCCTCTCGCTTCCAAATAGTATCAATTAAAATTGCTAAATACTAAGTGCCAACTGTGAAGTAAAGCAAGTGAAACGTGTTACATTCTTTTATTAAAGTTATAAATTTTATTTTATTCTCGAGGAAGTTAATTTTTTTAAAAGTTATTATATTCTATTCTATTCTTCACTTTCAGTACAAGTTTGTAGTTGTAGTTGTACTACTATTGAGTACTCCCACTTCAAATGAAATTTAAGGATGACACGGAAGTCTGTAGCCTGAATTAATAATTTAATACTTATACAACACGTACGTCGAGCCGTGGAATTGAAAACTATCATATAATCTCAACCATTGATCTTTGTAAATCTAATGGCTTTTGATTGATTCCGGAGGTTTGAGTTCCCAAGTCTAGTGCTGCAGACTTTCGTTCCGAAATTCAACTACAACCATCCATCTGGCATCGAAACATTCATCGAACGGTGATACATGACACTAAAGTCTGAATATAATATAAGTTAGATATATTATATGAAGTCGGGCCCACTTTGATGATATAATATAGGTTAGATATATTATTTAATAATTATAATTAATATTATATAAAATATTATAATATAGGTTTAAGGTCAAATATATTATTATAATATATTATATAATAATTAGAATTATATATTTTATTATATAATCATTATATTATATTATATATATAATAATTATTCATCTGTTGATCTTTGTAAATCTAACGGCTCTAGATTGATTCCAGAGGTATGAGTTCACAAGTCTAGCACTCCGGATATTTCGTTTCATAATTCAACTACATCCATCCATCTGGGATTGAAACATTCATGCAAGTGTTTTACTTATTTTCCTTAAAACCCTATGTCTTATAGTCGAGAGTTTACTTTATGTTCTATTTTGTTGTTGACCGTCTAGCCTAAGTTCCTAGTTAGCTAAGTTATAACCTTATGTCTTTTATGTCATGAGTTAACCAGCCCCCGGGTCTTGAGTTACCTGTTCTAGCCCATCAAGTCATATGCATTGCAAAGTCTTAGTCTTATATCCTTGTAAGGGTCCAAAAGTGCCACTTGGCAAGATATCGCAAGCCCGCACAACGCTGAAGGTGACGTCATGTTTGCACCGCGGGGCTGCGAGGTGAAGACAGGTGTTAAGGGCATCATGGCCTATGGCCTTAATATCAACAATTCAGTTGAATGAAGGATATGGTTCCAGGTGTCGAAGGATCGAGTGAAGTAGTGGGGCCGCAGATATTGAAGATCTGATGATAGTGCATCCTTGCAGGAGAATCTTGTATGCAGGGAAGATTCTTCGCGCTACTGCGAGATTTTGACACCTAGCTAACTCCTGGAAAGAAGAATTAAGGCTTGCATAATGGATGTCCACGTGGAATCCTTAGAGTGCACCCACGAAGCCAAAAGGAGGTGATCTATTTTCTACTGCGCCGCTATGAAATGATGCCACGTGGCCACGTAGGACAAAAAAGTTGAAAAATTTGCAAGAAGGTGCATCTGAGATGGAGTAATTTGATTGGCCAGTGACTTTTCACGTAAAGGCCTAGATTTCCAAATCTGGCAGTTGATTCACGGTCATCGATCTCACAATATGAATTCTACATCAACGGTTGGAATTTAAATTTTCTATGTAGACATATCACGATTCACGAATTCGTAGTGATGGCTGAAAAGACATGCATTTATGCACTAAGCCCTAATCTGTAAGCTTGATTAAAGTTGAAGGTAAGGGTTTTTCATAGTGTTTTCATAAATATGAAGAGGATTTCTATGTAGCAAGCAATTGGACGAGAAAATATTGTGATTTCAAGATTCTGCAACTAAAACCTGTAAGTTATTCTTGCCTGTTATGTCTATTTGAAGGTGAATTGTTGCTTGGTAGAGGATATTTTGAGCATTCTTAGAAGAGAAAACCCTAGTCTGGTGAAGTGTTATTTCAAAAAATGAGTCAAACAAATCAACCTTCGACTTCTAAGAGGAGTCTGGATGAGGATTTAATGAAACAGTTGCCTGGGTCTTCAAGAAGGCCAGTGAATACATACGGTCCAGGTGGGCCTAATGATAGACTATTGGATTTGTATTCTGGGTGTCGGGATGCTAAATTTCCCATGCATGGGTGGACTCTATTTAGGCACTTGCATGATAGGAAGGGGTACAAAGCCCCTATTTGTAATGTCTAGAATTTGGATTTGGCGAAGTTGATGTGCCCTAATGTATTTGTAAATCCTAACCTGGTAAGGGTTGATGCACAGAGATATGATCCTACTTCTAGGACTATTAAGGAAGGGAATAATGAAGTCATGATTAGCACAACAAAGGCATTCATCACAAAGGTATTTGGCCTCAACCCTATTGCAAACAAAAAGATTGATTTCAACGTCCTAAAAGATGAATACAAAAGAGCTCGGCATGCATATAGAGTATTCAAGTTGCCTAAGCACAAAGCAAGGGGAATTGATGGGAAGTTAATTAGAATATCAGATAGTGAAGAAGAACATTTTGATGTTTCACAATTAATGCATTACTTTGTAAAGACTTACCACACTCTGTTCCATGTACTGGGAAGAGATGCATTGGATAAGATCCCAGTTCCTATGATGATGTTAGCTACAAATGTACAAGATATTTCAACTACTGAAGTATTTGATTATGCAACATATATAGCAGATAAGATGCATGAGCAGTTATTGAAGATTAAGAACAATTTGTATGTTGTAGATGCAAAGGTGGAATTTAAATGGTATTCAATTATGTGCCATATGTTTTTATATGCTAGAACAAGGATGTGGCATCAGGCTTTGCATGTCAAAGAATTAGAATAGGATGGTACTCTTCTCCCTATCCAATTATGGTCTCATTTGTTAGATATGCACTGTGAAAGTTTAGACTATGTGATTTTTGAAGAACATTTTGTGAGAAGGTTGTTGAAGTTTATGGAGCCTGAAGTTGAAAGGGTTCCAAGGGATGTAATATATTTTCTGAGACCATTGAATAGAACCCCTGAACTAGGAATTCAACATAATTGGGGAGATTGGTTCCTACACACCTGCACTACTTGCATTAGAGTTTATTGGAGCAAGGTTTCCCCACATATACTGCCAAAGTATGTGCCAAGGAGGATTTCATATTTGGAAATTATCTGGCAATTGAATGAATCAGATAAAGAACACCTGAGATTGTAGAAGAAAGGGTCATTTTTCCCTACTACCACCAAGTTTTGTGACTTCTAGGGTACAAATAAAGATGCTATGGATCAAATTGATTCAATTTTGGAAGATTACAAGATCGGGTTAGAAGACCCAAGGGTATTTGATCCAGAACGTTTCATCAACAGGGTGAGACTTAATGTCAAAAGGCCACAGTTCACCCATTGGGTCCTGTTTGATGAGGATGTAGTGAGAAACTGTGCTACCATGGAGGAAATTCATTTATTAAGGGAAAAGTGGAGAGCAGTGATGGAAGGGGAAAGAATGAGAATAAATTTGAATTCTGCATATCCTGGGGCTTTTGCAAAGGAAAATGACCCAATAATAAGGATTCAGAAAATTCTTGCCAATGTAAACTCTGATTGAAAGTGCCCCTGCAGGTGAAGAGAGACCTACATATGATCCAAGGAGTACAATCAAGCCATGTAGCAGAAGAAATGAGTCTCTTGATTCACCTTCAGCCAAAAAATTGAAAATCATTGACTTGGAGCATGAAGAAGAAATAGAGTTTGTGGACTGGGAGGAGGAAATTAATGAACAAGAACAAGAAATTTCTTAATAAGTGAATTCACCTGAGAGAACAAGGCCTTATGCCTCTCCAAATAACAGGTTGGCAAGGTCACTTTCTAGTGACCAGGTAGATATAGAGGACATCAGAGTGCTAGCTTGTGCACAATTTTTAGAAGATGATGCCTTTGTCAATACCCCTAAATTTAAGGGGTATGTGTTGAAAGTGAGAAATCAAGAATTTCAGAAGAAAGTGGAAGAATCAAAAAGAGGAGCTAATCCTGAGAAGTATGAAGAAATAACACAGAGGGCGCTTAATGAATTGAGCTAGAATATTAGCAGGATGACCCCTGATGAAGGGAGAGCTTTGGTGGAAAAGAGTGGTCTGTTGTTACTTCCTCATTAGACATTGATAGATGCAATTGCATTTAATACTGTCACAAGAATGGGCATAGATATCTCTGATGATCAGGTAGATAAAGCACTCTCTGGTGGAGGGTTCAATCCCAAATTTGAGACCTTGGCAATATGGGCATTGGCTAGAAACAATAAAAAGCTAAGGATGGGTTTAGGTAAATTAACAAGAGATGTGATAATAAAAAGAGTATCATATACTCCAGCTCCTCAAGCTGCAAGCTTGAGTGTTCACATAACTCAATTTGCTGAGGCTGTCACCAATAAACTACAGAAGGACTATGATGAGCGTTTATTGAAATATGGACATGCAATGGCAGAATTGAATAAGTACAAGGGGCAAATGTTATTATCACCAGGTACTTCAATTTAGAATGTTTGAAAGATGAGAAGAAGACCACTATTAAGGAAATGGTTACAAATTTGATTAACCATAAGCTATCCAAGATTACAGCCAAGGTTGATGATACATGGAAATCTTATTCAGGTTTGAGGACAGCCCAAGACAAACATCAGAAGGATAAGGAAAGCTTGAAGGACATGATTAGGGTATGGCTACCTAGAACTAGAGAAATAAGGGAAATTCATAGATGTTCAAGGTTTGTCCCTGATGCTCCAGTAGAAATAAAATTAACCCTTGACATGTTGCTTTTGTTAGAAGAGGTAGTGGCTTTCCAGCTAAAATTGGATAAAGTTTTTAAGGAGAAAAGACAATCAATTGAGAAGATAGATAAAAATATTATGCCAAGCATATTGGAAAATGATGGACAAATAAAGAGTTTGGACAAATGGAAGGCTAGTTTTGAAGATATAGTCGGCCAACTTGTATCTTCAAGTTGTGTAGATGGTGATCCAAATATGAAAATTTTAAGTTCTACACTTGATAAGCTACATGCATTGGATTTGAATTTTGAGATATTTTGTAAGGAGTCAAAAATCTTATTGGATATTAGGTATGTAGGGCATAATGAAAAAAAGCAAAATCGATTCCTTTCCAATGGCCATCAGAGAAAGCATGTGCAACTTGGGTGGAGAAGTATGGGTTAATGTGTCTAGGATGAATAAAGATCCAATCATGTGATATGTCTTCTTCATCATTGGGATAAAACACTTCTAACGATTTTTGGGCATCTCCAAGTTGAATTGTATTGTCTTTTTCTCTTTCATATGTAATTTGAATTAGCTTCCCAATGCCTATGGCGGTGGCTTGTAGTGTAAGATTTGTAACTGGCAGTTGGTAACGAGTTTTAGGGTAACATGTTCTTGTGTCTATAAAAGAACATGTGTTGGAGTACTTGGTAACACTGAGAGGGGGGGTGAATCAGTGTTACAGAAAATAGAACAAAATTGATAAATTTACACACTATAATTGCAGGTTTAGAAAATAGATATGCATGGTGACTTAAATGCTTATTAGTACATGTGTCAGAGCATTACAGAGACAAGTAAACACATTCCATGTGCATATGTAACAAATGACAAATAGCATCATAAGATAGATGGTAAATAAAACAAATGACAGATGGCATCATAACACATATATTTTTAGGAGTGGAAACCCTCTAGGGTAGAAAACCACTTAGTAAAAGTGCCTCACTGGCTTATTATTATTTCTGCCTCACTAGCTTGATATCATTTTTGCCTCACTGGCTTATTATCATTTCTGCCTCACTAGCTTATTATCATTTCTGCCTCACTAGCTTATCCCAATCAATACAACAAATGGAGTAAATCAATCACAGAGGGACACTCTATTTCACTAAAGTCCAATCCTTGATTATCTCATTAATTGAGATTCAAGTATCGATACAACTCTGATCTAACATCAATGATAATATAATAAAAACATTTTTCTTCAACATTACATCAGGGCTCTTCAACATATTATATACATTCTATTTTAAGTCTTTCTTTCTTTCATCAACCAGTTTAAACATGTAACTGAAAGAATGTAACTATGCAGAGAAACTTTGTGTAGAACAAATAACTGTAAGACCCATATGGTTGAATAGTTTCATTTTAACCCAAGGCTCAAATCACCACTGCATAATGTCCCTTTACTGCAGTAGACAAAAATAGTTCATAAAATGCCCTGTCTTCAAGATCATAGTGAAACCATAGAGTCAAGTTATGTGGGTATGTTTTGTTCAAATTCTAGCATTGTATGCTTGAAGGTAAACCCTAACTAAGGTAAGAGTAAACAACCTTCTTGAAAACCATTGCTGTTACCAAACAAACTTGACTCATAACTATTTTTCAGTAAAAAAAATAAGTGAAGTGCATATCCACGAATCTTGAGCTATGCAACAAGGGTTTTAAGTAGTTACCTGACTAAGCCATCATGAAAACCTTTTGCATCTAAAACTTAACAGTCAAACTTCCCCTTTGACTCCCAAGCATTCTTATATCACACAGATTCCTTAAGAATTCCACAGGTTTCACTGCATTTTCCATGATTTTTCATGATAACCATTGAGATGACAAACCCTAGCTCATAGCCTATGTTTCACTTTGCAAAATGATTCATTCTCTAAGCTTTTTGACTAATGATAAAATGGTAACTTGTGATCTCGGTGAAAGATAATAAAACTTAAACTCTTTTTACCTATTGCATATGCCAAAACCTGCTAGGTTGGTTGCAAATTTAATGGCCCTTGAAACACCCTTTTTAATATGACTTTGTTTACATTTAGGCTCAAGGGAAACAATTAAGTACCTTTGTCAACATTAAACTTTAGATGAAACAATTTGTATTTGTATCCCCTTTAAAGGTGATCATGCCTTTGTAGTAAAATAGTACTAGCACAGTAACTAAACATGCCATGATCAATTACCAAACTGAAGATGCCATATGATATCAATATGCTATCACCATAACATATCAATGAGTTTGCAATGTGTTCATGTCACCATGATGAACTTGCCATGGATGTTCATACCAAACAACTGAGGATGCCATTGTCAATACTTACAATGCATATCTATACCAAGATACCATGAGAGTTATGTCGCCATATCACCATGATAAGTGGTATGTGTCTATAGCAATGCTATATCCATATTACCATTGATACATTGATGTCAGTACCCTGCCAACTGTCATGATTCCATGTGAATGTAATATCAAAATGAAACAATATAGCACTTAAAGACCTTGAGACCAAACTGTCTCATAATGCCAATGATATCATAACACCAAAAGAGCTCACTATTATTGCAAACTAAGAATATCACAATGATATCATAGTCAACAAGCACCTGTAAAATATTCAATAGGAGATTATGAACATATTAACTGTCACAGAGCATGTATGAGCATATCAACTTCAACTGAGCCAATAATGAATATCAATTGAGAGCATGCTATAAGAATGATACCATACCAAGCATGTGCCAACATCAAAATATCATGCCAAGTGATACCATGATGCTAGAACCAATAACCTTTGTCAACATTACAAGCCAAATACCAACTGCTTGTAGAGAATAGTAAATGCCACAACCAACACCAACATGTTTTATGTCTCAAGTGAACAACATTATGATCATTAACAAGATCATCATCAAGAACATGAAAGAACATCATCAAGAATATGAGTTTATGCATCAAATGCTAATGCCAATGCCAACAGTCACTGTGTCACAAACCTAAGAGTTTGTGTATTTGTCATCAAGGACAACAACGAAGGGGCAACAACATGTTGTTCCACTTTGTAAAGAGATTGGAAGATTTGGGAAACTTTGATAATGAAATACAGAGCAATTTATGAGAAGTTGTCCATATTCTAAGTAGTAAGTTTCAATTTCTTGGATGTTGAATGTACTTTCTCTATAAACACTATATGTACTTTGAATGTAATATATGATAATAATTATAATAATTTATAATAAATATATGATAATAATAGATTCTAAAGGTCAGTTCCTTGTTAAATGGCTTAATCTAACCTTGTCTAGAGAAAAGAGGTAGCAACAACTAAAACAAATGTTGAAAACAAAAGAAGCAATACACTAAGATTAAAATATATTATCCTTGAAGATTAAATTCAATAGTTAACAAAATAAAGCACACACATCAATAGCAATGTAAGACTAGGGAGTAATTAATCATCCAAAAGTAATAACAAAAATATGATAGAAACACAATTCTACAACTTCATATGTTAATTGAATAATAACTAATAGAATAAATTAAACACATCAATAATAATGTAGAAAGTAATTAATCATCGAAAAATAATTATAATAATAGGATAGAAACACATTTTTTAATCGGTAAACCGCACCATGTGCGGGAAATTATATTAATACACAAAGATTTACATTCGGTTCGAGCCCAGAGGGCTCTTTACAGATTAATACAAGAGCACTCATTGTGCCAAAAAACAAATATAGTGACAAGAAAATTCCCAAAATTAGCCCTGTAATCTACCAGCCCAGGCTCCCAAAATACACAACACCAGCCACCAGCTCAAAAACTTGCCACCCTACCACCGTGGTCCCCAGCATGGTAATTACCAAAAAAGTGGCCCTGGGACTGGGAGCCTGACCACTCCTACGGCCAGTAGAATTCCCTCACATTCACAGTGGCTGCGAAGTGATCAATCCATATCGATGTCTCCTCTTTTTCCATTCCAATTGCCCGCCGAAGAAAGTCTCTCCCACGAGCCGCCCAAAGCCTGTGCCTTCCCAGTTGCTTCTCATTCATGTTTAGCAAGAATGATTGCCTAGCTACACCCTCCTCTTCCTTCTGCAGCTTCTCCAAGTCCCTCAGCCACGGGATCCCGACCCCCAATTCTGCAAAAACTACCACATCTACGTCATCTAGAAGAATATCCAGAGTGAATACCTCCCGTAGAATCACCAACGCATCCACCTTTGCCTCTCCCTAGTCAAATAAAGAAGCTAGAAAGCGTGAGGAAATATCTGTATTTACCCTATATCTGTCCTCTGAGACCAAGAAGTCTTTACCCAAGACCATCTTCACTGCCTCAAGGAAGAGTATGTTCTGCTACTTACAAATGATCATCAGTCTGTAATTTGTGATACGACCCAGAAAGGCGACCTGGTGCTTATTGCAGCAAAACCTTATGGGAGTCTCCATCCTGTGTTTTAAGCAAGCCAGATAAGTGTCGTTTTGTTGGAGACCTCCAGGATTTAAAGGATGTTCGTTAATGAACACACACCTCAGGTGAAAGATGCATTTATTCGTTATCTAGATTTTTGTAGTGTCAATCTTCAGTTCATGTTGTCATTAATAATTATAATTCAATATTCCTCACACTAGCAGGGTTGTTAGAAGCTCTCGCGAGAGAGTCATTTAATGTCTGGGAAAAGTATTTCGCAACCTGCCAAATGCAATCGATGGCTTCAAGTTCACTAATATTTAATGTCTAGGAAAAGTATTGCTTCTTCAATAATTATATAATAATTATTAATAATATATAACTATATACATGATATTTCCACAGTCCATGGTATACTGTAAGAGTGCTTTTGGAAGAGACTGTGTTTGCTTTTTTAGATCGACGTTTCGGATCACACTTTGTGATCCATCATCAGGATGAAAAGAAGAGAATGAGTCAATATTATTATATATTGTATTATATAATATGATTAACATCATATCTTATTAATTTATATTATATATTGTATTAGTATTAGTATTAGTATTAGTATTAGTATTGATATTAATATAATTTATGATGTTAATCATCTAATATAATTAATTATTATTGTTATATATTATATTATATTGATACAATAATAAATATATAATAATTATTCAACCGTTGGCATTCAATAATAATATATAAACATGGCGCCTTATTGCACTGTCGCAGCTTTAAGTTTTCAGCTTAAAGCAAGGCTGCAATGAGGCAAATCCTTGCGATTAGCCAATAGAGACCGCCACATGTCAGAGGCTCAGAGGGGATACGTCTGAGGCCCCGATAAATATTAAAAATATATCAAAATAATATTAAAATTGATCGGGGCGATTAAAAACAAGGACCCACAAGGAATACGTGATGTCTTCGCACACTGTCGTAGCTTCCAAAATATAGGCTTAAATGGAGGCTATGACGCCCGCGATGAAATCAGAGCCGGTAACTTAGAGCAAAGGGGCCAGTAACTTGACCACCAAGGGGATAAAATAACAACTTAAGTTGGGGAAACTAGCTACACAAGTCAACGATCAATTAGAAGGATAAACCCTAAATGCCTTAGACAACACCAGCTGCAGTGTTTTTACTTGGAGATTTTGCAGAGTGAATCATGATAACATAAAAACCATAAAATTTTGAACTGGCATAACATATCCATTTATCTTTGCCCATTTTATACATCACTATACATTGCCATTGAACTCATTTCTTTTTTCCATGTGATGAATGTTATTTAATATTGAAAATTTGAACCATCTATGATATGTATACATTGCAATTTGCCATTAAACTCATGTCAATTTCAAACCGTAATTACTTCTATTTTTTTATTAAAATTTAACATCACCCTTCAAAAAAGATTGGGGAATTACATCGTGCATGAACATCTAACCAACATCTAACAAATGTAAAAAACACACACAGACTATTGAATCCAGAAGCTCTTCACGCAATACTATCATGGACTGTGGAAAATTCATGCTTACTATCTATCCAACCTCAAAGTTCCAATCAAAACTCCTATCCTTTGACCTTCAAACCTTGCTTTGATCCTCTAAAATCTTTATGGTTCCTCTTTTCGACGATGCTTAATGAATATTTCACTATAGTCCATAATTATCCTATTAACAGGCAATGACTCCGTTACAAATTCAATTATGTCCTCATTCACAATGACAGTAAATGATTTACTATATAACCTTGCTTTATATGTACAAGAAACCACTAGGTATGGGTAACAATAAGGCCAATAAAGGAGAATTAAATTGATTTTCTCAAGCTCACTGGCAATTGAGTTGCAATACCAATTCCATGTGTCAATTCCAATTTCTAGTTTCTCATACATGCATGCATGTGTGGGAGATTCAACCCACCACCCAGAATAGAATGCATCATTTGCAAATGTTAAAAGTGTCAATTCTTGACACAATTTATTCCACTTGATGAATGCTCGTATTTCTTCATTCTGAGACATGCAAAGCAATAACATCCTGCATAGCCACACACAAACAAAATTTTCCATCATTTTTATTACTATTCTACATCTGTGAACTGACAACTCTATCACACAGTTAAATTCAAAATCATGAATGATCACAAAATAAGTACTTGGTAACTTACTTTCTTCACACAGCTATTGTAATGAAAGCCATTACGTTGAACTTTTACAATTTATAACTTTATTGATTCTTCTACTATCTAAAACTTAGTAATGCAATATACGGTTGAAACAATAAACACTATCATATATACATGACATGTACTACCATGACAAATGGGTAGTAAATAACAAGCAAATCCATTTAATTGACTCTATCGTACCCTAGAAATTCACATTGGCTAATCTGTGTGGTATGTCACTTGCCATTAATGAACTCAATTGGCATTGGCTAATCTAGTCGGTTAAGTGCTTTCAATGAAATCAATAGTACGACTCTAATTAATGATAGAGCAAATTGTTCCACTTGTAAATTGTTCCACCATTTGGTGAACCATTGAACAAATGACGAACGGTTATAGTTGAATTCCCGAAGGTAGATTTCCAACGGTACACATTGCCAACAAAATCCTCTGGAATCAACTAGGAGCTGTTAGATATTAATAGATCAAAGGTTGAGATATATATAAAATATATAATATATTTATATTGATTATTGTATAAAGGTCAAGGTGGCGGTAGAGCGCAAGTCCTCAACTATAGAAAATTAGAAATTTGGTTGTGTCAGTACTTTGGCCCGAAATAGAACTTATGCCTCATTGACATGCGCGACGGAAGTGACATTTGTCCTTTCGTAATAAATAAGGAATGTCTTAAACTCTTTTGTTTAATATAATATATTAATATGGGTTATCGATATAGATTACAATTGTTGACAACATTTTAATTCTTTTGTCTTATTATCTATTATTTTTAGATAATAACATAATTCTGGAACTTTTAAGTTTTATTATTTTATGGTTAGATCAATTGGTTGATTCTGGAAGTATTAAAATTTAGAATATATGTAAAAAAAAAGTTTAATCAAAATCATTCCTTGAATCCTTCAGAAAAGAGATTAACAATGTGTGTAATTAATGAAATTAACAAATTAGAATTAGAATCATCTCTCATTTTATTAAGTCAAAAAACTTAAACAACTATTACAGAAAGATGACAACACAAAGATGACATCCCTTTATAATAAAGGTTACATGGCAAAAGAAGAAGCCCTCGGCCCTATTGGTGATAATTTATGTTCAAGGTTTTTAGCCTGGCTCCTTCCCTAAATATCCAAAAATTTCCTAAGTGTTGGACCTCCTCAGCATTTTTCAGCTGCAGCATCATATTTTCCTAAGGAGAGGAGGTCATCATCATCATATTTCCAGACATCACCCTGATGTTGCTTTCGAGGTTCATCATATTTTCTGCCGGCATGATACTTTCCCGCAAGGTGATATTTTCTGCGGGGTGATATTTCACATCAGGGTGATGTGAATTATCAGGGTGAGCTCAGCAGATGATGATGCTGACGTCAGGGTGATATTTCGAGCAACAGGATATCATGCTGGAGGATGATGAGGAAGGGTTAAGTTGGTGCCATCGGGAGCAAAATCGCCGACAGTATATTTGATAGTGGTCATGTATAAAAAGTGTTAAAAAGGCTGTTGTAGGGCGAATGTGGGATAATGTGTCCCCATCATATTTGAAAGGAAAGTCAACTGGATGCACCCGCGCAGCACGCTGTCAGTGATTGCCGACTTTGCAGCCTCATCTACGTCGCAAATCTCAGCGAGAAGAGGGGAGTCAACGAACATGTTTGAATGAAGAGTCTTCCTCATGCATGAACGCGTATTTTGGCGGGAGAAGGTGTGCAAGACACGTATCTGCTGTGTCCCGAGGCGGTAGGTTGATTTGCCATTTATGGCAAAGTTACACAGAGGTTTAGATGGAGAAGATTTGCCAGCTGCTCAAAAATACAAATAGATCTCCAGGCGGCGGTGCAGGATCTGATCTCGTCTGACCCTATCTTTTCAAGTGGTGGCATTTATTAATTTCAGCGCCCCTGTCAGTGGGTGTATCTGGTCATATTTTAGGTTGCCCCGTATGAAATGAGGGTGCACCTTCCTGCTATTTAAGTCGACAGTGTGACCCATTTGAAGGTTGTTGAAGACCTGGGCATTCTTTTGTGTAAATAATGAAGAACAGGGCATGATCCTGGCTATTGTATCCCATTTTGGAGTTTATGAGTTGCAACATGAGTGTATTTTGCACATATTTTCAGTTTCAGTGTTAATGTTATATGAAAAATGCTTATTGCATGTGTCTATCTGCTTGTCTCCATTTGCTGCATGTTATTCTCCTTCTTTTGAATCTGGTTGCTAAGGGTTTCATAGATTCTAGGGTATAGATATCTATACTACATGCTTGATTTGTAACTTCCATTCAAGGAGTGGATTAAACTATTTTAGGTTAATGTATGGAGAAGGTTGCATGTCAGCAAGGATATCTGTAAGTAGAGGCAGTTAGATACCCATTCTTGGGTGATGTTTGTAAGGCAAGCATCAGCTCCAACCCCCTGAAACTTGAGTGAAAGTTGCAAACCATCTGTTGTATACATCTAGTTGACTCCTTGCCCAATGGATAGGCACCAGTCTGCTCCTGGGTCAGTAGTTATGAGCCAAAACCCCTTGTCTTGCATCCAGGACATCATGTCCACCCATTTCATCACTTCAACTTGTTAGTTGTAGGAGTAGGATTAGGAACCCCCTGCATGCTCTCATACCCACCAGACAAATATTTCCAAGAATGTTGCCAACCTTGTGATCTATCATGCAGATCTGGGTCCATACATGAGAGTATTTTGCCTGATGCTATCAAGCTAAATCTTCATATCATTGAGCTAGTCAAGGTTACATCTTGAGTTATAGGGATACCCCCCTTAGTGCGGCAGAACCAGAAGTGAAGGGGAGGCAGCTCACGTAACCTCCCGTATTTAAGTTGGCCGAATCTGCCTGTGCATTAGAACTGGCAAACCCTAATGCTAATTCAGGAGAAATACCAACAAGCCCCTCATTGGATAAATATTTCCAATTGACAAAGAATTGAACATTGTATATTTCCCTCATATTTTCCTTACAACACAATGAAGAAGAAACCTTTGCTTGAGGCCTGGCCACTGGACCGGGAAGAATATGTGAATGAAATCAGGAATAAAGTTGGGGCTTTCATCCAAACTTAAGAAGAAAAGATAACATGGTGAAAGAAGAAGCCTTCTACAGTCTGGACTGTCTGGAAGGAATCCAGAAGAATCATCATACCAAGTTGGCTACCAGACACATGAACCAATGGATTGGGAGAGACGATGTCCACAATCCATCACTAGGCTGCCAGGAAGATGCAACAATGGATTGGGAGAGAACACTAACCACAACCCATCAGATAGATGCAAGACCATCTGGCATACAATGTTGCCAGATGCATTTGCCTAAGGAGCCAAGGCACTTTCCAGCTACACTCAAAGAAGAATGATGTAAAATTGCACCATTCTCCTTCCTCTTTATTTCCCACGTAGTTGGTTGTTATCTTTCCAGATCCTCCCATGTCATACATGGAGTAACGAGTTCCCATGACTCATTTTTATCATCTTACAAGAACTAGGTCCTTCAAGGTAAGGATAACAACCCAGTTGTGTAACCAATCTAACCCTTTCCTCTACCAAAAAACACTGCATTCTAACTGAATAATTTCCAAAATTAGCTAACAAAGAACAACCAAAAGTTGAAATCGATTGTCGAAAGCAACTTTCTCTATCCCTTTATAGCCATGACTGCTAGGAAATTAGGAATTCAAAAAATCATTACCTATCCGTCAGTCTATCTTACCAACCCTGCAAATAAATCTCTAGATGCCAAAATGTCACTTCATATCATGCTCTGAGAGCATTTGGGCATCCAATTCAAGAAATCCTCCTATGGACTTGTCATCTTACTCGTATGAACTTGACATCTTGCATCAAAGAGTACCTTGGCTCCCTTTACAAAGCTTGAATTTTACATCCACTTATCTCCTTGGGTGATTGATGTGACCACCAAAATGTCAGCCATCAGAGCAAATTGTTCTACTTGTAACTTGTTCCACCATTTGATGAACAAATGATGAATGGTTGTAGTTCAATTCCAGAAGGTAGATCTCCAACGCTACACATTGCCAACAAAATCCTCCGGAATCAACCAGGAGCTGTTAGATATTATTTGATCAATGATTGAGATATATATAAAAATAAAATATAAATATATTTATATTGATTATTGTATAAAGGTTAAGGTGGCGGTAGAGCGCAAGCCCTTAACTGTGAAGATGGGCCTACCTCTTAATTTTGCGATGCACATGAAACATCACGATGCAATCATGATGAGCCACATGGCATATAACATAGTCCACTTGTCTCTATTCTAGAGACTTTATGTAGAATTTTGGGTATGTCAGTACTTTGGCCCGAAATAAAACTTGTGTCATCGATATGTGATCATCTAACGATCAAAAACTATTAGAAATTTAGAATATTTTCCATTTATTGACATGCACAGTGAAAGTGACATCTGTCCTTTCAAAATAAATAAGGAATGTTGTGAGAAGCGCAATTACAGTGTGCATGTTTTTCGGAAGGCAATTTACGTAGCTCATTTATGAATCGTATAGTAGTACATGCCACCAAAATCAATGCAATTTATGGAAACATTTTATTAGGTTTGCAACCCTTGCACATACCTTATTCTACATTTTCACTGGTGTACTTTGGAGGAACTCTGGACTGCGTCTTTTACAGGTGTTGAACACGGGCATTCACAACCAGGTTAGCTAATTGGTGCTCTTTCTTGCCTATTTCTTATAGTGATAAATATGAATTCTTTAATTCAACTGCGTGGGAAGAACAATTATTTTTTCATGAGTTCAGATTGTTTGTTTACCCCAAATCTTCTGGAGATTTATTTGGCACCCTTAGTAGTTATAGAAGCTTTTGTTTACTGGTTTCTCAAACAAGTAAAGATGAAGCTTTTATTTATTGAGAATAATTTAGTTAAGGTGAAGGATACCGAGCTAAGAGATATAGATTTAGACTTGGAGGATTTCTGGGCTCGATTAGAGCAAAACCCCAAGTCACCTATAGTCGAGAAAATCCTAACAAGCGGGTTAGCTCCTGTTGGGGGTTTCCCACCTGTTGTGCCATGTCCAAACCTAGTTTTTGCATGTGTAAAGAACTATTATGCTAATATTAAGGTCCGATCATCCTTTGTTTTGGAGAAGACTGAGAGGTGGATTAAGGGGAAATTTCAAGAGCACGCTAGTTCTTCTTCTATGCATAAAGAATCAGGAATAAGAGAGAAAGGAACCTCCCAGGCCTTCGGAATCCAGAAAACTTCAACTGGTGTGGAGAGAAGTCATCACAGAGTTGGTTCACAAACTGGTAGTGGTGGGGATGGTTGAGACTAGCCTGAAGATAATAGGAAACTAAAAGGTGTATGTGAACAAGATGGTCAACCCGCATTTGTGAAACCACAAGAAAAAAAGAAGTTGGATGCTTTACAACAATTACAGGCAGATCACATGACTTCTCCTGTGTCTCCTTCACCTGGTAATGATTCTTCCATTTTTCAACAGATTGTTGATGATAGTACTTTTCATTCCTTGTTTGAGATTCCAGCGTCCCCCATATCAAATGAAATTCCTGTGCAAGATACTCCTAATTAGCCAGACAGAGTTGTCCTGGGTGCAAGTGAGTGTGGTACAGTTTTGTCTTCCCCTTCCTGGCTAAAGAAAGTTGTTGAGAAAAAGAGGATCAAGAGACATGCCCCAACGACAGACACAAATGTTGACATTGTAGCTAAATTGTTACATCCTACACCTAAGCCTAAGAAGGCTAAGAGGATGTCTCAGATGGTAACGGATTCTTCCTTAGGGCATAGGATTTTGGAGATTGCAGACCCCGTCGGGGATAAAAATGAAAATGAAGTCACAGAAGTAGATTTCAATATGACCAAGATTGACATGGGTCCTCCTACCATGGAAGGTGATATATATCATGCAAAATTCTCTATAGGCATGCTAGCAAAGAGAGTTAAAGCTGAGCAATAGGAGAACGCAAAGCTGTAAGCCCAAGTGAATTCTCCGACATCTTTCATTCAATCTATTTTAAATAGTACTTGTCAATCCTTTGATGCAACTCCAAGTGTTTCTGTTGATGGAATGGATCCTAGCATGTTGCAACAAATCATGAGATAACAAACTCTAGGTAAGGCCATCGAGCAATGGGTGGAGCAACTCACCATTGATGGTTTGTTGTACATCGAGGAGGTCATGAAACTATATACCCTCATTTATGATAAAAGGAAAGGGTTAGTTGCAGAGTTACGAAATGTAAAGAGGGAAGACGATAATCTGCTCACTGTGTCTACAGAGATTAAAAAAGGTATGATGGAAATTGATACAAATATTCTTATAGCTAAGAAAAATTTTAATGATCCAAATGAGAATGATTCTGTGTTGACAAATAAGAAGAATTTTAACTCAATGTCACACTAATATGGTTGATCTTAAAAACAATTGTACCATCTTAGATTTAGAGATTTTAAATGAAAGCGGAGAGAATTTCCTTGATGTCAAGTAAGTAAAGCAAAATTTTAAGAAGATGCTTACTGAAGAGCTTGTTGGTGCTAACGCAGTTAATGGTGAATCACTAGGGAAGCTTGGACATATAGCAATGTATCTCAGACCTTTCAAGCATGAAATTGATGATGTCTATAAGAAACTAATAGATGTGGATAGAATGATAAATAAGTGGAAACTTCGGGCAAACATTACTTGTAGACCAAGTGACAAGATTTTAAATCCCATCATTACTAGGTACATGAGGTACAAGGTGAAACTGAGAACATCAGCTCAGGTGGACTCGACTGGTGCTCGGGATGAAAACCAAACTACTGCCACGTGATGGAAGTTCTTATTTTTATGTTATTTCTTTAAACATGCTCTAGATACTCTTGTGGCAAAATACTTATTATTATTTTATGTTTTAAATCGGTTGTCCCCAAGAAGTTGTTATTATTTCAAAGACAATTATTTTATGACAAGGCTATATATACTAAGCCTGTCGATGCATTTATGATCTTTTGGCAAACTTTGTGTTGTTGATAGGGCAATTTTGTGTTACTCTATATTTCAGTTATTTTCAATATATGAATGGAAGCTTGAGGAGTTGATTTCTGAAGTCATAAACTTTGTGTTATGGTGGATGAATATGTATTCTTGAATTCTTCTTATGTATCCTTTTAAATTTTCTTCTATTAAATTATTATCTATCAATTTTCGTTAATCTAAATTGTTCCTTCGTTGACACTTGTCTCTATTCTGGAGACTTTATGGAGAAAGATGGGTGTGTTAGAACTGCAAACCGGAATAAAACTAATGTCGTTGATCTATGATATTGATTATCCATCGATCTCAATGTAAATATTTTAAGCTATAAATTTGCCAAATAAATTAGTCATTATAATTTGGCATTTGATATTTTCACTAGCCACATGATGATTTTTCAAAAAAATTGCCAGCACATTCGCCAAATAATTTATTTTACATTTTTGAATATCTATATAATTCGCCACCTAATTTATTTTATTTTTTGGAATACAACTATAATTCGCTACCTAATTTATTTTATTTTTTGGAAGACAATTATAATTCGCCAAGGGAATTAAATTTTTTTTTCAAATCTATATACAATTCGCCAGCAAAAAAACCACTGTCGACAAATTTGAAAAAATTCACCAATGAAATTAATTTTTTTTTCAAAAATATGCATAGATTCGCCAACATTTTTATGGCCTCGGGCTAGGATTCGCCAAGATTTTATAGGTTTTTTTAGGGGGGGTTCCTCAAAGTTATCCCTAGTTGTAGCCATTGTCCTAACGTGTTCCACATATAACCAAGGGGATAAAATATTTCCTTAAGATATTCTTGTAGATCTAAGCACTCAATGATCTCCTCTCCTCTTGTTGCAAGCATTATCTAACAATGTTTTCATCAATCTAAGGCAAAACCTGATAGTTGGACCTTAGCTATTTTCACCATTTGGGGGTTAGTCAAATTAGGTCATGTTTTGAAATATGCCTCAAGACTATGAAGTCAAGAGTCTAGCTTTTCACCATCAAATATTTCATCAAATTTGGGAATGGAAACCTTCATTTCAAGTCAGAATCTGGGGGTTTGAGTAGCATGTACATTGGCGAGAGGGCACTAGACTCATTTGAGAAGCTACAACTAGATCTTACATGGCATGGTTTTGGCTCTCTCTTTGATTTTGTAAAATTTTCTAGAGAGTACTCATAGTCACTAACTTTTAAAAGGTTTCTTCTTACTGGGTATCTCACTTAGGAACCATTACGAGATGGTGAGTGGAAAGAAAAAAAAATATCAAGGGTTTTTAGTAGAGTATCTTTCAAAGGGCATAACTTTTGATCCATAGCTCTTATTTTTATGGCTTTTTTAAATCAAAGATCTTGATGAGATGGATGCCTTAAACTAATCAAAGATCATTTTGTGATTGTTAAAATCCTCAAAAACCACTTAGAAGGCCTTGAAAATTAGTTGCAAAGTTTCCTAGTGTGTTACCATAGAAAAAGAGAATATAGATCTAAAAAGGGTTAAATACATAAACCCTTAAGGAGAATAGATCTTGCATTGGAAATGAAGATCTAAAAGGGATACCAAATGAATTCTAGATCTATGGCAACCAAAAATGGAGGGAGTTGATAAAGGTTGATCAAAACCTTTGAGAAGACCATATACAAGGTCATGATCCTTCAACTCTGATACCAATTGATATGAGTGCACATGAACAAAAAAACTCACAAGAGAGATTTTCTCAACAAAGTCTATCTAAAATGTCTTCATAATAATTCTTTTAAAGGATTAATAAGTTGATTCTATAAGAAAGAAGCTTCCAGAAATCTCAACACAAAAAACATTGTTATATTCTACTAATCAAATATTATATCTAATGAGAAGATTATATTCTACCATACTAACTAATCAATATTATGTCTAATGAAGAGGCTATGAACAACTAAGCCTTATCATCTTACCTATATGGTATTGACAAATTTGACAAGTTCTTGTCCATTTGTGAGCATCTATAAACATTATATGCTAGTAGTAGCCAGCGCTCATGATTTTGATTGTAGTTGTTTGGGCTAAGTAATGTCCACTTGCAAGATGCTAGTAGAATTATTTTAGTATAGATGGAACATTTCCATCTTCTACACATATAAAAAATACTCCATAAAATTTCCTCCTAAAAAGGATACCTTTTATGACCTTGAATTATGTTTCCTACAATCTATAAGCCCTTCATTTTCTAGGTTCAAACTAGTAGGGTATTGCCCTATTTCGAAGAATCTTATTTTTTACTCTATCTAATTTGATTCATGCTCTACCTCATTGATTAGGAAAGCCTCTTCCCCTTCTTGATGTATTTTCTTTGGTTCATTAGGAATGAGGATGTATTTTGCTAGATGTTGACAAAATGCTTTTCCTTTGACTAGTGTTGTAGGTTTCACATCAATGTCATGTTCAAGAATTTTGGTGATCTAGCTAGCTCTTTTTCATTGATATCCCCACCTAGAATGTATTATCTTATGCTTCAATGGACTACCATGGCTATATTATTTCTTGAAGAAACTAGAAGTCTAAATTTTTCAATCCTTTCAACAAAGAATATGTGTGTTTCTCTACAAAGTTGTATTTTCTCTCAATATCATTCAATAGATAACTTAAAAAGCAATAGGGTAATCACCTATGCTAGCTTCTCCTTCTCTTTAAGTGATCATTGTAGCTATGCTATCTTGCCTACCATACACATAATGAAGAAAATCCTTGGAAAAGTTAGTAGTAACTAGCACTAGAGCCATGGAGATGGATTCTTTAATTTGTTGGAATGCATCCTTTCCTTCTTCTATCCATTTGAACTAGTGTTCTTTTTTAGCATGATTATAACTAGGCATACTACACTTACAAAGTCTGATATGAATTTCCTCACAAAATTAATCTTCCCTAAAAAAGATTATAGGAACTTTTTATGCTAGGATAGTGAGAGCTCAAGGATAGTTTGAACCCTTTCAGGATCAATAGCTATACCATCTTTGGAGACAATTTATGACCTAAAATTTTTCTTTGGGTAACACCAAAGATACATTTTTTGGATTGAGAGAGATCCAAAATCATTAACATCTCTAAAATACCTCTCTGGATCATTTAAATGATCCTCTTTGTTTTGGAGAAGATAATTAGGTTATCAAGATACATTAAGATAACCCTATTGATAGGATCTTTGAAAGTAATGTCTATTTCTCTTTGAAATATAGCCCCAACATTAGATAGACCAAAAGGCATTGTTTATAGGGAAAGGTGCCCCATTTGGTGGTAAATATTGCCTTGTGTTGGTCTTCTTACTTTGTCAATGACTAAGTGAAGCTAGAGAAACCATCCAACATTGAAAATTTATCTAATCCTATTATCATTTGTAAAATATAATCCATTGAAGGTACAAGATAGTGATCTTTGATAAAGAATCTATTTAGATCAATTAAATCTACACATAGTTGGATCTCTCCACTCTTTTGCATAATAGGTACAAGATCAGATACTCAAGTTGAATGCTTAATAGGATATATTATCCTCAAATTGATCAACTTGGACTTCCTACTTCATCAATGGTTATATCTTCAAATTGATTGGTCTCTAACTCTACCTTATTTGTTTGAATTTAATTTGAAGCTCAATGGTGTGTTGCATGACATTTTTATTGTATCCTCTTAATCTATCATGGCCCTAGGCTATGACCTTACCATACTTTGTATAGAGGTTGATGAGTCATTCCTTCTCTTGGGTAGTACATATATTTTCTAATTTCATCACCTTCCCTAGAGGGATATCAACATATTTATAGTCATTTTTTCCTCTATCTTTCTTTTATCTCTATAGGAGTCATTTAGATAGAACTTGTCTTCTATGGTGATCATTGCTCTTGAAAACTTGTTCCTTTTAGTTGGAGGATTTAATCTCCATATACCTCTTCAATTTTTTGGGATAATCCCTCTATGAACTCCTTAGATTGTTGGATAAAATGAAGTATTTATTCATCATTCTAAAATACCATCAAATGACACTCATTGTATAGGATGATAGGTCTAATGATCAATGGAATGTTGTCTTTATTTATTATCGGGTCATTCATCAAATTAAATATGATCCAATTGAGGCTATCTTATCTAATTTTGTATTCTACTTCCAAGGAATAGCCTAAAAATTTAGGACATCAAATGATTCCAACAGGTCTAACATGTATTACTTATATGGCTTCATCAGAGAATTTTTTAATACACACTATGATCTTAATTGTTTAATTACTAACTCTACATTGTCATAGATTTGTAACATATTTATGCCTTTCATTTTTGCATATATCAATCCATGTACCAACACTTCATACTCTACTACATTATTGGTACTTCTCTCCTTCTAACAATACTAGAGATACATTGAGCCCAACTCCAACTTCTCAACTAGAACCATCAAAATATAACCTCTATATTCTAGTGCTATCACCTTTATCCTTCACAACCTTTGAAATGAGTGGTGGATCCTCATGAATGATTTAAGTTCCGAAACTAGTTTATTTAAACAAATGATTAATGTCATTGTCTTTATCTTCTATTGTCCACTTTACATCATAATCCTCATTTGGGATTTGATGGGCAAAGTGTATCTCATATCTATTTTTCTAGAAGAAAACTCATCCTCTATTATAAAGGAATGGCTGGACTTTACAAGAATCAAAGTCTTCATCTTAATATGATGCATACTTTAAGGCTCGGAGGCAATTTTTATCTTTCTTATGTATCTAGTTTTGGGGAACATATGGTTATAATCTAGTAATAGGTAGCCTCCTACCTTTACAGTGAAGTCCCTAGAGAGGCATAGACTAAAGGTAGTAGGAAACTCAATTATGGATATATCTTGGAGAACTTCAACATTGGAGAAAGCATAAAGAGATAGGGGAAAAATCCTTACAATTCCTAATGCAATGTAAGGGGTATCATCCAATTGGATTACTCCTTTAGTAGTGGGTCCATAAGTTATCCCTAGTGTATTAGCAATTCTTGAGCATGATAGATGTACTTGAGCTAGAGTCTACTATATAGTTGTGAATTAACTTATATTTGTATACCAACATCAATTAAAATAGTTTTGGTTTAGCTTTGCTTACCTCATTCCCCACAATCTGTAAGATAATAGGTGAGTTTTGAGTGCCACCTAATGTATCTATGACTTGATTCGTTTTCTTTCCCAATGCCTTTTTTCTTTTTTAGGGCATCCTCTAATAGTTTCTTTTTCTTTGGGATGGAGAGAACCTCCCATTGTGGCACACTAATTGTTGACTTCTTCAACTAATCACCAATGTTTAAGGAGTTGATTGATTGAATTGATTGTCCTACATTAGGCTCCCAATGTATTTCTAGCCTCTTGATTGAGGGATATATCAATTGAATTTTCTTTGGAGGGGCTTTGATAGTCTATTTGTTCCAAGGTTATTTAATTTAGCACTAGTAAGGCCACAAGTCTAGAATTAGATGTAGTTTACACACCAAAAAGAGAAATTTCTTCTCCTCTTTGCATGCTTAGTAATGCTTGCTTTGGATGATTTTCTCTTCTGCCACTTTATTTTTTACTTTGATGAACTAATAAAATTAGGCTTGTAATCTTTTAGAGTTTGATCTTGGTTCAGTTTATACATAGGCTTTACAATTCTCCTAGGTTAGAAAAAATTTCTCCTACATAGATGATTTTGGTCCCATCAATATTTCTTACATTTGGTTGGTTTGGTTAAACCGCTAGGTTGGTTGGGATGAGGAATGACTTGTGGTTGATAGTTATATAGGCATACATTAGGAGTGTGAGGAGATAAACAAGGATAGTGCACCATAAGTTAGGTTCCTCTACATAGTTGTTTTGTATAAAATTCAAAGATCTGTTGGGATTATGAGGAATGTACTAAAGTGGAAGTTTTGTAGGAACCAATAGACTCTAGGATTGGCTAGGAGATCTATTATTTTTAAATGTGAGCCTATACCAATATTTCTAGATTTTCAAGGGTGAGTCTATAGCCTTGGTTTTTTTAGGGATTATATTGTTGCATTTGTGGAAATAAATACTTGAGAATGTAGGACTTTGAACATTCTACTATCTTTTGATAGTGGTTACCTCATTAGACACATTTCTAAGTATGTTTCACATCTCATCAGATTCATTAGAGATTGATCGCTTAGTAAAATGGTAATTTGGGATTGGCTTAGGTGTCAGAGCTAGAATGTGTTCTTCTTCTTGAAGCAAAGACAAGGGTCTATATCAAGATATGTGGGTTATCTCTTGTTATGAATCTAGTGGAAGTTCTAGGAGTCATAGACTTCTAAGTTATCTTAGATAAGGTCACCAGGTGATAATACAAATCTTCAAAGGTTAGGAGACCAAGATATCATCAAGAATTGGTTAGTGATAGTGTTTGAGCCCCATTGCATGTGCCAAAAACTATTTATAGGTCTAAATGTCTATTTAGGATAAATGTGCCACATAGGACCACTAACAATGGAAAGATTTACAAGTGTGCCAAATGACCAACAAATCAATCTCTAGGATTATAAGGCCAACTCCTTATCTATTCTAAGCCTAATTTGTTAGGATGAAAAGGGAAAGAGGTGAAAAAAGTGAATAACACGAATGAAAGGATCACACTAAATAGATTTTCTTTCATAACCCTGATAGGTCTTTACAACTCATAGTCTAATAGTTAACATAAATAACAACAAAAAAACATGTATGCATTAGACAAAATCATAGACATAATCAAGGGTCAAAACTTCTAGAGTCTAGCCTATTACATTAATGTTTCTAGTGGTTTTGAATAGCCATATGTACAACATAGTACTACTAAATTTGGACATATACATAAAGGTTCCCCTATTTAGTTACAAAAGAGTAAGAAAAAGTTATATACATCAAGATCAACATCTTAGTTGTACAAAAATAAATCTCCCTTAAAATTGGCATGTAGGACACTATTTTTAGTAAGATATCCCAACCTAAAATTAGGATTCTACCCAAAAAAATTGAATTTTAAATCTTGTAACTGGAAAGAGTAATGACACTCTACAATTTGGGTGGATTCAATACTCTTGTTGGCGGTTGAGATGCCTTGGCTAGAGTATAAGGTACCTAGGTCAATAAATTCTACCACTGAGTACTATATTAGCCATCCCTAGGTAGATAAATGTCATGTCTCAAGTAGTGTATAGGAAAGGAGCACTGATTTGAATGTTAAAAAGTACTCCAATGAAAAAATCTAAATTTTCATGAAAAACAAACTCTATCTAATCTAATTGTATCATATAATTGCCTTAGGAAGCCATGAGGAAGCCACAAACATCAAAATTGGTTTATTAGGTGGTATCATAGCTAAGGAATGTGAGGAAATGTGTTTGTTCCTTGCAAACCATTAGATCAGATGACTTGTGTTATTTGTTGGTGAATGATTTCTAAATTTTCTTGGGAATTCTCAAGAGCACACCAAGTGCCATCAAGGAGAGGGTTATGCAAATACAATAAATTATGGAGACTAGGTAGGCCCCATGCTAATATAATGTACATAGCACTAACAAGAGCAATCCCACCAAGTGATGTAGACCAATGGTAGGGCTTGCTATCAATAATTCTCCCTAATACTGCCATATCCAGAAGGGGTCCCTAGCAAGTCATATGGGGGAGTAGATGGCTTTGGGAATTCTTTTATGAAGATGGGGGGTTACAAAGGAGACCAGTATAGGATGGTTTTAAAACATTTATCCCTAGATCTATTTGATTTCATGTGTACTAGGAAATGTATGGAGGGTTCCTCAAGGAGGGCCCTAAGACCATCTTTCCTATTAATATATGGAACTAAGATACTATGGATTATCAGATGTACTTTGGCCCTGGTCATCCTCATAAAATCCCATTGTGTAAGCCTTATGATGTGTTTCACGTGGAATTAAATTTATGTGATATGTATGTGTTGAGATATGTGAGTTGTTTTGAAACAAGTGATAGAAAATATTAACAAAAGAGGAATTGAATATTTGCTATGGCTATAAATATTTATGATGTCTTAAGGATACGATGAGTTATATAGATCCTTAATTGATTATTATACATGATTGAGGTATTCTTGATAATTAGTGATACTTGGAGAACATTTTAATATGGTAGGTGATAATGAAGTGAATTTTGTGATTCTCGCATGCATCGTTGTGTGGATTTTAAAATAAATGTTGGTGACTTGACACCCTTATCTTATTATTGGATGTAAGAAGTGGTGTATTGTACTATTGTTATTCTTAGATGTATGGATGTTATTCTTAGATTGTTATTTCTTTGCAATTTAGATTAAAGAAATCCCTTTGAATTTATTTCTTTGATGTGTTGGCACAAAGGTGGATCGCTTTGCCCTCTCCTCTTGAGGACTTCCAAGAGGAAGTCTAATCTTAGGGGGGCGAATGTGAGGCCTACTCTTTTCTAGAAATTTATTTTGCACCTAATAGACTTGCTTTTGACATTATTACTCATGAGCTTATACATTATGAGTCAAATTGTGATTATAATGGATTTCACATAGTAATTAAACTTTAATATTATGATATCGATTAGTGTGGGTTTTAGTATTATGGTTAGACTAACTCATTTTCATAACATTATTAAACTAATTATTATTGTAAGTTGGATTTGTTGAACACACCATGATACTGAGAGGGGGGGTGAATCAGTATCTAAACAAACTTCAAATCCTCTGAAGTAGATTAAAATTTAAGTATTACAGCATTAACATAAACATGAAAGATCAACACAATGCACATCAACACATAAGAGTAGATATACATGGAAAACCCAAGAAGGAAAAAACCATTGTGAGGATTAACTCACAATATATGAAGCTCAAAATAACAACTTTGTTTTAGGCCTACAACCCAAGGAAGCTACTACTCCCTGAAAAAATTGCTTTAGGGTCACTCCTAAGGAAGCTACAACTCCCTGCTAACTTTGTTTTAGGGCTACAACCCAGGGAAGCAACTACTCCCTAAACTGAGAACAAAATCAGAAAAGATTACAATATGATAGTCCTTCTACTGCCTAAAAACTGACATTGAAACTCACACCTTTGATGATTGTATTTATTCTTCTTCTAATGATTGGAACAATTAGGCACACTCTTCACTTCACTCCTGTCACAAAAATGTCTTCAAGATGAATCAAGATAGCTTCTAACACATCTGATCTTTCTCCTTCAGTCAAACATCACAATGCATATGATTTTTATATTCTGCCCTTCACACTTTCATATTTTCATCTTTGCAATCATACCTCACCTAGACCAACTATGTTTACAATATATACATGACATTACATTGAGTTGATTAAAAGTAGGCTAATACAATAAGAATATTACATTTTACAAGTTAGCCAGTGATCACACAACATGAAACATGCATAAGGCAAGCCCTATCATAAACTACACACTACTCCAGAAGGAATTGCACACCTTGTAGATCCTAATCCATGCTTAGACTGGTCCTAAACATTCTTCATAGCATCATTCTTCAAGGGATAACATCTGCACGCTACACAATTTTGAATTAGGTTGCCCTTAAGCAAGAACACATGAAGCTTGTAGCACAACAATCATTTCAACTCGGTGGTGCTCATGAGTGATTGAACATTGCTTTCTTTTCTTCCAAACAAGTCGACAGGACCTATACAACGTCTCCAACCATTCCTTGAACTCCGCACAGCAACAACATGGCAGCGCATACCTTTAACATTCTCTAGTCGGCCAGACAGAGGCATAGCCTGGCAAATTCATCATTCCGAACCACAACTAGTACCAGAGAGAGTAGAAAAACACCTTGCAAAGCAACTAGAGACAACGTAAGATCATCAAGACCATCTACCATCAGTCTATGTATCATTTCAAGCCACATCAAGTTGGCACACATCATCAGCATATATCCTGAGAATAGCTAGGCATTAGGAACTGTCTGTATCACAACTGTTATTTGAAAACTAAGCTTGAGGACATTCAAAACACCTAGAACTCATATGGATGCACTCACACAATTTTGTGAACATATCCTTAAAACTGCAAAGCCATATCTATCACTGCAGAGGAATGCAAAGCATTCCAAACAGTCTTCTTTATCACTTAGTTCTGCCAGAGCATAGACCAGAACTCTGTCTCTCATAACTTTCACTGCAAAGGGACCAGTGATCTAAAACTTTGGATTTAGCACCTTTACATCATACTAAATTTGAATTCTAAACCGCATCACCATATCTTCAAATGTGGAGGAATGCGGAGCATTTTACCATATAGTCTTTTAGGCACCTCTCTGTGGCAAAAACCTTCACTAACTTTTGAAAGCCAAAATCTTCATATAACCGCACATACATCCTTGGAAACAATAGGAAGGATCATAAAACATGCCACAGGTCCTCAGCAACATCTTCTAATCCTCGGCATAGCTTAATGTATCATCATTCATCTTAGTGCTTCTAATTCCCATCTTAATATCTCATCATGAAAACATCTTTGCAGATCAACAACTTGAATTGACACTAATCAAGACATGACATCTAACCATGAACATTACTGCATCTCACTACTTTTGCTAACCACAAGCATGCTCAATACACCTTGTCTTGACATTAATCTGGGCATGACATCTAACCATGAACATTAGAAACCCACTATGAACCTCAGGAACATCACTGAATATCAGCAACCCTAAACATCAACAACACCATTGTATCTATGCATCTCACTGGTATATCATCATCACAAACTGAGTGCTAACCTTACTCTAAGTATTGACATCAATGACAACACATATTGCCAACAATATCCGCCTTTGTCATTGATGACAACACATACTCCCCCTTAAATGTATATTTCTCTCTCTCCACTTTTGACATCAAGGACAAAGGACAACTGCTTCTTCCTCCTAAGGTGCTCTCTCTCTCTCTCTTTGATGTTCATACCTTCTTTCTTGAAACAACTTAGGGCTTCCCCTATCAGCAACAACCACTACCTGCTCCCCCTGAGAGGTAGCCACCATCAATCCAGGAAAAAGGATATAGCATGATCTCCCCTGGATAGATGCATCATTATGCATCTAGCAAGAAGAAGGAGGGGCAATTACCCCTAACCTCTGCTAAAGATCTTCAAAAGTATCCTTTGCAAGAGCCCTTGTGAAAATATCTAAAATCTAATCCTTTGTTGGTACATATTCCAACCGTACTTCCTTATCTGCAACCTTCTCTCTCAAAAAGTGATACCTGATTGCTATATGCTTGGTTCTAGAATGCATCATTGGATTCTTGAAAATATTGATAGCACTTGTATTATCACACAAAATAGGAATAGGCTCATCATACAATACCCTTATATCCTTCAGGGTTTGCTTCATCCACAACACTTGTGTACAACAGGATGTTGTTGTAATATACTCTACCTCTGTAGTTGATAAGGATATTGAATCTTGCTTCTTACTCTGCCATGAAACCAATCTACTTCCTAAAATGAAAGCACCACCACTTGTACTTCTTCTATCATCAACACAACTAGCCCAATCAACATCAGTGTAGGCACTCAGATCAAAGTCATTACCTTTTGGATACCATAAGCCATAATCTAGAGTTCAAGTATTTGAATATTATTTTCACTACCTTCTCATGTGTTTGCTTGGGATTAGTTTGATATTTGGCAACCACACATACTGCATGCATAATATCAGGTCTAGAAGCAGTCAAGTACAACAATCCTCTAATCATAGATCTATAGGAAGTCTGATCAACCTCCAGAGACTCATCATCCTTGATCAAGTGACATCCAATGACCATAGGAGTACTCACTAGTTTTGAATCTTCCATATCAAACTTATTCAACATCTCTCTAACATACTTAGCTTGAGAAATAAAGATACCATCATCTAGCTGAGAAATTTGAAGTCCAAGGAAGAAAGACCTCTCACCAATCATAGACATCTCAAACTCTTTTTGCATCTCCTCTGCAAACCTCATACACATATCATCATCTCCACCAAAGATGATGTCATCAACATATATTGCAACTATCAATATCATATCTCCTTCTTCCTTGATGTAGAGATTGCTATCTGTAGTACCTTTCTTGAAGCCTTGTTGAAGTAAGTATTTATCCAACCTAGCATACCAAGCTCTAGGTGCTTGCTTAAGACTATACAAATCCTTTTTGAGTCTACACACCATGTCTGGATCTTCTAATATCTAAAAACCATCTGGTTTCTCAATGTAGACTTCTTCCTCTAGATCACCATTCAAAAATGTTGACTTGACATCCATCTAATAAACCTTAAAGTTCTTATGAGCAGCAAAGGCAAGAAACATCCTGATTGCCTCCATCCTGGCTACCAGATCATGTCTTTTCAAAATCAATGCCTTCAACTTGAGAATAGCCCTTACACACCAATCTTGCTTTGTTCCTCACAACTTCACCATCTTCATTCAGTTTGTTCCAGAACACCCACTTTGTTCCTATGACATTCTTGTTGGTTGGTCTGGGAACCAATTCCCATGTCTGATTCTTCTCTATCTGAACCAATTCTTTTTCCATTGATTTTATCCATCCATCATCTTTTATAGCATCAACAAAGGTCTTGGACTCTACTTTTGATAATAAACACAAATTTACTTGCTCATGTGCCTTAGCAAACCTTCTCTTGGTCTGCACACCTTCATTCTTATCTCCAATGATCTGATCTATTGAATGGTTCTTCTGAACATACTGTGTTGGAGTCTTAGGTAACTATCTGATTCTTGTTTCTTTTCTTCTTTCTCTTCTGCTTCTTCATCTTCAATGCATGGAAAGATGTCAGACCTGGAGTCCTTTTATTCTGTTGAGATCTAATATAGGTCCTCATCTACTTTCACATTTGTGCTTTCAATCATCTTTCCCAATCTTTTGTTGTAGCATATATAGGCCTTACTTCTAGTTGAGTAACCAAGAAAGATCCCTTCATCACTTATTGAATCAAACTTTCCTAGGTCTTCTTCATCTCTTCTAATATAGCATTTGTTGCCAAAGATCCTGAAGTATCTGACAATAGGAGGTCTTCCATACCATAACTCATAAGGGGTCTTAGTGTTGCTGACCCTCAATTGTACTCTCTTGATCAGAGAGACAACAGTGTGAACTGCTTCCTTCTAGTACATGTCAGGTAGATTTGCAACTTTCAACATTGCCCTAGCCATCTTCTACATAGTCCTATTCTTCCTCTCCACTACTCCATTTTGTTGAGGGGTCTTCGGAGCTGACAAATGTCTCTTAATACCATGATCTTCATAAAAAATTTCAAATTCATTTGAAGTAAACTCAACTCCTCTATCAGACCTTAAACATTTGATCTTAGTATTCATTTCATTCTCAACCATACCTTTGAAAACCTTAAACTTATCAAAGGCATCTGATTTTTCTCTTAAGAAAGTAACCCACATCATTCTAGAATAATCATTAATAAGTAACATGAAATAACTTTCACCTTGTTGACTCTTTACTCTTGTAGGGCCACATAGGTCAGTATGGATCATCTCTAATGGCATTGAAGAAGAGTACTCCTTGCTCTTGAAACTTGTCTTTGTATTCTTTCCCATTTGACATTCCTTGCACAATGTGTTTGTAGGCTTGGTTATCTTGGGCATATCTCTCACCGCATGAATAGAGTTGATCTTCATCATATTGTCAAAGTTGGTGTGTCCCATTTGCTTGTGCCATAGCCAACACTCACTGGATTGAGCCAATAAGCATGTTCTTCAATTTATCTCCTTCAGATGATAGATATCACCATATGACTTGATGCCTTTTGCAACTAGTTTTCTGAACCCTGCCTTCCTGATTTCACAACCTTCAGTATGAAAGGTAAGATTGTGTCCTTTATTGCACATCTGAATGACACTGAGAAGATTATGCTTTAGTCCTTTGACATAGAGGACATCTGCAATCCTGTTCTTCCCATCAATAGTTATGGAACCCTTTCCATAGATTTGTGCTAACTCATCACCACCAAACTTAATAGCTCCACCATTCCACTTCTCAAGGCTAATAAACTTCTCCTTGTTACCAGTCATATGATTAGAGAAACCATTGTCAATTACCCAAGCCTTGGCTTCTTCACTTGCATGAAAGGCAGTCCATACAACCATTGATCTATCATTGTTTTGGTCAACATGCAAGGCATAGGTCTTTTCATATTTTCCAGTATCATCCTTTTTGTCACCAACATTCAAGGCCATGAAAAGTGTCTCATCATTTGAATCATCATGATCCTCATCTTCTGAAGAACAACTGCTCTCTATGGAATATAGGATTCTTTTGAACTTGTCTCTCTTGTTACTACCCTTTGATTCTTTAAAATGATATTTAGAAGAAAAATGACCAATCTTTCCACAATTGAAACATTTAAAAGGTAGCTTACCTCTATATTTTCCTACGCCTTTCTTCAAAGTTCTTACAAAGTTTGTTTCTACCTCATCAAAGTCATCATCTTGATCAATTGCTTCATCTTTTGTCTTCTTACTTGCTTTGAATGTTGCTTCTTTATTTGGAGCACCTTTGTCAAATTCTCTCATTTGAAAGGCTATGAGAGAGCCAAACAATTGATCTATTGTGTATTTATCCAAATCCTAAGATTCCTTAATGGAATACACCCTATGAGTGTAAGATTTAGGAAGAGATCTCAAGACCTTCTTCACAATCTCATCTTCTTTCACTTCTCCACCAAGACCTCTGATGCCATTAACTATTTCATCCACCTGAAGCATGTAAATGACAATGTCTTCTTCTTCTAACATCCTCAGGGTCTCAAATTTACTCTTGAAAATTTTCATCTTGGCTTGCTTCACTTTACTATCTCCTTCATAAACACTTTCAAGTTTATTCCAGACATCCTGAGCAGATGTACAACTCATTACCTTCACAAGTTTTGAATTAGCTAGCTCACTCATGATAGCATTCTTTGCCTTGGCATTATTATCATACAACTTAATCTCATATGCATCTATAGGATCATTAGTAGGAATAGTGTAACCCTTCTTGACTGATTGCCAAATGCCATACCCTAGAGAAGATAGATAGTTTTCCATCCTTATCTTCCAAAAGGAATAATTTGTTCCATCAAACATAGGTACCTTGAGAGATCCATTATTAGCCATACTAGACCTTCCTCAAGTGGTTAAGCTTCTTCTAAGTAACTTGGCTATGATACCAATTGTTGAACACACCAAGATACTGAGAGGGAGGGGGTGAATCGGTATCTAAACAAACTTTAAATCCTCTGGAGCAGAATAAAACTTAATCATTATAGTATTAACATAAACATTAAAGATCAACACAATGCATATCAACAAATAACACTAGATATATGTGGAAAACCCAAGAAGGGAAAAACCACGGTGAAGATTAACTCACAATATATGAAGCCCAAAATAAAAACTTTGTTTTAGGGCTACAACCCAATGAAGATACTACCCCCTGTTGACTTTGTTTTAGGGCTACAACCCAAGGAAGCTACTACTCCCTAAAGACTTTGATTTAGGGTCACTCCCAAGAAAGCTATAGATCCTTGTAAATTTTGTTTTAGGGCTACAACCAAAGGAAGCAACTACTCCCTGATCTGTGAACAAACTCAAAAAAGATTACAGTATGACAAGCCTGCTACTGTTTGAAAACTGACATTGAAGCTCACACCTTTGATGATTGCAATTCTGCCTCTTCACACTTTCTTCTGATGATTGGATTAGTTAGGCACACTTACTTCCCTCTTGTCACAAAAATATCTTCAAGATGAATCATGACAGCCTCTAACACTTCTGCTCTTTCTCCTTCAGTCAGACATCACAATGCATATGATTTTCATATTCTTCTCTTCACACTCTCACATATTCATCTTTGCAATCATACCTCACCTAGACCAACTAGGTTTACAATATATACATTACATTACATTGATTTTCATTACAAGTCAGCCAATACAAAAAGAATATTACATTTTACAAGTCATACAGTGATTACAACATGAAACATGTATAGGGAAAGCCCTATCATGAACATCATAGTACTCCAGAAGGAAACACACATCTTGTGGATCCCAACACATGCTTATTCTAGTCCTAAACCTCATTCACAACATCATTATTTAAGGAATAACATTCGCATGCTTCACAAATTTGAATTAGGTCACCCTTAAGAAGGAAAACATGAACCTTGTAGCACATCGGTCTTCACAATCTTGGTGGTACTTATGAATGATAAATCATTGCTTGTTATTCTTCCAGATGAGTCAATAGGACCAGTACATCATATTCAAACATTTCTTAAACTCTACACAGCAACAACATGGTGGCGCAAACCTTCAACATTCTCTAGTTGGCCAAACAGAGGCATAGCCTTGCAAAAACATGATTTCAGAACACAACCAATACCAGAGGGAGCAGAAAAACACCTTGTAGAGCAACTAGAGACAACATAAGATCATCAGGACCATCTTCCATCAGTCAATGTATCATTTCAAGCCACATCAAGCTGGCGCACATCATCAGCATATGTCCTGAGAATAGTTAGGCATCCAAAAAATCTCTATCACAACTGTTATTTGAATACTAGGCGTGCGGACCTCCAAAACCCTTGAAACTCATATGGATGCACTTATACACTACTCTGAACATGTCTTCAAAACCGCACAACAATATCTATCATTGTGGAGGAATGCGGAGCATTCCAACATGCCTTCATCATTGTAACATGTCATCTCTCATTACCCAAAATTAACCAACTTAATTGTACCATTAAGTACAAGGTCATGATTAACATAAACATAGTTAAGCAAAGTAATAATCTATATCATAAGAAAAATCAATATGCATATCTTTTCTGGATATTTCAAAACTAAAATTTACAATAATTCCAAAGATAACATACTAGCAAATTCCTTTCACTATACAATTACAATGTTTTGCTCATAGCATCAATAATAAATTTACACATAATGTTTCACTATCAAGTCATATAAAAGAATGTATTGTATCTGGAACTTTGAAATCTGTCTTCATAAGTCTCAGCTTGTCTTCTACTTGGGAAGGAGAGCATCACCTGAGTGTTTTTCCTCCAACCACAGACCAACGGTCCCCCGCACAACTTCCTTCCTGGAAGCGGCCCTACACTTCACGAAGGGTATAGATATAAGGAACTGATTGGTTTGCCATCTGAGTATCTGGTGTTGTGTCCTTCATAATACTTCATGGTCATACAACTATTGATCCACTCTAATTATGTATGACACTAATAGAAGCATTATGCCCTCTGGAGCACAGTGAACCGACTAATACATGCAAAGACGAATGCATTGCTTTAGCCAAAGGTTTATATACATATACATTTTGCAATGAACATAGTCGATTGTTCACACACCTCGACTCGACTTAGAAGCTATCTCATCCTACAGTGATCATAATTTGGTCTCTCTAGATCATAGAAAACATGGGTTCAATTCACCCTTAGTCCACCTAGCTTGGACTTTTGACTATGATTCCAGGAGCGCATTCATTATTGTTTTGTGGTATTATGCAATAGGTAATTATGGGAATCCACGTCAACCTATTCCCATACTTTCCTTTGCAAGATCATGGTTTTAATTTTTATGACCATCTCCGATCTAAGTTTCTATGATTACCTTGTTTCAAGGTTTTTATCAAATCACTTCGACTATAATATATACCATTATAGGGTATTAAGTAGTCACTATCAAATAGTCTTTTAATCAAAAGATTTCAAAAGGGTTTCTTGCCTCCCTACACTTCATCCATGAAGCATTGCCATTTAATAAAGAGATAAAACCATCATATGTTTTCAATAATGTTTTTTCATGCTCGATTACATATTCTTTCCACCATGGAAATAAAATGTTAGTCGAAGGTTATACATTGACCTGTAACATTTGACATGCACTTAATACAGTCCCTACATTGTTACCAATAACAACTAGTTTTTACCTCAAGGTTACTAAGAGTCTTATTACTCTTATCCTATATCAAGATTACACCCAAAGGTATACAGAGAGTATGTAGTCTTACATAAGCAAAACAAGTGTTTCACTTCTATTTCATGTGCCTCGAAAGCCACCTTGGCATGGCACTGTTAATAACATCGACTTTCAAGAGTGTCTATTCTTTGTATTAAGTGTGGCCATCGACCTTAATACTATCTTATCTTTCAAAAGAAATAAAAATAGTGGCTCGCGGCCTACTCACATGGCTTAACCTTAAAGTATACATGGCTCTTCGCTGACTGGTATGGTTTATCAATATACAGCATGGCTCTCAACCAGCTTGATAATCTTTATCAGACATACAAATGATATGATATAAAAACACAATATTACTAATACTTCAGCCATATAGGCCGTAACTGGTTATCATCATAGCCACTGCATATGATAGCAAGGTATTACTCATGTAGTCAGCTGCAAGGGGCTTAGACATATAAAGGTTATTGTTTATGATAGCATTGCACTGTACGTGCACTCGGCCATGAAGGCCTTATCAAAAATATAAAGCACATAGTTACTATCTTCACAACCATCGAATGGCTAAGAAATAGTGGTATTAACATGAAATGTAATACACGACTATAAACACAGTCTTACCTGTAATGATATGCTTGCAGCCAAATACGGCTTGCTAAGGAATATGCCTGTCGAGGTGAGCTCAACTCCTTACCGTGAGCTCCAAAGCCTTGAGTCTCTTATCTGTCACTTCTACAGAAAGAAAATAGTGTTAATCCTAAACACATCCCATGAAAAAAGATCCCCAAAACTCTTACTTTGCATGCATTTGTTTTCTCCCCCTCATAACTGCCACCCTTCACATTGAAGGTGGTAATTCAGTTGGCACAGGTCGTGCCAACTCACGGGCATCTCAGCTCCTCAAGGGACATATCTCCCATTTCAGGAGTATCTATTGAGTTAAGCTTTGGTTAAGTTCACAACACCCTCCATTCACTCCACATTTCATGGGTAGTGATAATGTGTACAACAATGAACATACAAACTTAACATATATATAATGCTTGACCACTATAAGTGGGTCAATAAGTAATTATGTTTAACATAATATCAATTACATCTAAATGATGTAATAGGATTATCACAATAACTTAGGTTATCACTTAAATTATACTACCATCATTAAGGTGGTATCATTAATATGTGACTATGGGGTCGAGTCCTCTCCCCCTCTTCGCCATATTATACTATAATCAAAATATTTAAACAATAATCACAAAATTCAATAAAGAAATAGATACGTGAATAAAGGAAAACTTTGACATCCAACCAGGTTTACTTTCGACTACATAAATGTTTTGAGAACTTTATCTAGTCGAATCAACATTGACGACATCAAGAGACCATAAATCATCTTGCCGACGTTGGTTGAATTCAAAAATGACTACACAAGGAAAAGACTTATACTCACCCTATCTTGCATGGATTCATGAAAGTTTAACTTCGATACTCAGATGGCATTCTGATCTTTTCCCAACATCTATTTCCTTCTCCCCTAGTGATACTCTCCTTCCATCTTTGAGGAAAGATTCTTTTCCTAGTTACACTCACAATCATATAACCATGATCAGTGTATCATCATTTAATTCATAAATCAGTATGATAAAATAATCTTAACAATAAGTAATCTCATGCTTAATATAAACATAAATTGATATCTATGTAATCAACGATTCTACTTGATATTTTCCACAAACATCAAATCATTAATCTGAGATTAATTATCCTGTTTATCACATAAAAGTAGGATTAAGCTAAATCAAAAGTTGGGGATGTAACATATCTCCCCCCATAAGAATCATCGTCCCCGATGATTTAATGTCTCCAAATATCAAACCAATATATAATGAAAAAGTGTCTACTCATCATAGTAATTTTTTTAAAAAAAGAGATGAGGAAATCTTGCATAAATATCCTTATAGTTATCCCAGGTGGCATTCTCTTTTGCATACTGGTCCCACTAGACCTTGCATTGAGTTATCTCTTTATTACGTAAGCGTAGCTTACGTGTTTCAAGCACCTTGATGGGCTCGATCACTACCACCCCTGGGTCCTTCACCTGTATGGCATTCCAATCAAGAATAGGAATATGATTATCTCCCGAAACAAACTTTTTCAAATAGGAAACATGGAAAACATTATGCATCATGGCGAGAGCTAGCGGCAAAGTAATCCTGTATGCAACTGGGTTGACCTCTTCAAGAACTTCAAAAGGGCCCACATATCTAGGAGCTAATTTGGATGTCTTTCCAAACTTAATGGAGCTCTTTTGGGGTTTAACCCTTAGAAGGACTTTTTCTCCCATTGAGAAATGCCTTGCGATGCATTTAACATCCGCATAACTTTTGTGCCTATCATTGGCTTCCACTAGCCTTTTCTTAATTAGATGGACTTGCTCTTCCATTTCTGACAGCATTTCTGGACCAAGGCTAACCATATCTTTTAGCTTATCCCAACTTATATGGGTTCGACACTTTCCTCCATATAATACTTCAAATGGAGCCATCTTAATCACAGAATGATATGAATTATTATATAGGCAAATTCCACAAGAGGAAGGTAATCTTCCCATTTGTATTGCTGATCCATGCAATACATCCTCAACAAATCTTCCAACATTTGGTTTACCATTTCTATTTGACCATCCGTCTCGGGATGATAAACAGAGCTTATATTCAACTAGGTTCCAAGTGAGGAAAACAAGGTTTGCCAAAACCTTGATGTCACACATGCATCCCTTTCTGAGATAATCTTCTCAAGAATACCGTGCAATCTAAAAATTTGTTGCACAAATTTGTGGGCTATGACTGGTGCCCCATTAGTCGAATTCCTAGGCATAAAATGTGCCGCTTTGGTGAGTCTATCCACCATAACCAGAATAGCATTGTGCCTGTTCCTTGACATAGGAAGTCCTTGCACAAAATCCATGCTAATGATTTGTCATTTCTATTCCAGAATTTCATGAGGGTGTAATAGTCCTACCGGGTGATGGTGTTTTGCCTTCACCCTCTAGCATTCCAAGCATTCAGCTATAAACTTTGCATCATCCCTCTTTCATTCCTTTCTAGAAATATAAGGGCTTCACATCAGCCAGTAACTTTATTACTCCAGGATATCCTGAATAAGGTGCAGAATGAACCTCTTTCCACACAATATTCCCTAACTCCTTGAAGTTTGGGACATATATCCTTCCTTATACCTTAATAACCCATCTGGTTCAAGGTAGAATCCATCATATTTCAGATTCTGGGGATTCTCTAAAAGGGCATGTTTTACCTGCTCGTAAAACTCATCTCCTTTAGACTTGTGTAATATTTGATTCTTAAAATCAGAATGCATGGAGATCATTAAGGAGATATGTCTTCTCCTACTCAAGGAATCCACCACTTGGTTTTCCTTGCCTTGAATGTATTTAATCTCAAAATCATAATCCAAGATTAACTCCAACCACCTTCTTTGGCGAGCATTTAGATGTGGTTGAGTGAACAGATATTTAAGCCCTTGATGGTCTGTTTTTAGTTCAAAGGGTTTCCCAAGCAAGTAGTGTCTCCACATTTGCAGTGCATGAATTATTACTGTCAATTCCAAATCATGGGGGGCATAGTTTTGTTCATAAGTTTTTTGTTTCCGGGATTCATATGCAATAACTTGTCTATCCTAGACTAGTACACCACCTAATCCTTCCCCCGAGGCATCGGTAATGACTACAAAATGACTTTCCGGGTCAGGTACCTTCAAGATAGGTACTATAGTCAAACTATCCTTCAGTTGGTCAAATGCCTCCTGGCACTTGTTTGACCACTCAAACTTTTTGCCTTTTCTCTGCAAATAAGTAATAGGATAAGCATTTTTTAAAAAAATTGTTACAATTTTTTTGTAATAACCTGCAAGGCCCATAAAACTTCGGACCTCATGTACATTTCTTGGGGCTGGCCATTCCAACATGGCTTTAATCTTGGTCGGGTCCATAGTTATTCCCTTGGCTAAAATTATATGACCAAATACTGCACTTCCTTTTGAAAGAAAGTACATTTAGAGAGCTTTCCATGCAATTTATGCTCTCTTAACCTCTGAAGAACAATCCTTAAATGCTGAAGGTGTTCTTCCTTGTTCTTAGAGTAAATTAGAATATCATCAAGAAAAATTAGGACAAACTTGTCCAAACAGTCTATGAACACATTGATCATTAAGTTCATAAATGCTACAGGTGCATTTGTTAATCCAAAGGGCAAGACAGTGAACTTGTAATGCCCATACCTTGTTTTGAAGGCTGTTTTGTGAATATCCTCATCTATTAACCGTAATTGATGGTACCCAGATCGAAGACCGATCTTAGAAAACACAATTGCTCCTCTCATTTGACCAAAGAGATAAGCAATGTGGGGCAATGGGTATTTGTTCTTTATTGTTGCTTTATTTAGCATGCGGCAATCTATACATAACCGCAATGTACCATATTTCTTTTTCACAAAAATTATTGGTGCTCCCCAGGGTGACACACTGGTTTTTATTAGTCATTTATCAAGTAATTTCTACAATTGAGCCTTTAGATCCATTAACTCGGTTGTGGTCATTCTGTATGGAGCTTTAGATATAGGTTCCGATCTTGGAATTATATCTATAAAGAAATCAAAAGCTCTTTTAGGAGGCAATCATGGTAGCTCATCCGAAAACACATCCTCAAAATCTTTGAGGAAAGGGAATCTATCCATATCTGATCATTCCTGATCTATGGACTTCTCCATTTTAACAGCAAAAAGCTAACATCCCTTCCTTTGGGCTCTTTTCATCTGTATGGCAGAAATTTGTCTTAGTTTAACCTCTCCAGGGTTACCCTATAGAAAAACTTTATTCTCGAGGTCATCTAGACATTCTATAGTTTTGGCATAATAATCCACCTTAGCCTGATGTCTCCATAGCCAATTTATCCCAAGGATAACATCATATGAGCCTAATGGGGCTACATAAAAGTTCACTTCAGTGGAGAAACTTGGAAGTTCAACCTTAGCCTCTAACAAGCATTGCTCTACCTGAGCTTTGGTCCGATTTACATATTCAACTGACCAATTATTTGCCATGTTTCCAACTTTTCTAGGAATTTTACTTAAGACTTTTGGGGAAATAAAACATTCTGTTGCACCAGTATCTATCAAAACTGAAATTGGAAAACTAGATAAAATACATGTAGTTTCAATGGGAGTAATTTGATATTTGGCTTGCCTATTATCTAGGGTTGCATGTATGCATTGTTGGAATGCTGCCTGCTGTGAGGGTAAATGATTTCCTCGTGGCTGAGTTCCTTGTGTCTTGTTAGGACACTGGTTGGCATAATGATCACCGCCACATGTATAACACCCTCCCACGGGTCCTCGTCTTTCATGAGGCTTTCTAGAATTATCTCCATTTTTTTTAGTTATTATTGCCTTTCTTTTCCCCCTTGGATTCATTTTGCTTATTCTTGGACCCTTTATCATTTTTCTCTGAAAAGTCTTGCTTTTTACCCTTTTTCTTAAAAGGTTGGGAGATTTGGGACCAATTATACCTTTTTCGATTCCTTTCCCTATAAGCAGACATAGATTTCATTTTTTGTTCCTGTTTGATAGCTTTCTCATAAACCTGGTCCATTGAAGTGGGATCGTGCACATCAACTTCACCCCCAATCTGGGTGTTCAATCCCATACTAAACTTTTGGATGCGAAACCTTTCATCCTGTTGATATTGCAGAATATACTTGAGTAGGCAAGTGAACTTTTCCTAGTACTCGTTCACATTTAAATCACCCTGTCTCAGATTTTGGAAATCTATAAGCTTTTGGTCGTAGTATAGCTGAGCCAACCATCTTTGCCTAAAGAGTTCCACAAACCTTTCCCAGGTTAGACTCGCGGATCTCAAGCCTAACTCCATTTTCTTATTCATCCACCAAGTGGATGCTTCACCTGCCAATTGGTATGCTCCCCATACTGCTTTAGTGATTTCAGAATAGTTTCTTATTTCTAAGTATTTCTCCATTTTGGTAAGCCATGCCTCTACGACATCTCTATTTACCGTCCCATCAAACTTGGGAGGGGTAACTTTTTCATATCTTGGGATAATTCCAAAGCCAAGTGGCTGCTTCTATCCTCTTCATGTCTTGCCTCAGAGTTATTCTCTCCGTGTTCACTTTGGGTGGTGTCCTCATGATGTGCCTCATCATCGTGCCCCCATGATAGTCTTCTCGCCTAGGTCCATGCTGACCCCTGACCTCCTACTCGAGAGTTCCAATTCTCGCTCTCGTCTCTTGGAGCATAACAAAGATTTGGTCGAGTTTAGAATCAGAGTGACCTGAAGGTTGCCCTTCTTCCTGGATATCTCCCATGTTGGTTCTTGTCTAAACCGTGCTGCAATCTACTTCTCTTGAAGTTTGCAGATTAATCATTTAATTAGTTTGTCATACCATTGAATCCATTCATAAATGTAAATCCATTCTCATTCATGTAATCTTTAACAAGAAAGGAAAGATTTGCCAAAATTTCAAAATGTATTATAGTTTCCATGGATTACATATAATCCATCCATAGTTAGAAAATTTTTCTTTACATCTTGCTACTGCAAGTCATTATCAGATTGGGATATCTTCCCAAGCTTATCCTCATCATTGAGGTTTATCAAATTAGTTTTAGGAGGTGGACGTACTTGCAGGTACTCATCCACAACCTTTTGAGAAACATTAGGATCCTTAAGATCACTTTCCAAGGTTGGTTCCTTAGGTGCAGAGGGTTTCAATGATTCATTTTTAGAGATAGAAGCAGTAACCCTACCCGCTTTCTCCATCTCATGCTTGATGCGTTTAATAGCATCAATGAAATTTTCATCATCATCCAACCATGCACCTATCAAGCAACCAGTTTGTTCAAGGTGTTTCATTCTTGAGGCTCGCTCCCTCATAACCTTAAGATAACGTCCATTTCCCATTACCTTCTTTCTGGGTGTCGTTCTTATTCTTACCAACCTGGCATAAGAACATCTAAACATTAGCAACTGTTAATGCTAGAGAAAAATGTTATGTAGTGAGCTCATAGGTCCATGTATTGAACCTGATAGCTCTGACACCATATGTAATATGTCATCTCTCATTACCCAAAATTAACCAACTTAATTACCATTAAGTACAAGGTCATGATTAACATAAACATAGTTAAGCAAAGTAATAATCTATATCATAAGCAAAATCAATATGCATATATTTTCTGGATATTTCAAAACTAAAATTTACAATAATTCCAAAGATAACATACTAGCGAATTCCTTTCACTATACAATTACAATATTTTGCTCATGCCATCAATAATAAGTTTACACATAATGTTTGACTATCAAGTCATATAAAAGAATGTACTATATCTGGAACTTTGACATCTGTCTTCATAAGTCTCAGCTTGTCTTCTACTTGGGAAGAAGAGCATCATCCAAGTGTTTTTCCTCCAACCACAGACCGGCAGTCCCCCACACAACTTCCTTCCGGGAAGCGGCCCTACCCTTCACGAAGGTATAGATATAAGGAATTGATTAGTTTGCCATCTGAGTATCTAGTGTTGTGTCCTTCATAATACTTCATGATCATACAACTATAGATCCACTCTAACTATTTATGACACTACTGGAATAATTATGCAATCTAGAGCACAATGAACCAACTAATGCATGCAGAGATGGATGGATTACTTTGGCCAAAGGTTTATATACATATATATTTCACAATAAATGTAGTCGATTGTTCACACACCTTGACTCGACTTAGAAGTTGTCTCATCCTACAATGATCATAATTTGATATCTCTAGATCATAGAAAATATGGGTTCAATTCACCCTTAGTCCACCTAGCTTGGACTTTTGACTCTGATTCCAGGAGTACATTCATTATTGTTTTGTGGTATTATGCAATAGGGAATTATGTGACTCCACGTCACCCTATCCCCATACTTTCCTTTGCAAGATCATGGTTTCAGTTTTATGACCAGTCCCAGTCTAAGTTTCTATGATTACCTTGTTTCAAGGTTTTCATCAAATCACTTCGGCTATAACATATACCATTATAGGCTATTAAGTAGTCACTATGAAATAGTCTTTTAATCAAAATATTTCAAAAGGGTTTCTTTCCACCCTACACTTCATCCACGAAGCATTGCCATTTAATAAAGAGATAAAACTATCATATGTTTTCAATAATGAGTTTTCATGTTCGATTACATATTCTTTCCTACATGGAAATAAAATGACAATCGAAGGTTATACATTGAATCGTAACATTTGACATGCACTTAATGTAGTCCCTACATTGTTACCAATAACAACTAGTTTTTCCATCAAGGTTACTAGGAGTCTTATTACTCTTATCCTATGTCAAGATTACACCTAAAGGTATACAAAAAGTATGTAGTCTTACATAGGCAAAACAAGTGTTTCACTTTTATTTCATGTGCCTCGAAAGCCACCTTGGCATGGCACTATCAATAACATTAACTTTCAAGAGTGTCTATTCTTTGTATTAAGTGTGGCCATTAACCTTAATGCTATCTTATCTTTCAAAAGAAATAAAAATAGTGGGTCGCGGCCTACTCACATGGCTTAACCTTACAGTATACATGGCTCTCTGCCGACTGGTATGGTTTACCAATATATAGCATGGCTCTCGGTCAGTTTGATAATCTTTATCATATCTACAATGATATGATATAAAAACACAGTATTACTAATACTTTGGCCATATAGGTCGTAACTGGTTATCATCATAACCATCACATATGATAGCAAGGTATTACTCATGTAGTTGGTTGCGTAGGCCTTATACATATAAAGCTTATTGTTTATGATAACATTGCACTGTACGTGCACTCAGCCATGAAGGCCTTATCAAAAATATAAAGCACATAGTTACTATCTTCATAGTCAACGATTAACCATCGAATGGCCAAGAAACAGTGGTATTAACATGAAATGTAATACACGACTGTAAATACAGTCTTACCTGTAATGATATGCTTGTAACCAAATATGGCTTGCTAAGGAATATGCCTATCGAGGTGAGCTCGACTCCTTACCGTGAGCTCCCGAGCCTTAAGTCTCTTATCTATCACTTCTACAGAAAGAAAAATAGTGCTAATCCTAAACACATCCCACGATAAAAGACCCCCAAAATTCTTACTTTGCATGCGTTTGTTTTGTCCCCCTCATAACTACCACCCTTCACATTGAAGGTGGTAAGTCAGTTGGCATAGGTCGTGCCAACTTGCGAGCATCTCAGCTCCTCAAGGGCCATATCTCCCATTTCAGGAGTATCTGTTGAGTTAAGCGTTGGTTAAGTTCACAACGCCCTCCACTCACTCCACATTTCGTGGGTAGTGATATGGTGGACAACAATGAACATACAAGCTTAACATATATATAATGCTCGACCACTATAAGTGGGTCAATAAGTAATTATGTTTAACATAATATCAATTACATCTAAATGATGTAATATGATTATCACAATAACTTAGGTTATCACTTAAATTATACTACCATCATTAAGGTGGTATCATTAATATGAAAATATGGGGTTGAGTCCTCTCCCCCTCTTCGCCATATTAAACTATAATCAAAATATTTAAACAATAATCACAAAATTAAATAAAGAAATAGATACGTGAATAAAGGAAAACTTTGACATCCAACCAAGTTTACTTTCGACTACATAAATGTTTTGAGAACTTTATCTAGTCGAATCAATGTTAATGACATCGAGAGACCATAAATCGTCTTGCCAACGTTGGTCGAATTCAAAAATGACTAAACAAGGAAAAGACTTATACTCACCCTATCTTGCATGGATTCATGAAAGTTTAACTTTGATACTCATATGGCATTCTGATATTTTCCCAACATCTATTTCCTTCTCCCTTGGTGATACTCTCCTTCCGTCTTCGAGGAAAGATTCTTTTCCTAGTTACACTCACAATCATATAACCATGATCAGTGTATCATCATTTAATTCATAAATCATTATGATAAAATAATCTTAACAATACATAATCTCGTGCTTAATATAAACATAAATCGATATCTATGTAATCAATGATTCTACTTGATATATTCCACAAACATCAAATCATTAATCTAAGATTAATTATCCTGTTTACCACATAAAAGTAGGATTAAGCTAAATCAAAAGTTGGGGATGTAACAATCATCACTTTACTCTGTCAGAGCATAGACCAGAACTCTTTCTTCCTTAACTTTCACTGTGGAGGGACAAACGAACTAAAACTTTGGATTTAGCACCTTTACATCATACTAATCTTAACTTCTGAACCGCATGACCATATCTTCAAATGCGGAGGAATGCAATGCATTTTACCAGATAGTCTTTTCAGGCAATACTTTACAGCAGAAACCTTCACCTACTTCCAAAGGCCAAAACCTTCATATAATAGCATTTGCATCCTTAGGAACAATAGAAAGGGTCATACAACATGCCATAGGCCATCAACAACATATTTTCTTCCTCGGCATAACTTAATGTGTCATCATTCATTTTAGTGCCTCTAATTCCCATCTTAATGTTTCATCATTCAGCTTTGTGCTTCTAATTCCCATATTAATGTTTCATCATTCATCTTTGTGCTTCTAATTCCCATCTTAATATTTCACCATTCATATTTGTGCTTCTAATTACCATATTATCATGAAAACATCTTTGCTGACCAACAATTTGACTTGACATTGATCATGATATGACATTGAACCATGAATATTAGCAACCCACTATGAACCTCAGGAGCAACACTGAATATCAACAACCCTAAACATCAACAACACTACTATATCTTTGTATCTCACTAATATATCATTATCACAAACTGAGTGTTGACCTTACTTTTAGTGTTGACATCAATGACAACACAATGACAACACCTATTGCCAACGCTAATAGTTATATCAATGGTGCCTAAATTGTATGGGATATCGTCATGAGGGGGTGGCATTCATAAAGATCATGCTAGGAATTCATCCCAAGGCATAAGTGGATTCCACTAATTGTTGGTCTATTCTCCCTAATGGTAAGGTCCCATCTATTGTTTATGGATTGATACATCTACATAGATGTGTAGAGGAGTAATGGACAATATTTTCCTAGGGTCATTGTCTCTTGGCCTAATTCTATGATGATGTACATACATTTATCAACGAGGGGGGCATGACTCTCTGGGGGTCTCATTGTTATAGTGTTTGACATATGAAAATTTTAGGGTGTTGTGCCCCTTAGGGTTACCATCTACCTCAATAGTGCTAGGATAATTAGTGTCCCAATGGGACACCACAAAATAGGTTAGTGGTAGGAGGGTAGGGCTCTTAAGAGATGGAGGTATATCATGTGGAGGACATATAGACATCTAGCCATGGATGCATATGAATTATTTTAGTTGGGTTACATTAGGAAATCTTGAGGCTATTCAGTAAAAACAACATAATTATGGAGTTATATTAGTATGAGCACGTACTATGATAGTTTGGACTCCATTAGGCCATGCCCCCCAAGATGATTTTGTATAGATGAAACCAAAGATCAAGATACTAGTAGGGGGAGAGGACAAGGCTAGCCACCATAAGGTAGATATACACTAACAGTGATGAGCTTGACCCCTCATTGAGGTAGCCAATGTACATGATGTAGGGTTGTCTCCAAACTATGGTGCATGGTGGGCATGAGAGAAGCTACCATCATTCTGCCTTATTGATGCCTTGACAACCACATTTGTTGTAGGAGGGGTTGATCCTTAGACCACATTAGATATCACTCCCTTACAACACATACTAATTGATTTAGATTGACAAGCTAGAGAACTAGGTATGCCAATTATGATTTTACTTTAGATAACTTAGTATATTGTGATTGTCATTGGTATGCGGCTAAAAAAAGATGTAATCATGTGGGAAGTGTAGCCAAGTGGCTCACATTCATATCTCTCACCATCGAGCACCTGACTTAGGGTGTGTCAGTCATCCCAACCAAGTAGATAATTTGTTATTATACACGTGTTAGATGATTTGTATCATTCTTCAACCTTGTGAGTCAGGTCATCATGGAATATAGGGTTGCCTTCTTAGAGTTTGCATCCTTAAATTAGGAGAGGGCTAGATTAGATGTAGAGCATCATGATGTAACTATTCAAGAGTAGTAGATTCTCTAGCTATACATAGATGCTATTTGATAAGAGCGGGATAGGCTTGAGTGAGAGGTTACGAAATTTGATGCACAATGAGATGCCCATATTGACAAATGATTCCTTTGTCCCTCATAACTGACCACTTGGGAGCAACAGGAGGAGATTGGTACATTGCATGAGGAGGTTGGTTGGATTTGAGGGATGAGTTTGGTTCTTTAAGAGAGACCTTGATCTCAGTTTCACTCTCAGACGAGGACTCGTGATAGTGGTCAGAGTGATGTGGGGGAGGGATCATCAAGAGTGCCTTCCCCCAAGAGATAGTCTCATTCTATATGTTCATGTACATATGCTTTGAACATTTGATGTATTGAAAATTTTGCCATTTATATCACGAGACATTTGATGATATGATTCTATGTGCTTGACATGCAATGTTATGTTTTAATTAATGCTACATGTTCAGATTTTACTTTATATCCTTGTTGTAATCTACATTTTCTATGATTTATATGGTTAATGTGTATATATGTATCATGAATAATGTCACACATGTTATCCACTATAATTAATGAACCCTAATAATGACATGAAACCCTAGAATAACAAATCAATTAATGCTCCAAAAGGGGTCCCATAATCAAAATCACAAGTAATGAAGAAACAAGTAGCCTCATTAAGATTAGAATGTGAGGTTCTTTTCCCTTTTGTTTTCGCTCTTCTAACCATTGTCATAACCTCTAGTTGGTAGCCTATTGTGCGATGTCTTCTAGTCTCTTATGGCTTAACAACTCATCTATAACCTTGTTCATTCTTGCCTACTCTACTTTCTTTGTATCTAATATTTTTCATAAGATTGTAACCAAGACCTTAAATTTATTGAAATGATAACTTAGGAGGAGGTGATATTAAATCAAAAGATATGTTGCTCTTAGGATCACTTTCACACATACATGCCTCCTTTACATTGTTATATATGCCTCATGTGTTTTATTGTATATAGACATATCCAAATATAGATGGGATAAAATAAGGCTTGGGATCCACAAGATACTCACCAACACCACAAGGTGTAAAATCCAATAAACCCCATCATCACCATGTAAAGCACTAAGGTTAAGTGTTAAGGGTTCATTTTGTGTAATGAATTGTTAGATGTATTGATTTGATATGGTCAAGGATTAATTGGTATGTGACAAAGCTTCCCTTTGTGCCAAAATTTAACACATTGATGTAAAGTAGAAGGAATTGCTTTCATAGCATGCAACCATGGATGCCCAAGAAGGATATTATAAATTAGTTTTATGGGCATCACACAAAACAATATATCTAGCTTGTGTGGACTAGCTTGGATTGGAAGAGTAACATTACCCAAACAAGACCTAGGCATATTATCAAATCCTCTAATTATAATTTTAATGGTCATATCTATGAAATCCCTACTTCTAATTGTTTTAAACAATATTTAGTGTATATGTTGAGGCTATATCTACTATCAAGTAAAGATCGTTTAATGATTGCTTCACCACACTCGACCATGCAAAGGTGATGCTTTCTTAAGTACTTCTTCAGGTATAATTTTTTTTTATCATTGAACAATATATCGTAATTTTCTATATGACCAATAGCCTCTATCAAAGATTTTACTAATTGTGGAGAGGTATTGGATCCAAATTGGATTTTTTATAAATCCTTTTGCATTATATATACATGTAAAATAGTGATGTACAAATATTTTAGCCTAAGTACTTTGCATTGTTGAATGGTGTCATGCTCCTTTGTTTTAGACATAGCTTGAGGTGCATGAGGTAAATTAATAGCATTTGTAGGTGGGATAGGTGGTGGTAAATTAACTTCATGTCCTATTCCTAATCCTTGACAAGTATGCTCTATAAGATTGTAATCATGTGAATCTGATGCCACATGAAAAGTGGGTATAAGAGACACATAAGCCAAATTGATAGATGGATTTGGATCAAAATATAGATTATGAAAGGTTATCTCTAAGTCCACACTATTTGCATGTGAATTAGGGTTAGAAAAAATGCATTGAAAGCATTGGCTAAACTAGAAAAGAAAGTGTAGGATGAGCAAGATGAATAAAACCATTATAGAGCTCTACCACTAAGGTACAACCTAAACTCACTAATCAATAGAATTCCATCATCTATGTGTTGATAATTAGAAAGTAAGAATGACTTCACATGTAAGGGTACTAGTAGACTCATTGTAATCATCATGTAAAATTTCCTCACTAAGGCTTATACTTTATCATCATGCAATATACAATAAGGCAACGAAGCACCAACAGAGTCAACATGAGAAGCTAATGAATAACCATGAAGGCATAAGCTATCATTATGTGGAGAAGAAGTGTCCATAGATTCAACATTCAAGATGAAAACAATAATTAGTACTATACTATGATCATGTATGAAAAATACCTATTTCATTCAATGTGCATGAATCTATGGACATAAGGTTAACATGACATGCATCGTCAAAAGTTACACTAATGTCTTGCATATGTGAATCAGATGATGGGTCCTTTCTTAGAGTATGCTCATCATTGTTACAAAGCATAGAATCATCATGAAATGTGTGGATAAATGAACTAAGCATCTCTAATATCATTGTATAAGCTCTAATCAACTCAATGAAGGATGGAAAAGGTAAAACATGGTAAAATAAGATCTCCATAGAGAAGTCACTCACATCCATAGCATGACAAGTATATTAAGGATGTATGTATCATAAGATATGAAAGATATATAAATATGTCAAAACCTTATATAAAGGTATGCAAATCAACCAAGGAACAAACCCTCAGAGGTGCCATAAATGTACAATAACCTAGGGTGGGAAAATAGGATAAAAGATAAATCACAATGTATATCCAAACCCTAAGAAAAATATATAAACATATAAAGATCAAAACCCCCAAAAAATCTAGAAATAAATAATAACTTAGTTATATCGAATATGAAAACCCTAACATTTGTGAAAGGAAATTCTAGAATGAAAGCTAGGTTGTGTAGGATCAATTGGGTTCACCAAATGTGAAGGGAAACACACTTTCCTTAAGTGTAGTCTAGGCTAATCCACTAACATGCATACATGTAAGCACAATTAACCTAGACTAATAAACGTGGTAAATGTTTGTGGGCTAATGTTTTTATTATTTGCAGCAATTAAATGCAAAAATGTAAATAGGCACAATATATATTAGCTCTATAACTAAAAAGGAATGATTCAAATGAATGCTCTAAAATTTATAATGTCTTATAACCATGTACTTGTCCTTCACTTGTCGACTTGATCTAGTGATTGGTAAAACTTTGGTCTTCACTTCGCTTGATTCTCCTTGGTCTTTTTTGGAATTTAAAATTTGAAAGGATAAATTTTGGCAGTTTGGGGTCAACCCTTTGATCGTAGACTTAAGCTAGGACCAAAAACTAGGTAGATCAAGGTGGGAAACATGTGTCTAGGAATATGGGTATAGATAGGTCTAGTTAGAATATGAATATAGTGAATGTATGGGAATGAGTGAACATAGGGATGCAATTAGGGAGAAGTGCATACCAATGTATAGAAGGGGTAAGTAGGTGATATAGGATAATAGATCCGACTCTATACAAAATTACTCCATTTGTCAATATTTCAATATATCAAAATACTCTCCATAAACCATATAGAAAACTAAATGAGAAATGACACAGGTATGCAAATGATCTTTTTATTTTATATATGTGTAATGGTGAAATTTGCATACCATTGACATTTCTCATTTAGTTTTCTATACAGTTTATGGAGAATATTTTGTTATATTAAATAAAAAGATCATTTTTATTATTAACTATTTATTTTATACAAAGCTTCCTCTAATAGAGTAATAGTAGGGGTCCATGATGAGACCATCATGTTTGAAATGAGGGGGAAAAAAACCAAATAACTACCATCATTTATTTTAAAAAATGATTCCGTCTAGGGAAGATTCCCACTACTTTATGAACATAAGCCAATAAACCATCTTGCCACAATTTTGAAGCCACTCGCTTAGTCTAGATACTCAACCTTAACATCAAAGAAATGGACATTATGTGAGCCTAAAGTTCCACCTGTTCCATCTGTCACCAGTTCATATCTCATCCGAAAACCCTAACGACTACGATTCCTTCCCCTAAAGCGCATAGACTTTCCCCAAATCCCACGTTTAGAATTCTAAATTCTGACTGTTAATAGTAACATATTTCATATCAAATTATTTTTCTATGTTCTGAAAAATGAAAGATTTTTTCTAGACATTTTTGTTTGAAGTTCTAATTCAAATTTCTTTTCCAAGTAATAATAAAAAGGACAAATGACAGCAATATGATGCTCACTACATACGGGAAAAGAGCATCCAATATCCGCCACTTTATTTAAGACCGTTCGATTATTCAGAGGAAGCGAATAGGCCATCTGCACAACCACATCACATTTTAGTAGCCACAAATTTGAAGCAACTTCCCTTCCTTAATACCCAGTCAACCTTAAAATGAAAAGGAAAATGAAATTTTACGAGCCAGAAGTTCCACTTATACGGAAAGTCTTTGAAGATGATTGGGATTCCTTTCACTAATCAAATGTAGTGACTTACTCAAATGCCACGTAAGAAGGCTAAGAAGTGAAGTTTAATTTATGGAAAATATTCTGAGTGGGCGAGAGATCGAAAAATTAATTTAAAAAAAAAAAATCATGGAGATTTTTTAAATATCTTAATATTTGTTTTGGTTGTTTATTATTATTATAAACAATGTGGTGATTGGAGAAAGCAGAAACTCGTGAGCGTAGGGTCACGGATTTAAACAGTTGAATTTTAAAGCAGTTATTTTTCCTTTTTTAATTCGCAACAGGGGCTGGGCTGTATTTGCCGCCTTGAAAGAAATGGCAGAAGAATGAAGATCGATCTGTAGCTGTTCAAAGGCGAGAAATCAATTTGCTGCCTGCTCTGTGTTTTGAACCCTCAGCTGGAGGCTCGAACCTGCGATCTTCAGAGTAAAATTATGTCCTTGTTTTTTATTTAAGAGCTTTCATTTTAGCTTTTATTTCGTTTTCTTGTTCAACGTAGAGTCTCGCGTTTGAGACTCTGTGCAATTTAATATAAATTCCTCCCTGCATTTGTCTCCAAACCGGCAGGGTTGTAAGACTTAGGCGTACATTGAACTCTTCTTTAGCAATTATGCCCTGCAAGAAAACTTAGCTGTAGTGAAAAAAGAGATCAGATCGTACAGTAGGTGAGTTGTGATAAACGTTTATGTAATCGGAAAAATAAGCTCAGAAACGGGGCTTTTCAAGGGATTGAGAAGATAGGGCTAAATATTTGCTGTGTTGTGGAATTTTTGGGAATTGTGCGTTAATGTCAAGTAAATGCGAATAAACAGCCTTGAGATTTATGATGATGATGCATCATGGCATCGTGAATTGCAGACAAAGAATCCGTCATTCCATCCAGCTCTGTGAGCCGGATATGACTCCGTACGTTATAAAAGGGCCACGGTTAATTAGATTAAACAGTTTACAATTCTTGAGGCTAATCAGATTAGACTCTTTAGAATTCTAGTTGTTTCTGCTAATCAGGAACGCTGTTTAGGTAATTGATATTGAGCTAATACATATATAAAACTCTTTAGAGTTTTTACCATTTCTGATAATCAGGTAGTGCTCTTTAGGTTTTTGATGCTGTTTTCATACATGAGTCCCCACGAGTGCAACCTAGGACCTCTGGTCACTACTGCTGGGTTGGTTGCCACTGAGCCATCAGACCTTCATAGTTTCTGACTTTGCCGTACCATGTATTGAATCTCTAGAAGATCCCCTGAGTTTCTGGGGAGAAAATTATAGGCTGCCATTCTTATGGTCGGGTCTGTCAACTTGGATTTCTCTTTTCATTGCTTGATTTTTACTATTTGAAAGGCTGTTTTTGATATTGAGAATTCTTGCTGTCAACTATCAGATTAAATTTAATTTAGTGAAGCAAATAGGTAAAATGGGATTTAGGGCTATGCTGAATCATGGGAGTCAGCACCATAGACGTTACTACCCATGACCCAGTCTAATATTAAGAACCTATATAATAATATGAGGTTCTCAAAGCTAGTCCATAGATTGAGAGGCAATTAATGATCCGTTATTTTCCCATAATACTTGACAAGTGAAGACAAATTATTAGTTTCTCCCCCATCTCAATTTTCCTTGTCTCTACCTTCTTTTACAACTGTCATATCATGTGAGCTGTTGCTACTTTTTGATTTAGTTTCCTGAACGGCATTGCTATCTTGAAATAAGATACATATCCTACTTGAAGATTGCCAAAGTTAGGTAGGACACTGACAGTCCTCATAAAAACATCAGATGGTTGAGAAGATAAAAGATTCTAGCAGAGAAATTTCAACCCACACCTTAAACAATTTTCCTTTGTTGGTGAGAGGACAGTCACTTGATGAAACCGACGCATGTCAAATTGTTTTCCACAAAGTTCTCTCAATGGGAGAATCAATACATTTTGATCCCCATGGAAAAATAACAAGCTAGATGCAGATCACAATATGGGAAATCAATAATTGGAACCAGGGAAGGATAAATAGTTCCATTAGTATGAATTTGTTGAATCTGATGCTAATGGGAGCCTACAAGAAAAGCATATTGATATTTCAGAAAACAGACAATACATTGCGATTTAACATGGTTAACCATGAAAGCAAATTTATTTCCCTCAAAGCTTAAACATGCGCTGGATGACAAAGAAGTTTGATACTGGAGTGATTTGGGGGGAAGCCTAGACAAGCTTAATAAGCACACAAGAGATTATAAATTGCAAACAAGGTGAACATGCTTGAAATGAAAACAAAAAAAGCTACAAAATATCAAACTTCTTGAGAAAGGGATGACACAATAATTTGATATTGGAAAGAAATAGTGCAGCAAACATGAGTAGCAAGTCATAATGACTTCCTGTTTAAGCCATTCTATGCTGGCTATAGGGCTAATACATAATTGTAAATTTGTACCCATTGAAATCACTAGGAGACTATGCTACCAGATGCTCTACCTCTCTCCCAATTACAAATTTTTCTGTATCGTATACTTATCTGGATTGAATATGACTGGCATGGTTATTCTTATCTGGATGGATCTTAGATAAGGTTGGGAGATGTAATAGATATGACAGGTAAATTCCAATTTCCAGCTATATTCCATGAAAATTTGAAAGCCAAAAAGAAAAAATGAAATAAAAAATACATGTCTACAGAAAGAGGCAAAACATATATCTTTTTGGGCATGTCACTCATCTGTGAACTCATATTTGGAGATTTTGTCTGCTTTTGCTGAAAGAGCCTAAACGTTTCTCTTTTGAGACACCACTCATCAATGAGCTTATTTTTGGCTGCTTTTGCTGCAGTTCCATTTTGGTTTGATTTGGAGAGTTTTCAGTCTTGGCTGTGGAGATTCTTTCTTGGTAGTTTTTTAATACCTGGCAGGCACACCTCTTCAAAAATAACAAAAATGTGAGAGGGGGAGGCATCCTGAGAGACAGTTGTCTGAAAGTACCCTATAGTCAATGTTCTTCTGGATGCTCCACTCCAACCCCAGTTCCCCCGACCGAAACAAAAAGAAAAAAACTGGTTTTGAAATTGTTTTCTTCCTAGTGCCCCTGTCCTGCCCCAAATGTGAAAGCCTTTTAAATACTAACTCCTGTATCTATTTTTCATGAAAAAGTGAAGGAGCTGAAATCCTCGAAAAATGTCCAGGCAGCTGGTTTCCATGGGATGAAATCTCATTTTACAGCATTTTGAGGAGGTTTTAACCATTGGAGTAGCTGGGCAAGATTTTTTTTTTAATTTTTAATGGTGGAAAAATTTTGTGATTTGAATTTCCTAGATTATTGTTTTTATTTAGATACTGTGAGGAGGATGTCTGCTGCCCTATCCTAGAATCTAGTGCCCCTCCCACCCCACCAATGCATCCCGATGATTATGTGTCCATGCCCCGGACAACATCTTGGGATAATCTTGGAATAATGATTGTAAGTTTTTAGTCCTTATGTTTTATTTTTTGTCCTAAATAATATGTCATTACAGACCTTTGTGATGTTTTGATAAATAGGAGGTAAAGTTAAAGGTAGTCTTTTTGGTCATCGCCAAGTGAGACACCAATTTGGTGTAAAGACCTGCATTGTTCAAGCATTCCACAAGGGGATTTTTCCATTCACCTTATATTCGATTTGAGGTGTACAATCCTAGCCCTATGATAGATTCAAACATGTGACCTCCATTGTGAGTACACATGCCTTCACCATAAGACCAACTCAGGTTGTATTCATAAATGTTGGTGAAAGGATAAGTCTGCCTAGTATAATGATTAAAGGGTGAAAGTGCACATCTGGCATTCATAATATGGCAATATGCATAGGAATCTTATGGTCTGTAACTTACACGTCATTTCATGGCAAAAACGTGTGTTTTATGTCCTTCTGATAAATAAAATTTGCATCTTCTAATGGAGTCTTATGCCTCATAGTTGCTTTATTGTATTACATTCCTTCATCTATTTCATTTATCTTAAAAAATGGAAGAATTCTACTTCCTTAACCTAAAATTTATTTCCCATCCCACCTTTTCAGTGCATCTCTGATACCTGTCTCCATGCATTAGATTCTTGAGATAACCTTGAAATATTGTATCATTTTTAGTCCTTGCATTTTACTTGTGTTCTAAATAATATGCCAGTAAGGACATTTGTCATGTTGTGATAAGTAATCTCATAAGTGGTGGTGAAAGGAAATGTCTACCCAGCATGTCATCTAAAGGGCAAAAGTGTACGTCTGACATGGCACGTACAGGAATCTTATGGTCAGTAACTTATGTTTCAATCCATGGCGAGAATGTGTGTTTTATATGTAACCCGTTTGGCAAATAAAATTTTCATCCTCACATGGAGTCTTGTGTCTCATATTTGCTTCCTTATATTACATTCCTTCATCTTTTTCATTTACCTCCATAGATGTAAGATAGTTCACTCCATTGTTGCCAAAGTAACTGTTAAAACATTTAAAAGAATGTGCTGATCATTGTAATTGCAACAGGGGAGTTAATTAAACAAATGAATAACAACGGCTCTTCCAAGCTCCAAAGCTTTTCTCCCTCTCTTCCCTCACGAATTTCACTCTACTTTGTATGCTAAGAATTGTACCATTCCATTGGGATTCAGACTTTTGTATTGTCACATACTACATGCAACCTCAAAAATGTGCTTACCATTTTCAAACTTTCAAGTAGGGATAAACTTCCTCTTTCATGACTGTCATACTTCTGATTTTCAGCTACCATGGCTGCCTGTATTTGTATATTTCTATTTTGGACAATTCTTGAAACGTAGAAATTGACTTCTCTGTGATATTGGAGGCATGGATGCTCATGCATTGTCAACATTTGTTCTAGTAACTTACTTGATTGTATAATTGATCCAAAAACATTCTATGCCATATTATTGAGTTTTTCTATGTTACCATGCCAGCTAAATGCTATAAATTCAAAAATTTATAGATTTATTGTTATGCTTCTATACCTTATTCATATGATATCTTCATTATGCAGGCAACTTTATGGTAGTTTTCTAATTGTTTCATAGATTCTAAGAATTCTCTTTCATTTTATGTCATCAAAATAAGGGGCTTATGGGTAGGTCTAATGTAATTATAACTATAAATAGTAGTATTTCATTTGTATGGCATCATGTGGAGTTACTATTGAACTATTACATCTTGAGGTTTGTTGGTACCCCTATGAAACTTGGCTTTTGTATTGCCTTTAGTCAGTTTGTAGTCATTAATCAGGTTATTCTTGTTGCGTTATCAATGACAACTAAGTGAGTTGCAAGGTTGTCCGGTCATGGTCCAATTTTTCAATTAACTATTCTTGCAAACGGCGTGAGGTTGAACCATTCTGAGTAGAAGATTATGAAGCTTCCGATCGATGGTGGTTATGGCGAAGGCATGGAATCTGAACCATCAAGCTTCAAATCATGGCAAGATGATCGGTGATCTCCATTTATACTTGAAAATGGTAGAGTTTGTTCAAGCATTTGAAGGGAGTAAAGGACTTGAACCAAGCACACTTTTTGATTGGTTTGGCCCATCTAAACCTCCACCCAACATCAGCAAACAGGGCAATATTCTAAGTGAAGTGCGCCCAGCATAGTGAAGGAGAGAAATAAGTCATTAGTGGCACACAAACTAGGTGGCAGGGCCAGTGCAAAATGGCTCCGAAAGGTGGAAATGGCAGGAGCAAAACACATGTAAGTGAAGGAAGAAGAAATCAGAAAAGTGAGGTGCTATTCATGGTGGCAATGTCAAGTCAAACTCCACAAAAGTTCCATGAATATGAAACCGCATCTAGTGATGAGAAAGGTGGTCAATTGTTAAGTGATCAGTGCTCAAGGATAAAAGGGAGTTAAAGAACAGACTTGGGGTGTACTATTAGGATGACAATGACGTGACAAAACCATGCAAAGAGTGCCAGTGCCAAGTGAAAGTTCTGTCAGCAATCAAAATGTGGCAATTACATTATAAAAATCTGCCATTCAAACATGGAAAAAGCATTATGAATTCGCGCCTAAATAAAGGGGAAATGAAACATATTTTGGGTGCACTTTGAATGTGGCACTGATGCATAAAAGTTCTGCCAAGCTGTTTCCAAAAGTGGCAGGGCAGTCACAAATGTGTGCCAAGTTTTGTTTGAAGGTTTAAAGACAGTTGGGCACCATTTTGGAGTGGCAAAGCACTAGGAAGTTCTGCCGAAGAGACTAAGAAGTGGCAATCACTTAAGTGAAGTGCGCCAAGGCAAAAAAAGGAGAATTTCTCAAGTTTGGTGCACATTGCTAGTGAGTCAGCCACTTACTTTCTCCGCCATAGGTTGAAAGCAAAAAACTAAGTTTTAAAGCTTGCTTTAAAATACTCAAATGCCTATATAAGCATGTCATTCATCCTTCAAACTTACGGCAGTTTATCTTTGTTACTTTCAACAGAAGCAAGGCCTATTTATTTGATTTTTGCAGGTTTGTGAAGAAATTCCCAGCGCCATAGTGAAGGATTTTCAAGGTTGTTGCTGTTGGTGAAGAGTGTTTATAATGTCTCTAACCGGACTGTTAGCCAAAATCTCCAAAACTTTGCAATCGACACAAACCCAAGTCATTTCTGATTACCAAGATCCTGATGTGGGCAAGGTGAAAGCATGCAGAACCGAGTTGTGGATAGAAAATAACAATGCAGCTTATTGGTAGCAATGACTAGTTTACAATCAACGCTTAAACAGGTGGACAACATTTTAATACACAAATTACAGTCGGGTCAATGCCAAAAATGATAGACTACAAGCTGATCTGGATCAACGCCAAAATGGCGGATAATGAAATGCAATCGCTCGGTGTCTATGCCATCCAAATGATTATTACAATGCAAGTTCAAGGAAGTAATGTAATTTGGCAGAAGACCTTTCAGATTATTACAAATGCTAGATAACTTGATATCTGGCGGTAAACCTTCCAAATAATTACAAATATTTGTGAGTGCTAAAACTTAACATATAGCAACAACTATACAGAAAATATATGTAATAACACATGAACCCATGTTACTATCCAAGTAATCAGCCAATGCAGAAATTCTGAAATTAACCTTGACAGTAGAAATATTAAAGTTATCAGTTGAAATGATAATTAATACCTTTACAAACTGATATATCTGATAGTAATCCTTCTTGCAGCTGTACGACCCCTATTTTCATTTAGAGATCAGTCCCCAAACAAAATATTAATTTGTTGCGCTTTTTGAAGTGGTACGACTTCCCCTAACAATAGTACGACACATCCAAAATCCTTCAAAAGTCATGAAACTCCCACAAAAGTCCTCACGCCTCCTATATGCACTTGTGCGGCAGCTTACATATGTATAAAACAAGTTCTTAAAAAGGTTGTGGCAGCCTTTATGCCAATACAATCTAAAATGTCCTCACTAATATATGACTTTATTCTTCAACAATATGGTACGACCAACATTTAGGAAGAAACTCCTTCCCCATGGATAATGATAATATTTGAAATGCAAATAACACTTAAGATCAATTCATATTTGGAAACTCTCATTGAATTAAAAAATCACCCAAATTGGAATTTGAATCAGCATACAAATCTAGAAATCACACACACATATATTTTTGGTATTTTCTGAATATGTTGAACACACCATACCAACAGAATAGAAATCTTCACACCAACAACACAAATTAAAATACAACGCAGATGTAGCTCAAATGGAATTTTCCTATATGGAACTTCTCATTTGGAACAAAGGGTTTTTGTCCTCAATCCCATATGCCTTCAGGGTTTTCGTCCTTCAGCAAGAAATGAACTCAAAGCTCAATTTCAAATACATGGGTGTTGGTAAATTTTACAGAGTGTTGCAAATGAGTTTTTTAACCCTTTTTATAGACTCCTAGGAATTTAAAATTAAAATATTTACTTTTCCCTCCCAAAAATCTAATTTGAAATTGACTTAGTAACTGTACCTTAAAAAATTAAAATAACACTAAGAGTTACAAAGGCCTTGTTGTGCCCCATTTAGGCGGCCTTGATATAATAAATAACGTGGTCTTTTACAACAATTAAAATGACATTAAGACCAACTTTAAATATTATTAAAATAATTTTCCTAATCCCAACCCATTAACCTACAAAAAATTAAAAATAGGCTAAGGGACCAAGTCGCACACCTAGGGCTAAAAAAGGGACATGACAGTTCGCCTTGCCCGAAATTGCTTGTCCTCAAGCAATTGCAAGTTAGGATGCTCCAGAATTTGTGATCCTTCCCACGTTGCATCTTCCATAGGGAGATTCTTCCAGCGAACCAGGTATTCAATAATGCTTCTATTTCTTAGCTTCCTCTCCCTCATGTCCACAATTGCTTTAGGAACCAATATTAATTTGCCCTCCTCATCAAGTGGAGGCAACTGAACTGAAGGTACAATATGTTGCCCAAGTGCCTTTTTGAGACAAGACACATGGAACACACATTATGGATCCTACTCCCTTCAGGCAACTCCAACTTGTAGACAAACTCTCCAATCTTCTTCAAAATTTTGTAAACCTCATTGTGGTTTATAATTTAACTTCTATAAGAAATTTGTTCAAAGGCGAACCTAAAGAAAATTCAAACTACCCTAACCCTAACCTTAAACCAAAAATGTTCTGTCTCCGTTTGCACTATATTTTTTTTGGTCTCTAAGTGTTAACATGAACCAAAAAAGATATATAGAAGAAAATGAAAACCAAAATTTGAAAAACTATAGAAACGACATGGCAAATGCGGCCAATTGTGATTACTTGGGATTAATTTTGGGTATAAATTAAAAGAAAAAATCTCATTATGGTTTATAATTTAAATTTATAAGAAATCTATTGAAAGTAATTTTAAACCTAAAGAAAATTCAAACTACCCAAACCCTAACTTGAAACCAAAAATGTTTAGTCCACCTTCACTTTGTATTTTTCTGCCTCTAAGTGTAAAACATGAGTCAAAAAAAGACTTAAATAAGAAAAGTGAAAACCAAAATTTGAAAAAGTATTGAAATAGCACAACAAATGCGGCAAGTTGTGATTACTTGGGATTAATTCCAGGTTTTCTAAGTGTAATGCTACTATGGTTTAAACCATAGTTCACAAACTTGGACTGGACTCGGACTTGGCAAACCAAAAATTTCCGACTCGGCAAAACTCGACAACTTAAAAAATACTAAAATTTATAAAAAGAACATAAATTTATGGAAAATACAACTACACAATGTATAAAATAAATTTGGCAGGGGTTTAGGGGCAGCGCCCCTTGTGGGGTTTGGGGGTAGCGCCCCTCATGCGTTCCTTGTTGTAGTACAAGGTGGGGTCGAGGTGTGGAGACCTCGCCACCAAGCCCAAATGAAGACCTTTGAAACCACATATACCTTTATGGCGCACGTCATTTTCATAGTTTTTTAAAAGGCAAAAAACTATGTACTTTCACTCCAATTCGCACAAGAAAACTCAAATGCCAGAAAACCATATTTTTTAGTGTTTATGCTGCATCTTTGTTGCATTTTTATCTGCGTTGGGTTACCTGTTTTGCAACCGACGAGTTGCATGCACGGACTCGCTGAGTTTTGCTGCCACAACTTGTTGAAAACTTAGACACCTTAGACTACTGAGTTTACTTTGTGAGTACTTGTTTCATTTCATTAAAAAACTCACGAGTACTTAGTGAATCGTTGAGTACTTGATGAGTTTTCCATCTTTGATTTAAATCATAGTTCAAAAATTGAGACTCAACAAGAACTCGACACATCCAAAAGTTTTCAGAATCTTGGGGAAGAACTCGGTAAAAATCTCAAGGAAGAACTTGGCAAGGTTTCTGAACATCAAGAAACACATAAATTTGTAAAAATGTTCATCAAAAACATGCATGCTATTGAATTAGAGAACAATTATTGATTTCCTTTATAAATAGATCAAAATTACAGTTCAATACACATCATAGATCAAACAACGAGTTCAATTCATATCAACTTCAAGTTTCAATATAAATAAAAATTACAAACTATAATTGCAATGTTCATAATCTATAAAATTCTTCTACGATTAAAGCTCAAATAAGGTTGTGTGGGTGTCCTCGAATTGGATTGTAGTGCTACAAATTCTTGTTTTGGAACAATTTCATCCTCAATAGGAAGCTTAGGCATGGGATCAAGATGTGAATGCAATGATGGATCACCTTTTGCCTCCCCATATGCTGCCACGTCTACTTCCCATTTCGCTGCCTCCCTCTCCAAATCAGCTATATCATCATCAGTAAATAGTGGATCCACATCCCTAGTAACCCAAATTGAATATGGATTGATATTTTCGGTGTCAAGTGCCTTGTGTGTCTCTTTGCCCCTCCACCTTCTTTGCATGCAACCAAAGGTTGTACTGCACAAAGACAAGGTCATTCAAGTGCTTTTGAGCCAACTTGTTGCACTTTTGTGTGAACGACCTCAAAAACACTCCAATTGCGCTCACAACTTGAAGTGCTACAAGGCTGGGCCAAAAATGCGGATGGTTAGATTTTGAAGATAAGGTGTTGTTGCACCAAAATTTTCCCACCACAAATCTACAAGGACAACATTTATAACTTTGTAAGAATTTTAGTAAACTTAAAAGTTAAACTACACAATAAACTAAAATTAAACATATATGGTTTTTATTTGGTTGCAGAGTTGCTCTCCCTTGAATACATAGAGGTGAAGAAAACAACCTCCCCTCCACCCATTATAAATCTATAACTCATCATGTATGATGTCTGCAAGGTTTTTATCAGGGACCATCCTCACCATAGGTGTTGAGGTCGCCCATAACCTTCTCATCTACTCTGAATGAACTGGAGAAGAAAATAGGGTTCAAATAGTAAGCAACAACATGAATTTGTTGATGAAGTTGTTGGTTTCACCTTCGGTCAATAATGAATTAGATGGGTTCATATTTACTTTTATTCGACCCATACAAATGCTGAATTGCCTTTTTGACCTTGTCCATGGTCTCATATAGATATCCCATGGGTTTATAATCTCTATCCACCAATCGTAGAACCCTAACTAATGGTTTTGATGCCTAAAACAAGAGGGTGTATAAAAATGAAATCAAATAATTAAACTAAATCAAAAATTTATAAAAGAAAAAAATAGCAAAATTAAAATGTCATAAATTTGCAAAATCAATAAATTGTAACATTATAAAATTTAGAAATAAAAAGTAATTTTTGAATGAAAACTTACCTTGATGATCTCTTCCATGTATTTGGCAAATGTATCATCAAAAATGGTCTTCACAACCATCTCCCTTTCGACCTTCTTGGGGTAAGGACTGTCCAACCATTGTAATGTCCCCTTTTTCGAGACCTTGGAAATAATTAAATAATTAAAAATTAATTTGTCGAAAATGTAACTTTGAGTTATAAATTAAAAGATGACTTATTTTTAATTATTTAAAAAGTCATAAAAAGTGATTTTAAAAGGCGACTTAGGTTGTTTTCTAAAGTGTTGCTAGGTGTGGGGGTACAAAAGTGATTATGTAAAAATGACACTTTTAGGGTTCTAGTGGGAAAATAGGAGAAAAAGAAAATAAATTAAAATATTTTCCTCAGAAAGTTATAAAAGGAGTTGTGCATTGGATTAGGTTACAAATTTGATTAACAAAAAACCCTTGTCTTTAAGATTGAACTCTGTTCATCTTTTCTTTGCCTAGGACGAAAACCTTATTGGCAAGAATGATTTTGAGGACGAAAACCTTATTGGCAAGAATGATTTCGAGGACGAAAACCCTCCTATTCATTTGAGAGATTCCATTGAGGAATTTTTTTTGAGTTAGAGTGATTTGTTCTAGATGTTGTTTGTGTGAAGTTTCAGTTTTCAGATATTTGGGTTTCAATTGTGGTTTTTAGTATGTAATGTCCGCTTTTTCGGAGTGATCACCTAATGATGACCTAATGGGCCAGTTTTCACACTTTGCTAATTTTGTGAGACAATTTGAGTATGGGAGGTGATTTGGCATATTTTTATGATAATTTTAATGTCGTCCTCATGAATAAAATAAATTGCCCTAATGTGGAGCGACCCTATTTTGAAGATGGAAAATAGAAGAAGGTGTGGAAATTGCTTATGGAAAAATAAGAATAAGTCATGATGATTTGCATAGAGGAGGTTGACTTCATTTGAGGTCAATTTGATGTTCTCTTATGCACAAGTGTTCTCCCTTGGAAAAGGGAAAGTTAGAAAAAATAAAAATAATAATAATTTCTTATGCTTTGGGCGCCAAATGAAGAGAAGGCATAAAGGAAATAAAGGAAAATATCCCACTTATGTGGTCGGCCAAAATGTGATCGCCTAGGAGAAGGCATATACAAAGAAATAAAATAAATTGTTTTATTTTGACTTGGGCGCCTAGAAGAGGATCGGCCCTCTTGGAGAAAGAACAATATTAAAAAAATAAAAGGGATGCTTGCCTAGGTTGGCCTTGAGGAAGGAGACAAGGTTGTGTATATATAGAAGATCTTTTGTGGCATTTTAAAATATCATTCATTCCTATTTTGATTTGAGATTTATCTCTCTTGGCTGCAACTTTTAGTTCAGCTCCTTCCTAGAACGAAAACCCTAAGGAAGGTAGTGGATTGGACGAAAACCCAATCACACTTTGGAGGTGGATTCATACGGAGTTGACAATTGCACTTCATTGGAGGTATTTGCGGAGGAGAAGAGCAGATTGGTATATTCAGATTTTAAATCAGATTTGGAGCAGCAGATCCGTGGCATTTTGTGCATCAATCTGACATCAATCTGACCTAGGGTTTAACCCTAGCTTTGAGCGCCACCTTGAGGAGAAGGGTGAATTTGGCATTTGGAGGAGATTTCTCATTGATTAGGGTTTCATTTTCACATCAGCATAGGAGCAGACCTGATCGCCATTTTTGGAGCAGCATTCTTGGTGTTTGAATTCACTTTGCATTAGGGTTTCATGCCCTAAAGTTGGCGCCACTTCCTAGGAGGGCGATTTCATCATTTGTTGTTCATTTTGCCATGATTTGGTATGTATAAACCCTAGGGTTTAATCTGATTTTTGGACAGCAGCATTTCTGGGCATGTTTGTCATGTTTTGCCCATGCTTTGATGTACTTTCAGACTTCTACATTTCTGATTTATAACAGCAGAGTTGTCGTCAGATTTCCAGACTTGTGTGTGCATTTATTGCTCCTAAATTGTGTATTTCATGTTGTAATTCATCTCTGATATTGGGCGAATCATTTGGGCATAATATTTGATGTGTTTGATATTCTATATTGGCTGTTATAAGTATTTCGTCAAGTCTGAAAATTAAAATCAGAAATTCAGAAATTAGGGTTTGGAGCAGAATTCTGAAAATCAGAAATTTAGGGCAGAAAATCAGAAGTAAAAATCAGAATTTTAGTTAATATCCTATTGGGGATATTACATAGTATTTTGGGTTTGCAGAGATTTTTCCGGGTTTGCAGTGAGTTTTAGATTGCAGTGTGGGTTTGTGATTTACCTGATTTCAGTTTGTTGTGTGGTGCAATTTATTCCAGAAAATACAAAAATCATTGTGTTATTTGTAGTTTAATGTGTGTGTGATTTTGTGGCTTTGGTGAAGTGCAGATTTTAATATATATATATTTTTTGCTATTTGCAAAGCTAATATAATCATTGATTTTTGAAGTGATTGAGGGTTCTTGAAAGAGCTGTAGCATTTCTTCCTTTGTGAAGGCCGTACTATGCCATGGAGGAGCCATACAAATCTTGAACTCTTCATAAAAGTCTCAGTAAGAGAGCCATACCTTTTCCTAATTCATTAGTGGCTCAAATAATTGCTGAAGATAAAGTCAAAGTTTATAGGAGTACAAGTATCAAAAAGGAAGGCTTGAGGATTGTTGAAGATAAAGTCAAAGTTTATAGGAGTACAAGTATCAAAAAGGAAGGCGTGAGGATTGTTGAAGATAAAGTAAAAGTTTAAAGGAGTTTAATGAGTCAAAGTTGAGGGTGTGAAATTAGATGATGAAGCGCACCCTTTTGAATGGAATTTGGGAGTTTTGAATTGTTGCCGTACTATTTTGAAAAGGGTCGCAGCCTTGTGAAGGAGGTTTGGATGAGCTGTACCATGTTAGGATTCTACTTAACATGTTTTCAGCTGTCGAAGCAACTTACATCATAATTTTAATCAGTTTATCAGGGTCAAACAACAGCAAGGAAGGTAAGAAACAATTTATTTAGATGCAGATTTTATTATTCATAAAATAGCTGGTAATAAACACTCAAATTTTGCTATTGGGCTTAACATACAAGGGAGTTTTAGAGTGCAGATCTGAAGATAAAATTAGAAAGAGTTTCGGCTGTTTGGTTATAAAATTCTAGGAAGTTTCTGCAATGTCATATCAACTGAATCTGGGTAATCATTTTATGTGTTTTTAGTTTGCTATGCCAACTGTTTGATGAAATGTCAACTTTCAACATGATGGATAATTGTTTGTAAATATTCCTGGATTTGGAAATAATTGCTTATCTTTTATCATTGTAATATATTGGACGGTTTACCGCCAGTAGTTCTTGGAAAATCATTGTAAGATCTTGGTCGTTTCAATTGTTGGATCCATTTTAATTTTCTGTACTCTTTGCCATCTTGGCTTGTATCGGAATTGGGTGAATTAGTCCGCCTTTTTTGCATTGATGCAATTCCGCTTGTATTTAGCTAGTTTGGTTTGATTGGTATTTGCATTCAATATCAACCAGTTTGGCTTGACCAATTCTATGTCTTTGTTCATATTGTAAGTTGGTTGGCTTGCTGCCAACATCTTTCAGTTAATTCCACTGTCCTTGTTCTAATCTTCGTATGCTCTCACCTTACCCACATTGGGAACTTGGTGATTAGAAAGAGTTAGAATTTCAGTGATCGCAAAAAATTGTGTGGATTTGAGCTAACGGTTCCGCAAGGGACATTACAACCATCTAGTGCTCACAAACAAGCGCTTAAGATAGGGCAATGCAGTTGTGATACTCTGCAAGTGATGAAATTAGTTGCAAACCATGTGACTCTCGACCGCACGAGCTCCTTTTCGTCCATGTGTTTTTTCATGAGATTTGGGACACGTGTGGTTGTAGATGTCTTTTGTTACATTCCTCACTTCTTCCACCGTGTTCTTCATCCAAAGAATTTTTGCTATATTTTTAAGGAGAAGGTCAATGCAGTGGGTGGCACAAGGGCTCCAAAACAACGTAGGGTGCCTCGTCTCTAGAATCCTACCAATTGCAACATACACATGCATTGTTTTTCACTATCTAGATAACATTCTCCACTCCCACCTCCATCACCACCTCATCCAACAAGTTGTACAAGGTCTTGGCATTTTTGATTTCATTGGAGGCATCAATTGACTTCAAGAACACTAGTTATCCTCTTGAAGCCATGAGGAAGTTGCATAAGGTGCAGTTCCTCCCATCCATCTAGTTAGACAAAATGTTGCAGCCCATCTTTTTCCAAATTTGTTTTTGTTCATCTACTAGTCGATTGTGTTTTTGACTGCATCCATTATTGGCCCACTCAACTCATAAGGTCTCGGTGCCTTGAATCCTTTACCTATCATGGTCAATGGAGTAACCAATTACTCCAATAAGGACTCCTCACAACATTAAATGGAATGTTGTTGTAGTACCAAAAATTGTAATGTCCTGAACTGAAAGTTTTGTTCACTTAACAATTTTCAAGGTTAATGCATGAACCTCACGCCTTTTGATCACTGAGACCCCGAAATGGGCAGGGTGAGAGCATACGGTGATTAAGTCATGAACAATATCAAATCACTATACTTCCTGGTGGCAGGTGCATAGTCTACAATGTATGCAATTACAAAATTTGAAACTAATGAATTACTGGTTTTGGTGAAAAGCCTTCTAGAACAATTACAAAATCAATATTATTTCTAGTGGAGAACTGCATAGAATAACATGATGAGACAATAATCATTAATGCTGGAAACACGCAATTTCTGATTTTATAACTGCTGAAATCGTTCTGGAAACATATTTTAACCAGCATAGATAATATTCAGCAAATCCTGATATAAGAAGTCAATGGTCAAATCTGAAACAAATCAAAATACCAGATTATAATGCAACAACAAATTAGTTTGTATGACTGAGTGGAAACAAGGAAATTGCCTAGCTCTAAATGGTATGACAGTCTCTGAATAGTACAGCAACCTTAAACATGAAAACCCAACATATTAGAATTTGTACAGCAACCAAAGTGGATAATATTCCCTTTACAAATGAAGCAATCGACACCTAGGTAGTACCGCAGGGAAAATGGGACTGTACAACCTGATTGGTATGACCTCTTCAGAAAGTACAACCCTAGGAAACCTCCAAAAAGCAGCAATTAGATTTGTTTCTCTGCAGCAAATGATTTAAGATTATAAAATATTAATCTGGAATCTTCACACACCAAAATCAGAACTTCTAGCACAAACCCAAAAATTTAGAAATCCGCAACACACATCCAACAACAACTAAACTGGAAATACTTTTGCAGCTTCAGTACAGTTGTGATCTTTGAATGAAATCACCATAAAAGACTCGAGGGTTTTTGTCTCCAAATCTCGAATACCTATATGGTTTTCATCCTTAGGCAGGAAGATGAACAAATGTTCGATCTCATAGAAAAAGGAGTTCGATTTCATAAAATGGATGCTTTCTTCTGTGCTCGGCCTCTCCTTTTATAACCTTATTTTTAATTTTAAAATCATTTTCCCGCTTTATTCTGGAAGTGTCTAGAAAATATTCTTTTGATATAACCTTACATTGGCCCCCCTTTTTTAGAAACACTTTTTAATATTGGACCCTGTTGTGACCAAATCACACATCGCCCCATTGCAAATGGGGACCCCCTTTTTTTTGAGCTCCGATGTTTTGCATTTAAGTTTTGATGATGCCTTAGGTTCATTTCCTCTGCCGATCCGGTAATGATTTCCTCTTCTATGATCTTTGGTTCATGATTAGGAGGCAGATGAACTTGCAGTGATGAAGAATCTTGGTCAAATCCCATCCAGATAATGAACGTTGAGATCAATCCTGAAGTATGTTTGAGACCTTGAAAAGACTAAGTCTGGTAGCTTGAAATCCTGAAAATCCTGAAAATTGACTAAGTCTGAAATCTGGTGAATCCTCCAAATTCTAGATTTTGCATGTTAAATCCGGTGGATTCGAGACCTATCTCAAACATCCTGAAAGGTATATTGAAAAATATTTAAAGTTCTCAACTTATACTTAAATATATTTTTCAATATACCTTTACCTCACGAACCCTGAAAAATGCCTAAGTTTCCAGAGGATTCAAAAAGTTGATCCAGTGCGACGGCATATTAAGGTGGCGCAAAATCTTCATAAATCACGCCGCTTTCAAGAGGATTCCGAATACTTGAAGTGATGCGCCCAAAGTGGAAATTGCTTATGTTCAAGAGACTTTCAAGAGGAAATCACATTGTTGATCCAATGCGCCAACATCAAGGATGATTTCGAAACCTCTATCCAATGCGCCAAAGGTAGCATAGATGATGATTCCGACTTCCCCATCTAATCCGCCAACTTGAAGAGGATTTTTAAGGTGCTATTCATTGCGCAAGTTTCAAGAGGATTGTGACATGCCTATCTAATGCGAAAATTTTAGAGGATCTCAATCCCTTGGTCCAATGCGCCAAAGAAGGAGGTGATTCTTTTCAAGTTTTAAGGCAAAATCAAGAGGATTTTCAAATCTTTATCCAATGTGAATTCCTAGAGGATCTTCTATACCCTATCTAATGCGCCAAACATGAGGGAGATTCATAAGGTGTCATCCAATGCGAAAATCTTAGACCTCCAACCACTGCGATCACTTCAAAATCCAAGGTCAAGTCTTAGAGTCAATTTTAGAGGAAATCAAAGCTCTCATCCAAAGCGCCTAGAGGAAGAGGATTCAAAAGGTGTGAACTAGTGCGACTACTTCAAGAAGAAACTAAAATCAAGTCTTAAAGTGAAAAGCTGGAGGAAACTCAATTGTTAAACCAAAGCGCTTAAGGAAGGGAGATCTCCAAAACATGATCTAATGCGCCAGCCCTAGAGGATTCTAAACACTTGATCCAAAGCGCCACTTCAAGAAGAAATCAAACCCTTGAACCAATGCGCTCAATCCTAGGAGAAATCAAATGTCTTAACCAATGCGCCAAAAGTAAAATTGACCAAAATGATTAAATGCTTTGAAGAACTTGAACTTTCAATCTGCTGCGCCTAAGGTTAGATAGGAGGATAAAGGAATGAGATTTATTTAGATGAGGATCCAAACTTCAGTCTGCTGCCCTTAAATTAATGCATCCACAGGAAGATCATTCATGAGGAGAAATAAAAACTCTTATTTGCTGCGCTCATTTTAAAAGTAAACTGAGATCATCTAAGGCATTACCTTCTAACTAGGCTTGCAAGAAGATTTGAGAAACCTCAACCAATGTGCTCATAATATAGAGGATCCTAAAATCTTCATCTATTGCACCTATTTCACAAGAGGATTCCAAATTCCCAAACCAATGCGCCAGCCATATAGAGAATTCAGAATTCTGATCTGATGTGTTGAAGGGAATAAATGTTTGAAAGTCTATCGAGAAGATTTTAAAATCCTGAACTGATGCACCAAAGAGTCAAGAAGATCCCAAATCTCAATCTGCTGTGCTAAAGGGTAAAAGTATATTCAGTCTCAAGAAGAACTCAAATTCTTCAACCAATCCGCCAATTATGGAGGGGAATCTAGTTTAAGTTCTACGTGATCATTCAACTAAAGGATAGAATTGGCATATCTCTAGTGTGATGTTTAATTTGAAATTTTGTGATTGCTTTTAAGAAATCAAGTAGTTTGGAAACCAATGCACTTAGCTTAGAAATACATAAACTGATTCTTATATGTTTTCGAAAGGGGATTGATGCTGTTTCTTTACTTGTGTTGCAACAATAAGGAGGAATCATCTAAAGATCAAGTGAAAAGAACCTTTGACAAGCAAGGAATGAGAAAGAGCAAGGCATCATGTAGCTGTTTCAAGGGTATCCATCATCATCCTTGTGTTGGAACTCCTCATCAAGTGGCATCATGTTCAGAGACAAGGCATTCACTCATCCAAGCTTCAAGTCAAGTTCTTCCAACCTTCGAAGATCATCGTGCAAGATCACTTCATCAACTTCTACATCAAGCAAAGACACTTCATCTATTCAACTTCAAGTTCTAGTAAACTTCAAGTTTAAGAGAGTCTCCCACTCCATGTCATCAATGAAGCATCATCATTTACTCTACTTCAAGTCATCATCATCTACATCAAGAAGCTACAAAGAAGGTCATCATATATCTTACCTACAAGAAGAAGAAACATTACAAAGTCAATCAAATGAGCTACAAGTATCATACATCCAGTTGCAAGGAAATGTACAAGGCAAGATGATACAATTTTCAAAGTATGCTGAGTTGGCATCTATGTGGCGAGTACACATCATTCAATTTTGATTAGCCGCATTATTTAATGCATTCAATGTATCATTTAATAAAAGAAGTCAAAGGGATTCCTATGTGGAGGAATATTTTAAATGCTTTTGCCTTACCTTATCACATTAGAAAATGTGTCTTCATTGCCTCCCTCTTTTGTGCTAAAAATAGCAGTTTGTTGTAACTACCTCTGAGGTGGCACGATCTAGACCCTTGGCTATTGAATTAATCTTAGCCATTCATTGTAATTGGGACTTCTATATAAAGGCCTTGTTGCCTCATTTGTAAAAGATAGATTTAGATTGTAGGCAAGTAGGAGTAGAATAGGAGAGGCTCTCAAAATTCTCTGAGAGAACTTGGAGATTGTTGTAAATATTTTCAAGATTAATGCAAAGAACATTGGAGTTCACTTGGTGTTTAAGTGTTATCTTGTGAAATAACATGGTTTTCTGGTATCTTGATGGAATGGAGAGGTGTTTCAAAGTAGATTAAAAGTAGGTTAGAAGCTCATTGTTGTAATGTATGTTGGTGTTGGATATTTGATCAACTCCTAGCTCATGCTTTTAACATTCATCGCTGATGAAGTGTTGTGTGAAGCTAGTCTGAGCTATAATTTGTATAAGTTCGATTATGGATGCTTGTTTGAGCTGCGCCGTTTAATGGGTGCTCATATGAACCTTCATGATTTGAAAACCTTTCACGTAACCTTAAGAGATTGCACCAGCTTCATGTAGTTGTAGGCACCCTTGGCGAAGTGAAGTTAGGTTAAATCAGGAGTTTGTCTGTTCAATACCTCATCATTGCTTCATTGACCTTAGATTAGTTTTCCTGAACCCTTATCCTTTTTACTTTTTCTTTCTCATTGAAACTTTGTACATACGTCATCCACACTGAAAGGAGGAACAAGCTAAACATGAATGAAGAGAAGTCTGCGTAAGTCCCTTTGTGTTTACCAGTAAAATCATACTTAGTTACTGAGCTATCTCTTACAAAATCATAAGAAAGGAACCTTGGAGTCATTTTGTTTGATCACATAGTTCAGCATTCGAGAGACTTTGCTCAAGAGGGAGTCATATACTTTGTATTTCACTCTAATTGTTGACTTGTCTAAAAACAATCATCAACAGACCCTCTTATAATAATAAGACATAAATTGCCTTTTATAAATATAACATAAAGTTATTAGGACGACTTAAGTTATGTTATTAAATTATTTCCCTCATCTTACCCCATTAGTCTACGGGAAATAAAATAATAGGCTAGGGGAAGTCTCAAATTCCCAATTACTTATGTTTGAAAGGGGACATGACAAAAATTGACACACACCTAATTCCACTCTGTACCTTCCAATGAAGGTTGCGAACCAGGAATATTATGAGGAAAAAAAAAAATAGGAACTACAACTATCTACATTGCCTAAACCTCGTATCTATGGCCCAGTTGAAGAAGAAGAGCCCCCTATAGCTCCCTTTGACATTGTAGAACCCATGATACCTACCAATGTCTATGTTTTCCGCTTTTTCTCTACTTTCTTTTGATCATAAGATGCAAGGAGCGTTTTTTTCTCACTCAACCACCTGAGTCACTATAGTAGATGGCACAACATCTCAACAATTGATCCATAAGGTGATAGTTGAAGTGATTTACAGTGTACCCTGGGGACGCGTCCCCGGGGGTTTTGTGACGCTCCAAACGTCTGGGACGTTCTGGGGACTCGGGGACGGGCACAGAACGCCCCCCCGACGTCCCGAAAATTAAAAGTTTTTAGGGGATGCCCCAGGGACGCCCCCTCCACCAGGGGAACGTCCCTTGGGAACTATTGATGATTGTTTTTGGACAAGTCAACAATTAGAGTGAAATACTAAGTATCTGACTCCCTCTTGAGCAAAGCCTCTCGAATGCTGAACGAAGTGATCAAACAAGATGACTCCAAGGTTCCTTTCTGATGATTTGGTAAGAGATAGCTCAGTGACTAAGTATGATTTTGCTGTTAAACACAAAGGGACTTTCATTAGATCTTTCTTCTTTCATTCAGCTTATCTCTCCTTCAGTGTGGATGATATGTATACAAGGTCTCAATAACAAAGAAATAGAAAAGGGTGAGGGTTTAGAAAACTAATCTAAGGTCAATGAGGTAATGATGATGTATTAAACAGACAAACTCCTTGATTAATCTAACTTCACTTCACCAAGGGTGCCTACAACTACATGAAGTTGGTGCAATCTCCTAAGGTTACACGAATGGTTTTCAAATCATGAAGACTTATACAAGCACCCATCAAATGGCGCAGCTCAAACAAGCATCCACAATCGAACCTAAGCAAATAAGTTCAGACTAGCTTTACACAACACTTCATTAGCGATGAATGTTAAAAGCATGAGCTAGGAGTTGATCAAATATTCAACACAAACATGCATTACAACAAAGAACTTCTAATCTATTTCTAATCTACTTTGAAACACCTCTCCATTCCATCAAGATACCAGAAAACCATGTTATTTCACAAGATAACACTTAAACACCAAGTGAACTCCAATGTTTTTTGCATTAATCTTGAAAATATTTACAACAATCTCCAAGTTCTCTCAGAGAATTTTGAGAGCCTCTCCTATTCTACTCCTACTTGCCTACAATCTAATTTCTATATGTTACAAATGAGGCAACAAGGCCTTTATATAGTGTTCCAGAATACAATGAATGGCTAAGATTAATTCAATAGCCAAGGGTCTAGATCGTGCCACCTCAGAGGTAGTTACAACAATTTGCTATTTTTAGCACAAAAGAGAGAGGCAATGAAGGCACGTTTTCCAATGTGATAAGGTAAGGCGAAAGCATTTAAAATATTCCTCCACATAGGAATCCCTTTGACTTCTTTTATTAAATGATACTTTTAATGCATTAAATAATGCGGCTAATCAAAATTGAATGATGTGTACTTGCCACATAGATGCCAACTCAGCATACTTTGAAAATTGTATCATCTTTATGTGATGTATTCAATGTGATTGTTTGAACAACTTGTTGATCTTTGCCTTGTACATCTCCTTGCAACTAAATGTATGATACTTGTTGCTTCACTTGATTAACTTCATGATTCTTTCTTCTTCTTGTAGGTAAGTTGATATGATGATCTTCTTCAATGCTTCTTGATGAGTGCAGTAGGAGATGATGATGATGTATACTTCATGTATTGGAGTAGGAGATCTCTCTTGGACTTAAAGTTTCAAGAGGAACTTGAAGTTGAATAGATGAATGCCCTTGCTTGATTTGAGGATGAAGTGCTTCCTGACTTCTCAAAGAGACTTGAAGCTTAATGACATGAGGTTTCCTTGAAGTAAAGTGGATGCCTTTGGAAGTCTTGATTGATGAAGATGAAGTAGTTGATACTTGAAGTGATGTAGATAGAGTATCCTTGAACTTCACTCCTAGCATGAAGGTGATTCCAGCCCTTAGCTCCTTTCCTTAGCTTTATCCCTCGCTTAGAGATAACTCTTCAGCTCCTAGGATGCTTTCCTAGCTCCTGCAAACAAACAAAGAAGCAACATCAATTCCTTGATAATACTTGATAATACTTGATTTATAACATATAAGAATGCATTTCCAAGCCAAGCGCACTAGATGACAAGTTCTTGATCTTCATTGAAACTCTTAAAATTTGCATTCTAACACTTAGAACCTGCCTTTCCATCTTGATGCATTGCTTCAAGATTTCAAGTCCTCTGGAAAGGTGTTGAGCACATTAGATCAAGGTCATTGGATCTTCTCTTGAAATTTACCTTGATACTGAAATTTAGCCTCATTATGGAAGTGGCGTATTGCTTAAGTTATCTGAAATCTTCTTCTAACCTTCACCTTAGCGGATCACTTTCACCTTGGTCGCATTGGTTGCTGATTTTGAGATCTTCTACTAGGCGCTTTGGTTGAGGGTTTTGAAATCCTCTGGAACTTTAGCATTTTTGCCTTGGTTAAGGGGTTGAAGATTTTCTTGATGTTGGCGCGGTGGTTCGAGTGTTGGAAATCCTCTTGAATTTTGCTTTAAAACTTGACTTTACTTCCCTCCATAAGGTGACGCACTAGATAGAGGTTTTGGTTTCTTCTAGAATTAGCACACTAGATGGGTCGCATTGGATAAGGATTTCAAAATCCTCTTGATTTTTACCTGTAATAAACCCCTCCTCCAAGCGTATTAGACCTTGATTTTAAACTCTTCTTGAAGTAGTCGCATTGGTTCACACCTTTTGAATCCTCCTTGTTTAGCGCACTAGATAAGGGATTTGAAATCCTCTACCCTATTCCTCCACAAGGGCACATTGGATGGGGTATAAAGAATCCTCTAGAAACATGCCTTCAACACTCAACTTTTACTCTCCTCTACAAGGTGGCGTAAGAGAACAAGATTTTAATTTCCTCTAGAAATTCGCTCTAAGACTTGACCTTGGATTCTTCTTGAAGAGGTCGCATTGGTTTGAGATGTTAGGATTTTTAAGATTTGTGCATTGGTTAAGGATTTGAAATCCTCTGGAAACATCAACACCCAGCATTTTTCTTTCTCCTTAGCGCATTGGATGGAGGTATTGATTTCCTCTGAAATTTTCGCATTAGATAGGCATATCACAATCCTCTTGAAACTTGCGCAATGAATAGCACCTTAAAAATAATCTTCAAGTTGGCGGATTAGATGGGGAAGTCGGAATCATCATCTATGCTACCTTTGGCGCATTGCTTCAAGGTGTCGATTTCCTCTTCTTTTGGCGCATTGGTTCACACTTGCAAGATCTTCTAGAAATCGGCGCATTACTTCAAGGGGGTGAATTCTTCTTGCAATTTGCGCATTGGTTGGAGGGTTCGGAATCCTCTTCTATCCTCTATCCTTGGGCGCATTTGTTCAAGCGCAAGGGATCATCAACTTGGAATCCTCTTGAAAGCGGCGTGATTTATGAAGATTTTGCGCCACTTTAATATCTCGTCGCATTGGATCAGCTTTTTGAATCCTCTGGAAACCTAGGTGTTTTTCAGGGTTCGTGAGGTAAAGGTATATTGAAAAATTTATAAATTTCTTATACTTTAAATATTTTTCAATATACCTTTCAGGATGTTTGAGATAGGTCTCGAATCCACCAGATTTAACATGCAAAATCTAGAATTTGGAGGATTCACCAGATTTCAGACTTAGTCAATTTTTCAGGATTTCAGGGTTTCAGGCTCCAGACTCAGTCTTTCAGGATCTCAAACATACATCAAGAAGGGTCTCATTATTCATTACTTGGATAGAATTCAATCAAGAGTCTTCATCACTGCAAGTTCATCCTCCAGATAAGACCTCCAGTTATAAAGCAAAATCTTCTAGGAGAGAGACTTATTGGATTGGCAAAGGAAATGAACCTAAGGCATCATCTAAGATCTCATGCAAAACATCGGAGCTAAAAAAAAGGGGGTCCCCATTTGCAATGGGGCGATGTGTGATTTGGTCACAACAGGAACGTCCCACAATTTTGGGTCTGTTCGGTGCTCCCGGGACGCGTGGAAGACCTCAATATTTTTTAAAACAAAAAAAATCGACCGCTAAAATTAAAGCATTGAAACCCTAAAACGCGTTGAAAAGTGTTGAATCGGTCTTCATTTCACGACGTCTTTTTGAGGACGCGATTTCATTTCATCTTCTGTCTTTTGAGGACGCGATTTCATTTGCTTTTGTCTTGAGTCTTGACCACGAATTCCCACACACGAATTTGCCGAATTCGCCATTCATTTTCTCTGTTCTCAGGACCCACGAATTCGCCAGAGGTATTTTACTATTTTACTATTTAATTTTACGGTTTTCATTTAGTATTTAGTATTTACTATATAATATTTATAAATTAGAATTATTATGATAATTTATTTAACATTATGATTATACTATACGATATAGGCAGTAACTGATTATTTTTAAATTATATTTGTTCCTTTGAACTATTTTAATTGTTAAATAATAAATAATATAATGTATACTATATAGTATATACTAATAGTAAATACTATGTTAATATTAATAACTTAATTCAGTTAATTGTTAAATAATATATTGGTAATTGTTAAATAAGTATACTGTATACTATATTAGTATATACTATACAGTCATAAATTAAAATTATAAAACTGTTAGTATTAATATTAGTATTAATAAAAGTTAAAAGTAAAACTGTTAGTATTAATATTAGTATTTTAAAACTGTTAAAACTTAATATAATATACTATATTAATATTTACTATTAGTATTATGATTTATCATTATGAACACTGTTAAATTAATGTCCATATACTATAATTGTTAAATAAATTATAATATACAGTATACTATATTAATATAAATTTATAATATACACAGTGAAAAACTGCATTGTCAACTGCTTCAACTTCACTCTTGATTTTCTTTTAGATTTTAACTTTTTTACTTATATATATTTTTATTAAAATATATTATAATAGCCGTCCCCTCGCCGTCCCCTCGCCGTCCCCAAAAATTTGGAAATTTTTTGCCGTCCCCGGAAACCCGTCCCCCCGTCCCACCGTCCCGGAACCCTGAGAAACACTGGTGATTTATGCCTCATCTCATATGCATTCACAATAGTTGCAGATTACCATTCCTTGCTCTGTACCTGCTATCCCATGTGTCCAAGTGATTCGGAATATATGCTTCCCTCTTGCTTGCTGTTATGCTCACTCAAATATATCAGCAATATGTATTTCACTTTAGAATATCTATATATTCTTAGAAATCAGGAAAATATGCTATTCCCTTCTTTACACTCAGCATATATATATATATATTTATATATATTTTTGATTGCTTGTTTCTGCCTTCCTCATTGATTATCCTTATTACTTTTTATACCTTTCAAATTGCTTCACTGTTGGTAAGGGATATACCCCCTTCCAATGGTTGTGACTTTTCCTTAATTGGTTTGCTGTCTTAACATTCGCTGCATTAGTAAAGAGTTATGTTTTGATTACTAAATGATCAATCACTGCTTTGGTCCACGATTTGCCTTGCCTTAACAATGAGTATGAATGGTTCATTATTATGTATTTGCTGCTCCTTACGGGAATCACAGCTTATCAGAATCTTGTCTTTTAGACTTTTGTCTTGATCGCTGACTTAACATAATCGTTACATCTTTATAACTATTAATAATCACTGCATGTATAGCAGATCACTTAATCTCTGACCTCATTTGTATTTCTTTGTCTTTATTAAGAGGTCAGCACCACCTCAATTTGATAATATGATAATATACTTATATCAAACTATAGTGTGCTTCATATTATTAATTAATATACATATTATATTATAATAATATTTAATATTTATATTTATAATTATATTTGTTATTTATATTTAATAATATATTTTAAATAAATATATATTATATATTATATTTATATTAATTTATAATATTGATTTAAGATTTATATAATACTTAATTTATTATTATATTATTTAATGTATTATAATATTTTAATGTCATTCATATCTTTAATTTGAATGAATAAAACATAATTGATTCAATTATAAATCATCAATATAGGGACATGGCAGGAGAATAGGGTGGCTCTGGCAAATGAGGGTCAACCAAAACCAATTGATGCTGACTTTCAACTCCATACCACCAAGAAGTAGAGGAACTACCCTTAAGACTTTTTGTCAAACAATCCTTTGCTAAATGACCATAAGCAAAGCATGATTTGTAACGAAAATCAATTCTCTCATAGTCTAAGAATTGCTTCCAAAAGCAATCCCCAACCTCTAAACATACCTCTTCTAGAAGGCCCTTTGAAAGGTCCTTCTCAACAAGCACTCGTGCAAAAGTTGGATGGGAACGAGAATCTGTTTTAGGGGCAATAACGATAAATCTTCCTAAAGAGTTACCAATGGCAATAAGACTTGAAGGTTGCTTAAACTAAAAAACAATATTCGACATGTGAATCCAAACAAGGGCAAAAGCATGTAGTAGGTCATAATTGTAGTCGGCCATAGTCGGCCAAGTAAATAATCATGAATTAATTAATGTTGTGCACAGTTAAGTTTAGGAGTGTTATCGGGTTAACCCCGACGGTTGGATAGTTGTGGAGTCGCTGCCAACGGTTGGTATCTCAACCAACCTTGGCATAAGTTATATATTGAGTCGATACTTGTAATTGAGAGGCAGCATTGTGACATTGTAGTGTGATACTGATATATTCAATGAATGGAACAATGCCTTATTCTGTGCAATACTGTTATAAATTCCTGTTCTATGTTATGCACTATACTACATAATTTTGTTTACTCCATGTTTGTGTGAAATACCACATTGCCAGTAAACATTTGGCGCCGTTGCCTGTTCGAAAACTGTAATGTCCCCTTTTTACAGGAAACACTAGAACCTGAATCTGCATAAGAATGATACTCAAAGAGAACAATAAATAAAAAAAAAGATTCCTAATTGTTACTTATAGATTGTTTACCATTCCTTAACTAAGGATGTATTTAACCATATATATTATTCAATGTTTACTTAGTATATGTTGCTGTTTGTTATGCAATGGATCCCCTGAGTGTAGAACACCATTTATCCAGGGTTTGTTATGCAATGGATCCCCTGAGTGTAGAACACCATTTATCCAGGGTTTGTTATGCAATGGATAAATATATATTTACTATTATTATTATTATTATATTTATTTTTACTTGAATAATTCCTCCATATATATATTTATGATATCTTTTCTAGTTATGACTCAGAAATATATATAAATATAATGCGAATCTAAATATATTTATTTATTGCCCATCTTCTTTTCTTTATTTATTTCCCTTTCAAGGGATATTTATTATGCCTGGTGGTAAAAAACATACTTACCCTTTTATAATTTTTATTACTTTATGTTATTCCCTACGTAACTCCCTTAACATATAGTTTATTTATATTATTTGTATTTATGTTATATCATTATAATAAATGATATATTATTTATTTTGTATTATTTATATTATATCATTTATATCATAGTAAATGATATATGATTTATATTATATTATTTATATTTATATTATAATATAAGATAAATATAAGAATATTTATATTTATATTATTAGATATATTTATAATATATTATTATTATTGTTTATGTGTTATTTATAAATATAATAATAATATATCTTTTAATTGTTTTAAATAAATATTATTTAAATATATTCAATTTATAATATCATTCATATCTTTGATTTGAATGAATAATACATAATGCAGGGACATGACAAAAACGGGTAGAGGGTAACAAGTCGATGACAAGAGGAGTCCGACGACAAGTTGTGTCGTCAGAGACAAGTGAATCGTCAGACATACTTGAAGACATACTCGAAGAAGAGACTATGACAATGGCTGCATAATGGGTCAACCAATCCAGTCAGAAGAAGAATCATACACCAGATATCAAGTTGAAAGAACAGAGGAGGAAATACGAAGAATACGGGAGGACAGTGACAACGAACGAGAGCCGAACGATTGGGAAGACGATCTGACACAAGACCTCGTCTTCCTATGGGATTTATCACTGAAACGACACATTATAAACAAGGCTATTCGTCGAGATATTCCTGAAGATATCATTGAAGAAAACCTAGAGGTTAATTCTGAAGTGCAACGTCTCCTGAGTCATATACCGAGACTATTGGCGAGAAAATTTCTGATCCTACAAGACCTCCGAGAGGAAAGAGACCGAGAACAGCATAGACAACAAATTCTTAGGAGGTATGAAGAACATATGAAACAAGAGGAGGAGGAGCGCGACGAGAGCCGCCGTCACACACCACACAATTGACAATAGATGAAGTGTTGATTCATGCCCATACAGCTTAACAAGGATAAGAATAAAATACCGAGTGGGCAAGAAACACCTGAAGAAATAATGAGAAGATCACAAAGATTAAGAGATTAAGAAGAACGTAGAAAAAGGTTGAAACAAATTATGAAAAAAGGGAATGAAGTTATGAACAACATGAAGAAATAAATCAAGACATTGGCGAGTTTCACAGTGAGGGAGTTGATGAACAAAACTTCAGAACACCAATAACAAACACAAAAAGAAAATGGAAAGAAATTGACAGAAGAGCTTGAAGATAGCACACGCCGTATTGTAGCATTGTCCATTTTAGACGAAAGGCCGAGAATTAGAGGACCTGAGCCCAAGACCCCTGCGCAGAGGGAGCACCAGAGGGAACCAGAGGAGGAGACTCAAAGTGTAGAGGACGCTGAGAATGGACGTGGGAAGGAATCGTACGTGGCCGAGAGTGCAAGGAAGACACCGGAACGTCACGGTAGAACCAATCCAATCAGGTTGAAGACACAGAGAGGGCATCTTGGGAGAAAGATGGTGACTCCACCGGCAAGCGAGAGGCAAAAGTTGCCAAAGTTTATGGGGAATGGGTTAGAGGATCCTGTGCGGCATTGTAAGACATGTGAAACTATATGAATAGCAAATGGACAAGAAGATGAAGATTATTGGGTAAAAGCGTTTCCAGCCACGTTGAGAGGCATAGCTATTGACTAGTACACAGATCTAGAGGCGGCACAAAAGGCCTCATGGGATGAATTGAAGAAAGCCTTCCAGAATGAATTCAAATTACTGAGGGACGATAATGAAATCGTAGCAGAAATCTACATCACAAGACAAGGAAAAAATGAGAATGTGAGAGCATATAATCGGAGACTCAAGGAATTGTTGGGAAAATTAGAAACCCAACCAGCAGATGGACTAAAGAAAAGGTGGTTTATTGAAGGACTACTTCCGTCCTTAAGAAAGAAGATGAAAGTAGTACCCCCGTCATCCTATGCAGAAGCATATAATTGGGCGATGGACATAGAAAGTGAGATAAGACATCCTTCCGGAGTAAGAGAAGGACCGAGGATGACGAGAGTACGGATGATGATAGCAGTGACGGAGAATCAAAGACCATCCAGGCGCTAAGGAAAGACATGGTTCGCATGATGAAAGAATTGAAGGCTGATAAGGAAACAGTGAAAGAAGGCCGATAACTATGGTGTACTGACTGCAACGGAGGACACATAAAAGCAAATTGTCCAAAGAAGCTATTCTATGATATCTGCCAAGTGATGGGACATTCAATCAAGGAATGCCCATTTAATCTAAAAGCAAGAAGTACTCAAGTGCTCTTCACACAAGGAGAATCGTCAACTCTGCCGACTACACCTGCGAAAACCCAGAATCCCAATGCATCCCCTGGAGGTTATCGGAATAACATGAGTAACAACAATAGCCCCAGAAACAGAATACAGTACGACAAGGGAAGGCCGATGATACAGTGCAGGAAATGCAATGAATGGGGTCACTTCACCCGAGAATGCCAGAACGATCAAAACCCTAGGGGAAGACTATGCAAGTGGTGCGGACTGGGCGAACATGAGGATAATGACTGCCCGAAGCAGAAAGGCATTAACATGTTGAATGTGGAAGAGCAGAACCAAGTACTAGCGGTCACTACCAGAGCACAAGAAAAGAAGGCCATCTATCCAGACCCACTTATAGAAAAACAAAGAATGAAAGAAGCAAAAGTAGAAGTGGAATGGGCGAAGATGAAAAAAAACAAGGTTGCTTTGGATATCCCAAGTACTTCCCGGTGAGCATAGGCCGAGAATAACATCGTATGACAGATGCTACAGACCACCGTACCCATCAAGGTGATGGACCTTCTCCGGACTATGCCACAAATCAGGATGGCAATCACGAACATAGTCAGTGACAACCAAAAACAACAAGAGGATGGTCGAGGAAAGGTTATAATAGAACAAACATTGCAAGGGGAACAAACCGTCAGCCCCATGTTATTGACGGTGAACATCGGGAAAAGTCCAGTGATCGTACAGATGGAGATTGGAGGGAAAATTTTGGCCAACACGTTCGTCGACGAAGGCTCGGCAGTTAACGTATTAACTGAAGACACATGGAAGAGTCTTGGGAAACCTACACTCTGGCCACCGACATTCCAATTGGTGGGCGCCGATCAACATGGCATCAAGCCGTTGGGAACATTGATGGCACAGAAGGTGATGATCAGGACACAGCCATTCTTGCTGAACTTCGTAGTCATCCCGGTACAGAAGAGAGGGTATGACGCATTGCTCGGAAGAGGATGGCTGGTGGCAGTTAGAGCGGATCATAATTGGAAAAGGAACACACTCTCCATAGAAAGCAATAGAAGAAAGTATGTGATTGATTTGATAAATTAAACAGTGAGCGAAGAATTGGCATCATCAGACTCAGAATGTGAGGAAGGATACGGAACGGAGGGAGAAAGAGGAACCATAAAGCCAAATGAGGAGGGTATTCTCGACCTCCATGAATGCTCGGAGGATGAGACAATTTCACTGAACGGGTTATTTCATTGGCAGATGGAAGACTATGAATTCTTCCAACAGGAGTGTAACATGATTTCAATAAAAGAAGTTGGCGAGAGCTCTCGGACGACGGACAGTGCAAGTTCTGGCAAGAATGCAAGTCTCGGCAATTCTCGACTGACCAGTGAAACACTCGGCAACCTTGGGCCAAGTGAAACAAATGAAGCACTTGACAGATTGGAAAACACTCGACAACTTGACAAGAGGGAACCAGTAACGAGTGACAAAGGAGAGGAAGGTAATAATCAGCCGGAAATAAGTAATGCTTTTCCAAAAGCATATGAAGAGTATAAGCAAGAAGAGGCTATAAAAGACAGTACACCAGAGCAACTAGTGGCAGAGACAAGTCGACCAGGGGAGGGAGGTCGACCAGAAGAGGCAAGTCGACCAGAAAAGGTACATAAAGAATATATAGAGGGTGATGCCAAGATAGATGATACATTTGCACATAAATTTGAACCAGACAAGGTGATCAGTTATGAAGAGCCATTGGTAAGCACGGGGAATTGGGGTGATAGAACTAACTATGGGAACCCAGTATTGAAAACACTGGACAGAAAGAGACCATACAGAAGGAATAAGGACTATAGAGTAATTCCGCCAACTTGCAATTTTTTGGCGATCGGTGAAAAAGCAATAGAGAAAAAATGATGTTAAAAAGTTAGACAGTTTGCCGAACGTAGTATGCGGCTTCCGAAAAACAACAATTCTGGTTCCAAGAAAGACAATAGTTCCGGTGCATGCCGACGATTACAAAATCAATAAAGGTACATCTCCGAATAATGAAGTTAAAATAATTAAATTGGAGGATATGGCACAGAGAAATATTACGAGACAGTTTACGCGACAATAAAATGTTGGGAGAAATTGGAAATTCTTTTTGGTGCCGCCATACGTCGTACGACTAGGTTGTACGATAAGAAGCGTACGATTGGGTCATACGACCAAGACTGTACGACCCATCCGGTGGTGAAAGTTAAAAAAAAAATCTCAAAATCGTCGACTGGAAAAAGGGGAATGAAGGGTAAAGTGAAAAAAGAGGAAGGAGATAACAGGAAACTGAAAACCGTACGATTCCACTGTAGTGAGGCCGTATGTTTGCACAAGGAAGTTGCATCTGTCGTATGAGTTTAATTTGGCCGTTGTACAAAGAGAATTGCCACAATTCAGGCCATACAAACTAAATCTAGCATTTAGAAAAATGATATGCACCATGAAGGTCCGAATGGTTTTGAAAGTCTTATTTTGGGCTTGGCGGCGGGCACTGCCCCCAAAACCCCATCAAACCAATACTATCTTGATTCAGTGAGCAATGGGGTGCAACATTCGTAGCATTCAGTGTGCTATCAGATTAGGTCCCTTGGTTAGTTGGTCTACTGGCAGGTGTTTCGAATGTGTTGGTTCTACTTTTACTCAGCTCCTACTTCCAGCTTTTCCTCCAAGATCTTCAGCATTGTCATCAATTTGACAGAGCATACTTAATGTCACTTGATACTTCATGGTTTTCCGTCGTCTGGAAGACGACTAATTTTGTGGGGGGGATGATGTAGTAGGTCATAATTGTAGTCGGTCGTAGTCGGCCAAGTAAATAATCATGAATTAATTAATGTTGTGCATAGTTAAGTCTAGGAGTGTTATCGGGTTAACCCCGACGGTTGGATAGTTGTGGAGTCGTTGCCAACAGTTGGTATCTCAACCAACTTTGGCATAAGTTATATATTGAGTTGATACTTGTAATCGAGAGGCAACATTGTGACATTGTAGTGTGATACTGATATATTCAATGAATGGAACAATACTTTATTTTGTGCAATACTGTTATAAATTCCTGTTCTATGTTATGCACTATACTACATAATTCTGTTTACTCCATGTCTGTGTGAAATACCACATTGCCAATAAACAAAGCAAAGGTTGTACATGATTCAACATAGTCTAGGAACCATGATTTCATACTCAGCAAAGCCGAACCCCAACTCCATGGCCTCAATTCTAAAAGAATCTGACAATCTTCCTTTGTTTTAGGTGAATCTTTTAGAAGGCCCTATGAAAGGTCCATCTTGACAAGCACTTGAGCAAAAGTTACATGGGAACACAAATCTATTTTAGGGGCAATAATGATAAATCTACCTTAAGAGCTACCAATGGTGGTAAGACTTGAAGGTTGCCAAAATTGAAATGGAAGATTTGGCATGCAAATCCAAATAGGGGCAAAAGCAAAGGTTGCAGGTGAAGGAACAAATTTTGGGAACCATGATTTCATACTCAACAAAGTTGAACCTCAACTCCATGGACTTGATTCTAGAAGAATTTAATGATCTTCCTTTGATCGGCAAATGACTATATAAAAACCTTGCGCACTAGGCTAAAGAACAAGATCTTCAAATAATAGAGGCTTCCAAGACTTGGAAACCCATGTATGTAGGTCAAGCAAACTTGGCTAGAGATGTTGGAAATGATAGACAAGACCTAGCTCTTATACCTCTTAATCTCATTTTCTGCATCTGGACAAAATATGTGTTGATATATTGTCATTGATGTCAAAGTTGGATGTCAAAGGAGTTAGTTTTGTGTCTCTGGCAGAGGAGTCAAAAGGAAGGAAAGAAAAACTAAGGCATTCGTTTTGTCTTTGGTCGGCAAACTTCTCAAAATATGAATTGGTTCGCCAATTTCCTTTTCCGCCGATTCGCCAACAAAAGGGTAAGCGCTCTTGTTGAACACTTAGAAGAAAATAAAGACTTGAAAGAAAAAGTTTAAGTCTTTGGCAGTTCGCAAGTTCTGATTTTTGCCGGTTCGCTGATTTGGCGATTCACTGACAGATCAGAAGGAGGGAATTCTTTTCAATAAAGACTTAAAGAGGAAAGTAAAAGACTTAAGATATCGGCAAAGTCTTTGATTTTTGAACTTGTTCTCAAGTTTGGCTTTTCGCCGATTCGCCAATTGGGCGACACGTGGCAACGAAAAGGAGGGTGAATTGATAAAGGAAAAGCTTAAAGTGTTTAGAGTTCGGGATCTCAAAGAATTGCCACCAAAGGAAAATGTTGAAAGAAAAACAAGTGTTTTTACTTGTCGAGGAAGTGTGCATATGACGAACTAGTTTGAAAGTTCGGATATTTCCCGATTCGTCGACTAGACGATAAAGAGCTCAAAGAAGTGAGTTCGTGGTTAGTAGCTTTCGCCGATAGAATGGATAAAGGCAAAGTTCGAAGAACAGACTTTTCGCCGACAAAAGCAAACCAAGGGGAAAGTTCAAGGTATGGAACATTTGCCGACAAAAGCAAAATAAGATGAAAGGCAAGTTCGCGGTTTGGAGATTTTGCCGATAAAAGGCAAAAAGCGATAGAGAAGATTAGTTCGAAGAATGATGTTTTCGCCGATAACAAGGAAATAAAAGGGAAAAGGCAGAGAACAGAAAAGTTCGGAGAAATGAACTTTTGCCGATAAAAGGCAAAGAGACCTTAGTTCGCAAAGATGTGATTTTGCCGATAAGAGCATCATAGGGCAAAGTTGGAAGAAACGAGAATCCGCCAATAGAAGTAGACAAGGCTGAGGTTTGGAAAAAGTAAAGTTTGTCGATAAAGGAGTTTAAAGGCAAAGTTCTCAATAGTTTAAGATTGCCGATAGAGGGCGAAAAGCCAAGGTTAGCGAAAAGATAAAATCGCCGCTACAAAAGGAAAGTGAAATAAATAAAAGTTACAAACATATTTTTGGCGCCTAATCTGCATGGTGTAAACAACAAATTGCATGGCGATGACAGAGTAAAACAACAGAAAAGCTGGAGTGTTTGCATGCGCTAAAGTATAAATAGAACTGCAATTGTAGTTGATGAGAAAACAACAGTAAAGCAGATTTAAAGCATGCATAAAGCCACATGCAAAGTGGATTTTTTGGGAGATACAGAGTGTTACTAGACATGCAAAAAGCGGAAGTGTAGAAAAGCAAGCGATATTGCATGCAGAAAAACTAGAGTGCGCACATGCAAATGTGCAAGTGTATGCAGAGTTAGCTACATATAAATAAAAGCGAGTGTACACAAAATGATGTGACTGTGTTGTAGAAACGAATTGATGCAGGCGTGAGTAGAATTGAAGTGCAAAGCAAATTTGGGTGAGCAGAGTGAGGAGAAGAGTGTATGAATTAAAAGGTGCAATTAAGGTTGATAAAGAACCAAATGACTACATACTTGCATATGTGAAGATTCAGTGAGGTTGGTGCCTCCTATGGACTGAGTTGGTGCTCAGATCAGGGGATTGCAGTCTCCTTAGAGTAGTTGCTCTTAAATCAGGGATTTGGTGATTCCTTAGAGTTGGTGCTCTTAAACATTGTAATCAAGGTTTCATTTTTGAGGTTGGATTAGGACGGTAGTTCCTAGTAGCATTTTCTCACCATGGTTTTTCCCACATTGGGTTTTCCATATATATCTGGTGTTCATGTGTGCATGCTTTCTCATCATGTTATTACATTGAAAGTTAATTTGATCTGCATACTAGAGGTTTGAAGTTTGAAGTTTTATTGATCTACTGATTCACCCCCCCCTCTTAAGAGATTGCTTGTGTTCTAACAATATGACCAATGAAACTTTATCAGACTTCCTCATAATTTGAGGAGAGGGCCTAGAAACGCGGACTTTAGCAGACTGTTGCACCTTCAAAGATTTTTTGCTTGTTGAAGGAACTGAGGTTGACATGTTCACCACCTTGTTCAACCCCCTAGTCATTGAAAGAACTCCTTGATTGGAAATGGAAGCAACCAAAGCACCATTCACCAAACGTCTGTCTACTTGGTGATAGTGGTGGCACAACCACTGCCTCCCTTTGAGCATCCATCAACCATTGAAATGCGACCATCCATCCCAACAGAAAGAGAGGCAAACATTCTCTAGAGATCACCAGCGGGCACAACAATATGAAAAGGGGAGGATTGTTCATGACAAGGTGCATTGAGTAGAAACCCTAAACTTCTTGCAGGAACTGTAGGAGCCATTCCCATAGAATTGATAAATATAAAAGTAAGAAGGAGGACATACTATACCTATAGCATTCGTATTATGATTTTCATTATGTATATTTGTTTATGGAGTGTCTGACTTGTGGCCTACACAATCCTAGAATAGTCTTCTAGTAGTTTATTAGATTTTTTATCACGTGTTTGGTTTGCCTAGTTAGGGTCTTATGGGTTATCTTAAACTAATTTTGACTATACCTAGTAGTAGTACACTTGGAATTTGGTGGAATTGTTTTTGAACTATTTGTATTTGGAGGTTGCCCTCAAAGTGGTTTCCTGTTTGCTATTTGAAACTTTTGCACTTTACAATAATTTCTTGTTTGGAATAAGCTCCTAACCGCTCTTGCATCTGTCCTTTTGTAGCATATTCTGTTGTGCCATATAGTATCATTGTTAGATTTGGATTCTTTTCTATTATTGTTATTCTGATATAGAAATATCCTAATGTTTATTTAGGCGTCAAAATTTAATTGGGACAAAACCTATTGCATGATAACTTGTTCTGTAATGTCCCCCACTTAGCCCATATGACCAGTTGATGGAGATTAGCCTATCATCAGACTCCCGTAGGCTAATGATAGTGGTTAGGGGGTCTAATTGGAGACTTACTATTTATAGTAAGTCAGGTTGGAGCGACTTGCTATTTATAGCAGGGCAGATGCAGGGGATCCTAGCACGAGATTCATGGTTTCGAAATACCCTAAACATTAGTTGTCGAAATATAAGTTAAATTAAAGATTTAACTTATAATATTTTATAAGAGTAAAGTGACTTATGTTTTAAATGACTTTAAGTTATTAAGTGGTTCTCACTTTATAAAAGCAAGTTATAACTTAAAGTTATCCCTCTAGGAGATGGGCGCCCCTCATGGGAGGTATAAGGGACTTAAGTAAGTCATAAATTAAAATAATAAAATACTCCTCTTCTTGGGCGTTGGGGTTGAGGGAGATAAAAGAAAAGAAATAAGCTTCATTTGCATATGCTTGGATTATTATTCACCCTTTGATTTTGATATTCTCGTGCATTCTTGGAGCTTGAGGGCTTTGAGGGTTTATACCAGACTTGCTGAGACGAAAACCTCTGCATAGTCTCCTTTCTTCGTGTGTGGAAGATCACATCAGGAAAGGGTATTGGAGGCGTCAAACAGGAGCTTCATTTGGGCTTTCGAATGAATCATTTTGATGAAGTTTTGGGCAATAAAGGAACAATCTTTCATGGAGTTTGTGTTAACAGCTGAGAGCAGGTTATAGAAGGCAGATTTATACCATTTTGACTGAGATTGATTGCTGCTATAGCCATCCTTGTGCAGGCCGTACTTCCTCTAGAGGGTCGTACCTCTCTTAGTTGCATATTTTGGAGGTTTGGACCAGTTTAAGGGATCATTGTGTTGCAGAGATATCAGAGGGGTGTGAGCAGACATTGCAGATCATTATACAGTGGGTTTTAGTACATATTACATGCTGCTACAGTCCCAGTTAGGGTCGTACTACATTGGTGCAACGCGTGGGTGTTGGGTATGCTGAAACGCCTATCATTGGAGGCTCATATTCACTCAAAGGGAGTCGCCCAGCCATAGAAACTACTCAGATTCAGTTTGCTGTTCAGGAGCCTTGAAGATATTGCTGTTATCAGCACATTTGAACTCCATTGATGCTGGCCTGGACACAACACAAAACCCAAGTTGTAATTTGGCATATGGGTATGTACTCATAATTCATATTTTGCCATAATATAAACTGGGTATTCGATATTTTGTTGATATCTATTTTAGAATTTCTGGGTTTTATTTATATGCTTTATATTCCATATGTTCAATGCAAAAACCCTACATACAAAACATGTACATGAAACCCTAAACAACAACATTCAGAAAACACAAAAAAAAATTGATACAGAAACCCTAGCCGGAACAGTGTATGTTACATGTTCCAAAGCTAAGAGCATGTAGATTACACTTTAATATGTTCTCAAGTGCCCAATTTTGCTGTTTGTTGTCTTTGATTTATTCATCCCCAAGGCCACAAATACAAGTGGGGTCTCAACTATTTCTAATGCAAAGTAGAGTTTTGTTCTCCATTGACCTTTTTTTTTAAATTTTAATTTTTTTTTATTTGGTGCCTGGTAAACTTTTTTCATGTGACCGGTGACGCTGGCACGACACGCCCTCCGGTACCACAGAGACGGGGGAGACTGGGCCTCGTGACCATCTTTACCGCAACGGAATTACTTAGCCAATTGAGCCAGGGCTCCCACCCCTCCATTGACCTCTTTCTCTTGGCTTCAATGTGTGCCTTTTAATTTAGGACCTTCCTTTCACTAGATTATTTTGTCAATAATATGACTTGGGAAGGAAATCATTTCTTCGCATAGGGTGGGGTAGTTGCTATTTATGTTTTCAACCAAATTACCAAGTTCGTCCCTAGAGGTCCCCACACTCGTCCGAATAGGTCTAGGTCTGGGTCTAGGTCTGCGGATAGGTTCCTTGGGGGTCCACCTTGGGCATGGCTTGGAAGGCTTGGGTAAATCATAGGCATACCTGGGTCGCCTGGGCGAACCCATCCAAAAAAACAAAGGAATATAGAAAATAATTAAAAAATAACATCTAGGGCACCGGAATGGTATGATAAATCTTAAAATTGAAATATATGTAATCTTGAGTCGTCCACCTCTGTTGCTATGCCTGCTGCACTTGCGTAAAACTGAACAGTGAAATATATGTAATCTTCAGTCTACTTGGCCAGTCTGTAATCTGCTTACCTTGTAAGCCTCTTGTTTTGTAACGTCCAATACAATCATTGTCTTCAGCTTTGTACAAAATGATCTACATATAATGTGATATGATTTTTCTTAAAGGGCAGTGTATGATAAGGTTATGAAAGTCTTTCAAATATCGTTATTGTTTTCCAAAATAAATCGACTTGTTATAATCTCTTCTATCTTCTTGTATATTAAGATGAGATTATGAGCCATTTATTGTTAATATTAATAGATGTAACATTGATATTTAATGAATATTAAATTAAATTTGTTTATATATATATTACAACCAAACCCAGCTGTATGGAACCCATAAACAAAAAAAAAATCCTGAACTGCTGAACACGATCCCAAACCTGAACTGGCAACATAGGTGTTCAAAGCTTCAGTGTTTCTCTCCAATTCTTGATGTGCAGACTTATAGCTGGTCAAATACAGAAGTTAAGCTGTGTTTGATGGAAAATCAAGGTACAAGCACAAGTGTACTGCAAATATGTTGCAGCATCGTCTGAATGCGTGGATGCTCTTGCAATTTCATGTGGAATTCAGCCATTATGGGTGCCACCTGAGACTGTCAAAATCATGGAGGAGTCAGATGGTGAAGAATCTGTTCATCTAATGGAGGATGACGACAACAATGAAGAGGAGATCATAAGGAAATGCCCATGTGCCCATTTAGGCTTGGGGAATCATGCTGTTCAAAATAACAATGCAAGTATAGGCCATATCTTGTGTATCTATTTTATCTAGTGGTGAAGATGCATTGATAGTTTCTGTTTCTTAGTATAGGAGGTTTTTGAAATCTATTCCCTATGCCAATCATTTTAGGATAAATGGAGAAAGCCTTATGGTATTTGAAGAGGTGTGTGCTATGCATTTTAATATTTTATTTATCTTTATGATTATATGCAATGTTAGGCTCGTGCACTTTTCAGTTTATGACAGAAACAACACAACTACTCGTTATGCTCATGCTTTTTTTCCAGTTTCTAAAGAAAAGAAGAACAAATTGCATTTGCTGAGAGTAGCCCTGTGCAATATTTGATTTTCATTCTTTGATTATGAGATTATGATGTTGATGTATTGAAAGATTGCCAACTTCTCAACTCAGTCTGAAGATTTAAAGCATGATGTTTTCCTCTTTATGCTATGTTTGCCTCTCTATGCTTCTGTGTCACCAGTGAAAGGCTTTTACTTGAAAGAAGACGAAGGGCCAGGGCTCTATCCTTCTTTCTGGGCTGTATTGCACACTTGTAACACTTTTTTGGGTTCAGCACAAGTATTTTGGCTCATAAAACTCTTTAACGGCTGCATTTGAATTCTCGCAGTGGTTGAGGCTTTATATAGGTAACTTGAAAATATTGGAATTAAGAATTCAAGAATTTGACTGTTTTGATGATTGAATCATTGAAACTCCATGATAGAGGTTAATATGAAACGAAAGATGAAGATATTTGTTTCGACTTTTCACTTTTCATTTTCTTCCCCATCCAACTTTTGTTGAGGGGTGTAGCTCTTCTTTTTTAGGCTTGGGTCCTTAACCCAGTTATTCCTAACAAAAAACAAAGGTTGTTTTGCATTACATGTCTATTGATATATTGATTTTCTAGTGTTTAATGATTAATCCCTTTCTTATTAAGTTCTCTAACTTCATAGATTACATCTATATTTAGTTCTAGATATATTCTTTGGCTTTTGGAGTCCCTTTAGCGCTTTGGATTAGCTATTGTAACCCTTACTTTTGAGTCCTCCTGACCTATTTTTGTCGTTTGTGGATGCTAATAAAATTATTTTCTTGGTCCTGTATACTTCCCAATGGACATTATCAGCTCTTGTACTGGGCCATATCATGGTGGTTGATGATATTTGCTTTGGTTCTTCTGGTCAAACTTTGCTCCAGACCTGTGAGAGTGTTGACTTCCCTCTTTGATCTTCATCACATCCTTGTTTCCTTGTACTTATACTTGGTTCATATGGTTTGTGGGGTAACTGGTTTGTATTTACCCCCTGGTTATGTTCACATTGGTCTTGTCATAGTGTTTAATTACTCTTGAGAACCTAGGGCATTTTTTTTCCAGTACTTTCTATTGTATCTGCTTATATTGTTGAACAGTGTTGACCTACTTTGGTCATTGTACATTAATAAAATTTCTGCTTTTCAATACAAGCTTTGCTAGCCCATTGGAATTGGTGCTTTTATTCATAATGAATGAGGTGAGATCCTAGCCTCTGAGGTTTCATTTCCTACTTGGAGTTGGTATTATCATGATTGTGGTAATGATTTTTCTGAGGCATATTTAATTAACTAAGTTGAAATTGCACTTGTATGCTATAATTAATAATTTGTAGGTAGGTGATACAAAACTAATTAGAATACAACAAAAAACTATCTGCAATAAGATACACAAATTTATCATCGCAGCATAGAAGAGCACAACAGAATATGAAATGGAATTTCTTTATTGATACTTCTGATCATGATGTACGTGTGTGGTCTTCAAGTGCAGGTCTGATACATAAGATCTGACAGAAGACACATGGTGGAGATCTCAAACAACTCGACAATTCGTACATATAGGAATGTCATGGGGCAGGCGTAATGATTGGCCCCAATGGTCAAGGCATCGATCACACCCATAACTCAAAATTCATTAGCCATGGGTAAGTACATCATACTATAGGAAGATTATGGCATTGGACATTTACTAATCCATTTGCTTATTATGGTATATGCAATGATGACTAAAACTTTGTTCTAAGTTTTATAGTCTTTTCTTGGGCCAGACCAGATACAGCTTCCCCAATTTCTAGATGAATTGTGTCCTGTATTTGGTACAGGTATGGTCTGGATATGAACGATATCCAGATATAATACTGATTTAATTTTGAGTCGTATGAGATATGTTGGGTACAAAATCTTTAGCTGTATTGAGCAAAATTTTTAAAAAAGAAAGATAAGAAGACAAAAAGAAAAACCAAACTTACCCTTAATTAGAATCTTGGTTTTCTAAAAACAATCAGACCTTGATTCTCTTGTTTCAATATGTTTCCAAATAGATTAATGTATCTTTACTTTTTCTATGTTTTATACATGCTCCAGTTATATTGATATGTTAGCTAGCATATGAGGAGGCATATTGTCTGTCTTTGGATTGCCTCTAACCTTCAAATTTTCAAAACAACCAACTAAAACTTTATGGTCCATGTTTGGTAACTAAGAAATTATTCTGCTACAAGTTATGAGATTGGTCTCTTTTAGTGACTGTGCTCAAATTAACAGATGATTAATGCCTCTTTCTAGAGATAATTTTGTTCCTAAAATGAGAGCATTGTAATATTCGATTAAATTTAATGGTATTGTAATATTTTATTAATTGTTCTGCCCAAAACTAGGCTAGTGTTACCAAGTGCCTACACCCGTCACTAGGGTGGGTTTCCAATTGGATATCTGAAGCTGAAAACCATTTTTACAGCAGAATGCAAATAATCATGTACATTATGATGGCTTTGACGATAAACCTGTTATTTGAATCCATGAACTAAAATTGGATGTATCGCCAGGCGAAGACTTCCCAAAGGATATCTTCAGGAAGTATTAAAACTGCATAACATAAAGAATATAGATAACCAGAAGGGTTGTTGCCCAAGACTCGTCTGTTGATAAATGAAATGCATGAGATATTTACTAAGTGATTCCTTCCACCCAACCATAGTCAATTTCAATGCAAGGGACTCATCTCTTTGGGTCAAGGATATGACAATGAGGTGATGCAGACAAGGATAGGGAGTAAATGAGTGACAGCTCATCCTTCCAGCCATGTCCCAGGTTCCCTCAGTGGACCTAAATTCAACACAACTTATTGAATAAATTCGGACTTTTAAAATTTTTTTAAACATGCTACATGCAGACATTGTTGTTGTAGAACAAACACTACAGTTAAATTATTGTTGCTAAACAGAACACCATAGGCTGCTATAGGCAGCTACAGATCATACTATGTGCAGCTATGGAAACTCCTACAGGCAAATTTTTTTACAGCCATTCTTTATACCCTGCTCTTTTTTTTTCCCTTCTAGAGTCCCCTGCTCTTTTCCTCTCCAAGAGTCCGCTGCTCATTTCCTTTTTTCCTCTATGAGTCCCTCCTACCCTTTCTCATTATTGCAAAACTAATTTTAAAGATTAGTTTTCCAACACTTCATCTCTTGTCTCTTCACCTTCTGGCCGATTCTTCACTTCCATATGAGGACTTTTTTTTTTCCATCTGATGACATTTCACTTAATAAATTCAGATTTTTATTAAACACGCTACATGCAAACATTGTTGTTGCAAACAAACACTATAGGTAAATTATTGTTGTGAAACAGAACCCTACAGGCTGCTACAAATCATACTATGTGCAACTACAGAAACTCCTACAGGCATATTTTTCTACAGCCATTCTTTTTCCTCCACTCTTGTTTTTTTTCTTCCGAGAGCCCTCTGCTTTTTTACTCTTCAAGAGCAGATCCCATTGGGGATATTACATGCTATGCTGCAATACCTGTTTAACAAAATCCTGTTTAGGGGAATGATCTTCCATAGCACCCTTGTAATTGCTACAAGGCGTCTTTTGCAGCAATTGTGTAATTCTTGCGAGTGATTTTCCACAGCATCTATGAAACTGCTGCGAGAGATTGTTTAGCTGCTGCAGCAGTCTTTCTGTAGAAATTGTGCAACTGCTGTAAACGCCTTACACAACAGCTGTGGAACTGTTGCAACAAGCTTTCTGTAGTAGCTGTGCGGTTGCTGCAAATGTACTTCAGCAACAGCTGTGTAACTGCTGCAACAGACTTTCTGTAGCAGCTATGCAACTACTACAAGCATATTTTTTTGGTAACAGTTGTAGAATTATTGCAGGTGACTTTCTGCAGCAAGTTAAAGGCTGCTAGGTAATGGATTTTTACAGCGACAATCACTGCTATGAAACAGCTTCACCCTTAATACAATCTGCCTTTGCCTAGAACTATCCTGCCTTCCTTGTGTCATCCTCAGAAGCCTTCATTAGTGATCAAATTGGACACATGTATTCTGCCTACCTGTTCCTGCAAAATACAAATTTGTTTGGGTGATGTAGGATTGCACTAACCCTAGGATGCTCTTGCATCACGAGGCCCCAAGCTGTTGCAAAAAACCCACCAACCTAGAAAACACAAAATCTATTAACAATGTAATTGCCACCCAAAAAGGGAACACTTATGCTACAGTTATAAACTCCATTTCTGTCCATTACCAGGCTCCTTGCTGGCCATATCCAAATCAAGAGGATAGTCTATTCATTGTCAACCTGATTCTGTCTTGATTACTACAAGATAACAAATCTTCTTGTTGGCCGATTCCAAATCAAAGAAACATTTGCAAGCTCAATATCAGAATTGTGGCTTTATAACATTGCAGCAGAAATCTGTCATGTAACCCATAACAAATCTAGGCTTCCCAATAACTTATAGGTTTGGGAACTTATATAAGGTGCAAGAGCACAGTAGTAGTCAATATTTTCATCTAAGGTGGATACCATTTAGAAAAGTCCAAGTTGGTGGAGGTGGATAGGCAGAGCTCTATCTTTGTAATTCTAAGTTTTCCATGTTGGACATTCTGTCTTGATTGGATGATAGATATATTTAAAAAAAAGTGGCACTCTTATGATTTGGTTTTTAAATCAAGACACTTTTATCTCTTATCAGTCAACATTTTTTAAATTAGTTCACGCTCTAAATGAGGATCCCTCTCATGGTTATTTGTACACATACATAGATCATATAGTTTGGGTTTTAACTGTTTTCTTCCTATGCTTACATTTCTTTAGTGCTTTATGTTATGTTACTTGTCATAATCTAGGGTCCTTTTTACCCTAGCTCTGCTGTAATGTAACTCAGTTTACTTTTAAGTCCCATTGACCTTTTTTGGTATTTTATGCACATAATAAAATTTCTTTCTTTCTTTCTCATTTGTACTTTGTATTCCTCACATCAACTAATGGTTTGCCCAATGCCATATCCAAGTTCCAATAGTCCAGCAACAACTCCACAACTTGTCATAGTTAGTTGACTTCAAGTCTGCATCAAGTTCTTGGGTGTAAAATTGATCGACAAAATCAAAGCAAAACTAGTAAACAAGAAATATGTGACACATGTGGGTGCACACCTCCTCTAATGAGGACAACTGTATTGGGATCTCATTTAAGAAAACTAAGAAGTCATTGCAGGAGGGGAATTCACATAACTTAGAGATTTGCATGAAATAAATGCAACATGTGAACAGGCAGCAAACTGGACATGAAAAAGGATCAAAATAACTTTGTCATCCTTGTTTGAAATAGCTCATCCCTCTGCTGTTCCACGATTTTTAATCTAGGAAGCCCAGACATACTTAAAGTGAAATCATTTTGCTATAGCTGTCTTTCACAAATACCTGACTGAGCTTTGGATTTCTGCTTTTAATTTCCTTGAATGGGACTGTATATCTGATCTTTACTGGCTGAATTATTTTCTTTTTCTATGGTGTAGCAGCCAGAAAATTGGGATGTGCTTTCTGCATCTGTTGTAGATGCACACTTATACCAATGTTCTTTATAATTTTGTTTCTGTTTATTATTGTCCATTTTTTAACAGGGAACTTTGGAGATGTTTTTAACAGAATGAAGCTTCAGTTGGGGACTTGAAAACTTACTTTTTTTTTTTTAATTTCTGTCAATGATATTGCTGTGCTGGTATCTGCTTTGGTACATGCCAGAAAAAGGTAATTGTAAAGGTAGTCTTTTAGGTCATTGCCAAGCGAGACACCAATTTGGTGTATAGGATCCCTTTATTGAAGCATTCCACAAGGGGATTGGTATGTGCTGTGGAAGGTCTATCTTAACATGAAAAAGCAATAGCATTTATTATCCCCTATCAATGTTAGTACAAAGGGTTGCACAAAGGTATAATGTAGTATTAACATCAATTACATGCTTGCTTGTGCTTGGGATTGCTTATGTTTTAGGGCATATCTTTCTAATCTATGTCTAAAATTGTTATATTTTAAGATACATGTGAAAATGAACACTTTTAATTTATGTGTTTGCACATCCTGGTTTTTTAGAAGTGAACTAAATGGAGTAGTTTTATCTTCCCCTTTATCTATTTTATACTCATTGAACATTGGCATTAAGTGTTTGGTAGCATCATGACAATATATATATTCTGATGTTTTTCTTTTTAATCTGATGTATATACTACTTTATCTTTTTGAATGAGACTCAGGTAGGTGTAGGAGATGAAAATTTGTATTTTGCGAGCCAATTGTGTCTTATTCAAGCTATTAACACTTTGCTGCAATATGTTTTGGCATTGCTGAATCCTGGGTAGATTCACATATTTAAAAACGGCACCTTCTGGAGGGTTCTGCATGTCTGGTCCTGTGGCACATGTCGATGATGAGGAAAAAACAGCACAGTGCTCAGTTGAAGAAAGACATTCGTCCTTAGAATCACATTCCTGCAGTGAAAGGGAACAGCATTTTACTGTTACAGATGGGGAGGATGCTAGAAATTCAAAAGATATAGGAGGCTATAGAATAGGAGAAAAGATTTTTCCAAATGGCGATCTTTACACTGGTTCATTCAGAGGGAACCTTCCAGATGGCCCAGGAAAGTATTTATGGTCAGATGGGTGCATGTATGAAGGAGAATGGGTAAGGGGGAAAAAATCTGGAAGGGGAAAATTTTCATGGCCCTCCGGAGCTACTTATGAAGGGGACTTTTTGGGTGAGTACATGCATGGCGTTGGAACATATACTGGAATTGATGGAACAACATATAAAGGTGACTGGAGTTTGAATGTCAAACATGGATTGGGGAAGAAAAGATATCCAAATGGGGATTGTTATGAAGGTTCATGGAATCAGGGAGTGTCAGAGGGGCCTGGGAGGTATATTTGGGAAAATGGAAATGTTTACTTGGGGGATTGGAAAGGAGGTAAAATGTGTGGCAAAGGTGTTTTGACTTGGGCAAATGGAGATTCATTTGATGGATACTGGTTGGATGGAGTGGTGCATGGGTTTGGAGTCTACACTTGGGCAGATGGGGGTTGCTATGTGGGTACATGGAGCAGGGGTTTAAAGGATGGAAAAGGATCATTTTATCCAGTTGGCAGCAAACTTCCAAAATTACATGGAGTATGGCGCAATTCTGTTGGCAAGGGAGGCCAAGAAGCAAATGCAGCACAGCGGCCTGTAAATCATGGCTCTTCAAAGTTAGGCCATGCTTCCTCACTGGATTTGGGGCAGTTTAAGATGCGCAGGTTTCGCAGAGCAAATCGTGGCTCCTTGGATAAACTTCTTACTGATGAAGTGACAAGAAGTTCAGATTATTCACATAACAGAAATGTATCTCTGCAACGACGCTGGAGTCTTGAAGGTGCTCTTGAAAATGTCATTGGACAAGATGGTGTGTGGACAGCTGGAGAACCTATTTTAGAGTGTGATGAAAATGAAAACGATGATATGACTATACCAGTGCTGGAAAGAGAGTATGTGCAAGGTGTTCTGATCAATGAATTGGTCAAGGATAATATGTTTGCCATGCCATCAAAAAGCACAAGGCGGCGACAGAAGCGACAAGAGGTGAAAAAACCAGGTGAAACAATAATTAAAGGCCACAGAAGTTATGATTTAATGCTCAACTTGCAGCTGGGTATAAGGTAAATCTTGTTTTCTTTCCCATATTAATAATTAAAAATAGGCACATTATATATTTTATAGTTTGTGCAATAGTTTGAGAATGTAATCCCACAGAACGAGGATACAAATGGAATTACTTGCTATCATACATGGGTTTCAATGTGGTGTGCATTTAGACCCAGGGCAGAAACCTTTTAACAAACATTAAAATGAAAAAGAGCCCATCCATTAGTAAGGGTTTACTGGATCGATTATTTTCCTGACATAAGGGTGCAGATCTCTTAAAGCCTGTGACTTTTGCATTAGGCTATCCCCCTACTTAAATCAACAGTTCAGATTTATAGCATGTGGAACAATAATAGAAAAATAACATAGGGCACCTATGGCAAATAGCTTTACTTCTTCATTAGGCTATCATATTTATTATTAGGAATCGGGATTACAATTACAAAACTCTAGTCAAGTCTTCTGCTAGGATTATGGTGTTGAATCAGTGTTTTCACAATCAATACTTCTTTGTTGGGATTTTCATATGGTTCTTGAAGTAAACAGTATGCATGCAAAATCAGTACAAAATCTACTTGTTTACTTGCATATATGTACTATGATTTTATGAGTCTTCCAAATAATTTCAACGTTGTATGCTTGGGGCTTGTTGATCCAGTACATTTAAATTTTTGTTTTTAATGTTATCATAAAACAAAGATTTTAGGTGTAGCAATTTGTTGAGATGCTGTCTCTTAGGTAATTTCCTTTAGGATCAGTGAGACCAAGGAAATTGTAGCCTGATTCCATTTTATTTGCTATGCACTGAGTGACTAATGTTAAGAAAGGAGAAATTTCTGTTTTTTTGTTAATTCTTGGCTGCCATTATTAAATTTTTATGACAAGTCAGATATCAAGAAATGCTTTTCATTGGTATCTGATGGTTACAGGTACACTGTGGGTAAAATCACACCAATACCAAGGCGAGAGGTTCGATCATCAGATTTCGGTCCCCGGGCAAGGATTTGGATGAAGTTTCCTAAAGAGGGTTCTCAGTTAACACCCCCTCACCAATCAGTGGACTTTAAGTGGAAAGACTACTGTCCAATGGTTTTTAGGTTTGTGCTAGCTCTCTATGTCTGCTGTCTTGATTTCTTTTTATATGTGTTATGGTTTGATAATGATTTAACTACCATTTGCTGTACTTCCAACTTCATGCACACTTTTCTTTGCATGAGTGTTGTATTGTGGTTAATGTAACTGCTAATCAAAATTTAGTTGTCAAACATGTACTGCACATATTTTATTAGATGAAGAAAGTGACAGAGAATTCAAATTCATTGTCAATGTTTGAGGTAGGTATAGTTTATTAATATACAAATATATAATGTTGAAACAATGAAATCTATGTGCATAGAATTGAAGGCTTCAAGTTTTGGATAGTTATAGCACATTTTTGTGCTCTATTCAATTTTTTCACTCAAGTTAGAGCATATCTTTGTGTTATATTCAGTTGTATCTCTTGGTGGCATTGTTAATTTGTTGGAGTTGCTTTTTGATCAGCAAAAAAAATACCTATATAGGGGAGGGATGCCAGAAGTTGGCCACCCTGTGTTGATAAGTCTTCCAAAGTTTCTTGGAGCAATGGCAGCCAATTGGATTCACACAGTAGGAAAACCAGTATATGCTGAAGCTAAGCACTATTTTCAAAGTCATTCATGATGGTGAATTTTAGATGTAAGGAAAATAGAGCTGGTTTATTCCTTTTGTGATAAGTCATTAAATTATAGTGCATCTATATGCCATCACATGATTTACCAGGTTACCAAAAATTCCTAGGGGAGCTGATGTTTCACGTTTACAGTGTTTTTGAAATGTCTCGAAAATGGAACCTTATTTGGAACATCTTGGAAGTGCAAATGACCAACATGAAAAACTGGAAATGGCTTGGGTCAGCAAAAATACTCTATGTTGCCGAATCGGCCCTCTAACCCTACCGATTCCGGGTACGGTACGTCCTGGAATCGGGTATTGGCCAAAAACGCCATGGAATTGATTAGGGTTCGTATAACCACTGGTACTGGAGATGGAGTTGATTGTAGGAGGAGGGTTTGCAGCGGATCAATCATCTGCTATTTGGGGAGCCTCCAGTTTTACCTCCGCTCCAATATGAAAAGTGTTCATAAATTTCAATATCTCCAGATCTGATTTATTTCGTCCATCATAGCTGGTCGCCACACTTATGTTCATAAATTTCGCCCTAAATATGAAAAGTGTTTTACCTCCGCTCCAGATCTGATTTATTTTCGGGCGTGATTTTTTTTGAATGACGTGAGAAAATTCCGAGCACTACAATGCTCACATATAAATGCCTATCGGCTAATTAAAATTTAATATATTTTAGTTTTAATATTTAGTATTTAGTACGTAGTATAGTATTTTGTATTTTAAAATTTAAAAACTATAATATTAATTTTAATTATTATTTTATAAATAATATTTTAATGTATATTAAAATAAAGCATATTAAAATTTAATAATTTAATAGTATTTAATATTTATTAATTTAAAAACCTATAAGATATAGTATTATTAATATAAAATTATAAATTTAAAAACCTTTTTTTATTTTTTTATTTTTTTATTTTTAAAGGTAATGCGCCTGGTAAACTTTTTAACGTGACCGGTGACGCTGGTGCGACACGCCCTCCGGCTCCACACGAATGCTTTTGCCCGGAGCAATGAACCGGTGAGGCCACAACTGGGGGACCTCATCCCCTAGGAAGAACACTTCAAACCCGCGAGCTCCTTGGCCCAGCGAAGGCGTAAAGCCTTGCGAGCTCGTTGGCCCAGCGGGGGTTTGAACTCTGGTGGCCGCCACTACATCCTGAGCGACTTAACCACCGAACCATGCCATCATCGGCCATAAATTTAAAAACTTATAACATATAGTATTTTTTAATTTAAATTTTAAATTTATATACTAAAGTGCAAATTTAAATTATTTAATATTAAACTATTTTTAATAATAAATAGTAAACATGTAACTATATTTTAATTTTTAATCAGAAATTTATATTAATAAATTCATATTTAATAATCATAATATTATTATATCTTAATCATATTTTAATTTATTTGTATATTTTAAATTTTTTAATATTATTATATATATTTTAATTTTTTACATGTTTTTGTATAGACATACCCAAAACGTACCCAACCCCCCGAGAAAGATTTGCCGTACCGGCGTACCGGATTCACGTAGCTGTACCCGATTCCGATTCTGACTCAGTAACTTAGAAAATACTTGTAGAAACGTTTCAGGTCTGACAGAAATTGTTTTGGAAATGTGGGAAAAGGAATGACCAAGATATCAGCGATTCTTTTTGCCCATTTTCTAGCAAGAGATTTCTTCTCCCACTTGTTTTGCAATTATAATCTAGTCAATTTCAGTATTAACCACCTCCAAGGGATGTCTTCATCTTGTAAGTGATTTTTGGATTGAGTTATCTTGGTCATTACTGAGGTGTTGCTCAAGAGGATTTACCATTTAGTTATTCTTATCATAGCAGCAAAAATCTTTTGGAGAAAAAGATCGGCAAACCAAAAGTATAAGATTTTTTCAAAAAATCGAGATTTAAACGGGAAAAAATCAGATTTAAAAAAAAACAAACAAAAAAACACAGAAAAAGGGAGAAAAACCTGCTATTTTTGAGATTTAAAGGCATTTCAATAGTATAAAGATATAGAGAGCAAATAAAATTGAGAGTTTAGCCCATCAATTGTGGAATATAGATTTTTGTCATTTATGTTTGTATCATTAATTACATTGCATTGCATAATGCATACTTCATAGTGCATAAATAGTAACTAGATGCTAATAGTTTTTAAAATTTCAATTATAATCTACTTTGTACAAAGTCAACCTACAAACTAAGTACAAAGTTTCAAAAAATCAGATGTAGCCAATGACTCTTCCTACTATGTAGAGAGCTACATTAGAAGGCTATAGGTCTTAATGATGAAGCTCTTGAGTTAGAGCCTTTCCTAAGTCGTTCAACCAGATCACTATCAAGGTTGGCCTTTGTCAAGTACCAAAATTGTTAGGATCAATGACATCATTGTTTGCAATCCACTCAGAATCTGGATCGAGCTCGTCAAGGTCAATTGGCTGGTCTTCCTCAATGGTACTTAATTTTTTCCATATAAAAAATTAGATTTGGCAATTGAAAGTGAAAAAACAATGATTATAATTTATAATTAAGATTGCAACTATTTCAAAACTCTTAACCTTGAGCTTTCTTTAGCTTCAGGTGAAGGTTGTGGTGAACGAACACTGATTCATTCATCCGTTGTGTTTCTTGGAACGTATGTGTTCAAAAACACTTCAAGTACCCTCGCAAGTAGACAAACTACATGGCTGGCTCAAATGCGCCTCACCATCCATCGAATTTTTTTGGCTTCTTGGCCAAAAATTCCTACCACTGTATTGAAAAACACAAATTATTTCAAGATGATATCATGTAAAATTTACTCAATAGAGAGATTGTCCAAAGTTTATAGAGTCTACTGAGTTTGAAGGTCTTCTTGCTTTGCATGACAACCTTACTCGAGAAAAAATCTCGTCTGCTTGTACATTGGCAACTCTGCCAAAACTGCCTCCAACTTTTCAGTGGTAGGGAACATTTTCTCCATGCACGTGAATAGGCCCTATGTGACCTTAGCATCATCATCTTTGAATTAGGGGCTAGAGAATAACGTTGCATTCAGTTAGTATCCAACAACATGGAGAGGGAGTGCATCTATTGATCCCATCTCCTATTGATTATATCCCACAATGGCATGTACCTATCTTTGTTATTTTCCATCCTACTCCTCATCACCTCCTTGGCCCTATCCATGGCCTCATACAAATAGGCCATGGGGGGCTTCTCCCCATCCAAGAGCCTCAAAACTTTTACTACAGGCTTTGAAAATTCTACAACTTGTTTAGCTGCATCTCATAAACTTGTAGAAAAAATGCCACTATTATGCCATTCTTTTGATTTGTGAAGCCAGACTCTCCACTCATTTGAAATGAATATTTGCTTCAAATACATTTTCTGTTTGCAATGCAAGGAAGCGCGTATCAAATCTTGTCACCTTGGTTGAACTAGCCCTTGCTCTCTGTGAAGGAGTGCATCATACACAACACCCTCGTGTGATTGTAGATGAACTTGGTAACTGTGTGAGCCTTTTGCAATATCTCCCTAACCCATTCAAGTTTTCTAGTGTCCTCTAGGATTAGATCAAGCCAATGTGCCACGCACAGGCTAAAAAATAGAGGGATACTTGTCAATCAGGAGTCTCCTAGTAGCAACACAAGCAATAGCATTGTTTGTAATAAACTAAACCACATTTGGTGGCCCTACATCCATGATCACCTCGCCAAACAATTTGAATGGTGCAGCCACAAATTTGATCCTATTTGATTGATCTGCGGATTTCAAACAATCGTGCCAATATCACATGAGACAATGAAGTTGATGAGAGTTCGGTTCCTTGTTTTCATCCACCCGTTTGACATTATGGTGTATCCAGTCTTTGTCCACTCTAATCAATGTTTGTTAACAACATCCGCAACATCTTGTATTGCATCATTGAGCATACCAACCCTCAATGTCTCATAAGACTGGGCTTTGAGCTCAGGACCTGCAGCTGCAATAGCATCCACCACACCTTGCCAATATGGAGACCTGACAACATGGAACGACAAGCTAGAGTAGTACCAAAAATTTGCAATCGCCTTCTTCACTTGTTCATAGACATCCTTACTCCATCCTATACTCTCCAAAGTGGTCTGTGATTCCATTGTTGTACAAGGTGCAAAGAAAGAATTAATGTTTCCTCCACCTGTGTTTGGGCCATGTGTTGTAGAAGTAGGTGTTGACTCTAACATGTGCCAGATTTAATTTCTGCACCTTCAATAATATCTCCTTCAAGCATGAAACAATGAACTAACATATGCAAAATGATAATAGAACGAAATAGATATTGGCAGCCTTTCAATGTGAATTACAACATGAAATACACACTACAAAGGTGGCAAATCAAAATTAGATCTTGCTGGTTACAAATCAGTCCTTACAACTCTTCAATTACATCAATTCCAAGGCTTTATGACAGCCAATACATCAAACAAGAGCTGCTGTCACAATTCAGAGGTAAACAATGAAATGTCACATACCAATTTGTGTCTAAATTCAATGCAAATGATGATGGCAACCTGCTGTAGCAGATCGGGCCTCCTATGACAATGTAATGCAGAAGTGAAGTCCTTCAAGACTGGCCGCTTGACTCTTAATGCTGATCGCTGATCTTCAAGCTTGATTCACTGCCATAATGGTGGTCAATGGTGACTGCCGAGCGCTGCCTTACTACAGATCTAACCTCACTTGTCACTGTTTGTGATGCCACAGACTTCAAAGACAGCCCAAACACTAGACAAACTCCTCCACATAAAATCGCTGCCAAGAAAAAGCAAGGATTGGCTCCAAGGTGAATGTCAATGGCAGCGGCTAGGGTTCACTAGAAGTTGCTCAGATCTGAGATGGACTTTGTAAGATACTACCCCAAATTTTTTTTTCAAAATTTCATACAATGACAGTGTTAGCACCAATGCATATCCAATTAATTGCCTCACACTTTGTGATCACCTAGATCCCAGAATGGGCAAGGTGAGAGCATACGGTGATTTGGCTTACAATGAACACTAAGAAATCAAGAGCTATATTCATCCGCTGCGGCGGGCATCCACCTTCGTGGGAATTCACCACTTTCCAGTGGGTATGAGAAACAAGAATGAACTTACAAACCATCCACTTATCCAGTGGGTATTCACCACTTATTCAGTGGGTAGAAACATGAAAGATAAAGTCCATTTTGCCCATAGTGGCGGTAAACTATCCGGGGGATATTAACTGAGTTTGCAACACAAAGAGTAATTACAAATGATGAATCAAACAGCAAACTACTCTAGAAAGTTGTATTAGATCAGCATATCAGCATTATAAATGTCTTTGCAAATATAAGGAAGCTCTGCATAAGAATTAGTATCACTGAACATCAACATCCCAAATTATCCAGGCTGATATCATGCAAGTATTCCATACTGATCAGAACTGTAGCTATTCGCTGCCCTGTGACATATAATGAAAGCCTTAAAATATTCCCATCATCAATCATGTAATGTTATTACTTGACATAAATCTGCACATACCAAATTTGCATCACCAATACATAATGGAAGACTCCTCTAAACAGATAAATGCCCAGAAATCATACTGCTGTTGCAGACTGCATACAGACTTAATCATTTGGCTGATTGCACAGCAGCTCAGAAATATACTGTCTCAAGAAATGCACGAACAAACACTATAGCTACCTCCAAAGTCTCCATCATTATAATATAGAACCAAAGTGCTCAAAGAGAACAAAACTTAACAACCAAATCATAAGTGATCAACAGGGAAATTCCACACCTATGTTCATGGTGTACGGCCTCATGGTAATGTACGGCCCCATGGTAAAATCAATCAAAGAGTCACAAAGCACATTGCTAAAAACTCAGAGCACTCTTATACAGTCTCCATTCCCACACCATAACATTCTAAATTCAATCCAAGAAGACCCCATGCAATAAATATTTCATGTGAATTTCATCAAACTTAGATACAAGTCCGTACGGTCATGGAAGTACGGATGTTTCCAGCAATAATCCAATCACAACCAAATCACTGCAGAATACTCTTAAAGAGTTGCCCAAACATCCCAATCAGATTACCAACAACAATGACTACAAAAAAATTCAATATAATTTTCTGATCAAATCGAGTTCGACCCCATTCAGGCATGTACGGACATGGGGTACGGATTTCTTCACAGCAGATCTCAAAATCTATCAAAACCTCTGCATATATTCAGGAAAGAGGCGTCCATAGTACACATTAACATTGCCCAAATGCTTTGTTCAAGAGACTTACACATTAATTTCTAAAACAAATCGTACCATTCAGCTGGGTACGGCACTATGAGGTACGGCCCACTTCAGCACAGCAAAAAAATGAAATATTTGAATTCTTTTTTCTCTCACTCCAAAATAACATATGAAATCCCACACAAAACAAATCCAAATGCATACAACAATTTCTCAGAAATCTATCAACTCCAAATCAGCTCCAGCACAAAGGTGATTTCTGTGTGAAACCACACTCAATCTCCAGAGGGTTTTCGTCCTCAAGAGGATTCTACAAGAGGGTTTTCGTCCTCAAGAGAATATGGAAGAACTCACAGGTTCAATCCATCTGCAAACAAAATCCATATAAAAAACATAGCATAACCCTTCCAAATGAGAGCTCATTCTCTTTTATAAGGCACTGGAGGAGTTACAAAGGAAATGAATTATTTTTGAAAATAATAAGATTTTTCTTCTAACTTAATTTATTTATTTTTTCCTCCACTTAAGTGCTCACTTTTATGTGCCTAAATAAAAGAATATGTTTTCCCCTTTCAAATGAGCTATAACATTTAATCATATTTTAATTATTTTCACCCTTAAGAGCTTAAGTGAAAATAATAATTAAAATAGCTCATTAAATATTAAATTTTGCAGAAAATCCCAAACGGCCTCCGAATGCAAATTAAACTAAACCAATATGCTCTGTAAAGTTTGGGATGTGCAATGGTGCCTTCCGGGTGACTTTCCAAAAAATAGAAAGCTCCTCCAAGAATCTTGGAGAGAAAACTAGAAGTCCGATCAAACTTCAAAAACCATCACTGTAACCCAGAACATCAACTGAGCTCAAAGCCATGAAAAATAATCCATTTACACAAGGAAAACCCAAATAACTATTCTGCAGACTAAACTATGACCACTCCAAGAACATTGGAGTTCTTCCCAAACATGTCGGATAGCCTCCAAGAGACTAGGAACAAGCACAATGCGCACGGACATCTATGCGCCAAAAAATGGACATTACAGACTTGTTGTTGGGTGTCTTCCAATCAGTGCTCAATAATATGGATCTTCAAGTTTTCAAACCGGTGCTCAAGATGATGATGTCTTCAATGATATGCAAAACCATCTTCAAATCGCAAATACAAGGATCTTCAATGAACTCTTCAATGCAATCTTCAACAATGGTCTCCAACCAATACTCGAAGGATGAATCGATGAAGCTCAAACAAATCCCCAGTGAAGTGCAAATGTGAACTCTGTATGAATCCACCTCCAATGATGCAAATTGGGTTTTTGTCCAATTCCACCGAAGCAATTGAATTGCCAAGCAAAAATGCCAAAGTTTACAAAAGATTCGTGATGCCGAAATGAGGCTCCAAAGCCTTCTTTTATACTTGGATATTCGATAAGGCCGACAATTCCAATTAAAGATTTGAATTTCATTCTCCCTCCTTGTTGGCTTGCAAACCAATATTTTATTATTTCTTTCTCCAAGATGGGTGCCTAAATTAAGAAAATAATATTATTTTATTAATTCTTCTTTCTCCAAGGTGAGCGCCTAAATTAAATAAAATATTATTTTATTTAATTTGTATATTTTCGAAGTGAGTGCCAACTCCAAGAATCCACATTTTTTATTAATTTCTTTTTTTCATACTTCAAAATGAGCGCTCCAAATTAAATAATATTATTTAATTTATTTTTATATTTTTTCTCTTGGGCACTAGAATTAAATAATAATAAAATATTATTATTTAATTGTTTTCATTTGATAATTAATGCAAAATTGCATTAATTCATTTACCATCTTGCCAGTGAAAATTAGTTGAGCCTAGAAACACTTTCCATTCTTCAAGCCTCTGAACAACGGTATCTTCTCCAAGCCATAGCTTAGCCAAAATATTCCCTTGTTTTGATGGGTTAGCCTATGGGAATGAGGATAGGCTAACTCAGTCTTCTGTTTGGTGATCATGTCGGAAATGGGGACATGTCAGACTTAGATTCCTTGAAAAACTTTTGTGCATCAGCTACCTTAGCCAAAGGATTGCTCCTCGCATGTGTAGAATTAGAAGTCACTTCTATCCTAGTTCTTGCCTTTTTTGCCTTACCATCAGAAATTGCCTGAAGAACTTGTTTTTCTTGATATGTGACATTTGTAGGGCAGCTTGTGCAAGCAGTGGTGTCATGTGTTGCCTCCTTCGCCAAATGCCGTTTGAAGCGATATATGCCTCCATTAACATCATTGAAACACTAGTTGCATCTGACCTTGGTTGTAGTCAAGACTAACGTGCAATGTGTCCATGCAAAGCCTATCTGATGTGGCATTATGCCCAAATCTGCAAAAGCATTTGAATTTAGTCTTTCATGATGATCAATGTAATGTCCCTTTTTGGGACAGTTCCAACTTCATGGGGAACTCCAACTTTCTTGGAAAGTTGGGTTGGTCATATTGAGTTTTGGGCAGTGGCAACGAGTATGGAAGTTCGAGATGAGTTTAATGATGCTTCTCAGATACAATTCTGATTGTCCGAGTGTACTCCAAAGTTCTTGGAAAACTAGGGTTTCCTTGGTTGTGAGTTTGGTTCATGGCATTGAGCTCAGTTAGTGTTCAGGATCTCAGTGGTGTTTTCTAAAGTTTTTTCGGCTTCTCGGTTTGCTCTCCAAACTTCTTGGAGAAGTTGTCTATTTATACTAAGTCACCCAGTTGGCGTCATTCTTCATCCCAAACCTTCAGGATCGTGTTGGTATGGTTTATTTTGCAGTTTGCGTCAGTTTTGGATTTTTCGTAAGTTGGGTGGTTTATTGAGCCATTTAATTGTTAATTTCACTTAAGTCTCCTAAGTTGCAAATATTAATAATTAACTTAAGTGTAATAGCTCATTGGAAAGGGAATTTGATGTATTATTTGGTGGAGCACATAAAGTGAACTTTTAGACTTTGGAAAAAGAAATATTTGAAGAAAGTAAAAAAAGAGAATTATTATTGAGGAGAAATATGAAGAGACAAAAGGAAACTCAAAGGGTTATAAAAGGAGGCATGGAACTCATTATGGAGTTTATGCTATTGATTGTTATGCTGTTGGATTGAACCTGAGAGTTCTTCCATCCTTCTTGAGGATGAAAACCCTCTTGGAGAAGATCAGTTTCGGTGGTGAAAGCTCCACCCTAATTGGTAATGGTTATTTCATACAGAGATCACATATGAGCTGAAATGGAGATTTGTTTTGATGTTTTCTGAAGTTCTTTTGGATTGCAAATATTTGTAAAATTGCTTGCTAACCTTTTTTGTGGATTGAAGAGGTTTTAATGAAGATTTTATTTGCTGATCATTGGAGTTTGTTCTTTCCTTCGAGCTGGTCGTACTGTCTGCATGAAGCCATACCAGCTACAGAATGAAGTTTTTAATGGAGATTTTCATGTTTGTTGTTGCATTCAATGCTAAATGCCCTGTTTAAATCAGATATTGTGAGGGTTTGGAAGTTTGAAGTTAAACTATTGTTGATTTATCTTGGCCATACCTTCTACGATAGGCCGTACCATCCTCTTGCTGGGTGTGTGTGTTCTTGGGAGATTCACTGCCTCAAATCTGAACATATCTCTTCCTTTTGCTAGACGCCTATTCCATGGGCGATTCCATACCACTTTGTGGTTGTTTGATGGAGTTTGTGATAATTTTGAGGGAAAAATACCTCTTATGGGTCGTCTGTACAGCAGCTTGCAGGGGCTGTTTGTTCTGAGTTTTCATCAGCAAAGTTGGTTGGGTTTTGTGATCAGTTTGCATGTATTTCAGAGTGAGTTGATGCAGATCAGATTGTGTGTTGGCTTCACAGAGATCAAAAATCATTATACGATGAAATTTGATGGTTTTGACAAGTTTGTGTTCATTTTGTGTTTGCAGAGTGGGTAGATTGAATATTTGGTTTAGATGTTTATATTGCAGATCACAATCCTTGTGTTAAACAATTAAATTTTATTTTAGTGATTGTAATTCCCTGGAAGGTTATACCGCCAGTGGGAGCTGATTGTTTCATGTTTTGGCTACTTACCCCACTGAACAAGTGGTTTATTGTAATGGCTTCCCACTGAATAAGTGGATGTGCCTGTGTTATTTCTTATCTACCCACTGAATAAGTGGATGCTTACTGAATAAGTGGATGTTTACTTTGTTGCAATATTAGTTTGTTAAGATCCAAAAAACATTGTATGCTCTCACCTTGCCCACACTGGGAACTGGGTGATCAGAAAGTGTTGAGGATTTTGTTATTTTATTTGTTGCAACTTCATTTCAAAAAAAATTGGGGTGGATTATTACAATCAAATCTGCAAAAGGTAATTTTTTCAGCTGACTATAGTGGACACCTTGCAAACATTAGTTCTTTACAAGAAAATCAAGTCAAACATGTACAAATTAAATAGGTTATCAATAGCATAACAATTTGTGGGACAACAATCTTAGTTTTCAAGGAGGAAGCAGTTATGCTTTAGTTGCAAGGAGCCTTGGAACCCAACATATAGGTGCTTGGGAAAGGGGCATGTGCATTTGATTGAAGTGTTCTTCGATGACGAGGGAGAGCTTGAGCCATGCATGGAGGCACATATTGTGGAGGTTGTGGTATCAGCGGTACGCATGGTAACAGAAGGTCTTCTGTCATCAGAGGGAGGATGCTACTTGAGAGTTGGCTGACATCTTAGATCACCCAACCTTGTCTTGCTTGAGGGCATGCAAATTTGGGGAGGAAGGATTTGTAATGTCCCCTTTTTGAACAAGCAACATAGGAATGGTTAGAATTAGTTAAACCATGAAATAAGGTGGATGAGTTAGTTAGGGTCAGTTTAATAAGGAAATAAGGTGGATGAGTCAGTTAGGGTCTGTTAAATAAGGATGGATTTGTTAGTTAATTGCCATCGATTGAGGAAGGAACTTGTTAGTCAGATTGCCATCAATTGAGGACTGGATTGCCTATGATTGAGGAAGCATAGAATATAGGCAGCACTGGGAGGAAAAAAGAAAGTCACTTTAGAGATTTAAAAACAAAAATCAACTACATTCTCAGGTTTGTGATACTGTTGCAGCAGCTGGTGATATTTGGAGACGGAACCTTCAAGCATGGCAAATCACATCATCTTGAGGAAGGAAACCCTCAAGGAGCAGATTGAAATTCAAAGTGACTTAGAAACTTCAGAAGTGTTTTAATTTGTATGTGTATCAGATTAGCATGTTCAGATTTGTTAGTTGTATGACTGGTGAAGTTCAAGTTGTATGTGTGTGTTTGAATGAAATAGAAAAAAATACAAAGAATAATTATTGCTGTAGTATATCTGTGTATTTTAGGGTTTGTTATTTTGTATGCATTTAGTGCAGGTTTTTGCACCTGCCTTACTGGATAGACCTCTGTAAATGGATGAGCTATGAAAGTATTCCTTTCAGAATAGTTATTTTGGGAGCCTATCAAAAGACTAGCCACTGTCCTATCATAAAAGGAGCCAAAGTCCATTTAATCCAACATATTATTTGATCCATTGTTCACACGACCTTGATTCATGAACTGTAGGCTCATACATTAAATGAGGATGCATGGATGCATCAATCCAAATTTGGGTTTCCTTCTTGTAATGTCCCCTTCTAGTAAGCCAAAAATTTTCCTTGACCTTGCATAATTTCAACTTACAAAAGAGAACATTAGAGTTCCGTTTCCATTTCATTTTATCATTCTAGTTTTCTAATTAATATCAATTCGTACTTATATCCTTATGCTTATGACCTTATGATCTTAGTCGCATTGCTTTCAAAATATAATCATTTCATATTCACATTCACACACTTCCCATGCCCTACCTTGAGTGGGTCTTTGGTTGCCCTCTCATTAATCATTCTTACCTTCCACATAAGTATGGATGTATTAGGGCACAGTCCATCCGGCCCAAAGGCTTCGCACTACATGCGGTGTTCTTCACCATTTGGCTCGATGGAACTTCATGTCCACACAACATTCTTCATCCCATCAAGGGTCACCTCTCGTTGGGCACATTTGTTATGAGCTCATAACTACCTTAGGCCCAAGGACTTCACTCCCACACAGAGTTCATCACTTGGCTCAAGGGACTTCACACCCACACAATGTTCTTCATCCACTTGAGGGTCACCTAGGTCCAATATACATCCCTAATCCAACCCCTTACTTCGATGGATGGTAAGACGATTAATGAGGAGGCTCGAACACCTCTCTCGGTTAGATCATGAGTCGTGTCCCATAGTTATCCAATGTTATCATCTTGTGATCCCCCTTGGATCACACGATGCCATGATCTTTCTTATTCCATAATGGAACCTATCATTTTCATTGGCCTATGCCTTCATGCATATCCTTATGATCATTCATATAACTTTATTGTTCCATATATTTATACATATTAATATTGTCTATTGTCCATTTGCATATTGAATATAGATGACACTAATTTACATTGAAGCATTTCCATTATTCTTACTTTCATCTTTGTTTGTTTATGCATTCTTAAATGACGATCATATTCTACCTTTAGTCTATTCCAGATTACTACATATAATCATGTTATAAACCATATGTACTTGAACTATGAAACCACACTATTCTCATATTCTTTCATTTATCTAGATCATATTAATTCTATTCCTTCCTTGCATATTTATTCATGATCACTATCTAATCATTTACCTTTATAAGTCTATATATGTTTATATCATGAAAAGCCTCTAAGATTATTAAATCCTAAAATGCAATTATAACTTCATATACAGTCAACAATAAACATTTCCTAATTATCATCGACCAACATATGTTATTCATGAAATGCAGAGTATAAACATATATTTCAGATCGGGGTAAGAGCATTATTTCATACCTTTACTGCTGTTACAAATGGCTCTGATCAATTCACTGAAGAAGAATATGATTTTGAGTTTATTGGGTGCCACGAACTGATGTGGAAGTTCGTCCTTTGAATTTGATGAATGACTGTTTGCTTTTGGCTGTGAGGATTTGTGAGGATCCTCTTATCTTCGCCGCCTTCCCCAATGAAATATTGAATGATATTTATTGAATAAGATTCTTTGGCTGCTTCTATCCAATGGCAGAGATGATCGACTTGCTTGAACTGCTTAAGATGATTTCAATTTGTGAGATGAGATGAAATCATATGAGATGAGATGATATGCCTTCCAATGTTTGGCGATGGATCAATATATATCCAATCTTTGTGAGAGGACGCATCTTTTCACCCATCGCCACCTTTGGATAATTTGACTTGTTTGCTTATAAACCTTCATTAATCCTTATTGGGATCGGTGCTTGGGTAAAGATATAGTTTGCTAAGTATTAGGAGCCTTATTTATGAATTCTTAACCTTATTTGAGATCGGCACTAGCATGTAGTGGTTATAATAGGATCGGTGGTGCTTGGTCCTTTAATTATTTTTTGATCTTCATTTAGTCTTAGTTTGTCTTTCGTCTTATAAGCGCCATTTATTAATATTAATTATTATCTTATTCAAAGTGATCGGTGCCTAGACTTGGTCGATCATCTTGTTACTTGTAGATCACTTCTCTTTATTCCGTCTTTAACTTGATGAATGTATAGAATAGGAAACGTCCTTCTCTATCATGGATCTATGCCTTGGTTATCATATGTGCAATGATATAGAATGGGTCATGTATTTGAGATCTCTTTGTATTTGAACTGGTTCGGTCATGAATGACTTAGACTTTCTTGTCTTATTCATCTCTTGTCTTCTTCTTCTTCTAATGGATATAGCTTGACTCTTAGCATCCAAAATGGTAGTAATGATGTGAAGTGGACAAAACATCATCAACGGTTCTTTCCAATCTTTAATTGGAAAGCATTGAGACATGACACTTCTTCTTCACCCTTCTTGTGCAATGTGTTTACTGCCTAATTGCTACACTAGCAATTGCAACAATACACAAATAAAAGACATTACATACTAGACTGATTATATGAGAATAACACAGTAATTGCTTTATTGGGGTAGTGCTTGATTACACAATGTTTTCTAATTCTTTGTCTAGTGACATCTTTCTCTTTTAGTAGGGCTTTTTGCTGATTGTATTCTTATTCTATTATGTCTTTAGGAGTTACTTTTGTAGTTATTTTGCTGTTATATATGTTTACATTGAGCTTTATTTAATTGATATGATCAGTTATGGACATGAATATTTCTTTTTACTTTGTTAACTGATTCCTTGATTTTGAATGGATTAATTTCTGGATCTAATAAATTTTTTGTATACAGTTAAAAAAGTTTGGTCGCTAAAAGATGTGGAAAGATTAGTGGTCAACTTATGGCATGCAAGCACACACTTTTATAAAGAGAAAAATTTTACTCACCTTAAAAGCTGTAAATTTAAAGGATTGGATGATGCTACGAAATGCTTTTTGCTTATATTTCTAGGTAATTTGGTTTTTGGAAACTCAAGACGACAACTATCTTAAAGTTATTGAAAAACATGAGATTGTGTCTTTGATTTGAAGAAAAGAGAAGAAAACCATTATGTTAATGTTTATAAACAAAAAAATATAGTTATGTGATTGGATGATATTGACTTAGTAGATGTAATATCCCTTGCTAATTCTGACCTTAACTTGCTGATTGTGGGCTCAAGGAATATTGTCAAATACTTTGTATGCAAAGTATGTTCTTGCTGTTTCTGAGTTTCAGTTTGCTTTGCTTGATGAAATTGGACCATAAGATGATGCAAAAGGCTTGAAATAAATGCTAAATGACTAAACTACAAGTATAGCATGAAATGCAAGTGTCTTTGTATTTTCCAAATGCAATAGATGACTCATGCAAGTATAAATCAACACCTACAGCCAATTGACATTTTGTCAAACAGTTGACATGTATACTATAATGCTATCAAAATGATCATTACATTCAATATATGACTCCCAACTTATTACTCATTAAAATGCAATCCTCAAGTACAATGATAGCATGAATTCGCCAAGACTCTTGGCTTTCAATGAGATGCAATTAGAACATCAAATTTGATATGGATATTCTAGTACAACAGCAACCTTACAATGACAAATATTATCATGCAATGACATGTAAATTATAATGGAACCTGATTATGAAGTCTGGAATGATCAACAGAAGCAATGATATCTATCTTTGATTTTTATTCCATTTTATTGAGCCTCCTTGCATGAAATCACACCTCCTAGAAGTAGCTGCCTTTGCCCTTGCCTGTCAATCTTTACTAAAAATAAATGCAGCCATTTAACTCCACTTTATGGCACCTGAAATTATCGTTAGGATCAAAGGATCAAAATGCAACAATGCCCAGAACCATAGGATGCTTCAATGATGAGATATGAACAAAAATGTCTTGCCAATGGCGCCCTTGTTGTAGTATATCAGTCCTCAGAATTAATTAATTGCAGCCTTGAAACACCTCCAAACTGGTATAGAAATGATTGTCTTCACAAGAAGAATTGATCCCTCAAATACCTAGAATAAAAGGGTGTCTACATAAGCCTCCAACAATGGAAATCTGAGAACTCAATAGCTGGTTACTATAGTGGGTACTGTAGCAACCAACAATAAATATGTTCCACAATGAATCCTCAATACCCTTATATTCTGCAAGTAGATATGCATCAAACCTTTGTATTCTTTGTATTTCTTCTCCAATTTAAGCACAGATTGGACTCCTGAATGAAGCCCACACTTTGGCAATAATCTTAGCTGATAGTTTCACAGCCTCAAAATTGCACAACCAATGAGAGTTTTCATTCCCAAAGGCTCAATAATGGTAGAAACCCTAACTGGGTCCTTCTCCAAGCAAACACTTCAAACAAATATCAATTTTTGGATGATATGAAGCTTGGCTTGAGCTTCTTTTATACTTTTGTCAATCCATCTCCAAGAAGCTTCTAGAAAAATAATAATATTATTTTAATGACTTTATGTTATAATATTTTATTTAAGTCACTTTATTAAATTAATTAAATATAAGGTCACTTTATAATATTTATTTATTTAATAACCTTACAAATAATTAATTTAATTATTATCTCCCTTAATTTTCCAATCCAGCTGAATCCAACCAGGTAACTGCCTCAAGAAGACCCCCTAACTATGCACATTAGCCTATGAGGGTCAGAAATAGGCTAAACCATCCACAAACATCAGGCTAAAAAGGGGACATTACAGTCCGCCCTCCCTGAAATTGCTTGTCCCCAAGCAATCTCGGCTACAAAGACAACTTTCCCCACCTGGATCCCAAGGAAAGATCTGTGTAATGTCCTTGTTGTCACCAAACAGCTCCTGTACAACTTACTGAATCTGCTGAATCAACTCAATCTCACTATCAAGTGTTGCAGGAGTATAAACCTCAAAAGGAAGCAACCCCAAAGACTGACCATATTTGCTTCCAATCTCTGCGCAAGGTAAGCTGTCATACAAACTATCTATCACATGCGCCACTGAACAGTGCATCTGAAATAAATCATGCACATGAGGATCAAATGTAAAGCTGTAAGCACTCCTCACTATGTACACTTCTGCAATCTCCTCTGCGAGACCTGTTTGAAATCTTGATGCATTGGAAGGATCCCAAACGCTACCATCAATGCTCATCTCAGAACTAGAATCAATAGAGTGATCTGCATCCAACTCGAGTGAATTATCATATGACCATGTAGCATCTGTCTCAAACAAGGGATTGTGAACCATCTCACGCTCATCCCTCTGAACCACCTCCTTCTCTCTCTTCTTGTCCAACCCCCTACAAAAAGAGATAGAATGCAAGTTCCCCTCTACAATTCCCCTCAACACATATTTTATGTTATCAACCTCAAATTTCATTTCCATTTTAGGCACGTTGAGGGTAAATTCCTCTATGTCCTGGAGCCATCTCATGCCCAACACTATGTCCATCTCACCCATGTTGACCGTTGATGATTGTTTTTAGACAAGTCAACAATAGAGTAAAACACGGAGTATCCAACTCTCTCTTGAGCAAAGCCTCTCGAATGCTAAACAAGGTGATCAAACGAGATGACTCCAAGGTTCATTTTCTTATGATTTGCGTGATGGATAGCTCAATGACTTAGTATGATTGTGCTGATAAACACAATGGGACTTACACAATTGTTCAAACAACTTGTTGCTTCAATGAAGGAGGCAAACATTCAGAATATCTAAGTACTACAACTTATGACGTATGATATGGCAATGAAGTACTTGATCCTAAATTCAAACCAGATGAAAAGAAAAGACAAAAGATGAAGGGTTTAGTGAAACTAATCTAAGCCTAGATGTAAGGGATGATTACTGCTTAGGTGAAATCAAACCAACTCTTGCTTCGCCAGATTAAACAACTACACAAGGTTGATGCTATCTTCTAGGGTTATACAAGATATTTAAATCACTTATGCTCATGAGAATTCAACAAACATAAAGATCAAAGTTAAGCTCAATTCGTTCAGACCAACCATACACTGCAACTTGCAAGCCACAAATTACAAATGGTGTGAACCACAAACAATAATAAAGCCTTCCACCAACTAACATAACACTTTAAAAGAAAACTTAATCTAACTTAACATTCGCTTGAAGGAATCAGAAACCATGCAACACTTAGAAACATATATAGAATCACCAAATAATGAATCTTATATTATTTCAGAGAGCTCTTGCAACAATTTTTAGAGTCTTCAATCTTACAAATGAGAGCAAAAGGAGCCCTTATATAGACCTCAAGAATACATGAAAGGTCAAGATCGATTGGCAAAGCTAATGGACCAGATTATGCCACCTCGCAAGTAGTTACAACAAACTCCTATTTTTAGTATATGAAAGAGGGAACAAAGGCACGTTTCCCAAGAAGATAAGGATGACAAATCAATAGCCTATGAGGAATCTCCATGTGAATAACCATCACTAGTGTTCTGGAATTCAATGAATTTGGACACTATTTGCTTGACGTCATCAAAAGGTACACTTGGCGTATTATTAGTGGTTCCTTAAGCTTTAAGTACATCATCTGCATAAAGGCCAAGTGTCTTCTCCCAATCGGTCATCCTAGCTTTGTTGGCGTCCAGATGGACAGCAAGCGAAAATATACTATCAAGCTTCTCATCAGAAACATCATCCTCTTGGAAGTAGAATGCTTGAACTTGTTCTTTCATATTATCAAGAGTCATTTTTCCAAATGGATTGCATATTTTCATCAAGGATGCATGTATTCCATCTTGAATTTTTTGAATCACACTTCTTACTCTTGACATATCTGTTTCCACCTTATCAAGTAGCTGTCCTTTATTGCGAAAGCAATAATACCAAGAAGAGAAGTTATATGTTATGCCTTCTTCAATCACTGCAGCATGTATCAATTCGTCAACTGAAGTCTCCATCAAGCTCTTCAAATGTGGCATGTATTGTTCTTTGATAATCTTGAACTCAGCTCAAGCTGTCAACAATGCAAGTACCCTTTCCTTAAGATCAGCAACCTTATGATACACTTGCATAATATCTTCCAGATGTCTATATGTGGTTTCCTTTGACCTTTTCATCCAATCTTTCAACCTATGAGATGAGGATCTCAACCCCTCAAGATGTACAACTGTTTCTGGAGGAAGAAGAGATGGAGGTGTAGAAACTCTCTCCTGCTGATGGATAGGATGAATTAAGTGCTGAATATATTGTTCCAATGCTAGGCACCTTTGCTCAGCTCGAATCCTGCCTTCTGTTTCCTACCTTATAATAGCTCGAGCATTATCAATTGAATCTTGAAGTTCTTCTACTTGCGCTCCAGTCAATGGACCCAAGTTGATTGTATTGATGTCATAATCTTCAGGTGTAATATCTTCTACATTCTTCTCAAACCTTGTAACAACTACATGTACTTTCCTTACACCTGCTTCATTTTTGGTTATCTTTGAAAGAGTAGTTGCTTTCTTCTTTGGTTTTTCAGTAGATATGTCTAGAAACAACTCTTCAACAGGAATAGAATGATATTTTTCCACTTCACAGCTTTTTTTAATTCTATCTTGTAGCCACTCCGACAATGATGAAAGATCCCCTGATTGTTGTACTTGCTTTTCTTGCATAGGCAATAATTCTTCTTCAGCCTCATCTTTATCTTCAATGTTAGCCTCATCAATGATCTCAGTATCATGTGGACTTGAAGGGACCTCTTCTAATGGGGTATTCGGAACTGCATCCTCAACAACGTGTACAACTATATCTTGATTCATTGGAGTATCACCTGGCTGTCTAGATGAAGCAGTTTCAATACTTATTCTTTTTTTTTTTCTTACTTGATTCGCCTTGTGTAGATTCAAGTTGTTTTCTTTTCTTTGTCTGACTTGAATCCCTTTCATTATCTTTACTTCCTGAACTCCTACCAAGTGCACTATATTGTCTCTGCTGTTCAACTTCTCCCATTTTGGTGTAAGTAAGCTTCTTCCCCTCATCTACCAATGCTTGTACTTGCTCTTTTACATGTTCTTCAGTGATAGCAATGATAGGTTCTATCAATTCTTCATCATAAACTCTTTCTCTATCAGTTCAGTCAATGTCATAAGGCAGGTTCCGGATCTTATTGTATTCATCACCTGAAAGAGTTCTATCATCAACTAATTGATCTGGAATCCTTAATACCTTTGTAGCTCTCACTAGATCCCATCTTAACCTTGAACACTTTTGCATCCTTATATCATCATCATCAATGGCATTCACCCAATGATCTTCAAGCTGCTCAACATGCTGATAGGAAGAATATGATTGCTTAACAGCTCCATGTGGATCGAAGTTTTCCCTCCTTGAATCATGAAGATGCAAATGATATGCTTGAAGTTCAACTTCTAAATGTTTGGTTGCTTGAAGTGATGGACATGAATAATATCTCCCCAGCTTGAGAGGAAACTGGACTCTAGCCTTCTTTCTTGCCCTTTGCATCTTATGAAACTCTAATAATTGTCTTGAAACTTCCAGCAACACCATCCTATTGGTAGGATACCTCGGCAATCGATATGGAAAGGATGTGAAGCCCTGAATTCTGATATAGGTAAACTTGTCATATTGAATGTAGTACCTTCCATATTGTTCAATGAAATTCCTAGCGGCACCCGTCAACCTTCTATGCAACTCTCCTCGCAACTTTCTCACTATGTACATGGCGAAGGCATCATTAAATCTCTTATAATGATTGATGTTCTTAAATGGAGCTGAGGATAACACTGATGTGATAGAATTTGTCCAGACTTTATACCTACTTCTCCTTTAGATGTTAATCCTTTATAAACCACATTTCTTGCCAGGATGTAAACAAGATAGGAAGTCATGAAGAAAGACTTTGTCTCATCAAACCTTTCAAACTGCTCATCAAGGCAATGGCTTATAAGACCAGCCCAATCAACCATCTTATTCTTTGTAAACACATGATCAAAGTAGGTATACATCCATCCTTCAAAAGTAGATGATTGAGGCCTACCTGTTACTCGATTCAAGAACATGATGAAGTAACTTATCTCTTGTTTGAAATCTGCCTTGTGAAACTTCGGATCTTCAGAGTTATATATCTTGATTGATGAATCTATCATCCACTTCTTCCTCACTTCTTGCATGTAGTGCTTGGGATTGCCTTCAAAAGTACATTGGGCAGTTGTAGGACAAATGAACACTGCCTTCCGGTCCGGGATGTTGAAGATCTCCTGAATGGCTTCTCTTTGCAAGTAAGCTAAGACAGTCCCGTCTTTAGTTACAATTTGTCTCTTCTCCTTGTCATAGTGTTGAATATATTCCAACACTAACTTGGTGCTAGGTAAGGTAGGTGGGAAACATGCTGCTTGTACAATTCCACTCTTTGCAATGGCCTTGATGTCTTCATTCCTCGTGATGGCGAGCAAGAAATCCTTCATCTCCTCCAAGTTGATGTGTCCCATGTTAGTGTCTCCCACATCCTTCCAATGAGTCTCAAGCTTGGAGTCGGGTATGGTGGACTTGGCATCCATCTTGATCATCACTTGCCTCTCCTTCGCCGTCATACCCATCTATCTACAAAACAACACTTAAATAAGTGACTTGAAATGATGAAATTTAACTCCACAAACCTGATTTTGGATGACAAAACTATGAAAATATGCAAAATTAAGTAAAAGAAGAAGGCAATTCTATGAAGTAAAGGTGGCTGAAACATACCTTATACCAATTTCCAGACCTAGAAAATGCAAATTTCTGTAGAAATGATAAAAAAATAAGTTATGAAAATGACAAAAATCAGTTCCAAAGTGCAGATCTGCCTTAAAAAAAAATGCTGCTCCCTCCTTCAAAAATCTCTCCTTGAGTGAGTGTGAATGAATGAATGTTGAAAACGACAAGGGCGCCCTTCCTTATATAGTGAACCTACCTACATTAAATGCAGGTCGGCCAAGAAGAAGGTCGGCCTAGTCAAGCATTTAATGCATTATTTAAAATTTCAAAGTCTAGGGCGCCAAAGCTGATAAGGATTCATATGAAGGGTGCCAAAATTAGCAAGTAAAGGCACAAGATGCGCCTAAACCTCAGTGACTTATTTCTTAACCTAAAAATACCCTCAATCACTTTCTAAAACTTCTAAGAGACCCCTCCACCATTTACATGCTTACTTTCAATGTTTCATGCCTTTTCGTATAAAAGGCGCCAAATTTGGATGAAAGAGGCAAGGAAATGCGCCTAGGGTCCTTTATGATTAATCCTTGTTTGACATGTTCAAAGCTTTGCCTCACATCCAACCTCTCAAGAAGCCTGCTTGTTTCCATGCACTTGACCTTATAGTTTCCTTGACTTTGAGGCGCATTTGGGACATTTTGTGAGCTAAAATCAACTTTTGACACTTTAAAGAGTTCATACCTCTGAAGGCTCACTCCCCTTATAGTCTTGGATTGATGTCTTGCCAAGGCGCCAATGTAGATAAATTTGAAGGCAAGGAGTGCCAAAATTACATCTGAATCTACTTTCAAACCTCCAATATTCCTTCCACTAACCAAGGCGCCCTCATGAGGTTCTCCAAACAAGAAAATGTGCCTTGGGCTTGGATGATGCTTATTTCATTCTTAAAGGTTCTTAAAGGCTTGTAAAATTTCAATATGTGCCCCTTGATGTTGAAAGGCCATTTAGGTGCTAGGCGCCCAATATGGGTGAACACAGAAGAAAATAGTGCCTAAGCTCATGCTACACCATTCTCTTTTAAAGGCGCCAATATGAGGTTGTCTCATCAAGGGGTGTGCTTATCATCTTGCTACATGCTTTGAATTACCCTTTGCCATCCTAAGGTGCATTTTGGAGGAGCTCAAACATTTTTCTTTCAAGGCATCATTCAAGATTCCTCCAAGTATGAATAGGCGCCTAAAGTGATCATCCATATGAAGGGCGCCAAAATAGGTGAGAAGAGGCATAAGATGCGCCTAGAGTCCAAACATTCAATCAATCTTCACACACATGCTTCTCTCCTTCAAGGCGCTCAAGGTGATCAACTCATTCTTCAATTCCTCATTCTAGTTGGTTCTAAGACCCTTAGGCACACTTACAAGGTAATTATGATGACAAGGAGCGCCTTAGGCATACATGTTTAGTTTTAGCCATTCAAAGGCTCTTAACTCTAGGTGCTACCTTTTGGAGGTTTTGCTTGATGTTCTATCAAAACATGCATTCATTGTTGAAAGCCTTCTCAATCAATCCTACTCCTTAGTGCTCAAAATGACAAAAATGGTAAGAAAGAGTGCCTTGGCTCTTAGATGATCATAGGGTATGATGTGAAGTCACTCAACCTTACCAAGGTGCTAAAAGAGGCTAGAATAACATCATTCTCCCCAACCTAGACCTAGGGCGCTCAAAACGATGAGAATAATAAGGAAGTGCGCCCTCTGTCGTTTGAAACAATTTAACCAATTTAGAGACTTTGTACATAAGGCGCCCATATGAAGTAACTGTGGTGACAAAGAGCGCCTTGACCCTTAGGTGCTTATTGAGGTAATTTGAATGTGAAACTATGCCCAGAGTGAAATAGATGTTTACCTCATCATAGATGGGTTCAAAAACATGATGAGGACTTGGTGAGATAATCTTAAAACTTATACTTCCTTAAGCTTCACTTCATGATGAGAAAAATGCAAGTGATGCTCTTAGGTGCAAAATTCACTTTTCAAAACCATCCACTTTCTAGGCGCTCATCAAGGTACACAGAGGAGCAAAAGGGCACCTAGAGTCTTAGTGGCTTCATGCTTATCCTCCAAATGATTTCAACTTATTGTAGAGATTTCTTCACCTAGGCGCCTAGATCAACACTTAACCATTTCTACTTGTAGCTCTTACTTACTGAAACATGTTGAACTCAAGACCTCACTCTAACACAAAACCCCCCAATTTTGACTTTCAGGAAGCCTCTGTATTACATTTACAAAGCTTGATTGATTGACTGACTCCAAGATGATACAAACAACTAACCTAGAAACGACTAATCTTAAGAAGAAAACTAGGGGTCCCCATCTGGAATGGGGCGATGTGTGATTTGGTCACAACATTGACCATATAGAAATCAGTCAGTAACGCATAATCATTTAACAAGGTGAGATTATTAATCCGTCTAGTGCATGTGAGGATATATCTATCAGCAACTCGGACTTTGAATCCATCAAAATCCTCGGCCTGAAGTCTACATCTAGCCACGAAACCCTCATCAATAAAGTTGTGTTGCTCCCGTGTCAAGCATGGCAATGCAACGCTGTCCCTCGACCGTTCCTCTGAATCTGAATGCAGTCTCATCCTGTACATTAGTAAGGGATGCCAAAGGAGCCAAATTCCCATTAGCAGATGCCTTCTCATCTTGATCAACCCCTGTAGCAGCTTGCTGATCCGCATTTTCAGAATCAGAGTTCTCATAATATACCCACATAATACGATTTGCCTTGCCCTTAGGCCTCAAAGGGCAGTCATGATCCCTGTTATATGGTTCCTTACACCAATAGCACAATTTCTTTTTCCTCAACTCCTCACGTGACTCCTCATCCACCATGGTTGCTGATTTCTTTTTCTTATCAGCAAATTGTTGAGGATTCTCATTGCTGATAGAAGGAACATCCTTATGTGAACCCTTGCTTTTTTGGGCTGCGAACTCCATACTCCTAGCCTTCTTCATAGCCTCCTGAAGTGAAGGGGGATCAAAAGCCTTTATCCATCCTCTTAGTTGTTCCAATAAGCCCTCAATGAATAGCACAACTAATCTCCTCTCAGATATATTGGAAACTATAACTGATAATTTATGAAATTCACCAATGCAATTCTCCAAACTCCCAATTTGCTTAAGCTGAGCCAAGTCTTTGGATCTTTCTTATCAAAGCGTTCCACCAATCTATCAACAAACTCTTGATATGAATTGATGCTACTATGATGCAATGTGTTCAATCCATGATACCACCAATCATGGGCTGCACCCTCCAAGTGAAAAGTAGCATATTTTATCGCATCCCTTTCTGTCATGGGTCTAAGAGTCAAGAGGGTGTCTAACTTATGAATCCAAGCCTGAGTTGTAACCTTCCCACTACCGTCAAACATGGGCAATGTGACTCTGCTGGCGGCATACATCAAATCAGTGTTTTGGCTTCTCGGTCTTCTATCTTGCCTTCCCCTGTAGTGCTCTCTCCTTTGACTTACAAATCTATCAAAGCTCATGCGCTCCTTCACCTGTGGTGTCAACAACTCCCACTCATCGTTCCCTGCCATAAGAGTATCCACGAACATTTCTTCTCCTTCTTCTGCATTTTCCTCTTCCTGTTCATTCCTCAAAAAGGTAGGACATGTAGGCCTATCTACAGTACGAGAAGGTGCTTGTTGTGCCCTGGGTGTCCCAACCACACTCCTATTGTCATTTGGTATATGGTTCTGTCTCCCCTGATGGTTCATTTGTTGTATCATTGTATTAAGTGCCCGCAAAGCATCTGCCACCTGCTGCTGCCCCGTAGCCATTTGTCTAAAGAGCTCACGTGTTTCCTGCTCTTCATCATTTCTTCCTCTGTTTCTAATAGGGCTACCTTCACCTCTTTCACCCTTAATGCCGGATGAACCAACCTCTCGCTGTCTTTCAGCTAAAGCAGCTGATAAAGTGTCTTGTTCAGGTGGTTGTGGCCATTGTTTTTGCTTCCTTTCTTCTCTAGCTGTATACCTCTTGTACCTGTCACTTTGTTGCATTAATGGAGCCGATTTCAAACCCAAAGGATGGCAGGAAACCGCTTTGATACCACTGTAATATCCCTTGCTAATTCTGACCTTAACTTGCTGATTGTGGGCTCAAGGAATATTGTCAAACGCTTTGTATGCAAAGTATGTTCTTGCTGTTTCTGAGTTTCAGTTTTCTTTGCTTGATGAAATTGGAACATAAGATGATGCAAAAGCCTTGAAATAAATGCTAAATGACTAAACTACAAGTATAGCATGAAATGCAAGTGTCTTTGTATTTTCCAAATGCAATAGATGACTCATGCAAGTATAAATCAACACCTACAACCAATTGGCATTTTGTCAAACAGTTGGCATGTATACTATCATGCTATCAAAACGATCATTACATTCAATAAATGACTCCCAACTTATTACTCCTTATTAAAATGCAATCCTCAGGTACAATGCTAGCATGAATTCGCCAAGACTCTTGGCTTGCAATGAGATGCAATTACAACATCAAATTTGATATGGATATTCTCGTACAACAGCAACCTTACAACGACAAATATTATCATGCAATGACATGTAATTTATAATGGAACCTGATTATGAAGTTTGGAATGATCAGCAGAAGCAATGATATCTATCTTTGATTTTTATTCGATTTTATTGAGCCTCCTTGCATGAAATCACACCTCCTAGAAGAAGTCGCCCCTGCCCTTGCTTGACAATTTTTACTAAAAATAAATGCTGCCATTTAACTCCACTTTATGGCACCCAAAATTATTGTTAGGATCAAAGGATCAAAATGCAACAATGCCCAGAACCATAGGATGCTTAAATGATGATATATGAACAAAAATGTCCTGCCAATGGTGCCCTTGCTGTAGTATATCAGTCCTCATAATTAATTAATTGCAGCCTTGAAACACCTCCAAACTGGTATAGAAATGATCGTCTTCACAAGAAGAATTGATCCCTCAAATACCGAGAATAAAAGGGTGTCTACATAAGCCTCCAACAATGAAAATCTGAGAACTCCATGGCTGGTTACTGTAGCGGGTACTGTAGCAGCCGGCAATAAATATGTTCCACAATGAATCCTCAATACCCTTATATTCTGCAAGTGGATATCCATCAAACCCTTGTATTCTTTGTATTTCTTCTCCAATTTAAGCACATATTGGACTCTTGGATGAAGCCCACATTTTGGCAATAATCTCAGCTGATAGTTTCACAGCCTCAAAATTGCACAACCAATGAGAGTTTTCGTTCCCAAAGGCTCAATAATGGTAGAAACCCTAGCTGGGTCCTTCTCCAAGCAAACACTTCAAACAAATATCAATTTCTGGATGATATGAAGCTTGGCTTGAGCTTCTTTTATACTTTTTTCAATCCATCTCCAAGAAGCTTCTAGAAAAATAATAATATTATTTTATTTTAGTGACTTTATGTTATAAAATTTTATTTAAGTCACTTTATTAAATTAATTAAATATAAGGTCACTTTATAATATTTATTTATTTAATAACCTTACAAATAATTAATATAATTATTATCTCTCTTAATTTTCCAATCCAGCTGAATCCAACCAGGCAACTGCCTCAAGAAGACCCCCTAACCATGCACATTAGCCTACGAGGGTCAGGAATAGGCTAAACCATCCACAAACAACATCAGGCTAAAAAGGGGACATTACAGTAGATCAAAGAAAAGTGTGCGAAGCATTACTATTCTAGAAAATTGTAAGGATATAAAAGTACAATGTATCAAAAGCTTCCAAAATAGTGCACTGATTTTTTATTTAAAGTGTAGATTGTATAAAAAGTGAAAAATTGAACATAAAAATGAAATATCCAAATTACTGTGAAAGCTGAAAGTAAAGGTATTGTAGAAGATATCTTTGCAATGACATTGATGTGAAAAGTATAAGTGTTCATGTGCTTTGCACTACATCTCTTTATAAGTGGGTCTCTTTTAGTTTTAAAATTTTGATATTGAACAACATGAGATTGTTTGATTCATTAGAATAAATGAGAAGAAAACCATTATGCTAATGTTTATAAGCAGCAAATATAGTTAAGGGATTGGATGACATTGATGTAGTACATCATAGAAGAAAGTCTAAAACATCACAAGTCCAGAAAATTGTAAGGATATAGAACTACAATATATCGAAAGCTAGTCAGAAATAGTGCACATACTTTATATTTGAGGTGTAGATTGTATAAATAATGAAAAAATAAACATAAAAATGAAGTACCCAAATCACTGGAAAAGCTGAAAGCAAGGGTACTGTAGAAGATAGCTTTGTAATGGCATTGATGTAAAGAATAAAAAGTGTTCATGTGCTTTGGACTACATGTCTATCTAAGCAGGATTCTTTGAATTTTGAATTTTAGTTAAGCTTGTATCTTGATCTTTTTGGACTTATCATTCCCTTGTCAATTATTTGTGATAGCGCTTGAGTACAGTTTAAGTGGTTTTGTTGTCATGTTGTATGGCTATTGCTAATGAAAGCCTCAAGTTGAATAACCTGGAATGTAGATGTCCCATCTCTGATTAGGGAATTTTCTCAATCTCTTATGTCATTAGGATTTGAGGACAATGTTCAAATAATGCGTGAGAGTTGGTTAAGGATAAAAAATTGCATGAAATATTCTGAAAATTAAGGAATATTTTTTGAGCAGTTTTGCAAGACTATGCATTTTCATAAAATTTAGTCAAAAGCACTTTATCAAGCAGAAACTAACATGTTTTCCAATACATGCTATTGGTTTATGATCAGTTATGTTTCCTTCTAGAACAGGGAAGAAGGTGTTAATCAAGCAGGGTAAGTACATGGTCACTTTAACATTATTGTGTTTGTCCACAATCAGTGTTTCCTAGGTAGTATTTGGTAGTCAGTGATTAAGCACAGAACACCAGTATAGTTAATGTAGTAGAATACTTGACAAAGATACCCCAACCAAAAGGATTTGATATTGTTAAACTTAAAGTCTATTGGCATTATTGCCATATATCTGGATGAATATTTTTGATGTACTAATTAAGATCTGAAGATTAATTTGAAAAACATGCATCTTATATTACATCATAAAACAAGATGACAACATAGGGGAGTACATACAAATTTACAATGACTAATACATATCGATAGTGGATTAACCTCAACATTGAAGGGCAGCATATCTACCTTGGCACCAACCTCAAGAAGATCAACATTATTTCAATATACATGTATTCTGGTTCTATATGTGTAGTCATCTTATGCCAACCTAAGAAAGAAACAAGAATAAATATATTATGTGAATGCCCCTAAATGAGCAAAATAGGCCAATCGAACTCATGAATCCTGTGAGATTTAAGACGGCGAAAGGAACCACTACTTTAGAGGAGAAAGCTGTATACTTTTTAATCTTATCAGTAGCAGAGATATTATCCTGTCTCTGGTTTCTTCCCTTTTATGGCTTGAACAAATGCTCCTTAGTCTTTGAAATAATTGGTTTAAATGACGACTTCTATGAGGTCATATTATCCACTGGGGTTTAAGTGATTACATGGTTCCATCTGATTGACCAATGTTTTGGTTGGTCTGCATAAGTGCCAAATGCACGGGCATAAAATTTTATAAGCTCATAATACTTATCTTACAACTGCCTCTGACTTTTTTCACTTTTTATCAAATTATTACATTCTGGAATGTTAGATCTCTGAAATCCTTTTAAATGTTTATTAGATTATGGAAACATTGAACTTCTAGGATTCTGAAATTTAAGCTGACAGTGTCAGCGTAATGATTTATGTTTATGATCATCTCAGAAATGTTGAAGTGTACTGTAATCTATTGAACTTCTAGGATTCTGAAATGTAAGCTGACAGTGTCAGCGTAATGATTTTTGTTTATGATCATCTCAGAAATGTTGGAGTGTACTGTAATCTTTGGTTCTGGATTTTGGCTATATTTTGTTTTGGGGACATTTTCAATTTCAAGCATACTTGGCATTTTACTTCTCAAAAGGCATGATTGAAATTATACATTTCTATAATCTTTGCTAATCGTGCAAAGTATCCTTTTGATCCCTTTTCTCTTTGGGTGGATGGTATAACGGGGAGAAGGTGCTACTGCAAAGGTGATGCAATGTTCTTTTAGTTGTTAAAGAAAAGTTATCAAGTGTTGAATGAATTCTTTCAGGAATTTGAGAGAGATGTTCAAGATTGATGCTGCTGACTATATGATGTCCATCTGTGGAAGTGCTGCATTAAGAGAGCTCTCTTCACCAGGAAAGAGTGGAAGTGTGTTTTACCTTTCTCAGGATGATAGGTTCATGATTAAGACTTTACGAAAATCTGAAGTGCAGGTTTTTATTTTATTCCTATCTGTCTCATTAATAGTTCATTGTGCTTAGATTTTTATTTTAAACTAAAATAAAGATTGCAAGGTAAGTATTTTTAATGCACGACTTCGGTATATTCTGTTTTCTTGAAGTACAGTTAGTTTCTAATACTTTTGTTAGAATCCTTATGGTACCACTTGGATGAAATACACATAAAAAAAAGGTTTGTCAAAATCTGAACTAAATTTTTTCTTTTAAAAATTAAACAAATATATCATAATACTCAAGTACATGCTCAAGACATCTATTTAAATATGTATATATATGTGATGACATTTGCAATTTTTCTAACTCACAATGATGAGCCCAAATCTCAAAAGATAGTTTCTGCTAACCTGGGGCTTATGAAAACATCACCAATCAAGCTAGGAGACCCAGAAATTGACTACTGTTTTCACAAAACGAACATTGGATTCAAAAGTTATTCCCTGGCAAACATAGGCTTTCTTGAAACTAAAAAATGGCAAAGTAGTGCCCAGATAAATCCTATTGGAAACATCAAAATTGATCTTCACCCCTGGTATATTATTGTTTCAAAGAATCTAGAAATGTGCCAAGTGCTGCAAATCCCCGCACAACCCCTGCAAAATTGTTGTGCGAATTATTGCAGTTAAGCTGTAACAGACTGTGCACTAAAATCTCACTTTGTAGCTCCATAGTTCGTCAACACCCAAATATTCTATATGGTCAAAAAGCTTGATGAGAGGTATCTAAATATATTTTTGAATTTCCAAAATTCCACCTTTAAGGGCTACAAAATTGCTATAAGGAGGTTGCAACACTGCAAGTCAGCCATAATAGGCTGCACATTTAGACACCAATTAGCACAACACCCTAGCTGTTATATATTTATTATTATTGGGAAGCTTTTGCCAGAATGTTCTAAAGATGCATGAGAATTTATATAGTTCAAAAGTTAAGTGCTGCCAATTGCTTGCAAGATGACTGGAATTCTATAAATCAGCTCAGAGACTTTGGAAGTTACATCACTTGGCAGCACAAACTTCAGACAATATCATATCATTGTAGAACACTCAATATGTCTTTTAAATTCCTCAATTCAAAGGTTAAGTGCTGTAAGGTGTTCCTAGGCACAATTCACAACTAGCCTGATTTGCTTATCACTTGTAGGGATTGATAAATCATCTAACACTCATCAAATTGCTATCTCCATCATTCGAATGACTGCAATTTTCTCATCTTTCACGAAATCTTCAAGTATATCAAGAGCATCATTTCTGTGAATTGAAAAGGTAATATCTACAATGTTTGAAACACATTTATAGTAAGGAAGATACACATCCATTGATATTAATTTTGTGATCAACAAATCAGATTAAGAACATGCTCAAAACACATGGAAGATCATAATATGTTCCGATGTATCTACATGCATACACCCTTGTATAAAATTTCCATAAGCATATATTATTCTCTAAGTTGCCGGTTTTGGTATAGGAATGGGTACATGAACGGGGTTCTGGTACGTCAGTACGACGATTTTTTTTTCTTTGATTTGGGTACGGTTGGGTATGGCTGTACTATATATATTTATATATACAAAAAAAAAATAAAAAAATACAGAATTGGTTTAGGTCTGATTTGGACAGCAGCATTCCAGGCCATGTGTAATGTCCCTTACTTAATTTCCCCTAGAAAATTTAAATATCACAAGTTAGGGTTAGGGTTTTCAGGATTACCATTTATATTATCTTCAAAATTGCACAATTCCTTGTACTTGAGTGCTGCAGTCACAGCATAGAAAACATATACAAAAATACAGAAATTCAAGTATGCATCTTTAACTATTAGTGTTAGACCAAAGTACATTTGCATTCAGATTTATTCATAATACCAATATTGAGATTATATGTTCATTATCATCCGTCTACTTTAGTTGGTTTACATAATTCAGTCAAAGGAAAGGATGATGCAAGGAGGCATGGCAGGGTGTCCTAAGTCAACGGTTCTCCCTCCAAACAGTCCCTTAATCACTCTTCCTTGACTGGTGAAACCTAACTTGTCAATAAACTTTCAGCATGGGGATCAAGGAAGAAGACTCTGCCCTTGGGTGCCCTTAGCGGTTCTCCCTTCCACAAGACAGTAGGGTGCCCTATTAGCTGTTCTCCCTACCTATCAATGTAAAGGGTGCCCTTAAGGCTTAGCGGTTCTCCCATGGAGCTTATACCTTCCTTGCCCATGTTGAAAGGTTATTACAAATATTTTATGCATAATTTATATATGACAGTGATATGCAATTAAAGTAATTAACAGTCAACAATATTCTGACCTGCTGTTCCTAATTATATTTTTGCAAATATTTCCAGTAATGACTCCTATTGAACTTCTAGTTCAAATCCAAATGTGCAATATAATCCTCGACTGTCTTATGAGACTTGATGACTGTATAAATAGATTTATCTCTGCAGATCAAGTGCCTGCTGTATATTTTCAGAGATCCAGTGATGTTCGATTCCTCCTTGCTGATCCTGATTGATTGATTGACTGCCTTTTCATATCCCTCAATGGTGGCGGCTATATGGGATCATTGCGTCCTTAGCCAGGGGACGCCTCTCCTCTTAAGATCATGTCTTTTCCATTAATTGCTTAACACAATTAGTTAACATTTTTGGCGCTGTCCAGACTTGTATTTGTTTAAATCTTTAATTTAAACCTTGTAGAGTATCTTTAATCGAATGCTATGAAGTCGGCCCAATGAAATATTATTTTTGGGCGGGGCATGACACCATGTTTGATCATGTTTTAGCCCATGATTTGATGTAATTTTCAGTCTTCATATTCAGATTTGTAACAGCAGATTTCTATTCAGAAAATCAGACTTTTATATTGCATTTGGATGGCTATATCTTGTGTATTTCATGGTGGAATTCATGTTTGATATGATAAGCAATTAGAAGTATCATTTGGCACATTTATTTAGCATATTTGGCAGTTGTATGTTCGCTGTTATATTTGTTTTGCAAATCAGAAATAAAAATCAGAAATTTCAATTTAGGGTTTGAGCAGAAAAATAATTCAGAATTTTAGGGCAGATCCAGTTAGGGATTATACAAAGGGATTGCCTTTAAGGAAGATACTACAGTTTGATAATGTGTGGTTTGTCACTGGCATTACACCTTTGAGATGGTTATCAAATGAAACATTGATAGGTTCCAACCTTGAACCGGCTGCTCTTCATCCATTAGTAACCAATGATTGAGTATCTCATACTTTAAAATTGATGAATGAGCAAAATGCCAGTATGCAACGAGTTGTGGAAGAAATTTCAGATTTGGTTCAATGGTTTCCACCTTACACATTGATATTTAGTGGCTGTTTTATAATGCTGATAATAAAAATTACAGACTTTACATTGATGATTGCAGCTGATTGCATGGATTTGTGTGCATGGGATTGTCACTACAGCACTTGGAGGTTGAATGGTGATGAGATCTTATCAATTTATGACAGCGGAAGCATTCCCAGGATTATTATGGATCTGATTTTCAGTGTTGCCCTTAGGGAGGATCTGCATGTTTGGTTATGCACACATGATGAACACCTTTCAAGTCCATATGAAACAATTCAGATTTAGTTGGATAGCTTGTGATGGTGACTTGATAAGAGACACTTATCCTTTAATTTTCAGTTTATATGATGATGCAATAATTTGGGATCCAGGCATTTGAATGATTGGTGAATTGCTTCACGATGATTTGTTGAATGACAGTTGTATTAGAGTGGAGCAGCGGCTTGGTAGGTTGCTTCACAATGTTTGGTTGAATGACAGTGGTATCAAAGTGGAGTAGCGGAAGGCTTGGATCAGGTGGTTGTATTTAGGAGAGCATTGTTGTAATACCACCTATCACATGTTGATAGGCATGTCACCTTTCAGAGCCTTGTATGGTTATGACGCCATGTCTTTTGTAGACTTAGCATTTGATGACAACAGAACTCCCAGAGCTAGAGAGGTGATGCAGGATAGCCAAGACATGTGTAGGACATTTGAGGTTGGTGACTTGGTTTTCTTGCACCTACAACCGTATAGACAGACTACATTGAGGAGTGGTGCAGGAAAGCTGAAGCCTCGCATCTATGACCCTTACAGGATTGAGAGTAGAGTTAGAGAGGTTGCATATGAGCTGGAGTTGCTGGAGGGTAGCCAAATTCATAATGTATTTCATGTATCTTGCCTTAAAAGGGCAATTGAGCAACACATTACATCTTCTCCAGAGCTTCCAGCATTGGATGAGGAAGGGAAATTGATACTTGTTCCTAATGCTATACTAGTTGTCAGGGAGCGTCGGTTGAGAAATAGGGTGATCAAGAAGTATTTGATATTCACTTGAGGATGCTACTTGGGAAGGAGAACCTATTTTGCAGCATCTAGGTTTGCAATTGCTTGAGGGAAAACAATTCCGGGAAGGGAGGACTGTAATGACCCCTTTTTTAGAGTGATCACCCAACGGAGTCGGTTAGCCTATTCTATTCTCGTAGGCTAAGTCGAAAGGGCAAGGGAATAATCTAATTGGTTAAATATTAAGTAATCCTAATCATTTCAGATTATTTATATTTAACTAATTTTGCTGGATTAATTTGTGATGTGGAATGACTTCTAATATTTTTGTGAGCCACTTGGTGAAATAAAATAAAATAAAGAAATTGGCCAAAGAGGTGGACGACCTAGAAAGGAGAATAAAAAAGAAAATAAAATAAAATAAGTGGAGCGCCTAGGGAGGTCGGCCAAGTGGGAGAGAAAGAAATAAAAATAAAATAAAAATTGCGAAAAGGAGGTCGGCTAGGGTTGAATTGGGCAATTGTTGGCTATAAAAGAAGGGCACTTGCATCATTCATTCGCATCTGATTTTGTTCATTGGAGTTTTACTCTTGGCTGCACTTTTAGTTCAGCATATTCCAAGGATGAAAACCTTTAGGAATATTTGGTGGATTGGACTAAAACCCAATTCCATCTTGGAGGTGAATTCATACAGAGTTCACACTTGCACTTCATTGGAGATTTGGAGGTGTTCTTGAGCATTCAAAAACATATTTTTTAGGTCAGATTTGAGTGTCCATTTTGGAGGATTTAGACAAGGATTGCTGCTAGGGTTTCTTCCCTAGGTTGAGCACCACTTCCCAAGGAGGGCGACTTCACAATTTTGGAGCGCAAACCCTAAGCGCCTACTATGGAGGATTTGCCCATCTAGGATTTGATGTTTGATATCATTTTCGCCATTTTATGGTATGTATAAACCTATGTCTAGGTCTGATTTATAATAGAAGAAATCTGGGCTATGTTTTGGCATGTTTGAGCCCATGAATTTGTTGTAAATTCAATTCAGAATATTCAAAGTTGTAGCAGCAGACTTTTACACTCATAAATCAGATTTATATGCACTTGGATGGTTATATTACATGGTCAGATTCATGTTTGATGATATCTTCATAAGCATACATGTTTGGCATGTTTATTTGAGTGTTTGGCACATGTATATTCGCTGTCCATGATTATTTATACGTCAGAAATAAAAATCAGAATTCAGACCTAGGGTTTGAGCAGAAAAAAAAATTAGAAATTTAGGGCAGAAAATCAGAATTTTAGGGCATATCTAGTTTGGGATATTACTTTAAATGATTGTAATCTTGAATTTGATTTCTGTGAGTATTGTGTATATGGAAAATGTAAGATACCCAACTAGTACTAACTAAATTTTTTCTTACTTAGACAAATTTACTTGCACTTAACTCTTCAACTACTTAGTCTACTTAACATCACATATGAAAATATAACAAAGGCAACTTGCATGAATCAACTTGAAGTTGGGTACTTGTATTATTACTTGATTCAACTCAATGCAAATGTCTTATTACAATGATGATTGACCACAATGGCATGAATATACAATCTTATTCAAATGATTACAAGAAAAGGCCTTGAAGCCTAGATGTATACAATGCTTTCAACTTCTTCACAACTAGCTCTATCTCACTAGTTGATGTAGATCACTTCAATTGAACCCAATGATGTCAACACCTCACAATGCCACAAGGGAGCATCACCCCAACTCTTGAAACTCGCAGGCCTCAAGATCACAAGCATAAAGCTTTGCAGAGAAAAAAATTCGCCAAAACATAAGATACCCAAATGAGAGAGCCTCTCCTTTTATAGTGCTCCTCAAGGCAATGAAGGCACGTTTCCCAATGCACAAGAGGAACCAAGGCACATTTTCCAAGAAGCATATCCATGGAGAATATTCTATCTGACAACTCAGTCTGAGGTGGCAACCTTACCCACTGAACCGGTATTGATCCCAATATCATTTTGTTGACCAATGAGAGCTCAGGTACTTGTAACTTACTCTAGGCGCCCAACTAAGGTAGTTTGATCATGAACTTGCGCCTTACTACTGCTAGGCACCAATTGAGGGTAGTGGAGACTAGAACAGGTGCCTTTCCCAAGCTAGGCTCTCCTTTGAGGCTATGTTGTAGGGTTCCCCTGCCTGGACCCTGGGTGCGGGTGCAGTGCGTCTCGGGTGTGGGTGCGGGTTAGGTGCATCTGTGGGTGCATCTAGGACGTGTGCAGATTGGGGTGGGTGTGTCCTGGACGCACCCGGGCTGTCTGGGTTCACACCCGGATTGAAATTGCAGTATCCACGGCGCACCCGGAATGCACCCACACCCAAACTCTTTTTGTTTAAATTTTTTTTCACTTAAAACTCATTTTTATAATTTTTTCACTTAAAACACTTTTTCAGCAAGTGGTAGTGGTGTTGGTTGTGGTTCTTCAAATGATCCTGCTAATGTCCAAATCCAAGATGATGATGATGATGTGGAGGATTTAGCAAATCCATATGATGATTGACACTTGTCATTTGACATTGAAACAATGAAAATTGATTGTTGAACATGATATTATTATTTTGAATCTTGTTATTGAACTTGAAGTTCGAGTTTTATGTTTTATGATATTTGAGTTGATGGTGGTTTTGTTGATTATATGATGCTATGTGGTGTTCTACACTTTATTCTTGCATTTCTACACTTAATTCTTGCTTCTATGCTTGATTTTTTTGCATATACATATATAAAAAAATGAACCCAACCCCCCAAACAAATTTTGGCCAAATCCACGAACCCGAACTCGCACCTGCACCAGAACTGGCAACTTAGCTTTGAGGTGGCAAAGGTTAGAAGGTGCGCCTCATCAATAAGACTTGTCTTCTGACACTTAACCACTTTTCCAAACACTGGTAGAAACTATAATGCTCTTCCTGTGATGTTTACTTGCAAGTAAATGAAGAATCCATGTGAGGCGCATATCCAAGGTGGCACAGGAGGCAAAGTGCGCCTTAGGTAATTTGATGTTCTCTTTGTCATTTGATCAATATCTTAGCTTGATGAAGGATCCCTTAAGTAAGTTTGATCTTCTTCAACATAATGAAAGGTCAAATGGTGATTCCAATAGCCTTATCTAGCGTAGGCGCATTTTCAAGGTCCTAGAGTCATGGAATAGCGCCTAACCTCCTTGAAGTGAGTTCTAACTTCATTCAAGTCTTTCAAAGAGTTTCTAAGCCTTCTCCAAATGCAACTTAGGTATTAATATGGATGATATCTCAGTATCATTCCTTTAGGCGCAAAGTGAGCTTCCAAGAGAAGGCGCAATTGTGAGGTTGGAGATGATGAAAAGTGTGCCTCATTCACAATCATGTTTTACTTGTCTTCAATGATGATTCCTTGATCCTTTGATGATTCAAAGCGCTCTTCCAAAGTTGCTTAAGCAAGAGCTAGCGCCTCCACATCTAGGCGCACTTTTGATGTTCTAAAAGCATGAGCTAGCGCCTCACATAGTTAGGTGCACATTTGATGATTTAGAGAGGTAGATGTGCGCCCAAGTCATCATTTGATGCCTTCAACAACTATAAACTCCTTTGATGATGCATTTTATCCTTCCAAACCACTATCTAACCTTAGGCGCACTCTTTAGGTTGATCAATCACAGTCTAGCGCCCCAAGTACCAAGGCGCACTTCTGTGTTTGTGTAGGAGGAAACTAGCATCTTGCATTGGATTCACCTTCATACATGTGGTGCTCACACTTGTAGTCTTTGTGGTGAAGTAAAACACCTATCTCACCATTAGGCGCACATCAAGTGAATTTGTCATGGTATTTGCGCCTAGAGTTTACTTGACCCCTTTCCTCAGGGAGTATGCTTGGTATGAGACTTCTGACGGAGAAATTAACTTCTTAACTAGAGCGCCTTCCATATTGAGGGTCATTGAAACCTATTTTGTCCCTAGGCGCTCACTTGGGAAATTTGATGTGAAATTGGTGCCTAGACTCCAAGAGTCATGCCTTTGGCTTCCAGACTTAGCCAAATTTTGAGTTTCTGACTTTGTTCTCGCAAAACAATAAGATTGAGCTAGTCAAAAACCAATTCATTCTCTCATCATTTAGAATTAGCCTCCGGGAATGAGAAGTAGGCTAATCCAAGTTCCATTTGGTGTTAAAGCCGGAAATGGGGACATGACAGAAAATAGAATTGTGTTTAGTTTTACTTTAGTTCTCATAAATCTTCTGGGGTGTTGGACTTAATTCGTTTTGATGTATTTGGTTTTGTTAATGTTCCTTTAATTTCTAAATTTGTATATTATGTATCCTTCATTGATGACTATAGTAGGACATGGGTATATTTCCTTCGAAGTAAATATGAAGTTTTTAGTTGTTTTAAAGAGTTTAAGGCTCTTGTAGAGAATCAGACTAGTAGAAAGATAAAGATTTTGAGGACTGATAATGGCGATGAGTTTTGTTTAGCAGATTTCAATAGATTTTGTAAGGATCATGGGATAGAGAGACATAAGACAACTCCGTACACCCCTTAGCAGAATGGAATTGCAAAAAGAATAAACATAGCGTTGATGAAGAGGGCTAGGAGTATGCTCAGTGGATCCGTATTGGAGCAAAAGTTTTGGGCAGAAGTGGTTGCCATGGCTTGTTACTTGGTTAACAGGTCTCCTACATCAACTCTTGTTGAGAAGACACCTATGGAGGTTTGGTCGGGCAAAAAACCTTCATTGAGACATTTTCGAGTCTTTGGTTGCAAGACATATGCACATTTGCCTATGGAGAAGTGGCCTAAGTTGGAGAACAAGGTTGTGAAATATATTTTCATTGTTTATGGCATCAATTGGAAAGGGTAGAAACTTTCGGATCCTATGGCCAAAAAAGTTTTGTATAGCATAAGTGTTATTTTTAGAGAAATTAAACCTTCTACAGTATTGCAGCCATAGAAGGATGAAAAGGAAGATGTGGTTCAACCATATTTGCAAGACTCGCCGAGTACTCGGCGAGCCTTGAAAAACTCGCGGGTTTTTTTGGATGGTGGGTTTTTCCAGTATTTACTCACCGAGTTTCTGGCCAGAAACTCGGCGAGTTTGGGCATTTCAGTCTCTTAAAAAATCAGGTACACGCTTGTTCAGTATATTTCAAAATATATTTAAGTATAAGTTTCTTATACTTTAAATATTTTGAAATATACTGTCAAGATGTTTGAGATAGGTTCCGGATCCATGGGATTTAACATGCAGATTCTAGATTTTGGAGGATCCATCAAATTTCAGACTTAACCAAATTTTCAGGGTTTCAGGGTTTCGGCCTTAGCCAAATTCAGGGTTTCAGACTTAGAATCAACCATCAGGATTCCGCATGAGGATGCGATTTTGTACTTAATTTGCATTCAAATCAATCAAATTTAATAGAAAACACTTTTGTACTCATTTATGGACTCATTGGATACATCTTGTCATTAAATTTTGCAAAAAAAAAGCGTTTTTAATGAAATTTAAGCAATTTTTGAAGTTGCTGAGTTTTTGTCGAGTCGTATTTTTTGGGCTTGGCGAGTTTTTCAACTATGGGTTTAACTACCCCCAAAGACCAAGAAGGTTGAACCAAAGGCCCATTAAGGACCTGAAGAAGAGGAGAGCTTAGATAGTTTAGAGAGTTTTGAAGAAGAGATATAACCTCCACCTCAATCATTGAGGAGGTCCACTTGGCAAAGACAACAACCAAACAGGTATACTCCTAATTGGATATGTATTTTTGTTTGATTACTAACACTGACGAGCCTAAGACTATGAAGGATTCTATGGGTATGGATGATGTAGTCCTGGAAAGTGGCCATGGATGAGATGGTTGTATTGAAGAAAAATGACACACGGGACTTAGTAACTTTGCCTGATGGACAGAAACCCGTTGGATGCAAATGGGTGTTTAAGAGAAAGATCAGTTTAGATGGGAGTGTTGAGAAGTATAGGGCGAGATTGGTTGCGAAGGGATATTCCCAGGTTGAGGGAATTGATTATGATGAGATTTTCTCTCTAGTTGCTAAGTTGACATCCATTTAATTCTTATTATCTATTGCAACGACTTTTGATCTTAAGGTTGAGCAGATGGATGTGAAGACAACTTTCTTTCGTGGTGATTTGAAGGAAGATATTTACATGAAACAACTAGAGCACTATGTTGAAAAAGGTAAAGAAAATTTGGCTTGTAAGTTGAAGAAATCTCTGTATGGTCTTAAGCAATGACCTAGGATGTGGTACCAAAAGTTTGATTCCTTTGTGTTAGGATTTCTAAAATCCAAATCAGATCATTGCATCTATTATACGATGGACAATGATCATTTCCTTGTTATCACATTATATGTTGTTTTTTAATAACAGTAAGGACACGATTTTTTGAAGTAAAGTCTTCGCTTTTAGCACAGTTAGAGATGAAAGACTTAGGGGCTGCCAAGTTCATCTTGAGTAGCGAGACCTCAAGAGATATAGAAAACAAAGGACTTTGGTTGGGCTAGAGCAAGTATGTGAACTCGGTGTTGGAGAGATTCAACATAACAACTTGCAAACCATTGTGTGTTCCTATTTCGATGGGGATTAAGTTATCAGTAGAGTAGTGTTTGACTTCCCTAGTGAGATGGAGGATATAGCTTGAGCACCTTATGCTAGTGCCATTGGGAGCTTAATGTATGCCATGGTCTATATTAGACCAGATATCGCCCAAATAGTGGGAGTCTTGAGCCAATTCGTAGCTAATCTTGGACAAGTACATTGGGATGTAGTGAAGAGGGTCTTTAGATATTTGCAGGGTACCTCTGAGCATAGTTGAAAAACTAGCCAAGCCCAAAAAATACGACTCGACAACTTAAAAAATTGCTTAAATTTCATTAAAAATGCTTTTTTTTTGCAAAATTCAATGACAAGATGTATCCAATGTGTCCATAAATGAGTACAAAAGTGTCTTCTATTAAATTTGATTGATTTGAATGCAAATTGAGTACAAAATCGCATCCTCATGTGGAATCCTGATGGCTGATTCTAAGCCTGAAACCTCGAAACCCTGAATTTGGCTAAGTCTGAAACCCTGAAACCCTGAAAAATTGGTTAAGTCTGAAATCTGATGGATCCTCCAAAATCTAGAATCTACATGTTAAATCCCATGGATCTGGAACCTGTCTCAAACATTCTGATAGTATATTTCAAAATATTTAAAGTAAAATAAATTCAATATACAAACAAACTTATACTTGAATATATTTTGAAATATACTGACCAAGCGTGTACTTGATTTTTTAAGGGATTGAAATGCCCAAACTCGCCGAGTTTTTGGCGAGTACTCGCCAAAAACTTGCGAGTACTCGCCAGAAACTCGGTGAGTAAATACTGGAAAAACCCGCCATAAAAAAAAACCCGCGATTTTTTCAAGACTCGCTGAGTACTCGGCGAGTTTTGCAACTATGTAATGTCCCCTTTTTGAGCGAGCATCAGATTTGGTGGTTTAGCCTATCATCGGGTCCTCGTAGGCTAATATTGGTGTTTAGAGAGCCAATGTTGGTGTTGCTAGCTCCTCAGTTGATAGTTGGCAGTGGTCAGTGGCAGTTTGGGTGCCTTGTGGCGTACTTACTATTTTTAGTAAGTTTGGGTTCGGTGTTGGATCAGGATTTTCAGTGTTGGAGATGGAGCGTCTCGTCGAGACCTTTTCGGCGAGCTGTAGATCACTGAATTTCGAGTTCGTCTTGGTTTTTATTTTAAAGTCCGAAGTTATATAATATTTATTTGACGGGACTTTAATAAAATGTTAAGTTATGTGACTTTATAATATAATGTTAAGTCATAACTTAAAAAGTGGTTCCCCTAGGAGATGGGTGCCCATGCGAGACATAAGGGGATAAATAATAAAATGAAATAAATAAAATAACTCCTAATTCTTGGGCGTTGGGGAAATGAGAGAAATAAAAAGGCAAAAGTGAGCCTCATTTGCATATGCTTGGATATTGTTTTTTCTCTTTTGTTGAGATATCCTCGTGAGGGTTTTCGGAGCTTGGCTCCAGGGTTTGGATTGAACTAGTTGAGACGAAAACCTCTTCAAGATAAGGTGATTTTGGCTTCTGGGGACAAAAACCTCCAGTAGCAAATGCTATGTTGGCAAATGCATTCAATGTTTGCACTTGAGCTTTCATTGGAGTTCGTTTGATGAGATTTGAGGAGCTTATTGATGATACGTTCTACAGATTTTGATGTTCGTTTGATTACTACGGAGTGAGGGCAGATTTTGGTTAGTTTGAGGAAAGTTTATTGCTGCTGCATTTTCCATTGCTGGCCGTACCATTTTACAGCTTTGCCGTACCATTTTTGAGGGAGTTGGGTGGAGTTTTGGTTGCCGTTTGATCTCTTGCCTTGGTCCTCCTTGTTGATACAGCTATTGCAGCCAGAAATGGAGGAGTTGAGACTGATTTTTGGTTAGTTAATTGCTGATATGCATATTCCAGCCAGGCCGTACATTTCATAATGAGGCGTGGGTCTTGTAGAGGCCTATTCTACTCCATTGCAACTGCATATTTGGTCTTTGTGAGGCATCTAGTGCCTTTATTAGCTGATATCCATTGTATGAACAATCTTTATCATTCTGTGGAGATTTGAGGCATTTTCAACCATACCCACTTGCTGGTCCGGCAATGACCCCGACATGAAGTTGTAAATCTTGATATGGGTATCTAATAGAACTTCATATTTTGGCATTGTCCTATCTGGGTCTTCGATATTTTGTTGATATCTATTTTAGATTTTCTGGGTTTATGCTATATGCTCTTTATTTCATGTATTCAATACAAATATCAAACATGCAATATATTCAATGAAACCCTAAACTCAGAACAATTAGAAAAACAAAAATTTGGCATCAAAATATATACACAATAGGGGTGTATATTACAAACTATGCCTCTGAATACTCTATTTGTTATCATGGTAATTCTAAAGGGGATTGGCACTCAGTGACTTAATGGATTTGTAGATTTAGATTGGGCTGGTGCTATTGATAGCAGGAGATCCATCAGTGGATATGTTTTCACTATGTTTGATGGTGCAATTAGTTGGATGAGTAAGCAAATAGACCAAATAATGCAATTAACCCTTCAAAATGATGGAACGACCACTAGATAAAATGCTACATCTACCTGTACGACATCCCATAATAGCAAAGTAAATTGATACGGTTGGTAGTACACTGTTGTACGGCTAGATCAGGTGTATATGGTAGTTGGAAATGATGATTTTAATGTCAAAAATTATCTCCTTTGCTAGCGTTGACTGGAAACATCAAAAAGTTGTCAAATTAATAATAATCAACCTCCTCAAATGTTGTGTGGACCTCCTTGGATAGCTGGTGCATCAATATTTGGTAATAAAATTTGCAGACCAACAACAAACCTGTTAAAAATTTCAATTACAATGAATAATTTCCTAATGCTGAAATAACATTGAATTAATCACACAAAACATTGAAATTCAAATAGCGAAAACGATGAACACTAGACACAAATATTTTACACCTTATAATCTACTTTGCATTGCTTTGAAAACTTACAAGGCAACCTCCACAACTAGTCCTTTAGTTGCATGGAAATATTACACTGCTCTTGAGTTCAATTTTTCTATCTTGCACCTATCTTTATACTATTTAGTTAAAAATCTAATCATTCAATAAAACATTCTTATCTCTCGAAAAGAAAACAAACTTAGCTCATGCAGGAAATGACTTGAAAGATAAGTTTAAGTCATTAGTGCTTATTCGCACTTTATTAGACTTAATTAACTAAATAAAAAAAAATTACTTTATCACTTAAGTGGATTACAAAATAGAAATAACTCGAACTACCTTCATGTTCACAATGAACCTGTGCAGAAGTTCCAAATCGAGCTAAAAAACTCAACACTCCCTCTTAGCGAAGAAGGAATTCTGCATCAGCTACCTACTTATCTGCTGCTTCTTGGAGGCTAGAAGACTCAATGATGGTACTCATCAATGCTATGTAGTTAGTAAACTTCTTTGGAGGACTACTCTTCCTGAATGTGCTTCTAGGAGCCTCAACATGCTCCTAAACATCCCTCAATGTTTGTTCAAACCATCGAGGTCTCCTAACAGAAGAAGGGGCTAAAGTTTCTCCCTCCTCACTTGAAGGCTGCTGTCCCGAATTGGAAATAATTGGAATCTGTGAAGACTCAACCTTCGGAGCTTCTTGTTCCTCATCCTCTATTACTGGAATGAATTCCTGAGACTTTTTGAATGCAAACTCCTCAAACTTGACATCTCTGCTGACTACAACTTTCCTTAGCTCTGGAATGTAGACCTTGTAGGCCTTTGAAGTCTCACTATAACCTACAAATAAACCCTTCCTGCTAGAAAGTTCCAATTTTGTCCTCTTCTCTGCAGGTATATGGATATAATTGGACAACCAATGATGCAGAAATGACACCTCTGGCTTCACACCACCGAAAGCCTCCTCTGGTGTCTTGTCCTCCAAAATCCTGAGGACATCTATTCTGGATGTAAACTGCTGTAAGATATGCTTCTGCCCAAAGAAACATTGACAAGTCCAGGTCATGAATCATGGCCTTAGCAGCCCCTATGATTGACTGATTCATCTATCAACTCCCTCTTTATCCCTGCTTCCTTGTGTAAACCTTTGAACTCCTTAGAGGTATACACTCCCACATTGTTTGACCTCAAGACTTTGATCTTCTTCCTTGTTTGGTTCTCAACAAGAGCTTTGAACTCCTGAAACCAACTAGAGACCTTATCCTTGCTCTTCAAGAAATAGATCGACGTCTTGCGAGAGAAGTCATCAATGAAGGAAACATAGTAGATGCTTCCTACAACTGATCCCATTGACATCGGTCCACATACATCTGAATGCACTAAGTCTAAAATCTCTTTCGACCTATGCTCGCTGCTTTGAAAAACGGCTTTGGCAAACTTGCCAAGTGTACATCCTCTACAAACTCACTGCTGTTAAATGTTGAACTCTGGAAGTCCTGTGACAATCTCTCTTAGAATAGGCAACGCTGCGTGATGCAGATGCCCCATCCTCTTGTGCCATAACTCACAAATTGTCACTGTTTTGCACTAGTGCTGAAATTGGCTCACCCTGTAACCTATAAAGGATGCCTTCTCTAACCCCTATAACCTGTGCTATCATTGGGCTAGATCCCTTTGGTCTGATAAGAACTTGTTGATCCTTGAACTCAACTGCAAAGCCCTTATCCTCTATTACCAAAAATGAAAGCAAATTTTTCCTGAGACCAGGAATGAGCAAAACATCATCAAACTCCAAAGAGTTCCTTGACTCTAATCGAAAATAAATTGTACCAACTCCTACTATTGGATACTTGGCATCCTTACCAGGCTCAACCTGAACTCTAGAGTTGTGTTCTTATAGTTTGGTAAAACATTGTTAGGCTAATGTCATATGCCTAGAGGCCCCACTATCCACAAACCAAGCATCCTTTGAAATTGTGTTGGTAGAGAAACAAGAAACCATTAAGAAATCTTTCTCAAACTCGGCAGCAAACTCGTTCATTTGAGTCTCTGTAGATGTTGCTACTTCCTTCTATTGCTGCTTCCCTTTGCCTTTCTTCTTTTTTGGACACTATGATGCATAATAACCAAAATTATGACAACTGAAGCACGTGATTTTAATCAAGTCCTTCCTAGACTGTGAGGTTGAATCCTCATCCTTTCCTTTATCCTTGTTGTTCCCTTTTCCTTTATTTCCCTTTGTTTGTCCATAAAGATCTACATTCTTGTCACCATCTTCTTGCTAGCTTTTGACTCCATCTGAGTTTCCTCATGGATATAATCATTCCAGTCTCTCAAAGGAAAGAGGCTTTTCCCTAGCACAAGTACCCTGAACAAAAGCATAGCATGAAGATGATGTCTTGTTTAAAGCTAAGTTCACTAGCTTAGCATCTTCCACCTTTTCCCTGACTGTTGCAAGCTGGTCATGAAGTTAGAGTGATCATTAGGTAACTGGTAATTGTATCCAAATTGGACATCTCTATGGATCTATGTTTGTTTCTCAATATTATTTTCTTGTTAATGTTCTCACGAAAAGGATAACCAGAGCGTCGAACATCTCCTTGGTTATTTTCTTTTCTAATAAGTGAGGAATTAAATGATCCTTCATCGCATCTAGGATCATCCGCTTGGCTTTAATTTCTTTCTTCTTGTGAACTGCCAAAGCTTGTGCATCCGTAGGCGGAGTCACCTGATCCTTTACAATATCCCAAAGATCATTTTCCTCTAGAAGCAACGTCACCCTGACTTTCCAAGGTAGGAAATTTATTGCGCCATCCAACCTATACTCGAATCGAAGACTAGGTGATGCCATTGAAATATTTTTCCAAAAAACAAACTTGCTGAAAATTGGAAAATAAAAAAATGGCTCAAAATAAAAAAAAAAAAAAAAACTTTTCAAACCCTAGGTTATGAAAACTCTAGTTCGCTGCCTTGTTAGTAAACCTAGCTTAATTGTCAAAACCTTGCTGGTTTCAAACTGAAAACCCTAGCTGCCCTAGAACGAAAAATTGGTAAATTTCGCGTTTTCTTGAAATAAAGCCTAGGTACTCAGCCCTATCTGCTACTTTTGCAACTGCTGGATAAAGAAACCTTCCTGCAATAAAATCTGGTTGTGGGTTTCATATGCCCTAGCTGCGACTCACAAACCCTTGGTCGTAGGTTTGTATCCCTGCCAAGAAAATGGCGTTGCGACCTTTGCAAAAACCTTTCCATCGTGGGTTTTAAACTCTACAAAAATGACTCAAATAAATTGTGAAAAAATTGTTGAAATCCACCAGTAGAAGATGTTGTAGCCATAGGCAAAAAAATTCGATACGATTTAACCTTGAATCAATGTGATTTCTTTTGCAATATTTAGCACGATTTTTTAAAACAAAACTCTACGTGCGATTTGTAAAAAAATAGCCGTGATTTCTCTTTAAAAAATTGTTGCAGAATTCCTTCAAACCTTCGCTTTTTTGTCGCAAATCCTACAAAAATCCCTGTGCAATTTTATCAAAAAACCTGGCCATGCGATTTGCTTCTAAAGGGGCGCAATTCTTCCTGTACTGGCTGGCACGATTTTAGACTAAAGAACACTTGATTATTCATTCAATCCTAGCATGATTTTCCTCTTAAAATGGTCATGCGATTTTTCCTTCAAATCAACTAGTGAATTTAAAGAGCTACATCCTCCTGCCAAGGCTTTAATACCATGTTAAAATCTTAATCACGATGAATAATTTTCTAATGTTGAATAACATTGAATTAATCACACTAAACATTGAAATTCAAACAGAGGAAACAATGAACACCAGGGATAGATATTTTACACCTTATAATCTACTTTGCATTCCTTCGAAAACTTACAAGGAAAACTCCACAACTAGTCCTTCAATTGCACAGAAATATTACACTGCTCTGAGTTACAATATTTCTATCTTGCACCTATCTTTATATTATGTAGCTAAAAATCTAATCTTTCAATAAAGCATTCTTATCTCTCGAAAAGAAAGCAAACTTATCTCATGCATGAGATGACTTGAAAGATAAGTCTAAGTTGTTAGTGCTTATCCATACTTTATTAGACTTAATTAACTAAATAAAAGAAATTCACTTTATCACTTAAGTGAATTACAAAATAGAAATAACTCGAACTACTTGCACGTTCAAATTGACCCTGTGCCAGAGTTTCGAACTGAGCTAAAAAAACTCAACAAAACTAACTCAGTAATTAGCAATGAAGTGTCCCAAAAATCACGAATGATATTTGCTTGCAAACCCTAGGTGGAATTTGTCAATTCCAAAGATGAGGGCTTTCGTCCTCACCTTTGGAAATCAAGAGCCAGAAGGGTTTTTGTCCTCTTAGATCGTTGAAAACAACCAAGGGTTTTCATCTTTGGATGCAAAAACTCAAATGCCACAGTTGACAATGAAATTGCCAAATAAAATTCGATGATGCAAATGGAAGTTAAGCACCTCCTTTTAAACATTTCCAAATTTGGGCCCATGAGTCCCTCCAAAATAGTATTCAATTTTTATTTTTATTTTATTTTATTTTCGTATTTAAAAATACTTTTATTTATTAGTAGTGTTGAAAATCATTTTTATTTTATTGTAATAATATTATTTAAGTTGCCCCTTAAATTAAAAATTGTTGGGCCCAACTTAAAATAATATTATAAATTATTTCTCTTATTTTTCCTCTTAGTGTACGAGAAATAAAATAGGCTAGAGGTCTTCTTCACGGCTCTATTTCAAAAAAGAGGACATGACAGTCTGACCTTCCTGAAATTGCTTGTCCTCAAGCAATTGTAGATTATGATGATCAAGAATCTTTGCACCCTCCCAAGTGGCATCCTCCAATGGAAGACTCCTCAAACGCACCAAGTAGTTTGTGATGCTCCTATTCCTCAACTTCTCTCATATCAACAATAGCTTCCAGCACCAAAATCAACTTACCCTCATCATCAAGTGGTGGCAACTCTGTAAGAGTAATATGCTATCCAAGCACCTTCTTCAGGCATGAAGCGTGAAACACATTATGGATCCGGTAATGCTCTGGCAACTCAAGTTCATAAGCAACTTCCCCAATCCTCTTCAATACCTTGTACGGCCCACAAAACCATGGTTTGAGCTTTTCAGCTCCACTCCTTTTGAGAGAAGATATAAGATGCTACCCCAAATTTTTTAAAAAAAAAATGAACAATGATATGACAGTGTTAGCCTATATTGCATAAAACAACTAAATTGCTTCACACTTTCTGATCACCCAGATCCTAGAATGGGCAAGGTGAGAGCATACAATGCTTAGCTCAAACAAAGCAATTATGCAACAATGAAATTACAATTCATCCGTTGCGACAGGCATCCACAAGCTGTAGGGATTCACCACTTTCAGTGGGTGAAGAACAGAAAAGAAAGATTACAATGCCTTCCACTTGTTCAGTGGGAATACTCCACTTATGTATTAGGTAGGAACAATAAAGGAAAGTTCATTTATCCTCATTGGTGGTAAACGATTTAGGGGTCCTTAATGTTGTCGCATTAGTAAAAGATTTCAATGAAAGCAAATACAATGATGATCAGTAACACTTGATTTAGAACTTGATAAAGATTCCCCTGATGAAAGAAGATCATGCCCTGCATAGAGATGGCATCAATAAACTTTCAATAGCTGACCACTAAAAAGACTGATTGCTGATGACTGTTCATTATACTGCAAATTTTAGAGATTCTTCAAACTGTACGGCTGCCATGGGAAGACATCAGTGTATAGAAAAAACATAGTTATTTGAGACCAATCCAAACTGCCTTCAATCTGATCTCACAACCATATACAACAATTTTGAGCACAAAAACAAAGTAAATCAGTAATATCTCTGCATTTAACATTTTCTAGCCTCAACACAGGGCCGTACGGCCAAGCTGGTACGGCTTATTCACAACAGTCATAATCCTAAATAAGAATCAATGAAACCTGTAATGTCCCCACTTTCGAGTTCTCTTGCAATCCAGTCAGAGTTGACTTTCTGGCTTGGTGACAACATAATTAGAGGAGTATTTCGATGTCACTAGGGTGTTCGGGTGATCCAGTGGACCTGTGTGGCACTTTCCGGAGAGATTTCAGACAACTTATCCATACTTACTATTTATAGTAAGTGCTTGCATGTCGACAATCTTTCTGGGTTTGTTCTCTTTGGTCCTCGGCGAAGATTTTTACTGTCAGTTTGGCGATGTTTTGGTGACTTGGCAATCAGCTTTTGGTTCTCTCAGATGTTGCATTGAGCTCAAAGTTATCAGATGGTTCGTGGATCCAGTTGGCACCCTTTGTGTTGGCTTAGTTTGCTTATGGTTGTTACTATTTTTAGTAAGTTCGGGTTTGGTGTCGGATCGGGATTTTCAGAGTGGGGTTGGATTCGTCTCATCGAGGGCTTTCCGACGAGCTATAGATCATGGCATTCTGACATCGTTTGGGCCTCTGTTTTAAAGTCCGTAAATTAATATTAATATTTAATATTGGATTTTGGGTTTTATTGGTTAAGTGATGAAAAAGAAATATTTAAAAGTTACTTAAGTCTTTTTATGGAATGCTCACCTTGGGAAATATTAAAAAGGAAAATTAAAAGAATATTTCCCTCAAAAAGTGAAACACCCCCCTCTTGGAGAATTATAAAAGAGGGAAAAGTGCTCTCATTTGGATATGCTTGGATTATTATTTTTTTCTCTTTGAGATTTTCCCTTCGAGGGTTTTTGGAGCTTGGCTCTGGGGTTTGGTATTGTCTTGCTGAGAAGAAAACTTCTGCAAGATTGTGTTGTTCTTGGCTTTTGGGGATGGAAACCTCCATTAGCAAATATACTATTGAGGCGTATGCATTCAGTATTCGCATTGGTGCTTCATTGAGATTCATTCGATGAAGGTTTAGAAGAAATATGTCATTTTCCGTAGCTTCAATGAAGATCTTTTAATGCAGATTGCAGGATTGATTTTAATACAGATTTAAGGGAGTTTGTAATGTCCCCTTTTTGTGAGAACACTTCAACTTGAACCAGCAACAGATTGAGTTCTTGAAGAAATATTAAAGATCACTAAATGTAAGGTTAGATAAAGTTGATGATAATAAAAAAAAATCATCATTCACCTGTTAAATGATTATTATTCCCTATTTATCATAAATTAACATCTTTGACTTCATATCCTATAGGTGATGCAAAAGTGATCATGATACATATTCTAATGTTCATAATCCCTTTTCTCTTAACCTCCATCGGAAAATTAGCTATAAGGCGCTTGAATACCCTTGCACGAAAGGAATTACACTGCCCCTCCCTATGATACCTCATAGGGCGCACGGATACCAATTCACGTGCCAGAATTACACCGCCCCTCCTTATGCTATTTTTGTATAGTTGGAGTGATAGAGAATCAAGTATATGATTGAGTATAGGTTGAGATCTATATCTTCCTTTGTTACTTCTTCGGAAAGTAGGATTAACATGGCGCGGCGCTAAGATACCAATACCTGGAAGGAATTACACCCGCCCCTCCTTATCATACCAAATCCATGGATATGTAAGGCGCCAAGTTACCAATTCCATGTAGGAATTACTCCGCCATTCCCGCCGTATCCATTATTCTGTAAGAATTAGTAACTAAGGAGACATGATGACTTACAAGTATTGATTATGGCAAGGATATTCTTATGATTATAATGTGGTGTTCATTGTTAACTTGATGTGCTTATAGTGCTTATTCATAATAGGATCTATATAGAATATCTTTCCATTACAATTTCCATTTATATTATATATATATCATAGTTCTATTTCACTATACATAAATATAGTAGATTTTTACTACTTAACATATCAATTTATTTATCTTATCATGAAATTAGTATCTGCATATAGATTTCTATTACGATTTATATTAGTTTAACACACATGTACAAACATTTGTTTCTTTATATATATATAACACACTTATTACTTATTTCTATTAAGTATAAATTATGCATATTCCACCTTACCTGATCGCTGCCTTTTACTAATAATAATCTCAACACAATACCAATTTCACCTCCTCTTATATTTGCTGTTTAGAAGTATCGTTTGCTGTTCATAACACTTCCGAACTGATCTGTCTTTTTTCCTCATCCCTCCTCTTTTTGAAACATTGAATTTCATTTTAATTACCATAGTCCTGCCCCTTGTGAAGGGTGACGTGGCTTTCCAAGCGATACCTTTTAGTGTTTGTTGACTTTAGTCTATGTGCTAATCGCTGCATTATTAACATATATGATTCACATCTTTAAGCATTTGTATTAGGTAATCGCTGCTATAACTAATTCAACGTATCTTCTTTTATATGTTTGCTGCCATATAGGATAATGTGGTAATAATAACAATCGCTGTCTTAATACTTATAACTTCTCTTAGAATATTTGAATTATATAATCGTGAGTATGTATAATCATTAATACTTGTATTAATATTCACACTAATATGTAATTTAACATATAGTAATTATAATAATATATGTATATATATTATATTTGTTATTTATAATATATACATTTATATAATGTGATTATTTAATATTTATTAAATTTTATATTTGATAATAATAATGACATTTAATATTTACATTTGGTTTATAATATGATCTTTAATTTCTATAGTATGTAATTTATAATATTTAATTAAATATATTCAATTTCTAATATATTCAATAATATATCCTGTTAATTAAAATTAAATATATACAATATTTTAATTATATTAAAATATCCATATAATAATATTATTCAATATTATTTATTAAATAATATATTAATAATATATATCTATATGTAGCAACAACACCATCTCTTATCGTGATGTTTGAATCTTTAATTTAAACAATGTCTTAATATCGGGACATGACAGAGTTTGGGACTGCATTCCCTTTTCATCAGCTGGCCGTACTGTTTGGTGGTAGGCTGAGCTTCATTTATAAGTGTTTGGGAGTGTTGAGAGCTGTTCTGGAGACTTTTTTTTAGGCATTTGGGACTGTAGAAGACTGCAGACATGTATGGGCAGATTGCAACATTATTCACTCTGTTTTGAAACTGCACTTACATTAGCTGATCCGTACTACAGTAGATAGGGACGTGGGTCTCTAGGAAATTATTCCATCTTCCATTTGGGCTTCTATTACTTGCAATTGGATCACCTAGGGTGTAAGATTTAGCAGCAATACTTTGTATGACCATACCTCTTCATTGGTGGATGTTGGGAGCATTTCTTTGTGGCTTGTAGTACCAGTGCACCGTTAGCATAAGTATGAAGTTGTAATCTGGCACATGGGTATGTTACTGTAATTCATATTTTGCTATAATACAATCTGGGTCTTCATTAGTTTGTTCATATCTATCTTAGTTTTTCTGGGTTTTGTTATATGCTTCATATTTCATACATGCAATGCAAATATCAAACATGCACAAAAACAACCCATGAAACCCTAAGCACAAAACAAACAGAAAACAAAAAAGTGGCACAGAATAAACATATATCCGAGGGTGTATGTTACAGTGGTATCAGAGCTAAAAATCTTGCCATCCTGTGAGGTCAGGTTCAGACATGGAGATAAGAATATGAGATGCAGATAAAAATATGAAACTTGCAGCTTAGCTTTGTATGTGAGTGATCGGCACTTGCATGAGTGTTCAAGTTGGGCAGTTGAGAGGTTTTTAACAAGGAATGTGAGATCATGGCATCTCTCGTGAAGGTTGGTCTTTATGAAAGACTTTTTGATTTAGGTTTGAAGCTTAAATCGTTGCACTGGTCAGATAAAAGTCTTTTTAGCACTGTGGAAGAAGCTGAGGATTGTTTATCTAAAGTCCCTCAGTCATCTTCTCCTATAATACAGTTGGCTTTGGTCCGTTTAAAGACTTCGTTGTGTAAACCGGAGCTGCTGAAACATCCATATAAGGATGTAAGATTGGCGGTTATCACATGTATCAGTGAAGTAATAAGAATTTCAGCTCCTGAAGCACCCTATAAAGATGACTTAATGAAGGAGTTTTTACAGCTGATTATTGAAAGTTTTTGTGGCTTAGGTGATACTAGAAGCTTATCTTTCAAAAATATTGCTAAGATGTTAGTAATGATGGCTCAGGACAGGTCATGGGTCTTTTTGATTGATCTCAAGTGTAATGATTTACTTCTTAAAATGTTCCATTGTTTCTTTGACAAAATTAGAAAATATCATGCGGATGATGTTAAAACAACAATGCAAACTATCTTGTCTATGATTTTAGATGAAGATGCTGATATCTCCAAGTTGTTATTATCTAACTTGCTAAGTATTTGGAGAAAAAAACATGTTTCTCCTGCAGCACATTGGTTGTCAAAGACATTGGTTGAGCAGAAAATTGAGAAAATTAGACATCTCTTGATAGAAGAAGAATGTATTGCTTGTGGTTTACAAGATACAAGAATGAGCAAGAACCAAATGAGAAGACAAGGCCTATGCTTCTCTTGCAAAGAAATTCGGGAGCCTAACCACCAATGCATAGATAAAAGGGACTCACAAATTGATGTTGGTTTGGCAAATGAAGTTACTTTCAGCACTCAAGAGGTTGTTATCAGCCCTGATAACAATTCTAATTTTTATGACAGCAGTCATTCTCCTGAGTGTAGTAGTGATTTAAATGTTATGGCACAAGAGGAAAAGTTGTAGAAGATACTTCTAACGTTGGCACACAAAATATGAGTGTCAAACACGAAGAGAACCAGGAGGATACAAGCCATAACAGTTATGATTTTTGTAACAGTAGTTTGATCTCTTTGCATCAGCGTGAGGATACTGCTATTTCACATGATGATGATGGTTGTGTGGAGTCACCCAATGCAGACACTCGTTTTGGGTGATATTGATGCAATAGGTGTTGTGGATTCATGCCACAACGAATTTGATTTGGTATATCAGACCTTGGAAGATGGGAGTAGAACTGAAGAGCTGCCTAATAGAGATGATTCCGAGGATTGTTTGATGGATGTGCATACATCTATTTTGATAAAGGAGGTAAGCATTGATATTGGCGATTCAACAGCCTCTAGCATGTCAGTTGAGCCATCCTAGGAGATTCATAACAACAGTACACTCGACGAGGACGTGTGTAAAGTTGATAGCACACATGAGGATGCTTACCAATTGGTGAGTGATAATGATTCAACCTCTTTCCATAGTGCAGAATACAAATCAAAAAATTTGTATGGAGACAAATTGTCAGAGGGGTCTACTCATTTGACAAGGCAATTGAAGGTGAGCGAAGGTATGGTTGCTTCAGCCTTAGAACACTTTGATGTTGCACATTAGTTGGTGACACTGTTGTTGGACTCCAGGTATATATGAGCACCTTGATAGTGGACTTTCCCTTGCTGAGTTTCAGGCACTTAGAGATGTAGTTGGGATCATGAAGAATAATTACCTACAGCTGTTATCTGATAGAAATCTTCTCAGGATCGATGGTATTTATCGTGATGCTCTAAGAGGAAAGGAAGAGGAGGTTGATGAGCTCACATATGAGCTCGAGGTCACCACAGACTCTTTGAAGAGTACTCAATCAGCCCTTCAAGAGTCAAAGCTACGGATAGATGAGCTTATCGTGAAGTTGAGCTTGGCACAGTCTTCACCATCTACAGATACAGTTCAGGTTTCTATGGCAACAGTGGGTGAGGAGCATATATCCACGGATTATGGTTGTGAGCAGGTTGAGGATGTGGTTACATCTATTACAGATCCAGGTGCAGTTGATACAGATGGGATGGATGCTTTAGTTGAGAGCATCAGGGAACCAGATGTTGCATCAGGGGTCTCTGAGGTTAGTCCCATTTCAGGTGATGCAGAGTAGATGATTGATAGCTCTTGCAAAGAGTTGATGGATTTCCCCAAGAGTTGTGTGACAGATCACCACACTACTACTCCTTTTTCACAGGAGACATGCAGGGCATCTTTTAATGGGGAGATCGATTCTCATGTGAATTTGTTTCCCTCACTTGGAAGCAAATCAGAGATTGCATCCTATGCAGCTGATAGTCACCACAGACTCGAGGTCACCACAGACTCTTTGAAGAGTACTCAATCAACCCTTCAAGAGTCAAAGCTACGGATAGATGAGCTTACCGTGAAGTTGAGCTTGGCACAGTCTTCACCATCTACAGATACAGTTCAGGTTTCTATGGCAACAGTGGGTGAGGAGCATATATCCACAGATTATGGTTGTGAGCAGGTTGAGGATGTGGTTACATCCATTGCAGATACAGGTGCAGTTGATACAGATGGGATGGATGCTTTAGTTGAGAGCATCAGGGAACTAGATGTTGCATCAGGGGTCTCTGAGGTTAGTCCCATTTTAGGTGATGCAGAGCAGATGATTAATAGCTCTTGCGAAGAGTTGATGGATTTCCCTAGGAGTTGTGTGACAGATCACCACACTACTCCATCTTTTTCACAGGAGACATGCAGGGCATCTTTTAGTGGGGAGATCGATTCTCATGTGAATTTGTTTCCCTCTCTTGGAAGGAAATCAGAGATTGCATCCTATACAGCTGATAGTCACCACATACTCGAGGTCACCACAGACTCTTTGAAGAGTACTCAATCAACCCTTCAAGAGTCAAAGCTACAGATAGATGAGCTTACCGTGAAGTTGAGCTTGGCATATCTTCACCATCTATAGATACAGTTTAGGTTTCTATGGCAACAGTGGGTGAGGAGCATATATCCACGGATTATGGTTGTGAGCAGGTTGAGGATGTGGTTACATCCATTGCAGATACAGGTGTAGTTGATACAAATGGGATGGATGCTTAGTTGAGAGCATCAGGGAACCAGATGTTGCATCAAGGGTCTCTGAGGTTAGTCCCATTTCAGGTGATGCAGAGCAGATGATTGATAGCTCTTGCGAAGAGTTGATGGATTTCCCCAAGAGTTGTGTGACAGATCACCACACTACTCCATCTTTTTCACAGGAGACATGCAGGGCATCTTTCAATGGGGAGATTGATTCTCATGTGAATTTGTTTCCCTCTCTTGGAAGCAAATCAGAGATTGCATCCTATGCAGCTGATAGTGATCAATGACTTACTAGACCACAGGGTTGGAGAGATCAGCTGAAGGTTATAGGAGAGAAGGTTGATTCAACCTTGTCTTGTCTAGATTGCACTCATAGGAATGTTGAGAACCTTCTTTGGACAGGAGAGTTGGAGGAGAGACGGTATGGGGTCTTGGCTGGTATAGACATTCATGATTTGCAGTTCATCAGGAGTGCTTTGGAGGAGGTAAAATCAGAATATCTCCAATTATTTCATGATAGGGAGTATGCTATTGGGTACGCAGAGAGGATTGCTCGAGTATCCACCCAATTAGCTATTCAGGATCAGAGACATGAGCCATCTTTTGATTCGTGTGATGATGGTGATGAGGAGTGTGTTCCCCATGACTATGACAGTCAACCATTGACGCAGGCAGGTGCTTTTTATTTTGACTGCATAGTGAGGAGTGCTCATCATTTTTTCCTTTAGTCCACACACAGATGACTTGATGACACGTAAGTGTGGATTGGCTCAGAATTTATACCATCCTTTGTGGGATGAAGGGTTGCCATCTATAGAAGATGGAACTAGGGATTGCGGGTGGCTGACTCAGATACATACAGCAGATTATGTGTAGGGTCAGAGATCAGATTACCATCATGGTGATATGCATCGGACAGAGTTTGCAACTTCTTTGTCTCGAAAATTTCCATTGGAGACATGGCTTCAGAGAGGTTGCAGTGTCAGTAGGCATGATAGCAAATTTAGTTTTTACAGCGGCGATGGAGGAAAGTTTTTTCATTCCCTTGATTTGAGAGGAATAGTTTCATATCTTCCAGCACCTATGTTGGTTAGTCAGTACATCCATAGGAGTTTTGTAGAGGATGGAAGGGTATGCTGTGGTTCAGACACTTTGAGACTTACCTCTTCATGGTAGTTGGATGTGAGGTTCTGATGTGTTGGGATCCAAGTGGTGACGGGTTTGACATGACAGTTCAGTTGGATTCCGATGTGTTGCTTCACCACTCTCTGCATGGTGAAGATTTTATCAAAGTAGCGTAGTGTTGACGTGGTGGTTCTATTTTGAGAAAAACTTGGGACCCTGGGATCACTTGTGGTTTCAATTTGGTTTAGTCTTTTGCTTGAAGGTTGTATTGGCATTGCTTGAGGACAAGCAATCTTTGGGAAGGGCGGACTGTAATGTCCCCATTTTTCGAGTTCTCTTGCAGTCCAGTCAGAGCTGACTTTTTGGGTTGGTGACAACATAATCAGAGGAGTATTTCGATGTCACCAGGGTGTTCCGGTGATCCAGTGGAGCTGTGTGGCACTTTCTGGAGAGATTTCAGAGAACTTGTCCGTACTTACTATTTATAGTAAGTGCTTGCATGTCGACAATCTTTTTGGGTTTTTCTGGGTTTGTTCTCTTTGGTCCTCGGAGAACACCGCTATTTTTAGTGTCAGTTTGGCAATGTTTTGGTGACTTGGCAGTCAGCTGTTGGTTCTCCCAGACGTTGCATTGAGCTCAGAGTTATCAGATGGTTCGTGGATCCAGTTGGCACCCTCTGTGTTGGCTCAGTTTGTTTATGGCCGTTACTATTTTTAGTAAGTTCGGGTTTGGTGTCGGATTGGGATTTTCAGAGTGGGGTTGGATTCGTCTCGTCGAGGGGCTTTTCGACGAGCTATAGATCATGGCATTCCGACATCGTTTGGGCCTCCGTTTTAAAGTCCGTAAATTAATATTGGACTTCGGGTTTTATTGGTTAAGTGATGAAAAAGAAATATTTAAAAGCCACTTAAGTCTTTATGGAGTGCTCAACTTGGGAAATATTAAAAAGTAAAATTAAAAGAATATTTCCCTCAAAAAGTGAAATCCCCCCTCTTGGAGAATTATAAAAGAGGGAAAAGTGCTCTCATTTGGATATGCTTGGATTATTATTTTCTTCTCTTTTTGAGATTTTCCCTTCGAGGGTTTTTGGAGCTTGGCTCTGGGGTTTGGTATTGTCTTGCTGAGACGAAAACCTCTGCAAGATTTTGTTGTTCTTGGCTTTTGGGGACGGAAACCTCCATTAGCAAATATACTATTGAGGCGGATGCATTCAGTATTTGCATTCGTGCTTCATTGAGATTCATTCGATGAGGGTTTAGAAGAAATATGTCATTTTCTGCAGCTTCAATGAAGATCTTTTAATGCAGATTGCAGGACTGATTTTAATACAGATTTAAGAGAGTTTGGGATTGCATTCCCTTTTCATCAGCTGGCTGTATTGTTTGGTGGCAGGCTGAGCTTCATTTATAAGTGTTTGGGAGTGTTGAGTGCTGTTTTGGAGACTTTTCTTTATGCATTTGGGACTGTAGAAGACTGTAGACATGTATGGGCAGATTGCAGCATTATTCACTTTGTTTTGAGACTGCATTTACATTAGTTGAGCCATACTACAACAAATAGGGACGTGGATCTCTAGGAAATTATTCCATCTTCCATTTGGGGTTCTATTACTTGCAATTGGATCGCCTAGGGTGTAAGATTCAGCAGCAATACTTTGTGTGACCATACCTCTTCATTGGTGGATGTTGGGAGCATTTCTTTGTGGCTTGTATTACCAGTGCATCGTCAGCACAAGTATGAAGTTGTAATCTGGCACATGGGTATGTTACTGTAATTCATATTTTGCTATAATACAATCTGGGTCTTCATTAGATTGTTCATATCTATTTTAGTTTTGTTGGGTTTTGTTATATGCTTCATATTTCATACATGCAATGCAAATATCAAACATGCACAAAAACAACCCATGAAGCCTTAAGCACAAAACAAACAGAAAACAAAAAAGTGGCACAGAATAAACATATATCCGAGGGTGTATGTTACAAAAACTTTCTTGATAGAGGTGTCTAAGGTCCACAAACACATTCCAACTGATTTTTGCCCAGTAATACTTGAACATTAAATACTATGACAAAATCGTACCATACAAGTACGGACTGTTGAAGATGTATGGACTTGCTAATAGCTCATGAAATATTCATTCAAACACTACCAAATATACTAAAAAAGGGTCGCCTAGACCATACAACAATACTACAATAAATATTCAATGCAAAGGAATTGATAATAAATTATGATGTGGATCGACCATTTCTAGCTGGTATGGCTTATATAGTACGGATTTGCTCAGACAATCTTCAACATGTATTAAAACCTCTGCAAAAAGGCTTAAAACGGGGCGTCTACAGCATACAAACAGATTGCAATAAGTTTAGACTTCGATATCATCAACATCAATCTCTTACATGCATCGTACCATTTCAGCTAGTACTGCTGTTATGACAAACTCACAACAATGTAAAATATGCATCCAAACCACATACTATAATAACAAAACTGCATTCCCACTATACAGAAAGGGATTACAATGCATATCACAACAAAAACTAACAAACTCAGATCAACTCCATTGGTTTCCTAAAGTAGAAACCACCATTACCAGCTAGGGTAGATATCACACTACCAAAACTGATCTTCTTTGAGTGGGTTTCTGTCCACATGAAGGTAGAAAATGGAAGAATACACAGGTTCAATCCAACAGAATGACAATACAAATTCCAAGCATAAGTTCACAATGAGCTCTCACTTCTCTTTTATAGGCACTTGGGGAGTTACACAAGAAATTAATTCTTTCTTGGAAATAATACTTTTTCCCTCAAACTTATAATAAATCCATTTTAACTCCACTAAAGTGCTCACTTTTAAGTGCCTAGATAAAAGAATATATTTTCCCCTTCCCAATGAGCTGTAACACTTAAATACTTTATTAATTATTTTCACCCTTAGGAACCTAAGTGAAAATAACAATTAAAATAGCTCATTAAATATTACTCTGTGGAAAATCTCAAACTACATCCAAACGCCAAATAAATTGAACCAATACACTCAGGGGTTAGGGATGCAAAATGATGTCTTCCGGGGAACTTTCCAAAAATAGACGGCTCCTCCAAGAATCTTGGAGAACAATCCAAGAAGCCGAATCCACTTCAGAAAGTCGCATAGGCATCCTGATGAAATACAAAGCTCAAAACCAACATCTGATATCAACAATTCAACTGAACCAAGAACACTCCAAGAACTTTGGAGTTCTTTCAAACATGTTGGATAGCCTCCAAGGGACTAGGAACAAGCATAATGTGCACAAAAATCTATGCGCCTGAAAAGGGACGTTACAGTCCTCCCTGCCCAAGATTGCTTGTCCTCAAGCAATACATGCCATCCAACAGAGATACCTGCATGATTAACAATAATATACTTGGATCTCAAGTTAACCTCAAGAATGTTCCACACCATTTCCGCTGCGCTACTCTGATATATTTGGCAACTACACAACTGACACTCTGTATAATACTCTGAAACATTTTAACAATCACCCAACCTTTTGGATCCCAAACATCTATATCATCATTAACCATGAAAGTGAAGGAGTTGGCATCCTCCAATAAGACATCAATACAATTCATCCAACATGAAACTACTGTTGGGAACTAAAATCTGAAATGCTCCTTCGAGGAAGAACATAAATCAGCTTGATCACAAGCTGAAAACAACTCTGAACAGCCATAAATCAGTTGATACTCACTCTCCAAAAGAGCATTAGTAATTGTAACACTTGTTGTGTTAGTTTGAAATAATCTCATAAAAATCAGATTTCAGTGATCTAAAAATGGGATAGCAACAACAAAACTGAAATCTTTTGAGAACAATAAGAAATTTAGGCCATCTAAAATCAGAATATATCAAAGTTATGAACAAAATTTCTCTCCAATCAATCATTATGTATGCAATTGAACACTTATAATGGCTAATGGGAGTAAGGACAGTAGCTTCATAACTGAAATTCGTCTCCAAAATTAACCATAAAACCATCTTATCAACCCCACTATCCTCATGCAAATAAATTCCATCCTGAAAATAAGCCATCATTGAACTCAAGTCATTACATACCTGAAACTTATGCCCACCTTCAACAACTGATGAAGGCTTCCAGTTGAAGAAGTTTTTTATGCAAAGTAACATTCCATGAGTATACTTCACCTGGATCCCATATCTTGTTGCTATTTTCCTCTGTGTTGCTATCATCAAATTGGTCTTCATCATTCAACACAAATAGAGGATTATCAAAAGCTAACTCAACTTCCATATCAAAAAGGGGGTTATCAAATGATTTGAAGTTGTTTTCACCTCCATGCTCAGATAGACCTTCATAATGCTCCAACTCTGAATCTGCATACTTAAGAAGTTGTCCTAAGTCAAAATCTTCTTGGATCAAATCAAGCTCTTCGATCACCAACTTGATTTCGTTTGCCATTACAATATTTTTTTGCTTCCTTAATTGATGTGCAACTTCAAGCTGATTTTCAACTTCTAAGAGAGCCCTTTGAGTATACTCCAAAGAAGTCATAGTTGACTTAAGCTCGGATTTGAGCTTATCAACCTCTACCTCTTTTCCTCTCAATGCATCATTGGTACGATCAACAAATTCAATGACATGATCTCGATCAGAAAGCAGATTCAAGTAATCTGATTTCAATTTTTCTAAAGCCCCTTTGACTACATGCCAATCATCAAGTGAAGATCCTTCTTCTATACCCTTCTGTCTCCTCACAACTTGTGCCTTCCAAAAGTGATCCTCAACAAACTTATGTGTGCTGTCCAAATGCATTAAAGCTTGCACAATCTTGTCTTCTGTGACTAACAACTGATTTTTAAAATCCATATCAGCAGCACACAACAAAGTTTCTGTTATATTCTTAAAGGCACGATTCTTGAAATCAACTGCTTTTAAGTTGTCCACTCTAAGGTCACTTTGATCAAAAGAAGTGGCATCACCAAAATCCAAAGATGAGCCAACAATTGGGGCTGATTCAAGGCTTTCAACAAACTCCCCTTCATCATGCTTAGCAATTGAATCCTCAGAAATGACAAATGGTCCTTCAATTGGCATGGGATATTCCCATGTGAAAACAACATTACCTTCCCTAGGATGATGAAAATGCTCAACATTAAGGGCTGTCCCCCAGTTTTCAACAGCTTCAATTTGTTTTCCGGCTGTAACAACTTTGTTCTTCATGTCTTCAACAAGGCATTCTGCTGGTAACATCATAGGCTTGCATGAAGAATCACCTTCTAACATTTTGCTAATCATTTTCATTTCTGTTTCTAGAGAAAAGGTATCTTCAAAATCTTCAAACTCTTCATCAAATATAGGACTTGCAAAGTCTGTTCTTTCTTTTTTAAGGACTTCACTAACTTCAACAAGGGAATTCCAACATTCTTCCTCATAAATTGTCATTGAATTTTCAGCTACAACATCTGGAAATTCATCACACTCTTTTGTGCCTTCAATGCCAACAAGATTTTCACAAGCTCCATTAACTTGCTCCAAGGTATAAGCTTTGACATCTCCATCAAACACATCAGAAATTTTTTATGTCAACTCACCCTTATCCACTTGATCCATCCTTATGCAACCATTCTCTTCCCTCTTTGGCAAATAAGGTCTTAGTTTGTCTTCACACTGCATCAACACCTTTTCAGCTAGAACTTGTTCAATCGATAAGGTTTAACGATCATTCTTCTTAAGATTAGCCAATAAAATAGACAAGAGTGACTGAGAGACCTCATCACTCTCATTAATGATCAAAGCCATAATGGCTTGCATGGCTGTTATAAGTTGATCTTCATGAGACTTGTTGATGGTGGCAAAGAATTGGTGAAATAGCTGCAGAATCTCTTCCTCACACCCCATATCTAGCATGATGTTTCCAAAACCAAAATTTGCAATAATTCCAACTATTGCAGCCCTCTTTACAAAGGAAGAACTTTCTATATCAACCAATCCACTGAAACTTTCAATAATCCTTTGAAACATTTCTTTCATTATGGCCTTCTTGTAAGGAACTTCAGGAGCGGTGATTCTTGTGATCTCACATAGACAAAGAGTGACTGTAAGTCTCACATCTTCATGAGGATGTTTCATCAACTTAGGTTGAACCAAAGAAATCATTAATGGCTTCAAAGCCCACTTCAAATTCCTACACTTTGATTATTTGACCTTGGTCAAACGGCTCTCAACTTCTCCCAACTTGATGAGCAGAGCATTCTTAGACATGTGCAGCATCTCCAAATCATTTCCTAATGCAAATAGCGAGCTTCCCGCTACTTCTTTCTGCAAGTTTCTAGGTTGGTCACATTTGAAAGAATCCTTGAAGTGCTTTGAAAGAGGACATCTGCTCTAATTCTCTCTTGATACTGTCTTCCTGTGAGATAGTTTTATCCATCCCTACCGGCGAAGGTGAATTCATCAAACCACTGAAATTTTCTGACATGCAATTGGAAATTCTGATCATGCACTCTGCACAAAGTTATCACCCAACAGGCTGGTAGACAGAAACCAGCTCTGATACCACTGTAAGATGCTACCCCATTTTTTTTCAAAAAATAATGAACAATGATATGACATTGTTAGCCTATATTGCATAAACCAACTAAATTGCTTCACACTTTCTGATCACCCAGATCCCAGAATAGGCAAGGTGAGAGCATACCGTGCTTAGCTCAAACAAAGCAATTGTGCAACAATGAAATTACAATTCGTCTGTTGCTGCGGGCATCCACAAGCTGTGTGGATTCACCACTTTCAGTGGGTGAAGAACAGAAAAGAAAGATTACAATGCCTTACACTTGTTCTGTGGGAATACTCCACTTATGCAGTAGGAAAGTTCATTTATCCTCACTGGCGGTAAACCATCCAGGGGTCCTTAATGTTGTTGCATTAAAGAAAGATTTCAATGAAAGCAAATACAATGATGATCAGTAACACTTGATTTAGAACTTGATAAAGATTCCCCTGATGAAAGAAGATCATGCCCTGCATAGAGATGGCATCAATAAACTTTCAATAGCTGACCACTAAAAAGACTGATTGCTGATGACTGTTCATTATACTGCAAATTTTAGAGATTCTTCAAACTGAACGGCTGCCATGGGAAGACATCAGTGTATAGAAAAAACATAGTTATTTGAGACCTATCCAAACTGCCTTCAATCTGATCTCACAACCATATACAACAATTCTAAGCACAAAAACAAAGTAAATCAGTAATATCTCTGCATTTAACATTGTCTAGCCTCATCACAGGGCCGTACGGCCAAGCTGGTACGGCTCATTCACAACAATCATAATCCTAAATAATAATCAATGAAACCTTTCTTGACAGCGGCGTCTAAGGTCCACAAACACATTCCAATTGATTTTTGCCCAACAATACTTGAACATTAAATACTATGACAAAATCGTACCATACAGGTATGGATTGCTGAAGATGTATGGACTTGGTAATAGGTCATGAAATATTTATTCAAACACTGCCAAATATACTCAAAAAGGGCCACCTAGACCATACAACAATATTGCAATAAATATTCAATGCAAAGGAATTGATAATAAATTATGATGTGGATCGACCATTTCCAGTTGGTACAGCTTATACAGTACGGATTTGCTCAGACAATCTTCAACATGTATTAAAACCTCTGCAAACAGGCTTAAAAAGGGGCGTCTACAGCATACAAACAGATTGCAATAAGTTTAGACTTCAATATCATCAACATCAATCTCTTACATGCATCATACCATTTCAGTCGGTACGACTGCTATGACAAACTCGCAACAATATAAAATATGCATCCAAACCACATACTATAATAACAAAACTGCATTCCCACTATACAGAAAGGGATTACAATGCATATCACAACAAAAACTAACAAACTCTGATCAGCTCCATTGGTTTCCTGAAGTAGAAACCACCATTACCAGCTAGGGTAGATATCACACTACCAAAACTGATCTTCTTTGAGTGGGTTTCCGTCCACAAGAAGGTACAAAATGGAAGAACACGCAGGTTCAATCCAACAGAATGACAATACAAATTCCAAGCATAAGTTCACAATGAGCTTTCACTTCTCTTTTATAGGCACTTGGGGAGTTACACAAGAAATTAATTCTTTCTTGGAAATAATACTTTTTCCCTCAAACTTATAATAAATCCATTTTAACTCCACTAAAGTGCTCACTTTTAAGTGCCTAGATAAAAGAATATATTTTCCCCTTCCCAATGAGCTATAACACTTAAATACTTTATTAATTATTTTCACCCTTAGGAACCTAAGTGAAAATAACAATTAAAATAGCTTATTAAATATTACTTTTTGCGGAAAATCGCAAACCGCATCCAAATGCCAAATAAACTGAACCAATACACTCAGTGGGGTTAGGGATGCAAAATGATGTCTTCCGGGGAACTTTCCAAAAATAGACGGCTCCTCCAAGAATCTTGGAGAGCAATCCAAGAAGCCGAATCCACTTCAGAAAGTCGCATAGGTATCCTGACGCAATACAAAGCTCAAAACCAACATCTGATATCAACAATTCAACTGAACCAAGAACACTCCAAGAACTTTGGAGTTCTTTCAAACATGTCGGATAGCCTCCAAGGGACAAGGAACAAGCATAATGTGCACAAAAATCTATGTGCCTAAAAAGGGACATTACAGAAGATTGCCAATAAGGTTGCAACCTTTAGAAAACCATGTCCCCACCTCAAAAATCTTCTCCAAACAGTGGCGATCTGCGTACATCTTTTGCTGATTTTGTGCTTGTTGTGTAAGAACCCTGTCTAGTTCTGCCCTGAATTTATGAGTTTTAGTGTGTTTTGTCAAACACTTGTCATGCAATGTCACTGTATTATGATTTCTAAGTTTTGTGTTTGGTTTTGATGCTTGTTTTAGATAGTTTTAATTGAAAATACATATGCCAATATATAGGAAACATAAAGAAATACTTTGCATGCATAAACATCAAAATACCAACACTAAATATGCCTTTATTTTCATCAAATCAGGTCTGATTACAATGTTTATCAGGTCTGATACAGATTGTAACAGCGAATGAAATGCTTATTCAAATTAAATATTTGAATTCCAAAACTTCTATAGCATACTCGGATGAGTTCTCCTTGAGACATACATGAAATAGGACTTCAGTGGCAATAGATAGTGACTGAAAATAAGCAACAAAAGTTTGGTGTATATCAGCAAATATTCCAAGGATAATATATCAGCTCATAAATGGCAGCGATCAGGTCTTCATATCAATGATTCCCCTTCTAGTAATGATGACGCTCCAACCTTAGATGAATGTGCATATCCCTTAATGCCAAAGTCTTTTCAAAATCCACGATTCTTCCTTGGACATGAAGCGACTCTTCTAATCAATCAAAACCCACAATAATATGCAAATCGTTCCAGCTCCTAAACTAATTGGCCTTCTTGCATGCTTCGAATCCTCCACAAAATATTGATGATGCTAATAAAATATACCTTAAGCGACGAACAATAATTTATCTCCAAGTCACTCTTATTCCAAAATGATATTTGGACAAATCTTCATCATTTTGGTGTCCAAACCCTAGCGCCCATAGCTGTCATAAACCTGCAAATAGTGTCTTCAATGAAGCTCCAAATGATGACAAAAACCTGCAATAATGCTCTATAGCAAACCCTTAATGGATTCACCTCTCAAGTGGTATTGGGTTTTCGTCCAAGCCACAAATATCTAAGGGTTTTCGTCCTTAGAACAAACTGAACCAGAAGTTGCAGTAGAAAGGAAACTCTCCAATATGCAATTGACAAAATGATAATAATAATGAAATGAACTCCAAATGATCTCCTTATAAACCCTCCAAGAGCTCTGCTCCATTTTGCCAATTTCAACTCTTTTTTGACATCCATAGGTGGGGCGCAACACTTGCATAATAAAATAATAATTTATTTGACATTTTTTTATGTTACTAATTTTCTTTCTCCACGTGACTTCAAAATTAGCTTCCCTTAACTGTCTTTCCTTTCTCCAAGTCACTTTTGCTACAATGGCTCAACTAAACTTCAATTTGGCTTAGGTGAAGTCGGCTCAACTATGAGGACAAAAAGGGGACATTACATGTTGTAGGTTTTCCTTAAGTGCTCTCAAGATATCTTGACTTTGTTGCACCAAGTCATTCGCCCCAAGCACTCTATTTTCTGAAACAACCACATCCAAGAAAGATAGAGCATCATAACCATACAAATATTTGAGTGGAGACATACCTATGGACATGTGATGTGAACAATTGTAGCATGCTCTCCAAGATAGAGCCATCTAATTTGTTGGGACTCGTATTTTCAAATCCTAAAAATGCCCAAAATTCACTAAAATCCCATGTTATTCCCTTATTGAGCCCATCATTGATATTCGACCCAAGATATGTTTAATGGGTTCCTAGTTTTGTACCCCCTGTAAAATATCCTAAGTCTTTGTCTCCCCCGTTCAAACATTCAAAGGACTTAGTGATTCCTGAGTTCCCAAACTTGCATTTTCGTCAAAACAGGGCAAAGGGGAACCAAACAAAAAGAAAAATGGAACGAAGGGAGAAACGTAAATGAATGTGGTGTCTGCGGTTCAAGAGTTTCTTGAACCGCCAAATCGCCGAAATGGTTCATGGCGGACCAAAAGCGCCGAAAGTGAAGAAGAAGCCGCAAACAAAAAAGAAAGAAAAGATAAAGAGGTGAAAAGGATGAGCATGAACAGTTCGCGAGTTCACTATAGGTCCGATTCTTCGAAAATGAAGGAGAGTAAATTGAAGTGAAAGAGAAAGTAAAGAGAAATAAACCATAATGCGTTATATTTTAAATGGCATTAAAATATTCAAAACATGTTTTTAGAAATCATTGTTTTTTCACGTGATTTTCAGTTTGAAGTCTGTGACTGTTCCCAGGGGCCATGGACACCCAAATTGACTTATTTGAAGATTTGAATGTGTGGTATAGGTTGGTCGATGAGTTGATTGCAGTAGGTGGGCATTTAGGGTTTTCCCACTTGAATTCCTGATGACTGAATGTTATATATGCATTGTTTTAGAAGAAGAATAGGGATGGTCGCTGAACCATTTGGAGGTGCTAATGCTCAGGTGGATTTAGAGCACCAAATGACGCCAGTTGGGGCTGCAAGAAGTTGGAATGTGTCTGATACAGAGTAGGAATGTTTTGCAACACACATCTGGGCAGTGGTATGCCTCCATGGCAGATTGCAGTGATTTAGGGGAATATATGAACACAATTATGTATTTTCTTGTGCCACATTTGCTGGTATGTCGTAACAGAGTTTAGATGAATGTATGACAACATTTTAAGACAATACAAAAGGCTTTATATTGGTGTTCTCTTTGTTGCATTTGGGTTATTGTAGTCCTGTTATGGATAAATAAGTATGTTCATTGTTTATGATGTAATATTTGATTTGTATGAGAATACATGTGTTTCTTTTGATCCTCTATTATATGCATTTCCTTCTTTTTTGTTGTTCTCAACTCAATTGCCCAATGGAGTAGGCACCGGTCCAGTTTGGTGAAGGGCCAGTATTCTTTTAATCTAATCCTCTGTTCTGGGTAGTTAGAGTAGGGGTAGGATTAGATTTAGGTTTTACATGCTGTTCATGGTTCTTTATTATAACGAGGGAATCATTTTGAGCAACCCAAAACTGTTTAAATCATTCATGAATCATGAACATGTATGCTTGCACTATGTATTTTGTGTATGTAAAGTTTAAATGGAGTCATTTTAAGGAATGCGATGCTGCCATATTTGGGTTCATATGCATAGTACAGTAATCAACTATATTGAGGTCTGTAGGGGGTTGGTTGTTCTTGGTTTAGTGACAATGTTTGGAACCAAGTCAATGGGTTGGGTTTAGCTACCAATTTTTAGTTGTTCATCTGGTTATCTAACCTTAGGGAACACCCTCCCGAGTCTAAGCTGAGCTCAAAGTGTAGGAGAGAAAACCCACTTTTGTTCATTGGCCTTCAACCCTCCATGGCCTGTGGATGAGTAGGTTTTACTTTCATAGCAAGCACCTTGGCCTTGAAAGTGAATCTTTGTTTTAGGAAGTGGAGTAGCGGTTTTGGGACCCAACATAATCCATGGCTTCTGCTGCCCTGCTACATAATTCCTCAAATATCCCTCAATCCACTTGTTCACAATCTTTGTTTGCCCATCCATTTGAGTGTAATAGCTAGTGCTAGGAGTCAACTATGTACTTGTCAATTGAAAGAGCTGCCAAAATGAGCTAAGAAACCTGTTGTGCATGTCACTCACAATGTTCTTAGGCAACTCATGGAGTCTAAACACCTATCTGAAAAACAAATCAGAGACTTGTGGTGCCTTGAACTCTGAAGATATAGCAAAGAAATGTGCATACTTAGTGAGTCTATCAACTACAACATAGATGCAATCCTTACTCTGAGTTTGTGGAAGGCCTGTGATGAAATTCATAGAAGCATTCTCCCATTTTTGATCCAGAATAGGCAAGGGCTACAACAGTCCTGCAAGAAATACCCACTCTGTCTTATTCTATTGGCATGTGAGACACTCCCTAATGTGTTTGAGAACATCCTCCTTGAGTCCCTTCCATGTAAATCTCTCTCTCACCTGCTTATAAGTTTTGTAATACTCTGGATGGCTTGCCAAAGGTGTGTCATGAGCTGCCCTCAAAATCCTCTCCTTCACTGTAGACTCAGGATCAAGATACACCCTATCCTTGTAAAGGATGCAATCATTTGCCACCCTATACCCATTGTCCTGAAACTTACCGTCTAAGATATCATTAGCAAATGCATTCTTAGCATACTCCACTATAATTGCAACTTTGTAAAATCCCTAACTGGATCTGCCTTAGAATTCTGATTTATTTTTCTGCTCAAACCCTAATTTCTGAATTCTGATTTTGATTTCTAATTTCAAAACAAATATAACAGCGAACATACAAGTGCCGATAATGCTAAATACACATGCCAAATAATGCCTCTAAATGATGATCACATCAAACATGAATTCCACCATGAAATACACAAGATATAGCCATCCAAATGCAACACAAAAGTCTGATTTTCTGAATATAAATCTGCTGTTACAAATCAGAATATGATGACTGGAAATTACATCAAATCATGGGCTCAAACATGATCAAACATGGCTCGGAATGCTGCTGTCCAAATCAGACCTAAAACATAGGTTTGTACATACCAAATGATGAAGAATGATGCACAACAAACCCTCCAAAATGGTGGCTCTTGCAAGGATGATGGCGGCTTCTAGGGTTAGGGTTCCAAAACCCTCCAAATGATGAAATCGCCTCACACAATCCAAACTTGCCCTTCTCCAAAGGTGGCAATCCAAATTAGGGCAAAACCCTAATGCAATGACAACACAAAATACCACCAAAGGTGCTGCTCCAATGCTGATCTGCAAATTTGAATATGCAATCAAGCTCCAAGTCTCCAATGAAGTACAAACTGAACTCTGTGATGAGTCCACCTCAAGATGAGCTAGGTTTTCGTCCAACTCACCAATATTCACAAGGGTTTTCGTCCTTGGAATAATGCCCAACAAATGTTGCAGCCAAATGAGAAATCTCAATGAAGAAATGATAATCAATGGATGTTGAAATGACTCCAAATGAACCTTTATTTATAGCCATCTTTGCTCCAAATAGGGCCAACCCTATACTTGGCTGACCTCATGCTAGGCACTAAGAAATAAATAAAATATTTTTATTTTTTCCAAGAGGAGCGAACCTCTTTTGGCCCTTGATATTACATTTTCAGGCCCCTTCCTAGGTTGTCCACCTCATAAACAATTTTATTTAATTTATTTCTCTTTTCCACGACTCACAAAAATATAGAGTCATTTTCCATCATCATTTCGCTCATCAAAATTAGTTAAATATATTATTTAACTAATCAGACTATTCCCTTGCCACCTCAACCTAGCCCAAGAGAATAAAATAGGCTAGTCGACTTCGATGGGTGATAACTTAGAAAAAGGGGACATTACATTCCTCCCAATTGCATGTTGTCAAGCAATTGCAAACTTGGATGCTGGAAAATTTGTTCTCCTTCCCTAGTGGCATCCTCAATGGGCAAGTCCTTCCATCTCACCAAATATTCCTTGATCACCCTAGTCCTCAATTTGCACTCCTTGACATCCAGAATAGCATCAGGAACAAAAATCAATTTTCCCTCATCCAATGGTGGAAGCTCTGGAGAAGAAGTAATATGCCGCCCAATTGCTCTTTGAGGCAAGATACATGAAACGCATTATGAATCCGGCTACCTTGGGCAACTCCAACTCATATGCAACCTCTCCAACTCCACTTTCCATCTTGTAAGGGCCATAGAAGTGAGGCTTCAGCTTTCCTGCACCACTCCTCAATGTAATCTGTCTGTATGGCTGTAGGAACAAGAAAACCAAATCACCAACCTCAAATGTCAAGTGCATGTCCTGCATCAACTCTCTCACTCAGGGAGCTCTTCTGACCTCAAATGCTATGTCTACAAAAGACCAACCGTCATACCTATCCAACGTTTTGAAAGGTGACATGCCTATCGACATGTGATAGGTGGTATTATAATAATGCCCTCTGGAATACAATCACCTGATCCAAGCCTTCCGCTGCTCCACTCTGATGCAAATGTCACCCAACCAAATATTGTGAAGCAAACAACTCACCAAGTTTCCGTTGCTCCTCTCTGATACAACTGTCATTCAACAAGTTACTATGAAGCAATATACTAGTCATACAAATGTTCGAATCCCAAATTATTACACCATCATATAAACTGAAAATGAAAGGATAAGTGTCTCTTAACAAGTCACCATCACAAGCTATCCATCTAAATCTGGATTGTTGCATATGGACTTGAAAGGTGTCTATCATATGTGCATAACCAAGCATGCATATCCACTCTAGACTGCTGGTACAAATCAGGAAAACATTAGTAAAACTAAAAATCAGACCTATAATCATCCTGGGAATGCTTCTGCTGTCATAAATTGATAAGGTCTCATCATCATTCAACCTCCAAGTGCTCTAGTGACAATCCCATGCACACAAATCCATCCCCAATCGGTTGCAAACATTAATGCATAGTTTGAAAACTTCATGATCAACAATGCAGAACAACCACTAATGCTGAAAACCATCGAACCAAATCTGAAAATTTTCTGTTCTCATGATCTCCTCCATGCCTTGGATTATAGTCCAGCTGAAACCCAACATCCATATGCATATACCTCTCAAAATCGGATACCTCCATGACATTCTCTTCACATAATTCAGGTTTTGAAGCTAGGACAGCATTAGGCCCAGTCAAAGAATCATCATCATAATGGTATGGTGTCAAAACACAAGTAGACTCATTGAGCTCTCCCTGAATGGTCAAGTTCTTCATCAAATCTGAATCAAGAATGTTCTCTACACATGCATGCCTATCATTATTTGCTGGTCCACAAAGTGTATGGACAACTTCCTCTTCCTTAACCATGAATTGAACCTTCAATTGGCTCTCCAAAGGATGTGACTCATGGGGCCTATGATTAAGATCATCTACATAAAATGGATTTTCTAATTTGTCTTCAAAATCATACCTCTCAAAAGGTTCATCTTGCAAATCTGATTTTTCTTCATGCTCAACCATTATAGTTTCTTCCTTTTGGAGTACTGAAGGTTGATGAAGAAATGTATCTAGTTGTTGCCTTTCATGATCCATGTGAACAAATTGTTCCTTAGTTTTTTGTAGGTGCTGTTTTGCTTGAGTGGCTAACCACTTGGCTGCCTTAGCTCTCCTTAGCCATCCATCACACATGTTTTTGGTCCTCACCACATCTTCTATGCCATGATTTACAAAATCAGTTTGTATGTAGCTTGGATCTACAACCGCTATCTCATGCTTAGCTATCTAATCTTGAGTATCAACAAGATAGTGCTTCTTACCAAGGTTGTCCACATAGAGTTTATCTATCACCTTATGATTAACAAAATCATGTGAAGCTAATGGACTGCTGTTCACAGTCATAGAATCAACAATTTCTTTGTAGATCTCAAGCACATCTTTTTTGATTGTTGGATGCTCATCATTAGGTGCTGGTCCAAGAAGTGTATCTTGCTGAAAATCACATGCCTCATTAGTTATATTATTTGTCCCAAGGCTGATCCAAACCTCCATTCTCTTGGCTGTCACGTCCCTTGGTGCACCATTATCTATAGCTCTCAACACTATTTTCTTCCCTTTTGATGTGAACTCTAATTCCATCTTTTGGAAATCTTGGATATATTTGCCAAGTGAATGTAGCCACTGGATTCCCAACACAATTTCGGTCTCACCAATTCTCATGACATAGAATTCATCAATTCATGTATAATTTTCCAACTGAATGCTCAATTGTGGGATCTTCCTAGTGCATCTCATTTTGAACCCATCCGCCAACATGACGCTGAATTCAGGAAAATCCTTTACCTGCAATCCTCTCTTGACCACAAAACCCTCATCAATGAAGTTATGTGTTGCATCGTTGTCGACCAAACATGACACTCGTTGCCCCTTCACAATTCCTTTCACTCTAAAAAGATGATACTTAGGAACACCTGATAGAAAAGCAATGGTACCTTGTGCCATAGTATCAAGCTGTAATGTCCCCATTTTGAGCTAAGTTATATTTGCTAGTTGAGTTTGCTTCTATACATGGAGAACCGAAAAGTTGGTATATGTCTATGCATGGAGAACCGGAAAGTTGGATCAACTAGTGTGTTATTAAGTTATATGGGAAATGCAATATTAAAATTGTATTTCAATTATTTGATTTGAATTTTCAAATGATAGAATAAGAGGGAAAATGGAATCTTTAATTACATTTTCTCTAATCTATTTTTATGGAGTTTTAAGTGGAATAAGGAGTTACTCCAGGTGGGACCTATTTTATAATGTCATCTATTGTAGCCAACATTGAAGGAGAGGATTCACCCATGAAGAATAGGTCCAAGCAAATTCCAATGAATATCATATTTGATCGATTGGCATTTTAGATGAAATTTCAAGAGGATCGATTGGTATTATGAGGTGGCGTTTCCATTGGTTCTTGTGTCATGAGAAAAATTGATGCTAGAAAAGAATGAAGGCAATTTAAATAATATTTGTGCATTCAAAAGAGAGCCAACGGTTGGAGCATTCACCAAGTCAAAGATATTCAAAAACAATTATTTTAAATGCAAATTTATTTTATTAAATGCTTGCATTTGGATAGATTGGTTTATTTAATGCATTTCATGAAGTGGTTAGTGATCGGCTAAGGCAAGGGTTTTATTAAATGCAAATATCATCATTTAATGCAGGCACATGAGGTAGTTGTGGATCGATGCAAGTATAGAGGAGCATTTTAAATGCAAGTTCATAAATTGAATGCCAAATATCTAGTCGGTTATGTCAAGGATCAAGATTTTAAATGCTTTGAAGGATATTAAATGATTGCATGCAAGTTGTTGGGAGACGCCAAGGCAAGTTATGAGAATTGTAAATGTAATAGATGTATCTCATTTAAACAATTAAAGATTGTTTTAAACGAGTGTGTTTTAGATGTAACTCATTCAATATTGTTCAAGTTCATCGCTCATCATTGGTGGAATTCAAGCTACAATTCAAAATGCCAATGAAGAAGGACATCCATGCTTGAGGAGTTAAATAGAGGACTTGAACATCAGCTTGCAATATATGATGCTATGGTATGTTTTCTTTCTTATTGTTTATGAATGAGAATTTCGATTTTCATTTTATTGGCAAGGTGATGACCCCTTGTTTATGTATGGAGATGACCCCATACTAGTTGTGAAGTGATTTCATACATAATTCACTATTTGAGCTTAATATTGCAGGTTTAAGGAGCATTTGAAGTGAATTTGACATTATTATAACTCTTGGTCATTGTGGATGTCACACCAAGGTAGTCGATTTGGAGAGATCATCATTATATGAAGATTTAACATATATTTTCAGTTTTGATTTCTTATAACAGCCAACTGATAATGGTATTTCAGGGTTCTTATGCAAGCTTTGATTGAAGATATTGGTTTGGGAGCATTGTTGACACAAGATATTGCATCTAGGGTTCCATCACTTGGCTTCAAGAGGAGTTTTTGTTATTGTTTTGATCTCTAGAAGATTTCTGGGCATATATACATTTTGTATCAGACATAACAGCAGTCAATATGATGTAATCAGTCCATTTTATGAGGTTGCAACAGTGATATTTGAAGTCTATTTCCATTGGACATTGATAGCTCTTTCACGTTTTAGGGTTGCAAGGACATTTGGTGGCACTTGTCGACATTTTTATAAGTTGTTCAAGTCTGATCTAATTATGACAGTGACTGATATATACAATCAGCAGCAAGCTTTTGATATCTTTTCATATTGAATCAATGATATATGCAATGGTGTTTCATGGTTACATATATGTATGATTGTATTTGAATGTTTGTGGTTTTGTGCAAGAAATCTTATCTAAAAGTTGCAAAAATTTCAGTCATCCTAGAAAGGGATATTACAGCGCCAACTGCTGCTCCTCATGATCACTATCTGAAGTAGTGTCTTGGACCTCATCATCATCAATGTCAGAAGTGACGTCAATGTAGTGTGTTTTGCCTTTCCCAAGGCATTTGTGACCAGGCTCCCAAGGCTCCTTGCATGAGAAACACAACTTCTTTCTCCTTAGCTCATTCTTCACTTCTATGTCTGGTGTTGTTCTCTTGGGCCATTCCTTCTGAAAGTTCTTCCTCTGGTCCTTTCTTGATGAGGAAAAAGGCTTACCTTGAAACTTGGGCTTGGAAGGTGCGGCAAATTTCATACCTCTAGCCCTCTTAATGGCTTCTCTCAAAGATGGTGGATCTAGGGCTTTCACCCATTCACGAAGTGGCTCCTCTAGACCCTCAATGAAAAGATAGGTCAATCTATTCTCCAACACATTAGGAACCAATACAACTAGCTTCTGAAACTCAGAAATGTAGGCATCCACTGAATCCTTTTGCTCGAGTTGGGCCAACTCTCTAAAGAATTGCTCAGGATTAGTCTCATCAAATCTGTCAATCAACCTCTGTGAGAAATCAACATAAGTAGTAACAAGGCTATGTCCTTGAGTCACCATACCATTGTATCACCAATCAAGAGCATCTCCCTCCAAGTGTAAGGTAGCAAACTGAATTGCATCCTTCTCGAACACCAGGTTCAATGTGAAATAGTTATCCAATTTTTGGATCCATGCTCGTGCTGTGATTTTGCTCGAACCATCAAAAGGAGTGATATTCACCTTTCCCAATTTTCTTTGCAAGTCATGATTATTGTTGCTTCTTTCTCCTCTAGATCTATCTCTATTTCTGTACTTCAATTGACAAAAATCTTGCAAAGACATGGCAGCTTGGAATTCCTCACCTAATGATTGCCACTCTCTCAATCATTGAAGCTCTCACCTGCAACTTGGTGTCCATTCTCCGGAGCTCCGTGCTGATCCAAGAAAGTAGGCATAAGAGTCCTAACCATGGATGCATGAGTGTGAGTGTGGGTATCATTACCAGTATGGCTATTCTCACCATTGCTTCCATTTCCTCCACCTGCATGCTGATTGCCTTTGTTATTATTCTGATTTCCATTATCATTTGTTAAGTTTTGCCTCATAAAATGAGTCAAAACTTGCATTAGCTCATGCTGCCCTTTACCAATATCATTGAGAATATCCCTGGTGCTGGGATCCTCATGATTCCTATCTCCCATGACGGCTTCTTCTTCAAAATCTGAACCAACAAGCTGCTGCCTTCTCCTGTATGTGATAAATTCTTTATCTTCGGGATTCATACATGTATAAACCCTCTAGGTTGGCAAGATCAAAGCTCTGATACCACTGTAAAATCCCTAACTGGATCTCCCCTAGAATTCTGATTTATTTTTCTGCTCAAACCCTACTTTCTGAATTCTGATTTTTATTTCTGATTTCAAATCAAATATAATAGTGAACATACAAGTGCCAATAATGCCTCTAAATAATGATCACATCAAACATGAATTCTACTATAATGTCCCCTCTTTTTGGAGTGGTCACCTTGGAGATCCGATGTTCTATTTTCCACACTTCGGGATTTTTGGAGGGCATTTTGAATGTTGGAGATGACTTGTTATATTTTTATGATGTCTTTGATGCCTTAATTTTGAATTAAATAATTTGTTTTCACATGGAGCAAACCATCTTGGAGATGGGAGAAGTGTGGAAGTTTGCCTTTGAAGGACATTTGGTGTTTGATCTCATTTCATATTTTGATGATCACATTGGAAGAAGATAACTTGTAAAATGGTTCTTACCTTATGAGTCCTATGTGAGCGCCACCTTTGTGAAAGCTTTCAAATTATAAGTCAAGGATATTTTATTTTAGCGCCCTTGAAGAAGACAACTTAAGGAGGAGGGAATTACAATAATGCAATTCAAATCTTTAATTTGAATTGGGCGCTCATTTTAGAGTCGGCCCTCTAAAGGAAAAGAATATTAAGAAAAAAGGTCTTTAATTTACCTAGGTCGGCCAGGATGTGGGTCGGCCAAAGTTGAAAGACATTTTAGTTTGAAGTGCCAAAATACATGAGGTAAGGTCGGCCCAAGTTAAATAAAGGTAGGTCGACCAAGATGACAAAAGTAGGCTGGCTTCCTTGAAGAAAAAAAATGACAAAACAGTAGTATTTTGGCCTTGGTCGGCCAACATGTGAAAATAGGGAAAAACAGATATAAATACAAGGTCTTGAGAATCAATTCATCATCAATTGGACTTGTTAATTAATTCCTTTTGAGACTGCACCTTTGGAGCAGCATATTCCAAGGACAAAAACCCTTGTGAATACTTGGTGGATTGGACGAAAACCTGATCCATCTCGGTAAGGCTTCATAACGGAGGTCTACTTGCAGTTCATTGGAGATTCAAGGAGCGGAAGAGCAGATTTGGCAATCAAATTTTTCAAATCAGTATTGCACACCTGTAGAATGCCGTTACTAGAGGGAGTTTTCGTTCCCAATAGCCTCTGGTTCGAATCCTCTTCAAACCCTCTTAGGGATAAACCTAGCAGAGCAAATAGCCAACAAAATCATATATTCAAGCATATCAAATGAAGAGCCTTTTCCTTCTTTTATACTTTTTCAACTGGGAGTCTCTAAAATCCTCTTGCATATGGGATAAAACATGAGAGGGAAAATACATTTTAAAATATTATAATTCTCTTTAATTCTTTTCTCAACATCACCCTTAAAGTGCCCTCTTTTAAAACAACATTAAGTTGTCATGCCTAGGCACCAAGGTCCAATATTAAATAATAATATTTAATTTATGGAGTTTAAAACGGAGGCCAAGATGATGTCGGAAACCAATGATTTATAGCTCGTTGGAAAGGTCTTGACAAGATGAATCCAAACCCACTCTCAAAATCTGGATTCAACACTGACACCGACACCGAACTTACTAAAAATAGTAAGTAGTGGCCATAAGCAACTGAGCCCATACCAAGGGTGCCAACTAGACCCACAAACCATCTGATAACTCTAAGCTCAATGCAACGCTAGGAAGAGCCAACAGCTGATTGCCGAGTCACCGAAACAACGCCAAACTGACACTTACTAAGAATAGCAGTATTCTCCGGGGACCATAGAGAACAAACCTAGAAAGATTGTTGACATGCAAGCACTTACTATAAATAGTAAGTATGGACAAGTGGTCCAATATCTCTCCGGAAAGTGTCAACCAACTCCACTGGATCACCCGAACACCCTCGTGACATCGAAATACTCCTCTGATTATGCTGTCACCAACCCAGAAGTCAGCTTTGACTGAACTGCAAGAGAATACAAAAATGGGGACATTACAATATCTGAAGGCATGATCAACATTATAGAGAAGCGACGGTTGAGGTAGACCACCGATCCAACAGCTATAAAAGAGAATTGATGGGAAATGAAATGGGACATCAGGGATTAGACATCTTTATCTTTGAAAAGCATCAATCAATTAGCAATATTGACATAGCAATGAGGAACAAAGGGCAGATTGAAAGAAAGATAGAAAAGAATAAAGAAATATATCTATATATCTACAGCGAACCAAATCTACATAGCAGCACATTGAATTGAAAATCACATACATAGTGCAAATCTAGCGGCTCAATTTATACTAGGTATGACATCTACCATATATAAATGATCTCTCTAAATAGAATGAAATAATAGAATGAAAATATGTAAGTAATGAAAATAAAGCATAGAATGGACCATCAAATTATCATAAAGAAGGCAGGCTACAGATTAAAGCGGACATTAGTAGAAAGACATAAGGAACAACAATCAAGGTAACCACATATACAACAAGGTAAAGAAAGAATTTTGCAGATCCAATTGCAGCAGACCGACCAGGTACGTCATCTGTCTTAGGATAAAATGATTTATAAATATTAGATGTATAGGTGGTTTATATATATATATATAGAGAGAGAGAGAGAGAGAGAGAGAGAGAGCATACTAAGAAGGTAATGAGAATATGGTATATGTATAGGATTACGATGATTTAGATTAATGATAGGATATAATAGTGTTGTCATTTCTGATTATGAATATAAATGGACTGACAAGTTAATAGGTACAATTATGATGTTAACCATGAATAAATGCACTAAACTTAGATGAAACCATAAATGTGCATAGGGATAAACTAATATGAAGAATAAATGTCAATGATATATGATCAATTCTGATATAAGGCCATGATGTCTTAATATAAGGCATCTTGTGTTAAATGCTAATAAGAACAATTATGAAATTTATGAAATCAATGAAAAGACAAGTTGGTGATATGCTTGGAGCTGACTCGGACTCTTCCTTTAACCTCTTTATCACCTCTTCGGTATGATGTAGTTGGGAATAGTTTGTATTAGCCTAGGTATCTCTTGACTGGACATGAAGTCCCTCGAGCCAAGTGATGAGGAGCCCCGCGTGTGGGTGAAATCCTTGGGCCTAGAAGAACTTGTAAAAGTTAATTTTGCTATATAGATGGTGACTCTTGTCTGGATGAGGTACTCCGTGTGTGAGTGAAATCCCACGAGCCAAATGGTGAGGGACTCCGTGTGTGAGTGAAACCTTTGGGCCTCCGTAAGAGATGGTGGAACTATCTCCCTAATGAAATCATACTTGGTGATCGAGAGCTGGTTAACGCTAGAGTCTACCATAAGTCCCTCTCAAGTCATATCATGAACCAATGATAAAAATGAATAACATATATGTGAATGTGTTTATGAATTGGGAATGTTATAATGCATGATGATGAAATGAATTATATGAAATATAATGTGAATATGATCTAATATGTTATAGTCTTAATGATTATATGTTGAAAGAAATGATAAAAAGATTACTAATGTTCTCTTTTACTAAGTTGAAGTTATGTTAAATGGTGAAAAATTTCAGCTTATTAGAAGGGGAGATTACAAAGAGGGTACGGCAGCTTGTATCTCTATCTTATTTATATATTACCTTGTACATAATGTCTTTTAAATAAGACATTTTTGTCTTCTATGGAGCTCTTCACATATGAGAATTGTCTTTTAAAGATGGTTTAAATTTTTAATTTAAACTTTCACTTTATGCATCCTTTCTCCTTTTGTTCTTTTACAAATCTGATTTGAATATTGTTTTTATCTTCCTCCAAACTTCTTCAATGGAGACACCAAATCTAATTTCTCATGTAAATGCCTTCGTCTTCATAAAGTCGGCCCATAAATAACAATTCTTTAATATTTTATTTAAACAATTGCATATCTCTAACATCTTCCAATTTTGTAATCTTTTCAACGGGAAATAATAACAGACTACTCTTATTTTGCTTTGCATCAACTACAACATATTCCAACAATCTCCACAACGATCTCTTAGACATCAATCTTACCAACAATCTTGGGCTTTGATATTAGGGATAACAATCTTGTTCATGTACCTTCTTGACATCAATGATAACATGTTCTTACCTTTGACATCAATGCCAACACTTCTAACAACATTAAAATCAATAATTGCAGCTCACATGCAATTCCCGGATGGAATTACCCTAGGTGGAGTTGAGGGTTTTCGTCAAATCCGGTAAAAGAAATCCATGAGGGTTTTCATCAAATCCGGTAGAAGAAATCCAAGAGGGTTTTTGTCAAATCTGGTAGAAGAAATCCAAGAGGGTTTTCGTCCTCCAAGATCTCCAAACAGCCAAGGATTTTCGTCCTCAGATGAGTAGAATGAACTTGAAGCTCAATTTCAGAAAGTAGAAAATGCCAAGTGAAGTCTTGATGATGCAAATGAACCCAAGTGCCTCCTTATAAAGTTTTCCAAATCGGGCTCTTTAATTAAAATTTCTCTTCAAAGTATTTAAAAATACTTTTTATTTTAATATTAGTGTTTGAAAATATTTTTTGTTTTAACTATAATAATATTATTTAAGTTGCTTCTTAAATTAGAAATTACCGGGCCCAACTTAAAATAATATTAAAAAATATTTCCCTTGCTTTGCTCTTTAGCCTACGGAAAATGGGAATAGGCTAGGGGTCTTCTCCTTGGCGCTATTTCTGAAAAGGGTGCATGACATCCCTGGAGTTGTTTTGTCAATTTTGCATTTCAATCTTTTCTATCTCCAACAAATTTCTGGTTAGTTTATTTGCGAGAGCTTGTGTTAAGTCCTTATCCTATAGCTCGAATGGTTTGATCTTTATTAGGGCATTTTTGAGGTTTTTTGTAACATCAAGTTTCTTTTCTTGTTTCATGTATTTTCTATGAAGTTGTATATAGTTAGTTGTGACCAATTTGGTTCCTTCTTCCAGAGATTCAGCTCTGTTTTGGGGTTTTGACCCTTTAAAATCCATTGTTGTGGCTTAAGTGAAGTATATTATGATGATTGTATCTGATTGTTAAGTCCAACTGATGTAGGAACCATCATGTTTAATTTCTGATCTTTAGGATGATAGAGTTCTAATCATGTTTGATGCTACTTGAGTGGACAATTTGGCATCTCTCTTCTAATAGGATTGTACAACTTGGGCATGTATATCTTGAATGTCTTGCCAAAAATCCATTTGATATCCCATCTATTTCCCCATAGGGCTTATTGATGGACTTGCTTGTGTGGCAAAACGGGGAGTTTATGGAGGGACAAATGGGGAAGATGGGACAATGTAGTGATCAGAAGTGTTGGCACCATAGACATAGTGGATGAGGGAAATGAACGTGGATGAGATGAGGGTGGAGATGGTGGTGCCTGCAAGAATGCACTAAGGTGCCTGCAAGAATGCACTAAGGTGCCTGCTTGAGTTGGAATCATTGACTGAGAAGAAACCATCACAGACTGTGAAGGCGTACTAGAACACAAGGAAAGGGAAGAAAACACATAATGTACAAGAGGAGGAGAAACAACACAAGAAACAGTGTGTATAGGAGGAGAAGGAAGAAGTGATGTACATATAGAATGGGAAATAAGGGTTTGGATGATCTTGAGCTTTTCTCTTCTTCTTGTTATCTTTATCCTGATCATCTGTTATCTTCCCCTATCTTTGCCATGGATTTTTCCTCTTGTGTGGTTACTACTTGAGTATTTCCTTGGGCACTTGTTGACTCTTGAATTGTTTCTGATTTCTCATGTGATAGATTTTTACTTTCGCTTGTCCTTTTACCACCTTCAATGGCATTAGATGGGCATAGCCACAGTTTCAAAAGAATTAGGTTCATGCTAGCCTTAGGTATTTGCCTACTCAATACATGTTTGCATTATTGTAGCACCAAATTTCCTTTGTGAATACTTCGGGAGGAACAACCCTTTCCTTGCTTCAACTTCTACTTCAGACACATCTCTTGAATTAGTGGGATCTGAATCCATGACGGGCTCTTTATTGCCCTATTTTGAGGTCCCAAGCCCCCACTAGTATAACCTTGTTTTTGGTGTAGGATTTCTCCTTTGTCATACTTTGAAGTATTATTCCAAAACTCACAAAACTTGCGTGTTCTCGCAACTCAAAATGTGAAATGAGTAAATCGCCCTTGGACTCACTGCCGAGTTGGTGGGAGTTCGGCATGTGGACTTGTTGTGTATACTTGCTAGTACTTGCCAAGTCCATGTGTTGGAAAATGTGGGACGTGGTCCATACGTGGCATATACACTGAATTTTGTCTTTAAACCCTAATCTGACCTCCATTTTCTCACATAGATTTAGAACTCTCCCTTGAGCAATTGAAGATGATTTAAAGTGATTGAGGAAGAAATTTTTCTGCAATTGTAAATTATTGTAATTTGTATGGAATTGTAATTTTTGATGATTAATTTTCAATCATCATAATACATATCATATTTATAGGCTGTTGTATTCACATGTTGGTTGATGTGATATTGTACTCTTTTTTAATTCAAATCTAATAGAAAACACTTTCACAACATTCTGTAGACTCATTTGAAACATTGTGTAACTGTATTTTGCATGAACTTTATGTTTTATTAAGGAATTTAAATATTTTATAATTTTTCCAAGTTTTGCTGAGTCGTTGCGTCTGAGTCAAAATTCGCGCTGCCATTTGGGCGAGTCACGAGTTTTTGAACTATGCTTTGGAGTATCAGGTTTATAGGACCAGTCCTTGCTTACAATAGCCACAACTTCAGAAATAGTTGTTTTATGCTGGATTCCATCAGAAATCAGCTGAGATGGTTTGTAAGATCAGTCATTATTGATTATAGGCACATCCTCTATTTCGTCAGAACTGGACTGATAGTTTGGTTGCCCTTTGTCATACAACCCATCAAAAGTTTCATCTTCAGTAATGTCATCATCAACTGCAGCAGCTCACCAAGTTCAGCCCTAAATTTCCACCATGCTTTAACTTCATCTTCTTTCCAACCATGGTGATCCATAAGGTTTTTCTTTTTGTCACTGCTCAATTTTATGAAAGGATTGAATTTAACTTTCTCTTTATAGAAAATCCTCCAAGATTGCGGCGCAGTGGCTTGGCTTTGACTACCTTTGTTGTTAACTGCTGCCCACAAGCTTGGTTCTCATCTTTCTCACTAGGGTTCTTGAATTTTTCAATATTAGGCCTCTCCCAATGCATATATTTGTAATGTCCCCATTTTCGGAGTGATCACGCTTGAAGACCTAAGTGGCAATTTTTTCACACTTGGGGATTTTTGGAGGGCAAATGGAGTGCATAGGTTGACTTGTCATATTTTTCTGATATTTTTGATGTAATCACTTGGAGTAAAATAATTTGTTCTCCCTTGGAGCGAACCATCTTAGGATGGTGAGAGTTTGGAAAATGGTCTTTGAAAGGGCAATGTGGTGTAAGGAATGTTTGATTTCATTTCATATACTTTTGTTGTTCGCCTTGGAGGAGATAAAGTTGGCAATTGTGTAATGTCCCCTTCTAGCAAGCCAAAATTTCCGCTACCTTGCAAACAATTTCAACTTGTAAAAGAGTACATTAGTATTCAATTCCTCTTTTCTATGTCAATAAAACATAAACTATATGCTCTCTTATTATCATAGATCTATTATGTAAGTCTCATGTTACCATGGAAGAGATATACTTGGGCCTATTGTTAATCAAATCCTCCATCTTATGAGAGTGAATCCGTTAGAGTGCAATGCCAATGGTATAGGTCGTTCTTCCTTCGAGGGGTGCTCTAGACCCAGGCCACTCTAGGACCTTCCTTTGACTTGGGGTTCTCTAGACCACTCAAGTCAAAAGACTACCTCTTGCTCCCTAAGGTACCATCTTGAGACAAGGGCTCGAAGGGGTGCTCTAGACCAATGAACCCGTACCTATCCTTGGTTGATTGCCCGCCCCTAATCTTCCTTGCTCCTCATAGTGGTGAGTGGATTAACACTATTGCCCTTATCTATCTTTCATATTTCACATGCTATTCTTTATGATCTTATGAACATATACTTCTTTTCTATAACTTATATACTATTCCTTAACACCATATGGGGTAGATAGGGTGTAGCATGCTGTTGTTCATTGTAGGCTATGTTTGTCTCCCATCCTTATTCAAGAACTACTCGGTGTATTCTTGAGGCTAAGGCATCTGTGAGGATTCTTGGTACTCTAGGTCATAGTTGAAAAACTCGGACTCGGCGCGGACTCGGCAGCCCAAAATAGGACTCGGACTCGGGACTCGGCAAAAAACTCGGCTAGGACTTGGCAAAGAAGAAAACCGTAGTTTTACAAAAAAAAAAAAGAAATTAATGCATTTAGAGAACATAAGAGCCATAATTCAAACATTACACATGTCATATGATTTTCAAACACTCAATATTTGAAATTTCATCATTCATGAACCATAATCATACGATTCATACTCATAGTTTCAAACTTTCAAATGTATAACAAGTAACAACATCATAAGTTTATAAATGTTTACATATAATGATGTCAAAATGAGAAAAACAACTAAATAAAATCTACATCTTCCTCTTTCCTCTCCTAATGTAACTCAATTTTTGAGGCCTCGAACTAGGTGCTACAGTTGTTTCTTGTTCTTCAAAATCAAAATTGTCTTCGTCATCCTCCATTTCATCCAATTCTGCTGCTTCTGCTGCTCCTCTCTCCAATTCTGCAAGATCTTCTTCAGTAAGGAGGACATCATCATCATTTTGTTCATTAGTAGTCCATTCACCATTGGTAGACCTGTTGTGTGCCTCAAAGAGTGTTAAAATGAAGAAAAAAACCAAAAAAAAAACAGTTTTAAGTGTTTCTGGGTGTTCATTTGACAGGGCGAGAGTCCAGGGTCGGGACTCGGGAGTCCTACCCTGGGACTCGCGAGAGTCCTAGGATAGGACTCGCGAGTCCCAGGGTAGGACTCTTCAGGACTCGACTCGCGAGTCCGCGGCGAGTGGACTCGGCCAGCCTTAGGACTCGGGAGTCCGCCGAGTTTTGGAAGAGTTTTTAAACTATGCTCTAGGTAGCCAAGACCAATACATCGACTATGAATGATATACTAGACATGTCACCCTTCATTGATCCCATATGTGGTTAATGAATGGTATATAGATTACACATTTAGTGAATATTACATATGACTGTCCATGAATTATACTGCTCAGAACTGGCTGTAAATAAATGCAGTGTTATACTGAACATTAATACAAGTAAGGGAAACAATGTACTGTCATACCTTGTATTATATCAGTTCCTACTTAATAACCTTATCATTTATATCTTACAAGTTATAAATTGAACAAGAAAATATAAATTCTTACAAATCATAAATTGAATAAATAAATATAAATACTTACGTACCTGTTGTAGCTTTACCTGCCGTTTATATATTTTATAATATATATTTTCACACCCCTTTTATTGCTGATGTACATATCTCTATATATTAATTTATGATATCTTTCCTACTTATGACTTAGAAATATATACTCTTTTTTATATTTTCTCCCGATGATGTTTTACTTCTATCTCACAACCTTTATTTATTTCCCTTTCAAGGGATATGTTCAAAGAGGCACGTCTCTTATTATGCTTGGTGGTAAAAGACATACGTACCCTCTTATAATTTTTAGTACTTTATATTAATTCCTTTTCGTGGTAAAACTAGTTCTAACCATACGTAACGCTCTTATCATAAGAGGATAGGTTAAAAGATGTTTATTTATATTATTATTTATTTATATTATTTGTATTTATATTATATCATTATAATAAATGATATATTATTTATATTATATCATTTATATCATAATAAATGATATATGATTTATATTATATTATTTATATTTATATTACAATATAAGATAATATTAATAATAGTTGTATTTATATTATTAGATATATTTATAATATATTATTTATTTATGTCATCGCTGGTGTCAAACAACTTAATCGCTGCACTTATAAATATCCTCCTTCGGCCTCCCCTTATTTTTAAAGTACATTATTTATATAATATATACAGTATAAATAAATACATTTGTTATTAAGTATAAATAATATTTTTGTCTTATTAGACTTTTATCTTTATATGATTTTATTTTAAATTTGACCTTTTGTTTAACCACTTTGCCTTATTCCAAATTACTTTACTTTCCATTTTACTTTACTTTCTAACTTTAATGGGTAAGACTCTTCATAATATTTATTTTTCTATATAATAATATATCTTATTAATTATTCACATAAATATTATATTAAAATATTTATATTTATAATATATCTAGTTAATTAAATATATATATTTCATATATTTTATAATATTTAAATTATATTGAATTAATAATATTATTTATTAACTAATACATATTAATAATATATTTTAAATAAATATATTATATATTTAGTTTATATAAGGCTAACTTATTATTTAAATAAACGATTCAATTATAAATCATTATAGGGACATGACAAATTGGAGGAATGATTTGATTCTACTTGTGCACCTTGGAAAGTGAGTTATAATAATTCTTTGCTTGATGAGAGTTATTTCAAATCTTTAATTTGAAATTGGGTGCCTAAGGGAAGAAGAATAAAGAAGATATATCCTTGGAAGGGTCGGCCAAAAATTGGAGAAGAAGCCTCATACCTAGGTCGGCCTAGGGAAGAATAAAATAAAATAAAACTATTTATTTTTGAGTGCCAAGATTTGCACAAGGAAGGTCTACCTTCCTTGAGAAAGAAACAATAAAATATAATATTACCTTGGTCGGCCAACAAGTGGGAAAAGGTGAAATTCAAGTATATATACAAGATCTTGTGAGGCATTTGAGGACATCATTCAACTTATTTCATTCAATTTTCCTTTGTGGATCTGCAACTTTGTTTGCACTATTTGCCAAGGACGAAAACCCTTGTGAAAATAAGGTGGATTGGACGAAAACCCAATCTCATCTTGGAGGTGGATTCATACGGAATTCACAATTGCGCTTCATTGGAGAATTACAAGTTTGGAGCAGAATTCACATATCAGTTAGGGCAGAACTTTATTGGAACAGAATTCTAATCAATTTTGGAGCAGCCTTTGTTAGGGTTTAATCCCTAAACCTTGAGCAGAAAATTGGAGCAGCATTAGAACATCTTCTTGGGCAGACTTGAGCAGCAGTTGGTCATCATCCTTGAGCAACCATTGCACATTTTTGGAGAAGATTTTGGATCAGACTTGTGCGCCACCGAGGAAGGTCAGGTTCATGACATTGTGAGTTGGATTCGACATTGGCTAGGGTTCTAGAATCCCTGATTTGGAGCAGCAGAATTGAGCGCCACTTTGGAGCAGCAGCTTGTGGCATTTTGGAGCAACTCACATTAGTGTTCTCTTCCCATTTAATAGCCACCTTGCAGTAGGTTTGGAGTGCCTCATTGAGAGGGCGATTTTCCTTGTTTGAAGGCGATTTGAAGCAGCAAACCCTAGGCGCCATCTCTTGGAGCATCCGCCCAGCTAGGGTTATTCATTTGCCGCCTATTTTATATGTATTTGGTATGTGCAATCACATGTTGTAAATCTGATATGTACTGCAGAAAATCTGGGCATTGTTTGGGTTTGTTTGTGCCGTAGAATCCTTGTAAATCAGATCAGAACTTTCAATTTGTAGCAGCAGGGTTTTAACTCAGAAAATCAGACTTGGTTGATTGATCTTTGATGCCCTACAATGTGTATTTCATGGTGTAACTCATGGGAGATGTGAAAGTTATTGTTTAACATCATTTGCCATCATTATTTGCTATGTTTGGATACATGTTTGTTCGCTGTGATTACATGTCTTTGAGCAGAAAATAAAATCAGAATCTAGGGTTTTAGCAGAAAACTAGAGTGCAGAAATTAGGGCAGAATTCAAAGCAAGAAAATCAGAAAATTCCAAATAAGGTTAAGTTGGAAAGCCCGGAAATCCAAAATTCAAGATAATATCCCCATTTGGGATATTACAATATTTCTCAAACCTCTTAATGCTCTTGAGCCAATGGGCAAAGAGACTTGATTGGTCAATTCCATTTTTCTTCTTTGATTTTCAACTGTAGCTCCTGAAGCTTATTTTCCAATTGTTATGTGACTTCCTTTTTACTATAGTAAGATCATGACAAGAGAAAGGTACATGATAGAAAGCTGTTTTTCCTCTTCCACTCCCATAAGCACAGTCTCAGGTCAATAATGCCAATTTGTCTAAAAAATTCTATGGCAAAGACCCTATCAAACACATATTTTGGAAAATTGAAGACAGGCTATCTGAAACCATAAAGTCTAACAACTGTGCTATCAGCCAAGAAATACCGATCTCCTTTAGGGTTACCTTGTAGGAATTGTTTACATGATTCAGGCAATCTGCGTAACTTATCTTCCCTAATTTTTTCTACTATAGGGGTAGCCGTAGAAGCCCTCAACAAAACTGTTATATGGCGAGTCCTTAGTAAGAATAGGGTTCCAAGCTAGAATAAGCAACTGCTGATTGTTTGGATTGTTCATGTGCAAATTGAGATGCTGAAAACCTTTAGGGTTCTGATATAAAATAAGATATGCCAAATATGCAGAAAACCTGAACTGTTGGATGGTAAGAAAGTTCTTGAGTTTTAATGTATATGATCGGCATTTTGGCTGCTGAAATCAAAAGTAATGGGGTCATAGAAGGCAGAGTTCCTTATTCCGTATAAAATTACCAATTGATGGGGAGACACTTCTCTATCATTATCATGGCCAAATATGAAAACAGTCGGACTTAACACATCTTGGGCATTGTCCTTGAAAGATTTGAGGGCCATGGCATGTGATGGTTCCTTGTTGTCCTGATATTTTATCTCTCCTTTGAAAAAAATTATTTGGAAACATTTGCCAAAAACCAACTTGGTTATCAAATATTGATGAGCAATTTTCTAGTAGGCAAAACCAACTTTTTTCTTGTCAACTTAGCTGAGATTGTGGCAAACAGGGTTTCACTTTTTGTCCTAATCTGCCAAGGACAAGTTTTGTGGTTGGCTGTATAGGCTGCAACAAGTTCATAGCAAGGACGAACTGGAGTGGCATGTATGGCCCTAGAACACATGTTCAGAATTTGGAAACAAAGGAGTCAGCACTCATGGTAGAAAACCTTTGACAAGCTCTTTCTCTTCGGGCTTTGCTATTTTTTCCCAGTTTAGGATCAAAGACCTTTTTAGCTAGGTCAATCAAAAAAGGAGTTTCCTTTATTGTTGGCTGACTAGAAGCAGTAGCTTGGAATTGAGAAATTAAGAGGCACAAATTGAGGGTTTTGAGCTGACATTTATTTAAGAAATTTTCAAATTTGAGACATAAGAGGGAGCTTGGGGTACCTGAGATTAGCTTGATTGTTCCTGCAGGACAACTGACTTAGATGATGTTGCAGACTGCTCTCCCAACCCTTCTCTTGTACTCCTTCCATACACACTAGATTTTCAAGCCAAACTGGAGTCCTTTGGGGCCATAACTTCTAGATCTGTTAGCTTGTCTGTGAATGCAATTACTTAACTTGATTGCAATGGAATTTTTGTAGAGCTCTGTAGAATTTTCCTCTCTTAAAATCTCAAGGCTTGAATGCTTTGTAAAGTGTTGTAGGAAAAAATGGAAGGCAAAAGATGTTATGTGTAATTGAGCCTCTGTGGAGCGTTTAATTCAATTGTGCTACTTAATTTCACACTATTTTGAATTTCAAATTTAATGGTGTGTGGTAATGGCAACTTGATTTGATAGCCTCTGCTTTGCATATATCTATGCAAACATCAACTCTTACATTTTTGTCTTTTCAAAATCATATGGTGCACAGATTCTATCAAATTTTAAGTTGATGATAGGCATAAATTTGAGCTAACAATCTCCAACTTAATACTAAAAACCTTCGTACTGACCTGTGAACTCTCATCTATATGGTATCACTTTCTATCACTAGGCTTTCTTTTGAGCACAAATAATAAGGCTTGAGGACCCTGCCAAGCCGATTAGCTAATTTTGTAGCTACCATCTTATAGGTGCTTCTTTTTAACTACACCGATGTTTCACCTGTTCTTAATTGACAGTTTTGCAAATTCTTAAATCACATTTTCCCTCTTTTTTGTAAATGAAAACTTCAATGCTGCTCAAGGCATTTCTTTTCCTTAATAGCCCAATGGTTAACTGTAATAACCATCCTCAAAATTTAAAAAAAAAAAAAAATCCCACAAATTTTCTGAGTTCTATTGTGCAGGCATGTTGTCAAACATTTTGCATTCTTGTCATATTCAATGGTAATTTTCAATATGAATATTTAGAACAGTTCATATGCAGTTTGGTTTCGTAGACCACTCAAATTTTGCATCATAATGAGATTGAAATCAAAAGGGCATTTAGACAAACAGTATGCATGCATATATGTAGAAAACCATGGAAATACCACAATACCCAGAAGCTGATTTTTTATCTCAGAAATTACTGAATACATTAGCATCAATATGGATCATATAACATACCAATTATGATGCCCAAACTGACCCCTTAGACAAACCTACTGGGCGGCCAGCATACACAAAATATCATATATTATTTGCTCATATATAAAAACCCCTACGAACTGCCCAAGTCTCACGAATTACCTCCCAAGGATGATGTGAATCTTCTAAGAGGATTGGCGGCTCTTCCTTTCAACCCACGTTAACTCCCTTTTGACAATATGGAACTCTTTACTTGCTACAGCTTGTCTTGACTTCCCACGCCTCTTATGAGGTAACGCCTAGCATTTGGGGCTGCTCCTTTATGCTACGGTTCTGCAATAGCTGTGGCTATTCTGAATCATGGAAAATGGGTTGAAGAAACCCCTCTATCTTCAGCGCTAAGTATATAAACTTCACTTCCAAAGGTAGCTAGACTAGGGTATGGAAACCCTCATAAAATCCATTAAATCTTCATCAAGTAATACATGAACTCTATGCACAAGATATAAATCTGTATTTGCACAACAAATCTCACAAATTTATCAAAGATAAACCCCGGCCAAAAACAATAACCAAATCCTGCGAATAATATCTCTTTCTAGCACAAAAACTTCTAAACCTCAAAAATCCGCAATGAAGCCCAAGCGTAGGCTCTGCATAAATCTACCAACAACCCTTTCTGCACAAACTGTGATTCTGGATGAATCACACAGTATTAACCAGGGTGGATATTTCACCACCGTAGCTAATCTTCTCCAAGAGGGTTTTCGTCCTCAAGAACGCTAAGATGAACAAAGTTCAATCCCACAGAACCACAAGGGTTTCATAAGAGGAAATAAAATAATCTGCATATCCAAATGAGCTCTCACAACCTGTTATACTTTTTGGAGGAACTTTCGAGAGGTTATATTTTTAAATTCACTTTTAAAAATTCCATTTTGCTCCAAAAGACCCCTTTTGAGAAATGATAATAATATTTGATATGCAAAGTCTTTTTTTAAGTGTCCATGATTTAAAACTTTTGATTACCTTTCCAACGAGCTATTACACTAAGTTGTTTTTAAATTATTTCATAAAATTAAGCAATCTTATTGAAATAATTAAATAAATGCTCATTAATTCACCCAAGTTGCGGCAACCATTGAAACAGTATCGGAATAAAAAACTGATTATACAGCAAGATATGATGATGAAAAATGATAATCGGAGCTGACCGGGTGACTTACTATAAATAGACGCTCTTTCAGAGAAGTTTGGAGAACACACCGAAAGCCGGAAATTACTTCTGAAAGAGTCATAAGGGTCCTCAAGACGAACTGAGCTCATTGCCAATAACAAACATCATTGCAAATCACAACTTGAATGCTCCAAGAACCTTGGATTACCCCTCATCATGCACTGAACTGCCTTGGCCAAAACTGGGAATTGGACAAAAGCACTACTGTTTCAAGTGGACCACATATTTACATGAAAGGAGGAAAAGAAATATTATACAAAAATGTACATTATTTACAAATAGGTTCATATCTCTTTTGGGTCATGTTTCAAGTACATCCTATTAACTGGGATGGGTGGTGGTTTTACATCAAGACTGGTGAATTCAAAAGCTCCACCTTTCTTACAATGAGTGATCTGATATGGGCTGCTCCATGTGGCATCAAACTTTGAATGCTTGGTAGGATTTGCTCGATCTTTGTCCCATTTCAGAACTAGATCAAGTTCTTTAAATTTTTGTGGTGCAGGTTTTTTGTGAAACCTTCTTTTAACCATTCTCTGATGTGACTGAAACTTCTTAAAAATTTGAACTTTGATCTATTTTCTCTTCTAATTTCAACAATTCTGCCATTCTTACAGTCATAGCGTTATTAATTTCTAATTCGAACTGATGTACAAACTTTAGAGCTGGAAACTCCACATAGGATGGAAGTATTGTCTCCTTACCATAAACGAAAGTGTAGGGAGAGGCATCAATAGCTTGCTTCAAAGTAGTCCAGTCATCCTAGAGAGATTTCTTTAATTTAGTATGCCAACTTCTCTGATTCTCTTCAACTACCCTCTTTATAATTCTGATCAAATTCTTGTTTAATTCTTGTTTGCAGACTCTGCAAGGTCATTACCTTGATAGTAATAGTTATATGAAGTTTTAATATATATATTTTCTATATACCATATTTCAGAGAAAAACTAGTGACTTTCGTTCCAATAAATGGCTTGGCATTATATCTTATAATGTAGTAGGTAATCCAATTTTGGTAATGATTCCTTCCAAGAAATCAATGATCATGCCTTATGTTGCTTCTTTTTGTGCTACTGCCTCTGCACATTTGGTAAAATAATCAATGGCTGTTATGATCCACTTATGCCTCACACTTGAAGGAGGAATGAAACATTGACAGGTTTCAAGGGAAAAGGGCTGTTCCTTTTCCTTCCAATGAAGCATTTACCTGCCTCACATGTTCTTACTCATTTGAAAGCATCAATGATTGTTGCAGGCTAATAATAACCCGCCTTCATTATCTTTAAATCTGTTTTATTATATATATAAAAAAATTGTTACAAACTTAAGATAGTAACAAGATGAAACATACCCCAGGTTGGCCTGTAGAAGTGCATGCCATTCTTGATGTTGAGAATCTGCAAATGCTTCTATTTTGAATATGTCTGTTCACTTTGTCTCTCAAGAATTGTTTAAAATCTTGTTACTACAAAAAAAAAAAATAAAGAAAAAAAAATGTCACAAACTTTAGAGAGAGGCAAGATTAAACATACTGCAAAGTTTAGATAGGAACAAGATGTAAGCTCAAACATGTGGAGCCCCATTTTCTTTTTAGTTTTTGGTTTTCTTGGATTCTTTTAACATCAGGAATGGGTGGACATCCCCAAGACATTTCCCTTTCCACAGTCCTATTTTCAGCCAGCAAGCAGCTCCATCATGGCCTATGTATGTTTCTTACTTCAGTTTGCTTTGTTGTTAAGAGATGAACTATAATTTGTGAGGTCAGTTTCCATAGACTGTTGTCATTTGTTACAGGCTTCCTGTGGATAATTCCTGGTATATAATAGTTTATTTATATTAAATTTTGATTTAGCATAACTTATGGGCTTACACTAAAGATTACTTATAAATGCTTTCATAGATAGGATTGCTTTGACTTCCGATTTTTATCCCAGGAGATATCCATGGAACAATGCTTTAGATTGCTAGAACAAGAATTCAGAAATATGAATGACATCCAGAAATAACACTAAGATAAAGCACTGTAACAGGAATGTTACTAATCTTAATGTTCGGCACATGGTATTCCCTCAAAGGAGATACTTTTGAATGATGCCTCATTTTAAGTTTCTTAGGGTGGAGATGTTGAATCTGAACTGGAAGCTTTGTTGCAACTGTTATTCCATTTCTTACAATGGTAATAGTCTAATAGATACAGGATTGGACTAATGTTTTCTTAATATCCTCTGCTTTATGGGGCACATCTTGGTTTATCGAATGGAATCATCCTAGGGTAGTCCCTCTGGATTCTGAAACTTTACAATGTTAATTTTCCATTTTATGTATGGACATGAATTTTAGTGATGGATTTCATTTGAGAATTGAAGTATATAGTATTCTTTTTGTAACAGATGTACCGGTACTTATGGAGCATAATCCTTGTTTCTGACATGGATATCACTAGTAAAGTTGTGTATTTTATGAAAGGAAGGCCATTGTGATCAAATTAAACATCTGCCATGTGCAGGTTCTTCTAAGAATGCTTCCAAATTATCACCACCATGTTCGTATGCATGAAAACACCTTGATAACTAAGTTTTTTGGGCTACACCGTATCAAGCCTGCAGGTGGCCAGAAGGTATCATATATAATCAAAGGATGATCTTATTCTTAGGTCAGAGAGTAGTCTTTCATTTATGTTATCCCAAAATGGAAATTGGATTGGTTCCTAAACTGTTTGTTTATAAATAATTATATCTATACTTTTGGATTGTTTGTTAATTCTGAATAAGTACTACAAAAATGAGAAAATTGTTACGTTATGATAGTATTGCAGGATTTTCTTGCAGGTCCGATTTGTAGTGATGGGCAACATGTTTTGCACAGAATTGCGAATTCATCGTCGATTTGACTTGAAAGGTTCATCCCAGGGGCGATCAACAGACAAGATTGAAATTGATGAGACCACAACCCTTAAAGATTTGGATCTAGATTATGTTTTCCATCTGGAGCCTTCTTGGCGTGAGGCTCTTTTGAAGTAAGAAATTGGACCTTAACATGTTGAATCTTAGACAGTTATTTTCTACTCGCAATTCCTTTTTTTGTGGAAACTTAATGTAATATAAAAGAAATTACTTGCAATTTGATGTGCTATAAATTTGGGGAATCTCGAGCACTTTGAAAGGAAACTTAAGATATGGAAGAAGTTTAGCCTCACATAAGAAACTTAAGAAATTTAATGAGCTCTTTAAAGGTACTGCTTGTAACTGGTATGATATTTCTAGTAGTATGAAATTTGTATCTTAAACTGTTTTATCCTTGCTTATATGCCATTTCTTTTATGAGAGGCTTAAATCTCTCTCACACATGGTATAGAAACAGGTTTGATATTTAATCATCAAGATTACATAATGCCATGCAAACATGTTATATTGTGTGGATCCAGTTTATTGAAACTGGTTAATGGGCATTTTCCACTTCTGATTCTAGTTTTGGAAGCATGGTGCCATTGCTATCATTTACTTGGGTGAATGCATAATTTATCTAGATTATATATATTATAGACAACAAATTTGGCATTCCATGTGGGTACATTATATCATATGGTGCTGAAATAGGCCAAGGTTAATGGCTAGATTGCATAAAGACAGCTGGGAAATACACTCATACACAGACTTGTCACTTTTAAAATATGAAAATCTTCAACTTCAGAGGTATATGCTCTACAGGGACAGCGGATTGACTGACATCATCTGATGACTTATGGCAATGCATTCACAGACACATGGTCCCTAGTGTCTGGCATGGAAGCAAAAGAAACTTCATGACTTGTGCAGTGTCAAACTACTTAGATAAAATTTCGGAAATGGAAGCAGCATCTCAATTGTACAAGATCTGGCTTCCCATTTGAGATGCTGGTTTTAAGTAGGCAGATGGCTTTGGCTCCATATGCTCTCAGTTTCTTTAAACCCTTGGCTATAATTGAGTAACACTAAGCATACTTTTGGAAAGAACTCTACTGACCATACGTTGTTGGTTTTATCTTATTAAAATATTCTAGTCCTTCGGGCCAGCAGGGATCACTAAGTCATTAAAGTCAAGAGATACATTATTTTCTAGCCCAACAGCATAAGCAACTTTGAAAGAAATATAATCTGTAATGCATGGTATTGTCTGTGATTCTGTCCATATGCACACACATGCACACGTGTACGTGCACATGCATACACATGCATGCAAACACACGAGTGGACACACACACTCGTGTGCACGTGCGTACACACACCTGCACATACACACAACATTCCTAAGAATTCACATGCAGCAGTATATAAGTTGTCATATTTGTCACTTGCAATGATGTATTTCGTAATTTCATCAATGATATATTTTTCTCTTATGTTTTGGAGTTGAGAAATAAAATTAAAATATTATTTATTTATGGCTTTCTCATTTATTATGAATTGTGTTTTTCTTTCTTGTTTAGGCAAATTGAGGTTGACTGCATGTTTTTAGAATCTCAACGTATAATGGATTACAGTCTGTTATTGGGACTACATTTCAGAGCTCCACAGTATCTGAAATCTTCTGTATCAGACCCTCAAAGTGTACTTTTGGAGGGCAGTGGAACACTAGCTGATGAAGGTATCGGTTTCTCTATTTAATATTGTTGGATCATTTACTTATAGGTTTGTGTGGGGATGCTTGTTTTGGTATTGTTCACTGTTGGATTTAATGACTGTTGTCAAAATTACATTTCTTAATGATTAAGGAATGTCATCCTTTGAATATTTGAACACATCTAAATTTATATTCTATAAAAGTACTCCAAGAATGGAACTTCTCAAGATTAGGGATGTGATACTAAGCAGTACATGAAAATTTTATGTGCAACTTGGGATACAAAGGATACAATGAAAGATTATATTTTATACTTTTTATTTTCATACCATCTTAGCTCCTATGGGCAGGTCATCTTATAATTAGGTTTGTGGATAGAATGACTCCTAATTTCTATGGAGGTTATGTTTGACACAGAGATATCCATTTTGTATTTGTGAAGGCATATATCTCTTATTTCAATCCGGATGTAAATGGAGATTGCAAGCTTTTCCTCACAAAATAATAGCAATATGTGCAGAAAGAGTGAATTTTGTATTTTATTGCCCACTTCTAGGGGACAACTTCCAAGTACAGCTGTTCAATATCACACCTGAGATGCATAACAAATGAATCATAAACCCTATTTATGGGAGAATAGAACAGCATAAGGTATGCTTAGGCCAACAAAAGAGTGGGCTCTGCAACCAAAATCTCAGAGCTAAGTAGTAGACATAGATAAGAGAGAGAACAAGAACTGTTACGAGAAAAGAAGAGCTAATAAGATATTAGGGCCAGGGATGTAATGTCTCCTCCCCCTTTGAATAAATCTTACAAGTTTTCCCTCAGAGATTAGGAGCAAGTGCTACTATTTTTAAAGGCATATGGTTTCTCTTGACGAAATACTTCTTAATTTTCTCGTTTTGCATATGTTGAACTCATCAATCTTTTGCCTCTTGAGGCTTTGAAATTAACTGCCCTTCCTCATTTTGTTCTGGGAGTTCTGACGGCAATGAATTTTGATGGTCAATAACTTTTGTAAGGCAAGAAAAATGAAAATTATTGTGAACACATGAAGAGGTTGGGAGCTCCAATCAATAAGCCACCTTGTTAATTCTGCAATTTCAGCAATAATTTATGATTTTTGTGTTGCTTGAGTAAAGGTTGCATAGATAATTGGAACATGAGGAAAACCCAATCACCCATGGAAAATTGAACCTTGTTTTTGGATTTTGCTGCCCTAAAATTTCATCTGGTTTTTGAGCTGGTGAGTTTTCTTTGAAAATATGGAGAATATTGAGTCTCCAGGATATGCGTGTCAATAGCCTGAACCAAATAGAATACTCAAAACTCAGATTGAAAATTTAAACTTTAAAGTTTATCTGCATATCAGTGATTATGAGTTTCAGCTACTTCATTTGCATTATTTAGTATACAGCTCTACAAATATGCCAACATAGGCCAAATACACATACCGTCAAGTTAAGCCCACAATTTCTTGTCATCAATTAAAAGGAGTTCATATTTGAGAACAAGACAATTAATATAGCTTTATCCTCCATTATCCTTTGAAATGGTACACCACTTATGTAGGTGACCATTACACCTCTGCTCACCTATCAAGGAACAATCAATTAGTAAGGCGCCAGCTGAGGCTTGCTTATTTTCAAATATCTGTATTTGCTTTACTTCCTAGGGTGTGATGTTTGAGGCATTTTGTTAAACTGCGATGTTTGAGGCATTTTGTTAAACTGCGATGTTTGAGGCATTTTGTTAAACTGATGGTTACAAATATTAACCATCCTAAAAATCACATTCTGGGATTGATTTCCAAAAAGAGATCTCATGCATCATGGCAGTGATTTCACTAATATTTCTACCACTAGGATATAGATGAGATTCGATGATATTATCCATCATCAGGATATATATATGTGATCATATGATGCAATCCATCATTAGGATATATATCCGATCCATCATCAAGAAATAGATACAATTCCGATGTTTCAAAACACCATCTATATCCTGATGATGTATCACATAGGGCGATTTGAAATTTCAATAAAAATTTCGTAAACAGTTTATTCCAGAGACTTTGTTTTGCTATCTTGACTGTGGAAGCTTAGGAAGTCTAATTCTTCTGATTCTTTTGCCTTATTTATGTGCTTCATTATATGACAACATGTAATTGAAATACAAATGTTTTTTGAAAAATTTAATATAAGGTGCAACAAGAATAGTCAGTGTGCAAATGCAACATGGAATAAGATGCTTTCAGTGGTAGGCAACTACTGAGGTTGACAATGACCCCCAAGGTCAATCTCAAAATTGTTCATCAGTGATGTACAAGGTAGATCTAAGCATTTTAGTTTTTTAATATTTGACTATACTATAATTATTGTGTAGCAATGTCTTGTAATTATTCAGAAGAAGTTTCTATATATGGTTATTACTTGCTTGGATTTTATGTAGAGAAACTTTCCGGGATCAGCTTGTCTATTTGCTTTTGATAATTCAAGCAGATTAAACCCACTTGGAAATATTGCTGTATCTGGAAGCCTAACAAGAAACAACTGTGAACTAGGATTGAATTGCTTTGTGATGAAAGAAAGGAGAATAAATTACAATTTGCTTATCATTTCAGTGGCAGCAGCTGTTGAGGATGAAATTGCATGCTATCCACAAAGTCTGATATTGGTTGCTCGTGAGCCTCATCAAGAAGGAACAATACTGGGTTCTCACATTAGGGGAAGCCCATTGAGAGCATCTGCTATAGGTGATGAAGAAGTTGATTTGCTTCTTCCTGGGACTGCAAGGTGATGATTCCTGTCTTTAATCATGTTACTGCAATCATCCTTCCATGTCTAAATGTTGTAATTTTCTCTTGACACTTGCAACTTGACTGTGCAGATTGCGAATTCAACTTGGTGTGAACATGCCTGCAAGAGCAGATCGTAGACCACAAAGAGACAAAGGTCACAACGAAGATCAGCTGTTTAATGAGGTTTATGATGTTGTTCTATACCTCGGGATAATTGACATTTTACAAGAATATAATTTTAGCAAGAAACTTGAGCATGCTTTGAAAGCTTTTCAGTTTGATTCCTCTTCAATATCTGCTGTTGACCCCACATTGTATTCTAAGCGTTTCTTAGCTTTTATCCAAAAAGTATTTCCGCCAAACCCATAAACAGGCTTAAACCAGAAACAAAGTGTCAGCAGATGTCCTTTTGCATATCCATTTTCTTGTTGGCAGATATGTCCTTATACATATCCATTTTCTTGTATGGGGAAAAAAATGGAAAAAAGTTTTTATTCCATGATTTTATTATATTGGCCCAAAATTTTGTCATTCACAAAGGCACTCTTAGCATGTTCGGGAATGGTTTTAAATTTAAACTCTGCTGTTTTACATCCAATCAATGCTTATGCTCAGTTTATTCTCTCTCCTGCCATTTGATAACTATGTTGGGAACTTAAAATTAGCAAGCAGTTATCTCTGATTCTCTTCGAAAGCTACTGAGATTTCCTTCATAAATTAAAATTGTTGTTTCCAAGGACGTTGAATGATCTATATTTGTCCTTCAACATGGAAGTGATATTGGCTGAATGCTACAGTGTCACTTGTGCATAGCATGTTTAGACAAACCAGATACCTTGGATAAGAGCCTCTAAACAAACGATTTCTCAATGGCATTTTGCACAACCAAGAAACCACTGGGTGTAACAGAACAGCTCCGAAATTAAGAAATCAAATAAAGCATTAATGCAAATTTACTTTTTACCGGAAAACTATATGCACTTTAGGCTCTAATTTTACTACCTTATACAACAATGTAAACATCACATGAATAACTGAAGGTGAAAACTCACCTTGTTCAAGATGTCTTTTGTGGACAGGTTTTTCAATCTTGGAAACCTTCATCAAAGGGTAGTAGATTCAGGGCCCAAAGACAATATTAAGGGGTAATTTAGAAACAAGTGTTCTTTAAACATTTTTATTTCCTAGGTGCTTAATCTTTCTGTGATTTTAAGGTGGTCCATCTTTTAGTTGCTGAGTACAGATTTTATGAGCTAGTTCTCATCTTGCGAGAATTTGTAACCCGGTTTATCTATATTTTTAGTTGTAATCAGATATGGACTGATAGAGAGGGTGAAACTAAACATGTTCAAAATTTCTTTCTTTGGCACTTAATCAATCTTGGCAAACTTCATCATAGGGTAGAGTCATTTACTGCAAATTTGGCATCAATATTTAGGTTTATATAAGAAACAACTTATAAGTGGTACATTCTTTTACTTCATTTTTATTGCATAGTTGCATAATCAAGCTCCCTTTGATGTTTGAAGGTGCTTCATCTTTGAGTTTCACAGTGAAGATTGTGTGAGCTAGTTTTCATGTTGTGGATGTTCATATTCTCCAGTATATCTATATTTTAAGTTATTATCATTGATAGAGAGGGTAAAACCTTGTTTAAAATTTCTTTTTTGGACAAAGTCTTCATTATATGGCTGAGAGCGCTTGAAAATTGTCATGTGTATTTTAGGGGTATATTAGAAATAACTTTGTTCTTTTACTACATTTTTATTGTATTGTTGTATAATCAATCTTTCTGTAATGTTTCTGTTTCATGGTTTGAAAGTGAAGATTGTGTGAGCTAGTTCTCATGTTGTATACGTTTATAGTGTTCAGCAAATATATATTTTTAGTTATACCCAGATTGGACTAATAGAGGTTACAAACTACCATGTTATTGGTGAAATACTATACCTCCTCAATGACACACTCGTATGTTTCTCCTGGTGAAGTTAAATGGAATTGGTTTATAATCGTACGATGTGTTTGTTAAACATTAGACTTGTAACCCAATTCAGTAAATAAGTCTGGGATTAACTAAGATAGTCAAGAAAGAGAAAACAATTTTGGTTTATTACTGTTGGTGAAATTGTATCAAGATGGACGTCATAAAAGAGGCACAGTTGGTTTGTTCACAGATTGAATTTGAATTATTCACGAAGTGAATCTTCAACGAGTTCTTTCTATTAATGACAATCAAGAATGTCAATAATGGAGTTGAGGAAGACAACTCTTCAGCACTCTTATCATAATTGCATAAAAGAATCTTGCCAACTTCAAACTAAATAGATTTCATTTAAGCATCTTGTATTGATGTCGTTGAGTATTGTTCTTTTATATGCAAGGTTTTCTGAAAACAATGAACTTGTTCAGATGTTATAGATTATATTTGCTTAGGTGTGATTGATTATGAAATCTGATTTGAGGAAAACCCCAAGTGATTATAGTATTCTATGAAGATAAGAAGGAAGTTAAACTAAATCTATAAGCACAATCTAGTAAAAGAAACTAAAATTTATAGAGTAACACTACTAAAGGAATCTAATACAAGAGCACTAGTCTAAGAATAACTTTAAAAAAAAAAGCTATTCAAATGCAGAGAGAAAACAAGAAAAGACACCTAAGCATAAGAAAAGCCTATCTGCTTTAGTTTTTCATTTTCCTTTGTTGTATTTTTGAATTTGAGGTTAATTGTTTTGTACAATTTGTTCAATTACACTAATTTAATCAAACATGTTGAAAACGCTCGCAACTATTTTGTATTTTTTAATTTAAAGAAATCTAAAACTTCTAGCCAAAAATAGAAAGCTAATGAATTAGAGAAAATCAACATCAATTGGATTTGAATGAGAATGGGATGCGACTAATCGCATCAGTTTTGATTTATCAAATGATTTTAATGAGATGAGATCACTAATTATGTCCCAGTTGCCATGGTTCCCAAAATCCCACGCCCAGAAACGTTCCTAAGTTCTAATCGATATTCGTGGAGTTGATTATCCCTCTCGAAGATTGATTTAAAGTGGTTCATAATTCACCGAGAAATCATGATCAAGCCTATATTGGCTGTATGTGTTATGAACCATACGCCTATGTTCATGACTATCTTTTCTATGTAGGCAAGCAAGTGTAGTTTAGCATCTTTGATCTGATTCTTTGTCCTTGAACCAGTACACTGGGAAGAGTTAGTATTCAAGATAACCGACTCACTCGAAAACAAATGACTTTAACACATTAATGAAAAGGGAAGCCACTCAAACAATTGAGGCCTACTATGGATAGTGCTCATTGAAGGAAGGATTAACCACTTAAAGTCAATTTTGAGCCACTTGAGGCCTACTCAAATGGATGGAGTTGGCAATGGATAGACTAGACATTGCATCACTATAGAAGTAGACATATATGGCATGGTATAATTGCATCAATCACTGGGATGATGGGTGATCACTCTTGTTTTACGTAGACTAAATTACTAGGCTATTTTAGATTATTTTACTAAAAATAAAATAAAATGATATGCATTGTTAGAACATAATGTTATTAGGGGTCATACCCTTATAACATTTATTTATCATTCTAATAGAAGATCATAAAACTTTATGTTTATTATATATTTTATAAAGCATATACTATTTAATAATTAATAATTTAATAACTATTATATTATTAATTATTTACAAATGGATGCTTTGAATAGATATGACTAATACCCCTTCAAATAGTTATTAGATTATTAATTATTTACAAATGATTGCGTTGAATAGGTGTGATGAATACTCGTTCGTATATAAGAGGTTCTCTCTCATTGAGAGGTAAGATAATTGTGAGATTTATTGTGAATTCTATTACTATGCACATGAGGTATTATTGATTTTTTGTAAGTGTTTTATAATAAAATGATGCTTATGGAATGTTTTATTCGGAAGAGTTTTCCCATGTATATGGTATGTAATGTGTTAAATATATGTTTGTATAATTCTTAATATATTTATTTTATATTTTATTTATAATGATTAGTACTCTAAGATATCCTAATTTCTAATTTAATATTAGAATTAGTTAGGATATATTGATCATCTTTACAAGTTATAATAGAAGATGTGTAAAGCTTGATAAATATGATTATAGAGTAAATTTTAAATAGTGCCATGTTTATAGATTTTATGAATATTATTCAAGCTTGTTTTTTGAGGATCATTTGAGCATTTACTTCATAGTAACCAATTTTTTCAATCTCCCTTATCCAACACATTTTTTCTTTTGAATTACTATTCAAAAATTGATTTGGGAACCCCTATATCTTATTTTGTTTTGCTTTCTCAAAGGTTGTGTATATTCGCAAGGAGCACACTATCACAACAAGAAGTAAACACAACAAGCTTCAAGAAGAAAAACCCATGATAAAGTTACATGATTAGATGAATGGAAAAAATAGGTTATAGGCAATTCATTCACTCATGATAAGGTATTGTAGTACAAGTAACCATTAGTGGAACAACTAAAGATTTGTTGAAGATAACTTAAGGAACCACTCTTAAGGTCTCAAAGGAGTCTAAATTAGTTACAAGAATGGATTTAGAAAAATAACATTTCCTTTTTATTATAATATCAATCATCAATCCAAATGGTGCAACATATAAAAAAGCATATTTAGGATAAGCACAATTTGTTAAAAATTAGTTTTACAAAAATATAGTCCTATTTTTTTTTTAAAAAATATTGCATATCATTTACAAATATTCTGTTCATACGAGCATCAGATGAGACCAATACAAGCTCTTTATGAACAAACACACTAGAAATAAGTTATGGTAGACCAAGAGTCACTACTTAGAAATTCACTTTATTTAGAAACCACATCCACATTAGAAGCCAACTATGGAAGATCAAGAGTCACAACTTAGAATTCCACATTAGATGTCCCTATGGGGATTTGAACTTGAGTCTCCACAATGAGAAACCAACATTTTAACTAATTAAGCTCAACCCCTTAGGCTAATCCTAGATTTTTGTGACAAGTTAGTTTTTTATATTAAAAAAAAAAAAACTATATAGGCTCTTTGTATGGTGTTATCAAATAATCTAATACTTACATTTTATTTTAATAGCTCAAAATATTTATAAAAGTTGAAAGACTCTTTGTTTCAACCAATCAAAGGTTAAATTTCAAAAAAAAAAAAAAAATTAGTCAAAAGATTTTTTCCTAAATTTGTTTGGAAAGTAGAGGACATTTAGGAATTGGCAGGAGTGGTTTTTGATTCAAAAGGGACACATTTATATAAGGAATGTCATATCCTTTAACTTGTAAATGGATTATAGTTTAACCGATGTCATATCCTTTACATAAGAAAAGTCATCTCCTTTAAATTGCAAACAAATTAGAACCATCAACATGTTAAGGAAAGTCACATTCTTAAAGAAAGTCACATCTATTGGTATTATTAGATCTTTAGTATATAATAATAAATAAAATAATTGTTATTCTATAATAGTTATTAAATAAATTTGTTAGAAATATGTTGGGAACTTGGGAGTTATTCCCGTAGGATAGTTTGGTAGGTAGTTACAGGAAAATAAAGGCTTTACAAGCCAATGTAAACTTGATTTAAAGATATCAATAATATCTTCTGTCATTCTCTATATTTATGGTTTAGATTTTTCAAACATTCTTATTCTCTACCATTTTCAATATAGTATCAGAGCATCTTCATAATTCTGTGTTGTGAGATAATAATTGTTTTTGTTGTGGGGTGAGTAGATTGGCAATGAAGATCTGTAAGGAAGAATTTGATTGCCTCATTAATTGTCGCCAATGTTGCTTTTCTTGTTGATGCGATTCTGTTAGTGTCTTGGGGCAATTCTGCCAGTGTAAGAAGAAAAGGAAAGCGCTGCTGATGAAATAGGATACATTGCCAAGTTTCTACCAGATTAAGGAGTTCCTCGTTTGTATGAGACTATTGGGTGAGGCGGTGGATAAATAGAGAAAGGCGTTTACAATAGGCACAAAAAATTAAGGAAGCTGATCTAGATTTGGAATTGGATGATTTGGAGGTGACTGGTCTTCCAACGCGTGATTTGTATAGTTAGTGGTTTGGAGTTTTGGCATTGGTAAGTTAGTGAAATATTTATATAGTGGTGATAAACAGATTTTGTTATGTAATAATGATGATAAGAGATGTTTCCAGCCTGGCATACAAAATACGTTGATGGTAAATGGGGACAAATTTGGAAGGATTTGAACGAGACATATACTCATTCCCGTACATTTGGAGTACATGCTTCTCGTTCCATAATAGTTATTAGAATAGCTGTAGCATTTTATTTATGAAACATTTTCATTTAAAGGAAGCAGTTTGTTGTTCATTGACAGTTATTCTATACTATTTGGCATAAGGCGTAGCAATTTAAAAATAAGGAAGAAGTTAATATTTTAGGGTTGAAGTTTCAATAAATGTTTTCTTTCATTGAGGTGGCGAAGCTTTAAGAACAATAAGGTGTTGGGGAATCGGTAATGAAGCTCTTTATTTGAATTTTGGATGTTGTACGTTGTTGATCCAAATCTCATTTTGTCTTATTATATTATGTTATTTTGTACATTATCTTTTAGAATTGGGGAGTTGGTGATTAAATGATTGAGAAGTTGGTTTTATTGGAGAAGTGAAAGGTTCAAATCTTAGAACGAGTATTTTGACTATTATTGTGGGCTTATTTTTTTTAACTAAAAGAGGGGTAAAAATTTATTCAAACAAGAAGAATTATAAAGCAAGGGCTTTACACAGCCCTGTCAAGCTCCACTAAGTGGTCCAACTTTTGAGACAAATCCAGGGGTAATTGACCCCAATCCATAATGTTCCAATTTTGCATGTGATTAGAGGCCCATTTGGCCAAACAATCCGCCACTCTGTTCCATTCTCTAGGAATATAATTAGAAGTAACATAATCCAAAGAAGCACACAGATTAAGAATCTGTTTAACAACCAAAGCTAAATGCCAACTAACATATGCTATACGCTGCCTATTCAACAAATTCACCATCACCTGGGAATCAGAATCACAAATGATCCTTCTCCACCCAAGATGACAGCCATGCTCCATAGCATATAAAATGGCAAGAGCCTCCATCAAATTGTTATTATGGAGACCCTTATAAACAGAAAAAGATAAATTGAATAGACCTAGAACTATCCCGTCCAACTCCACCAATACCAGCATGACCAGGGTTTCCCCGAGAAGAACCATCCTTGTTGAGTTTCAAAACTCCCCGAGGAGGAGGAGTCCAATGCCCCTCCCTATTTATCTTTCGAAGAGGGTGTCGACATCTATTTCTCTTGACCTGTCCTTGTTGAGGAGGAAGATGAAGACGATTGCAACAAACAAATCTTGAGGATCCACTATTTCCGCCAAATCACAATTTGCCGAAACAGTTTCTCCCAAAGAATGAAGAATTTTCCACCACAAGCGATGGGCCACCAACATCACATCTTAAAAAATCCTACGATTCCTCTCCAACCAGATATGCCAGATAATAAAGGGCCAAGAGCCCAAATAACTTGAAGAAATGTGGTTTTAACAGGGGCCTTACCCCAATGATAAAAGAACTTAGCCAAAGAGGAGACATGCCAACAGGCCTAGTTCCACACACCCCACCAAAAATGCCAAATCTCCTTAGAGAAGGAACATTGGAAAAAGAGTTGAGAAACACTTTCCTCACTATTACGACACAATACACACATCGAGGGGCTCTGAAAACCAAGCTTACACAAATTATCCCAAGTAAGACACCGATTTTGAACCACCAACCACATGAAGAAGTTGCACTTGGGCCACGGAAAATTGTGCCAAACTTGTTTCCACCAAGGAACCTCAGTGTCTCCAAACATCTGCCTAACAAGCTGCACATAACCTGCTGAAACAGAGTACTTCCCTGACAGATCACTTCCAGCCCAAGCCAAAACATCATGCCCCACCAAAGTATTGCATTCACGAGAAGCAAGAATCTGAGTCAACTCTCGCCTATCCTCCTTAGACCCTCCTGGCGGCCATTCAGAAGAGTGCTTCCATCGAAAACTAACAGCCAACCCACAATTCTGTGCAACCTTATAATGCTCAACTATGTCCTAGCCTGCAACAGTAAAAATATCACAAAGGGACTAGAGGTGAGGATAAGTAGAAAGGATAGAAGGGTGACCATCCCAAGAATCCAGCCAAAAAAGAGCCCGTGACCCCGAATGACAGATCTAAAATAGCCCATTCTTAACCAACTTAGCCCCCATTTTCAGAGTATGCCAGATCATAGAACCCCTTCCCTCCAAAGGAAAGCGAGGAACATCTTTAAGATACTTATGGGTGAGAATACATGCCCATAGCTGATGCTGACTAGTACACCAATGCCAATATAACTTAGTTGCAAGAACTTGCCCATTCAAAATAGCAGAATGTAACCCAAGACCTCCCTCTTTCTTTGGTCTGCACACAGTTTCCCACTTAGCAAGGCTCCACTTAGTAGTCGACAAGTTACCACTCCAAAGAAATTGTCGTGAGAGAGCATCATTGTGGACTTGTAAGTAGTGTTGGAGGTAATTGATATAATTTGTAATTCGAGATATAAGGGAATAAGAGTTTATTTTTTATTGCATATATCATGTTAAAGATTGAAGGGTCTATATTTTTAAGGGAAATATTTGTAAAGGTGTATTATCGGTTGAAACCAACACTCTTTTGCATATGGCCACATATTACATGGCTACTTCACATAATTCTTGTATGCTCTAGATCATCAATGATGTGTTTTACAAAATCACATGCTTGTGCTATTAGGGAGTTCTAATGCAACATCAAGCGAATAGAGTGTAATAGTGTCACATTGGAGGCTAGAGGTATATTATCATCTAGAGCTAGCTTCTTGTTCAGAGATGATACTTTGCAAGAGAAGCATCGGTTTTATTTTGAGTCTCTTCATGGAGCAAGGGGGCATGGCAGTGATGTTTTGGTTTGTGGATAGTTAAGTATGTCTAGATCCACAGACTTGATGAGTTGTGAAGATACTTGATTGAAAAAAGTGTTAGAAACATAAAGCAAATAAAAAACAAGTGATTATACCTTTAAATCTCCTCCATTCTAGTCTCATTGATAAGGTGGAGGAAATGCATGCACCCAAGTACAAATCCTAACTTTACCCAAGGCAAAATCAATGTGGATTGTTCAAGCAAATACCAACATAATGGAGGCAAGGATTTGGCTATTAAATTGGCTATGAAAGTGAAATGATTTTGAGAGCATGGAGTTGATAAGTGTAGTGTAAGTGTTCTAGAGTGTTATGTAGTGTTAATATGGCTGTGAGAGGGCTCATATTTATAGATTTTTGGGGACTTTTAGATCAATGGTGGAGGTTCAAAGGTGAGATCCAAGGGTAGAGGTTTCATAGTGAAATCAAGGGCTAAGATCTCATCAACAAAGATGGAGGGCTCATATTGTTTTACAATTTTTAATTCAACCTTGGGAAGGCTTTGCATTTATGAGGATGGAGACATGCGAATGAATTTTTAATTCATTTTAATGGGTGAGTGGGATAAGAAAAAACAATTGCATGGATTTGGAAAGGTGAGGTGGAGACACATGTGACTTCAATTAACTAAATAATGTTGATTATTTAATTAATTATGGGGAGATGGGATAATGAGGGCTTAGGTTAATTAATTAAGTGATTAACTTAATTAATATGGTTGTAGAAAATTAGGGGACAAATTAATTAGTGGCCCAAATTAATTAAATAGAGGTTAATTTAATTAATTTGGTCATAGGGGTTTGGTAGGGTAGAGTAGCTAATTAAATAAATGAGATATATTTAATTAATCGGGGGCTAACATGGTAATGGGGGATAATTAATTAAATAAATGTTAATTATTTATTTAATTAATTTTGGGTAGATGACAATGAGGATTGGGATAAATTGATTAAATAAAATTAATTTATTTAATTAATTTGGAGGAAGGGGATAAGCTAGCATGATAGGTGATGTTAGGGAAGTGTCAAAAAATGACGGTGTGAGGACACACCATTTTTAGGTATCTACAGTTTTCCCCTCTTTGATGTGGTGTCGCAACTGAGCGGGAGTGACGTCATATCAAAGAAAATTAAAATTTTGCCCCAGTCGACTGAAGGGAAGGGAAGAATAAGTGGGATATGCCCCCTTGAGAGATCATAAGGAAAAAATAAAATTTTTGGGTGAACTCTCAAAAAGAAGAAAATGGTAGGTAAAACAGGATACATGGTGAAAAATGAGATCATATGAAGAAAAAATAGGGAAACACGGATGTGATATGAACTCAAGGGGTGAAAAATTAGGGCTAGGCTAGAAAAATTAGGGTTAGGGCTTAGGTGGAAGCTATAAATAGGCTATGGGGGGGCCATATTCCTCATTTGCACACCTAGGCTTGAGTGATTTGGAGAGAGAAGAGCAAGAGAGTGTGGAAGCCATGACCAGAATTCCATGTCATAAGCACCATGTGGAGTGAGTTCGAGAGTACCAGTGACCTCTGGAGGCTGGTGAGTCGGTATGTGACTTATCCTTGCTTTGTAATTTGGGTTTCAGGTATTTATGACACAATAAATGTAGGGTAGATTAGGGTCAACGATTGTGTTAAAGAACTAGGTTAGTGCAATTGATTCGGGCGTAGCACCTAGGACGGAGTGATTAGCACTTTCATCTTAGTTTAGCACCTCCATTGTAGAGTAGTTCTTTTGTCATGCCAAAAGTGGCTAGTTAGAGAGGGTAGGTTAGCGGCTATGATTGGTCATTTAGCACATTCGTGTTGATTTGGCACTTGCATGGGGAGATTTAGTGCCTTCGTGCTTTTTGGTGCTTGCGCTAGGGGATTAACGCTTGCGCACCTTTCAACGCCATCATGGAAACAGTTAGCGCCTTCGTGCCTTTCGACGTTAGTGTGAGATAGGGTAGCGCTTGCATGAGATTTAGCGCCAGTGTGGTTTTTGTTAGCGCTTGCACACCTTTCGATGCCAGTGCAGGATGGGTTAGCGCTTGCGCATGTTTTAGCGCAAAAGTGGCTTTTGTTAGCGCTTGCAAGCCTTTCGGTGCTAATGAAGGGGGACAACACTTTTGCACAGTTTGTTTAACAAAAGGCTAATTAAGTGGGATGATGGATGCAGGAGGGTTTGTTTGTGCTACAGTCGAGGGAGCAGAGACCACCTCCATTGTCTTTCAAAGAGAGGTTTGGAATGACAGATGTGCTGGTGTTAGAGTGGATTGGATTGCGACACTTAGCATATATGCCAGTGATTTAGGTCCATAGGGTGATGATGAGTTTGGAAGAGAGATGGTAGAGCGAGCAAGGTGATTTTCTGCTACCGATGGGGGAGATTACCATCACTCTCAAGGACATCTAGAGGTCCTATGGATCCTTGTACATGAAGAGTTGTTCGTGTATGACCAGGTGACAGGTGTAGCAGAATTGAGGTGCGTGTTTGCACCAGATATCATCCTGCTAGACAGGAGGGATTAGGAGATTATATGGCGAGATGTGATGGACACCTTGGAGGGTATGGCTTCGTATATTGGGGCATTGATCAAAGGTTTGTTAGTGCTAGACAGGAGGTTGACTTCTCAGTGGGATGGGGAGTGGTATTAGAGAGGATGTTTAAGGAGGGGACTATGTATGCATGGGGGGCATGCGTGTTGGCTCATCTATACCATGACATGCACTTTGTAGTGCACATATGGGGAGCAAGCCTGGGGTATGGGGTTACTTTTCTCATGTGTGGGCTTGGGAGCATATCACCGTGACATGGACGCTGTGTACATATGACAGGCTAGTGGGGTGGCTGTATGTGTTTCTTTATGAGGGAGTGCTACAACATCGACATCTGGGTGCTTTGAGGTATTAGAGGCGAGTTTTTGATGAGCTGGATTTAGTGGTATGGTGACCGTGGCGAGAGTGTAAGGCTTGGGATGGGGATGAGGATCATCTACCATATGCTTGACATGGTAGATATCTGATGGGTAGGACAAAGGACATCATAGATCGGTACATGCCAGAGCATGTGTTGAGGTAGTTTTAACTTTGCTACGGGAGCCACAGGTAGAGGCTATATTCCCTCGAGACATGAGGGAGGCACCTGATTGTGGTGTCCTTATTGATCCTTAGATAGTTATTGTTGCATTCCATGGTTTGGTGCCAATTCATTGGGAGTGGGGTTTAGATGTAATAGATGTTGGGACCACTCTAGACTATGATATCTGGTGGTAGGAGCAGTAGCCAATGAGGTTGACCATTCCAGTTGGCAGTTAGTGGAGGTTGAGAGTAGCGATGAGGAGGATGAGGAAGAGGAGGATGACGAGGGAGATGATGGAGATGGTGGAGGAGGTCTTGCTATTGGTGGATGACGAGTTCGCTAGAGAGTAGAGGCAGTGGTAGGGGGATTAGGAGGAGGAGGTAGATTCGGTGGTATTGCATGATGAGATCTAGAGTCTGATGGATGAACTAGCCAACACCTGAGTTAAGCGGGATACTACAAAGGCATAGTTGGCGGTGGTTGAGTCAGAGGTACACAGGTTGTAGGGGGAGCTCAGAGATGCACGAGGACAGATAGCGGAGTTGATGATAGTGCAGGGAGGAGGGGTAGATCTTGTAGAGCTGACTCGTGTCATCTAGGAGCAAGACATATCTATTATAGAGAGGTATGCAACTCAGGTTTTATAGCAATGGACGGAGAGACATGAGGCAATGTTGCAGGTAGAGAGGGATATTGTGCAATAGGCAGTGACAAGGGCTGGGATGGGAGACATGTGGTGCAATTTGATGAGGTATAAACAACCTCATTTCTTTGATGAAATAAATAACCTTTTTTGCATTGCCCAATCCCCTAGCCTTACCAATTTGTTGTTTTTATAAGCAATATTTATCTATTTTTAATAAACTGTTGTACAAATCTTTATCTCCTAAATTGATTGAAATTAGCTCTTAAATGTTGATATAATGGTATGTAGAGTGGGTAATTGTGCAAGGTTAATGCATGGCCTACGGGAGAAGTGGACTTCATGCAACTGAGGTCAAGTGCACCGGAAGTTGAGGGCACCATAAATTTTAGGCATGCATTAATTGAAGACTCTTTTTAGTTCTATATATTCCTATTGGTTATCCAAGTCATTATGGCTCCACTCAGAGCCTTTTATAGGTTTTAAAGACACCGGTAGTTAAAGATTCTATTTTTCTATTATAAGACCTTTTCAAATGGCATTTTACCGCCATCTGAAATTTAGGAGTTTGAAATAGTTCAGTTTTAGTTGGTTGCTCAAAACTTGGATATATATATCATACTATAAATGGATGAAAATCAATATTTTGGTTTTTAAAAAAATAATCAGAGCTATGTACTGCAATTTTCCATGAATGAAAATAATATTGTTCTGAGTATTTTCTTTTGAGATATAAAGATATGAATGGAGTACCATGTTTCTATGGAAATGATTGAATGTGATCCGAGTTAAAGACAAATTTCTCCCAAGAGCTGGACACTCGCGGGATTGTAGAGTAGATAAGTATTTCTGTTTCTATGGATCTTTCATTTTAGCTCAAGTTATTTTATGTTTAATTTTCTGTTGTGAACCTACAGGGTGTGTTGTTTAAGGCATTAGTTCTAGAGCTCTATTTGTTTAAATATTTCTAGAGAATCTTCTTTAGTTTAAAACTGCTGTTTACTGATAGATGAAATTTAGAATATTTGTGCAATATAGAATTTGTCACCGTTCAAGATCAGACTAAAGTTGCATGTATGAATTTCTAGTATAGAGTTTGTATGCTTTCTAGTGTAGAATTTATATGCTTTCTAGTATAGAGTTTATATGCTTTCTAGTGTAGAATTTATATGCTTTCTAGTATAGAGTTCAAATGCTTTCTAGGGTAGGATATAATTGCTTTTTAGTTTTATATGTTGTTTAAGTCTTTCAAAGGAATTAGAAAATTGTTTCTAAATGAGATATCCAAACAATACTCTCTATTGCATACAGCCTCGGACACTACCCCGGTTGATAAACTCATATTTTTCAACTAAAGTGTTAGGACCTCATGACAGCCTGTCACTTTTTGGCATCATTGCCGGGGACGTGATTCTTTTCTAAGTGTTATTAGGGAAATGCTTGGAAACCTCTTGTAGTAAACACCCAAAAATTGTCACCAAACCTCTCTTTCTGCATGGTCAGGAAACGAGGCCCACACGGAATAGTTATACCAAACCCCCCCAACAGTAGTTCCAACCATAAATAGGGAGGAAGAAGTATTAGCTAAAGAACTAAGTTATGAATTGATCGAGCAGGATCAACTTGAGACCTCCCAAAATACCCTAGAAGTTCTACCAGCTAACCAAATCTTTGAGGAGGTGGTCATTCAGCCAACCAACCGAGTCTTCGAGAAGGGGAACAATCCTTTTGTCATTATGGATAATAATCACCATAATGACCCTCTCAATGGGAGAGCAAACTACAGAGATGGTGATATTCTGAGAAGACCGACAACACGATCCTTCACCTACCCTATTGCTCTCAACGAAGATGATGATGCACCAATGAAAAATATTTCACCATCCATTTTACCTACTTTCAGGGGACTTTCCTCTGAAGATCCTGACCAGTTCCTCTTCAAGTTCAAAGTCTTGTGTCAAACATACGACTACAAGAACGATAACTAGAAACTTAAACTCTTTCCATCCATCTGAGAGACATTGCAATGCGTTAGTTCATGGGACTAGTTTCTAGGTCAATAACTACATGGGTTGAAATGGAAACCATCTTTTTAGACAAATACCAAAGTTATTGTAGAGTTAGTGATAAGAAAGAGGAATTGTTCAAACTAAGACAAAAAGAAGATGAGAGCCTGGAAGATTACCTTGATAGGTTTATCTTTCTAACCAAACGATGTGGTGAAGAATTCATAAGTTTAGAAATTCTAAAGACCATATTTCTCAAAGGACTTGATGAAGATGCTAGGAGAATCTTAGATTTAATGGGAAAGGGAGATGTGTCCCAACTTGAACTTGGTGATATCTCTGAGTTATGCCAGAATTTTTCTCGTACTCAAGGAGGTATCCAAAAATCTAGCCTTTTAAGAAGTTCAAATAAAATAGGTAAACTGCGAGACGAAATAGCAAATCTGAAGACTAACATTCTTGTTCAATTGAACACTACTTTGGATGGAATACAGGCCAAAACATGTAATCTTGATACTTTATCTATCTATTTCCCTAAGTGTCGGAACAAGCATCTGTTAAGAGAACGCCCTTTGGATAAGGCTGACAATTGCCAAATTTGTGAAAAGAGTCATGCCACTGATCAATGTGAGGTCCTGAATGCAATCAAGAATTCTAAAAAATGACCATCTCACACTGAAGAGGAAATCAATTTCGTGGGTCAAAGACCTGGAGGAAATTTCTCCTATGGTCAAAACTCCAACCCTACATGGTGACCTCCAAACAATTGGAACAATACACAGTGGACAACTCCTTGGCCATCAGCACCACTTGGTTGGGGATCTTACCCACCTTGGGGACCACCTAAATGGACGAACCAAGCTTGGGGAAATCCCCAATGGCCAAATCAGCAATGGCACCCTCACAATCAACTTCCACAATTGACCCAACCACCAAATCAATTCTATAATGATCGAAGACGAATGCCAAATCCGCAACAGAACCTTCTTATGGCTCCCCAAAATCCTCAACAAAATGAACAAGTTAATCAACCACCATTACCGGCACAACTTGTTCCTAATCCCAAGAACACACGTCAAAATGCCTTAGTATATGCTGCTGATTAGGATAACATGGCAGGGGTTAATGCTATCTATTGTGGAAACCTTCAACTGATGTCAGGAAAAAACACTTAATCAACCTACCATTGCTGAAGTCATAGAAGACCCAAATGAGGAACTTAACATAGAACCAGAGACTCTTCTTGTACCTACAGAGCGTGACCTCAAGAACAATCAGGAGGAATTATCTTCAACACAATTTCGAGTAACTCCACCACCTACCATAGAATTGTCTCAAGAAGAAGTTGCCAAGTGACCATCAACTACTTCAGAAAAAGATCCTATGCTAAGAAAGAAAACTTAGGCACCCTTTCTAGAACATCTCAAAGCAACTATTCCTAGGAACCCTCCGAAAGTATCATTGTCTAATGAAACTGCTTTGATGCAAGAAATTAAACGACTCCATATTGAGATTACCTTGTTACATGCAATTAAATAAATTCCTGAACTGAACTAGCTAGTTAAACAATTAAAACACCAAGAAGGAAACTGAAACAAATTAATACGGTGCAAATCAATGGATATCTAGCTAGCCTTCTAGCTGGAAAAACCCTAACCCCAAAATATGGCAACCCAGGTAGTCCACTCATTGGGTTGATCAATCAAATGAATCTGACAAACAAGAGAATCTAGCTTCACTTGCTATGGTAGTTATTAAACATGGTGAAGAATTTGAAGATGAATTAGAAAACATCCAAGACCTTTCCGTAGACTCAGGTGATGAAGATATTCTAGAGGTGGAAGAAATTTTGGGACATCCAATCCACATTGATGACAAGGAACATGATTATACCAACTTCACAACTCTACCCTGTCCCCTGGCGAATATCATTCTAAAAACAGATCACTTCTTCGAAGATATTGCCAGACTCCATAGAACTATACCACATAGTTGTCCTCTCAACACTTTAACAAAAGAAGTTCACACTGTCACCTCCAATCACCCTAGGACCAAGACTATCGTGTTATTACTAGGAAAAACTTTAAATATCAATAGCTGGTTGACATAATTAGATGAGCTCAAATTGTTTGATGTTTTGATGAATAGGTCCAAAGGTTTTTCTTGGCACTATACAGAAATGAGAGGAATTCACCCAAGTGTTTGTACCCACCACATCTATACTAAAGATTTTAGACCAGTCCGTCAACCTCAGTGAAGGCTCAATCCTTCTCTCAAATATATTGCCAAAACTGAAATTGAGAAACTTTTATAGGTAGGATTTATTTATCCTATCTTGGATAGCAAATGGGTTTCACCCTTGGTAGTAAGGCAAAAGAAAAATGGGAATGGAGAGTGTGTGTTGACTACCGAGAACTCAACAAAGCAATCTACAGATTATTTCCCACTACCATTCATAGATCAAGTTTTGGATAATCTAGCAGGAAGGAAGTATTTTTGATTTCTGGATGGGTTTAGTGGATATAACCAAATACAAGTGGCAATGGAGGACCAGGACAAAACTACTTTCACCTATCCTTGGGGAACATTCACATATCGGGTTCTTCCCTTTGGGCTCTGTAATGCTCCTACCACATTCCAGAGAGCCGTTCTGGCTATCGTTGCTGAACTTGTAAACGATTGTGTAGAAGTCTATATGGATGACTTCACAGTCTATGGTTCCACTTTTGATGAAGGCCTCAAAAACTTGGATAGAGTATTGCAATGATGTGAAGATCATCACCTATGTCTAAGCCATGAGAGATTTCTAATAATGGTAGAACAAGGTATAGTGCAGGGACATCATATCTCAACTGAAGGGATAAAGGTTGACCCTAAGAAGATTGAAGTAATACAACAATTGGAAACCCCAAAGAATCAAACCGATGTTAGAAGTTTCTTAGGACATGCTGGTTATTACTGGAGGTTCATAGAAAACTTCAGTAAGATTTCAGCTCCCATGTTCTTCTCTCTTCTACAGAAAGACGTGGATTTTGTCTGGACAAAAGAATGTCAAATATCCTTTGACATTATTAAAGGAAAGCTTGTCTCAGCTCCAGTCCTACGAGGACCTAAATGGAAACTTCCCTACCATATTTATGCTGATGCTTCCAATGATGCTATTGGAGTAGTGTTAGGTCAAGAAGATGAGAATGGAGGAAAGTACACTATATATTTTATCAACAAAAACTTGAGCCCCATTGAACGGAATTACACCACCACAGACATAGAATTTCTAGCAATAGTTCATGCATTAAAGAAATTCTGACATTACATCATAGGATACAAAGTGACTATGTTCACAGACCATTCAGCTATCAAATACTTGATGAACAAACCCTCAGTAAATGGGAGAATAATTAGATGGCTATTACTTCTCCAAGAATTCAATGTGAGCATAATGGATAAGCCTGGGAAATTCAACGTAGTTGCATATTTTCTATCCTGGATAAAATAAGATAATGGAGATTATACTCCTATACAGGATGAATTTCCTGATGAAAATTTATTTGTTGTCTCCATTAAAACACCATGGTTTGCAGACAATGCCAATTACTTAGCCACCTCTGAGCTTTCCCCGAACTTTACATCAGAACAAAAGAAATGTCTCATTCAGGAAAGTGCTCACTTGAAATGGATTAATGACATGTTATTCCGATACGGGCTTGACTTGGTCCTATGACGTTGTGTCAAATCGGATGAAACATACAGCATCCTTAGAGCTTGCCATGATGATCCATCTGGTGGACACTACTCTGCCAAGAGGACTTCGCATAAAATCTTAGGTGCAGGATACTATTGGCCCTCTATGCATAAGGATGTGAAGAACTATGTTCACCATTGTGATGAATACTAGCGAGTGGGATGACCTACGATATCCAACAAAATGCCTCTGAAACCACATGTTGTTTTTGAACCATTTGAAAAGTGGGGATAGGATTTCATTAGTCCTATAGATCCCCTGTAATGTCCCCTTCTAGCAAGCCAAAATTTTTCTTGACCTTGCACACAATTTGAACTTGTAAAAGAGAACATTAGTATTCAATTTTTTTTTTATCTAATCATACTAACCACAAGATATATTTGAACAATTCATATTATCATAATCTATAAGCATTTTATCTTTCACTATATCCATTATACATGTTTCATGATTCCAATTGGGAGAGATATACTTGGGTATACATGGTCATCAAACCACTTGCCCAACAAGAGAGGGTTTATAAAGGAGCACTCAAGGAGTCCATATTTTATTCCTTTGACCAGAGACCAACCCAAATCAAAGGCCCATCCCTTGTCCCAAAGAGGTACTCTAGACCAACACTAGACAAGAGCCTATCCATTACTTGATGGTTCTCTTGACCAACACAAGATAATGGGAATGTATCGGTCTTTAACCGGATGGTAATCTTGACCAACTTAGGCATCAACCATGATGTCGGTATTTAGCTGGATGGTACTCTTAACCAACTACGGCATCAACCATGATATCGGTCTTTAGCCGGATGGTACTCTTGACCAACTATGGCATCAACCATGATTATACCTCATTGCTCACCCTATATTCATAGGAATCTTTAGTAAACTATTGTATCACATCAAATGAGAGTAACTAAGAGATACTATGGTAGTTGAAATATGATTTTTATGTGAATCCCATTAAAGACTATTTGCCTTTATTATTCACATTATCCTTGAAGAGATCCAATGCAATGGAGAAGGCTAAGTCTACTAGAGAATGACCTTGTAGAGATATATATATTCAGGGTATGTTTTGTTTATAACACATTATCAAAGTTAATCTATGTTCCTTTGTATAGGAGATATTATCTATTTAAGAACTATAGTATTCTTAACCTTGGTTGAGTTAATCAAGGGTTAATTGTAAATCTAGAACTCCTAGATATAAGATATGGTTATATTGTTATATCATATTAACAAAGGATATTAGGGATACCCTAGAGTTGATTACAAACCAATTGAATGGTTATGTCATATAGACTTATTTAAGTCAAAAGGTATTACTATTATGACTCATAGATTAAACTATTACATGATTAGGGTTGGTAAGTGATATAAACTATGAGAATATGACAATATCCAAGTCGAGTAGGGGTGGCTGAACACAACGACTACATTCATTATGAACTATATTGATATTAAAAACTTTGGCCAAAGTAATGCATTTATTTTCTGCATGCATTGTTAGTTCACTATATTTGGATTGCTCATCCTATCGGAAATCATACTTAGCTAGAGGGTATCTAGGGTTGTATGGTTGATAGAGTTGAGTAGAATACAACACTATGTACTCACGAAAGGCAAATTACCACTAGTCACCTAAGGTCTATATCCCTCGTGAATGGTAGGGCCACTTCGTATGTGGAAGATGTGTGGGAGACTGCTGGTTTGTGGATGGAGGTAAATCATTGGAAAGATACCATCTCTCTCCAAGTAGGAAACATGCCAAGACTTGTGATAAAGATGTCAGATATTCAGAAGCAATATTTATTCCAAAATTTGTATATGTATTTGATTTACATCTATAAACATTGTAAATGAGAAAGACAATATAGTTTATTGTATTTTGTAAAAAGAGATCTTGTAATTGTAGTTACTTGATTATATGTTGAATAAAAGAAAAATTTTCTCTATCTCATTTTTACCTTGTTGAATTACTCTATGGTAAATTTCTAGTTTTACTATGTTTTTAGAACGTGGATGTTAAACAGAGTATAACCAAAGAGACAATATCATTCATAAGTATGGAGCAACAAACTATTATAAAGGTGCAGGCATAAATGTACAAAATGACAGCCACATGAAAGCATAAAGGGCAATTTCAAATGAGGACAGTAGAAACCTAGATCAAGATAGCTCATAGGCTATATGTGCAGGTATAATAATGATTAGAAGTACATAATGCATGCATGATCATCATTTTGATATAGGAGTAAGTGTTCATAGGGCATGCCTATACAAGCTTGCTTACTCATCCATGATCAATAATCCAATGGGGAGTATCCATTATAAATCAGTAAGCAAAGTTTGCAAGAACAAGTGATTATCAAAGCATTAAATTTCTCATTTTAATGAAATGGTAAAATTAGATTCAGAATTAAGTTACATAAGCTTCCTTTCAGATGAGGAAACATATCCAATTATGCATCACATTTTGCTACTGACAAAGCTTAAACATCATAACAACATGTATTACATGTTATGTGTCATATAAGAAATGTGCTAGTATTGTAGATCTGGTAGTAAAAGAGTACAGGACAATCATGTCATTGATATTGAAATAGTCATAGAAAGGTGCAACAGGTACTTATCAGTACATATTCAGATAAAGAGTATCAATGTTTTAGTGAATAAAGGACTGCCATTAATACCAAGACAACCAAATCAGTAAATGACCCTTTATGTATTTTCCATGTTTCAATGAAGTGCAGGAGATACAAAGAAACCAACAGATCCATAGTGCTTTGATCAAAATATGACAAGCCTCTGTGATTTTGTGCCATGCCATATGTTTCAATGATAAAAGGAATACAAATGAGATGTTATCACCATGTAGAAGTACACAATACAATGGCCAGGCACCAATGCCAGTGTCATATGTTTTCATGTGCCAGAAGACCATAAGAGGTGATACAAACTGAGTGAAAGTCTACAGGAGCACACACTCAAGTAGTCAGCAATCTTTCAAGACCTGAGCTTTTATTCAGTTCATATCAAATAAGCCTAAGAGGAGATGACATATCATGCATTTGATACAAAAGAAAAAGGTAAATACAGAGAATGTATAGTTATGAGGATTGTATCTTGCAAACTCAACAATGGGTGTTATAGTTTCATAATCCTCTACCTATAGAAGTGAACAAAAACTGATTTATGCCACCAATAGTCGCAGCCTATGTGTAGGGAGTTTTTGTTTGCATAAAGCTGAGGATAAGAGGAGACAACAGTAGAATCAAGATGGATGAAGTCCACCGTGTTTTGGGAGTCTTTTATATAACAAAATGTATACATAGAGAGATCCAAAAAGATAGCCCAGCCGCGGCCTCTGATGGCCAGAACATAGGTATCAAAGGGGTATAGGTTTCTTATATTATCGCAAATAGGAGAAGTTTAGAGTTTTCACAAGATATAAGCAAATCAACTGAGTCAAAGCTGCATATACAGAAAGAAAAATGAAGAAGCTTTTCAAACTTATGAAGTAAAAGAACATTCAGAAGTATGACAATAGGCATGGCCTATAGTCAGATATAAAACATATAGAAATTCCATAATCTTCCATAGAGCATAGAATATGAGCAAATGTGTCGATAACAAGAAAGCTTACCTTCCTTGTCTCTGAAGAGAAGCGTATATATAGGGCTGTGGGAATCCTTCTCATGGTGGCTCGGAACATCAGACAGGAGTGAGGATCGTCTAGAGAACAAAAAGAAATGACAAAAGAATGCATCAGAAAATTGCATATTCTGTAGTTTTCAGGCCGATTTTGAAAAGAAATGGTCAAAAAATGTCATGGGGAACAATTACCTTTCACTTGCAGTAGGAATCCATCCAAAATCCCTAGAGATACATAGAGAAATTCAAGGTTTCAGGGTCCAAACCCTAGCATTTGGTGGCGGCTGAATGTGCAGAGCCCTTACACCAAAATTACAAAATGCAAATAGCCTGAAATGTTAGGGTGATGGTGTTTTGTGGTTAGGGTTTTAGAAGCCCTAAAGCAGTTTGCAAATTGGTCGCATTTTTGCCTCATCCAAAATAACATCGTGGTCAACACTTGTGATTGATGTTCCCTAGTAATCATTGAGTGGAGAGGCCGACAACATTTCTCATTTTGTTTGATTTTTATAGAGTCAAAGGTGGTCAGTATCATGAGAGAGTAAGGATTGTGCCTTTTATAACCTTTCAAAACCTTTACTTCTAATATAGTCGACTCATGGTGTAATCAAAGTGCCATATAATTATGCATGTGGTCGAGAGTCAAAGGACCTCCCACTTATGCATTGATTATTATTTCAATTCCTTATATCATTCCAATGTATAAGAAAGGTCACAACAAAGAACATTTGAAGACATGAAAAGCATGCAAGGTAATGGCATTATGAGAAGGGCTAATTTTGACATGTGACACTTGTATAGGAAGTGAGGTGGCATTTTGCAAGGCATGAAGACAGAGATGAGGTGGCAGGGTATTGACACATGGATAATGCATTTTAAGGATTAAAGTCATGGTGTTAAGCCTTCAAGGCTTTGTTATTTTTTGCAAAAAATATACTAATGTGTTCATCATCTTTTTATGATTTTTTAAAAAATCGATTGTAATATATTGTAAAATATCTTGGCAAAATTATGAGCCAGATATTATTTATTTTTGCAAAAAATCATATCGAAAAGGATATTGATTAAATTGCCATATAATGTAAAGTGAACTTTAAAGCAATGAAATTATAAATTGCTTTTAAAGTTTAACTATTTTTAGGCAGTTGCTTTCTCTTTGGCGAATTGAGTAGAATAGGACAAAAGTTTTGCTTTTATGAGGCAGATTAGACAAATTTGGATACAGATTTGGTGGGGACCACCTAGAGGATCATTTTGGCAGCATGATTTTTCAGTTTGGAGCCAGTTGAGGAGCTTTTATTTGTGCTTTTCTGAGTAGCTCAAAAATGGACTTGGGGTCTATTTTTAGGAGCTTTTTTCTAGCTTTCAGGAGGGAGAATATTTCACAGCATATATCTCAGTTTTTTCTTCCTTTGAGGGGTCCCAGTTTCCAGTTTTAGATTTAGAGTTTTAGATATCAGACCGTAGAGAGACAGAGTGTTCCTATCACATCGAGAGTGTTGTACTCATTTATTTCACTGTATTCATTATTTCTTTAGTTATTTGAGCAACAACTTTCCTGCATATTTTTGTCTGAGTATCTGCAAGTTGATCTAATGTTGCATTGTGATGAAATTTATCCTTTGCTTTGTCTTAGCTTGTGATTTTCTTTTGCAAAATCTTGTTTAATTCAGGTTGCATGTTGTGTTTTCCAAACCTTCATGTGAAATATTTATGAGTTAAATATGCTGAGTGTTGTGAGGGTCAGGGTTTAATAACACATTTGTGAGTAAGATCTGTTAGGTAGTCCATCTTCAAGTTAATTAGGATTTATTCCTTTCAGTATATCTTTCTATCCTTTTTCCCCACAAGTCATTAGTTTAGGAAATCATAAGGAGAACCAACTCACTCTGGAGATTCATTCTCATTATAGGAGACCCACATCCAAGAATGATTCCATGTTTCAACAGGTAGCTAAGTTTCTGCGAACTTAGCAAGGCTGCATACTTGATTGACAACATTTTTTGGCATGCCCAGTGGGACTCTGAAAGCATTTTTTAGAGAAGTTTTTCAATCTTCAAGCTGTTGTTCTGGTATATGTAGCAATGTTCTAGCCTTTGGAGGCTTCTTACAAGTATACCTGGCGACTTTGAGTTTGAATCTACTGGTTCTGGTATGATCAAGTGCTGGTATGTTATAAAAATCACCTTTCCATTCCATTTTCCAGCTTACATATGAATTAAAATGTCAGATTTTCATAGGCAGTATGAATATCCACCACCATACTATGAAGATGTTGTCCATAGGGACCCTTATTAGCCATATCAGACCAATCAAGCTACTAATTCCAATCCCGTGGCCCTTCAAAATCAGCATGCACAGTATAGTTGCCACCCACCCACCCCTGCTTAGTTTCCTTACTGGCTATATGCAAGTAGTCATGATGCTTTTTTCAGTCCAAATACCTAGGATGCTTATCGCATGCTCATTCCTTCCCAATCTTCTAATCAACCTTCTTACCGATCTGAAATTAAAGGGCTTAACGACATGGCAAGAGACGTTCTATCAGACTTTAATAGGTAGATGGATGAGATCGAGAGGGAATGAGAGTATAAACGTCACCAGGAGGAACTAGCTTACCAAGCCTATCTACATGAGCAGGGGTTGGAGGCACAAAGAGCACAGTATGAGCAACAAATTGCAAGTATAAAGGGTTACCAGTACTAGCAAGGAGGGAGATTTCAACCAAGACAGTATTAAGAGCCCGATTTGCAGCTGCAGGAGATGAATCATCAAGGTTACCTTCAATAGCCAGAGAAGCCACCCTGTGAGGTCTTTATTTTTGATGAGGAGTGGGAGACATGAAAGAGCCAATTTGAAGAGAATCTCGAAAGAGAAGCAGCTGCACAAACCAAGCTCTTGCTTGCTCAAGCACAAGCAACCCTTGCTATGCCAGAACAGCCTACTCAAGAAGAGGCATGTAAGTATAACTTTCCAAGTTTTAGGCTAGATAAGCCTCTTAATGCTCCTAAAGTAGAAATTATGAATTTCAAGCCACCTGGAGAATCCTCTTCCTACAAGAAGTTAGTCTTGAATGCAAACAAACTCCTTAGAAAGTTAAAAGCCCAAGTCTCGGAGGATCTAATTTTGCTGAGGAACCTGTCAACATTCGAGGCCAGTCTGTTAACCATCAGAAGGAAGCTAGGCTAGTGAATTTACTACATGTAGCTTTGGAGCAATATCAGTTAGAGCAAAAAAGAATTGAGCAAGCAAAGGTTTCTCCTGATGGACCTTTCAATGATTGCACTAATGACCCTCTTTGTTTTGTGAAAGATGATCAACCGGACAGATCAGAAGAGAAGCAGGAGTTTGCTGCTATTTGTACTAATTTTTTATCTAATTATGAGAATAATACATATGAAAAGGATGCTATTACAAACTCGGCACCAAACCCCCTACATTTTGATCCATTTGAGAAATTTTCTAACATTGTTCAAAAGATGCATGATGACAAGGTACAAAAAATTTAGCATGAGGAGAAGGAATCAACTTCTTTGTTCGATCAGTTACCTGATTTTGTCTAACCAGTTGAGGGTGATATGCTCATATCAAGGATAGCAGTTTCAAAGTAGCATGAAGATCCTCAACAATCTGGTGAGTGGCTTATTGAAGCTGAGTAATCTAACATTGAGGTCTTGGATCAAGCAGAGCAATGTGAAGGTAAGCCTATCATGCAACATACATAACCAGCTGCAAACAGTTACAAGGTAATAGGTTGTTCCCCTTCACAGAAAAAAGAAAATGCTAATGAAGAGGACATGTTTTGGGATGACCTTGAAAATTTTGTTTCAACTTTAGATGTCAAACAATCATCTTTTGAAGGAGAATCTATAGAACAACAAGTTATAGACACAAAAGAGGGTGTTGAAACTCAGGTTTTGATTGAATCCTTTGAAGAACTTCCTTTGTTTGTTAGTATTAATGAGGAAAATTCATGTGAACTAACAAAGTTATCAAGTTCTAAGCAGTAAAATGATGACGAGGGGCTGACTAGCAAGTAGATAGATGAGAGCATCCTTAATTTGGACAATCAAGAAATTGGTCTACTTGCAAGCATTGTCCAAATTGAGCAGAAGAATGAGGTTGCATTACGAGGTATGGTCCTTGACATTCCTCCAAGTTCTCAGAGAATCAGTCAGGAAGGTACCTTAGAGCCTATCATGGATCAAGAGGCTGCTTATGGATATGATGATATCTTGTGTACCAATATAGTTGATGAGTTTTGTACAAGATTGAGTGATATGTTTTCAAAGGATCCCCCTTAGAAGGTTGAGTTTGAAACAGTGGATAAGTAGGAAGAAGCCAGCAATGAGAATCCAAGTTTCATCCTTTCAAGAGGATGCCCTATTAGGGATTTGGCCAATGGAGTAAATAGAAAGGTTCAAAGCATTTTTAGTTCCCCTGAGAATGAGATTATAGTTTTGGAGTAGCAGAACCAGCTTGCTCATTCATGGCTAACCAAAGGTATGCTTGAGCATAATCAAGAAATGCAAACCTTTGGTTGTGTTTTTCAGGATGCATTACAAAATTTTGTAAGGTGTATTCTTACCTTTCACTCCTCATCACCTGTGTATAAGCATGAGAACAATCCTCGGTTGGTTAGGAAGGGGAGTTATTTCACTCAAACAGTGAATGGATATGTTTGATCAACATGTTGGCCAGTTAGAGTAGGGTTAGATTAGTGTTTTCAGTTAATAAGTGCTCATGCACATTTGTTTTCAGCATTTTGTTTTGGCCATTAGGGCCTATTAGTTTGCTTTCAATAGAGTTTGTTTTCAGTTTCTATTGCTGTTTTGACTGTTGGAGAGCTAAATTACAGTGTTTTCTGAGTTTTTGAGAAGGACAGAGTATGACTCAATACCCAATGGATGTCAAGGCAACTGGTTAGATGCTTAGCAGGCAAACATATAATAGAGGTCACCATAAATGTTACTAAATTTTGTTCACACTAAATTTAGTTAGACCTAAGTGTAGTTGTTCAGAAGGAATAAAAGAAAGCTTCAAGGTTATTGCATTCAATGAACAGTTGTTCTCTTGATAAAACAAAAGATAGATATTTAGTTGTCAAGATAACCCATCAGTCCAATCAGGACTAATGAATCATCATAGCAAGTGAATCAGGATGTCAAAGAATCAATCATTCAAGAAATACAGTTGATCTAACACAGTGTTATCTTTTAGGAGTTATAAGAGAGATTGATTATTTAGTTAATCATATTTGAAAGAAAGAAAGAAAGATATTTATTTAAACTATCATTTCATATCATATTTGGAATATACATTCAGTATCTGTTACTTTAACCTATGCATTGATTGAAAAAGAAATATACATACATCAATGCATAAGATAAATTAATTGATCATGTTTTAAGAGAAGTGTTCAAATGTGTCCCACACAAGCTGTGGGAGTAACTGAACTGAGCAATGAAGACATATGCAAGCTATACATCTGATGATAAAATAAATAAGGAAGAATAGATGATGAAACTAAATATCCATCATTGCATGAGCAAGGAGGTTGTTGAGCTAGTTGACAATTGATGACAATCCTCATCTTCAGCTCCAGTTGTATCAGTTGAACCTGCAAAAAATTAGGGAAAGTTCTGTAAGAGCTCTAGATATTTAATGTTATCATATGCTTTTATCAAGCAGACATATCAACTTGTCACATCATGCATATCATATGTGTTGGGTGTTAGATCTAGGGCACACAACTGAGAGGGGGGTGAATCAGTTGTGCAAAAACTTGCTTCTACTTCAAACACTTGATTCTTCTTTGTCAGTTAATAGCATATCAATTAACCATCCATGAAAGCATAATGCATAAACACAAGAGTAGATAAACATCAACACATTGGACACCAAGATTTTGACGTGGAAAACCTGGTTAAGGGAAAAACCACAGGGTGATTAACCCATGGATTATTCTCTGTTAGAAGAATAAGAAAAATGAATGGCACATGCCAATTAGGGCTCACTGCCCGAGCACACTGCTCACAAAGAGGCACACTGCCTACAAGAGACACACTGTCTACAAAGTGATAAGAATCACAAAATTGAACTGGAGATTGACATCTTTACCATGTCTGGATCAGTTCCATTTAAGCCCGAGATACTTCTGCTCTGCCCTTCGCTCTTTTGCTATACCACTCTCATCCGCTGCTCAACACTCTTTGAAATAAACTCACAAGCCTTTATTTATACAAGACATCGACTTAGGAACAATCATCTAAGTCAGCAATCAACCATAAGGACATCCGCAAGATGATTAATACATCCAGTCGGCCACCACAAGAACATTCGCAAGATGAACAACTCATCCGGTCGGCTAGTCTGAGCAAGAACCTCATCCGGAAGAATATCTTCAATTCTGGGCTCTACCACCAATGCGAACCGACAACATAACCTCAACATGATCCAAGAACCTTCACAAGCTTGCCTGATTAACAAGGTACATTCACACTTCCTCTACTCACTGGAATCTCTTCTCCTCTTCATCTGGAACTTCAAGAACATAGTCTGTCGCCACTGTTATACTAAAGAAGGTGCTTCCAGACCTCCTAACTTTGTACAAACCAAGATGACACATCACATAGACATATCAAACACTCCTTCCAATCCGCAGAGTCTGACAATGCTCCTCCGGATCCAACCGGACCTTTTTGTAACACTCTGTCACTCCGGAACAGCTCCCGGAACCGGTTCTACTTGACCAATCACAACTTTTTCATATCTTCATGCAGACCTCTAAAATCTTAACTGAATCATCTCAAGACTCATATCTACAAACCCTTTAATCCGCATCCTCTTATTCTCAACCTATTGAGTACATTTACCTTCTTCTTATCATTGTTCTTCACTGTTCCTGATTGAGACTACTTTTCTTAATATCCTCCACACACAGCTCATCCAAACCTTCTTACCAATGCAATATGAGTATGTTGACATCAATGACAACACTGGTTAACCTCATACTTGCAACAATCTCCCCCTTTGACATTGATGGCAACATATGATGTGAAAAACTATCAAGACAAGAACTTCTCTTTTCTGTCACAGCTCCCCCTATCAGCAACAACTCTTCACATGTCTTCTCTTCCTTTACTGCTCCCCCTTTGATCATCAACCACTTGTTTTTCACATGTCTTCTCTCCCCCTTTGACATCAATGGCAAAGGGCTCATACTTGCACTTGTAACATATCAGAATCATACCAGCTGCTCCCCCTTAGTAGCAGCTCCCCATCATCAATCTGGATCACAAAATATGATTGTGATATCCACCAGACTAATGCACATCAGTGCATCCTAGTTCATCACCGGAGGGGCCATGACCCCTAACTTCTCCCGGAGATACTCAAAAGAGTCCTTGGGAAGAGGTTTAGTAAAGATATCTACAATCTGATCCTTGGAGGGTACATACTCCAATCTGACTTCTTCCTTGTTCACTTGTTCTCTCAAAAAGTGAAACTTGATAGATATGTGCTTAGTCCTAGAATGCAATACCGGATTCTTAGAAATATTAATTGCACTTGAATTATCACAGAAAATTGTGATAGGCTCCTCATATTCAACTTTAATGTCTCTTAGCATCTGCTTCATCCATAAGATTTGAGTGCAACTACCTGCTGCTGCAATGTATTCTGCTTCAGTTGTAGACAAAGATATTGCATCTTGTTTCTTGCTTAGCCAAGAAACCAATCTCTTTCCCAAAAAGAATGCTCCACCATTGGTGCTCTTCCTTTCATCCACATCTCCTGCCCAATTAGCATCTGTATATGCATGAAGAGAGAAATCCAGATCTCTAGGATACCATAGACCATACTCAACTGTCCCTTTTAGATATCTAAAAATTCTCTTGATTGCCATAACATGAGATTCTCTAGGATCAGCTTGAAATCTTGCCACAAGACCAACAACCTGCATTATATCTAGTCTAGTATGAGTGAGATACAACAATCCACCAATCATTGATCTATACTTTGTCTGATCTGCCTTCAGAGAGTCATCATCTTTGCTCAACTCACATCTGGTTGCCATAGGAGTGTTCATTGGCTTTGAATCTTCCATACCAAATTTCTTCAACAATTCTTTCACATATTTGGTCTGAGAAATGAAGATCCCTTTCTTTGTTTGAGTAATTTGCAGACCCAAGAAGAAATTCATTTCACCAAGCATAGACATTTCAAACTCACTTTTCATCTGATTTGCAAAAGTTTTGCACATACTATCTCTTCCTTGAAAAATGATATCATCCACAAACACTTCAACAATCAAAATGTTTTCATGATCAATTTTAAAATATAAGTTACTGTCAGTAGTACCTTTGTTGAATCCAATCTGCACAAGATGCTTATCCAACCTTTCATACCATGCTCTTGGGGCTTGCCTCAATCCATACAATGCTTTCTTCAACTTGCAGACCATATCATCATTATCAGACAATTGAAATCCATCCGGTTGTTCAATGTATACTTCTTCCAAATCACCATTTAGGAAGGCAGACCTGACATCCATCTGATATACCTTGAAGTCTTTGAAGGCAGCATATGCAAGAAATAATTTGACTACTTCAATTCTTGCTATCAGAGGAAAGGTTTCTTCAAAATCAATTCCTTCTATTTGAGAGTAGCCTTTGCAGACCAATCTAGCTTTGTTTCTAATAACTTCACCAACCTCATTTAGTTTGTTCTAGAAGACCCATTTGGTTCTAATCACATTCTTGTTTCTAGGTCTGGGAGCAAGATCCCAAGTGTGATTTTTCTCAATTTGCATCAACTCTTCTTCCATTGCTTTTGTCCAATTTTCATCATTGCATGCTTCATTTATTGTCTTAGGTTCAATCTTTGAAATCAAACAACATTCATCTAAATTTTGAGCAATTTTCCTCCTTGTTTGTACCCCTTTGCTTTTGTCACCTATGATCTGATCTTCAGAGTGATTTAAAGTTACATACCTTGGAACTTTGGGAGTCTCTTGCACTGTTGTTTCTTGATTAGGTTCATTCAGACAAACCTCTTCTTCCTGATTTACTGGATTAGTCTGAATTTGACTTTCAGGAAGGGATTGAGTTCCTTGAATTAGAGCACCATCCTGATCATCTTCATCATATTCATAAAACCTTGAGGGCTTCTCAATTCCTTCATCAACCTTCACATTTGTACTTTCTATCATCTTTTTCAGTCTCTTATTGTAACACCAGTATGCTTTGCTTTGAGTGGAGTAACCCAAGAAAATTCTTTCATCACTTCTAGCATCAAACTTTCCTAGATCTTCATCTCTTTTGATGTAACACTTGCTACCAGATACTCTGAAATATCTCACAGTAGGAGTTATACCAAACCAAAGTTCATAAGGAGTCTTACCGGTATTGTTTCTGATTTGAACTCAGTTAAGAGTGTAGACTACAGTGCTGACAGCTTCTCTCCAAAACATCTAAGGAACATTTGCTTCCATCATCATTGTCCTGGAAGCTTCCTGGATGGTCCGGTTCTTTCTCTCAACTACTCCATTCTGCTGTGGAGTCCTAGGAGCATACAACTATCTCTTTATGCCATGCTTCTCACAAAAGTCTATGAATTCACCGGATGTGAATTCACCACCTCTATCAGACCTTAGACACTTTAGTTTCAATCTGGTTTGATTCTCTACCATAGCTTTGAAGATTTTGAACTTCTCAAGGGCTTCTGATTTCTCTTTTAGGAAGGTAACCCACATCATCTGGGAATGGTCATCAATTAGCAACATGAAATATTTATCACCTTGCATACTCTTGATTCTTGTCGGACCACAGAGATCAGTATGTACTAATTCCAACAATCCTGTAGTGGACTGATCCTTGCTTTTGAAAGAGACTCTGCTCTGTTTACCTAGTTGGCATTCTTTGCACAAACTATTTGTAGGTTTCACCAATTTTGGAAGATCTCTTACAGCCTGAATATTGCTTATCTTGATGATGTTATCAAAATTTACATGACACATCCTTCTATGCCATAGCCAACTCTGATCAACTTGAACAAATAGACAACTTTTATTTGAACCAATCAGATGGAAGATATTACCTTTAGTTTGAGTACCGGATGCAATCTCAGTTCTGGAGCTTGTAAAGATTTTGCATCTTCCATTCTTGAACAAGAGATCATAGCCTTTATCCACTAACTAACCAACACTGAGAAGATTGTGCTTCAATCCTTCAACATATAGTACATTACCGGTTTTGCTCTTTCCATCAAAAGAAATAGTTCCCCTACCTCTGATTCTGCCAGCAGAATTGTCACCAAACTTTACCATTCCTCCTTCATACTTTTCCAAATCTAAGAACTTGTTCTTGTCACCAGTCATATGGTGAGAGCATCCACTGTCAAAAACCCAATCATCCTTTTCTTCAATTTGGGCAGCCAAGGCGCTTTCTACAACCTTATGATTGACACATTCAGAGGATATTGAATCTTCTTCCATGATGGCAATAAACACCCATTCATTTCCAGATTTGCTTCCTATTTCTGATTCATCATCTGTTACTCCTTCATTGTCATCTTCTTCATGAACATAATAGCAGTTCTTTTGAAACCTTTGTTTGTTGGTATTAGACCTTGCAGATCTTTTCGAACATCTTGAAGCAAAATGACCAATCTTATTGCAGTTGAAGCACTTAAAGGGTAGTTTTCCTTCATACTTACCGGATCCTCTTGGAGTCTTTTTGCAATGAGGGCTTCAAGTTGAGCTGTTTCTACTTCTTCCTCTTCCATATCTTTCCTTGCTTGTTCATACCATGACAACTTCCTTGAAGAGTTCTCTCCCAGATCAAATCTTTGTTTGCCTTTCACATAGACACTGGCTTTGAATGCAGATTCAGTCTTGGGGGGATCATCTCCAAACTCAGTCATTTCAAATGCAGCCAGTTTGCCAGCCAGTTGCTCTCTTGTGACAGTTGTATGGGCTCTGAATTCATCAATGGCAACAACCTTGATTTTGTAGGAAGCAGGAAGGGATCTGAGAATTTTGCAAACAATTTCATTTTCATCCAGAACTCCACCAGCATTCCTGATTCCACACACTAGCTCATTCACTCTTGGCATAAAGGTAGTGACATTTTCATCATCTCTCATCTTCAATCTTTCAATCTTCCCTTTCAGACTTTGCAACCTTGCACTCTTGACAAACCCATCTCCTTCATACAGAAGTTCCAGTTTACTCCAGATCTCATATGCAGTTGGTAGGTCAATAACATTTGAGAGATCTGAGTCATTCAATGTGCTTAGAAGAGCTTCCTTGGTCCGCAAATTGTTTTCAGCATCTGTGATTTCATTCAGAGTTGTCGGACCACCCTATGGAGGTACATATGGTTTTGAGACCATGGCCAAGTATGCTTTTCCCATACACTCCAAGTGACATTTCATGCGACCTTTCCAAAGAGTGAAGTTGGTTTCATCGAACTTCAGACTATCCTTCTTGTATGACGACATCCTAGATCTCCTCAAGTGGTTAAGCTCCTTTCAGAGGAACCTGGCTCTGATACCAATTGTTAGATCTAGGGCACACAACTGAGAGGGGGGGTGAATCAGTTGTGCAAAAACTTGCTTCTACTTCAAACACTTGATTCTTCTTTGTTAGTTAATAGCATATCAATTAACCATCCATGAAAGCATAATGCATAAACACAAGAGTAGATAAACATCAACACATTGGACACCAAGATTTTGATGAGGAAAACCCGGTTAAGGGAAAAACCACGGGGTGATTAACCCAAGGATTATTCTCTGTTAGAAGAATAAGAAAAATGAATGGCACATGCCAATTAGGGCTTACTGCCTGAGCACACTGCTCATAAAGAGGCACACTGCCTACAAGAGACACACTGTCTACAAAGTGATAAGAATCACAAACTTGAACTGGAGATTGACATCTTTACCATGTCTGGATCAGTTCCATTTAAGCCCGAGATACTTCTGCTCTGCCCTTCGCTCTTTTGCTATACCACTCTCATCCGCTGCTCAACACTCTTTGAAATGAACTCACAAACCTTTATTTATACAAGACATCGACTTAGGAACAATCATCTAAGTCAGCAATCAACCATAAGGACATCCGCAAGATGATTAATACATCCGGTCAGCCACCACAAGAACATTTGCAAGATGAACAACTCATCTGGTCGGCTAGTCTGAGCAAGAACTTCATCCGAAAGAATATCTTCAATTCCGGGCTCTACCACCAATGCGGACCAACAACATAACCTCAACATGATCCAAGAACCTTCACAAGCTTGCCTAATTAACTAGGTACATCCGCACTTCCTCTACTCACTGGAATCTCTTCTCCTCTTCATCCGAAACTTCAAGAACACAGTCTGTCGCCACTGTTATACTGAAGAAGGTGCTTCCAGACCTCCTAACTTTGTACAAACCAAGATGACACATCACACGGACATCCCAAACACTCCTTCCAATCCGCAGAGTCTGACAATGCTCCTTCGGATCTCACCGAACCTTTTTGTAACACTTTGTCACTCCGGAACAGCTCCTGGAACCGGTTCTACTTGACCGATCACAACTTTTTCATATCTTCATGCGGACCTCTGAAATCTTAACTGAATCATCTCAAGACTCATATCTACAAACCCTTTAATCTACATCCTCTTATTCTCAACCTATTGAGTACATTTGCCTTTTTCTTATCACTGTTCTTCACTGTTCCTGATTGAGACTACTTTTCTTAATATCCTCCACACACAGCTCATCCAAACCTTCTTACCAATGCAATATGAGTATGTTGACATCAATGACAACACTGGTTAACCTCATACTTGCAACATTGGGAATTAAGGTGTCTCAACCCATCTAATTCCTTGCATTATTTTGATTGTATTTATTTATTGATTGCCTATGATGTAAATTAATTATAAATTCCATATTGCCATTTTGTGGGATGTGGCATGGTGATGTGTCATCCTACATGGAAGATAACAAATTGTAATTTTGTCCTCACATGAGGAGATAGGCATCCCACTTTGTGGTAGGAATAGTTTGCCATGTGTCAGCATCTTGGATGTTGTGTAAGGGAATGTTGACCGAAACGGTTATGACAGATTCCTATGACGAAGTTATGACATGTAAGAGTCAGAAATAGAAGCTTGTAAGACAGGTGAAGCCATGTGTTGAGAAGCATCTTTGAAATAGGCATTTTTGGGTGCCCCAAGGTGGACTATGACATGTAAGAGAATATGCTATTTATAGCCTGTGTATGATAGATTCTCTTACAACTGTAAGTTGTAAGTGCTATGACAGATTCTATGACAGTCGTAAGAGCATCTGTCATAGCCCATTTTGGAAATAGGCGACCTCTTTGGGATGGTGGCTGTGGACAAGTGTCATATGAATCTTACAATGTTGACCAAGTGTCCATAGGCGTGAGTTTTGGGCCATGAGGCCAAGTTGGATGCCCATTCCAAGATAGAGCCAATTTTGCCTTGTATATTCTATATAAACAGGTGCTTGGAGGAGGAGATGTAGTATGTGATTAATAGGTACTGTTATGCTACCAGATTGACTCTAGACACGAGTGTCGAAGACTATTGAAGCTTGCATTGCAAGTGTATTGTAAACCATATTCAGTTTTCATAATACATTGTGCAGGTTTCTAAGTGTGGGGGTTTTCACCCGATAAGGGTTTTCCCCACGATATATGTTGTCTCTCTTCTTCTATCTTCTTTCTGGTTATATGTGTATTGCTGCAATATCTCTGTTATATATTTCATGTTGCTGTAATTGTAAAGATTAAATTGAATTTGCATAGCTCTCCCCTCGTTAGATTAGTGTAGGAAGCAATTTCCGCACACCTAGCTTCCTTTCAGTTGGTATCAGAGCTTGATCACCTTTGGCCCTAGTTGTTGGGTAGGGATTTTTTGAGCTGATCTTAAGTTGAGTGGGAGTATGTGTAGAGTATTTTGAATCTTATTGCAGCAAGGAGATGGCAAGCACATCTAGAAGAATAGAGGTGGAGAAATTCAATGGCACTAATTTCAAGTTGTGGAAGCTCAAGATGGAAGACATGATTGTTGATCGAGACCTCTGGGAAACTATTAGTGGCACAAAACCAGCTGCAATGTCACAAGTTGATTGGGATCTCAAGGATCAGAAGGCTAAGGGTCTCATAAGACTTAGTCTTGCTGATTCTGTCCTGTTAAATGTCCATGAGGAGGCTATTGTAAACTTGCTTTGGAAGAAGTTGGGAGATGTGTATCAAGACAAATCCCTGGTTAACAAACTTTTTTTGAGAAAGAAGTTGTATCCTATTTGAATAGAGAATGGAGGATCTATTACAGAACATATGAATGCTTTCAACATGTTGGTTGCACAATTGACATCTGTTGGTGTGAAGATGGAGGAGGAGGATCATTGTATGACCTTGCTTTGTTCTTTGCCAGACTTGTGGGATCATCTTGTCATGGCTATTGGAAGCACCACATCCACATTCAAAATGGATGAAGTGGTTTCTTCGCTGTTGTCTGAAGAGATGTGGAGAAAGTCTTCTGAGGTAGCCAAAGAGGCTCTTGCAGTTTGTGGAAGACCCAAGGAGAGAGGGAAAAAGAAGGACAAGAAAGCTAAGAAGGGTAGATCCAAATCCTGTGGGAGATTCAAATCTCCTGGAAAGTCCAAGGCTCTCTGTTGGAACTGTGGTAAATCTGGGCATTTATGAAAGGAATGCAAAGAGGAAAAGAAAAAGAAGAAGAACCCAGATTTAGATTCTGACAAGTCACAAGATGATGGTGATGCTTTCATCACAGCCCTAGCAACCCATGCATCTGATGATGTGTGGCCGATTGATTCTGGTGCATTATTCCACATGACCTCGCATCGAGACCAGTTTACTAAGTATGAGGAGTTTGATGGTGGAAGGGTGTATTTGGGTGACGACTCTCATCTGAAGATTGTTGGTCAAGGAAGAATCTCTATCTGATTCCCTGATGGACGAGTGAAGGGGATCTCTGGGGTTATGCACATCCCAAGATTAGCACGGAACCTACTTTCTGTAAGTATGTTGAATGATGCAGGTATGCAGGTTGTCTTTTCAAAAGAAGGATGCAAGATGACTGGAGGAGCTATGGTCCTTGCTAAGGGTACTAGGAGAGGTACTCTGTTTCAATTGGAGGCATGCATTTCACAATGCAATAGTTCTTCTGACTCAAGAAAGAGGGTAGTAGTCACTTCATCCCCACCATCTGAATGGGCAATGAAGAAATCTGTTGTATCTAGTCCTGATGGTTGTATTCATGCGTTGGAAGTTAAGCTTCCTGCTGAAAAGACAATGTTATGGCATAAGAGATTTAGCCGCATTTGTGAGAAGGGTCTTAGAACCCTAAAAAATAAAAACCTCATTGAGGGGTTAGATGATTGTAATCTTGAGTTCAACTTTTGCGAACATTACATATATGGAAAACAAAACCGTGTTTAGTTTTATTCAAGTTCTCATAAGTCTTTTGGTGTGTTGGACCTTGTTCATTCTGATGTATTTGGTCCTGTTAATGTTCCTTCATTATCAAAATCTGTATATTTTGTATCTTTCATAGATGATTATAGTAGAAGGACATGGATTTATTTTCTCAAAGGCAAATCTAAAGTCTATAGTAAGTTTAAGGAGTTTAAAGCCTTTGCTGAAAATTAGACTGGTAAAAAGATTAAGTGTTTGAGAACTAACAACGGTGGTGATTTCTGTTCTACAGAATTTGATAAATATTGCAAGGAACTTGGGATTGAAAGACATAAGACAAATCCATACACCTCGCTGCAAAATGGAGTTGCAGAGAGGATGAACATGACACTGATGGAGAAGGCTGGAAGTATGCTTAGTGGGGCTAGCCTAGAACAAAAGTTTTGGGCTGAAGCTGTTGCCACTTCTTGCTATCTAGCAAATAGATCTCCTACATCAGATCTTGTTGGTAAGACACCCATGGAGGTATGGTCTGGTAGAAATCCTTCAATAAGGCATCTTCATGTTTTTGGTTGTGAGGCATATGCAAATGTGCTTAGGGAGAAGTGGTCAAAATTGGAGAACAAGGTTGTTAAGTGTATCTTCATTGGCTATGGCATTGTTGTGAAAGGATACAAGCTTTGGGATCCTATGGCTGAAAAAGTGTTGTATAGAAAAAGTGTCATCTTTAGAGAGCTAACACCTTCTTCCACTATTTTACAGCTAGAAGAGAAAGAAAAGAAAGAGGATTTTGTTCAGTTTCCTGCTACCCCTGAGAAGACTGAACAGAAAGACAATGTTGGACCTGATGATGAGGAGAGCTCTTACAGCTCTAAAAGCTCAGATGAAGAAGTTGAACCTCAACCTCAGCTCTTGAGGAGGTCTACACGAATAAGAAAGAAACCTGAGAGGTTTGGTTATACATTGCTTGATTGTAGTTGTGCTTTTGCTTTGCTTACTAACAGTGATGAACCTAGAACTGTGTCAGAGGCTTTGGATATAAAAGATGCAGGTTCTTGGAAGGAGGCCATGGATGATGAGATGGCTTCTTTGGAAAATAATCAAACTTGGGACTTGGTGCCTTTCCCTGCTGGACAGAAACCTGTTGGATGCAAATGGGTGTTCAAGAAGAAATTTGGTGCAGATGGCAGTGTTGAGAAATATTAGGCTAGATTGGTTGCGAAGGGGTATTCACAAGTGGAGGGTATAGATTCTGGTGAGATCTTCTCTCCCGTTGCAAAGATGACATCCATTCAATTCCTATTATCTCTTGCAACAACTTATGACTTAGAGGTAGAACAGATGGATGTGAAGACAACTTTCCTTCATGGTGATTTGGAGGAAGAATTCTACATGTCATAGCCAGAGCATTACATGGTGAAAGGTAAAGAAAATTTGGTTTACAAGTTAAAGAAGTCTTTGTATGGTTTGATGTAGTCTCCTAGGAGCTGGTACTTGAAGTTTGATGCCATTGTGTCATCAATTAGATTTGTGAGATTGAAATCGGATCACTATGTGTATTATAAGTTTGATGGTGATCGTATTCTCATTGTTGCATTATATGTTGATGATATGTTGCTCATTAGGAAGGGTAAGAATATGATTTCTAATTTTAAATCTCAGTTGTCAGCATAATTTGAAATGAAAGATTTAGGGGCAGCCAGCTACATTCTCAGAATGGAAATCAGAAGAGACAGAACTAACAAAAAACTTTGGTTAAGATAGAGTAAGTATGTGAAGACCGTGTTGGATAGGTTCAGCATGGCAGATTGTAGATCATTGTGTGTTCCTATTTCTTTGGGAACAAAGTTGTTTGTTGAGGATTGTCCAAAATCTCCTAGTGAGGTGGAGGACATGAGAAGAGTACCTTATGCTAGTGCTGTTGGTAGTTTGATGTATGCTATGGTCTGCACAAGACCAGACATTGCCTAAGCAGTGGGAGTCCTTAGTCAATTTATGGCTAATCCTAGATGGGTACATTGGGATGCAGTTAAATGAATGTTCAAATATTTGAGGGGTACTTTCGAGTATTCCATATACTATCATGGTAATGTTACAGGACCTCCACATTCTGTTGATATTCATGGATTTATGGATTTAGATTGGGTAGGTGACATTGACAGTAGGAGATCTGCCAGTGCTTATGTGTTTACACTATTTGGTGGTGCTATTAGTTGGATGAGTAAGCGACAACCTGTGGTTGCTTTGTCCATGATAGAAGCTGAGTATATGGAAGCAACTCTTGCTTGTAAGGAAGCCATTTGGCTTAAGAGATTGTGTTCAGATATTGGTGTTGATGTAGGTCATATTACGATTATTTTTGACAGTCAGAGTGTGATTTGTCTTGAGAAGAATCTAACTTTCCATGCCAAAACAAAGCATATTGATGTATAGTTTCATTTCATGCGAGACATGGCAGAGGATGGGAAGGTAAATTTGGAGAAGGTAGATACTTTGAAGAATGTTGCAGATTCATTAATGAAGCCAGTGGGCACAAAGAAGTTTAGATGGTGTTCAGAGTCAATGGGCCTCTCAGCCTATAGCAGTTAAATCCTATTATTCTATTGGCTTTTACAAGGTGTTCGACAAGTGGGAGAATGTTGGGAATTAAGGTGTCTCAACCTTGGTAATTCCTTGCATTATTTTGATTGTATTTATTTATTCATTGCCTATGATGTAGATTAATTGTAAATTCCATATTGTCATTTTGTGGGATGTGGCACAGTGATGTGTCATCCTACATGGAAGATGACAACTTGTAATTTTGTCCTCACATGAGGAGATAGGTGTCCCACTTTGTGGTAGGAATATTTTGCCATGTGTCAGCATCTTGGATGTTGTGTAAGGAAATGTTGACCAAAACAGTTATGACGGATTCTTGTGACGAAGTTATGACATGCAAGAGTCAGAAATAGAAGATTGTAAGATAGGTGAAGACATGTGTCGAGAAGCATCTTTGAAAAAGGCATCTTTGGGCACCCCAAGGTGGACTATGACATGTTGTAAGAGAATATATTATTTATAGCTTGAGTATGACAGATTCTCTTATAGCTGTAAGTTGTAACTTCTATGACAGATTTTATGACGGTCGTAAGAGTTGTAAGAGCATTTGTCATAGCCCATTTTGGAAATAGGTGACCTCTTTGGGATGGGGGCTATAGTCAAGTGTCAAATGCATCTTACATTGTTGACCAAGTGTCCATAGGCATGAGTTTTGGGCCATGAGGCCAAGTTGGACGCCCATTCCAAGATAGAGCTAATTTTGCCTTGTATATTCTATATAAACAGGTACTTGGAGGAGGAGATGTAGTATGTGATTGACAGGTACTGTTATGCTGCCGGATTAACTCCAGACACGAGTGTTGAAGACTATTGAAGCTTGCATTGCAAGTGTATTGTAAACCATATTTAGTTTGATAATACATTGTGCAGGTTTCTGAGTGTGGGGGTTTTCACCCGATAAGGGTTTTCCCCACGATATATCTTGTCTCTCTTCTTCTGTCTTCTTTCTAGTTCTATGTGTATTGCTGCAATATCTCTATTATATGTTTCATGTTGCTGTAATTGTAAAGATTAAATTGAATTTGCATAGCTCGCCCCTCATTAGATTAGTGTAGGAAGCAATTTCCACACACCTAGCTTCCTTTCAATATGAAAGATCAAATCAGACATGTTCCATAAATCAGAATATCATGAAGAGCATTAATCAACCCCATTAGGTATGTTTTTATGCTAACTTGTTTGTTCCCTGTGCAGGTATAGGACAAGTAATGTTGTTGATTGAATACATTCAACATGTGGTGTAAAATGAGGCTTCCACAAGGGTTGAGCCCAGCATGCTTTTTCCCCTTAATCTCAGAAGGGGTGAATAGAAAAGGTAAATCATTGTTCACATTCACATGACAAGCTGAAGGAATAACAAAGGAAATCATATGCATCAGTTCTGTTTCAGGACATAACCATGATTACAGTTCAAGGAATGAATGCAACCATGAAAATGAGTTGAGCTGTGAAAGAAGGACTGCATTTAATGTATATGGCAGCTATCATCATCACCACAATTAGCATTAAAAAGTGATGTTCACAGGTATCTCATTTGAATATCTTTCATAATATTTTGATGCATTAGAAAAGAATGAAGATATTAAGACACATTGCATCAGTTGAATGCACAAACGTTGCTAGTAAGTGATATGAAACAAATATCATAAGTATGCATCAGTGATAAGGGCATCCAAATGTTCATAAGCATCAACATGAGTTGTCAAAATAATGGAATCATTTGAATACAATTATCATCTTTCATCTCATAGCATAATATGACTTGAATAGTTGTCAAGGGTTTGACAAAGTGTTACATCCCCAATTTTTGTCTTGCTATACTTTTACTTTTTACTTGGACATAAGTAAATTTATTATGATGTTTAGATTAATGACAAAGAAAAACATGGATTATATTGAATGTCATTTATGAAATTATGGGAATGATTATGGTATTATCAATTTAATATTCACATTATGAGATTTGATCTATTGAATAATGATGCACTGATCATAATTTCTTTGGTAACAAGTTTGATATAGGTTTACAGGTTTTTAGATGACTCTCAGAGAAAAGAGAGAGAGAGAGTATCTTTCCAAAAGAGAGATATAGACCTTCGGTTACGAGTGGTTTATTTACCAAATCGGGTATAAGTGTTTAACGAAAATGTGTACCAATGTGTCATTAGAGGTAAGTCTTGTCTTGTTAGTTTACTTCTGAACCTAACGACAGGTAGTCGATATTGTTTTTAAATCTTTCTAAGTCATCTTAGTCATTAATAACGTTGACGACGTCATTTGAGTTTTATTTATGACTATTTACGTTTAACGTAAATATTACGACATTATTGTCGTAAAATAGTTGTCATATTATTATTAAGTCCCTTGAGGTGTTATAAACAATTCTTAATGTTAAGACATTTTTGTCGAGTTAAGAATACGTGATTATTGCCGACAGATTGTGATGGGGATACAAACTCAACCCAACTATTGGTGTTTCTTCTAAATCAGCATCAGGGTTTGCCAGTTCTAATGCACAGGTAGAATCAGCCAACTAATATAGGAGGTTACGTGAGCTGCCTCCCCTTCACTTCTGGTTCTACCACACCAAGGGGGGTATCCCTATAACTCAAGATGTATCCTTGACTAGCTCAATGATAGAAAGATCTAACTTGACAACAACAGGCAGAATACTCTCATGTATGGACCAAGATCTGCATGACAGATCACAAGGTTGGCAACATTCTTGGACATATGTGTCTGGTTGGGTATGAGAGTATGCAAGGGGTTCCTAATCCTACTCCTACAGCTAATAGATTGAAATGATGAAATGGGTGTACATAATGTCCTGGATGCAAGAAAAGGGGTTTTGGTTCATAACTACTGACCCAAGAGCAGATTGGTGCCTATCCATTGGGCAAGGAGTCAACTAGACGTATACAACAGATGGTTTGCAACTTTCACTCAAGTTTCAGGGGGTTGGACTGATGCTTGCCTTACAAACATCACCCAAGAATGGGTATCTAACTGCCTCTACTTACAGATATCCCTGTTGACATGCAACCTTCTCCATACATTGACCTAAAACAGTTTAATCCACTCCTTGAATGGAAGTTACAGATCAAGCATGCAGTATAGATATCCATACCCTAGAATTTATGAAACCCTTAGCAACCAGATTCAAAAGAAGGAGAATAACATGCAACAAATGGAGACAAGCAGATAGACACATGCAATAAGCATTTTTCATATAACATTAACACTGAAACTGAAATATGTGCAAAATACACTCATGCTACAACACATAAACTCCAAAATGGGATAGAACAACCAGGATCATGCCCTGTTCTTCGTTATTTACACAAAAATGCCTTAGGCCTTCAACAACCTTCAAATGAGCAACACAGCCCTACTTATACAGCAAGGAGGTGCTTAGCCTTAACCACCAGGCAAACTCAAAATTTGCCAGATACAGCGCATCATCAGATTGGCGCTCAAACATTCAATGCAGCAGGTGGAGGAGGGGACAGAAAGAGATCTCGAGCCTTGCGCCGCCGCCTAGGGATTCACATCTTTAATCGGGTGGTTTGACCATTCACGCCATTGCCCATACCTCTGCAACAACTGCCATTAATGGCACACCAACTTGCAGCCTTGGGAAAAACAACATACTGTGCATCGCTGACCTTGCTGGCCAAAAAACCTCATCCTGATATTTCAAATTATGCAGGATCAAATTATCCCACATGCACCTCGCGGCAACCTCCTCATCACCTTATATACTAGGTCGTTAACATATATAATGTCGGTGATTTTGCTCCCGATGGCACTAGCATAAGTCTCATCATCATCATCCTCTAGCATGGTATCGTGTTACTCAAAATATCATCCTGACTTCAGCATCATCATCTGCATGAGCTCACCCTGATAATTCACATCACCCCGATGTGAAAAATCACCCCGCAGAAAATATCACCCTGCAGGAACATGCCGTCTTTATCACCTGATATAAAAGATCACCCTGACATAAGAATATCATCCTGATGACCACCCTCACCTTCATGTGAAATATCAACCTGATATTCACCCTCATTGGCACAACCTGATGCATTGGAGGAAGATCCTCCTGCTTAGCCGATACCAAATGTTTGGCCGATGAACATCCTGATGATGTCATCGTCATATACTGTTGATGTCATCAGCATATCCGCCTATTGCGCATCTCCTCATATTCAGATGACGTCATCGTCATATTGGCAACATCGGGGGATCTCCATAAAATGACTAATGTTAGAAATATGACCCCACAGACCTTGATGACATCACCATCATGTCGGCATCAGGATGATATTTAGAAGATAACTGAATATTTGGAAATAGCACCTTGATGCACAAAAATCATGCTGCACTATAGCTCCACTATAAGATCGGGGTGATATATGAATATGATGGATATCTGAAATGATCACCCCCCACTAGACAATACATGAAGTCGACAGGCGGATATCTCCCTTCAGAAATATCATGATGCAGACAGGTAGAAAAGTGGATATAACCCTGACATAAGAATGACGTCAGCATCATCAGGGTGATAAAACAACGAACATGAAGTGATAAAACAACATCAGGATGATCTTAACTAAGATCACCCGATGTTTAAATATGATGACCCCGATGAATATCGGGTCATACTTAGAACCTTGCAGCAACATCATCAGGATGATCTTAACTAAAATCACCCGATGTTAAAATATCACCCCACGGGTAGAAGATCAGGCTGATAGAAAATATGATGATGACCCCGCGAGAAACAATAGGGTGATGACTAGAAATATGATGATGATGACCTCCTCCTCGAAGAAAATATGATGCTGCAGTTGAAAAATGCTGAGGAGGCCCAGAGACTTAGAATATTTTTGGATTTTTTAGGGAAGGTGCCTACATGTTTATATGCTTGAAAACTGACTGCTCATGTAGGCACCAACACCAACCACATTATCCGTAATTCCTTGTTTAAATATTATTATTTTCATTGATTAGACTATGATTATCTAATATAGTGGCGATGTTATAAAAAGTATATTTGATGTAATCAAATTTATAAATGCCTTAGCATCGTAAGAGGATAATACCTCTTAATGAGTTGATGGTATTGTAGGAGCCATAGGCTAAAATATAGTAGAGCCTTCAATATTGTTAGTGGTGGATCGAACCACATGTTTTGATCATTAAAAGATCAATTATATATTTTAATAAGTGTCAGCCTCATCCTTATGGGGATGACTGTGTTTTCAAACTGCCCAACCGAATGAACCTTATGGCAGCCTTCCACAATTGACATGTGGACTTTTGCTTAAAAATTGATTTCAGTTAAAGACTAAGTCACTTAGGATTGTTAAGATGTCATTAAGTTTACAACCGAATCACTATTGAGGTGTGAAATAAGGCGACTCTTTAGGAGTCGTACCTGAGTCATAACTTTTAACGACTTAGTTGATCCGTGGTATCTAGATATTAATAAGGTTAAAACTTGAGAGGATAAAAAGATAGGCAAAGAGGATTGAATGATTGTAGAGAGAAATAAAGTGGCTAGAGAAGAGAGGGAATAGGCAGATAGAAGGACGTCGACCCTATGACTGGTTTATGAATCTCTGTCAACTCCTAAATCAATCATTTTTAGGTATTCTTTGATTATGTAAGAAGAGATCGATTATCATATCTTTAGTGAATACACCGTAGTCTTATGGCGACTGTATGAGTTCCTTAGTGGAGTTAAATCTTTTGATTTTATAGTGTAACAGTCGATAACTAGTAGGGTTTGACGTAGGAAAATGCAGATAACTCTCTAAGAAAACTATATTGATCTATCTTTGTAAACAATGAGATTAAGAATGCAAATCATATGGTTGACACTTGGTGATGCAAGTGAGTGCTTTGTTACAGTTACTGATTCGACCATTTGCCTATTCTTTAGAAATCAATTATCATATCAATGCAAAGAATGGAGAATAAATGACCATCATAGTGAAATATTATCATAGCTGTCTTTGGCTTTGAAAATAGTTCATCTATTGAATAAGTTTGTAGCAAGTCAATGGAATGATTGTGAGTTAACCAAACAATAGGCTCTCGAATATTAAAGAAATGAATGAACTTTGTTTTCATACTCTCAACTTGAACCGTATAGTATTGAGGTTAAAAGAATTTAACATATTGTTTTGTATAGGCTATATATTTGTATAACAGATAATGTTATCTACCCATGAGAACTAGATTCATAGGAATCTTTAGTAAACTATTGTATCACATCAAACGAGAGTAACTAAGAGATACTATGGTAGTTGAAATAGGATTTTTATGAAAATCCCATTAAAGACTATTTGTCTTTATTATTCACGTTATCCTTGAAGAGATCCAATGCAATGGAGAAGGCTAAGTCTACTAGAGAATGACCTTGTAGATATATATATATATATATATATATATATATATATATATATAAAGCATGTTTTGTTTATACCACATTATCAAAGTTAATCTACATTCCTTTGTATAGGAGATATTATCTATTTAAGAACTATAGTATTCTTAACCTTGGTTGAGTTAATCAAGGGTTAATTGTAAATCTAGAACTCCTAGATATAAGATATGGTTATATTGTTATATCATATTAACAAAGGATATTAGGGATACCCTAGAGTCGATTACAAACCAATTGAATGGTTATGTCATATAGACTTATTTAAGTCAAAAGGTATTATTATTATGACTCATAGATTAAAGTATTACATGATTAGGGTTGGCAAGTTTTTTAAACTACGAGAATATGACAGTATCCAAGTCAAGTAGGGGTGGGTGAACACAACGATTATGTTCATTACGAACGATATTGATATTAAAAACTTTGGCCAAAGTAATGCATTTGTTTTCTTCATGTATTGTCGGTTCACTGTATTCGGATTGCTCATCCTATCAGAAATCATACTTAGCTACAGGGTATCTAGGGCTGTATGGTTGATAGAGTTGAGTAGAGTACAACACTATGTAATCGGGAAAGGAAAATTACCACTGGTCACCTAAGGTCTATATCCCTCGTGAAGGGTAGGCCCACTTCCTATGTGGAAGATGTGTGGGAGACTGTCAGTCTGTGGATGGAGGTAAATCACTGGAAAGATACTCTCTCTCTCCAAGTAGGACACATGCCAAGACTTGTGATAAAGATGTCAGATATTCGGAAGTAGTATTTATTCCAAAATTTTTATATGTAATCGATTTACATTTGTAAACATTGTAAATGAGAAAGACAATATGGTTTATTGTATTTTGTAAAAAGAGATCTTGTAATTGTAGTTACTTGATTATATGTTGAATAAAAGAAAAAAATTCTCTATCTCATTTTTACCTTGTTGATTTACTCTATGGTAAATTTCTAGTTTTACTATGTTTTTAGAACATGGATGTTACATATGGTATCAGAGCTACCAGGTTTAGCACTAGGGCTTATGAGACCACTATGCTTGCTTGTAGTCAACATTATGCGGTTAGCTAATGTTTGAAAATTTATGTGCAAGCATGGTATGTTTTAAGAAGACAGCAAGAAAGGCTGTTAATTTGAGTCAACGTTTCCTTAAAGCAAAAAGAGAACGTGAGGCTATTATCAAAACCTTTGAGGGAACCAATGATGAGAGTGACATTTGGTTAAGTGATACTGAAACTCTGGTGACTGCCTTAACTCAAATCAAGTGAGTTAGAAGGGAAAACAAGGAAAGAGTTAAGATCACTGCCAAAATCATAGAGTATATGTCAGATGAGGAAACAACTTTGGTTAGGCAAGATCCCCGCATACCCCCAACTGTTGAGATTATAGAAGTTAGGTCCGATAGTGAGTCAGATGGTTATATACCTCGAGATTATGTATCTAAAAATGAGTCTGAAGGATATACTCCTTTTGAGCATAACTTTTGAAGTCATTTCTTGTATAAAAAAAGAGTACTCTTTACTTTTGAAATGAAATAAATAAAAAAGAGTTATTTTTGTGGCAAACTATTGTTTAAATTCAGTATTATGTTTAGATTTAATGGGATACATTATAATCTTAAACTAATGGACAACTCAATATTCTCAGGTGTGAGAAATCGATAAACATGTTGCGGATAAGAACTAACCAAGGAGAAAGTGAAGAGGAAAACCACCTGCCAAATAATAAGCTGGACCAAATCATAACCATGCTTGAGGAAACCAAGAAAAGATTGGGTGATTTGGAAAAGAAGGTGGATGATAAAGGGAATACTGAGGGAGGAGGTGAAAACTCTCATGGTGAGAGCGGTGAAAATCATGAAGATCAAAGTAAGAGTACCAAACCTCATAAAGAGGCAAGGGATAGACTGACCTTGGAGCTCTTAAATGATATGAAGAAAGTTATTCCACCAAAATTTTATAGGACATAGACTAGAGATGCTGCAGAAGCTTGGTTAACAGGGATGGAAAAATATTTCGAGATAAGAAATTACTCGGAGGTGACCAAGGCAGTATGGGGATCATTCCAACTGGTAGGAGAAGCATCCACTTGGTGGATGAATAAAAAGATGGAATTGAATTTAAGCTCTTTGAGGGTACTTTGGGATGAGTTCGTGGAACTCTTTCGCAAGAGATGGTTACCACAACTCTATTTTGATCAGAAACTAACTGATTTTTAGAACCTTCGACAAGGAGATATGACAGTGGTGGAATATGGAGAAAAATTCACTCGACTCGTGAAATATGTTCCACAATATCAAAAGGATGAGAGATTCAGGATCAAAAAATTCATCATGGGCTTAAATGCTCAAATTGGTAGTGAAGTGGATGTGCATGGTCCCACAACAATGGATCATGTTTATGAGAAGGCGATCAAGCAAGAGCAAAAGCTAAAATCCATCTCAGCTTATCGTGATAGAAGCCGCAAGAGGTTTAATGGAACTCCTAACAATCAACCCTACAAGAAAAGATATAAAAAGAGCTACGATAACAAGAGAAAAGATAAAGGACCTCAGAAGAACAAAGGTGGATCTGGTATTGAGAAGAAGAATGGTAACTACAAAAGAAATGAGGATAACAATGGGAAGACTTTAGATAAGAAAGGACCCATTAGAGGATACTTTACTTGTGGAGGCGACCATTATGCAAATCGTTGCCCTAACAAGAATCAAAATGGTCAACAAAGAGGTACTACACTACCAACTCAGCAAGAAGCATTCCAGCAAAGGATTCATGCATCTCTTGACAATCATCAAGCTAAGTATCCAATCACACCCATTGAGATGACATGTAATTTGTTTGGAGTCCCTATATCTATTTTGATTGATAGATGAGCCACTAAAAACTTTGTTTCTCCTAGAATTTTGAATAAATTTTCTAGAAAAGATGGTTACATGTCCAAACTTTGGTTAGTAGAATATGCTAGCCAATCTAAGGCTCAGGTAGAGCAATGTTTGTTTGAAGCCAAAATTGACCTCCCTAGTTTCTCAACTGAAGTAAATTTGTATGTAGCTCCCCTAGGTTCCTATGATGTAATCCGAGAAATGAGTTGGTTATGGAAACATAGAGCTAAGGTTGACTATTTTTCAAAAATAGTTGAATGCTTAGATGATTTGGGAAATCTAACCCAATTCCAAGGGATTCAAAGAGAAGTTAAAATCAGAACTATCTCTGCCAAGCAATTAAAAAGGGCTAGAAGGAAAGATTGTCAATTTTTTGCAGTCAAAATGGAACAAGTGGAGGAAGGGGTAGAAAACCCTAGTTTATCTTTTGGAGAAAAGTATCTTTTTCTTCAAGAATTTTAGGATGTATTTCCAGAAGAACTTCCAGGATTGCCTCCCAAGAGGGTTTTTGATTTTGCTATTGACATTAAACCAGGATCTGAGCCTATATCAAAAGCACCCTACCGTATGACAACAACAGAGTTAATGGAATTAAAAGCATAATTACAAGAATTGTCGGCAAAAGGTTTGATCAGACCCAGTGTTTCACCTTGGGGTGCACCGGTTATTTTTGTTAAGAAGAAGGATGGAACCCTTCTATTGTTATAGATTATCGTATGCTTAATAAAGCAACGGTAAAGAACAAATATCCTTTGCCACGTATTGATGATCTTTTTGATCAAATGCATGAAGCTATTGTGTTTTCAAAGATTGATTTGCGATCAAAATATCATTAGTTAAGACTGAAGGATGAAGATATTCATAAGACAACTTTTAGAACCAGATATGGATACTATGAGTTCACAGTGTTGCCATTTGGTTTGCAAATGCACCTGCTACATTCATGAATCTCATGAATAGTATATTCAGAGATTGTTTGGACAAGTTTGTTTTAGTCTTTCTGGATGATATACTCATTTATTCTAAGAATGAAGAAGAACATCAACGACACTTGCAAATAGTTCTACAAAGGTTAAGAGAACATAAGTTATATGGGAAACTATCTAAGTGCACATTCTTCCAGAAAGAGATTCAATACCTAGGGTATATTATATCAGCTAATGGAATATCTATTGATCCTACAAAAATCACACCTATTCTATTGTTTCTATTTGTGGAAATTTCAAGGATTTGTTGTTACAAAATTTATCTAGTGATGAGTTTTATGAGCAAGTTAAGCAAGCTTTGAAAGATAATCCTAAAGATTCAAGGTATGATGGTTTTTTGTTTGAGTCAGATGGACTATTGAGGTATATAGATAGAATTTATGTTCCTAATTCAGCTGGATTAAGGGATCTAGTATGGAAAAAAGTTCATACTGCACTGTATTCAGGACATCTAGGAGTGACCAAACTTCTAGCGGATGTTAAACCTCTTTATTTTTGGAAAGGAATGAAGAATGATGCTGCAAGATTTGTAGTAAGCTGTTTAGAATGTCAAAGGGTAAAAGCAGAGCCTCAACACCCTGTAGGATTGTTATACCCACATGATGTGCTAGAGTGGAAATGACAAGTTATTAGCATGGATTTTGTTCAAGGTCTTCTTATGTCAAGGAATAGACATGATGCCATTTTAGTGGTGGTTGATAAACTCACAAAGGTAACACATTTCATACTAGGGAATTTGACTGATGGAGCACCTATGTTAGCTTGTAAATTTGTGCAAGAGGTGTTTAGATTGCATGGCTTCCCTGAAAAGATTATCTTGGATAGAGATGCACATGTAATGTCAAGGTTTTGGCAATCTTTATTTTCTGCGCTAGGGACTAAACTCAATGTGAGTACAGCTTACCATCCTGAAACCAATGGGTAAACTGAGAGAGTTAACCAAGTCTTGGAAGACTTGTTGTGAATGTATTGCATGGATCAACAATATAAGTGGGAAGAATACTTACCACTTGTGGAATTTGCTTACAACAATTCCTATCATTCTGCTATTAAGATGGCGCCATTCAAAGCATTAAATGGAAGAAGATGTCAAACTCCTATAAGCTGGGATAAGCTAGAGGATAGGATTAGCATTGGGCTAGAAATACTAGCTGAAATGAAAGAGAAAGCTAAGCTAATCAGAAAAAGATTGGCAGAAGCCAATGATAGGAAAAAGAGCTATGCGGATGCAAAATGTGTTCCAAGGCAATTCTCCATTGGAGAAAAAGTTCTTTTGAGGGTTAAACCTCAGAAAAGTTCTATTAGGTTTGGGAAGTCTTCTAAGCTAGCCCCTCAATATGTGGGACCCTTTGAAGTACTTGAAGTAGTCAATCCGGTTGCCTACAGAATTGCTCTACCACCAGCCTTATCTAGAATGCACAATGTTTTTCATGTGTCTTATTTGAACAAATATATTGCAGGTAATAATCATATTTTGACTTGGAATTCTTTACAAATGCAAGACCCAGGGGTGGTCACGATCGAGCCACTCAAGGTGTTAGAAACACGCAAGCTCCACTTGCGTAACAGAGAGGTCTTGCAATACAAGGTCCAATGGGACCAATATGCTGAGGAAAATGCCGCATGGGAGGATTACCATGAATTTTATCAAAAGTTTCCTCATTTATTTAATAATGTTACTAGTTGAAAATAATGAACTTGCTTTTGAGTTACTTTTTAGTACTTTATATCATCGAGGACGATGAATCTTTAGGGGAAGGATATGTTACATCCCCAATTTTTGTCTTCCTATTCTTTTACATTTTACTTGGACATAAGTAAATTTATTATGATTTTTAGATTAATGACAAAGAAAAACATGGATTATATCGAATGTCATTTATGAAATTATGGGAATGATTATGTTACTATCGATTTAATATTCACATTATGAAATTTGATCTATTGAATAATGATGCATTGATCATAATTTATTTGGTAACAAGTTTGTATACAGGTTTACAAGTTTTCAAATGACTCTCAGAGAAAAGAGAGAGAGAGAGAGGATCTTTCCAGAAGAGAGATATAGACCTCGGGTTATGAGTGGTTTATTTGCCAAATCAGGTATAAGTGTTTAACGAAAATGTGAACCAATGTGTTGTAAGAGGTAAGGCTTGTCTTGTCAGTTTACTTCTGAACCTAACGACAGGTAGTCAATATTGTTTTTAAATCTTTCTAAGTCATAGTAAGTCATCTTAGTCGTTAATAACGTTAACGATGTCGTTTGAGTTTGATTTATGACTATTTATGTTTAACGTAAATATTATGACGCTATTGTCGTAAAATGGTTGTCATATTATTATTAATTCCCTTGAGGTGTTATAAGTGATTCTTAACATTAAGATGTTTTCGTTAAGTTAAGAATACGTTATTATTGCCGACAGATTGTGATGGGGAGACAAGCTCAACCCAACCACATTATCTGTAATTCCTTGTTTAAATATTATTATTTTTATTGATTAAACTATGATTATCTAATATAGTGGCGATGTTATAAAAAGTATATTTGATATAATCAAATATACAAAAATGCCTTAGCATCGTAAGAGGATAATACCTCTTAATGAGTCGATGGTATTGTAGGAGTCGTAGGCTAAACTATAGTAGAGCCTTCAATATTGTTAGTGGTGGATCGAACCACATGTTTTGATCATTAAAAGATCAATTATATATTTTAATAAGTGTCAGCCTCATCCTTATGGGGATGACTGTGTTTTCAAACTGCCCAACCGAATGAACCATATGGTGGCCTTCCACAATCGACATGTGGACTTTTGCTTAAAAATTGATTTCAGTTAAAGACTAAGTCACTTAGGATTGTTAAGATGTCATTAAGTTTGCAATTGAATCACTGTTGAGGTGCAAAATAAGGCAACTCTTTAGGAGTCATACCTGAGTCATAAATTTTAACGACTCAGTTGAGCAGTGGTATCCATATATTATTACGGTTAAAACTTTAGAGGATAAAAAGATAGGCAAAGAGGATCAAACGGTTGTAGAGAGAAATAAAGTGGCTGGAGAAGAGAGGGAATACACAGATAGAAGGACGTCAACCTTGTGACTGGTTTACGAATCTTTGTCAACTCCTAAATCGATCATTTTTAGGTATTCTTCGATTATGTAAGAAGAGATCGATTATCATATCTTTAGTGAATACACCGTAGTCTTATGGCGACTGTATGAGTTCGTCAATGGAGTTAAATCTTCTATTTTTATAGTGTAACAGTCGATAACTAGTAGGGTTTGACGTAGGAAAATGTAGATAACTCTCTGAGAAAACTATATTGATCTATCTCTGTAAACAATGAAATTAAGAATGAAAATCATATGGTTGACACTTGGTGATGCAAGTGAGTGCTTTGTTATAGTTACTAATTCAACCATTTGCCTATTCTTTAGAAACTGATTATCATATCAATGCAAAGAATGGAGAATAAATGACCATCATAGTGAAAGATTATCATAGCTATCTTTGGCTTTGAAAATAGTTCACCTAACGAATAAGTTTGTAGAAAGTCAATGGAATGATTGTGAGTTAACCAAATAATAGGCTCTTGAATATTAAAGAAATGAATGAACTTTGTTTTCATACTCTCAACTTGAATCATATAGTATTGAGGTTAAAAGGATTTAACATATTGTCTTGCATAGGCTATGTATTTGTATAACGGATAATGTTATCTACCCATGAGAACTAGATTCATAGGAATCTTTAGTAAACAATTGTATCACATCAAACGAGAGTAACTAAGAGATACTATGGTAGTTGAAATAGGATTTTTATGAGAATCCCATTAAAGACTATTTGTCTTTATTATTCACGTTATCCTTGAAGAGATCCAATGCAATGGAGAAGGCTAAGTCTACTAGAGAATGACCTTGTAGAGATATATATATTTGAGGTATGTTTTGTTTATAGCACATTATCAAAGTTAATCTATGTTCCTTTGTATAGGAGATATTATCTATTTAAGAACTATAGTATTCTTAACCTTGGTTGAGTTAATCAAGGGTTAATTGTAAATCTAGAACTCCTAGATATATGATATGGTTATATTGTTATATCATATTAACAAAGGATATTAGGGATACCCTAGAGTCGATTACAAACCAATTGAATGGTTATGTCATATAGACTTATTTCAGTCAAAAGGTATTACTATTATGACTCTTAGATTAAACTATTACATGATTGGGGTTGGTAAGTGATTTAAACTGCGAAAATATGACAGTATCCAAGTCGAGTAGGGGTGGGTGAACACAACGACTACGTTCATTATGAACGATATTGATATTAAAAACTTTGGCCAAAGTAATGCATTTGTTTTCTACATGCATTGTCAGTTCACTGTATTCGGATTGCTCATCCTATCAGACATCATACTTAGCTAGAGGGTATCTAGCGTTGTATGGTTGATAGAGTTGAGTAGAATACAACACTATGTACTCAGGAAATGAAAATTACCACTTGTCACCTAAGATCTATATCCCTCGTGAAGGGTAGGGCCACTTCCTATGTGGAAGATGTGTGGGAGACCGCCGGTCTGTGGATGGAGGTAAATCACTGGAAATATACTCTCTCTCTCTCCAAGCAAGAAACATGCCAAGACTTGTGATAAAGATGTCAGATATTCAGAAGCAATATTTATTCCAAAATTTGTATATGTAATTGATTTACATTTGTAAACATTGTCATTGAGAAAGACAATATGGTTTATTGTATTTTGTAAAAAGAGATCTTGTAATTGTAGTTACTTGATTATATGTTGAATAAAAGAAAAAATTTCTCTATCTCATTTTTACCTTGTTGATTTACTCTATGGTAAATTTCTAGTTTTACTATGTTTTTAGAACGTGGATGTTACATAGAGTATAACCAAAGAGACAATATCATTCATAAGTATGGAGCAACAAACTGTTATAAAGGTGCAGGCATAAATGTACAAAATGATAGCCACATGAAAGCATAAAGGACAATTTCAAGTGAGGACAGTAGAAACCTAGCTCAAGATAGCTCATAGGCTATATGTGTAGGCATAATAATGATCAGAAGTACATAATGCATGCATGATCATCAGTTTGATATAGGAGTAAGTATTCATAGGGCATGCCTATACAAGCTTGCTTACTCATCCATGATCAATAATCCAATGGGGAGTATCTATTATAAATCAGTAAGCAAAGTTTGCAAGAACAAGTGAGTATCAAAGTATTAACTTTCTCATTTTTATGAAATGACAAAATCAGATTCAAAATTAAGTTACATAAGCTGCCTTTCAGATGAGGAAATATATCAAATTATGCATCACATTTTGCTACTGACAAAGCTTGAACATCATGACACCATGTATTACATGCTATGTGCCGTATAAGAAATGTGCTAGTATTGCAGATCTGGTAGTAAAAGAGTACAGGACAATCATGTCATTGATATTGAAACAGTGATAGAAAGATGCAACAGGTACTTATCAGTACATATTCAGATAAAGAGTATCAATGTTTCAGTGAATAAAGGACTGCCATTAATACCAAGATAGCCAAATCAGTATATGGCCCTTTATGTATTTGCCATGTTTTAGTGAAGTGCAGGAGATACAAAGAAACCACAGATCCATAGTGCCTTGATCAAAATATGACAAGCCTTTGTGCTTTTGTGCCATGCTATATGTTGTAATGATAAAGGAATACAAATGAGATGTTATCACGATGCAAAAGTACACAAGACAACAACCAAGCATGAATGCCAGTGTCATATGTTTTCATGTACCAGAAGACCATAAGAGGTGATACAAACTGAGTGAAAGTATACAGGAGCACACACTCAAGTAGTCAGTAATCTTTCAAGATCTAAGCTTTTATTTAGTTCATATCAAATAAGCCTCGGAGGAGATGACATATCATGCATTTGATACAGAAGAAAAAGGTAAAAACAGAGAAGATATAGTTATGAGGATTGTATCTTGCAAACTCAAGAATGGGTGTTATAGTTTCATAATCCTCTACCTACAGAAGTGAACAAAAACTGATTTATGCCACCAATAGTCGCAACCTATGTGTAGGGAGTTTTTGTTTGCATAAAGCTGAGGATAAGAAGAGACAACAGTAGAATGAAGATGGATGAAGCCCACCATGTTTTGGGAGTCTTTTGTATAACAAAATGTATATAGAGAGAGATCCAAAAAGATAGCCCAGTCGCGGCCTTTGATGGCTAGAACATAGGTATCAAAGAGTTATAGGTTTCGTATATTATCGCAGATAGGAGAAGTTTAGAGTTTTCACAAGATATAAGCAAATTGACTGAGTCAAAGCTGCATATACAGAAAGAAAAATGAAGAAGCTTTTCAAACTTATGAAGCAAAAGAACATTCAGAAGTATGACAATAGGAGTGGCCTATAATCAGATACAAAACATATAGAAATTCCATAATCTTCCATAGAGCATATAATATGAGCAAATGTGTCGATAACAAGAAAGCTTACCTTCCTTGTCTCTGAAGAGAAGCGTATATATAGGGCCGTGGGAATCCTTCTCATGGTGGCTCAAAACATCAGATAGGAGTGAGGATTAGCTAGAGAACAGAAAGAAATGACAAAAGAATGCATCAAAAAATTGCATATTCTACAGTTTTCAGGCTGATTTTTGAAAAGAAATGGTCAAAAATGTCATGGAGAACAATTTCATTTCACTTGCAGTAGGAATCCATCCAAAATCGCCACAGATACATAGAGAAATTAGAGGTTTTAGGGTCCAAACCCTAGCATTTGGTGGCGGCTGAATGTGCAGAGCCCTTACACCAAAATTACAAAATGCAAATAGCCTGAAATGTTAGGGCGATGGTGTTTTGTGGTTAGGGTTTTAGAAGCCCTAAAGCAGTTTGCAAATTGGTTGCATTTTTGCCTCATCCAAAATAGCATCGTGGTCAACACTTGTGATTGATGTTCCCTAGTAATCATTGAGTGGGGAGGCCGAAAACATTTCTCATTTTGTTTGATTTTTATAGAGTCAAAGGTGGTCAGTATCATGAGAGAGTAAGCCTTGTGCCTTTTATAACCTTTCAAAACATTTACTTCCAATATAGTTGACTCATGGTGTAATCAAAGTGCCATATAATTATGCATGTGGTCGAGAGTCAAAGGACCTCCCACTTATGCATTGATTATTATTTCAATTCCTTATATCATTCCAATGTATAAGAAAGGTCATAGCAAAGAACATTTGAAGACATGAAAAGCATGCAAGGTAATGGCATTATGAGAAGGGCTAATTTTGACATGTGACACTTGTATAGGCAGTGAGGTGGCATTTTGCAAGGCATGAAGACAAAGATGAGGTGGCAGGGTATTGACACATGAATAATGCATTTTGAGGATTGGAATCATGGTGTTAAGCCTTCAAGGCTTTGTTATTTTTTGCAAAAAATATACTAATGTGTTCATCATCTTTTTATGATTTTTATAGAAAATCGATTGTAATATCTTGTAAAATATCTTGGCGAAATTATGAGCCAGATATTATTTTATTTTTGCAAAAAATCATATCGAAAAGGATATTGATTAAACTGCCATATAATGTAAAGTGAACTTTAAAGCAATGAAATTATAAATTGCTTTTAAAGTTTAACTATTTTTAGGCAATTGCTTTCTCTTGGACGAATTGAACAAAATAGGACAAATTTTTTGCTTTTATGAGGCAGATTGGACAGATTTGGATGTAGATTTGGTGGGGACCACCTAGAGGATCATTTTGGCAGCATGATTTTTTAGTTTGGAGCCAGTTGAGGAGCTTTTATTTTTTCTTTTTTGTGTAGCTCAAAAATGGACTTGGGGTCTATTTTTAGGAGCTTTTTTCCAGCTTTCAGGAGGGGAAATCTTTCACAACATATAGCTCAATTTTTTCTTCCTTTGAGGGGTTCCAGTTTCCAGTTTTAGATTTAGAGTTTTAGAGATCAGACTGCAGAGAGACAGAGTCTTTCTCTCACATCGAGAGTGTTGTACTCCTTTATTTCACTATATTCATTATTCTTTCAGTTATTTGAGCAACAACTTTCCTTCATATTTTTGTCTAAGTATCTGCAAGTTGATCTGATGTTGCATTGTGATGAAATTCATCCTTTGCTTTGTCTTAGCTTGTGATTTTCTTTTGCAAAATCTTGTTTAATTTAGGTTGCATGTTGTGTTTGTCAAACCTTCATGTGAAATATTTATGAGTTAGATAAGATGAGTGTTGTGAGGGTTAGTGTTCAATAACCTATTTGTGAGTAAGATCTGTTAGGTAGTTCCATCTTCAAGTTAATCAGGATTTATTCCTTTCAGTATATATTTCTATCCATTTTCGCTGCAAGTCATTAGTTTAGGAAACCATAAGGAGAACTAGCTCACTCTAGAGATTCATTCTCATTATAGGAGACTCACATCCGAGAATGATTCCATGTTTCAATAGATAGCTAAGTTTCTACAAACTTAGCAAGGGTGCATACTTGATTGACAACAATGAAAATACATCCGGAAGCTCCAATAGCATCACTGATGCAATAGTCAACATTAGGCCAAAGAACTTTAGCAATAGCTTGAAATCTATCAGCCCTCATCTTAACTTCAAATTTTTCTGATAAGGATAGTTAATTTTTGAATGGAGAAGCTGTTATGTTCGGCTCTCTAAGGTCACAAGTGAAGGTGTTGATAGAGTCTACGTAGGTGCTAATAGAAAAAGCATAGGCACTGATAGGGACATCATATACGTTGACAAAGGGATCATAGGTACTAAAAGATAGATTTTAGGTGATGATAGGTAAAACCCAGGCATTGATAGGTAAAACCAAAGCACTGATAGGTCAAACTAAGGTGCTAACATGTAGAGAAAAGGTGCTAACAGAGTCTACACAAGCGCTAGCAGAAAGAGCATAGGTACTGATAGATAGAGCACACATGCTAGTAGGCATAGTGTAGGTGCTAAAGGGATTGTGGATGTGTTGACTAGTTGAACTGATTGGTCATTTGATTGTCTTATAGAGGTGATAATAGATACAATGGATGCACTGACAAAGACAACATATGCGCTGGTAGAGATAGTGGATGCACTGACAGGGACAACTTAGGCGCTAAAATACATTGATTTTGTGAATGGTTGTGTTTGTGTTCAAAGGTTCTCTTGGAAAGAGGTTTAGCAAATGAAAAGACACAATGGCTGATTAATTTTTCAGGGAATAAAGGTTGAATGGCGTTTATGGGTTTATCACAATGAATACACTTCAAGAACTTAAATATTCCCTAAAATTATTCAAGTAGGAGTGATTTTGTAATGTGGGCCCACACAATAGATTACCTATCCATGTTCTTACTTAACTAAGAACACTTCATCCTGAGTGGATAGCTAGGGATAAGGGTGTTGCACCCAATACCCCTTTCCTTGGAGGCTTTTATGCCTTACCGAGAGAAGACTTCTATCTCAGCTTTAAGGAGGTATGATGGTGAGTAACTTTGGGGGTTGGTCTGCATTCCTTGCACCACACTAAAAAATGATAGAATGTCTTAACTAGGCTTTACAAGTGTCTATGGGATGTCCCAATATACATTAGGTATAGATGATGAATCTGTGAACAAGGGATTACCAAGCATCCAACCAAGAACACCACCACTCCAATATCGACAAATCAAGGGTCTTGAGGGTTTTGTTTAGATCGAATGGGGTCACTATTGAAGTGATTGTTTTGATTCTCACAACGTTTATATACCCCACCAAAACATGGGGTTGAGGTCATCCCTTGGAGTGGGTGTATCTCCAAGCAGGCCTCCTAAGGTAGAAGATACTACTCACTTTTGATCCCCAAGATTGCACAAGGCGTGAGGGGAGATAATACATGAAAATAGTGCTCCTTTAAGGTAAACACAACAAAGGATTTAAAAAAGGACTTTTGATCCCCAAGATCACACAAGGGTGTGAGGGGAGAGCATACGTCCTAGTGCAAACCGAGACAAAGAAAGCAAGTTCTTTTCCCTCTACTTTACTTTAGTGCAACTAAACTAGTGGAAAAAATGAAAAACTTTGACAGCAGGGCTGCAAGAAAGTGTTAGTAGCCTATGATAAAAGTCTTGGTCAAACGTCTGGAAGCTGTAAGAAAGCCAAGTTAGTGTCCATAAGGTGATATGGATTATGCTTAGACTAAAGCGCTAACTATAGATTAGAGGTGCTACCAGAAAAAACTAAGGTGTTAAAATCAGAGACTAAGGCACTAACAAACATCATAGAAGAGTTGACAGATAGTGCATAGGCAGTGTTAGAAAGTGCAGAGGTGCTGAAAGACAGCACAAAAGTGTTGACTAACAGATCCAGAGTGCTAACAAATAACGTTAAAACACTAAAGTAGGACTCAGAAACACTGAAAAAAGATAATATACCTTTTTTACCTATTGACGGATGCAATAAACCTTAAGACGAAGGCGCTGAACCTGCGCTAGGAGGCATTGAACTAGAGAGCACATATACTACCTTGAAATAGAAGGTAGAAACTTGCAAAAGATGTTAGTTTTTAATGACAAAACATATAGAGTGGATTAGTTGTTGCAAGCAGGGTTAGCTTATCAAAGTAGGATGCAAAGATATTAGTCCCAAATGGGTTGTTAGAGTATTAGAAATGATTCTAGGTAAATAAGATTTATAAATTGATAAAAAAGCCTAGATAAAACTCCTAATTCCTACATAATAGAAAGTTAGACTTGTAGTAGATGTCAAATGAGCTGCAAAACACACTGTTAGAAGTCAGAGATGTAAAATCTTAATCAAATAAATAGAATGAAAGTGCTACTACAAACTATAGAGGCACCATTATGGGGTGCACAAGCGCTAAGACAAAACACTTAAGCACTAATATACTAAGCCTAGGTGCTAAATTCCTACTCCTAGGTGCTAATAGAAGATTCAAAAGTGCTAAAAAATCCTACAAAACAAATAGTTAGTAAACAACCAAAGGTGCTAAACAAATGGTTAGAGGTGTTGTCTTGTCCAATGAAGGCACTAATCCACAACCGAATGCGCTAATCTGTCACCTGCACAAAAAACACATGGAATTTCTTCCAAAAAAGGTTAAATGTAGGGACGGTTAGGTCCCACCAGGTGTGCCAAATGAAGATACTTGAATGGAAAAAGTGTTAGAAACATAAAACAAATAAAAAACAAGTGATTATACCTTCAAATCTCCTCCATTCTAGTCTCCTTGATAAGGTGGAAGAAATGCATGCACCCAAGTGCAAATCCTAGATTTACCCAATTCAAAATCAATGTGGATTGCTCAAGCGAATACCAACATAATGGAGGCAGGGATTTGGCTATAAAATTGGCTATAATTTGGCTATGGAAGTGAGGTGATTTTGAGAGCATGGAGTTGATAAGCATAGTGTAAGCGTTCTAGAGTGTTATGTAGCGTTAAAATGGTTGTGAAGGCTCATATTTATAGATTTTTGGGGAGTTTTGGATCAATGGTGGAGGTTTCATAGTGAAATCAAGGGCTAAGATCTCATCAACAAAGATGGAGGGCTCATATTATTTTGCAATTTTTAAATCAACCTTGGGAAAGCTTTGCGTGTATGAGGATGGAGACATGTGAATGAATTTTTAATTCGTTTTAATGGTGAAAGAAAAGACAATTGCATGGATTTGGAAAGATGAGGTGGAGACACATGTGACTCTAATTAATTAAATAATGTTGATTATTTAATTAATTATGGGGAGATGGGATAATGAGGGCTTAGGTTAATTAATTAAGTGATTAACTTAATTAATATGGTTGTAGGAAATTAGACGACGGATTAATTGGTGACCCAATTTTTTTTTTGATGCGTAAGATTTAATTATATTATAATATCATAAAAGTTTGAATACATTGTCTATGCTCCATGAGCTGAAAATTGACAAACCAACCCTACTGATAATTTCAAAATTTGCCCCCCCCAAAAAAATACCTCCCTAGATCAAAGATCAAGTAGCTACAGAGAGCTGCTGCTAACACTGGACCCTATTGAGGAGACCTCGAGCCCAGACAAAACTAGCCTTAAGAAAATGGACTTTGAACAAACTAAAAACATACATATGTATAGATAGTTTAGCATGAGACCCTTGATAAAAACATATTGACCATAACACAAAAACTGATAAATTAAAAGCACTGTCCGCCATGTGCCCGCCAGCTGGAGCTTCTCAGATTTTGCCCTCCTCAAACAGGTAGTCACAGAACTCTCCTACCCACTCGAAGCCTTTTGTTGGAGTCATGTTGAACAAATTCTTCAGGAAGTCCCTTCCTCTATGCACCCTGCTTCTATGAGCCTCCAATGTTGCACATCTAATGTCAAGAATACACGAGAAATATTCTACCACCACCCCCAACTAACTGGCTTTCTTTAGATCTTTTGGCCTTGGTAGCCCTCCTCTTTCAGCCACTACCAGAACCTCGTCTAGCCCTTCTAGGAAGGTTGATTTAAACATCCATTGCACTAGATCCTTCACCTCTTCCTTTGGAGTTAAGATATCCAACAGTGTCACCACCACCCTGGAGGATAGTCCAAATCCACATGATACCTTTCACCTCCATTAACAAAATTCTTCCCAAGAATGAGCTTCATTGCCTTTATTTTAAAGGTATCATTTTGCCTGAGGACTCTTTTTAGCCTCTGCTCTGTTATTTCCCCTTTGAAAGCCATCTGTCGAACCCTCGCAGTAAGACAAATGGGCGACTCCATTCCTCCACACTCAAGGTAGTGTGCAGGGAGGAGATGTATGATTATCAGAGGGGGATCACTCATCATTCAGGGCTTTTTCAACAAAAATTTGAGAACCAGGTGTTCTATAATAAGTAGCCTACCCTTTCTCTGAATGATTAGGGAGATGTGTGGCTTAACTGCCAGTCTTGTCACCAACACACTACAACTCCTCGCCATTACTCCACGAAGTGTAGAGGGCCTATTTTTTGTCCACTCCCACGAATGCTAATCTGTCCCTCATCCTTTATTCAATTCACCAAATCCCTTCCTCAAAGAAGTTGTCCTTTCCATCCTCGAGCAGCGGCCATCATCATGCAACTATGATTGCTTCGATTGAGTGGTTTCCAACTACTGACTGGACTCTGAAAATGTCCCCCGTGTCTGGAAAGTCGTTGAGGAGTCCCCAATCTACCTCCGAGCCCTAGTCCTTCCACTTGCGTGGATGTGGAAGGACTCCCACCCATCCACCCACAGTTGGTGACCCAAATTAATTAAATAGAGGTTAATTTAATTAATTTGGTCATAGGGGTTTGGAATGGTAGATTATCTAATTAAATAAATGAGATTTATTTAATTAACCAAGGTTTGTCTATAGGATAGGTGAATTAATTAAATAAATGGACTTTATTTAATTAATTTAGGCTAATGACAATGGGGGGATAATTAATTAAATAAATTTTAATTATTTATTTAATTAAATTTAGGTAGATGACAATGAGGATTGGGATAAATTAATTAAATAAAATTAATTTATTTAATTAATTTGGTGGAAGGGGATAAGCTAGCATGAAAGGTGATGTTAGGGAAGTGTTTAAAAATGATGGTGTTACGACATTCCATTTTCAGATATCTACAAGCTGTACCTATGGATAGTTGAGTATGTCTTGATCCATAGCTTTGCAGGTTTGTATTTGTGGATAATTGAGTAAGTCTTGATCCACATGAGGAGAGTTACTAGGGATATGTTGCAAGTATGTGCTAATCGGTGTTGTCATTGGTGTCAACTGTTCTCTTGTTTTGATGCTTGTTTATGATGAGTCAGTTGCTTTGTATTGTCTTATATAAGTACTGAAGATGATGAGAAGATATTCTTGATATTGAGTTTCCAAGTGCTTTTGAGAAAATTTTCTCTCCAAGTGGAAACAATGTGTTGCAAAGTATTTTGGCTTGCAGAATAACTGTCTGAGTTTTGCTCTGCATTTCCTCATTATTGAAGACCAGAGTATGAGATTTGGATATGTTTTAGAGAAGTGTTTGAAGATGCTAAATCTAGAATTTGGTGGTCTGGATCGCTGTGCAGCAAAAGTTCTATTCACCAATTTGAAGACTGTGCCTGATAGAGTTTGCAGTGTGATAGGGAGGAAGTATTTTTCTCCGCATTCCTCCACAATATGTTCTTTGGTTTTGCGGTCCTGGACTTAATCTTACAAGGTCCTTATATTTCTTCATTCCAAAGGTTCTGTGATTTGGTGCTCTGGAAAGAAAGATTTTGATTAGCAAAGTTTGACAGTGTCTAATTGAGAGCAGTCTGTGATCTATCTTCAAGAAAAGTAAGTTGAGATCTGTTGCAGTTGGATTTTCTAGTTTCCAAATGATTCTATGGTGTTCGTAGATGCCCCCTGAATGCATTGAAAGTGTGTGTTTGATTTGCAAGCTGTAATGAAGCTCTTGGAAGCATGTGACTTAGTGATTCTTGTTGCTGTTTACTTGTACTGGCTGACCTGGTGAGTCACACTTGTTGCGGAGGTAATTCATGGATTGTAGAAGTGTGTACGAGCATGTGAAGATGTATTTGGGTCTGATCTAAGCCATGATGTATTCATCCTTCATGCTTTTCCTCCTTAAGTCTGTTTAGGTCTAGTCTTATTTTGAAATTATGTATGTATGTCGACCTTGGAGAAAGTTCCAATGGTCGTAGATTGTAATACTAACCTTGATGTACATTCCAAGGTTGATGATAGGTATAAATACATGTAATGAAGTCATGATTGTAGCGAATGTGTGAAAGGATGTGAAGTTAAGGTGTGTGTGTGTTGTAAAGGCAGAACAAGAGAGATACATTGTGCTTCAATGGAACTGAACTCAAGCATGTTGTAGATGCTACTATATCAATTTGCCCCTTGGCAATGAGCCACCCACCGGCAGTGAGCCATCCTTTTGGGCAGTGAGCCCTCTTAGCAATGAGCCTCTTTGATATTCGGTATTGTTACTACATTATATTATGAGCTAACACTCATAGTGATTTTTCCCATTCTAAGGGTTTTCCACGTAAAAATCAGGTGTTCATGTGTGAATAGTGTTGATGTGCTTAAGTTTTGTTTCTACTTTTCATGTTTATTCTTCATATCAGATTAAGTGGTTAAAGCAAGTTAATGTGATTGTGAAATTGATCAATTAAGGTTAAAGTTTTGATACAACTGATTCACCCCCCTCTCAGTTGTGTTGTGCCTTCAACAAGATAGTTGAGTAAGTCTTGATTCATAGTTAGTTGGTGTTTTTCTTGTGGATAATTGAGTTTGTCTCAATTCACAAGAGGAGTGGTGTATTTGTGAATAATTGAGTATGTCTTGATTCATAGGTATTTGAGAATTTGTAGGTTTGACTGTTAGGACATCCGCTGATTGGTTCAGTTTGGTGTGCCTTGGGTGAGCGAGGAGGTTTGGTGGAGGTGCTTCACCAAGTTTTTAGATTGGCTATTGTGTCCAGTCCATGTAGTGTTTCGTTATTTGTTTCTATTGATGTAATAAGGGGAGAATGTTGGTATTATTACATCTTTAGTAAATAATAATAAATAAAACAATTGTTAGTTTATAATAGTTTTTAAATAAATTTGGGAAATTTAGGCTTAATTCACCACCTCAATTAAAAATCATCAGAAATCTAACCTTTAGTGGCCATCTAAATTAATCTTTTATAGAAAATTTAGGTCCTCGTTTGCCAAATTGATTAAAAACATGAATAAATCTTGGTTTCCAAATTGTCCACATTGATTTATTTTTAAAATTATGTTTTAACATAAAATAGCTACCCACTCTATCATTTCGATTCAATTTTAAGAAAAAAATCGCCAAGATGATTATGTCTCTACATAGAGGATTCACCAAGATTTCTATAGAATTTTCTAGGGTCTAGTTCTTAAAGTATACCCTGCTCAAAAACTACATAGTTGAAACTTGATAAAACATCATAATTAGACAATATCTTCCCCGAGTTAGCATAAGTACAATATTAAGAACACAGAAGAAACTTGTCCACAATCACATACATATTACGAGACTTTGAAATACAAATGACCTTTACAATATACTAGGGTAGTGTAATCAAACAAGTTGATGCTACAAACAACTTTACATAAAAAAGACACTGAAAGGTACAATAATGCTTTTTTTTCCTAAACATTTCTTGCAAATTGCAAACAATGTATGACTTTAACTAATTGTATTTCTTTCTAGTGCCTTCAACACATTACTCAAAGCTACAACCATGTCAGAATATTACATCTTCTATGATAGAACTACTACAAGTTTTAATTTCCATTTGTTATAATAAAAATCATGTACATTTACTGAAAATACTTTTTAGTTATTAAAATTAAACAACAATTTCTATCTCTGGCATCAATATGACAAAATCTTTAAATTTTGTTATTGACATTTCAATTCAATTTATTTTTCCAATCTTGTCATTTCATTCATTACGAAACGATTCAGACATTTTTAAAATACTAAATTACAATACTACGTAATCAAAGGTTCAATTCGGAAATAACTTAAAAACATCAATAACTAGCCTCCTCTTTATAATAAAAAAGATAATATTACAAGACAAATACTAACTACTATATGACACTCAAAGGTTTAATTCAAAAATAAATTAATCATCAATAAATAGCCTCCTCTTTATAATAAGAGCCACGTAGTGGCTAGTACCTGCCCTTTGCTTGGGTTTGTATTTGTATTGTAGTAAAAGTGAGAGATATGAATGCATTGGAATGAGACATTGTAATAGAATGTAGTTTACAAATCATAAAGCAACGATTTGTTTTAAAACATAATTTTTTGAAATATCTTGTATTTGTGCTTCCAAGAAATGTGCATGACATATTTCTTAAGTTGTAGTTGTTCCTATTTAGGGATGAACTTCTAGATTACCTGATCCAACAAGCCTATTTCTATATCAGCATTGTTGTTGTTGTGAAGAGGACAATGAACAAGAGAGATGAAGGAGGTGTTTGAACATGAAAATGACCATTCTGTATTATGAATAGAAATAGTTGTTGGATCTTGTTCGAAAGGCTTGTCAATGGCCATGTTCATGCTAGTGTTGGTAGTACCTCTAAGAAGAGAGATAGATAGTTGGAAGTTGCTAGAAGAACCTCCATGAAGTTGATCATTGTTGTTGAAGAGTGCATGGAATTGTTTGTGAGTAGGTCACCAGAGTTGTACATTTTAGCATCTAGTGAGGAATGTTGAAATTTGAAATTCATGCGTGTATAATCAGAGCAAGCATCTTGCAAGACATTGATAGGGTTAGTATATGGATATTTCATCTTGTGAGATATGAAATAGGGAAAGAAAGATTGAATTGATTAGAAATGAACTTACTTGGATTTGAAGTCATGTGAACGAAATTTGTAATTGCTTTGTTGCCTCTTATAGAAATGTTTGAACTATCATAAGAATATGCAACCTCTTCTATTGTAGCGAATGTTCCAAGCCATTGATGTTTCTTGGAGTTTGGGTCCCTAATTTTTATACAGTAATGACCCCATGGGCGTTGTCTAACACCTCTATATTTACATACACTGATGGAATTTTTGGATATGGAGGTAGAATGAAAAGAGGATTCAGAAACAATAGGTTGGTTGGATATGTGCTTGCATGCTTCTACATTTTTATATGTAAAATTGGTTGTGGTGTTAATGCCTCTAATGGATATAGCCACCTTGTCATAAGCATAGGCAACATGTTCTACTTTGTCAAAAGTACCTAACCATTTACGTTGGTTATAGTTGTAGTCATAGATTTCTACCCCATAACGACCATTTGCACGCTTTCTCACACGTTTATATCTTCCTTCCTTACTTGAATTTTTGAAGTTCGTAGGACTGATAGTGTGTTATCCTCAAAATTAGATGCGCTCGATTTTGTAGGATGACCCATACGAAACTTGTCTGTTTTATAGCCTACAACTCAAGCACACAAAACAAGGTGAATTCATTTGTCCTCATGCATGGTCCCCTAGCTCCAGAGAATCTATCCAAGTACTTCCTCATTTCAATTTTAAACAAATGAGTTTGAAGTTTTTTAGAGTGAGGAAGTTTTTGACAACATGCACAGGTGGCAATTTTTACTGCCCATGCATGTTTGTCCTCTTTATTGCATATGCACTGGCGGTAAAAATCAATGCTCATGCATGTGTTTCCCCCCTTCTTGCATATGCACTAGCGGTAATTTTTACCAGCAGTGCATCTTTTAGTTCATGTCAAGTGTATTAAATGCACTTTGAGTTAATGTTTAATGAAATCTTTTTATAGGTTTTAAAAATTTTTATTTTTCATTTCATCTTTGTTTTTATGCTCTTGCGATCCCTCTGATATCTAACAAACACTCAAACCTCTTTTGGCGCGTGTGACCGGATTAGGTCTTCTAGGAATCGAGCTAGGGTTTTTCTCTCTTTCTCTTATCCAGGTAAGGTTTTCTTGTTTTGTTTAAATCTTTACTTCTAAGGTTTGTTATTACATTTTCTTTTGTATAAATTATTGAAAGATTTTCAAACCCTAGTTTCTTATTTTCTCTTTTTGTTGAAAGTATGGCGTTTATCTTTCTTTCTTTGTATTTTCTTCAATCAACATTATTTTTGCCTCTTTGTTGTGTCGGTCTTAAACATAGCTAAGGTTTTGCCATTTTTACCTTCGAAATCCTTAGTCTTACCCTTTCTTGTTCGAGTGGTATCTTTTGTTGCCGGTGTTAGTGACTGTTTTACCTTATGTAGGAGCGATAATTTTTTCCGCTCACACAAAGGTATTATCACCAGTCTTCACTCCATTATGCATGGGCAGTAATTTTTACCGCCGATGCATAAGTTATTTTACCAACAATGCATGAGCGGTGAAAATCACTGCCCATGTTATAAACTTTGTATCTTCCCTAAGTGTAGGGGCAGAAAATTTTGTCACCCATACACAAACTTAAGATTTATCATAGGTGTAGGGGCAGAAAATTTTGCCGCCCATACATGGAAGTTGTAATATGCATCATCGCTAAATTTTCTCACTTATGCATTTCATCCCTTGCAAAAAAGAAACATCCCATGATGCAAGAGCGCTAAATTTTCCCACCAATGCACTTTCCAAGTTTTACCTCCACATGCAGGAGCGAAAAAAATTGCTGCCCTTACATCAAAATGTAATTCCCCTTGCATGCAAAGGCGGTGATTTTTGCCGCCCGTGCATCACTTTCCCAAAATTCTCTAACTCTGGAGAATTTTCACATTTGTTAACTTTAGCCCGCTTTCACCCAATTTCTCGCTTTTATTACTTTCTAGCCCTACCAAGCTCATATTGTTGACCATGATTTTCACCATTACAATTCCCCTATTTGCCAAATTTTCCCTAACACTACAAAATCATGTGTTTTATGTTGCAGTTTTTTCTACAAGATTGTCAAGGTCTATCTTTCAAACCAAGGGATTTTGTGTCTCAGATGACTGATCATTCGCTGAAGAAAGCTAAAGCCATGAAGTATAAATACCAGGGTGTGTTTCCCATCACTTCAATCACATCCAATGTGGATGAAATCTGGGATACAGAAATTGGTCATGTGGATATGGCCGAGTTCGTAGAGAGGACAAAGCAACAAAATCCAAGTCATTACATGAAGAGGATTGTGGAGAGTAATATTCATTTGGTTGCTTCCTTTCCTATAGCAGCACACAACCCCAAGTTTGTTCTTCAAGTCGCTCATTTCTATAACAAGAATAATATAATAGTTGCAGATGCTCAAGGTAATGTGATAATGAGGTTAGATTCAGAATTCATGGACAAAGTCTTCATGTGTCCAGGTTCAGAGGAAAGTGTAGAGATTGATTTTAGTATTTCTCAGAAGGAGTATGATAAATATCCTGAAAAAGAAAAGAGGGTCATAAACAACAAATGGTTGAAATATGCAAGGGATAATCTTTCCAGATGGCCTAAAAGTTTCCCAAGAAGTGATTTTGTCGAAGAGGTCAGTGACCTAATAACTCTTCTTAGCAAAGTTAGAGGGCTTTCTTCTTCCTCCACTTTTCATGAGTGGATGTAACCTTATATCAAAATCATCCTCCAAGGAAAATAAAAGATCTTCTGGGGTGAGCAGATAAGCAATGCTCTTCATGAGCAATTGACCAAGGTATCTACAACTTCCAAATTCTACATGATATCCTATTTGGTCTATGCAACCGCTTCAATGAGAAGTTTCCTAGGATTAACATCAGACCTTGGAGACTGAAGAGTTATACCTGTGTATCAATACTACCCCCAGTTGACTCTAAAGGGATAAATCCATCACTTTCGGAGGGTAAATGATGCTTTCTTTGCAGTGTTTATGTGTCTTTTTTATCCTCAACTAGAGCAGAAGAGAGTCTCAGATGAAGCCTGGGAAGTTGTGTGATAGTTTTGGTTGTTTATATCTCCAATTCCCAACTTTCACTTATCTGAGAGTTGGTTATTTTCAAGGCTATCCATATATGTTGCCTAAATTTCCTAGTGATAGAATTGTCTTGATGGAATTATGTCGGCAAATGATTGTTGTGCATAACAAGTAGATGGATTTGAAGAAACCTGGCTTCAAGTTTCCCATTGAGATTGGTAAGTACTCCATTGCTAATTTTTCTAAGGCCAAGGCTCTTGAAACTAAAATGCAGCTAGTAAAAATGAAGCATTTCAGAAGGAGAAATAACTTTGATTTTAGGAGAGTAAAGGACAAGATAAAGAGAAAGTCTCACATATTCCAATGGTGGAAGATGTATGGGCTGACTTGAGGACTCAAGAGGAAATCAAGAAATTGGACTACTACAGATCAACTTTGAGCCAAATTGAAGACTTAGAATTGGTTGATATTCTAGAGGGAATGGTAGATGATGAAGACATTTTGAATCCCAAATATGTTAATGAGCATATTGACAGTTCTCCTGTGCCTGTTGTTCTATGGTCGAAGAAAGAATTAACTTCAATAAGGAAAAGATTTGATCCTATCTCGGTGAATACAAATGTATGGCTAAAAGGCAAAGGGATTTAGTTGAAGGATTTTATCACTAGCTCGGAGGAGGAAACTCTAGAGCAAACAGGTAAAAAGGAAGAAATAAGAACAAAAAATAAGAGTGATGCACCAAGCTCTTCCAAGGCTCCTAAGCCTAAAATAAAATTTGTATCAAAAGGAGGAAAGGCTAAAGTGACTGAGGAAGAGCCAAGTGAAGAAGAAATGGAAATAGATGAACAGACAACTGAAGAGCCTGCTGCTGAGGAGATGGACACCAAAGAGAAGTCTTCAGAGGAAAAGGAGGATGAATAGGAAGCAGAGAAAGAAGACGAATAGGAACAGCTAAAGGAACCAACCATGTCTCCTCAAAAGGACATGACACAAGAACCTTGATCTTCTTCTCCTTTTCCTACCTTACCTATTTCAGATTTTATGCCTGTTGTTTCTAGTACTCTAGTTACTCCTATTATCATACCATCTTTTGGCTCTTCTACACCATCTTCTTCTAGGACAATTTTTGATAGTCCTAAGGCTACCTTTGATGTTGCTTTTGGTTCTTCAGGATCTTTACCAAGTTTGTCTTCTCCTTCTTATGATATTGGTGATCAAACAATTTTGGATCAATTTGTTTCAAATACTGAGAAAGCTACAAATGTCAATGTGCCAGGTGCCATCTTTACAAACACTTCCCCAATTATTACTACAACCAGTGTGAATGCAACTCCTTTTGCACAAATAATGGATTCTAATCCAGGTCCTAGTTTATCAGTGCTTCTTCCATGGCTCTCATCATATACTCCAAACAGAAAAAACAATCGATCTCTCCAGATGAATTTGATTTCAAAAAGCTAGCACCTGTAAAGACAAAGACCAAGAAGAAGCCTAAGACTCTCTCTTGGCTGCTGGAAGATAAAAGTTATAAGTATGTAGAAATTTCTCAACCTCCACCAGATGCAACCATTGAGGATTTCAATGAGTGATTATTCAATCTCTAGGATTGAGCTAGAGAAAATCACTCATGAAAGTGCTAAGGCCGATGTGCAATCAACTCTCAATTCTTTGATTATGAAATTTGATCATGAGAAAGAGATGAAGGATCAGTACAAGGCGAGAGCGGAGTAGCTGGCTGCATTAATATGGAAGATCACTTTGTCTTCTGAATCAGTGGAACCTGAGGCAATCACTATGGAGGATCCTATCATCCAAAAAGATGAAAAGGTTCATGCTAGGGGAAGAGTAGTTGGAGACTATCTTGAGAGAATGCATGCACAAGGTGAACTTCTCCTAACAAGTACAGATGAAAAGAAAAATAAAATGGAGAAGGTAAGAATTGAACTAGATGACTTCGTTGATGCTTTGTCTTTGGAGATTGAGTATTTGGATGCAAGTCTTGAAAAATGGACCAACATGAAGAAGATGAAGTTGAAAACCTTGGTATCAATCGACATCATTTCAAACTGTGAATCATATGTAGAAACCAAGGAGTCATTGATTCATCGTAGCAATGTGTTAAAAGATTTGATCAAAGATTTTCAAAGTGCTCGGGAGCTCAGTGTGGATAGTGATGTTAAGCTTCTTCATAAGTTGGAGGAACTTCCATGCAAATTGACAGGGGAAGATCTTCAATTTCTTTCCACTGATGAAATGATCCAGGAATTCAAAAATATGATTCAGAGAGATTTCGAAGAGAAATCTTTTTCAGTCGCTTCTCTGGATAATCTATTGGACAATCAATTGACTTTGGATAATTTGAAGGCTAAATTGATAAGTCATGAGAAAGCAGCTACTATAGTGAAAGATGCAATAACCAGAGCTTGAGTCATTTCCAAGAACACTCTTGGTCCTGACAGTCTTGAGATGCAAACAATGTTCACAATGTATGAAGGTTTTCTCAAGAAGAATGGTGGTGAAAGTTAATCCAGATGTTAGTGCCTTAGCAAATTTTTCATATATTTTCACATGCACTTTGTATTTAATTTTGGACATCTACTCATGTACTTTTTAAATATGTAATTACATGTGTGAACAAAGGAAGTCCTAAGTCAATAATGATTCTTTTGTTGAATAAGTCAAAGAGTTAGACTTTTTCCTAGATTAGGTCTTGGCTCTCACCTATAAATATGAGAGAGCTCTTTTGTAATTATCACCTTTTATCTATTGCAAGAAAACTTTGCCGAATTGAAAAGCAAGTTGAGACTTTGTGCTTATTTGTAAAAATCAATTTTCAAATATTTATCAATACAAGAGAGCAAGTTCAATTCCAATCTTTGTCTTAGAGTAATTTGTTTTATGATAGAATTGTTCTTACGTCTTTGCTATCATATTATCTTTGATAAGTAATTGAAGTGTGAGGGTTTGTTCCAAGTGATTGAGGAGTATTCTAAATCTGATTTTAATAGACTTTGATCTATAAAATCATTTGTGAGAATCATGTTGTCTCCGTGAATGAGAAATAGCTTGAAGACTTTGTGCTGCAAGTTGTTATCTTTGATCTATTTATCTAATTTTGGCATATAGGTGAAGACTTTGGGCTGCACTTTACTCCAAATCATTTCATTTTCAATTGGTAAAATAAGCAACATAAGACTTTGTGTTTCCGTGGGTTTTGTGGTAATTCATAATTCTTTGCATAGTATTGGTTTTGTGGAAATCATTATCTTAAAGTGTAAACATTTATTCTGAAAAAAGAGAATATGATGGAATGGAATCACTCCAAATATAGTTCTTAGTGTAAATAAGTTTTATCAGTTATTAGTTTGTAATAGTTTGCAATCAAAGGGTGCCTCCCCTTGTTGAGAGGAGAGATTTATCTCATCACACTGAGGTTGATTTAACCATTTTGTTTTTAGTGAGTTGATGACAAAATATTCACCCAACATAGTGCAATCTATAGTAACTTGATTATTTCTCCCATAGTCTTGATAGTTTTGTTGCTCTAGCAATTCCTTTGTCATCTTATAACCTGAATTTGTTGTTATTGTCAGTTGTAATCAATCTACACAACTACTACTACATATGCAATTAATTCATTCTTTTGATATCCTACAAAAGATATGCGGCAAAACATAAGCCTTCTTATCAGTTTTGCAAAAGATATAGCGACATTAAAATATTATTATAATATAGTAATATTTTTTTACAATCTCGAGGAAAGAAAAAGAGTAGCAAATATACATTGTACCCATTTACAAAATAGTGAGTATCATGACCCAAAACAACATATGATTTCAATTACATGTATATAATGAATAGCAGATATAGAAATAAGGAAATTATAGTCATTGTAGCAAAAACATATTGGAATGTCTTTAAAAATACTAACATCTCAGGAAATCTAGTTTGTAGAAGCAACATCATGATTAACATTAGCATCATGAGCATAAGAAGTAGGTTGATTGACGTCTTCTCCCTCATAGTTTACAGGTGGTTGAATTGCCGCATCATTTGCATTGTCTGACAGATGTGGAACATGATTGAGCAGAAGATATAGTGCATGGTAAGTGTCATCAATTTTATCAAGTTAATGACCAATCTCATAGTAGTGACAACGGAGGGAATTTTTCACTGTGATTGAACAATTATTTTTGAGTCCATGTTTTATCGCATTAAAGATACAAATAATAGAAGGATATTTTTGAATATCCCTATAGTTGAATAACCCTCCAACAAGGGTTGTCCCATTGCACATGTAATTATTCAAAGCAATATTTAGGCTTTCTTCAGATATCAGATGGTCTTGTATGTAATCGAAACCAAGCTTTCTTAAGAGAGTGGATTCCTACAAGAGATCCATGGAATTGGATAAAAAGAGAGTAACTACCTCAGAGAAGTACAACACTCCAAGGGATTGTTGAAGAATTTCATGTCCAGTCAACACATGAAGATCATCCTCCATTAACTAGCAATGAAAGAAGGAAGGGAGGACATGTGATATGCAATGCAATTCTAATGAAATGTGGAGCAGTACACCAAGATGAACAAGATGCAAATGGAAAATATGATAAAATGGCCACTATTATCAATGCAATAGATAGCTACAAGTAATATGAGCAGGTCAACTAGTAAAATGACAAAGCTCCACAACAAAGTGTCATTGTAATGAGGGTGAGCCATCATATCATCTATTATAAATTATGTCAATGACAAATGCATAAGTAGAATGAATAAAATAAAGAGCAAATATCAACATTACTACGAAGATACTACAAAGATCATATTAATGAACTTTGAATTGCAATTAGCATAGAAATAAATATAACTATTCCAGATAAGGAAATTGTTAGTCGTTAACATTAATAATGTATGATAGTAGATAGAGATATAAAATTGTTGTAATGGTTTGGAATTTAATTTTTTTTATTCTAGATATTTTTACCACATATAGAAACAAATATTTTTTGATATTTTTTTTCTCATCTTTGTTTTAAATGGCCCTTTGGACAACTACATATCTTGCATCATAACAATAGAGATTGTATGACATGTTCTTAAAGAGAACAATTGATTTGATCTTAGTGTGGTCGATCACAGAAGTTGGGGCGACCACAATTTTTGCTGTTGTGGGTCACTAAATACAGTCACTTGGTAAGCACAGATAAATTAAACTATAACCCTTTAAACTTAACTAAAATTTTATTTTTAATATGAAGACATAACAGTATTTATATATGAAAAACAAGCTTTGATAATCATATAAACTTATGAAAAAAACAAGCTAGATGCCAAGAAAGCAAACAAGCATAAAAGTTATTATCATATTAATTAGTGTTTTTTTTTATCATCACATTGAGTGCAGTACTAGTTTGTAAGGGATACCTTCAATCTTTTCAAGAGATAATGGTGCCCAAAATTCATTGTTTTATTCGATACTATTACTACAAACTGTAACGTCAGAAAATGTCCCCTTGGGGGCTTTTCCCTCATAAGGTTTAGCTCCCGGGTCTTTAGTGTGCATTTAGGACATATTACATCATATTTCAACATCCCGATGAGAAAACCCCTAAGTGTCTTGGCAAATAGGACCTAGGGGGACCACTTGAGATAACCCCTTCCCAAAATAGGGGGGGGAGGACTTGGGCACCCGTACCCTAGTCCTGCCCTATTTTGGGGTAGTCTCAATTTTTGGGTGTCAGTTTGTGACTGTTATTGGGGTCCTATGCTGACATAGTAAGTTTGAATTACAAAATTTTTGGTGAGAGTGTTTGTAGTTGTATATATAAGCATGTTTAGACATTCATTTGTAAACTAGAGCATTACTAGATGGACATTTTGATCCTCAAGCATTCTAAAGGTGATCAAAGGCTTTCATTGTGTTGCAAGAGCAGATTTGTGTTGTTTATGTGTTTGTATTTGTAGATTTGAGCATCCATCTCCTCATGGCATGAAGAGCTTCTTCCTCCCATGAGATCTTCACAAGGGCGCACACTCTCTATCTGACAATGGTGTTTAGAAGACTTGAATGTCTCTCTAGGGCTTGACTAAGGCAAGCCTCTAAACACCACAACCCCCTCCCAAAATTTTTATGATTGCAGGTTACAGGTGTCAGATCTGGAGAAAGTGAAGTTGAGGAGGGTACAACAGAGTGTCAGAATTGCAGATTAGAGAAGAAAACAACTCCCTGGACTAGGGCGCCTGCTCATTAGTCCTCAAAGTTTCGTGACGGGAAAATCTTCAGTACAATAGGAATAGGTTGTGGGTCTTGTTTACAAATCCTGACAAAAAGTAGGGCATTAGACTTGGGTACCCGCTCTTTAGTCCCCTACTGTTCCACTTCTGAACCTCGAAAATAGGTGCACAGTTAATTGTTATTTTATATCTTTCTGTAGCAACATTTTCTGTTATTCATCTGTTTGCTGTCGTATTTGCATAATTAGGGTTTTAAGGTATAATTGAGCATATGAGAAGATAATTGGCAATCAAATCATAAAATTCTAAGTTTCCCTACATTCCATAGTGACCTAGGGTATGATAGTACATTGCAACTCGACCCTAAGTCCTTGAATGAAAGGGTGAAAGGAGGATACACATATAAAACTACCAAAAACTCAACTATCCAAATTTTACCCCTTACATTTTGGTGAACCCATGTTATTAGACTTATTTGCACTTTGCTATTGGACTTATTTGCACCTTGCTGAGTGTTTTGCTTTAGATTTACAGTATTTTCATTCATTTATATAGTCATTCATCTTATTGCATTGGAAAACTTACAAAAAATTGGAAAAATTAAAAAAATGGCATTTTAGGGCTTCTATTTTGCATCAATTAATTTGAATTTCATCAAATTTCTGATTTTTGCATTAGATCTAATTTAAATTGCAAAAAATTACAAAAATTCAATAGCTTACATTGCATTTTCATCTTAAAATTGCTAGGGTTTTGTTGAAAATTGTGAAATTTGCATATAACCTAGTAATTCCAAAATCTAGGGTTTGTAGGTAAAATATTGTTTTAGTTTTTTCTACTGATTTTAGAAACTCATTTAAATTTGCATTTGGCTGTAGTCTTGCATTTTAGAACAAATTTGTATTTTTGCATAGAAAAATTTAACAAAAACCAACATTTTCATTGATTTTTCATTAGATTTGCACTTGCATTTTGCATGTTAGAACATGGAAATCATTTTTAGATATGAGAGCATGTAATTTTCATCATATACGAGCTTGAAAAACATTCATATAACATTTTACATCAAGATCTCAAACCTAGGGCTTGAAAAACATTGATTTTCACTAGATTTGGCTTTGTCGACTCTCTAAACTTGCACTATAGGCATGTTGTAAAGAATATTTTTACACTAATTGACTAATATCAGAGGTATTATTTGCTGCCCCTCCTAAAAATGTTTACAACACCTTGTTATTGGCCTCTTGTATTGAAAATTTGGTGAAAAATTGCCTATTTTTGCCCTAGGGTTTGGCCTAGTTTGCACCCTAAGCGTGTTGTAATAGATTTTATGCTTGTAGGTGACTGATATCACTAATATTATTTACTACACCTCCTTAAATTCTTTACAACACCACTTTGGCTAGGTCTTGTTATTGAAAAATTGTGAAAAATTACCTATTTTTGCTATATTTTCACTACGGTTTGACCTTGAGTGGCACTATAAGCGTGTTGTGACAGATTTTTTGGCATCAGGTGGCTGTTATTACTAATATTTTTTTTTGTCCATTATCATTTTCCTCAAAAACTCTTTGTCATGCTCCTTTGCATTGAGATTTGGTGAAAAAATCAAATATTTTAATGTATTTTCACCAAGTTTTGACTTGTCACCATCTTAGATTTGCATCAAGAGTGTATTGTGACAGATATTATTGCTATATTGGACTGAAAATAGACATATTATTTGTTTCCCCTGATCAAAATCTTTACAACACCTTTTCTTTCATATATTTGCATTGAAAAAGTACAAAAAAATCAAAGCATTTTAGGTCATTTTTGCATATAGTTTTGCACTTGTCTTTTGCATAAATTTGGAAAGCTTCTAAAATCTGATTTCACAATCATTTGAAAACATATATCTTGGCTACTTCTTTGGAAGATTTATTTACATACATCGTAGACATTGATGATTTCTCTAAATTCACTGATAAACATCCTCAAGTTCTGGAACAAATAGCATACATACATGATGTTGATCTGTCTATGTGCTCCACATATGAAATCCTTTGTTATACATCTAATTTTGATAGCTTCACAAATCTCATGGGAATATATCCTTTGATATTAGATGATCTCACTATATTCATGATCAATAGTATATATACTAGTGATGACCTCAAAACGTTAGATGAAGCCTTAGACGACTTTATGGAAAATTCCCCTACGACACCTATTGCTAAAACATGTGATGATAACTTCGGTTTATATTATGATCCCTCTCCCAAGGTTGTTCCTCCTCATGAGGACACTTTGATGCAAGAGGATGATTTCATTGACACATCTCTTAACATCACACCACCAAATCTTCATTCTAATGCTCACTCTGGCCAAGATGAAGCATTAACAAATGAAGAGCCATCACCACTTTGCCATTCCAATACTCTCCCTAGCTATGAGGAAGCATTAGTGAATGAAGAACTCCCTTCAAGAAAGAACATTCCAAGGGTAGATGATGATATTTCATCTAACAATAAAAACTCTATCATAATGCATGAAACCTCTATGGATCATCCTACCAACCTTGTTCCTTTAGTTGATTGTTCACACACCTTGGATATCACTAAGAGAAGACCTTTAATGTCCCTCCTTTGTTTGAATATTCAAGTCATTTGGACATCACTAAAGATGTAGCACTAGTGGATGAGGAGAAGTCTCTCACATTAAATCCCTCAAAGATGGATGTGGAGATCACTCAAAATAATTTGTTTCTCCCACCACCTAAGAGGATAGCGAATATGTGTACTAATGAACTTCAACAAGAAAATATTCCACCTAACATTGAGTCAAACCAAGAAGCATTTAAGAATGAACAAAAGAATAGTGACCAAAACTTGGCAATGGTACCTTATGTTTGCGACTGGGAAGATAATGATTTGATGGTTGATAACTTCTAGCATGGACCTCTCTACAGGTAAGTATTCTACCCCTTTATCTCTTGTGATGTGCTTCCCCCGTGATGTGTTGTGTTGTTTAGACCTCCTGGGATGACCCTTGATTCTCTTGTAAGATCCGGGATACCAGGGGACCGCCTCTGTTGTGACCTTCTATTTGTATCATCATTCTTCTATATTGCCTCTCTCTGATTTCATTGTTGTGTTGTGTCTTACGGACATAGCATTGTGGTTGGTGATTTGGGGGCACCCTCCTATTCTAGTGTTTCTATCTAGTGGGCGGATGACGAAAAACATTTATATCATTTACATAATGGTCTTTTTTCTGGCCCACCTATTTTGCCCACATGACAGTCCTGAATTTATCTAGCACAAACTTTTTTATTTCCTCTTTATCATTAGGACAATCTTGCAAGCTAATGTCCCACTTGCACAACCACTTGTTGTTCTGCTTCATCCACGTCTTCTTTCTAGGGTCCAATTCACCTTTTGGCAAGACCATAATGTCCAATTCACATATTTTCAACCACCCCTTTGTTGCAGAAAATGCAAGTTCTTTTTGCCCAATCTTCCTTGGGTATCATCCATCTACCTATCTCATATCTAAGACGATGGGACTTGGTCCTTAGCTAAGCAACTAAAATCCAAGCCTTTCCCTTGAGTGCAGCCCACGGCGGTTCTTGAATATCATCCACTTCAATAGTCAAAGGTCAATTTTGGCCAATAAAAATATGACAAATATTTACCACTTTTTTTTGCGAATGAGATGTAAAATTGCTATTGGTTGTTTGACCATTGAAGTGGATGATATTTAAGTAGAGTGGCAGCCCACAGATAGTCTTTTTCACCATGCTCCCACTTGGGATTGAACTCTTTTATATAATGGTCTTTTTTCCGGCCCACCTATTTTGCCCACATAGTAGTCCTAAATTTATCTAGCACAATTTTTTTTTATTTCCTCCTTATCATTAGGACAATCTTGTAAGCTAATGTCCCACTTGCACAACCACTTGTTGTTCTGATTCATCCACGTCTTCTTCCTACGGTCTAATTCACCTTTTGGCAAGACCATAATGTCCAATTCACATATTTTCTCTCCACATCATCCAAAGCATGATTCTTCCTACTACAATATAAGGAGGACACTTCTATGAAAAAGAAAACCCTGCAAGCCTTTTGCATTCATTATGCAACCATTCAAACATTTTTAAAATACTAAATTAAGAAATAACTTAAAGCATCAATAACGAGCCTCCTCTTTATAATAAAAAATAATAATATTACACACAACATTTTCCATCCAAATAAACATAAAACAAAATAGAAAGCATTACACTATGCCAACTAATTTATTCTACCACTAATGACATATTCTTGGTATAAACTTCTTTTTAGAGTAAATCAATGAACACTCTACTTAAATATCATCCACTTCAATCGTCAAAACATCCAATAGCAATTTTACACCTCATTCACAACAAAAAGTGGTAAATATTTGTCCAATTTTTATTGGCCAAAATTGACCATTGACTATTAAAATGGATGATATTTAAGAACAACCATCAATGAAGATAGCTTTCCTATTAAAAATATCCCAATACATATGAACACACGTAGATTCACACCACCAAGATAATACATTATAATTACTCATCGTAAACAATATCTAAAGAAACTACCCGTGTTGTAGGTTGGGACCTCCATCTCAACTCCCCAAACCCCAGGTCGTCACATTTAATTTGACTTTCCCAACATTGTACTTTGTGAAGGAGCAATAGCCCTGAGATTCGAACTGGAGACCTTTTCAGGGGTCAAATTGTTGGAGCTGAACGCTGGTGTCCTTGAGAGGCATATACTCTCCCAGATACGCCTCCAGGTGATCCGACAGAGCCGATTTATCAATGCTCTCGTGGTGGTAGGATTTACACACAAAGTAAAAGACGCTCTGAATGAGCCACCACAGGAGATTATACCCACACTGCAGCGCCACCAGAAGCGCCGCGTTCGAGCTCCTCTCGCCGACGCCGATCTGGTGTTCCCTGCCGTGCACAACCCTGTACTGGAAAAAACTTCCGATTGCGCCCATCACCACCAAATATTGAACATTTAACGCCAGCGCCGTGCCGCGCTTTCCTTTGAGAAGATTTTTGCTCTTCTTCATCGCCCCCAAACCCCAACGCTCCTCCAGAACAGACACCACGCTCGCAACGTGCCACACCATGCTGATGTACACGTGGATCGCGAACGAGACAACACCGATGGCCACAAGGCCGAAGAAAAAACCCTTGCTGTGCAGATTTTCCTTTCCGATGATCAAAATCCACCAGATAACAGCAAAGAAGACGGCCACGTAGTACGCGAACATGACGGCGAAATACCAGAGAAAAGTTACAATCAGGCGCTTCCAAACCCTAGGGACGACGCTCATAACCTTTGTGTAGGACAATTCCTTGCGCGTGTAAACGCTTGCCACGGTGTACACCACGGCCGCCGTGGACAGCAGCGAGAAGGCGAAGACGAAAGATATGTAGGCGGCTTCGAACAGGAAGAATTCCCCCCATTCCACATACAGTCTGTGCAGGGTTTTCTTTTCCATAGAGGTGCCCTCCTCATATTTCAGGAGGAAATCGTTCCTGATGATTTTCTTGAATAAAGGCTCTGAAATCAAACTGTGGCCGAGGATTGCAAAGGAAAGAGGCAGCAGAAGGGTAAGCGTGATGGCCCCCAATAATTTGGCCGCAGAGCGCAGGATTTTGAAGGCCTCTCCCACCACTCCTATGATGTTCAGGAACTGCAGTTCTTCCAATTCTCTCTCCATGATTTCTTGTGCTGCAAATCTACAGGCCAGAGTAGCGATAAAATGCGTGGATAAGATATTATATTTTGCAAGGCCAGCCCTTTGGTCAATAGCGGGCTAGGCGTTCTTCATTTTACTTCTTCTTGTTGGTTATGCCCAATCCCAACATTTCAACGCATTTGTCTTTCGTCGATGTTTCTGGTGTGTGTTTTATCTTGACTTGGTCGTGCCATTCACTTGTCCTCACCGTATGCGTCACGCTTGGGCCGGTTTTAATATCTTGAGCTTTTTATCTACGAATCTCAGTCATCGTGCGATGAGAACGCCGATAAAGGTTGATTAATAAAATTTTAAATAAATAAAAAATTAAGGTGAACAACAAGATCTGAAGTAAAGTGTTAAAGTGGCTCAAAGTTCTATACATGTAAGGTGCAGATTTATTCCACAGAGCTTGGAATACATGTACACCGTCCCGTACAATTGTGAAACAAAATTTGAGTCAATTTAGGCAATTAGCGTTTACTTCAACTTTATAGTACATTGTAAGGAGTGCCAATCGACATTCCACGTGGTTGATTTTTTTTTTAAAGGGTTACATTTAGGGGATTTATTTCTATATTGGCATTCTACGAGGTTGATTTTCTTTTTAGTTTTTAAAGGTTATATTTAGGGGATTTATTTCGAAAGTAAAACTTTTTGATATTATAAACTTTTTTTTTTAAATTAGAAAAAAGCAAATCTGAAAATTACAATAAAAGTGTACAGCTGTAAGAAGATATTATAAATTTGGTTTATGGAATTAGGGACTCAGTCAAAATGGGATATACCCAAAAGAAAGAGTCTGAAAATATCTGATAAAAGCTAAAAAGTTGTATAACAACACCCATCTAGCTAGCTAACTGCATCTATACCATTCCATATTGTATCTATCCCCCTATATTCCAAACCCTATCTAGCCCTTAATACATATATATCAGAGAGGGGCAAATTACAACAGTCCAACTCTCTGAACAAACTACCAAAAAGAAAGCTTAACAATTCAACTGTACCTAGACATCCCCATCACCAAACAAGTCCACTCCATCGTTTTCGTTGTCACACACATAAGAGGGTCGAGCATGCTCTGGAATTGGGACCCCCAATTTGCTAGCAATCTCGTCGACCACCTTTCTAGTTTCCAACACCCTTATCATCATGTCATGCATATGTCTCAACACAAGTTCCATGTTCTCTGTATTCTGCCTAGAAGCTTCAATCATGTCCTCATGCATCAAAACATAAGAGGCAACAATTGAAAGCATAATAGCAACAATGAGCAACTGGGTTGCCCCAAAGACATTCCACCTCTCGTGAGAATTGCTAGGGTCCAATAATAAATGTGCCATAGCTTCCCACACATTCACACCTTCCTTGCAATCAACTTCCTTTGCAACCTTGAGGAGCCCTCTCAACAAGTCCTTAAGGATAAGGTTCTTAATTTCTCCCTCCAATCCATTTATAAACTCTATTGTGCCTTCTTCTCTTGAAATTTTCTTTAGATGCTTCCTAGCAGTATATTTTCTTGACATTCTACCACCAGCAATCAAGCAATTGCCCCTCTTTCTGGTCTATCTTCTTGGAACACCATCGATCACCACCTTACCCTTAGCCACCCTCTTCCTCACTGCCTCACTAGTCTCGCCCCCTACTCCAATACACTCCATTGTATTCAATAATACCAACCTGTGAAAATGAAGAAAGAACAGAAATAAAAATTAGTCTTGAAAACCTACCTCCCCAACTTCGAGATAAAACTTGGCATTTCTTAAACACCATTAGACGTAATGATATTCTCCTACCTTACTCTCCCTTCACCAACTCTTCACATGCCTCATCGTACACTCCAACCATCATATCTAATTAAGACTCCAATTATCGATTAGGTCCGTTATCAGGTGAGTGTTCTTTGATATCCTCCTGAATCAACTTTAAGACCTCATGAGAATATTCTTCCCTCCACGTCCAGGAAGTATCCCCACTATTCCTTGAGTCAATACCTTGGTTTGCAGCCCAACTGCTACTTTATTCCCATTCCTCCTAATGTGAGAAAATTTGATGTTTGAGAACATGAGTGCTAGGTGCCTATTCTCCTCCATTATATGATTCAATCTCCAATTCTTAAAAGAGCTTCCATTCATAATGTTGATCACAAGATTTAAATTGCCTTCCACCCATAAATTCTCCCATCCCTTCCTCCTAGCTATCAATAGACCTTTCCATAGAGCTCTGGCTTCCACCAAATTATTAGAGTCAATCCCGAAGTCATAAGAATAAATCCAAGAGGTTGGCCTCTACGATCCTTGAAAATGCCTCCACCACCAGCTCTGCCAGGGTTGCCTCTAGCAGCCCCATCGAAATTCAATTTAATCCACCCAGGATCAGGGCAGACCCAAATGCTATGACTTTCCTTAGTAAGCATTTTCCTTCTCCTCTCCATACATCCCAACCATCTAAATCTTGGCCATGCATTTGCCCACTCTTCTCCCCCCTCCAACACCCTCTAGTCCTCCTTATGAACCTCTCCAAGTTCATTGAGAGTACTTTCCACCATATCCCAAATTTTGTCCACCTCCCTATCTTGCTCTTGGAATATCCTTCTATAGTGTTCCAGCCACAAGTTCCATACAATGATTGTTGGAGCTGTGTTCCAAATGAAATTTAACCCTCGACTTTTGAACCTAAGATCCCAACTTTCCAACAACATCAAAATATTCTAAGGGGTAACCCATTCCATCCTCTATTTCTTAAGTAATCTTCTCCAAAGCTCACCATTTATACCATAGTGTATAAAGAGATAATCATTGTCCTCATTGCTGGTTTTATACATAATGCATCTAGATGGGTCGATTCGGCCCATCCGCAATAAGTTGTCCCAAGTCAACGCTTGCTTTCTCCAAGCTATCTAGAGGAAGGAATCAGCCTTAGGCGATCCCTGCTTGTTCCAAATCCTCCCAACTGTAGACTTTCTCAAAAGAACACCCTAACAGAAGTAATGTTTATAAGCTTCTCCAACTGTCACCCTTCACCATTGCCTTTCCACATAAGCTTATCCTCCTTAGCAAAAAGAGGCCATTTATTTAGTTTCTCTAGAACTTCCATTTGTTTCCCAAATCTTGCTCTAGATCTCTAGGTGTCTTCCAACTCAGCCAACCAGCCTGTTCCTCCACATAATCCTTTACCAACCCCACCACCCTTGGTTCCATTGCATTTGCCAATAACCTAAGGTGGTGAAATTCCCTCAAAGGTTGCTCCTCCAACCAAGCATCTCTCCAGAAGCTCACCTTGTCTCCTTTGCCAACTCTCCAAACTAAATCGGATCTAACTAGGTTACTACAAATTCTCAAAGAGTTCCAACTACTAGATCCCATTGGTAAATGGGTACTAGTTCTAAAGAGGTTTTCAAGGTCATTCTATAGGTACTTTGCTTGTATCACTTTGCTCCAAAGTCTATCTTTTTCTTCATAGATCCTCCAAGTCAATTTCACCCCCAAGGATTTATTCATATTTTTGATGTTCCTAAAACCTAGTCCTCCTAAACCTTTTGGCAAATACACCTCTTCCCATTTTACCAAATTATACTTGAACACCTCCTCTATGCCTCTTCATAAAAAATCCTTTGAGTATCCTCTAGCACCCTAGAAATTAACTTTACTGGGGATATGGAAAACTAACATTGTATAGATAGGGACAACATCCAAGGAAGCTTTTATGAGTGTTATCCTACCCGCAAGAGAGATCCATCTCCCTTTCCAGGAGGCAAGCTTGTTTTGCACCTTAACCAAAAATTTTCCCCATTCTACTTTTAAAGTTCCCTTATCTACCAATGTTATCCCCAAATAATTGCTAGGAAGGACATCTACCTCAAATCCCACAATTCTTTGGATATCAAGAGACTCAACACAAAAATCCTTTAAAAACAAATACATGACTTGCTGGTATTGATTTTTTGACTTGCAGCCATCTCGTAATTATGAAGCACCTTCTTGAATCCTCTAGCCTCTCTAGCTATAGCCTCTCCGAATATTAGAGTGTCATCCACAAATTGTAGATGAGTCATATTGGGAGCCCCCTGGAAACCTAAAGACCCCTTAGTTGACTATCGTCCACCTCATTTAAAGCTTGTCCTTGAGAACTTTAGCAACAATCAAGAAAAGGAAGGGAGAGAGGGTTGCCTTATTGCAAGTCCCTACCTACATTGAAGAACTTCGAGGCCACCCCATTGATTAAAGCAACATAAGATGTAGTGGAAATACTTGATTGTATACCCAACTACACCAATAATGGAAAAAACCCAACCCCTTCATAATCTTGGTTAGAAAATCCTAGGATATGCAATCATAAGCCTTGTTCATGTCTAGCTTCATAATCATCCCCTTCCTCCTTCTAGTTTTGATAGAATGAATGGTTTCATGGGATATCACAATACCATCTAAAATTTGTCTTCCTTTCAAGAATCCACTTTGTTCATCATAAATTATACTGTCTAGGCATTTCTTCAATCGAGAATCCATAACTTTCGCAACAATCGTATATACGCCATTACATATCTAGCTATTGGCCTGAACTTGTCAAAGTACTTAGGATTTTTATTCTTGGAAACAAGAGTCAAATAAGTTGTATTCCAAGCTCTCATCATAACCTTTTTGCTCCTACATTCCTCTGCAACTTTCCAAACATCGTCTCCTACAATATCCCAATACCTCTGAAAGAAGCCAACCTGGAAGCCATCAGGGCTAAGGGCCTTCATTGCCCCTAGAGAAAAGGTATCATTCCTTAATTCTTCCTTCAAAAAGGGGGCCATTAGTCCCTTGTTCGTAACCTTATCCAATAGAAGAGGAACATTACTTAGCATATCCTCTTGAGCTTGCACATTACTTAACCCTTTAGCACCTATCATTTCCTTAAAATACCTCTTTCCTTATTTTCTAATAGCTCTTATGTCCTCAATCATTGTGCCATTTGGTAGCTAAGTTTTTAGGATCCTATTGAGATTCCTTCTAAAATATGTAGCCAAGTGAAAAAACTTAGTATTATTGTCTCCTTCCTTCAACCACCTTACCCTAGACTTCTGGAGCCAGAAAATTTCCTCCATTATGAGAAGATGATTATGCTCATCTATCTTGTCTTTTTCCTTTTCTCTGAGCTCTAAAGAAAATCCTTTCTCCATTATTTCTTTCTCAATAATATCAATATCTACTTCCACCTTTCTCTTATTCTCAAACAGGTTCCCTATTACTTCCTTATTCCATTCCCTAGCCAACTTCTTAGTTTTACCCAGCTTCTTGAAAACCACAAATCTCTCATTTCCTTTTACCTCCATACTCCACCATCCTTCCAAGGCCTCTTGAAATTCTGGGTGTTCATACCAAAAGGATTCCATTTTAAAAGGGATCCCTCGTGGCTTTTGACAAAGAGAGCTTTGCAAGAGGATAAGTCAGTTATTAGACCCACCAAATTCAATAACCTCCAGGAGAAAAATTGATCAGGAGTTAGCAGTAAATCTGAATTGACAAGGAATCAATCCAACCTGAAAGGAAGCTAGGTGTGCGGAAAATGCTTCCTACACTACTCTAATGAGGAGAGGGCTATGCAAATTCAACTTTATCCTAACTATTACAACAATGTTAAACCATTAACATGAGATATTGCAACAAAACACAGGAACCAGAAAGAAGATAGAAGAAGAGAGACAAGATATACATGGGGAAAACCCTTACGGGTGAAAAACCCCACACTCCAAAACATAGCTCAAATGTATTACAATAAACAATAATAGATTACAATATAGTTTTAGAGCCAATACTTTTTTAGGAATCTTTGAATATCGAATTTGGAGATATTTCAGCAGCATAACAGTACTTGTACCAAAGTTATCTATCTCCCATCCAAGCACCTGTTTATATAGAGTTTACAAGGCAAATATGGAACCTTCTAGAGATGGGCATCCATCTTGGACTCATGCCCCAAAATCCACGCCTAAGGACACTTGTCCAACATCCCATCCCAAAGTGGGCACCTGGTCCCAAGACAGGTTATGACAGATGCTCTTACGCACCTTACAGCTGTAAGAGAATCTATCATACACTGACTAAAAATATCATATTCCTCTTACATGTCATAACCTCCCTTGACCACCCAAATATGCCTTTCTCTTGTGCAAAGATACTCACCGACACTTGTCATTAATTAAAAGTTGTTTGAGGTTTCAGGGGCGTTGCCCCTGAGCCCCCACAAGGGTGCTGCCCCTCGACCCCGCCCTGTACCGTGACAGGGAGCGCGCCAGGGACGCTGCCCCCAAACCCCCGTTAATTATTCAAGGGGGAAACCGTGGCTGCCAAAGTCACCAAAATTTATCCTCCTGCATATACACAAGGTATTGACTATGCCAACTTAACATGGGATAAATAAATACAACATTAGGAATTTGCAAAGGTTGAGACACCTTAATTTCCAACACAACCTACACAAAATGTTATCTCCTCCTACCCTTCTATTAGACCAAGTGAACCAACCCAATTTGGGAGCTATATTAGCAAGATATAGATCTTTGCATAGCTTCCTGAAACCTTAAGATCCTAAATTCCCAATATATCTCCCCCTTTTTTGTCCTCTGGGCACAAAGTAGTATTGAAATCTCCCCCAATTAGCCAATTTTCTCCATAATAGATTCCCTGAATGTTTTCAAACTATCTCAACAAATAGATCTATCCCTCTCCTAATTGGGACCATGCACATTGGAGATAATGAAGTTGTTCTCACCCTGGATATTCTTCAGCTTAATTGACAACACATTCTCTGAGTTGAACATCAACTCACTAGAAAACCTGAATTTATTCCACATAACTACCAATCCCCCCACCGTCCTGGATGCACCTACTGCCAAACCTTCCCCATTCTTCCAATATTTAAGAATCATCTTTGTCATAGCAGATGAATCCACTTTTGTCTCTTGAAGCATACAAATATTTGGGCTTTCAAACTATATTAGCTGCTTAACCAAGTGATGTTTCGCCAGGCCATTTAGGTCGTGTACATTCCATCTTACAACCTTCATTTCCTCAATGGCACCTAGAGGGGCTCACCTCCTCTTTTCACAAATTTATTCAAGGTTTCCTAAGTTCCTTTACGTACTTCCACCATAGCTAAGTGCTTGGCCTTACCTCCATCTTTTTGCCTTTAGTATTGGGGCCTCCTGCATCCATTACCACATTATTTTTACCCAACCTTCCACTTCTAGTAACCATCCTCCAAGCATTCTCCTCATCCTCCTCATCCTCCTCATCCTCATCCCTGCCAGAATCTTCCTCCTCCCCCCTGCTGCCCTTTTGGCCCTTTCCTTTTGAACATGTCAATACCTTTTTTCAAGGGGACTACTATTTTCATCCATAGATCTTAGGGGAGCTTCTTCCGCCTTTCTTTTATTGCTGGGATTTTTAGATTCCTCTACAATATTCTACTTCTCCTCCCCAATCCTCACACCATTACTTGAATTTAGATTAGAATCCTTCAACCTACTATCTTGTTTACATAGATCTACTAGTTGCTCAATTACTAGCCCTAAGTCAACTTGTTCTTCTCTCATAGCCTCCTCCTCTCTAATCACTAGGGCATCCTTGATAACTCTAAGGGGGAAACCTCTCCTCTCTATCTGCCTTCGAGTTTATCTTTCTCTCATTCCTTCCAGACCTCTCTAATCCTTTGCCTTCTTCATTTACCAAGCATCTCCTAGCTATGTGTCCTACCTTCTAGTAGTTGAAACACCTTATTGGAAGACATTCGTATTCCACATCTTTCAACCATTCACCCAAGGAAGATGAAAGCATAATAGCATGTCGTATATGCTTGCTTAGGTCAATTTTGATGCAAATTCTTGCGTAAGTTGCCAACCTTCAAGATTGAGAAGCAGCTGAGTTGTATACATATGTCCCCAAAGATTGACCTATTAATTTGAAAATCTCGTCTGTCCATAACTCTTGCAGAAGCTTATACATTGTGATCTAGATCGACGCCTCCTTGATCAATTCCTTATGAGGGTCAAACCTTGGTGACCAAGCCCTAATATGTACAACCCTATGTTTCCCAAAAACCAAGGCCCTCCTTTCATAACATTATCTCTCTCATATTCTAATTGAAAAACAATTTGCAGGAACCCTAAAGCTAAAAAACTAACTTCCAGTTTTAATCCAAGCCACTTATGCCCTATCCAATCCTTAATACACTCCATAGAAGGCAATCCCAATAAATTTGGAAATGACCGCATTCTTTTTTAGCTTTTCCACCTTCGAGTTGAGAAATTATTCCAAGATACAAATCTTAGGTATCTCATCTGAAATGTTCAAATTGACATTGCCGATGGACATCCATCTTCCTCTACTAGCTTCTAGGAGAAGGTTCCCAATCGCCTTTGCCTCATCAATGCTATCCAATGTTATTTCTCCATCAATCTCACCTATTTTTTTTTGTTTGCTCACCATTTATCTCTTAATGCTTCTAAAGTAAAACTTTATCATCTATATATATTGAGGTATTTTTTAATAACTAAAATGTGATCTAATATGTCATTATTTTTAATGAATATTACCTATTAATTTTATATTAATCAAAATATAAATAGTACAATATTCACAAAAAAGGAAGGTGGTAAAAAGGTACACCTGCATAGTCCAAGACTAAAGCAAAATATCAAAGTCTAGAGATGAAACAACAAAGCTCCAAGCCTAAAATAACAACTAAGCAACTAATGCAACTCCAAGGGAAGAAGTGAATCCTTATCATCAGAATTACCCAAACATCATTGGGGTCCATGTCATCAATAGGCTCCCACCAAGTGAGAGCAGTAGTTTCATATTCTTTTTCTTCAGAGGACTACCGAGCTTGAACTAGAGAAATAGCAAGCTATAGGCGGGGAAATTTGCCTGAATGAGGCCAACCAGCACCCTGCCTAGGAGAAGGTAGGAGAGAAGGTTGAGACCAACCTCCTTGAGAGGCAAAGTCTCTAGAATGCTGAGAGCCATGGGATTTAGAACCTTGGTCATTGCGGTCATGCCTAACAGAAGTGCTACACCCATGCCAACGCCCCTGAGAAGAGGTGGTAGGATCTGGGGGCACTCAGGCAACCATGCAAGAGGCATTACTCCAATGATCAAGTATCTCTTGAAGATGAGAAAATTCAAGTACAACTTTGGAAGCTTGCACTTGAATCTAAATAAGAACATTAGAGAAAATAATAGCTTTAGAATATAGAGAAAAATGTCTATCTGCAGAATGATGAAAAAAAATAGTAGCATTCCTATCCTTCCATATGTTGAAGAGAATTTCCACCTTGAAACCATGCTAAATATGAGTATACTTGGTCGAGAGACACGGCCAGTATCCAAGAAAAAACATATGCTATGAAAAGGGTGAAGGCCTGAAAGGTTTGAAGAAGTCATGGATCCAAGACTATGCTTCTTAGGCTCTTGAGCAAAACCAAAAAAGATGCTTGAGAGACTCAATTTGCCCACAAAAAGGGTAATGGGGATAAGGAATTCCCATTTGAACTAGATGATGTCCCAAAGGGAGGCCTTGGTAAAGAAGACACTATGAAAAATGAGCAAGTTTGGGTTTTAGAACTGCAGACCAAACACATTGAAATCATTTCTTCCAAGTCTCAGGAGAGGATTGTAATTGCCATCGATGATTGAGTTTGAAAGGAAGCAAGGTATGTGGAACACACTTCCTACACCAACCTAATGAGAGGAATAGTATACAAATTATTTAAAACCCTTACAATTGCAGCAATGTTAAACACATAACATAAAGATTACAACAACACAACACATAGAAAGAGGTTGATAGAAGATATATCATAGGGAAAACCTTTTCAGGTAGAAACCCCACACTCTAAAACCTGCACAATGTATTAACAAATATGTAAAGGATAACAATACACTTGCAATGTAATTTCTTCCAAGAGTCTATAAATATCATTTTTGGAGTGATTCTGGTAGCATAACAATACCTGTACAAACACTATGCAACTACTACTCCAAAACAATGCATTATATAGAGTTACAAGGCAATATTGAGAAGCCTCTAGAGATGGGCGTCCATCTTGGCCACATGGCCATTTACACAGTCAAAGGACACTTGTCCAAGATGTTTTCAACTCTCTTACATTTGTCATAACATGGAAGATTTGACTTCCCAAGGTAGAGCACTCCAAGGCTAAAAATAGGCAATGATAGATGCTCTTACACATCTTACAACTGTCATAAAAAATTGCAACATGACAACACTTTGCTTAATATGGAAAAGAGGGTGGAATGGGGTTGTTTGTATGGGGGTTTTAGTTTGAATCCTCCTTTCCACGAAACATTCCAAGGGCTTTTCAACTGAGTGCTTCTCCCATCAAGAGGAGAGTCATCTATCAGATTGGGTTGCCACTTGGTTTTCTACTGGGAAATTCAAAAGTTATCACACAATGTTTCTAATTAATGCTTTTATGCTCTTGAAACCCTAATTTAAACAACACAACAAGTAAATCTACAAATTATGACAAATGCTATTGGAATTAGGCAAAGGGCAGAGAACCTTAACTCACTATTTTTCGCAGTCCGGAGTAGTCGACATGGCAGTTGCACAGGGCAGTCGAGTCAGCTTTGATAGAGCACACGGGACCCTCTCCTTTCTATGGGAGAACCTCCACGTCACTCTCACTCTTGTAGTAGAATTCAGTCAAGGCGAGGTGAGACACAGGAGTGGTCTTGCTCCCTTGAGACACGAGAATCTTATGATTTCATCGCTCAAGACAATGTCTGATAACCTTTAAGATTTATGTGTGAAAAAAATGTAATTGTGAAAGCTGCATACTTTTTTTATAATAAATGTGAGTATTAATTAAGTTAGAAAAACAAATTGTTGTTATATATAAAGAAAAGAGGAATAACATTTTTCTTTTGTATAGATTGTTGCTGCAAATTGTTGTACAAGTAAATTCCAAATGATTTATATTTCCTTGAGTTTTCTTACAGGGTAACCCCTCCGAGTTGGGGTAGTTTACATGTGTATTTGCAAAGTTGTCAAATGCATCCACATTGATCTATAAAAAAATGGGGGTGAGAGAAGCTAGATACAATGAGATTTGGAGATTGGGTGTAGTGACCTTGCCATTGATTTTGCTTTCCATGCTCTACCATCTGCATACTGCATAATGGACACAGAGGCTGCAAGAATGCTTATCAAAGAGTGCAAAGACTAACTTTATACCTGCTAATTGCATGTGTTCTTAAGAAGAATACTAACACCATTTTGTCTTCAACAAACTTTAACTCTTTCATAAGAATGAATACATCCTGAGATCAATGTAAAAGACATGACATGAATCACTATAAAAGTAATGACATGAGATCACTGTACAAGGCATTACTACTATGCAAAGGCAGTGGCAATATGCAGATGATCCATTTCTCACATAACCCTTATTGCATCTGGCATGAACCCTAGCCTATACATGGTAGAAAAATAGTGAAATAGTAAACCCCCTTTCTTGTACTCCTGCATAAAAAAGAGAGAGAAAAGGGTAAGTAAATAAGTAGAGAGAAAAGAGAGAAATTGTAAAGGATCCCAGCTACAATCCAAGCCTAAAATCCAATCTATTTTTTTAGGCATGAACTTCTGCACCTACAATCCAAGCTTGGAAAACACTTTCTATCCAATCCACCTACAAAATAAGTGTCTCACTTGTTAGATTAATACCTAAAAATAATTCTAGCAAATGAATGGGGGTAACAATAAAAGCATACCTTTCTCCCTACCATCACCTATTGGTATGCTTTGGTCCATCCTCTCCCTTCATGGCATCTTGCATGGGTTCTTTCCCCTACTGCCACCTTTGGGCAGGATTTGACCTCTCCTCTCCCTGTAAGTCGCCCAAACAATATAAAAAACATAGCATGGAGTAAAGTCGCCTCTGCAATTCATCCCCAATAGACCTTGTGAGGAGTATGCTACCTCTGTTATGGCTTTGACTGGACCAAACCCTCCTTGAGCTCTTTTAATTGCAAAAGAAGATGGTGGCATTCGATGGCATGGCCTAGCGTTTGACACGGGTGTTGACCTCTGGAAAACAACAACTATGATTGACCAAAATTAGGCATACCTTTCTCTTTTTTCTCTTCTGGGTCACCATGGCTTATCAACAAATTAAGAGCTTAAGCTTACCCACCTGCTGCACTATGATGAAATAAGGTCAAATGCCTTAGAAAAGGTAGTGTAACTCAGTGAAATCAAGTCTAAAATGACTTCGTGGTATGAGTGCCCTGAGGTTTAAGGTGTGGGGTTGTAGGCAGGCCACCCCTTCCTTTCTGGTTGTAGGTTTTAGTGCCTTCACCCCTCACAGCCTTCAAAGGCCCTTTGATTTTCCCATTTCGCATGCCATGTTTTGTAAAAACACCTCAAATCCTTCACGCTTGGCTTTCTAAACTAGATAAAAATGCCTTGCAATAGGATTAAAAATGCCTTTCCAAGATTCAAATGCTTCTACACCCAATCGCCCTTCTATTGTGTGGGCCAGGGGAAAACGCCTTCTCTGGCTATGGAGAATCACCTTCTGTGGATGCAAACACCCTAGAACAACAAAAAAACCTTTACAAATTTCAAACCTTTTTTGTGGGAGGTCTGGCTATCTGGGTTCAAGATTTCAACGAACTACCTTTTCGAGTTAAGGTTACGGTTTACCTTCAACAAGAAGCAACACATGGGCGCCAAAATTGAAATGAAAATTTTGGCGCCCATATGATTAAAATGGATTAGGGTGAAATGAATTTGGCACCCATATTATTAAATATATTATAATATTATATTATTATATAATATTATAATATTAAATATATTATAATATTATATTATTATATAATATTAAATACATTATAATATAAATATAATATTGTAATATTCATAATATAATATTATGTAATAATATATAATAATATAATATTATGTAATAATATATAATAATATAATATTATATAATACAAATATTATATATTATATTATTATATAATATATATAATATTATATTATTATATAATATGATATTATATATATATATTATAATATATTATATTATATTATATTGTAATATAATATATTATTATTATATTATATTATAATACAACCCACTCCCTCAATTCGAAATATTTTTTTTAATTATCCACTTTAAAATCATATTATCTAATTTTTATTTGTGTGACTAATTATTTAGTTGTGTTTTTTACCCGAGGATCAAATTAGTCACTTATGATGATCAAATTAGTCATTTATAGTTGTGTTACAGAAAATGAGTAGAATTTAGTCATCTTTAGTTGTTGTGACTAAAAGTTTTAGTTACGTAGTCATTTATTTGCCAAAATTCTACTAGTGTCACCCAAGTACACCTTCCCACCATCGAACTCTTCATACTTTGTGAACCAACCTCGATGTGAGGTCATGTGGAAAGAAGCATCGGAGTCAATTAGCCACACATCTTCTAATGCATGGGTGGCCAGGGCATAAATAAAAGCATCACCATCATCTTGTGATTTGTCAGAATTTGAATAAGAGGTGTTCTTCTTTTTCTTCTTCTCCTCCTTGCACTCCTTTCAGAAGTACCCAGTTTTTCCACAGTTCTAACACACTGCCTTGGACTTTCTAGGAGATTTGGATTCCCACAGGATTTGGATTTGTCCTTTTTAGCTTTCTTGTCTTTCTTTTTCCCATTCTCTTTGGGCCTACCATGAACCGTAAGAGCCTCCTTTGCCAATGTAGAAGACTTTCTCTGCATTTCTTCAGATAACAACGAAGACACCACTTCATCCATCTTGAAGGCGGGTGTAGTACTCCTAATGGCCATAACAAGGTGGTCCCATGAGTCTGGTAAAGAACAAAGCAAGGTCATGCAACGATCCTCCTCCTCCATCTTCACACCAATGGAAGTCAACTATGCAACTAACATGTTGGAGGCATTCAGGCGATCTGCAACCGATCCTCCATCTTCCATCCTCAGAGAATACAACTTCTTCCTTAGGAAAAACTTGTTTACCATGGATTTGGCCTGATAAACATCACCAAGTTTCGTCCGTAGCTCTTTCGCGGTCTTCTCTTCATAAACATTTAACAAGATGAAATCAGCTAAATAGAGTCTCACAAGACCCTTAGGTTTATGATCTTTGAGATCCCAATCTGCCTGTGCCATTTCCATTGGTTTTATTCCAGAAATTATTTCCCATAGGTCTTTGTCAACAAGCATGTCTTCCATTTTAAGTTTCCATAACTTGAAATTGCTGTCATTAAACTTTTCCAACTCTATTCTTCCAGATGTACCTGCCATTTTTTTCCTGCAACAAGATTGTAGAATACTCTACACAGACTCCCAATTAATCAAAGATTATCTCAAAAAACCCCTACCCAACAACTAGGATCAAAGGTGATCAAGCTCTGATACCAACTGAAAGGAAGCAAGGTATGCGGAACACACTTCCTACACCAACCTAATGAGGGGAATAGTATGCAAATTCTTTAAAATCCTTACAATTGCAACAATGTTAAACACATAACATAAATATTACAACAACAACACAACACATAGAAAGAGATTGACACAAGATATATCATGGGGAAAACTTTTTTAGGTAAAAAACCCACACTCCAAAACCTGCACAATGTGTTAACAAATTTGTAAAGGATTACAATACACTTGCAATGCAAGTTCTTCTAAGAGTTTGTAAATGTCATTTCTAGAGTGATTCTGGTAGCATAATAGTACATGTACAAACACTATGCAACTACTACTCCAAAATAATGCATTATATAGAGTTACAAGGCAATATTGAGAAGCCTCTAGAGATGGGTGTCCATCTTGGCCACATGGCCATTTACATAGTCAAAGGACACTTGTCCAACATTTTTCAACTCTCTTACATTTGTCATAACATGGCAGATTTGACTTCCCAAGATAGAGCACTCCAAGGCTAAAAATAGGCAATGACAGATGCTCTTATGCATCTTATCGTTGTCATAAAAAATTACAACATGACAACACTTAATGTTGTAAGAGAATTCGTCATACATGACTAAAAATAACACATTCCTCTTACAACATGTCATAGCCCAACTTGGGGGCCCAAAGATGCCTTATCCACATGCAAAGATGCTTTACAACAATTTTTAGGAGGTGAGACACAAGAGTGGTCTTGCTCACTTGAGAGCTAGACTTCGCAAAGAGCAGTTGGTCGGTCCTGGGGCCTTTCTTGGATATTGTTTCTTATGTGTTGTTCTGTGACCATTGTAGTTGAAATAATTATATGACCCGAAGGGTCACTAGTTATTGTTCTCTTGTTTGGGTTAGTTAGATTCCAATGTCTATTCGGCTATCTGTTATAGTCATTGATGATTTTATGAAGTTTGAGTCTCTCTTCAAACTGTTGTAGGACAACTCATGTTTGTTCTCTATTTTGAAGTAACCTTAGCCTATGTTCCTATTCTTGTATGGTCAATTAAGCATGTTGAGGCCTAGGTGTAACTATTCAATCGCCTCTAGGATCACCCTCACCCACTCACCTCTAAGTCTAGGTCACATTTATGAGCCTGAATTGAGAGAGGTGGTTAGAGTTAACCACGAGTTGACTTACATTTGAATTAGGGTGATGACCTAAGGTTTTCTTTGTTTTGTTTGAGTTTGATTGATTTGTGTTCACTTGAGTTGACTTGTGTTGACCTTGTGATGAAATCGAGGGTTTACTTGAGTTTTTGCTTTATTGTGATTTTGGTTGACCTTGTGATGAAATCGAGGGATTTTGCTCTTCGTGTGATGCTTGTGTTTTTGTTGTTTTATGTTTTTGTATTTATGCACAAGATAATGTTTTTTGTTCTTTTTATGAATTTTTGAAAGGAAAGTACTTTAATTAATCTAGATTTCAAGTGAATGCAATTCTAAAATGAATTTACATAATGCAATCTTAATCTATGTTTTTGGTGTTTTCTTGTGTTTTGATTTCAATTACTCTAGGAAATGAAAGTACTTGGAAATAAACTAATCTAATAATGCAAATTTATTGAAATAAACTAATCTATCAATGCAATTCTATCTAGCCCATCAAGGAAATTGCAATATGAAATTACTATCTCCAAGAGCAAATTTGAGATTATCTAATTACCATGAAAAAGCATAAAAGAACCTCAAATGTGTCGATGCATGAGCCTCCACTACCCTCAAGAATCCTTGTATTGGTAACTTCTTCATCATCTTGTAGCAATGGGGATTTCCTCTTAGTAACAATAGGGAAGGGATGCAAAAATGGCTTGAGAAAGCTTCAAAATATGAGCTCAATGTGAGCTAAGAGAGCACTATGGCTTTCATAACGAGTAGCGTAACGACACAATAAGAAGCTTTTGGCATAAAAAAACTAAAAGAAAAGGCTCATAAGTCTTGCATGAGCATAATAATACTTGTGGAGAGCAAAAACTAGCAAGTCTTGGTTGCACAAGTGAAATTGCCTCACTTTGTGCTTGAGAGGGGGCAATTTATAGGTCTAAATGGCACATGAAAGGTGGGAAGGTTTGAATAGTTAACTCCTTTAATTGGAGAGTTAACTCATTAGATTGGACAATGAACTAGGCTAATTAGGTCTAGTGATGAAGCAAAGATAGCTTATCATAGAAGTAACAATGGAGTCATGAAGATTCAGAGAGGTGACAAGTATAGATCAAAAAGAGCTAATTAAGCCTATTTGGAAGAGGTGAATGGGCTAAGAATAGTTCACTCCATGTTTGGATCAAAATTACCTACAAACAGGAAGAAAAATAGAGCAAAATGAAGCTTTTTTGCTTCTAAACTCCAAGTTAATCCATGGATGGAAAGACATGTGTCACCCATGGTTCATCCCTTTTACCAGTCCAAATTGCCTAAGGGTGACCCATGGGTGACCCATAGAAGAGAGGGTATGGGTTGGTCTATAGGGATGGAAGCTGTTAGTCAGGGGATGAAGAACATACCCGTCTCTAGAACTAGGTCAAAAGGTGATTGGAAAACAAATCTCCACTTACAAATGTTAAATCTCCCAAGGGAGATCCTAAAAAAATAGGGGGAGATTTGTCTTGGTAGATCACAACTAAAAAAATAAATTTGGAGATATCTTGGGAGGTCCCTTGGAGGGCTCCTATGGGTGGGGTGAGATGAAAAGAATAAGGGAAAGGTTTGTCCATTAATGGTAGGAGGGTTCAAAGAATGAACTATCCAAACCATGCAGCTAGAGTAAACACAATGAAAACAACACAATCATAGAATGTAATAGAAGAATCAAATGATCAGTATATCAAATGATCAAAATGCTTATATGCCAGCAACGTGCGGGCTGCAATTGACAGGCTCACAGGCCTACTTTTCGGGTTACAACAGATATGCAAGATATGACATTGAGGTGCCTCCTAAAAAGAATCTAACTATCAACCTTATCAAATCAAATGAACTGACTTCCTAATACATCTAAGAGATCTATATATATATATCATCTTTGAGCTCATATAATCCTCCATGTCGGCCATAAGAGGTTACAAACTCTAATGAAAGGTGTAACGTGTAGAAACATGTAGGTTGGCCTACAACACATGGTATTGCTCCGCAAATGGATGAAACTTGGTGCGGACCTCAGGGAAGGTCTATCTAGTCCTTATGTGTTGCATATGATGTTTCATTACGCTCTGCAAGTCAAGAAAGTGCTCTACAAACCTTCTCCTCTCAACTGACTATCTAGATGCTCTGCTATGTGAAAGCTGATGATCTTTTGATAGTGATAAATTTTTGGAAACAAATCCAAATCACTTGAAATATGAATATGATGTAGATGACACTATGTAGATGATACGTCCTCTGCGAGATCTAATATGAAGATGCAACAAACTATGGTACAAAATACTAACACTGTAAATGACTGAACCAAACTGAAAATGAAAGAAAACAAAAGAATGCAAATATTTTTGGTTGATGCAAGATTTCTCTACAACCTAGGATGCTCCTACATCAAAGGTCAATTTACAATAAATAGACAAACAAGAGGCTTAGGGATGAAGTTGCAAGCATAGAAAAAAAATCAACAAATATTGAAAGTGAGGGAAAAGTTAGTATGACAAAGGGGAAACAAAGGAAGAAGCAAAGACCCACTTATTGTCAAGATGAAGATGAAGAAGTTTAGACTTAAAAAGTTTAATTTAGGGAATGCATATGAAGTGGAGCTATCAGAGACATTCAATATATCACCTATATTCAACATTGTAGACCTATATCAGTATCATGAGGGAGAGTCAAGTGACAACATTGGAAAAGGATTGAAGGATCAGTTACCACAAAAACCACTAGAGTAGATAGAGAGAATTTTAGATAGAAGAGTTGGACGCAGTACTAGAGGCAAGCAGTATACAAAATATTTGGTAAAGTGGAAAGGAAGACCGAAAGAAGATTCATCATGGATTTCTCAGGCTGAGGTAGACCACCTTGGTTTTCCTCTAGCCCCAGCAAAGTGAGGGACTCACTTTTTCAACAACCCTAAGTGTTTGATGCAAGAGCATCTCAAGTTGTAGAGCAATCTTGCATCAACCAAAATATTTTCATCCTTTTATTTTCTTTCATTTTTAGTTCAGTTCAGTCATTTACAGTTTTAACATTTTGTACTGCATTTTGTTGCATCTTCATATCAGAGATTGTGGAGTAGGATTTAGCCTCTATGCCATGTCATCTACATCATATTCAGATTTAAAGTGATTTGGATTTGTTTCCTGAAAGTTATCGCTATTAGAAGATCATCAACTTTTACAGAGCAGAACATCCAACCAGTCAGTTGAAGGGGAAGGTTTGCAGAGCACTTCTATGACTTGTGGAGCCTAATGACACATCATACATGACACATAAGGACCAGATAGACCTTCCTTGAGGTCTGCACCTAGTTTCATCCATTTGCAGAGCAATACCAAATGTTGTAGGCTGACCTACTTGTTCCTACACATTACATCTTTCATTGGAGTTTGTAACCACTTGTGGCTGACGCGGAGGATTATATGAGCTTCAAGATAATATATATATATCTTACATGAATTAGGATGTCAGTAGTTCTATGATATGATCGAATAGTTTTAGGATGTGAATTAGAGTTTAATTTTCTTTTCAGAAGGTACTTCAATGCCATATCTTGCATATCTATTGTAACCTAGAAAGCAAGATTGTGAGCCCTTTGATTGTAGCCCGCATGTTGCTATCATATAAACATTTTGATCATTTGATATATTGAGCATTTGAATCTTCCATTGCATTCTATATTTGTGTTGTTTCCATTGTGTTTACTCTAGCTACATGGTTTGGACAGTTCATTCTTTGATCCCTCTTGCCATGGCTGCACCACTCTCTAGTTTGCATGATGTTTTTGGACTTGGAGAAGCATGGATATGGTCATTAGCTCAGGTTTGGTTGACCTAGCATACTAGTGCCATTTGCAGAGTACCTCATGGATTGTGGATGTGATAAGTAGCTTGGTGATACATATTTGAGTCCTAGTTAACCCTTGACATGGTCCACTTACCTTCTTTCCACTGTAGAAGTGTTTAGTGTCGACCTAATTGGTGTTGCACATTTGAGGTGCACACACCTCATTAGGACTGACCTAATTGAGATAGGTCTTGGTTGTAGATGGTATAAATGCAAAATGAAGTTGAGTGGAGCAAGGTAGAGAAGAGAATGTGAATGCGAATCAAGGGCAGTGAGTTGTATGCAAACTTAAATGCTTATGACTCCAAAATGCAATGAGCAGAAGGTGTCTATATTTCAGTGTGCCAGAAGTTGATAGAGGTAGTGAGCCAAAGGTTGTAGATGGAAAGAAGTGCCAGTGGTGGATCTCTCCTATTGCTTTGAGATAGTGAATCTCTCTATAACAATCTTCTTCTTTCTTGTCTCTTTTGGGCAGTGAGCCTTTCTTTGACAGTGAGCCTTTCTTCTGGGTAGTGAGCCCTTGGTAGCGATCCTATTGATTTTTAGTGTTGTTATTCATATATGTGAGCTAATCCTCATCGTAGTTTTTCCCTTATTAGGTTTTCCACGTAAATCTGGTGTTCTTATGTGTTTGGATGTGTTTGCAATGACGCTTCATTGGTTTACATTTTGCTAATGCATGTTAGGAGGTTTATGACTGAAATTCTTTTGAAGGTTTAAGGTTTTAATACACAACTGATTCAACCTCCTCTCAGTTATCCTATACATTCTAACACTAATAAGCTTTACTTGCAGGTTTCTTAAAATCCCAGTATGCTATTCTCTTGCATTTTTAGATGATCTGGAGAATTAGAAAAGTTTGATGGAAATATTTTAACCTTTGGGGTTTTGCATATGTGTTTTGTGAGATCTAGGTGATTGTAGCATTTTTGGTTATATTGACAATGTTTCTGACTATTCTAACGCATCCATGAGGCTTGAGAAAGTCAAGATTGGCCTTCATTTGATCCGATTTGGAGATCATTTGACAAAGTTGAGGAACGAGGGTTTTAAGCTCAGATTTGGAAGATACCTTTTGTTCAAAGCATTTTTAGGCCAAAAGGGCCTTGCCATTGCATCCAAGAAGCCTTGCAGATAAATTTTGACATATTATGTATGTTGTTTTTTTATTGTTGGAGGCATTTTTTTGCATTAGATCCACATCTTAGGCACGTCAAAAAGAAAAAAAAATCTGGGTTTTGTTTGTTGCATTGAAAAACTATCTGGGTATCTATTATTTTTTACATGTAGAAAACAAACCACACACAAAATTAATCATAAATTTTTTGTAGGTCGCCTCTCCATTGGCATTTTGAGTTTGGCAGTCAATCTTTATAGGCCTCAATCTCAATCATCCAAACTCCTTTTTTGGAGCAATTTTTTTTGATTTGGGGTAGAATTTCACAGTCTTTGAAGTGGTGCAGACATTTTTTGGTTTTGGTGTCTAGAGTTTCTAGAAATTGCAAATTCTCATAAGTGAGCTGCACAGTTCCCATTTTTGGAACTTCAGAGACTCATAACTTTCACATACGACCTCAGATTGAGGTAATTCATTTTTAAAACTGGATGATTTTTTGAGTAGATTGTAGTGGTATTGTTAGTTTCACTTGGTTTCATTCTAGTATTGTACTTTCAACATACACCTATTGTTGAGGATTTTTTAAGCATTGAGATCAATACCACTAAGTAATTCTTACTAGTGGTAGTTGTAAACACACTAAATTATAAAGTGTCAGATCATATTTTCTTGGGGGTTATTTGATTGAGTGAAAAGGGGGGTTGTTCTGAGTGTGTTCTCTACTTTTTAGCACTTCATTTCTGCATTTCTTCATCATAGATCAAAAAATAGTATCGATATTAACTCCTTACAACTACTTTGAGTGGAAATCACACATGAAAATCTACTTAAGGAAAGATGGGTTGCATAGGATAACAATGGGACTAGAAATTGAACCTACTAAAGATGAAGATAAGCCTAAGTGGTTTAACAAATGTGATGAGGACTATGGAACATTGTGTTTATCTATTTCTTTTGATTGTCTCTTTACATTGAGTCTTTGAATTCACCAAATGAAATCTGTACAAAGCTAGAAACACTATTTGGCACATAAGATTCACTGAGGGGTCATATGTTGGAAAATGAACTAATTAGTTTAAGTCCAGGAAAATTCAACACAATTCAAGATTTTTTCACAAAATTGAAATCACTAAGGCTATAGTTAAAACAATGTGGAATTGAAAAGAAAGATGAACAAATAATTCTTAGTATTCTCTCTAAGCTAAGTTTAGAATATTCTATATTTGTTTCTACCTTCTATGCTAGTAAGGGTGCACTTACTACTCAATTCACCATGCCATATTTGGATGATTTTTCTATCTCTCTCTCTCTCACATGGGAGCAAGATAAGATAATCTAGATGGGTACTTTAAAATCCTCTAAGTCACATGCCCTAGATACAAACCAAGGCACAAAAGAATAGAAAGGACAAAGTAGTAATAATAAGGATAAGAAACAAAATAATAGCAAGGAGAAGAAGGATCAGAAACAAGCTGCCCCAAAATTAGCTAATGAGACCCAATCTTCTAATGGAAACACGCCTAAGAAAGATAAGGTCAAATGTGCCTATTATAAAAGACTCAGTCATGATGAATATAAATATTTGAAGAAACAAATTGATCAGTTAACGCACATTCTTGAGAAGAAAAATATTAGTGTTCCTGAATCTATAAAAAATATTTCTAATGAGGGGTCTAACAAGGCAAAGGATAATAGCAAGGGGAAAGGAAAGGGTAAGGTCCTTGTAGCATTTTCTTCAGAACCATCCACTTGGGTTCTTGATTCGAGTGTTTCACACACATGACTTCATCTAAGGAAGAACTTGCATCTTTGGAGTCATGTAATATGCCTTCTATTTTGATGGGTGATGACACTCCTGTTGAGGTGTGTGGGAGAGGATTTGTTGATGTGGGGGATGGAACATTCTATTATATTCTTTGTGTGCCATCATTATTAACTAATCTCCTATCAGTATATAAGATCACTCACACAAGTTTAGGCAAGTGGGTTGAGTTCACTCCCGATTTAGTGGATATTCATAAGTTGCATAGTGGTTCTATACTTGCATTTGGGAGAGTAGATCATTAGTCACAACTATATTTGTTTTCTCATTTTGTTCCTAATCCTCCTTCATCTATTTTTCTCTCATTTAGATGATGTGAGTAGATTATGGCATGAACGATTTGGCCATATTAACTTTTGCTACTTGTAGCAGCTCAATCAATAGAGCATGGTCATAGGGTTGCCTTCAATTTAATTTTTAGGTGGTGTTTTTCAAGGTTGCATTCTTGGTAAGCATCCTAATTAAAAATTTGACAAAGGTAAGGAATGGAGAGCTTCACAGATACTAGAGTTAATTCATAGTGATTTGGTTGGTCCATTTCCTCATCCATCCTTCACAAGGCTAGATTTGTTCTAACTTTCATTGATGAATTTTATCAATATACGCGGGTGTACTTTCTCAAATAGAAGTATGAGGTACTTGAACACTATTAGGACTTCAAAACCTTTGTAGAGAAGCAATCTAGGAAAGCCATCAAAGTTTTGCCCACTAACAATGGTGGTGAATATGTCAACCATCATTTTGAGTGATTTTGCACTTCAAAGGGGATTGATTTGTAGCATTTTGTTCCATACACTCCTAAGCAGAACAATGTTGTAGAATAGAAGAATAGGTCCTTGAAGGAAACGGTGAACTGTATGATACACTCCACATCTCTTGCACCATAAAATTGGGCAGAGGCCATTAACTATGCTTGTTATATCTAGAACTGTGTTCCTCACCGAGCCTTGAATGAAGTTACTCATTTTGAATCTTGGAGCAGTTAGAAACCATTAGTTAAGAACTTTTGAGTTTTTGGTTCTCTTACATGGGCCCACATTCATGCAGAGAAACATAAGGCCTTGGATTCACATAGCAAACCTTGTATATTTGTAGGCTATCTTGATGGTGTGAAGGGTTATCAGTTTCTCCACCCTACTACACATGAGTTGTTCATTGAGAGGAGTGTTTAGTTTGAGGAGGGCTCTTCAAGCTCAACTCCTATCAATTCTCCACTTCCTTCTACTTTGACATTAGAGTCACTTGGGCTACATGACAGATCCTCTGATGAGTTAGATTCACCTGAGCAAATTCTTGATGATGAGGAGTCTTCTACCTCCACTTTTGATGTTGAGAGTGATTCATAGGATTCACCTCCTTCCTCTCCTAGTCATTATTTAGAGGATGATGATTCTCCTCTAGATTCTTCAACTTCTGGTACACTTTGGGCTAGTCAGACCTTGTAGTCTACAGGCAATTGGGTTGAGGATCCATCAAACACTAGGTAAACTCATTCACAATTCTAGGATGCTCCACATGTCTTTATTGCTACTGCCTCTAATCCACATTCCTTTTGAGAGGCTTCTGGTATTCCTAAGTGGGATACAACTATGCAAGAGTATAGTTCCTTGATGAGGAACCACACTTGGGATCTTGTCCCTCTTCCTAAGGGAAGAAAACTTGTTCGATGTAAGTGAATATATTAGACAAAATTTGTAGCAGATGGGTTGGTTGATAAGTATAAGGCTCTCCTGGTTGCCAAAAGATTCTCACAGGTTCTTAGGATTGACTACTCTAATACTTTTGTGTGAGTTTCCAAAATGAATTCCATCTGACTTGTTCTTGCCATTTTGTAACCAATTGTTGGGAAGTACACCAAATGGATGTGAAGAGTGCTTTTCTTCGCTATGACCTTCAGGAGGAGATCTACATGGAGCATCCACAAGGGCTCATTCAAGATTCTTCACTTGTGTCCTACCTTTGGAAGTCTCTCTATGGCCTCAAATAGGCTCCTCAGGCCTAGTATTCCAAGTTGGACTCCCTTTTGATAGTTGGGTTCACTTGGTACCATTTTGATCCCAATGTCTACATTTTACAATAGGATGATTCACACTTATTTCTAGTTTTGTATGTTAATGACTTGCTGATCATAGGGAGTTCTTCATCCGCGATTGGGGTAGTCAAAGGTGCCTGTCATGATAGGTTTTTGATGACTACTTGGGATTGTTGCATTACTTTCTCGGGATTGAGATCTACTAGTCTACTTCTTGGATCACCATCACATAGTCCAAGTATGCTCTAGATTTTCTCTCATGGTTTCATATGGTTGACTATGAGCCTGCTTTGATTCCCTTTCTTTCTAGAGTCAAACTTGAGGCTCAATGTTCTTCACCATTTGTTGATGACACCTTGTATTGACAGCTTGTTGGGATTCTCATTTATTTGACTCATACGAGACATGAGATTTCATTTGTTGTAGGCATGTTTTCTCAATTCATGTAGAAGTCCCATGAGCTATACTAGAAAGCAGTCAAGAGGATACTTCACTACATTCAGGGTACTCATAGTTTTGGGATTCACTACACAGGGAGCATTGATCTTGACTTGATGGGCTACATAGAGTTAGATTGGGCAAGCGATTCTTAGGATCACAAGTCTACTTTAGGTTATAGCTTCTCACTTGGTTCAGGTCTTGTTTGTTGGTTGAGTACGAAGCAGTTTGCTATTGCTCTATTTCTACCAAGGTTGAGTATCAGGGGGCTATGAATGCTGCCACTAAGGCCATTTGGCTTCAAAATCTTCTCACTGAGTTTTGGATCTAGATCAGATGACCATTAGTCATATTTTGTGACAACCAGAGTGCCATTTAGATCTCATGGAATCCGGTCCATCATCGGCAGACCAAACACATTGAGGTCCACATGCACTACATTCAGGAGCTCAATCATGGTCACGTCATCAACCTTTGTTATTGTCCAACTTCTGAGCAAATTGCCGATATCTTCACCAAACCCTTCACATAAAGCAAGTATCTTCATCTACAAGCTTTGACGGGGGTGCGGGAGGCTTCATCTTCTAGGGGTTTCTTAGTCTTCTCACTTAGAGTCCTGACTCTCTCTACTCTGGGAGGTCTTTTCTCTCTCTCTCTCTCTCTCTCTCTCTATTTGGGGAGGATTTTTCTCTCTTTTCTAGCGGGGGCTTCTTCTCTTGGAGAAGATTTTATGTACATGTGTACCTCATTAGGATTTATTTATTGAGATCCATCTTTTCACCCACATCAGTTGTGCTTAAGGGGGTGTTAGTGTAGATTTTTATTTTCCTAGTTGGGTTATTTATTTTCCTATATTCCTAGGTTTTTCCTACACATGTTATTAAGCTTGCTTAGGGTTAATTAAGAGAGTTTTATTGTGAGTGGGTGCAAGGTTTTAACATATGGGAGTTGTACTTGCCTATTTTAGGCTATTATGGTGGAATCTTCCCATTGGTCATATTTGCCACCTCTCTCGTCTCTTCTAGTCTATTTATACTCACCTCTTAGCTTGTATTTTGCATCTTTTGCTTTTGCATCCTCTTAATGCTTTTTTGCTTCTAGAGAATTTGTATTACTCTCATAGAGACTAACTGCATGCTGATATTTTGATTTAATATCATTTACATTCATAATTTAATATGCTTCTATTTGATTTAATATCATTTACATTCATAGTTTAATATCTATTAATTTGCACTAGTTTTCTGGGTTAATCATCTTTTCAGACTCTAACAACCATTGATCTAAAATCCTCCAAAATTCTATAAATAGAGAGCCTCTCCAAGCATTTGGACTCTAAGCTCCAAGTATCCAAGAACTCATATTCTCATAATCTCATCACCATAGCCAAATTATCTTCAAATCATTACTAATTCCTTGCCCTCATTATGTTGGTTTATACTTGAGAAATCCACATTCAATTATTATTGGGTAAAGCTAGGATTTATAGCTAGGTGCAAGAATTTCCTCCACCTTATCAAGGAGACTAAAATGGAGTAAATATTTGAAGGTATATATCCTTTGTTTATGTTTATTTTGTATTTATAACATCTTTTTGCCATTTTACCATCTTCATTTGGCATGCCTAGTGGGACAAATCTGTCCTTGAATTTAACTTTTTGGGAAGAAATTTCCATGTGTTTTCTGTGTAGGTGACATGTTAATGCTTTCATCTCTAAATTAATGCCTAAGCTGGAAGAAATAGTGCCTAATACTATTCATTTAGAGCCTTTGTCTGTCAACTAATAGTCTATTCTGCAGGAAGCATTTTAGCACTTTAGAATCGTTTGTTAGTGCATAAGTTTAGCCTGTTAGTGCTTATGTTTTACATATTAGTGCTTGCATGTCCCACAATTGTGCCTCTATGGTCTAGAATAGTGCCTTTGTTCTGACCTTTTCTATTTGAATTTTTTTACATCTCTGTGGATTGACAATAGTTTTTATAGCTGTTCTAATGTCTTTCTACAGGTCTAACAGTCTGTTTTGTAGGAAATTAAGGGTTTTTAGCTAGGCCATTGAATCAATTTGGAAATCTTTAAGCATATAGTCTTTTCTAAGATTTAACATTGTATTTTGATCTAAAACTATTTGTATCCTACTATGATAAATAACTATGTCTGTAGGTAGTAATCTAATTCATCTATTTTGGTAGAAAGATTAACATTTTTGGAGGCTCTTTGGTTTTTTTGTGTTGGTAGAAAGATTAACTTGTAGGTTCAACACATTTGACTGTAGGTAAAAAGTAGGTATATCATTGTGTTTTAGTGCCTCTGTGTCTTATATTTGTGCTTACATGTCTCTATTTAGCACATTTGATCTCTGTCAGTGCCTTTGAAGTCTATTTTTTGCGTTTGATATTTATTATTCAACACTTAAGCAGTGTCTGTTAACACTTTCGTCTATCCTCTCAGTACTTTAGTATAGATTCTATTAGCGTTGAACTGTCTTATGGTAGCACCTAAGTGGCTTTTGACACCGCTTTAGAAGCCTTTGTTAGTGCTTTTGTCTGATCATAATTTATCTTATCTTTTGGACACTAATCTGGTTTTTTGCAACCCTTATATGTTTGGCCAAGACATCATTTCCAAACTACTAACATTTTTTGCAGCCCCACAGTCAAAGTTTATTTATTTTCTACTAGTTTTAGTTGCATATATTTAAAGTAGAAGGAAGAGAACTTGTTTTTTGTGTCTTTATTTGCACTAGGATGTATCGTCTCCCCTCGCACCCTTGGGTGATCTTGGGGATCAAAATCCCTTTTGTAAATCCTTTGTTTTATATACCCAAAGAAGCACTACCTTCATGTATGCTCTCCCCTTGCACCTTGTGTGATCTTGGGGATCAAAAGTGAGTGGTGTTTTCTTCCCTAGGAGGCCTACTTGGAGATACACCCACTCTAAGGGATGACCTCAACCCCGTGTTCTAGCAGGGTATATAAACATTGTGAGAATCAAAAGACTCACTTCAATAGGGACCCCATCCAGTCTAAACTAAGCCCTCAAGACCCTTGATCTTCCAATACTGGAATGCTAAAATTCTTGGTTGGATGCTTGGTAATCCCTTGTTCACAGATTTTTCCCTTGTACCTTGTGTATGTTAAGACACCCCCTAGAAGCTTGTAAAGCCTAGTTAAGACCATTAGCCATTTTCTAGTGTGGTGCAAGGGATGTGGACCACTCCCTGAAGTTACTCACCAGCATGCCTCCTTGAAGCTGAGATAGAAGTCTTCTTTGGGTAAGGCATAAAAGCCTCTAAGGAAAGGGGTATTGGGTGCAACGCCCTTATCCCTAGCTATCTTCTCAGGATGAAGTATTCTAAGTTAGGTAAGAACATGGATATGTATTCTATCATGTGGGACCACATTACAAAATCACTCCTACTTGAATAATTTTAGGGAATGTTCATGTGCTTGTAGTGTCTTCATGTGATAAACCCATAAAAGCCTATCAACCTTATTCATTGAAATAACAATCAACCATTATGTTTTATTGTTTGTCAAAAATCTTGCCAAGAAACCCCTTGAAGAAAACACAAAACAATTCATGGATCAAAACCTTTTAGCACCTAAGTCAACCCTATCAGTGCTTTCACTATCTCTGTCAATGCTTTTGTTTTACATATGTAACCTAAGGTTTTTACTGTTGTGGTTGTCATTGATGTCAACACTTAATTTGGTTTGTCATTGATGCTTATTTTGATGGTGTGCTAACATTGATGTTGCTGATGTTCATGGTTGGATGTCATGCCTTATTTAATGTCAATTAAAGTTGTATTGAGTATGTTTGTTGTCAGTAGAGATAATATCATGATGATATATTAAGATGGGAATTAGAAGCATTATAATGAGGATTAGAAGTTGTTTAAGTGAAAAAGGAGGAGGGTGTGAAGTTGATTTTGTTGTATGGGGGTTTTAGTTTGAATCCTCCTTTCCACTAAACATTCCAAGGGCTTTTCAATCGAGTTGCCTCTCTACTCGAGAGGAGAGTCATCTATCAGGTTGGGTCTCCACAAGGGAAGCTAGGAAATTTAGAAGTTATCACACAATGCCTCTAATTAATGCTTTAATGCTCTTGAAATCCTAATTTAAGAAAAACCATAACTAAATCTGTAAATTAGGAAAGATGCTATTGAAATAACACAAAGGGTAGAGAACTCACTATTTTTCACAGTCTGAAAAATAGAAATGTCGGGGACAATGGTGATGGCGCCCAAGTCCAAGGTATAGGTTTTTCTGTGGAATCTCGATCTTCTTTTGACACTGATTTCTACTATATCTTTAGTTTCCAACAATTCAGATGTGGAGGACACTGTTGATGGCGCCCTAGTCCACTAAGGAATCTTTTGCTAGATGTTAGAAGCTCTACAAACCTTGATTATCACTATTTAGTATGTTTCTATAGCTTCGGATGTGGAGGACAATGTTGATAGTGTCAGTGTCCCAAAATCTGGCATAGTGTCTGCTTCTTTTCGGATCTCGAATCTTCAATGTCCTCCAATCTTCACTGTACCTCCACTTTCTCTAGATCTAATACCTATAACCTATAATCACAAGGAGTGTGGGAGGGGGTTGTGGTGTTTAGAGGCTTTCCTCGGTCAATCCCCAGAGAGACATTTAAGTCTTTTAAAAACCGTTGTTAGAGAGAGTACATATCCTTGTGGGATAGAGGCAAAAATCCAAATGATAATGATGATAAAACAAAATAGATGTCACCTTGATGATGAAGCTCTCATGGAAGGAAGATGCTCTTCAATGCCATGAGGAGAAGATGTAATTCAACCTGCAAAAACAAACACAATAACAATGCTATGCTCTACAACACAATGAAAATCACAAGTATGCCAATAGCTTTCAATCATAAACATCTTCTAGTTTCTAAATGATAACCTACACATGCTTATATCTACAACTACAAAGATTCCCACCAAGAATTTCATAATTAAAACTTATGATGTCAGCCTAGGACCGAAATAATGGTCACAAACACGACATTTGAATTTAAGGTAGACCCAAAATAGGGCTGGACTAGGGCGCTGGTGCCTAAGTCCACCCCATGTCTTTGTTCCAGGATCATCAAAATAGTCCCTCTTAGGTCCCATTTGCCACAAGGCCCAAGGGTTTTCTCATCGGGAGTCTAAATTATTATGCAAGATGCTCTAAATGCAATCTAAAGACCCGCGAGCTAAACCTTAAGAGGAAAAAGCCCCCAAGGGTGCATTTTTTCAACATAACAGAAGTAATGATGATGTTGGGAAGATGGTGTTGATGGTCTATAGCATGTTGTATGCTCTCCCTTATTGTTCCTAAGGAAGTATGTGTTGGTACAAGGAATCTTTGGTCTCTGGATGTTGGTGAAGGATTCTGCTACAGAAAGTTGTCTTGAAGACTATTTGGGAGAATGCTCCACATTCATCTGTATTTGAAGATATGGTCATGCGGTTTAAGAGTTAAGTTTAGAGGGCTGTAAAGGTGCTAAATTCAAATTTTCACATCATTTGTTCCTCTGCAGAGAAAGTTGTAAGTGACAGAGTGCAGGACTATATTGTCTGATGGCTGGTTTCAGTGTCTGTTGGCTTGCACCAACTTGTTGCTATATGAGGTGGTGAATTGGCTGGTGAAGAATGATCTTGATGATCTTGTGATGCTTCCTTTTTCTTTGTAAGGTGTTTTCTGATTTCTCTAGAATAAGATATGGTCCAAAATAAAGGTGTTGCCTTATTTTTCTTGGCCAACTGAGAAAAGTTAAACGTATGCACCACAAATTCCTTACTGTGTGGAGTTTAAGAAGTGTTTAGAGATGTTGTATGGGTCATGCCAACTCATCTGGGAGAAGTTCAAGTAATGTTTAATCTTCCAAGAGTACCTCCAAGTTGTAATGGCTGACATGCTACAAGCTTCATGTTTTCTTGCTTAAGGGTAGCCTAATTCAATTGTGTGAAGCATGCAAGGCGTGTTCCTCTTCGTGGTGTTATGCATAGTTCATTTTAGGGGTTTCCCTCTACATGTTTCATGTTGTTTGATCTTTGGCCGACTTGTAATTGTAATATTCTTGTTGTCTCTGGCTAACTTGTAATGTAATCAATGTAATATCATATATATATATTGTAAACCTAGTTGATCAAGGTGAGGTATGATTGTGAGTGTGAGTGCAAGGAGCAAAATATGGATGTGTAATGCATTATGATGTGCAACTGAAGGAGAAAGAGTAGAAGCAATAAGATTCTATTCAAATTCATCTTGATGATATTTTGTAACAGTAGGAAAGTGAAGAGTGTGCCTAACTAATTGTTGGAGGTAGTGAGCCAAAGGAAAAACCTCTTGAAGGCTAAAAGTAGTAAGTTAGTAAGCTGCAGAGAAGACATTTGAAGAAGTTACAAAAGTTGTCAAAGCAGAAGTGCAATCATCAAAAGAGGAGTGAAAAAACCAAATTGTAATCATTAGAAGAAGTGAGATACATTGTCAATTTTAGACAGTAGAGGGAATGTCATGCTGTAATATTTTTTGAGTTTGTTCTCAGTTCAGGGAGTAGTTGATTCCTTGGGTTGAAACCCTAAAACATAGTTTGCAGGGAGTTGTAGTTTCCTTGGGAGTGACCCTAAAACCTTTTCAAGGAGTTGTAGCTTCCTTGGGAGTAACCTTAAAACTTTTTCAGGGAGTAGTAGCTTCCTTGGGTTGTAGCCCTAAAACAAAGTTGTAACTATGATTACAATAGTAACTCCTAGCAGCTTCATTTTACACGTGAATGGATAATGTGAACTTATGATATTGAGCTAAGGGATTTCAAGGCATTCATTGTGTTGCAGAGTAGAATTGTGTTGTTATTGTGTTTGTTTATTGTAGATTTGGCTTCATCAATCCATCTTCTCATGATTTGAAGGATCTTTTTCTTTGTGATGGCTTCACCTCTAAGGTGACTTTGATAGTGCTCTAAAATGTCTTCTCTTACTTAACATCACTATTTAGGCTTGTCCATATTTTTAGGAACCTTTTAGGCCTCCATAAACCTCCTAACATGGTCTCTAGGGTTTATGTAGTTATATAAAGATTCTTGAAGATTTAAAAGAGATGCAAAGGTGAATAAGTATTTAGACATCCTTAACAGTCTTTAAGTTCTTTGATAGATCTTGAACCCTTATTTGACCAAGATTTGGACCATTAATCTCTTGTAGGAGCCTATATTTTGACTTTATGAGTTCATGGCCATGTCAAGAGCTTTTTATGGCTTTGTCATACTTGTAGATCTCAGATCCAAACAATATTGATTATTTATTGAATGCCAAAATGTGTGGGTACTCACCAAAACAATGTCTAGCCATGTCTTGTACTCTTTTAAACTTTCATAGTGATAAACAGTCTCCACAATCCCTAAAATATTGACAACTCCATGAAAATGGATTTCAAACAGGTATCCTGATAATTTGTAGATCTTCAAAATCTTTATAGCTCACAACACACTTACAATGTGTATCTAGACAAAACCCCTAGAAGCTAAAACACTCATTATGTATTTGAGAAAAACAATAGGGTTAAGAAGGCTTCCTTGTTCATCTTTACTACTTCTTGCATCCTCGTGGAGTTTCTAGTCTAAAACCATATGGTATGGTTTTCTTATGTAGCTTAGAACCCTACAAGATTACATAGAAAAGTCCTAACAATGCTTTACTTTCGACCTTACGCTAGAAGACCTAAACCCATAAGACAAACTTCTTTTTAAAGTAGGAGTCCCTCTAAAAGGTGTGTATCTAATTTTTGAAGATTTTTAGGTTATTTGAATACCTTTTGATTCAACATATGACCAAAATAAACACCTTGTTACTTTTGCATTACAAAAATCACATTTAGACGTTTTAAGACTTATTGGAGTCTTATCTCATGTATAATGCTTGGGAAGACTAATGGATGACCCTCTAAACATACCTAAAGACCCTTTATGACCAGAATCGATTCTAGAAGGACTTAAATTAGTCAACAAGGACCTCAAACGATCTACCTCATCTAGCAAAAGAATTTTCTAATTGAAGATACCACATGAGATGATGAACATTTTATTTAGAAACATCCACACCTGATCAATGTTAAGGACATAACTTCTTCTAAGAGGGGGTTATGTTACACCCTTAATACTATAGCATGTATATGGTTGAGTATTCAGCTTGTGGCCATCTTAACTCTTATTTAAGTTATATAATCATTAATATTGTCTTATATAGGTAGTTAGTTTTGGCTTAGGTGGCATTCATGGCATAATTATGGTATATATAGGAGGTAGAGGTTAGTTATTATCATGATATTGAATAGTGTGTTCTTATTAAAGATTGTTGGAGGTATCCCCCTTAAAGTGGATTAGGAGGTTGCCCCCTCGAAGTGGCATATTATTATCAAGTAAATTTACAACATATTTCCTATTATATTCTTCTCTTGTGCAAGTTGTTTCATCACACTCACTTTGTAGAACCTAGTGTCTTTCACCACAAAACATCAAAATCATGTTCTTTCAATTTGTAATCACTTATCTCTAAAAATATCCTTGCTAAAAAAGGTATCAAAACTTGATCCCCTTTCCACTAACTAATGGGGTCCCAACAATGGAATCAAAATATTGACTACAGAAAGTGCAAACACAAGTTATGAGCCCTATTCTTTATTGATGTTGTATTTATACCTCGTGTGATGGATGAGAAAGAAGATTAGAACATATGTAGCAGATTACAAATTAGTGTGGTGTGTTATAACATACACAAATCAAATAAAACATTCACACATGCATCATATACACATATTAGATCCCATAAGTCATCATATTCTCATTATATTAACTTGCAATACATAATCATTAGTCCTTCAATACATATTCATTTTTTATACAATATCCTCTCTTATATCTCATATATTCTCTTATCTCTCCTTTATATTTCTTTTTCTCTATGTTCTATTCTATTATCTCTTATTATACTCTATTCTATTTACATTTAGTACATCTATGTCCATGATTAGGTATATGGATATGTCTCTTTTTATGCTCCTTCATTGGTATGTCCTTCTATAGTTGTCACAAGTCAATTGCAAGTGCCACATTAACATCTCTTTGTCTTGTAGTGACTTTATCTTGCTTTGTTCTACTTGTGATGTGTCTATATGTTGCAAACCTTTGGTGCCCTTATGGGTTTTCACCATTGGTCTCCATTAGGCTAGCCATTCAAGTTTTGAACCCGATGGAAATGGTGCATCTCTATCTTTCCAATAGTAGTGACTATGTCTAGTTGGATTTGGTTGTCCCCTTTGTCATCTTTTGTGCACGCATGTGTTTGCACCTAAGGTGCTCTCATTGGTGTAAGGGAGTATAAGATGATATATAGTTGCACAATGTGATCAATCATTTCCTATTGGTTATTTAGACCAATCTACAATATCACTATAAATGTTTATGTGTTATCAAATGATGATCAAGATTGTGCCATATGGTTGTGATGTGGCATATATGGATTTGAGATGCATATATGGTGGGAACAATTGTTTCTTGATACTATAATGCATGTTTTTAAAGAATTGAGGTCATTCCTTCTCGAAAGGAAGCAAGGTATTTGAAAACACTTCATACACTAATCTAATGAGAAGAGTATTGTGCAAATTTTTCAATATTTGTAGAATTATAGAAAGTAGAGACACATGTAAACATAAAATAAATAATATACCATAACATAGGTGTATGTGGGGAAACTCTTTTGGTAGAAAAACCTACACTCTAAAGTATCACAGTGTATTATTTAGTAATCTAAACAAGGTTACAATAGGGTGAGTGCAAGAAGTTGGGTCCAATATTTTGCCAAAAAGTGGAAGTCTTTTTCTTGAAAATCAAAGTTTTCCATAGTTGGAGTAAAATTTGAAGCACTTACACATATAATATTAATATAGTGTAAAAATATGAAATGTAGGATTTTGTTTCTAGTTTTCAAATATGTAATTTATTCTAATACTCAAATTATAAAAGTTGGTTTTGTAAGGATGTACAAAAAGTGGCTTTTTAAAGTCGTATGTTTTGGACCAAAACATGCACGTGTACAACCAACATAATTTGACCTAAATAAATGTATTTTTCTAATTCCTTTTGTGGAAAGATGCATATGATGCTAAAGTTTGGCCAAAATAGTTTTTTGTAATTTTTTAATAAATAATTTTTTATTATTATTTTATTGGCCCTAATTTGTGTTTTTTAAAACCCCTCATGTATGGCCAACATAATCTGAGCTAAACTAATAATAACATGATTTTTTCATCATGTAGAGAATGATGTTTAGATTGGTCAGACATTAATTTTTTTCAAAAAATTCAAAATCAAAAGTTATTAAAAAACTGTAATAAATGTAATTTCAAGTTTATGATTCCATTTTTTTAGAAATTAATTAATAAATAGAAAAATATGTTCAACAGTAAAAAATTACATAGCTGAAAACTAGGAATTGTCATCTATAATAGGTTTTAATTTGGTACAAAAATTTTGAAAAAAAAATCATCAGCCATATTGCTAAAGTTAGTTTTTACTCTTGCTATTAACATGGCATTATACTTGTAGGTCCAAGTTTAAGGGTTGGATTTTCAAGCCTCTTCCAAGACTAAAACCAAAGAAAAACCATGGGTTTCAAATTTAAAAACTTGTGGAATACATACCAACTTAGAAATGTGTACCCATTTTGAAAAGAATGGGTACGTGGTCAAAATAGAAATCAATAAATGTTCTATAAATAAATGGGTACCCATTTTTATTATATCCATTACCATTCTATTTTTAGTAAAATATACCATGAAAACATCTTTGCGCATTTGTATTTTATAAGTATGACCAGACAATGATGATTTCTATAAATTTTTTTTATACAGGCATCTCTTACAATCTCTTAGCAATCCATATCATATTCAATTTTTGAATGGATTCAATCACAATGAGCGTTTTCAAGCGGAATCAAGTACAATAATTATTTTTAGAGGAATCAAGCACATGTGATATATTAAACAAAGGATCTACATCTACTTGTACTTTAGAAAGATCAAGGAGGGATTCATATAAAAGTAAATTAAAAATCCTTTGTTAATTTTATCAAGATATTTTGGTAATTATGGGATCAAATAAATGTCAACAAAAAATAAAAATGAAGCTCATGACACCTAAAGAAATTGAAGAACATTGAGAGAAGGAGGAAAAATGACAAAGATATAGGAGAGAGAGGATTCAAGAAATCAAGAATGTTGAAGCATCCAATTCAATGACTATTTAAGAGTAGAATATTGAAGAGACCAACATGGATGAGGTGAATGTGGAATATGCAAATGTAGAAGAGTTCAAGAATGTGGAAAAGATGATTATATATCAATGTTGATATAAATTCTACTTTTAGAGACAACACAAAAAAAATGAAAACAAAATCCTTGTATGAGTGAAAATAAAAATATTTTTTCTAAAATTAAATGAAATGTATTGGATAATCTTCATGGTAATATATCTTGGAGACAAATTTGAACCCATGCAAATAGATTGTATAAACTATTTTTTTATAGAAAAATTCTAGGATTTCAATGTCAACGCATAATAAATTTTATTAGAATGTCAAAAATGTGAAGAGTAATGAAAAAATTAGGTATATAAACTTGTTGGTAAACATATTTGTCACTACAAATTTCAAAGTGACTCACCTAATGAGCAGTGACAAATGTCCCAACAGTTGGATAAGTTGTTACTAGACTAATAACTTTCCTTTGCGTTTGAGAGGGGCAACTCCCTTGTATGATGGGGGTTTTTGTGGTTTTTGTGTACTTTTAACCTGAAAGTACAAAAAGGAGGAAAATGAAAACTAACAATAAAGATGATTAACATAAAACTTAATAGTAGACACACGAATACTGGTTTGGATTTCACAAACTCATGATAAATTATGAGGGGATTTCACCACAAAATCTAGAAGCTACGTTCGTAAACATCTATGATGAATTTCACAACAATAAATGTTCTAAAACACAACATCGATGAAAGAAGGATAAAACATAGATCTCAACATACGAAGAGAAAGTTTATCGACACATTCAAATCAGGATACCGAGAAGTGAATGTGTTTCTTTACATCAATTGTATGGTATATATATATGCTTCAAAAGATGACAAATGATTTCCATGAAGACAAAAGAGATCACCAACTCGACATATGAAGAATTAGTAATAATAACTTAGAAGAACATTTGAAACACATGATCCAAATACTCTCTTCATTATCATTTCAAAATTATACAGCTTCAAACACTCCTTTGTATAAAGTATGAGTTCAAAAGTCTCTGAAAAGTTCCCCTCTCCAAAAGTCCCTATTACATTTGAGATGGCCTTGTATTTATAGGCTTTCTCCTAGTAAATACCTTGTAACAACCTCCTAACTACTTCATAACTATCCTTTTGAAATACAATAATTTAAAAATAAGCTTTACTCTAGTTATGCTTCTCTAAACTTTTCCAAAAACAAAGCTTATTTTCAAACTTTTAGTTAGAATAAGTGACATAGGTCACTTTTACAAAATGACAAGTAGAAACTTCAAGTTATGAATTTTGCTAAGTCACTTTTCATATCTGTATGTTCCATTTTGGTTGTCAAACCTTACTGAATGTTGACAACTCCTTTGTATACTTGAATCTTAGACTCCTGTGTTTGCACATACTCTTGACATTTCTTTTTGAAGATGTTCCTTGGTACTAGAGAATGTTATTGATAAGGAGATGAATTTACTTTGTAGACACTCCATTTCTTTGTAAAGTTCTAAACTTTCAACCATTGAACAACTTTCTGATCGAATGAATTATGCTCTATAACCTTAGAAGCCACCCACAATAATGTTATAGAGCTAAGAATCTAATTCATCTTTGCCACTTGCCCAAGACTTTCTTGAGAGATACTTGTTAGTGGAAAATGTGAACAATAGTATAAAACAACTAATCATCCAATAACTCAATGGAAATTGATGTAAACACAAGTAAATAAAGAGTATACCTTCGAAGACCATTTTACCTCTATGCTTCCATTGTTTGCATATATCCTCTTGATCTTGATGGTAATGGAGCTCTCAGAAGTATGTACTTCCTTGTTGTTGAAGATGACAAGAGTAGAATGGTTGTGATATGGAATGTGCAATGGAGATCACAACTACAATGTAATACTAATGGAGATGGATTGATAGAGACATGATGGAATGATGATTATGATAACAAGGCTGTGTAAATGCAAATGGAGAGTGTATGCAAATGGGTGTGAAGACCTTGCTTATATAGGTTGAGGGAAGACCAAATCCAAGTGTCAATAGATCCATGATTGGAGGAATTACCTGTGAGGTGTACGGTTGAGGAAGCTTGAGGGTGTTGGGAATTAAGGTGTCTCAACCTTGGTAATTCTCTGCATTTGTAATGTTTGTATTTATTATTCATTGCCTATGTTGTAAATAATTAGAAATTCCACTTTGTCATATTGTGGGATGTGGCACGGTGATTTGTCAATCCTACATGGATTATGACAACTTGGTATTTTGTCCTCACATGAGGAGATAGGAGTCCCACTTAGTGGTAGGAATATTCTACCATGTGTCGACATCTTCTATGTTGTATAAGGAATGTTTGACCAAAACGGTTATGACAAATTCCTATGACGGATCTATGACATGTAAGAGTCGAGAATAGAAGTTTGTAAGACAGGTAATGACATGTATCATGAAGCATCTTTGAATGAGACATATTTGGGCACCCCAAGGTGGAATATGATGTGTTGTAAGAGAATATGCTATTTATAGCATGTGTATGACAGATTCTCTTACAACTGTAAGTTGTAACCGCTATGACAGATTCTATGACGGTCGTAAGTGTCGTAAGAGCATCTGTCATAACCCATTTTGGAAAGTGGTGACCTCTTTGGGATGGGAGATATGGACAAGTGTCAGAAACATTCTACAATGTTGACCAAGTGTCCTTAGGTGTGGGTTTTGGTCCAAGATGCCATATTGGATGCCCATTCCAAGAAAGGTCCAAAATTGCCTTGTATGTTCTATTTAAACAGGTGCTTGGAGATGGAGTTTGTATCATAGCTTTACAGGTACTATTATGCTACCAGATTAACTCTAGACATGAGTGTCAAAGACCATTGAAGCTTGCATTGCAAGTGTATTGTAAACATTCTTTCAGATTTGTTAATACATTGTGCAGGTTTCTAAGTGTGGTGTTTTTCACCCGATAAGGGTTTTCCCCATCGTAAATCTCTGTCTCTCTTCTTCTGTCTTCTTTCTGGCTCTTGTGTTTTGCTGCAATATCTCATGTTAATGGTTTAACATTGCTATAATAGTTAGGATAAATTTGAATTTGCATAGCCCTCTCCTCATTAGATTAGTGTAGGAAACATTTTCCGCACACCTAGCTTTCTTTCAGTTGGTATTAGAGCTTGATCACCTTTGGTCCTAGTTGTTGGGTAGGGTTTTTTGAGCTAATATTAGGTTGAGTGGGAGTCTGTGTAGAGTATTCTGTATCTTATTGTAGCAAGGAGATAGCACGCACATTAGGAAGGTTTGAAGTAGAGAAGTTCAACGGCAGTAATTTTGAGCTATGGAAGCTCAAGATAGAAGACATGTTAGTTGATCGAGATCTTTGGGAAAGTGTGAATGGAACTAAACCAATTGCAATGTCACAACCTGACTGGGATCTCAAGGATTGGAAGGCGAAGGGTCTCATAAGACTTAGTCTTGCCGATTCTATATTGTTAAATGTCCATGAGGAGACTACTGCAAAACTCCTTTGGAAGAAGTTGGGGGATGTGTATCAAGCCAAATCCCTTGTCAATAAACTTTTCCTGAGAAAGAAGTTGTATTCTCTTCAAATGGAGGATGGAGGATCCATGGCTGAGCATATGAATGCCTTTAACATGCTGGTTGCACAATTGACATCTATCGGTGTAAAGATGGAGGAGGAGGATCGGTGTATGACCCTGCTTTATTCTCTGCCGGACTCATGGGATCATCTTGTCATGGCAATCAGAAGCACCACATCCACATTCAAAATGGAAGAGGTGGTTTCTTCACTATTATCTGAAGAGATGCGGAGAAAGTCTTCTGAGGTAGCCAAAGAAGCCCTTGCAGTTCATGGAAGACCCAAGGAGAAAGGGAAGAAGAAGGACAAGAAAGCTGAGAAGGGTAGATCCAAATCCCGTGGGAGATCCAAATCTCCCAGAAAGTCCAAGGCTCTTTGTTGGAACTGTGGAAAGACCGGGCAGTTCTGAAAGGAATGCAAAGAGGAGAAGATGAAAAAGAAGAAATCTCTTGATTTAGATTCTGGCAAATCACAAGATGACGGTGATGCCTTCATCGCAGCCCTAGCAACCCATGCATCTGATGATGTGTGGCTAATCGACTCTGGTGCATCATTCTACATGACCTCGCATCGAGACTGGTTCACTAAGTATGAGGAGTTCGATGGTGGAAAGGTGTATCTGGGTGACGACTCTCATCTGAAGATCGTTGGTCGTGGAAGAGTCTCTATCTGATTCCTTGATGGTCGAGTGAAGGGGATATTTGGGGTTATGCACATCCTAGGCTTAGCACAGAACCTACTTTATGTAAGTAGTTTGAATGATGCAGGTGTGTAGGTTGTCTTTTTGAAAGAAGGATGCAAGATGACTAGAGGATCTATGGTGCTTGCTAAGGGTACTCAGAGAGGTACTCTGTTTCAGCTGGAGGCATGGATTTCACAATGCAATAGTTCTTCTGACTCAAGGCAGAGGGCAGCAGTCACTTCATCCCCACCATCTGAATGAGCAGTGAAGAAATCTATTGTTTCTAGTCCTGATGGTTGTAATCGTGCATTGGAAGTTAAACTTCCTACAGAAAAGACAATGTTATGGCATAAGAGATTTGGCCACATTGGTAAGAAGGGTCTGCATACCCTGAAAAATAAGAACATCGTTGAGGGGTTAGATGATTGTAATCTTGAGTTTGACTTTTGTGAACATTAAATTTATGGAAAAAAAAATCGTGTTTAGTTTTACTCGAGTTCTCATATGTCTTTTGGTGTGTTGGACCTCATTCATTTTGATGTGTTTGGTCCTGTTAATGTTCCTTCGTTATCAAAATCTGTATACTTTGTATCTTTTATAGATGATTATAGTAGAAGGACATGGATTTATTTTCTCAGAAGCAAATCTGAAGTCTATAGCAAGTTTAAGGAGTTTAAAGCCTTTGCTAAAAATTAGACTAGTAAAAAGATTAAATGTTTGAGAATTGACAATGGTGGTGAGTTCTGTTCTACAGAATTTGATAAGTATTGTAAGGAACTTGGGATTGAAAGACATAAGACAAATCCATACACATCGCAGCAAAATGGAGTTGCAGAGAGGATGAACAGGACACTGATGGAGAAGGCTAGGAGTATACTTAGTGAAGCTAGTCTAGAACAAAAGTTTTGGGCTGAAGCTGTTGCCACTGTTTACTATCTGGTAAATAGATCTCCTACATCAGATCTTGTTGGAAAGACACCCATGGAGGTGTGGTCTGGTAGAAAGCCTTTAGTAAGGTATCTTCATGTTTTTGGTTGTGAGGCATATGCACATGTGCCTAGGGAGAAGCAATCAAAGTTGGAGAACAAAGCTGTTAAGTGTATCTTCATCAGCTATGGTGTTGGTGTGAAATGATACAAGCTTTGGGATCCCATGGTTGAAAAAATGTTGTATAGCAAAAGTGTCATCTTCAGAGAGCTTACACCTTTTTCCACTGTTTTGCAACCAGAAGAAAAAGAAAAGAAAGAGGATGTTGTTCAGTTTCTGCTCACCCCTGAGAAGACTGAACATAAAGACAATGCTAGACCTGATGACGAGGAGAGCTCTAGCAGCTCTAAAAGCTCAAAAGAAGAAGAAGCTGAACCTCAACCTCAGCTCTTGAGGAGGTCTACACGGATAAGGAAGCAACCTGAAAGGTTTGGTTTTACATTGCTTGATTCTAGTTGTGCTTATGCTTTGCTCACTAACAGTGATGAACCTAGAACTGTATCGGAGGCTTTGGATATGAAGGATGCAGGTTCCTGGAAGGAGGCCATGGAGGAAGAAATGACTTCTTTGGAAAAGAATCAAACTTGGGACTTGGTGCCTTTGCTTCCTAGACGGAAACCTGTTGGATGCAATAGGGTGTTCAAGAAGAAGATTGGTGCAGATGGCAGTATTGAGAAGTATAAGGCCAGATTGGTTGTGAAGGGGTATTCACAAGTGGAGGGTATAGATTATGGTGAGATCTTCTCTCCTCTTGCAAAGCTGACATCCATTCGATTCCTGTTGTCTCTCGCAGCAGCTTATGACTTGGAGGTAGAACAGATGGATGTGAAGACAACTTTCCTTCACGGTGACTTGGATGAGGAAATCTACATGTCACAGCCAAAGCATTACATGGTAAAAGGTAAAGAAATTTTGGTTTGCAAACTTAAGAAGTCTTTGTATGGTTTGAAGCAATCCCCTAGGAGATGGTACTTGAAGTTTGATGCCTTTGTGTTGTCAATTAGATTTGTGAGATCGAAATTGGATCACTGTGTTTATTATAAGTTTGATGGTGATCATATTCTCATTGTTGCACTATATGTTGATGATATGTTGCTCATTGGGAAGGGTAAGAATATGATTTCTGATTTTAAATCTCAGTTGTGAGCTTAGTTTGAAATGAAAGATTTAGGGGCAGCCAGATACATTCTAGGAATGAAATCAGAAGAGACAAAACTAACAGAAAACTTTGGTTGAGTTAGAGTAAGTATGTTAAGACTGTGTTGGACAGATTCAACATGGGAGATTGTAGACCATTGTGTGTTCCCGTTTCCTTGGGGACAAAGTTGTCTATTGAGGATTATCCAAAAACCCCTAGTGAGGTGGAGGACATGAGCAAAGTACCTTATGCTAGTGCTATTGGTAGTTTGATGTATGCTATGGTTTGTACAAGACCAGACATTGCCCAAGTAGTGGGAATCCTTAGTTGATTTATGGCTAATCCTGGACGAGTTCATTGGGATGTAGTTAAGCGAGTGTTCAGATATCTGAGGGGTACTTCCGAGTATTCCATTTTTTATCATGGTAATGTTTCAGGACCTCCACATTCTATTGATATTCATGGATTTGTGGATTCAGATTGGGCAGGTGACATTGAAAGCAGGAGATCCACCAGTGCTTATGTTTTTACACTGTTTGGTGGTGCTATTTGTTGGATGAGTAAGTGACAACTCGTTGTTGCTTTCTCCACGATAGAAGCTGAGTATATGGAAGCAACTCATGCTTGTAAGGAAGCCATTTGGCTTAAGAGATTGTGTTTTGATATTGGTGTTGATGCAGGTCAGATCATGATCAGTTGTGACAGTCAGAGTGCAATTTGCCTTGCAAAGAATCTAACTTTCCATGCTAGAACCAAGCACATTGATGTTCAGTTTCACTTCGTGAGGGACATGGTTGAGGATGGAAAGGTAAATTTGGAGAAGGTAGATACTTTGAAGAATGTTGCAGATGCATTGATGAAACCAGTGGGCATAGAGAAGTTCAGATGGTGTTCAGAGTCTATGGGCCTCTTAGCCTATAGCAGTTAAATCCTATTTTTCTATTGGCTCTTACAAGGTGTTCGATAAGTGGGAGAATGTTGGGAATTAAGGTGTCTCAACCTTGGTAATTCTCTACATTTGTAATGTTTGTATTTATTATTCATTGCCTATGTTGTAAATAATTAGAAATTCCACTTTGTCATAATGTGGGATGTGGCACGGTGATGTGTCAATCCTACATGGATTATGACAACTTGGTATTTTGTCCTCACATGAGGAGATAGGAGTCCCACTTAGTGGTAGGAATATTCTGCCATGTGTCAGCATCTTCTATGTTGTGTAAGGAATGTTTGACTGAAATGGTTATGACAGATTCCTATGACGGATCTATGACATGTAAGAGTTGAGAATAGAAGTTTGTAAGATAGGTAATGACATGTGTCATGAAGCATCTTTGAATGAGGAATATTTGGGCGCCCCAAGGTGTGTTGGCAAGAGACACTATATGTATTCATGGTTGTTGTCATTGATGGCAACAAAGGTCATCCCACATATCCGCAAGTCATGGTGTGTCTCTACCAGAAGTCAGAATGAAGATTGTTGTGGTCCGGTGAACAAGAACAGAGCATGTGGCAAGGTCCGACAGATTGGTCCGGATCTCTCAGAGGAAGTGTCTTGGTGCAGTGCGGATTTGGGGAAGTCAAGAGGACTACCTTGAGTAGTATATTCCAAGGATTTAGCCTCCGATGATGGACAAGGAAAAATATATGAATAGTTGAGTACTGGATTCCTGAGAGATAGTGAGAACAGAGGAAGAACTGACTGACAGAGCATCAGACTATTTTCTGGATGTGTTACTGTTGATGGTAAAGGTTGTGAAGGCATGAATCATGTTTGGCTGACATGATTAATGATATCTACAAGTATATGCTTGACCCGCATTGCTTGGTGAGCAAGGATTCAGCCGACAGAACAGAGTTTGTAAGAAAATAGATTGTTCCGGATGCCGACTAGAAAGGTGATGAAATTACTTGTGCGGATATATATATAGAGGATGGATTTAGTAGTGAGATGTGTGATTGTATGATGGTGTATGCGAATAAGTGCAGAACAGAGCAGAAGTAGTAAGAAAGATTCGGTATGTGAAAGGAAAGCAGAATAAAGAACAGAGGAAAGATGAAGTGCAGCAGATCAGTATATAGAGCCTAAACCGGAACTGAACTCCAGCATATGTAGATGCTTCCAATCAGTTCAAGTATTGTATAAACATTCTTTTGTAGACAGTGAGTCTCCTTGTAGGCAGTGTGCCTCTTTGTGAGCAGTGTGCTAGGGCAATGAGCCCTAATTGGCAAGTGCCATTTTGTAATTCCTTATTCTTCTAACAGAGAATAATCTTTGGGTTAATCACCCCATGGTTTTCTCCCTTAACCAGGTTTCCACGTCAAAAATACTATGTCATGTGTTTCTCATTTCATGGTAATGTTTGTTTGTTTGATTCAATGCTGCTTTGATTAATAAGAAAGTTCAAAAGAAGAAATAATTAGGATAACTGATTCACCCCCCCTCTCAGTTATCAACAATTGGTATCATAGCTAAGTTCCTCCGAATAGAGCCTAACAGCTTGAGGAAGATCTAGGAGTTCAAATGGATGCATATGGTTTAAGGGAGCAACTCAAGACTACCCTTGAGGATCTTGAACAGTCAAACTCTGAAGTCAATGAATTAAAGGAAAGACTCAAACAGGCTGATGAATTCATGAGAGAACTAAAAGACAAATTAAGTCTCTCTATGAAAAAGAGAAAGGAGCTGCTCCAACAATTGGCAAGACAAAGTGAAGAAAGCAATACAAATGAAGAATTGACTGAGAAAACTAAGTTATGTGAAAAGTTATCAAAAGAAGTCATTATGTTAAGACATGAAATGGAATCAGGAACTATAAAGTTTACTCAAGAGATTGAAGAAAAAAGAAAAGCTGAAGACAATCTAAGACAATCTCTTAAAGAGAAATCAGAAGAATGCTACCAGATGGACAGGATTATCAGACATCTTGAATCTGATCTTGAAGATGCCAAAGATAATGAAGAAAAACTTGAGGATCAAATTATCTCTCTCAAAAGAGATCTTCAAACAACAAATGAATATAAAGAAAAATTCAAGATAAGTTCTGCTCAACTTGAAGTACTTCTTGGAAGTCAAAAGAGGACAGATGACAAGTATGGTTTGGGATATGAGAAAGGAGAAAGCTTCGGATCCGGTCAAAAGAATTTTGGATCAGAAAATCTAAGGAATATGCCTAGAAGACCTCCGGTAAGACAGCCCAATGCTCAAAGATATCCATCCTTCAACGGATACTGCCACAGCTGCAATCACTTTGGTCACAAAGCTAATCAGTGCAGAAATAGAATGAATCAGACTAATTCATCCTTCTCCAGATAGTGCTTTAACTGCAAAAGGTATGGACACAAGTTTCATGAATGCAGAAATATGCAAATAAACAAATCATTCAATGGTAGATGCTTTGCATGTAATAGAATAGGTCATATGGCTAATCAATGCAGATCAAGAGGCTATCAGTCAAATATGCAAAGAAATGTTATTCGTCAAATCTGTAATAGGTCCGGTCATAATGCAAAAGTCTGCAGAAGCAAGAATCAAGACAAAAAAGGTCCGGTGTATAATCATAATCAAGACAAGGGTAAACAAAAGATGAATGCGGATGAAGTTAGGAATCAGATGAACAAGATTTAGGTAAAGAAAAGTTTAGAGAATGTAGAGGTTGGATCCGCACCAGACTCTGGTGCTGATACTCCTTCCAGAAACTAAAAAGTGAGCTCTGGCTCAGGGGGAGACTCATGGAAAATCCTGTCCCCCCAGCCAATCAAGTGGTGCCGGATGTGGCACAAGATGCAGAGTAAAGGGTTTGAAGATATAAGTCTTGAGATGATCCAGATAAGATTTCAGAGGTCCGCATGGAGATGTAAAGAAGTTGTGATCGATCAAATAAGACCTATTCCGAGAGATGCTTCAGAATAATAGAGGATTACAAAAAGGATCCGGAGAGATCTGGAAATGCATTGTCTTATTCTGCGGATTGGACAGAGTGTTTGGGATGTCCTTGTGATGTGTCATCTTGATTTATTCATGGTTGGAAGATCTGCATGATGTTCATAGATCAGGACTGATCCGGTATTCCAAGTTATCTGAATAAGGCAAACCATAACAATGTAGGTCGAGCATTTATTGCAAACAGATATTAGGGTTTGCGAAACAATATAAGGGATTTATCAATAATCACTTGATCATTCCACACCCAAGAAGAACCGAAAAGTGGAGCTCTGCAACAAAATTCATCAAGTTCACCGAAGATCACTTGTAGAAGTTACTACATACAGAAATCAATCCAACCACTCCGTATATCTGAAGGCGCATAAGGTATTTTATGTTTTCAATATCTCACTGCAAATCTTTGAGAAATGGCTACTCTGAATATAGTTAAGATCTCTGATAGACCTCGCCCCACATTCAAGAAACATCCATACAAATCTTTGGAAGTAGATCCACTAGGAGCCTTCTCCAGTGTTCTGCATGGTGTATTGCATACAGAGGACATTAGGGTTTACATTCATGCAAATTTTGAAGACTTTGGAGAATCAAAACTGATGGATATCTATCACAAACAGTTGATAGATGACTCCTTTGAGATTAAACCTCAGTACAAAGCCATCCGGGACAAACACTTTGCACAGTGCATCCATTTCCCCTATTTTGAAGAAGATGAATGGGTCCGGTATGTACTAAGTAGAGTGCATGACAACTTCCTATGGTTGAACAAGCCCTTCAAGATCACCAAAGATGCAATTAGGGCTATAACCGGTCTGCACTCATCTGGTGGATTACCTGTTCTCAAGTCTGTCAAAAATCAGATAGTTAGTGATGCAACCGGATCTAAGTTTGACAAGAGAGCTATAACAGTTGAAGACATCACTGAACCAGATGTCAAATTTGCATCTATGATAATTGGTTACAAAATCTATCACTCCAGTAGGGAAAATTCAGTACCGGGAATTGCAATCTACACAGCTTATCAAATGTTAAAGGAGAATGCAGACTATGACTTGTGTGAGCTTCTTGTAAACCAACTTTTTGAAAATCTGTAGAAGATCAAGAAGGACAAGAAAAACTCCTTCAAGTATGGCAATTTGATCCTTTGTCTCTTCTTTTATTACATGAATGAGCTTCTCGGATCCAGTGGATGGATATGGCAGAATGACAGACCGGTTGCCATCCAAATCAGAGATTATTTGCATGGACTTGGGGATGCTAAAGCAAGAAAAACAGCTCTATGGGGATATTTCAAGAACTTCCAAAGCATGATGCATGCAAGAGAAAGAATACCCCAATCCCTTGTTGAAAAGTACAAAGACACAGTATGCTTTATGGTAGAAACAGATCAGTGTCTAATGGAGGCAGTAGAACCAAGAACTGTGTGGATCATGCCCATGGGGTATAAAGTGGATGAACAGATAGTGGAGCTGCATGTTCAACACATGCTAAGTCAGCCTAAAGATCCAAAGGCAGAAAGGTTCGGAACATTTGAGGAACTAAGTATAAAAATTCATGTTGAACTCAGAGAACTGGAGATCAAGAGGAAAGTTAGAAAAGAAGTAGAACACATAGCACAAGGCCTTGGAATCTCCATGGAAGCACTTGATGCTCACCAGAAGAAGAAGGAAGGGGATGAGAAAGAGAAGAAGAGGGCAGAAAAGAAAAGTGAAGAAAGTGTTCCGGTTGAAACTTCCACCCGGACCAGATCATCAAAAATATCTGCACCTCCCACAACCAAAAGCTCAAAACCGGAAGTCCAGGCATCCGGTAAAAGATCTAAGACAAAAGCCACAAGGGCTTATGAAAGCCAAAAGGATGAAGAGGAAACTGAGTCAGATGAGGGAGTAAAAGAAATAAAGAAGCAAAAGAAGAAAGGATCCAGTAAACCCTCCACAGGCCAAGACAAGGAAGAAATGACAGAGGAATTTGTTGAAAAGCCCACCCTGTCTCTAGACAGTGTAGTCAAATCAGTCACTGTGGATGGGAACCTTCAACCAGTGGCTGAATTCTATGATGACTACAATGAGGCAGATCAAAAGATCCTGCAGGAAGCTACAATTAGGTACCTGAACATTTACAATAAAGCTTTTATTGAGATTATCTCTGAAATTCCTAAGAGTCTAGAGAAGGAATTAGAAATAAGAAAGAACAATGCCATGGCAAAAGACATTGAGATCAGGGAACAGATAGCTATTCAGCTATATCCTTCAATTGATCACAAAACAATGAACATGGTATTCAAAGACTGCAAGGATGAATTCAGAAGCAAAGTAAGGATGAATCAACTTATGCTTGGTGAGACCGACAAAGTAGCCAAGGACACTGAAGAGATCCTTCGGAATACATTCAAAAGGTTCAACATTCCTATTGTAGAGGACTTAGGTGCAGAAACAGCTATGGACTTGGAATCATCTGCTCCAGAAGAAGTGGCCCTTGAACAGAGTAACATCTCTCCTCTGGTTTCCCCTACAGTCTCCGGATCCCAAGAGAAATTATAGGAGAAAGAAGCAACAATAAAAGAAAAAGAGGTTGACAGCACCAAGGATGTAGAGAAAGAGAAGATTCCAACAGAGAAAACCACAACTGAAAGTGGTAAGAATGTGGAAGGAGAAAAGACTCCAAAGGACAAAACTGCAGAAGAAAAGAAACATCTGTCTCTGGCAAGAGACACTGCACAAACTGTTCAAAAATTTTTGAGCCAAGAAACAATAGAGATTGATGAACTGGAGCTTCTAAAAGACCCATTCGACTTTGACTCTCTCTCTCTGGTACAGACGATGAAGATAGCTTCATTTGCAAATGCTAAGGCAAATGAAAAACTCCTAAAGTCTCATATGGAAGACTGTGAGTTGATAGAGGCTACTTTCGGAGTGTTTGAAAAGATTATGCCATCAGTCCAGATAGATCCGACAGCCTCCTCTTCCGGTAATCTCAAAACCTTAGTCAATAGTGTTGATACACATTTTGATTCTCTAGAAAAATCAGCTGAAGAAAAGGCCCGGAAGGAATTTTTGGATAAGAGATTTTCAGAAGTACTAGGATTAATCTCTAATGATAGAAGAAATATGAGTATTGGAATAAAGAGCTTAGAAAATGCTCTTAAGGATGGTGGTGACATCTACAAATTTTGTATCTCCTGGTCAAAGGCAACAATAGAAATTGATAAGAAAATAAAAGAGGAACAGGACAAACTACAAAGTTTATCTCAAAGTTTTGATCCTCTCTCTTCCTCCATAGTGAATCAAGAATGTCAAACTATTGCAATCACAAATGCAATAAAGAACTTTGAGAAGGAAAGGAAGAATATAACTAACCGGATGGGAGAACTTAGAAGGATTATAATCCCTAAGTTAGAAACTATGCATGAAGCCATTAGTGATGCTCAGACTACCGCCCAAACAAATGATCCGACAGCTCTCAAAAGGGTAGAAGCTTTTGCATTTTTGTTAAGTGGTCACATTTCAATTTTGGACAGAATGAAGCAGAGATGGGCTACAGAACTGGTCCAATTGAAGACATCCTTTGCAGACATTCTTCAGTTTATGTGAGTATGTAAAAATGCGGCTATGTATAGTAAATCTTTGAAAATTTTGGTGTGCGGACCCTACCCTTTGCCATTGATGTCAAAGGGGGAGTGAGGAGCAGTGAAAAATGAGGAATCCAACTAAGGGGGAGTTCCAAAAATTGTATATAAAGATAGAGCATCAGCCAAGGGCGAGCACAGTGTAAACACTTAGTCATTTTTCACTAAGTGTTGCCATCAATGCCAAAGGGGGAGATTGTTGGCAAGAGACACTATATGTATTCATGGTTGTTGTCATTGATGGCAACAAAGGTCATCCCACATATCCACAAGTCATGGTGTGTCTCTATCGGAAGTCAGAATGAAGATTGTTGTGGTCCGGTGAACAAGAACAGATCATGTGGCAAGGTCCGACAGATTGGTCCGGATCTCTCAGAGGAAGTGTCTTGGTGCAGTGCAGATTTGGGGAAGTCAAGAGGACTACCTTGAGTAGTATATTCCATGGATTTAGCCTCCGGTGATGGACAAGGAAAAAGATATGAATAGTTGAGTACCAGATTCCTGAGAGACAGTGAGAACAGAGGAAGAACTGACTGACAGAGCATCAGACTATTTTCTGGATGTGTTACTGTTGATGGTAAAGGTTGTGAAGGCATGAATCATGTTTGGCCGACATGATTAATGATATCTACAAGTATATGCTTGATCCGCATTGCTTGGTGAGCAAGGATTCAGCCGACAGAACAGAGTTTGTAAGAAAATAGACTGTTTTGGATGCCGACTAGAAAGGTGATGAAATTACTTGTGTGGATATATATATAGAGGATGGATTTAGTAGTGAGATGTGTGATTGTATGATGGTGTATGCAAATAAGTGCAGAACAGAGCAGAAGTAGTAAGAAAGATTCAGTATGTGAAAGGAAAGCAGAATAAAGAACAGAGGAAAGATGAAGTGCAGTAGATCAGTATACAGAGCCTAAACCGGAACTAAACTCTAGCATATGTAGATGCTTCCAATCAGTTCAAGTATTGTATAAACATTCTTTTGTAGACAGTGAGTCTCCTTGTAGGCAGTGTGCCTCTTTGTGAGCAGTGTGCTCGGGCAGTGAGCCCTAATTGGCAAGTGCCATTTTGTAATTCCTTATTCTTCTAACAGAGAATAATCTTTGGGTTAATCACCCCATGGTTTTCTCCCTTAACTGGGTTTCCATGTCAAAAATATTGTGTCATGTGTTTCTCATTTCATGGTAATGTTTGTTTGTTTGATTCAATGCTGCTTTGATTAATAAGAAAGTTCAAAAGAAGAAATAATTAGGATAACTGATTCACCCCCCCTCTCAGTTATCAACAAGGTGGAATATGATGTGTTGTAAGAGAATATGCTATTTATAGCATGTGTATGACAGATTCTCTTATAGCTGTAAGTTGTAACCGCTATGACAGATTCTATGACGGTCGTAAGTGTCGTAAGAGCATCTGTCATAGCCCATTTTGGAAAGTGGTGACCTCTTTGGGATGGGAGCTGTGGACAAGTGTCAGACACATTCTACAATGTTGACCAAGTGTCCCTAGGTGTGGGTTTTGGTCCAAGATGCCATATTGGACACCCATTCCAAGAAAGGTCCAAAATTGACTTGTATGTTCTATTTAAATAGGTGCTTGGAGATGGAGTTTGTATCACAGGTTTACAGGTACTATTATGCTGCCAGATTGACTCCAGACACGAGTGTTAAAGACCATTGAAGCTTGCATTGCAAGTGTATTGTAAACATTCTTTCAGATTTTTTAATACATTGTGCAGGTTTCTGAGTGTGGGGTTTTTCACCCGATAAGGGTTTTCCCCACCGTAAATCTCTTTCTCTCTTCTTCTGTCTTCTTTTTGGTTCTTGTGTTTTGCTGCAATATCTCATGTTAATGGTTTAACATTGCTGTAATAGTTAGGATAAATTTGAATTTGCATAGCCCTCTCCTCATTAGATTAGTGTAGGAAGCGTATTCTGCACACCTAGCTTCCTTTCAGAGGGAATGCACACAAATAAGGAGAGGAAAAGTGTCCAAGCCTTCTTCATGAGTTATGGGAGTTAACAGAATAGATTGAAGAGTTAACTGGGATGATTGATTAGTTAACTGGGTTGATTGGGGAGTCAATATAATAGATTGACCAGTGAACTCAATTGACTAATTAGTTAACATATTTGATTGATGAGTTAACTAATCTGACTAGAGGATAAATTGGACATGTGGGTGAGGGAATATTAGCTAATTAAATATTAAAATATTTAATTACATGTGCAACATGGTGAGGTGGAAGAATGAGGTGGAAAGGTGATGTGGATTTATGGAATTTAAGACTTAGGATAGAGGAATTTAGGATTAATTAAATAATTTAGAATTATTTAATTATGTGAGACATTAGAAGAATTTAGGGAATTTTAATTAAATAAATTGATTTAATTTAATTATTGGAGGGATGTGAATCATTTAAATAAATTGGAATATTTATTCAATTTATAGGAGAATGAGAATTAAAATAAATATTAAAATATTTATTTAATTCGACTTAGCCATGTTTAGGTGTATACGTTTTGCCCCTCTTTGATGTAATGTATTTTATCACATTGTTTCAAAGAATTAAAAATTTTGCTATTGATACATGCCCTAGTTTTCCCTTGGTACATGTTTATGACGATAGGATGCCCCCTCGGGAGATTGGTCAGGTTGTTTGATGACGAATGATCTCACAATTAAGAAGAATGATAGTGGATGGCTAAGAAAAATGGAGGATGCAAGATAAGGGATAGATGAAAAAGTCAAATGACCTGCTATGCAAGATAAAATGATAACACACACACAAGCAAGCAAGTATGCACAAATGATACAAAAACAAATAAGGTATTGTCCCTGTCAAGCTGTAAACCAATGATTAATCGATAATGATTGACGATAGTGTTGTCATTACGGGGAATGATATATCCCTAGATCAAGACAAAGATGCAGGAAAGATATATCCCACCATCAATGATGATTGATTGATTTTGTTTATGACAAGATAAGGATCAAGACCATTGATTGTGATTGGATAATTTGACAAGATTGATTTACTCGATTGGTATGGATTAAGGATGGACTTGCATTTGGATCTTTGCTTGGATTGATTGGATTGGTTTGGATGAATGAAGAATTGATTAGAGGTTTGATTTGAAAGATTGATAAAATGATTTGGATAATGAAAGAAAACCTAGGAGAATGAACTGGTTAATGGATGAAATGATTTGGGAAAACGGGTAAATGGATCTTGAGACACTTGGATTTGTGACAAGGATGAAAAATGCTTATAATGAAATGCAATTTGATAAGTATAGACATGGATTTTGTCATCTTCATATATGCAAGTATTTAAAGTACTTTGTTTCATCATTGAACTTTTTAAAATGTTGTAAGAAAATACAATCATCTAGGTATAATTAAACTGAGATGACCTGAGTACCTCTTACATGGATTTTGATATAGCAAGTTAATACAAGAATCTAGTCAAAATTGAATCTAGATGACCTAAGTATGTCTTGCATGTGTCAACAGACAAGGATTGCCCTGTTTCATGTTTAGACTTAGAACGTCCTCAATGATCTTTTGCCAATCATGTTGTTAGACAAAGTCATCACATTACTAAAGATTGATCCACAAACAACAAACAAATAAGATAATTATGCCCCCATCATAGCTCCTCTAGTTTTTGACATCCTCAAGTAGTATAAAAAGACATAATAACAAAAATCATGACTTTGTGACTTAAACCTTTTTAATAAGCACAAAGTTTCTTGCCATAGTTATGTTTTCTTGCAATGAAAACATATATAATCATCATGGTGGTTGAGGTCCATTGTGTCTTGTTTATAGGTCTAGTCCTTGTGTCAAGAATTTTACTGAAAAAGTGTGTTTGTAATGCTGCCTATTATCTGGTGATGGTATCGCGATCCTTATTGTTATCTTCTGAGGTGTGTGACATTCAAGAATCCAATTCTCCAACTAGGTCAAGGAGTTTCCCCTAGTCAAGGAAAGGATTGATTTATTGTGGATGAACTAACAATAGACATGAAGAAGTGGTCCCTAAGAGACTCACCTAGTGCCTCAGGGGCTCATTGATAAATGGCCTTGCCTACATGACAACGCAGAGGCAATGTAGTTTGGGGTGTGGACTATGTGGACCTAGGACCTAGGCAATGGGAAACGGTGCAGAGCCAGATGGACCAAAGGATAGGTGACATGGGATGGAATGGATGAGAAAGGAGCCTTGGGGGCACATCAATGATGGCCTTGCCTACATGATAGCTCAGAGGCAACATAGTTTGACAATGGTTCAATAGATTGGTTGAGGACAGATGAAAAGACAAACGTAAGCTTGGATCAACATCCTGATGGGAGAAGGCGGTAAGGACGAGTGAACAACAAGCCATGGTAGGTATCTTGATGTGATTGGGTGGATGCGGTTTAAGAGGGATGAATGAGGAACAAGGTCCAAAAAGATGGAGGAGGTGGTTTATCACAAGTAGCACCTATTTACTAGGTTTTCACTACTTGCTTTTATTTGCACAATAGCCAAAATACACATGACGCTTGTTTTCTAGGTTTTCATCATGGTATCTATCCAAGGCACCTGTTTACCAGGTTTTCACCAGAGGATGATTTTTTTGTTGTTTTTCCATTTTTTTAAATTTTTGTTTTGCCATTTTTTGCTATTTTTGACTCCCTTGCATTGGGGTTTAGGTGTAGAACTTGCAAAGATGCATGTTATTGATGGGATCATCGAATACTTCACCTTCTAATGTAGCTAATTGATAAGCACTTGATCTATAGGAAACAATGATGACATAAGGACCCATCCAGTTGGATTCAAACTTACCTTTCTTCTCCTCTGTCTTGCTAATTCATGGGATTCTCTTTGAGGACTAGGTCACCAACTTGAAATACTCGAGGTTTGACTATGTGATTGTAACTCCTGGACATCCTTTGTTGATAATTCTTGAGATGGTTAAAGGCATGTTATCTTCTTTCTTCAAGCATCTCTAACTCTTGAAGTCTAGATACTCTATATTCTTCATCAGATATGAGGCCTTTTAACAATACTCGCAAGGATGGGATCTTGACTTCAATGGGCAAGATGGCTTCAGAGCTATAGATGAGGGAATATGGTTTTACACTTGTGGGTGTGTGGATACTTGTGTAGTAGGCCCATAGTGCAGGATTCAATTGGATGTGCCAATCATGGCTAGCATCATTGATAGTCCTTTTTAGGATTTTTAAGATGGTTTAATTTGATGCCTTTGCCTGGCCATTTCCCTCAGGGTAATATGGGGTGGAAAAGCGGTGTTGGATGTGGAATTTGTCACATAGCTCTTTAACATCTTGGTTTTTAAATGGTCTTCCATTATCAGTGATAATGGATACAGGGATGCCATAGTGGCAGATGATGTAATTTAGGATGAAAGAGGTGATTTGTTTGCCTATGACATTGGTGAAGGGTACGACTTCAATCCACTTTGTAAAGTACTCAATGGAGGTGGTGATTATAAATTTATGGTTATTGGTGTTGCAAATATGTGCCTATAATGTGTTGTCATTGATGTCAACATATCTCTTTGTCAGAAATAGGGGAAACAATATAGATCAGTGAAGTAGATTGCTCCACATTTCTAGAGGAATGAAGATCAAAGTATGCAAACCATATGGATGTGTAGAGGATTGTCTGAAGTAACTCCATTTAAGATTTGAGAGGTTCACATGAAGATTTGAAGAAGCTATGGCCATCTGAGTAGAACCAAGTTTTGTAGTGTTTAGAAGAGATAAAGTGACAAGAAATTGATCCAAATTGCTCTGCAATGAAATATTATGATCTGCAGATCTAAAGGCATGTTTGGGAAGTCAGTGTGTATCCTCAACTCAAGTGGTTCATGGTTTGGAGGTCTGCAAGCAATCTTTATAGTGTGACAATTATGGCAAACAATGTTCTTGAGGTTTTGGATGAAAATGCAAGTGATTTTGATGATTTGGAGTAGTGTGGATGTTATTGTTGAATTCAATGTGCTTGTGGAGGTCTCTGGATCGTGTGCCTACTATGTTGGAGGTCTGCATTGAAGATTGATCTCATTATTGAAGATTTCTTCCTTGGTATTGCTATTCTTCCTAGTCCTAGCTGACTGGATGTTTCAAGTGTGTTACAGATGATCTAAGAGCAATTCTTTGGAGTGTAGCATGTTGATCGAAGAAGATTCAAGTCTCAGCTATGTTTGGCCGATAGTATAAGTGATTCATGTTAAGTCAAGCTGACCTTGATGATTATTCTAAGGTTGGTGAAGCATATAAATACTTGTGGATGAGTTGTGGAAAGTTGTCCTTGTGCAAAAATGATAAAATCCTAAGAAAGGTATAGAGGCAGAGCAAAGAAGAAGAGGAGTAGAAGAACAAGAGTAGTAAAGGATGAAGATATAGCGAAGAAGTGTTTGGGGGTAGAGTAGAAGTTTTGTGAGCTATCAATGGGACTGAACCATGCATGAAGAAGATGCTATTTCTCAGTTCATTCTTCCTATATTAAACATAAAATCTTGTAGGTAGTGAGCCTCTTTGAGTAGTAAGCTCTAGGCAGTGCACCTGAAGGTAAGTGGCTTCCCATTTCTTTTAAGTACTTTTAATAGGGTACGTGAATCTTGTGGGTTAACTCCCGCCATGGTTTTCCCTTAACCAGATTTTCGCATTAAAAATCTTGGTGTCAAGTGTGATAATTATGTTGTTGATTCATGATTTAATGTTTACATCATTAATTTGTTTTTAAGTTGTGAAAGAAGATTAAAATTAGAAAAGGTTAAATTTGTGGGACAACTGATTCACCCCCCCTCTTAGTTGTCTGAACCAATTCCAACAATTGGTATCAGAGCTGGTTCCTCTAAAAGAAGCTTGACCGCTTGAGGAGATCTAAGATGTCGACCTAAAAGAAGGAAATTCTGAGATTCGATGGAACAAATTACTCCCTTTGGAAAATGTACATGTAGTGTCATTTGCAATGTATGGGTGATGCCTTTTGGTTGATAACTAAGAATGAGTATAAGATTCTAGAGAAAGGCCCTTCAACTATAGATGAACTCAAGGATGTTGAATACAACATTCGAGCTAAAGAAGCATTGTTAAGTGCCCTGACTAATACTAAAATGACAAATGTCCTGGAATTAAAAACTACTCATGAAATCTAGGAAAAGTTGGAAACTCTGTATGAAGGTGATAAATATGTCAAAAGTACCAAGCTACAGAGCTTGAAGGGTAGATACGAAAGATTGATGATGAGTGAAGATGAAAACATTACTTCCTACATGTAGAAAGTGAATGAACTTGTGAACGATATTAGGAGTGTTGGTGGAACATTGGAAGAATCAGAGATTGTTGCCAAAGTGCTTAGATCCTTACCTGCGGCATACAAGCATAAAGTTACTACCATTGAAGAGAGTAGGACTGTGACAACTGTTATAAGGGATCAATTGGTTGGTAAGCTTTCAGTACTTGAAATGAGTGAGTTTGGTGATTCTCTTCCTAAGTCTAAATCTGCATTTAAGGCCAATGTTTATGGAAAACAAAGATATGATCTAGGTGAAAGCTCTTTAGGAAAATCAAATAGATTTGAGAAGGCAAGGAAGGATCTTGAAGATGATGAAATTGAGACTACATAATTTGAAGCTCTTATTGCTAAAAGATTGCCAAGAGGATTTGGTAAGTATGAAGGAAAGTTGCCTTTCAAATGTTTTGCTTGTAATAAGATTGGTCATTTTGCCTCAAGGTGTTTGGAGAGGGTTTCAAAACTAAACCCTAATAGATCAAGGGCTCAGAAGAAATGTTACTATGTCCAAGAAGCTGAAGAAGGTGTCACTGATGATGAATCTAATATGGGAAGCAACTTAGGAAATGAATAGGTGTTCATTGCCATCAAAGAAGAAGATCCAGTGTCTACTGAATCTACTAGATGTGTGAATGTGGAAAGTGCCTTGGCTATTTAGATTGAAGAAAAGGATGAATGGGTCATTGATAGTGGATGTTCTCATCATATGACTAGTGATAAAAGCAAGTTCATAGGTTTTAAAAAATATGAAGGTGAAATTGTGAAGTTTGGAGACAATTCAGCTAGTAGAATCCGTGGTAGAGGATCCATCTCTTTTGATGGTAAGAATAACACTAATGATGTTGTGTATGTAGAAGGATTAAAGCATAATCTTCTCAATGTTGGATAGTTGGTTGACAAAGGGTATGATCTCTGATTCAAGGATGGAAAATGCAAAATCTTAGCAAGTTCTAGAACTGTGATTGCATTAGGTATACAAACTAAAGGTAACATCTTTCATTTAAGTGGTACCAGAAAAAGTTGTTTGATTACTTAGATTGATCAGAGTTGGTTATGGCATAGGAGAATGTGTCATGTGAATTTTGATAATATTGTCAAGATAAGTTCTACTCAGGCTGTGAGAGATCTTCCAAAACTTGTGAAACCTACTGATAGCATGTGTAGAGAATGTCAATTGGGTAAACAGAATAGAACTTCATTCAAAAGTAAAGAACAATTTTCAAGTGGACTATTGGAACTTGTGCATACTGATCTATGTGGTCATGCTAGAGTTAAAAGTGTGCATGGAGATAGATATTTTATGTTGCTGATTGATGATTACTCTCGGATGATGTGGGTAACTTTCTTGAAAGAAAAATCAGAAGCTCTTGACAAATTCAAGGTGTTCAAGGTTATGGTGGAGAATGAGATTGGTGTGAAGATAAAGTGTCTGAGATCTAATAGAGGTGGAGAGTTTACCTCTGGTGAGTTTGATACATTCTATGAAAAGCATGGAATAAAAAGATAGTTATCTACTCCTAAGACCCCTTAATAGAATGGAGTTGTGGAAAGAAAGAACCAGACCATTCAAGAAGCTGCTAGGACCATGATGATGGAAGCAAATGTTCCACAAGTCTATTGGAGAGAAGTTGTGAGTACTGCCATCTACACTCTTAACCGAGTGCATATCAAAGGCAATTCTAGTAAGACACCTTATGAACTGTGGTTTGGTCATCCTCCTACTGTGAAATATTTTAGAGTTTTTGGTAGTAAATGCTATATCAAAAGAGATGAGGATCTAGGAAAGTTTGATGCAAGAAGTGATGAAGGAATATTTCTGGGTTACTCTACTCAAAGCAAGGCATACCGGTGCTTCAATAAGAGATTGAAAAAGATTGTTGAAAGTGCTAATGTCAAGGTTGATGAGAGAAAAGAAAGATCTTTCGGGCCTTGTGGTTATGATTCAGATGATCAAGATGAAAGTCAGAATCAAGGAAAGCAAGTCCAAACCCAGACTCAGATCCAGATTGATTTGGAAAATCCAGTCTCTCAAGAAGTTAGTGCAGATGTTGAGGAGCGAGCTCAAGAATCAGAAGTTCAAGAAACTCCTAAAACCCCTAGGTATGTAAGGTTGAATCATTTTGAAGATCAAATCATAGGAGACAAGAATAAAGGTGTTCAAACTAGAAGAAGAATTGTTGAAGATCAAGTAGAGTATTATTTGATTTCAAAGATTGAACCAAAAACAATGAATGAAGCTTATAATGATGAAAATTGGGTGAAAGTAATGGAAGAAGAATTAATGCAAATTGAAAAGATTCATACTTGGGATCTTGTTCCTAGACCTGAAAACAAAAATGTAATTGGAACCAAATGGGTCTTTCGGAATAAATTGAATGAAGAAGGTGAAGTTGTGAGAAACAAAGCAAGATTGGTATGCAAAGGATATTGTCATGTAGAGGGAATTGATTTTGAAGAAACATTTGCTCTGGTGGCAAGAATTGAAGCAGTCAGATTATTTCTTGCTTTTGTTGCTTTCAAATATTTCAAATTTTACTAGATAGAATGGAGAGCTAGAGGAAGAAGTCTACATTGAGTAAGTGAAAGGATTCCAGTCGTCTAATCAAGAAGATATGGTCTACATATTGAGGAAAGATTTGTATGGATTTAAACAAGCCTCAAGAGCCTGGTATGCAAGATTGGACAAGTATCTGCTAAAGCTAGGATTTAGCAAAGGCACAACTGATAGTAATCTTTATTACAAGATTGGTCATGAGCACATCTTAATTGTTGAGGTATTTGTTGATATCATTTTTGGTGGAAATGGAAGCATGTGTAAGAAATTTGCTGATCAAATGCAAAGTGAATTTGAAATGTCCATGTTTGGTGAAATGAATTTCTTCTTAGGTCTATAAATCACTCAGTCAGATAAAGGTATCTTCATATCTCAGTCTAAGTATGTGAGATAATTGTTGAAAAAGTGTAGAATGGAGGACTCAAAACTAGTAAGTACTCCTATGGTAATCGGATGCAAGTTGAGTAAAGATGATGATTCACCTAAGGTAGATCAGAAAAGGTATAGATCAATGATTGGAGGACTGCTTTATTTGACTCAGACCAAACCTAACATTATTAATGCAGTTGGACTTGTTGCTAGATTTCAAGATGATCCTAGGGAATCCCATGTTGTAGCAATCAAAACAATTTTTAGATATCTAAAGGGAACATATGATTATGGCTTATGGTATCCAAAGGATAATGACTTCACTCTTCATGCATATACATATGCTAATTGGGTAGGAGATGTGGATGACAAGAAAAGTACTAGTGGTGGTGCATTCTTCTTGGGAAGAAGATTGGTTTCTTGGTTGAGTAAAAAGTAGGAGGCAATATCTCTATCTACTACAGACATAGAGTATATAGTAGCAACAAGTAATTGTACTCAAGTCTTGTGGATGAAGCAAATGTTGAAAGATATTAGAATTATGTTTGAAGAGCCTATTACAATCTTCTGTGATAATTCAAGTGCAATAAACATCTCAAAGAATCTAGTGTTGCATTCAAAGACAAAGCACATATCCATCAAGTTTCACTTTGTTGAAAGAGAAAGTAAATGAGAATGAAGTCAAATTGGAGTTTGTTTCTTCAAAGGATCATATTGTGAATATATTCACCAAGCCTCTACCTAAGGATACTTTTGAGTATCTCAAAAATAAGTTAGGGGTTATTACCCCTCCTGATCAAAACTAAGTTGCACTAGTGTGCATCAGTTCGGTGGAATTAATAGTCATATCTTGTGATCTGGATTGATGAGATACTACTCATGGGGAGTAGTCAGAGATTAGTCTAAAACAAAAAGGGGGAAAAAAGATTGCAAATATGTGCCCTTTTCCATTGATGTCAAAGGGGGAGAGAAGTCATGTGAAAAACTAGTTGCTGATGAAAGGGGGAGCAGTGAGGAAAATGGTTGCATAAGTAATAAGAGAAAGGGGGAGAAATATTTGTCTTGATGGTTGAATCAATTTTTCATATCATATGTTTTCATCAATGACAAAGGGGGAGATTGTTGCAAATATGTGCCTATAATGTGTTGTCATTGATATCAACATATCTCTTTGTCAGAAATAGGGGAAACAGTGTAGATTAGTGAAGTAGATTGCTCCGCATTTCTAGAGGAATGAAGTTCAAAGTATGTAGACCATATGGTTATGTAGAGGATTGTTTGAAGTAACCCTAGTTAAGATTTGAGAGGTTCGCATGAAGATTTGAAGAAGCTATGGCCATTTGAGTAGAACCAGGTTTTATAGTGTTCAAAAGAAGCAGAGTGACAAGAAATTGGTCTGGATTGCTCCGCAATGAAATATTATGATCTATAGATCTAGAGGCATGTTTGGGAAGTCAGTGTGTATCCTCAACTCAAGTGGTTCGTGGTTTGGAGGTCTGCAAGAAATCTTTCTAGTGTGACAGTCATGGTAGACAGTGATCTTGAGGTTCCAGATGAAGATGCAAGTGATTCTGATGATTTGGGGTAGTGTGGATGTTATTGTTGAATTCAATGTGCTTGTGGAGGTCTCTAGATTGTGTGCCTATTGTGTTGGAGGTCTGCATTGAAGATTGAGCTTGTTGTTGAAGATTTCTTCCTTGGTGTTGCTGTTCTTCCAAGTCCTGGTCGACTGGATGTTTCATGTGTGTTACAGATGATTTAAGAGCAATTCTCTAGAGCGTAGTGTGTTGATTGAAGAAGATTCAAGTCTCAGCTATGTTTGGCCGACAGTATAAGTGATTCGCATTAAGTCAAGCCAACCTTGATGATTATTCCAAGGTTGATGAAACATATAAATACTTGTGGATGAGTTGTGGAAAGTTGTCCTTGTGCAAAAATGATAAAATCCTAAGAAAGGTACAGAGGCAGAGTAGAGAAGAAGAGGACCAGAAGAACAAGAGCAGTAAAGGATAAAGATATAGCGAAGAAGTGTTTGGGGACAGAGCATAAGTTTTGTGAGCTATCAATGGGATTGAACTTGGCATGAAGAAGATGCTATTTCTTAGTTCATTCTTCCTGTATTAAACATTAAATCTTGTAGACAATGAGCCTCCTGTAGGCAGTGAGCCTCTTTGAGCAGTGAGCTCTAGGCAGTGCACCTGAAGGCAAGTGCCTTCCCATTTCTTTTAAGTACTTTTAATAGGGTACAGATCTTTTGGGTTAACCCCCACCACGGTTTTCCCTTAACTGGGTTTCCACATTAAAAATCTTGGTGTCAAGTGTGATAATTGTGTTGTTGATTCATGATTTAATGTTTACATCATTAATTTGTTTTCAAGTTGTGAAAGAAGATTAAAATTAGAAAAGGTTAAATTTGTGGGACAACTAATTCACCCCCCTCTTAGTTGTCTGAACCAATTCCAATAGCTGGATGATGGAGGGTGTATCTTGCCCACTAAGTCAAGTCCCCATTGATAGAAAGGCCAAGGAGTCGTTAAAGGCTGCAACTCCTATGTTGGTGCATGTATTAGGTTCCCATAGATTTGGCATTTCTTGCACCTCTTTACAAAATGATAAGAGTCTTTTTCCATAGTTGGCCAGTAGTATCCCATACGTATGATTTTCTTAGCCAGGGTAGGACCACTAGGGTGGGTCCCACATATACTGTCGTGAACTTTGCTTAAGGCCATTTGATATTCCTCACTATTGAGACACCTCAAGAGTGTACCATTGAGTCCTTGTCGATATAGGGTGTTAGCGATTATGGTAAAATGAGAGGCTTGATGGATGAAGGTTCTCTTTTGGTTACTTGATAGATCAGGAGGTAGGGTATTCTCATTCAGATAGGCAAATACTTTTCCATATAGGAGAGAATCAGATCCTACTATATGAAAAATGATGTGGGATTTGGGGGTGTCGTATGTTGGATGGGACACTGGCTCTACCAAGAACTCATAACGTGATTGGTTTTCAAGAATATCAAGTAGAGATGCAATCATTGCCATGGCATCTGCTTCTTTGTTTTCTAGCCTGGGTATCTACTCAAATGAGATCACAACAAAGTATTCTTTGAAGTTGTCTACCATACATTTGTATGGTATTAACTTCTCATCCTTTGTTTGATAGTCATCATTCACTTGGTTGATGACAAGTTGCAAGTCGCCATACACATGAAGTTATGTGATTTTCTATTCTACTGCTAGCTTGATGCCAATGACTAGGGCTTCGTACTCTGCCACATTGTTAGTGCATGGAAAGAGTAGTCTGTATGACTCAGGAATGATGTCTCCATTAGGTGTGATCAACAAGATACCTGCCTTAGACCCATGCTGAGTATATGAGCCATCAAAGTAGAGTTTCCAGGTTGTTGTTATGTCAAAGGTAGACTCATATGGAAATTCAAAGCTCAATGGGTTGTCATCTGTTAAAGGTGCATCTGCTAGCTGATTTGCAGTCACTTGCCCTTTTATTTCTCATTTGTCTACATACTCAATGTCAAATTCACTGAGTATCATGACCCATTTTGATATTCTACCTATTAGAGTAGCTTTGTTTAGCAAGTATTTCAATGGATCGATCTTAGCTACTAGCTTGATGGAATGTGATAGCATGTAATGTCTCCATTCTTGTGAAGCAAAAAAAATAGCGAGGCATGCTCTTTCTATTGGTGTATATTGTAGCTCATAGCCTACTAGTGTTTGACTAATGTAGTATATTGCTTGTTCTTTTTCTTCGTGATTCTATTGTGCTAGCAGAGCTCCCAGAGCTGTTGGTGTGGTTGAAATGTAGAGTAGCAATGGTTTTCCCTGAGTTGGTGGCATTAAGACAGGTGGATTCATCAAATACTCCTTTAGATGTTGAAATGCTTGCTCACACATGTCATCCCATTTAAAAGGAATGTTTTTGTGTAGGAGACGTGTGAATGGGTGACACTTATCTGCCAACTGAGAGATGAACCTTCTGATGGACTGTAACTTCCCTTGTAGAGACCGAAATTGACTCAGATTCTTAGGTGGTGGCATTTCCATGATTGATTTGACCTTGGCTGGGTCCACCTCTATTCCATTAGCTGATATGATATATCCAAGGAGTTTACCAGATGTGACTCTAAAAACACACATTTTTGGATTTAACCATACATTAAATTGCTCTAGTCTTGTGAAGATGTTGTCCAGGACTTGGAGATGCCCTTGTCTAGTTTTTGATTTAACTAGAATGTCATCTATGTAGTCGTCCATGATGGTATGCATCATGTCATGAAAGATTGTTGTCATCACCTACTGATATGTTGCCCCCGTATTCTTTAGCCCGAATGACATGATGCACCAACAATAGGTACCCCAAGGACATGTGAATGTTGTTTTATGTTGATCCTCTAGTGCTATCTTGATTTGGTTATAGCCAGAGAATCCATCCATTAATGACAACATGGTGTGCCCTACTGTAAGATCTACAATGATGTCGATGTTAGGCAGAGGGAAGTGATCTTTGGGACAAGCCTTGTTTAGATCCCTAAAGTCATTACATAGTCAAACTCTACATTTGGTTTGGTGACAGACACTATATTTGAAATCCACTCTGGATAGTCTATTGGTCTAATAAAACCGACATCTAGTAGCTTCTTGAGTTCTTCTTTTACAATGAGTCGATATGCGGGTGTATCTTCTTGAGTTTTTGTTTAACTGGCTTAGCTCCAAGAGATAGCAATAAGTGATGCATTATAAGGTTTGGATCGAGACCTGGCATATCCACGTATGACCAAGCAAAGTTGATTTGTTTCTTTTTGAAGAATTTGGTGAATTCAGGCTTCTCTTATGCAATTAAAGATTGTGCCATGTGGATCATCTTTGGATTTTCACCTGTGCTGACGTTGATATGTTCTGTTGGTTCCATCAAGATTGAGGATCTCTCATGATGTGTTAGATTGGGAAGAGTGTCAAGCCTTTCATCCTTCAGCACCTTAGAGAGGTTTTCACTGTTGGATACGTCTTTTATATTTTTACTATTTTCACGATCTAACACTGTCATAGAGTGGTTTTCACTGTTAGATCTATCTTTCATTTTTACATTTTTGAGATTGAAAGGCTTGGCACTCTCTCCAAAATAAGCCCTGTCATTGAGTTCTATGGCATAGACAGATCTGTGATCCCTTGCGGGTATATGGTCTCTAAGTTCTAGAAAATTGATGATGTCCTCATCATTATGAAAGGTATCTAGCTTAGGGGTAGAGTCTTGGAAATCCCAATCTATGAGTTCTGGATGCAATAGTGGTAATGGGTGGTTTGAGAGTAGTGATGGTCAAGATGGAGGATTTAATGTGGTTATTATAAGCATTGACAATGCCTGTGATGGTACTCTCCACAAGTTGATCTGTCAAGTGTCGCATCATTCTTTCCTTATGAAACTCTCTATCATTATTATGCAGATCAGACTCTAGAGGTCTAGACCTTGAACTTTGTCACTCATGAGTTGCATGGATAGGAATATATTCATGGACCACATTAACATCTTTTTCATCACAAGATAGTTTAGAGAGACTATCCCATTCTTACTCATTTGAGTTTGTCTCACTCCATCCCTGTAGTTGGTGAATTTGCTCTACTAGCTTAGTAGTAGATGTTTGTGGTTGTTTGCCTTTATGCTTATTTGTTCCTTTGGTCTTTTCTTTATCGGTGTAACCTAGCCCTGCAGTGTCTCGGGCTATTAATGAAGGAGGGTGGATAGGTTCAATAATACCTTCTTTCCTCAATCCTATGGGGCCATGACCTTCATATCCCATTCTTTGCAGTATTAAGAATCCTTAACCATACTATTTGATTTGCAATGTGGATTGATGGTCTTGTGGCTTGGATAGGTTGTTGTCATCCTTATATAGCCATTGTAGGATGTCTTTCTCATAACTCTCATCTTCAAGGCTTCCCCATTTTACAAATGAACCTTTATGAGTTTCTAATGCCTTGGGCTTGCTCATGGATGGCTTTCCATAATAATTGGGGGATATAGGTAGCTGCGCTAAGCAAAAGGACTGTGCAATTATATATTCATCAACACCCTTGTCTTTGAGCTTGAGGTTGATTTCAAGTGCCTTGGATGTGGAAGGGAGTGAAGTTGGGTCAACACGGGATGAGGATGAAGCAGAGGCACGATTATTGGGAAATACAACGTTAGGTTTAGATTGTATGGATTTGTAATATTGAAATGGATTGGGATCGCCTTGGATGGTGATCTCTTAGCCGTCATGGGGGAACTTGATACACTGGTGATAGGTTGATGGCACCGCCTTCATTGCATGTATCCAAGGTCTTCCTAGGAGAATATTATATGCAAGCTCCATGTCAAGGACTTGACACACCACATCCTTTACTACAGGTCCCACTCTGATAGGTAAAACAATGGTTCCCTTTGAAGTTCTTTCCTCTTCATTGTAGGCTTTGATGGTGATTTTATTTTTAGGATCGATAGCATTCTCTAAAAACCCCAGTGCAAGGATTAGCTTTAAGGTGCAAATATTTAAACCTGCTCCTCCACCGATTAGAACCCTTTTTATTTTATGCTTGTGGATGGAGGCTTCGATGTGGAGAGATGCATTATGTGGTTAGGTGATTGACAAGTCATTCTTTCTTGTGAATGATAGGAAATGAGGTGTGGTAAGATGACCTATCATGGTCTGAAACTACTCTTCGGCGAGGTTGGTTGGGATGGTGGTATCTGAAAGTGCTTGTTTGAGTATGGCTTTGTGGGATGGGGATAGGCGTAAAAGTTCCAAAATGGAAATGTGTGCAGGTGTTTTGTGGAGTTGTTCGAGGATGTTGTACTGATTGGATGGAGAGGATGGTTTGGACGAAGCTCCCTTAAGAGTAACCTTTGTACTGCAAGTGGTCACATTACAATTAGGGGTTTTGTTTATAGTGATCACATTGACATGTGAATCACTTTTAGAAATGTGGTTAACAACATAGTCATATGTCACATTAGTATAATTGGCATTGTTAGCCCCACTTTTGTTTTGATTTGAAGGACCTCCCTTCTCATAGTTGGGGATTGGATTCTTGAATGCTATATGATCATCATTAGAGGCATGCCCATCAAGTGATATCTATTTTTGATCGAACAAGTCTTGAATGGTGTGCTTTAATTTTTGGCAGTCATTTGTCTTGTGGCCTTTGCTTCCATGGTATTCGCAGAAGTCTGTGTCTTGCCACCAAGGAGGTTTAACTTTTGGTTCATATTCCCGCGCTATTGGAAGCATTATAAGATTGTTTGATATTAGCTTCCGTAGGGTAGATTCTAGTGTTTCCCCTAGAGGTGTGAACTTTCTTCGAGGAGAAAAGTTTGTAGACCGTGATTCAATTTTTTTTGGTTTGTTTTGTTGGGGGTTGTTTTGTGGGTTTGATAAGTTGAAAATTGGTTGCTTTGGCATCACATTTTTAGCATCAACCTGTTGGCAAGAGACACTGTGTGGCTTCATAAGTGTTGTAGAAATCTCATGAATGTTTCAATTGCAAAAGGTATGGTCACAAATCTCATGAATGTAGAAATATGCAAATAAACAATTCATTCAATGGTAGATGCTTTGCATGCAATAGAATGGGACATATGGCTAATCAATGTAGATCAAGAGGATATTAATCAAATAAGAAAAGAAATGTTGTATGTTACAATTGCAATAGATTCGGTCATATTGCCAAATTTTGCAGAAGCATAAATCAGGATAGAAAAGGTCAGGTGGAACATAATTAGAAACAAGATAAGGGCAAAGGTAAAGTGAATGTGAATGAAGTTCAAAAGGAGATGAGAAAGATTTGGGTAAAAAGGAGTACAATGAATATTGGGGATGGATCTATACTAGAATCCAGTGCTGATATTCCTTCCAGAAACTAAAAAGATGAGTTCTGGCTCAGGCGAAGTCACAAAGAAAAATATTTACCCCCAGCCAGTCAGCTAGTGCCTAAATTCAGCACATTGAGTAAACATCTGACGCTGCAGATTAAAGGGTTCTCAGAAAAACCTCCAAATAACCTTCAGTCAAAATGTGAAAGGTCTGCATGAAGTTTTGCAAGATTTATAACTGCTCAAGTTAATCTAGTTCCGACAGCTATCCGGTAAAGCAGAATTTCACAAACAGATCTGGTATGACTCAAAATTGAAATGCTTTGATTTGCAGACCCATGTTATGATTGAAGAAAAGAAGATATGTTGTCAATCCACACAGATAATGATTCTAAGTTTTGCATAGTAATTCAAGAAAATCTCTCTCAAAATAGGGCAACTGGATACCTTAAGTTGTTCATTTATCACAAAAGGAAATTAGGGTTTGTGCAGGGATAAAAGGGTTCTTTCACTCATTATTTACACACTTACACTCACAAAGAAGAAAAGAAGAGCTCTGCAAAGAAGATTCAACAAGTCACTCAAGTTCAATTGAAAATTGTATTCAACGAGCGATTCGTTCCAGCTCCTACTTCAAACCCTAAAGTGTGAAAAGGTACTTCCATTCTAAAAATCTCTCTCTGAATCTCTTGCAAAATGGCTACTCCAATGGTTGTCAATATTTTTGATATGCTGAGACCTAAATCCAAGAAACAACTTTACAAATCTCTAGAATTTGATCCCTTGGGTACATTTTCTAGCATTCCACATGGAGTGTTGCATGTAGAAGATGTTAGGGTTTATATCCATGCAAACATTGAAGAATTTGGAGACTCAAACTTGATGGACATTTATCACAAATAGCTAATAGATGAGAATTTTGAACTCAAATTTGAATTCAAGGCCCTCCAGGACAAACACTTCGAACATTGTATACATTTTCCATGTTTTACAGAAGATGATTGGGTCCAGTATTTTCTAAGTAGGATGCATGACAATCTTATGTGGCTAATGACCCCATTCAAGATAACTAAATATGCCATAAGGGTAGTGATTGGACAACACTCATCTGATGGGGTACCTGCACTTAAATCTATGAAGAACCAAATGGTAACTGAAGCCACCAGATCAAAATTTGACAAAAGAGCAATGACCATAGATGACATCATAGATCTAGATGTCAAGTTTGTCTTAATGACAATCGGCTACAAAATCTATCATTCGAGCAGGGAAAATTCTATGTTTGGAACAATAATTTATGCTACATATCAGATGTTGAGGGAAGAAACAGATTATGATCTATGTGAGCTTCTTCTAAATCAACTGTTGGAGAACTTGCAGAGGATTAAAAAGGATAAGAAAAATTTCTTTAAATATGGTAGTCTAATATTGTGTCTAGTTTTCTATTATATGAATGAGTTACCCAGATCAAATGGTTGGGTCTGGCAAAATGGTAAACCTGTTGCAATTCAGATCAGAGATTACATGTATGGACTTGGTGATGCTCAAGCCCAAAACATAGCTCTCTAGGGTTACTTTAAGAATTTCCAAAGTATGATGCAAGCTAGAGAAAGAATACCACAATTGATAGTTGACAAATACAAGGATACAGTTTGCTTCATGGTTGACACTGATCAATGCCTAATGGAGGCAGTTGAGCCAAGAACTGTATGGATAATGCCTATGGGATATGAGGTTGATGAAGAAATCTTGGAGCTACATGTTCAACACCTACTGAGCCAGCCTAAGGACACTGAAGTAGAAAGGTTTGGCACCTTTGAAGAGCTAAGTATAAAAATACATGTTGAGTTAAGATAGTTGGAGATAAAGAGAAAAGTAAGAAAAGAGGTTGAAGAATTTGCTAAAAGATTTGGCATATCAAAGGAGGCTCTAGATGTTAATAGAGAGAAAATGGAGAAGGTAGAGAAAGAAAGATAAGAAGCAAAGAAAGAAAGTGCCCCTGCACAAACCTCCTCTAGGACTAGATCCTCCAAGAGCTCTACTCCTATCGCTTCCAAAAGCTCAAAGTCTACCAAACCAGAAGTCAAGACATCTAGAAAAGGAGAAAAGAGGATGAAGACCAAAGCCACAAGGTCATATACAAGCCTTAAAGATGATGAAGAAACATAATCTAATGAGGAAATCAAGAAAATGAAGAGGAGGAAAACATCCAGGAAGTTCTCTGCTAGCAGAAATGAGGAAGAGAAGGCAAAGGAATTTGTTGAAAAGCCCACTCTTTCCATTGATAACATCATCAAGGTAGTTACTGTGGATGGGAACCTACAGCTAGTGACTAAGTTCTATGATGCATACAACGATGCTTACAAGAGAATTCTAGAAGAGGCTACTGTCAGGTACTTGAACATTTACAATAAAGCTTTCATTGAAATTATATCATTCATTCCTAAGAGCCTAGAAAAGGTACTTGAGATGAGAAAAGAGAATACAAAGGTTAAAGACTTAGAAATCCAGGAGAAAATAATGATACAACTTTGCCCTTCTATCACTTCAAAAAAAATGGACATGATTTTCAAGGATTGTAAGGATGAGTTCCGAAGTAAGGCAAGAATGAATAAACTCATGCTTGGAGAAATAGACCAAGTAGCAAGTGAAACAAAAGATATCCTCTAGAATGCCTTGAAGAGATTCAATATTCCTATTGTAGAGGAAATAGATGAAGAACCTTCAACCATGGATGTTGAAGGATTAAATGTAATCAATGAAGAATTTTCTAACAAGGATGTTAAAGGATTAAAGAAAATAAATGAAGAAATCTCTGAGAACTTAGACTCCTCAGTTCTAGAAGAGGAAGTTCATGAAGCAACAAACACATGTGACATCTCTCCTCCAGATCCCACTACAGCTATGACAAACATTCTAGACTTTGAAGCTGAAGGAGAAGGTAGAAGAGAGAAGAGGTTAAGGGAAAAGAAGAAGAACAAGCAAAAAAGACTAATGATGACTGCTCTGATATCCCAAAAGAAAAGAAGACTCAATCACTAGCAAGAGTCACTGTAGAGATAGTGAAGAACTTCTTAGACAAAGAAATGATGGAGATGGATGAACCTGAGCTATTTCAAGGACCACTAAATTTTGACTCTCTCTCTCCCCAGTTCAGACAATGAAAATAGCATCTTTTGCTCAAGCCAAAGCAAAAGAAAACTCTTGAAATCTCACATGGAGGACTGTGAACTATTGGAGATTGCATCTGGGATGCTGGAGAAGATCATGCCATCCCATCAAAAGGATCCTTTGGACTCACCATTTGGTAACTTGAAAAGCTTAGTAAATTCTGTTAACACTCATTTTGAATCTCTAGAGAAATCAGTAGAAGTAAAGGTCTGGAAGGAGTTTCTGGGAAAAAGATTCACTGAGATGCAAGGACTTATTGCAAATGATAGGACTCTAGATATTGGAATAAAGAGCCTTGAATATGCTCTCAAAGATGGTGGGGACCTATTCAAATTTTGTCTGACTTGGCCTAAAGTGACAAAAGACATTGAGGAGAAAGTAAAAGAATAAGAAGAAAAATTGTCAAGCCTAGTTCAGAATTTTAGCCATCTTTCCTCCTCTTTAATGAATCAAGAATGCCAGGATATTGTTATAATAAATGAAATAAAGAGACTAGGCAAAGAAAAGAAGAACATAATGAATAGAATGGGTGAACTCAAAGGAATAATTATCCCTAAGTTAGAGGCAATGCATGAGGCCTTAACAGAAGCTCAGACCACGGCTCGGACCAGTGATCCAGTAGACTTAAGAAGGGCAGAAGCTTATGCATTTTTGTTGAGTGGTCACATCTCTATTTTGGATAGGATGAAGAGGAGTTGGGCCATAGAGTTTGTACACCGGAAGATTACTTTTGCAGACATACTCAAGTATATGTAAGTTTATCTTATGATTTGTATGTACATATGCGACCATGTATAGAATAATGTTTGCAAAATTTTGGTATGTGGATTCCATCCTTTGCCATTGATATCAAAGGGGGAGTTAAGAGTAGTGAAAAATGTGGAATCCAGCTAAGGGGGAGCTCCAGTAAAATAGTGCAAAAGACAGAGCATCAACAAAGGGGGAGTTACTACGACACTTAGCAAAGGGGGAGTTACTACGACACATAGCCATTTTTCACTAAGTGTTGCCATCAATGCCAAAGGGGGAGATTGTTGGCAAGAGACACTGTGTCGCTTCATAAGTGTTGTCATTAATGGCAACAAAGTCTATCCCACACATCCACAGTACATAATATGCCTATACCGGAAGTCAAATTGAAGATTATCTTGGTCCGATAAACAAGAACAAAGTATGTAACAAGGTCTGACAAATCAGGTCTGAATCTCTCAGATGCTGTAACTCAGTAAGTTGTGGACTTGGACAAGTCAAGAGTGGTATCATGACTACTATATTCCAAAGATTTAGCCTTTGGTGATAAAGAAAGAAAAATATATGAGCATCTCAGTGTCGGGTTCCAATCAAGCAGAGTAGATAGAGGAAGAACTGACTGACATAGTATCAGACTTCAATCTGGATGTGTAAAACATCCTGATTAAGCAATCTGTCATATTATACATTGTTGGCCAACATGATTAATGACTTCTATGCTTAATATTTTGATACACATCACAAATCAAGCATAGATTCAGCCGACATATCAATAACTTGCAAAAATATCTTGAGTGTTCTTGTTGCCAACTAGAAAGTTGATGAAAATCCTTGATGTGGATATATATACCAGATGGATTCCAGCATGTAAATGTGTGTGTTGAAGGTGTGAATAAATAAAGTGTGAAGAAAAATAGGGATAAGTGTGAGAACAACAATTCAAGTCTGATATGTCACTGAATAACAACATTAAACAGAGGAAGAATGAAGTGTGTCAGATCAGTATATTGTGCCTAACCGGAACTGAACTCTTGCATTTGTAGATGCTTCTCATTAGTTCAAACACTTGATTATCTTCTGTAAGATTTGTAGATAATGAGTCTCTTGTAGGCAGTGTACCTCTTGTGAGCAGTGTGCTTAGGCAGTGAGCCCTAATTGGTAAGTGCCATTTTGTACTCCTTTATTCTTTTAATAGAGAATACAATCTTGGGTTAGTCACCCTGTGGTTTTTCCCTTAATAGGGTTTCCACATAAAAATCCTTGTGTTATGTGTGTTGATTTTATTTCTGTTCTTATGATTACATATGCTTTCATGTTTTGATATAACACTAAATATTGAGTTAACAAAATTAAGAAAATTTTGAGATAACTGATTCACTCCCCCTCTCAGTTATCTGCCTTGTTTTCAACACAACCACCCCATCATTGACGATGTTCTTATTTTTGGTTCAAAATTGCATCTTATTTGTGTTAACATTTACACTAGGGGTGTCCTTGTAAAGTTTTATTTGCCCCTTTTCTATTAAAGCTTTTTCAATGAGTAAACCCATCTCAATGACCTTACTAACAGAAGTAGAACATTGGATTGATATTTGATAGCTTAGATCAGCATTTAGGTTGTGTACAAACATTTCAAGTATTTGTTTTTCTGGCATATGATATGGACATTTGCTGCCCAGTTGTCTCCATCTTTGTAACAAAGATGCGAAGGATTCTCCACCCTTTTGTTTAGTGTTACAAAGATCTAACATTGAGATTTCATGCTCAATGTTATAAGAGAAATGAGTGACAAACTTGTCCACTAGTTCTTTGAAGGTTCGAATGCCAAGAGGTAGGTGAGAGAACCATTTCATCACTTGTCCTCCTAAGCTCCTTGGGAATAGTCGCATGAGATAGGTTTCATTGTGTGTGACTTTGAGACATGCTGCACTAAATTCTCTGATATGATCCCTCAGATCACCTTTTCCTTGATATTTGTCAAATTTTGGCACCTCAAATTTTGAGGGGAAAGGTATCATGATCAAGGTCTTGTCAAAATTATATGGTGAAGTATCCTTGAGAGAGTAGTGTTTCGTGGATGCTCCAGTTTGAATGTCTGAGAGTTGTTGTTGCAAGACTTGGATTTGTTGCGTCAATAAGTCTAGAGGGTTTGTGGTATCCTTTGTCTTGTCTGTTCTGGGAACCTCTTGTGTGATCTTGGGAGTTTCTATGTTGTTCATAAAGGTGGTGTCTTTTAAGGTGGAGGTGTCAACATTTGATGGAAGTTTGGTCCCTTGTTGTGCTAGCGTAAGGAAATATTTTTGAGGGTCCATGTTAAGGACCTTGTCCATCATCTTTTGAAATTTTGAGTCTTGTAAAGCACCAAGTACTTCCTCATACAGGATTTCTTCCTCTCCATCACTGTGAGATGGAGATGGTATTGTTAGATTCAGGGTAGACAACTGAGAGGGGGGGTGAATCAGTTGTCCAAAACTTTCTTCCAATTAAACACTTAAATCCACTTTGTAATTCAGTAGCATAATAATAAATCAATCATGGAAACACAATGCATTAAATCAAGAGAAGAAACATATTAACACATGAGACACCAAGATTTTGATGTGGAAAACCTGGTTAAGGGAAAAACCACGGGGTGACTAACCCAAGAATGTATTCTTTGTTAGACGAATAGAAAGAACAAAATGGTACATGCCAATTAGGGCTCACTGCCTGAGCACATTGCTCACAAGAGGCCCATTGCCTACAAGAGACACACTGTCTACAAAATAATAAGTATCACACACTTGAACTAGTAAATAGCATCTTTACCATGCTTGAGTCAGTTCTATTTAAGCCCAATACTTCTGCTCTGCCTTTTTCTCTCCTCCTCGCTACCACACTCTCATCTTCCTGACACACTTTGAAATGACTTTACAACTCCTTATTTATACAAGACATCGACTTAGGAATGATCATCTAAGTCGGCAAACATTACAGAGCAAATAGATAAATACATCATGAGTAATTACAAAATACTTCATGCGGAATGACACACTGTCAGCCATACAGATCTGAGACTTCAATCTTCTTCTAGGAACATGCCAATCTTCACATAACTTCTTCAAGATCATCTGCAGGATGTGTAATTCATCCAGTCGGCCTGACTCAGGAAGAACACCATCATTCGGAAGTAATTCTTCAATTGTGAGCTCAAACTCCAATGCGGACCACCAACATGAACTGGACATGATCCAAAGACCTCCACAAGATTTCTTGAATCACCAAGAACATCCACACTACATCTGCTTACTGAAATCCTTATCTCCTTCATCTAGAACCTTAAGAACATAGTCTGTCATCACTGTCACAATGGAATAGATGCTTGTGGACCTTCAGATCATGAACCACTTGAGTTGTAACTCCACATGGACTTCCTAAACACTGCCTAAAATCAATAGAACATGATATTGCATTTTCATATCTCACTAGACCTATTTGTATCACTCTGTCACCTCTGAACACCTACCAGAACTAGTTTTACTTGAGGGGCCACAACTTCTTCAGATCACCATGCGGACCTCTGAAATCTTTACTGGAGCATCTTAAGACACAAATCTACAAACCCTTTGAACTACATCCTCTTATCTATATCTTAGAAAGGATCTTTAGCTCACTGTATTCATTGTTCTTCTATGTTCCTGATTAGAGCTAATTTTTTCAATATCCTCAGCACACAACTCATCCAATCCTTATCATTAATACAACAAGAGTATGTTGACATCAATGACAACACCGCTTGGGCCCATACTTGTAACAATCTCTCCCTTTGTCATTGATGGCAACATATGATGTGAAAAACTATTTTCACCATCAAGACAAGAATTTTCCTTTACTGACACAACTCCCCCTATCACCAACAACCATTCACATGTCTTCTCTTCCTTTACTACTCTCCCTTTGATTAACAACCACTTGTTTTTCACATGTCTTCTCTCCCCCTTTGACATCAATGGAAAAGGGCACATACTTACAACTCTAACACTTTAGAATCATATCAGCTGCTACCCCTAAGTAGCAGCTCCCCATCATCAATCTGGCCCACAAGATATGACTGTGATATCCAACGAACTGATGCACATTAGTGCACCTTAGTTCATCAGCAGAGGGGTAATAACCCCTAACTTCTCCCTAAGATACTTAAAAGAGTCCTTAGGTAGAGGTTTAGTAAAGATATCTGCAATCTGATCCTTGGAAGGCACAAACTCCAATCTGACTTCATTCTTGTTCACTTGCTCTCTTAGAAAGTGAAACTTGATGGATATATGTTTGGTCTTTGAATGCAACACCAGATTCTTTGAAATATTTATTGCACTTGAATTATCACAGAAGATTGTGATAGGCTCCTCATACTCCACTCCCATATCTCTTAGCATTTGCTTCATCCACAAAACTTGAGTGAAACTACCTGTTGCTGCAATATATTCTACTTTTGTAGTGGACAGAGATATTGCCTCTTGTTTCTTGCTCAGCCAAGAAACCAATCTCTTTCCCAAAAAGAATGCTCCACCACTGGTACTCTTACAGTCATCCACATCTCCTACCCAATCCGCATCTGTATATGCATGAAGAGAGAAATTCTGATCTCTAGGATACCACAATCCATACTCAATTGTCCCTTTTAGATACGTAAAAATCCTCTTGATTGCCATGACATGAGATTCTCTAGGATCAGCTTGGAATCTAGCAACAAGACAAACAACATTCATAATATCAGGTCTAGTTTGAGTGAGATACAACAATCCTCCAATTATTGACCTGTACTTTTTTTGATCAGCCTTAGGAGAGTCATCATCTTTTCTCAATTTACATCCAATTGCCATGGGAGTACTCATTGGTTTTGAGTCTTCCATCCAAATTTCTTCAACAGTTCTTTCACATATTTGGTCTGAGAAATGAAGATTCCTTTCTTAGTTTGAATGATTTGTAGACCCAAGAAGAAATTCATTTCCCCAAGCATGGACATCTCAAACTCACTTTTCGTTTGATTTGCAAAAGTTTTACACATACTATCTCTTCCTCCAAAAATGATATCATCAACAAACACTTCAACAATCAAGATGTTTTCATGATCAATTTTGAAATACAAATTACTATCAGCAGTACCTTTGTTGAAACCAATTTTCAAAAGATGCTTATCCAATCTTTCATACTAGGCTCTTGGGGCTTGCTTCAGTCCATACAATGCTTTCTTCAACTTGCAGACCATATCACCATGATCAGACAATTGAAATCCATCCAGTTGTTCAATGTATACTTCTTCTTTCAAGTCTCCATTCAGAAAGGCAGACTTGACATCCATCTGATAAACTTTGAAGTACTTGAAGGCAGCAAAAGCAAGAAATAGTCTGACTGCTTCAATTCTTGCCACTGGAGCAAAAGTTTCTTCAAAATCAACTCCTATTTGAAAGTAACCCTTGCAGACCAATCTGGCTTTATTTCTGATTACTTCACCAACTTCATTCAGTTTGTTCTGGAAGACCCATTTGGTTCCAATCACATTCTTGTTTCTAGGTCTGGGAACAAGATCCCAAGTGTTATTTTTCTCAATTTGCATCAGCTCTTCCTCCATTGCTTTAGTCCAGTTTTCATCATTGCAAGCTTCATTCACTGTCTTAGGTTCAATCTTTGAAATCAGACAATACTCTTCTAAATTTCAAGCAATCCTCCTTGTTTGTACACCTTTGCTTTTATTACCTATGATCTGATCTTTAGAGTGCTTCAATCTTACATACCTGGGAACTTTGGGAGTTTCTTGCACTTCTGATTCTTGATTAGGCTCATTAAAACTCATCTCTTCTTGCTGATTTATCGGATCAGTTTGAATTTGAATTTCAGAAGGGACTTCGACTCCTTGAATCAGAGCACCATTCTGATCATCTTCATCATATTCATAAAAACTTGAGGGTTTTTCAATTCCTTCATCAACCTTCACATTCGTACTTTCTATAATCTTTCTTAGTCTCTTGTTATAACACCGGTATGCTTTTCTTTGAGTAGAGTAACCGAAGAATATTCATTCATCACTTCTAGCATGAACCTTGCCTAGATCTTCATCTCTTTTAATGTAACATTTGCTACTAAAGACTCTAAAATACCTCACAGTAGGAGTGATGCCAAACCAAAGTTCATAAGGAGTCTTACTAGTATTGCTTTTGATTTGTACTCAATTGAGAGTATAGACTGTAGTCCTGACAGCTTCTCTCCAATAGATCTGAGGAATATTTTCTTCCATCATCATGGTCCTAGATGCTTCTTGGATGGTTTGGTTCTTTCTTTACACTACTCCATTCTGCTGTGGAGTCCTAGGAGTAGACAACTATCTTTTTATTCCATGTTTCTCACATAATTCTATGAACTCACTGAATGTGAATTCTCCACCTCTATCAGACCTCAGACATTTTAATTTTAATCTGGTTTCATTCTCTACCATAGCCTTGAATATTTTGAATTTCTCAAGAGCTTCTGATTTCTCTTTCAGAAAAGTAACCCACATCATCTGGGAGTAGTCATCAATTAATAGCATGAAGTATCTATCACCTTGCACACTTCTGATTCTTGCTGGACCACATAAATCAGTATGAACTAAGTCCAATAATCTGGTAGAAGACTATTCCTTGCTTTTAAATGAGACTCGGCTTTGTTTCCCCAGCTGACATTCTTTGCACAAACTATTTGTAGGTTTCACCAATTTTGGAAGATCTCTTACAGCCTGAGTGTTGCTTATCTTGATGATATTGTCAAAATTTATATGACACATCCTCCTATGCCATAACCAACTCTGATCAATTTGCACAAATGGACAACTTTTACCAGTACCAACTAAATGGAAGATATTACCTTTTGTTTGGGTACCAGATGCAATCTCTATTCCACAACTTTCAACGATTTTGCATTTTCCATTCTTGAATCAGAGATCATAGGCCTTGTCCACCATTGAGAAGATTGTGCTTCAATCCTTCAACATACAGTACATTACCGGTTTTGTTCTTTCCATCAAAAGAAATAGTTCCTTTACCTCTGATTCTACCAGCAAAATTATCACCAAACTTTACCACTCCTCCTTCATACCTTTCCAAATCTATGAACTTATTTTTGTCACTTGTCATATGGTGAGAGCATCCACTGTCAATGACCCAATCATCCTTTTCTTCAACTTGGGCAGCCAGAGCTCTTTCTACAACTTTGTGATTGACAGATTCAGAGGACATTGGATCTTCTTCCTTGATGGCAATAAACACCCAATCACTTCCAGATTTGTTTCCTAATTCTGATTCATCATCTGTTTCTCCTTCATTATCATCATCTTCATGAACATAGTAACAATTCTTTTGGAACCTTGATTTGTTGGGATTTGGCCTTGAAAATATTTCCGAACATCTTGAGGCAAAATGACCAGTCTTATTGTAGTTAAAACATTTAAAAGGCAATTTCCCTTCATACTTACCAGATCCTCTTGGCAGTCTTTTTGTAATAAGGGCTTCAAGTTGAGCAGTTTCTGCTTCCTCTTCTTCTAGGTCTTTTCTTGCCTTTTCATACCATGAGGCTTTCCTTGAAAAGTTCTCTCCTAGATCAAACCTTTGTTTACCTTTTATAGAGGCACTGGCTTTGAATGCAGATTTAGTCTTGGGGGGGCATCTCCAAACTTGGTCAATTTAAATGCAACCAATTTACCAACCAATTGATCTCTTGTGACAGCTAAATGAGCTCTAAATTCTTCAATGGTAGCAACTTTGATTTTATAGGAAGTAGGAAGGGATCTGAGAACTTTGCCAACAATCTCATCTTCATCCAAGACTCCACCAGCACATCTAATGCCACAAACAAGCTCATTTACTCTTGGCATAAAAGTAGTGATATTTTCATCTTCTCTCATCTTTAGATTTTCAAATTTTCCTTTCAAACTCTGTAGCCTTGCACATTTAACATACTTATCTCCTTCATGCAGAAGTTCCATTTTTTCCCAAATCTCAAAAGTAATTTGTAGGTCAACAACATTTGAAAGCTTTGAATCAAACAAGGCACTTAGAAGGGCTTTTTTAGTTTGCAGATTGTTTTCAGCATCTGTGATTTCAGTTGGGGGTTTTCAGGCCATTCTGTGGAGGAGTATACTTCATTGTAGCCATGGTCCAGTACTGCATTCCCATACATTGCAAGTGACATTTCATGCCACTTTTCCAGAGATTAAAATTGGTTCCTTCAAACTTCAGACTATCCTTCTTATAGGATGACATCCTGGATCTCCTCAAGTGGTTAAGCTCTTTTTAAAGGAACTTAGCTCTGATACCAATTGTTAGATTCAGGGTAGACAATTGAGAGGGGGGGTGAATCAGTTGTCCAAACTTTCTTCCAATTAAACACTTAAATCCACTTTGTAATTCAGTAGCATAATAATAAATCAATCATGGAAACACAATGCATTAAATCAAGAGCAGAAACACATTAATACATGAGACACCAAGATTTTGACATGGAAAACTTAGTTAAGGAAAAAACCATGGAGTGACTAACCCAAGAATGTATTCTCTATTAGAAGAATAGAAAGAACAAAATGACACATGCCAATTAGGGCTCATTGCCCGAGCACACTGCTCACAAGAGGCCCACTGCCTATAAGAGACACACTGTCTACAAAATAATAAGTATCACATACTTGAACTGGTAAATAGCATCTTCACCATGCTTGAGTAAATTCCATTTAAGCCCAATACTTCTGCTCTGCCTTTTGCTCTCCTCCTCACTACCACACTCTCATCTTCTTGACACACTTTGAAATGACTTTACAACTCCTTATTTATACAAGACATTGACTTAGGAATGATCATCTAAGTCGGCAAACATTATAGAGTAAATACATAAATACATCATGACTAATTACAAAATACTTCATGTAGAATGACACACTGTCGGACATACAGATCTGAGACTTCAATCTTCTTCTAGGAACATGCCAATCTTCACATAACTTCTTCAAGATCATCTGCAAGATGTGTAACTCATCTGGTTGGCCTGATTTGGGAAGAACACCATCATCCAGAAGTAATTCTTCAATTGTGAGCTCAAACTCCAATGCAGACCACCAACATGAACTAGACATGATCCAAAGACCTCCACAAGCTTTCTTGAATCACTAAGAACATCCACACTACATCTACTTACTGAAATCCTTATCTCCTTCATCTGGAACCTTAAGAACATAGTCTGTCATCACTGTCACAATGGAATAGATGCTTACGGACCTCCAGATCATGAACCACTTGAGTTGTAACTCCACATGGACTTCCTAAACACTCCCTAAAATTCATAGAACAAGATATTGCATTTCTAGATCTCACCGGACCTATCGGTATCACTCTGTCACCTCTGAACACTTGCAGGAACTAGTTTTACTTGAGTGGCCACAACTTCATATCACCATGCGGACCTTTGAAATCTTTACTGGAGCATCTTAAGACACATATCTACAAACCCTTTGAACCGCATCCTCTTATCTTTATCTTAGCTAGGATCTTTAGCTCACTATCTTCACTGTTCTTCTCTATTCCTGATTAGAGCTAATTTTCTCAATATCCTCAGCACACAGCTCATCCAATCCTTATCATTAATGAAACAAGAGTATGTTGACATCAATCACAACACTAGTTAGGCCCATACTTGCAACAGGCATGTCTTTGTTCAAAGGATCCATATCTTGCTTTTCTTTGGATTTTGATCTAGTTGCAACCATAAAAACTGTTTGATGGGGGTGAATGTTGGATGAAAATGCTTGTGAATGGATGTTTTTGGTGTGGTTGAGATGACAAGATTTTTCCTAAGGTTTGAATTTTGATCTACTATTTGCTCAAACAAATGTGCTCTTGAGGTAAAAGATAGTCAAAGTAGGGAGAGTTAATCACTGAGCTATTGATATGGACTACTTTTATCAAGATTACACTAGTGTAGTTCCAAGATGAAGGATGGTATATCCTATTATGAAACCAACTAGAATTTTGTTTTGAGTTTTGGAAGATTTTAGTGACACCTTAGTAGGAAACTTGGTTTGTTTTGTTTGATGTTTTTACTATGGATGATATGGCAAATAGAAACGGTTTGGAAAATAGATGCAAAATTGATTTGTATGGTTTTCTTGAGATCACAAATGAGGTATATGCAATAATGGGTAGCCTGAACTAGTTTAATTTTTTCTCAATAGTGTACAGAAGAGATTTCTATTTTGCATGCACAGCGTTAGATGCGGAGGAAAAATGGTCAAATGCGTAGCTATGTAGGACAAATGCGCAGGTCTGGTTGAAATGATCTAATTTTTGAATGCACAATACTATGGTTTGCATGCGTCACTCTATGCGTCAAATGTGTAGAAGTATTGTATGCACAACAAAATGTCTCAAATGCGCAACATAATGGGCCAATTACGCAACAAGATTAAATGCACCATTTTTAATTATTTAATTTGACTTAGCCATTTTTAGGTGTATACAATACCCATAGCTATAGTCAAATTTCAATTTGTTTCTCTTGCACTATAAGCTCATTTAACTAATCACCATTAGTTGTATCTAACACAAGAGTTATATCATCGTTATGATCTAAAAATCTATAGTTCTCACCAACAATTCTTAGCAGATGGTAAACCTCATACATAGATGATCTCTCCTTATATGAAGAAGGAACATAGTTACAAGCTGCCTTTAGAACTTGTAGAAGTTCTTAAGCATATCCCCTACCAACACAAGATTTTTCAATGGCTTCCAACTCTAGAAGAACACTTCAAAACTAAAGACATTCCCCTTTGAAGTGGAAACAAAGGTGCAAATGTATTCCAGTGCTACATAACCCAAATCACTAAAATCACCATTCACAAAAGTGCTAAGAGATGACAAGCAAACCCAAAGTCTACTATCCTTGGTTCATGATCTTTATTTGAAAATATGAAAGTTAGGGCATATATTGCAATGAATAATTCTAGGATTGCAACAATGGTGAAGCCAAGCTAGTCTTGTAGTTGCACCAGTTATTATTTTTAACCCTTTGGACCAATCAAAGAATTTTGTAAACATGTTGATCAAGGCATTTGCATTAACATCTGACAAATGTCCTTTATTCTATACACTTGAAAGATGTTTATAACCTACTCAAAAGATCCCATGCTCACGTAGTGTTCACATGCCATTCTCTGTGCTTCCATCATTTTACATAAATGTCTACCAAATTAATATTTGCAAATAATATCAGAAGAAAATTCTTACCTAATCATGCTTTAATGGATGATTGAAGTTTGGCTTTACCACTGTCCATCTCATTTTGTCTAAAAGTTTTCAAAAGCCATATCAACGAATCTATTCTATTCATATTCTGCTATTGTTGTATTCTATGAATTGATATCTTGAGGTGTCTTGTCAAAAAGTTCATGTAGCTTTTCCATGTTTCCACACTTTACAAACATAACTACCAGCGCATTTACAACTATAATATTTGCTAAAATTCCCCATTCTGTTATGCTTTAACAAACTTCCATACAATATTCCAGTGCTCCCATTTTGTCATCTAAAATTTTGGATAAATACGCTAGCCAATTGCATTTGCTTGAAATTTTCTAAAGAATTTTCAATAAAACCATTCATGTGTATCCTGTTGTCATTGCATTGCATGAGAATATACTTCTTTGAGGCATTATGTCAAATAGTTAGGCACTTTATCTATGCTTCAATGTTTTGCATGCATATCAATTAAAAGTGTTACAAACTTAATATCTGACAAAAATCCTCCTTCCATTATGTTGAGGTATCTCTATACATTGTTCTAAAGCTTCAATTCTGATATGGGCAAGAAGATGCTGTGAATGGTTGTGGAATTTGTCATGCCAAATACTTTTCATGGAGAGTTCCTAATGCCTCTTCAACAAATCCATTATGTTCATATCCTACACCCGTTGCATCCCATTAGGCCACATTTCTTTGAGGCATGCCATCAAACAGTTCACGTGCGTTGTCTATGCTTTGAGATTTTACATGGATGTATATTAGAGCAATTCCAACTATAATTTCTAACAAATCCTTCGTTTGAGCTCACAACTAGGCAAGGGGTCGTAGGGACACTGGCAAAGATTGTAGAATTTGGCTTCATGCCTGAAAATTACATTTTCTAGAAAGTTTTAAAGCCTTTTCAATGAATCCATTTTATGCATACCCTACGGTCATTGCAAACCATGATCGCTGATATCTTCTTGAGACTTATTTTCAAAAAGCTCACATGCCTTTTCTAAGCTTCAAAATTTGCAGGCGTGTGTTTCAGGGTGACTGCAACTACAACAAATCACAAAAATCCCTTCCAATTATGTTTTGATGGATGCTCATTAACTTGTTTTAAAACTGCCATTTTAGCACAGGCCTTGATGATGCTAGTAAAGATTGCGGAATACGGCTTTACACCATGCCAATTGTGCCCACCATAAACAGCCAGTCGTTTACATGGATATTTCGAACAGCCACACAGTGGACTCCTATTAGCGACTAAATAGATTGAGTTGCTTTCAACCAATATGTCTGTACTATTTGTTGACATGTTTTCAACCAACTGGTTGTTTACAACGCACTAGCTGATTAAGCTCTTCTTGCCTTTCTAAGACTTTTTCAACAAAACCATTTTGTGCATTCCCTTGTCTATTCTTCATGTTTGGCATAGATGTCTAACAAGGCACTGGTAACTATAACTTTTGACAAAGATTTATGCTATGATCGCTGACTATATCTTGTTCCAAGGTGTGGAAGATGCTTGCAAAGTTGTGGAGTCTGGTTTTGAGCCAATGGAGTGCATCTGCTTTCAAAGTTTCTGAAACCTTTTTAAAAGAAATGTGTTTGTTGTATGTCTTGCCTTCATTGCAATCCACATGACCATGTTTCTTTAAGGATGATTAGTATAAAAGTTTACAGTTTGCATATACAACATCTGGAAAAAATTCTCTTTCAATCATACTTTTATAGACGTCCATACCTTCATCTACGACTCCCATTCTGGTGCGTAGGAAAGAACTATCGTATGCATGCTTACATATTATATTTAACTAGTTGTAATCATCTTTAAAGTCTACTTTTCTTCATATTTACTACCTGGCATGACCTATGAAGGAGAAGACCGCCTTTTCTATAATAAGAACTAATTATTTAAAGTACCAGTCATGTGTTGTATATTACCTACGAGATTTTTAAAGAGGATGGTTAAACTTAAATTGTTTCCTCACATGCAGGAGCTTTTGGTGGACATGGAGTAGTGGAGCTCAATTTGCCAAAAGTGAAAGTTGAATTCATTTTAAACTTTTCTAGAAGTAATTAAAAATCTTGTGTAGAACTAGTTCACCAAAAGTGAAAGTATCCTTCGAGTCCCACTTTCATTTCTTCCTAAGTAGACCGATAACCACTTGTTTTTTAAAGCAAACATTTTTACTTAGGCAAACTCAAAACTTGAGTTTTTAGTTATAGAATTGAGTTTTTCAAATTTAAAAGTCACGTTCCTTTTAGATTCAGCTATTGATACCTTCTTTATAATTAGCCCACTTCACAAGTTAACTAATTTATACATATTTTTTTTATCATTTTTTAAATAATACTAACTTGTGAAAACTTCTAAGTCATTTTGACTTAGGGAAATTTGCAACTCAAAATAATTTCTATTCTTTTATAACTTTGGTAAAGTTATGAAAATTTGCAACTTGCGAACCTAGATTCGTGCATACAAAGTTGATCTTCATTTTGACTTGGAAAATATCAAAATAACTTCATGCAAACAAGTGAAACATTTTGACTCCTTTCGTGAACTCCACTGTGAATATGCCGACCCAGTTGACCATGTAGGCGTGAACAATGATGAAAAATGCATTTCAACTAGAACATCAGATTGTCATGAAATCTTGACAAATTGTCTGTAATGATGTTACGAGGCCACATGTAAGAGGATTCCTCTCAAACTTTAGGAAAACTTCCTATTTAATTGTTTCCTCAAACTTTGCACAAGAAAATAATCTTTTAAAATTTCACAAACCATGAGGCATATGGCTCCAAAACCTTGCCACATTTGGAAAAATGGAGTTATTGAAACCTTTGTAAAAGGATTTGTTCACAATTGATATACATCTTCAAATTTAATTGTTTCTGTAAAACACTACAAACTGGCTAAGTGCACCTAGGAAATTGAGTGAAACATTGATTGTTCTTCTTTCAGGATGATGCCACTATACAAAGTTCAATGTAGGGAGATAGTATGAACAAGGTAGAATTCGACACCTTGACAATGAGTTATCACCATGACTGACGCAGGAAGTGTGTGACATTGACAACTTGCAACTGAAAAGTGGATTCAACGAAAAGATTTGATGCATGGTTAGACATTAATTCAATACAAAAGTTTAAATTTTGGAGCTATTGAAATGAGGTCAACAAAACCCCAAAATAAAGATGAATTAATGAAACAAGTTATGTCTAGTGTTTCTAATTCTATTGATTCTATTGAAAAAGGAGTCAGTCTAAAGATAGGAATGCAACACGATGAGTAATAACAACCTCTTTAGTTAATAAACTAGTTTTAAGAAAAAGAATGATAAGTAAGACAAGTGGATTTTTAAATGTAAATGGTAAAACTTTGAGAGCAGTGGTAAATAGAAGAGTAAGTATTGAATATGATCCAATAGAACAATGTTGGGCTTTTAGTGGTAGACTCCCAAGGTTTGACATGAAATTAAATAATGAAATTAGGTCTTTAATTGAAAAATATTGGCATGATAACCCAAGGGTATCGTCTAATGCTAGATTTGTTTTGAAATTAAGAGAGGGGTCAAAAAATCTTGATCCTCATCCAAAACATCTATTAGACATGACTCAAGTAGAATATGTAAAAAATTTGTAGATAATTCAATTATAGAAAATTTTAGCATAAGTCAAAGATCACTTGAGAAATGTAAACCTTGGTATGTTAAAATTAATAAGAAATGAATCTCTTGTTGTTGCAAACTCATGTGTAGTTCCAATATTATTGTGATGTTTCTTGATATATACATTATGATTTAGATACTAACTAAATTATGTAAGAACATGATATTAATATGCTACTTAGAATAATTAAGGAGTTTATAACAAGTTTACTTTGTGAAACACCAAATGGATACTTATTTTTTCTAAAGTGTGTAGTTTGAACCATGCAATAGATGTGGTAACCTTTCATTGTTAGGAGAATGCGTGCATGAAATTAGTTCACATGATTTTGAACAACAATTATTGGATGTGAAGAGGTTCAACAATGTTCAACATTCATTAAAAGATGAAAAAATTAGAAAACATTGTGAGTTATTCATAGAACAAATTAGTGTGCATGCATTCATCATAGAATTCAAGAATAAGATTGTGTACAAATATTTGAAACACTCTCAATATGCTCAGTGGCTTGACGGATAATTTTGCATATGTACAAACACATTTACAATTGGATTTATACTTTCACTGGTTGACTTTGTGGAAAACTATACTCTTGCTCCACAAGAAGACATTCAATCTCCATAATATAATTTAGTATAAGTGGACATCTTTTTTCATATTGTATACAAACACACAGATGATAATATAGAAGATGATACATTTTTCTGAGTGAGTACCATTTCTATTTGAGTGATATAATTAGTTACATTCATTAGAGTTTGTGTAGTATTGTTTCAAAGTATTTTATAACAATTTAAAATAAAGAGATATCTAGATGGCACAACTTCTCATATGGTTAGACAATTTATAGGATGATTAAAAATGTTTGAATGTTTTATTGGCTATGTAGGGCCCATAAACAAAACAATACCCAACATATGTGGAGTTTCTTTGAAGCTATGCATGGTAAAGGAGATCATTATGGAGTTGGAGCATGTGTGAAAAGAGCTCTTGCTAGGGAGAAACTAAAATTTGTGGATGCAACAAACTTTATAGATGCACGTGTAATTCTAGATTGGTGTAATGCAAAATTAACTACATGATGAAGTGAAAACTTCAAAGTATGATGGTTCTTTTGGTTAGCTGAAGAAGAAAAAATTCTTTCCTAATATGATTGTGAGACAATTAGTTGATCAACAAAATGACATTCATTTAAGAGTTCAAATGCAAGCACATGAACTATATGGACTAGGGAGCTTGCTTGTTTTTGTCTATGTTGTGTTGGAGGTGAGTGGGAAGCATGTGAAAATATAGAATGGGTTGAAGAATAGAAACATGGATCCCTACCACATCTACAAACACATGATCAACATGAGACAATATTTGAAGAGGATAATCAATTATTTTCATTAAATGGTCCTATGATTATGTTTCTGACTTTGTATATAAGAAGGTATGTAATTAATTCAATATCTAGTTTCATTACATTGTTTTGTAATCTATAATTCTATACATTCGTGTATTTTTGTGAATTATATACCATTTCCTACTTTATTGAATTTATAATTTTTTTGTTGGACATGTGTATTCTATTGTTGTACCTAAGGGCAATAAAGAGGAAAAAAATATTATTTGGCTCAATGTGTTGAGACAAAACATAAGTTGTTACACCCTAGAGTATATGATGATGACTATGAGTATCGAATAGGTTATGTGGTTGTTATTGGAAATTGGATGCAAAAATATCTAATAAAGAAGAATGGTTTACCTACATTTGAAGATTATGAAACACATAAGAAAATTGTGCATTACTCGCATTTGGTTCTGACAACAAATATGCAATTAGTGATATATCAAGGGACAATTGTTACAAAAGAGTTATGGATACTTTCTATGGAAGAGAATGAGGTAATTATAGATGCATTATAAAAAAGAGAGGATGCAGATGGTACAATGGAGTAATTTTTTAAAAATGGTTTGCAGGTATGTAGAAATTTATTGTAAGGTCCAACCCTATTTTGGTATTGGACTCATTATCATGGCAGAAGTCCCCAGAACTCTAGCTAAATTGCTACCATACACCCTTGATTAGTGCATCTATGTTGTGGATACCTTCCAACATTATGATTCACTATAAAATTGACTAACTAATTGTTTTTATTTGGTTTAGTTGGATATGAGGGATTTAACTTGAATTGGAAGTTTTGGTTATGATTTGTTAACAAACAATATTGTAAAGGTGAATTGATCATCACTAGATTAAATTAAATAAATTATGAGTAAGAAAAATATTAACGCTAACTAGATTCATTCCATAAAATAAAAGTGTAAACAATAAAGGTAAGTGTTGACCTAAATGCCAAGATGGCTTCTAAACTTAATTGTTAGGTTATCAAAATGGAATTGAATTAAAGATAATTTTATTTTATAAATTTCAGGAGATAGATATGTAAATATTATAATGTTAAGTGGAAAGATTTGATCACTTTGTTTTTTTTGAGGTTGGTTTTTGTCCATGTAAGAGGTGCATGCCAAATTACCAAATCACATTCGAGGTATGTGAACTTAATTTAATTATCACCAAGCATATAATCTAGTTATAATTCCTTTGCTTCAAATATTTATACCTTGGGTATATTGATGTTTACAAAAGTGTGCAGGTATATATGCAAAGCCAATGGTCGGATGGGAGAACCATCAGGACCCTAATTACCTTGCTTCATGTTGTGTAGCAATCTGATTTGTATTTGTGTATCCCATTAAGATAAATGTGACAAACTAGTGTGAGCCAAAGTATTTTAAGTGTTTAATTTTTATTTTTAAACTTTATCTCAATGAAAATGTGTTTAGGTGTGCTTCCTTATGTCATCAAATAAGTGTGGGAGTGCAACCCATATACATGCTTGTAATCCATTTTTTCTAGTGTATAAAAAATAAAAATTTGTTATGTCATGTCATTTTTGTGACCCCAAACCAAGTAACTATGGGTAGGGTACTTGGGGAAGGGTGTAAGATGAAATTTGGGGATTTAGAGTATACTTTGAAAGCTCTTGAAAAGAGCAATTTTTATTAAGGCATGGGTACTTGGCTCAAGGCACTCTAAGTCAATCCATGACCTTCTAAATTTTTCGTATGGGAGAATGAACCCCATACTTTTGGAAAGGAGCTCATGTGAACTCCCATGAAGAATATTTTTCATGTGATAAAAAAAGGAAGGTTGGGCTATGGAGGAGAGAAGTGGCAAATGTATCAACCCTATTGGAGAGGAATGTATGACTTGGCACTCTCATTTTACATCTTTCCTTTGTCTTGTGAAGAGGAGGGTTCTTGGTTTTCTTTTCTTTTTTGGAGTTCTTTTTTTCATCTAGAGAGAAAAAGGACTTAGCATGGTATGATTGGGGAGATTTTGGTGGAGTTGATCTTGAAGAGAAAAAGAGAGGAGGGATTTTTGGAGGAGGAAGGGTGTTCAACCTTCTCTTGGCTACCTTGTGTTTTTTTTTTCTTGAGAGGTAAGCTCTCTTTTATTATATTTTTTTGGTTTTGTTGTATATCCTATTGTGTTGATCTTGTAAAGATTTTGTGAAGTTTGGTGTAGATTTCCTTAGATTTTTTTAATATGATTGGGCAAGCAATGCTCTTTTTTTGTAGTAAATTTCTTACTTTGTTGTATTAGGGTTCCCTTCCTTGTGTTTGTAATCTTAGCCATGATTTCTCTAAGGTGTAGAAGATTAGTTATGTGTTATTTCAAATGTATGTCGATGTTTCTTTGGGGTCCTAATTGGTTCTCCCAAATTAGGGGATGGAAAGAGCCATAGATGGCTTGATGACGCCATAACGGTTGGGTGGAGAGCATTCTTTTCCTATTGGCTGCTTTTTTTCAAATGGCTAGATCAGAATTGTTGGATTTTAAGCTATTGGTTGAGGGGGTTCTCATGCAAATGAAAGACTACTAAATATTTTATGTTAAAAGAGAGAGAGATTGTAATATATTTATGTTACATAGTGAGAATAGTTAGTTTCCAGAAAATAAATATGTTTGAAGAAATATTAACATTATGTATTCTTTATTGAAAAAATTAAAAATAGGTAAATTATAAAATCTACATGACTTTTGAATTGAAAGAAATTGATGGGATTTTATAGCAATACAAGTGTATAAATATATAAATTTGAAATTCAAATTAAAGCCATTTAAACCTAGCATAAATTGTGGCTCATCTATTTACAACAAATACATAGGTTACTCAACAAATAGTTATATTACACAAAAATGAGATAATGGGAATAATAAAATATGTTTTTGGGTGTATCCCTCAGTATTATTGTAACGCCCCACCAAGAAACCTTAGAGAACAACTCGACTATGCTAACCAAAAAGGGATTTTTTTTTAAGGAAAGAAATAACAAAGAAATGTAAATCATATTTATTCATAACATCAAGTTAAGCTTATATTCTAGGGTTCCATGACTGCATTACTAACAAACTATTAACAAGATCTAACCAACATTATGAATTAACTAACAACCATAGTTCATTCTAAATCTAATTGCATCAAATGAATAAACACATACATTTCCATATTATATCACCAGATAAGTAATCATCAAGATCATGTATATAGGATTATAGGTACATTTACAATTTCCTTTACAAGAGAGTACACCATATATAAAAATTCTATAGGAATCCAGTTCATAAAAATAAATTTATGGCTAACGCAATAGACTGGGTTCAGTATATATGGAAGAGAATTCATAGAATATTATAAATCTTGCATATTACAACTTTATTTCACTAAATCTAATGCAATAATAAACCAATTTCATATCTCAATCCATACCTGGAACATTACTTCTATCACATCTTCACAAAATTTCCTAGCTCACATCCATTTTTCCCCAAGTCTTTTCTTCTCGAAGCTATGGTTTATGGTGCCAAAAGAAAAATAAAAAACTTCCCTAGAGAGAGAGAGATCCCCAAAATATAAAACATATTCTGCTATTTGAAATGTGTGCTCCTTCCTCCAAATTATGTCTTGAGATTTTAAATATAATGTTGAGCATGCATAACAACCCCCATCATTTCTTCTAGAAGATTCTCCTTATTAAATGCAATAAATTCCACCTTTATTACTTTCTTACAATTTGCTATTTTTAACCATACAATAATTTCTCTTTGATTTTATCTATTTTAGAATTTTCTATATATACAAGTTTTTATGACAACTCATAAATATTATAAATTTATTTTTATTGCCACTAACAAAACATTTACTTGTTTATAAAACATTTTCATTATAATTTTATCGATTATATTCTCGTTTTAATAACACTTTATTTTCCTCATTATAATTATTATTATTTATTGCCCTTAGATTACAATATAATATAATTTCCCATAAACATAAATTTACATAAAAGCATCTATATTTATTTATCAAAGTGCCCTCTTGACTTACTAATTTTATTTTAATGCAACAATTAACAAAAGCATTAATCAAACAATTATAACCTAAATAATCTAATGCCAAACAATACCTGATGACCATGGACAATCGAAAAACATAACTACAATAATAGTGACTGACTATCATGCCCAAATCGACAACACTGGCTAGGTGCAAAACTAGATACTCATCCTTTTCAAGGATGATGGCTAACTAGGGGACCATATGTTATCTCCATTCAACAATTTCCATTGGTTTTAAGGCATGCTCAAACCTGTCAATTCAGGTGGAGTCGATGCTTGATACCTGCAACCTGCACCACACAACATGATCTATGAACAAGTGTAATAAATATAAAATAGTCACGGAGTGAAAGAGAATCACAACTTCACTGGATGCTCATGAATGAGTGGTACGACATTGTCTTTTTCACACAACACAATAATTAGATCATCCTATAATACAAAATCAATCACATAAAAATCAATTCTAACTTATTGTTGGGAATTAAGGTGTCTCAACCTTGGTAATTCTCTACATTTGTAATGTTTGTATTTATTATTCATTGCCTATGTTGTAAATAATTAGAAATTCCACTTTGTCATATTGTGGGATGTGGCACGGTGATGTGTTGATCCTACATGGATTATGACAACTTGGTATTTTGTCTTCACATGAGGAGATAGGCATCCCACTTAGTGGTAGGAATATTCTGCCATGTGTCGGCATCTTCTATGTTGTGTAAGGAATGTTTGACCGAAACGGTTATGACAGATTCCTATGATGAATCTATGACATGTAAGAGTCGAGAATAGAAGGTTATAAGGCAGGTAATGACATGTGTCATGAAGCATCTTTGAATGAGGCATATTTGGGTGCCCCAAGGTGGAATATGATGTTTTGTAAGAGAATATGCTATTTATAGCATGTGTATGATAGATTCTCTTATAGCTGTAAGTTGTAACTGCTATGATAGATTCTATGACGATTGTAAGTGTCATAAGAGCAACTGTCATAGCCCATTTTAGAAAATGGCTACCTCTTTGGGATGGGAGCTGTGGAAAAGTGTCAGACACATTCTACAATGTTGACCAGGTGTTCCTAGGTGCGGGTTTTGGTCCAAGATGCCATATTGGACAACCATTTCAAGAAAGGTCCAAAATTTCCTTGTATGTTCTATTTAAACAGGTGCTTGGAGATGGAGTTTGTATCACAGGTTTACAGGTACTATTATGTTGCTGGATTGACTCCAGACACGAGTGTCAAAGACCATTGAAGCTTGCATTGCAAGTGTATTGTAAACATTCCTTCAGATTTGTTAATACATTGTGCAGGTTTCTGAGTGTGGGGTTATTCACCCGATAAGGGTTTTCCCCACCGTAAATCTCTGTCTCTCTTCTTCTGTCTTCTTTCTGGATCTTGTGTTTTGCTGCAATATCTCATGTTAATGGCTTAACATTGCTGTAATAGTTAGGATAGTTTTGAATTTGCCTAGCCCTCTCCTCAATAGATTAGTGTAGGAAGCGTTTTCTACACACCTAGCTTCCTTTCACTTATGACAATCATAGTAAGATCAACACCATAATCACCTGAATATAAAACAATGTCAAAGCATATGAATTATTAGTGTCGCAACAAGAATTATCAACAAAACATGCTAACTATCATATGAAACCACACATGAGGATAATCAGGAATGTCACCAACATGAATGTAGCATCTACCAACATTATTAATATATAATATCAACTATCTAACATACCCTAAATATTCCTATTATTTTACCTTCATCTTCATGCTCCTTAGCTAGACTATCTGCACATCCAAGATGAGAATGGAGGGGCACTACATCCTCCCCCCTAAAACTTGACTTACTCCTAGAAGTCACAGACTAGGGTGGAAATATAACATATTAGTATTGCAATTTTCTATTGCCAACATATGCATCCATATTAAGCAATTGTTCATAAGACAAACATAATCGTTCAATAAAGACAAGAAGAACATTAATTTCTTTCCTTTAAGGCATATCATGTGATCTACTTATAACCAATCACACATATTTTGAAAATTTCATACGATTTAGAGAATTGCATTCACATTTTAACAAGGAAAAATACATCTCATCTCTTATCTCCACTATTGTTCCAACTAATTACCAAACATGCAAGTACAATTCTCTGCAGAGTCTTCCCTTGTACATACTATCAGAGGCTCGAAATGAACATGATACAAACAACACTTAGCACAAAATGGGGCCAACAAAAACAAACATTTAGAATAGCCACCATAGAAATTTAAAAAATGCAAACCAAAGTGGGGAAATAACCAAATTGAATCTTAATTCATAAAATGTTGGCAATTTTCAACAATAAATCAAGTATAAAAAAAGAGTTTTGGTGACCACTCCTATCATAAGAGAGTTTAAAGTTACCAAATTCACTGTTAGCCCATAAACAACACATGAAGAAACTATCAAAAATTCTAAAACAACCAATATTACAAACAAATCTACATTACGGTGTGACTAATTTTAGCCACAAAAGGGAGTATCCGCTACACAACACCCCAAGACTCAAAGTCTAGAATGCATTAGAGAATGTACACCAAACACATGAAAAACTAAGTTTTCTACATCTTCATATCTAAGAAAAATTTATAAAAAAATTGAAGGTAACACAGTCACTACTTATATACAAAATTTTTCTATCATTAATGCAGTACAATTTCTTTTTTTTACCAAGCTACGAACATATGCAATTACTTCCTTATGCAAGAAAATATTTATAGAGGGAATGTATGATATCACACACATGAATAATTCAAAACTCTAATTGACTTACAGTATCACATTCATGATCTCATGGGTCCAACACAATCTCCAATTTGATCCCCTGCACACGGTTCTTACACATGCATACACAATGATAACTTCCACAACAAAAATTCCACATGAGGTCATTGCCAACAAGGAGATAGATATTAGGTTATCAATCAAACATGTAAAGATACCCCATACACAACAAAACCACATAACTACATGACTCACAATGCATGATGCCACCGAATAATTAAATCATTCCAATACTTAAACATATACAAAAAACAATGCAATTAACATAAAGATGGTATGGTGCTTCTACACCCATAGCTAAACATAACCCCCAATTATGATTACTTCACCAAACCAGGGAACACAAAACACTATTGGCCTTTCACAATGCCCCACACAGAATGGGTATAGGACAATCACATCACTAGAAGGGGCAAATACCACACTCCTAATTACATGCACTAACAGTAATCATGCTTCTTTATTCTAAAGCACTAGAGACCATATGAGGATCTCAAGGCCTCAACAAATCAACAAGAACTAGAACATTCAAGAAACTCATATTGGTAGATATATCATCACATTTTTAGAAAAGGAGAAAGAACACATAGCAGACACATAAGTAAAACAAGGCATAAAGAATTTATTAAAGAGCAAGTCTATAAACTTATCAACCTTCTAACATCATACCAAGGCACATAGATGAGAGGTACTATTACCAACTCACCACAAGGAGAAAAATGCTTAACCTAGAGCAACAACAACAATCCACAAGTCCCAGTGTTGCAACCTAGGCTCTGATACCAAATGTAACGCCCCACCAAGAAACCCTAGAGAACAACTCCACTATGCCAACCAAAAAGGGATTTTTTAAGGAAAGAAATAACAAAGAAATATAAATCATATTTATTCATAACATCAAGTTAAGCTCATCCTCTAGGGTTCCACGGTTGCATTACTAACAAACTATTAACAAGATCTAACCAACATTATGAATTAACTAACAACCACAGTTCATTCTAAATTTGATTTCATCAAATGAATAAACAAATACATTTCCATATTACATCATCATTTAAGTAATCAACAAGATCCTGTATATAAGATTACAGGTAGATATACAATTTCCTTTACAAGTAAGTACACCATATATAAAAATTCTAGAGGAACCCAGTTCGTAAAAATAAAATTATGGCTAACGAAATAGATTGGGTTCAGAATATATAGAAGATAATTCACAGAATAATATAAAACTTGCATATTACAAATTCATTTCACTAAATCTAATGCAATAATAAACCAGTTTCATATCTCAGTCCATACCTAGAATATTACTTGTATCAAATCTTCACAAAATTTCCCAACTCGCATCCATTTTTCCGCAAGTCTTTTCTACTTGAAGCTATGGTTTATGGTGCCAAAAGAAAACTAAAAACTTCCCTAGAGAGAGAGAGAGAGAGATCCCCAAAATATAAAACATATTCTGCTATTTGAAATGTATGCTCCTTCCCCCAAATTATGTCTTGAGATTTGAAAAATAATGTTGAGCATGCATAACCACCCCCATCATTTCTTCTAGAAGATTCTCCTTATTAAAGGCAATAAATTCTGCCTTTATTACTTTCTTACAATTTGCTATTTTTAACCATACAATAATTTCTTTCTGATTTTATCTATTTTAGAATTTTCTATATATATAAGTTTTTATGACAACTCATAAATAATATAAATTTATTTTTATTGCCCTTAACATAACATTTACTTGTTTATAAAATATTTTAATATTAATTTTATCAATTATATTCCCTTTTTAATAACACTTTATTTTCCTCATTATAATTATTATTATTTATTGACCCTAGATTGCAATATAATATAATTTCACATAAAATTAAATTTACATAAAAGCATCTATATTTATTTATCAAATTGTCCTCTTGACTTGCTAATTTTATTTTAATGCAACAATTAACTAAATAATTAATCAATGAATTATAACCTAAATAATCCAATGCTGAACAATACCTGATGACTATGCACAATCAAAAAACATAACCAATATAATAGTGACTGAGTAGCATGCCCAAACCGACAACACTAGCTAGGTACAAAATTGGATACTCATCCTTTTTAAGGATAATGGCTAACTAGGGGACCATATGTTATCTTCGTTCAACAATTTCCATTGGTTTTAAAGCACACTCAGACCTATCAATTTAGGTGGAGTCGATGCTTGATACCTGTAACCTGCACCACACAACACGGTCTATGCACAAGTGTAATAAATATAAAACAGTCATCGAGTGAAAGAGAATCACAACATCACTGGATGCTCACGAATGAGTGGTAAGAAATTGTCTCTTTTCACACCACACAATAATTAGATCATCTTATAATGCAAAATTAATCGCATAAAAATTAATTCTAATTTATGACAATCATAGTAAGATCAACATCATATTCACCTGAATGTAAAACAATGACAGAGCATAGGTGTTGGGTGAATATTTTGTCTTCAACTAACTGAAGGTAAAATGGTTATATCAACCATAGTGTAATGAGATAAATCTCTCCTCTCTGCAAGGGGAGGTTCCCTATTAACTATTACAAACTTATTTACATTAAAAACTAATTTCGGGGTGAAACCACATCATCCATTTCTCTTTTTTCAGAAATGATGTTTACAATATAAAAGAGCACTTTCACAACACAAATTAAAATAACCAAGAAACCCACGAGAGCACAAAGTCTATCATTGCTCCTTTTACTGATTTACAATTTAGAACCAAGTAGGATAAGGTGCAGTTCAAAGTCTTCACTGAATACTACGACAAAACATACGATCACAAAAGATAATAGTAGTTCAAAGTCTTTCTAATATCTTTTACTTCAAAACATAAAACCACAAACAAAAGATAATTATTGTAACACAAAATCTCCAAAATCTTCTTTAGAACATCTCCTAGATTATCCACGCTCACACTACAATTTCATCAAGTAGATAAGATAGCATAAGGAAAAGGACATTAGAACACTTTCCAATATACTACAAGTTATTCCAATACAAAGATTGAACGATCGCTTGCTTTTCTATTCACTTAATAAAATATGATTTACAATTTGAACACAAAGTCTTAAAATGATCTTTAATTTGGCAAAGTTTCGCTTCAATAACTAAAAGATAAAAAATAAAATAGAGGCCCTCTTTATTTATAGGGAGGAGCCTAGAGAAAAAATAGGAAAATCCTAACTACTTTGACTTATTCAAATAAAAGAGTCCTATTTGACTTATGACTTCTTTTGTCTCATATGTAATTACATTTTGGAAAATTACACATGAGTATGTCCATAACAAAATTCAAATTACATATACAAGAATAAAAATAAACTAAGGTATCAAAAGGAACTTTAGCTTCCTCGATCATTCTTCTTCAAAAAGTTATGATATATGGTTTGCACTGCTACCATTTCACACATGTTTGGCTTGGCTGTATTCTCTGAGATAGTACAGGCCCAGAGAACTACATCTTTCACTACCTTTATCACCTTCTCATGCTTGTCAAGGTTTTCCTTCTGGTTTTCAAAAGTTGAATGCTGATCATAGAGGCTGTCCATAGAAAGTACTAAGGGCACTTCATCTTTGAATTTTTGTTGAACCATCTTTTCAAAGTAGCTTATCATTTCATCTGCTGAAAGGAACTTATGACCTTCACCTGTGAGAGTGCATGGGAGTTCTTCCAACCTATGTAGAAGCATGACATCGCTATCTTCACTGTTTTCACAAGCTTGGCATATGTTATCAAGTGAGCCTTTTATTATATTGATATGATGAACAAGAGACTCCTTAGTCTTAAGATATGATTCCCAATTTGAGATGACCCCAATGGTAATTAGATTCTTTATCTTAATCTTCTTCATCTCTATCCACTCCTCCAAGCTCTCTTCCTAATCCTACAAATCTTGAGAAAGTAAGTCAACCATGTTATCAAGCTCAGCTTTTGCTTTATCCATCTTTTCTCTTCTTTCTATAGTAGTTTTCAACAAAACTCTTCCCTATGCTAGCAACCGCTCCACAATATCTCCTACCACTCTTCCTCTAGCCTAAGCTTTTTCCACTTTCTGAATTAGAGGATCTTCTACAGTTACCGCCATGGGTTCCACAATTTCAGATGACTTTACTATTTTTTGAAGAATAGCAGCAAGTTGTTCTACTTTAGCTTTATATTGCTCTTTCTCTTTCTTAACCTCATCATATTTCTTAAGGAAGGTGTTGGCAGTAGTTTGAAAATGTGCCTTAATACCTTCATGAGTTAGCTTTGGATGGAGATGGCTCTGACATCAGTTTTGAAGAGAAAACTGGAAACAACATCTACAACTGATGTTTGTCGAAAACTGCAAAAAGCCATGATGTCGCAATTAGGGGAAAAATGGGTAAATTGGGATTACTACGATTCGATGATCATGAACAAGGAAGCATTCATTGAAGGGTTTGAGTGCACGCAAATCAAGGTAAAAAGGTGAAAGTGGGTCAACAGGCTTTGAAAGGCAAATTTTCCCCAGTTTTAGAAAAAAATTAGGAAAATGTGCATGGGTGGTCAAAATGACCTCTCTTGCACAAGGGACTATTCAATCATGTAAAGTTGGTCAAAAAGACTACTATCGCATGTGCTTAGAAAAAGTTTGGTTGCAATGCATGTGCAAGGTTGGCGAAAAGGACCACCTTTGCATGTATTTGGGAAGATTTATATGTTTGATGTAGGAGCAGTCAATTTGACCTTCCTTACATATGAGGGAACAAGTTGAAGTGCAAAGTCGGTCAAAAAGACTGCTTGTGCATGTGTCAAAAATCCCAAGTTAATATGTGAGATTGGGGGTTTCTATCGCTTATGCACATTGAGGGAGGTAGGACAAGGTACATGTATCGACGGTCATTTTCGCCATCGATACAAGTGTCATGACTTAGAAAATAGAACAAGGCAATATCAGAGGTTTTCACCAATTATTCATATGACTAAAAACTCTTGAGACAAAACAAAAATAGTGAAAAACACCGACTAAAAATAGGTAAAATGAAAAGAAAACCCTAAGTTAATCAACACAAAGCTAGGAGAACTTAGGGTTTCAAAATCACAAGGAAGACAAATGAAAAAAAGCATAATTGATACAACTACATTATTACTAGTGAAGAAACTTAAACACAAAGAAAAAAATAAAATAAACTTACCTATTACAGAGAAACGGTGACAAAATGGTGAAACCCTAACGACGCACCACTCCCACTATCTGGTTGCAACAGATCAACACAACGTCTCGACGGAGAGTAAGAAGCAAGGATGAAAGATAAAAGCAATGACAAAAAATGATTTCAAACACATTTAAAAACCTAGAACATAAATATAAGTTCAAAATAAATGCCACACAAGTTCACTCGTTGAGACATTTATTACATGTCTTGATAGTGAAATTTACTGACATCACATGAAACAAACAAACATGCACAAGCGACAGATATGACCGACTTTGCATGTGTAAAATTTGCCAAGGAGAAAACATGTATAAGTAGTGAAAAAGGTCGACATTGCATGCATGAAGAATACAAACATGCAAAAGCGGTGGTTTTCACCAACTTCACATGTGAAAACTAAAAATTCTCTAACACCTTAAAATGATCAAAATTAATATTTTGACAAGCTTGCAACTTAGGTAATCTTTGTGAATCTCAAGAAATCAACTAAGGGGAATGTCACAAGTTATTCTATGGTGTCAAATGACTTCACATGAGACTAAGAGAACTTGTCTCGATTTGTGAACTTAGAGTGTAGGCTACGAAACATATAAGTTTCATAGGAGTTATCCACAAAAATGATCATAGCTAATTTTGAGAACAATAGCTGGCTCTAAATGGGGAACTTACTTTGATCAAACTTTGAAACAATTGAAGGGAGAAGAATCCAGTCTCTAAGTGCCTTCATCCATGCCATTGGGCCATAGAGTCAAGCTACCAAAAAGAAAAAGACACAAAAGACTAAACAAAAATAAAAATACAACACAAAAATATACAAATGTAAAAATAAACTTATCTAATACTTCAAAGATTGAAGTGTTTTAGATGTTGTCCACTATGAGGTAGCAAGAATGGTGTTCCATCAAGATACTCCAACAAGAAGCTATTTTCACCACAAAGTTGATGAATGACAAATGAGCCTCTCCATAGGGAATCAAACTTCCCATGCATTCCTTTTGGCTCTCCCCTCTTGTCCCATAACAAGACTTGATCTCCAATTTAAAAATCATGAGCCTTTACCTTCTTATCAAAAAGCTTCTTCACCTAACTTTGATGTTTAGTAATATGGTCTACTACCATAGCTCGCTATTCTTCAAGTTCAACAAGGTACAAGATTCTTTTGTCAATAGAACTTTCAAAAGTTCTATCTTCTACTGCCTTTGCCAACTTCAATGTCAGCAATTCTAAAGTAATAGGTATCTCTGCATTCAAACCGTATAGAAGATGAAAAGGTGACATAACTATTTCCCTTTTGGGGGTAATCCTGTCTACCCATAAAACATCAAACAATGCTTTATGCCAAGTTCTTTGGTTATCTTCCACCAGTTTCCTAATAATAGTAACCAAATTTTTGTTACTAGATTCTGCCTGACCATTTCCTTGAGGATAATAGTTTGAAGAGTGAGAAAGAATGATCCCATGTTCATAGAAAAAGCCAGTAATCTCATTGGAAGAGAAACAAGTAGCATTATCTGCTACAACTTTGTTTGGAACTCCAAACTGGGAAATAATATTTTCGTTAAGAAAATTACATACCACTTCATAAGTAGCATGCTTTATTGGGATGGCCTCCACCCACTTGGTAAAATAATCAGTTGCGGTGAGAACAAAGTTGTGTCCCACACTTGACAGTGGGTTCACAACATCAATGAAGTCAATGCCCCATTTTTGAAAATGTTCTTCAATTACGACTGGCTTGAGAGGTAGTGCAGCCAACTTAGGCCTTCCAACAAACTGTTGACATAACTCACACCTACGTACCCAATTGTACACATCCTAAAATAGTGTGGGCCAATAGTACCTAGCCCGTAGAATCTTATGAGCCATCACAGGCACAGAAAAGTGTCCTCCACAAGCCAAATTGTGAAAAGACTCTAGAAGTCTGTTTTGTTGTGCTTTATCCACATAATGGAGAAAAACTCCATCAAGGATTCTTTTATACAAACCATTGTCCCACAAGACATAGTTCGTAGCCTTTGATTTGATAGTTATTTTCTCCTTATAGGATAGATGAGAAGGACACTCACCATAGGTAAGAAAATGAGCAATATTTGCATACCACTCATCTGTAGTAGTGACAAAGAGAAAAGTTGACCCATCCTCAACTTCTTCTTCTTCATCTCATGTCTCTTTTGGTACATTGTCGGCAATCAACTGACACAAACCTCTGCCACGTACAAGCTTGGTAGGTTTGATATCAAGATCAAACTCTTGAATCTTGGCAATCCAATTACCTCTTTTGGTTCCAAACTCTTGTTGAGTCAGGATTGACTTCCCTGTTGTGTCTGGCACCAAAACAATAGTATGTGAATTCAAAATATAAAACCAGAAATGCTTTATCACCTTGACCATGGTATAAGCATGTTTCTCCTTATTTGAGTATTTGAATTCATGAGACTTTAGAGGACAACTCATAAATGAAATGGGAGATTCCACACCTTCTTCATTCTACTGAACAAGAATGGCTAAAAGCGCATGCTCGGAAGCATAATTGTATAATATGAAGTTCTTGGTATAATCAGGACAAACGAGGACCAAGGCATGAGCTATGGCCCTCTTGATGTCCTCAAATGTTGCTTTACCTTCCACACTCCAATATAAATTAGTCTTACCCTTCATCATGTTGATAATGTGATGGGTTTTCTCCACGAATTCTGGAATGAATCTCTACAGAAAATTCACCTTTCCAAAGAAAGAGTGAATTGCAGTCTTACTAGTAGGCAAAGTAAGACTCTAGATAGACCTGACTCTTTCTGAGTCAATTTTAGTACCTTCTTGAGACATAATGTGATCGAGAATCTTACCTTTTGTAACCCTGAAAACTCATTTCTTAGGGTTAAGAGAAATACCATTTTGTCGACATCTTTCCACCACCTATCGTAACTGATATGCATGATCTTGATGTTGTTTGGAGAAAATGGTCAAGTCATCAAGATATATCACAATGAATTTCCCCATCTCATCTTTGAAAGTGAGGTCGATTGCTCTCTAGAAAGTAGCACCAATATTGATCAAACCAAACGACATCCTGCAATGTAAAAGTGCCCCAAGGTGTTGTGAAAGCAGTCTTTTATTGATCTACTTTGCTGACCTCTACTTGATTATATCTTGAAAAACCATCTAACATAGATAGAATCTCCAAACCAGTTACAGTTTACAACACTTGGTCCATGATGGGTAGAGGGTTGTTATCCTTTAGAGAAGACTGGTTGAGATTCCTGAAGTCAACACAAATACAGATTTCTTTGTTCTTCTTTCTTACAGGGACAATATTTGTGATCCAAGTAGAATGATGAATAGGAAAGATTACTCTTGCATTCAACACTTTCTAGATCTCAGAAAGAATAGTACCTAAAATTTTGGGATTATATTGCCTCTACTTTTATTTATGAGGCAATGACCCAACCTTGAGAGGGATTTCATACTGAATCTCCTTAGGTCTAAAAGACTTCAAATCATCATAAGAATATGCCAGAACATCAATGTAATGGTGAAGAAGTGTAGTGAATTTAAATTTCTCATTGGTAGTGCAACACTTCCCAATGTTGACCATTTTGGGATCTGCTTCAGAACTCAAATTTACTTGTTCAAATTCCATAGATGAGCTTGAATCAAGTTGTTGCTGCTGTTTAATGTATCTGCCATACTTATCAAATAGATTTTCTAGGGAAACCAAACCTTTTGGAATCTTATTCCCTTTTAGTTGAAGAAACTCTTCACCAGTTTGTGAATTTATTTCAGAAACGTATTCCCATGGTGGAGATTCACTACCTTGAAAATAGAGCTCATCAAAGCTATCCGTCTTTTCCAAGAAAGCTATGATTTGATTATCACCATTGAACACTTGCCAATGGTCAACATTATTTGGTACACTTGGTCAAAAAACCAACTCAATTGTGTACTTGTTACCTTTGAAGTCCTTATGGGGAACCATAAGAGTTGCGGAGACAGCTAATGAATCTGTACGATCATTAAACTCTCTAGGCACCGTAGAAATATCAAAAGTGTCAAAACCTTCAATGCAATCCCATACGTGATTGCGATAATGTTTCAACCTTTCATTTTTGGTCTGATATAAATTTCTCACTTGGCAAACAACTAGTTCGGCATCTCCTTGAGCATGAAGATTTTTAATACCTTTAACCTGAGCAGCTTCCATGCCGAGTAATAATGATTCATACTCCACGGTATTATTGGTATTGTCAAATTGCAACTTGTATGAGAAAGGGAAGATATCACCTTGTGGAGATATTAGAACAATTCTAGCTCCATAACCAATAGAAGAACAACTACCATCAAATTCTAAAACCCAAACCTCATTATAATTTGATTTTTTGGAATTTCATTGACCGAAAGATTCCTCTTCATCAGTGAAGGAAGAATCTAGCATCACTATACTTTCACCTCTGAAAACTCTTCTGATTCTCCATCTGAATTGTCTAAATCTTCATTAGATGAATTGGAAAGATTTTCTGTGGATAGGAAATAGTTACCCATACCTGAAGACTTGAACAAAATCTAAACTTTCAGGTTTTCAATTTGGGTGACTATGTATTTTGCTTCCTTCTTAGGAAGCAACTTTTGCATGACTCCTTTAACAGGTATCCTAGCTTTGGATAGATCCATGTTTAATTCTCCACCTACATCTTTACAAAAGTTACGCCCAAGCAAAATGCCACAAGAAACTGGAACATCAGCCACTACGACAATCATCTTGATCCTCTTGTCTTGAAAGGCTGCAAATGCAAATTGGGCATCTTTGATTTGACCCAATAACGACACTTGCTTATTTTCCATGGAGAAACATTTCCCAAAGGTCTTGGTCAAGGTGAGACCAAGGGCGTCCACCACCTTAGTAGGCATGATGTTATCAAAAGCCCTGGAGTCTATTCTAAAATTGCTTAACTTATGACCATTGACCAATAGCGAAACATAGAAAGGTTCTATTTTCCCTAGAGCAACAAGGGGAGGAGCGACTAAATTATTTTGGGTAGATTTGTTTTTAGACAAGTCATGGGTGGTTTTGGAAGAATCTTGCCCTGTAGGGGCAGCCTTATTTATCACATATTTAGCTAACCTATCAAACTATTCAGGGTTATCTTGTAAGTATTCCACCTTAGACATTTGGATCTTGGTTTTCCTAGTGTGATCTATAATATCAAAAAGCTAAAATAAACTAGATATAGAGGAAGAAAATCCATCATTCTGGGTTTTAGTCAGGGTAGTACTGGTCTGTGGAGCAAAAGCAGGAGAGACAAGATGGTTAGGTGAACTTACTTGCTTATTAGCAACTGGGTCCTTTAATTGAAAAGGCAACGGAGTTCCCCATTTGGCAATTGAGATAACCAGTTGAGGTTCCTCTCTTGTCTTTCGTTTATCAACTTGCTGATTTGGCTGATTCTGGGACCTGGTAAAAATAGTGTATGCTCCATCATACACTTCTCCTTCTCTTTCCGCTTCATCTTGGTAATTCAGAAAACCAATGGTATAGTCACCAGCTAACTCTTCTTCTCCTTTCATTATTTTCTTGATCCAAATTAGGTTGGTAGGAATTGTCATGTTCTGCTTCATAATAGCCAACTGCTGAGTTGACTAGTGCTGCTTCAATGGAGAGCTTCTCCTGTGTGGGTGGAAGATGACTTTGGTGCCCTTGATTTCTGGCAGCATTGCCTTGATATGAATTGTTAGGAAATGTTCTCCTTGGTATATCCCTATAAGAAGGAGGAGCAGACATACCTTGAGACATTTTCCTTTTCAAAGCTAGTAGCTCATTTGCTAACTTCTGCACTATAGGATCTGTGGTGCTTGTGAAAGGATTATCAGTAGAGGATTGATCTCTATTTCTGTTAGAATCTCTTCTTCTCTTACCCGCAAGGATAAGATCATCTTCCACCTCCATAGCCAATATTTGAGCTGTGGGAAGATCAGCAGGGCCAACCCGCCTTAGCGGAAAGCTTACCTTAGGAAGCTGAGTATTGATGAAAAAGCATTTGAGATTCTCCACCATTGGTTGAGCAGTTGTTGGGTTGGTAGGAATTGTCATGTTCTGCTTCATAATAGCCAACTGCTGAGTTGACTAGTGCTGCTTCAATGGAGAGCTTCTCCTGTGTGGGTGGAAGATGACTTTGGTGCCCTTGATTTCTGGCAGCATTGCCTTGATATGAATTGTTAGGAAATGTTCTCCTTGGTATATCCCTATAAGAAGGAGGAGCAGACATACCTTGAGACATTTTCCTTTTCAAATCTAGTAGCTCATTTGCTAACTTCTGCACTATGGGATCTGTGGTGCTTGTGAAAGGATTATCAGTAGAGGACTGATCTCTATTTCTGTTAGAATCTCTTCTTCTCTTACCCGCAAGGATAAGATCATCTTCCACCTCCGTAGCCAATATTTGAGCTTTGGGAAGATCAGCAGGGCCAACCCGCCTTAGTGGAAAGCTTACCTTAGGAAGCTGAGTATTGATGAAAAAGCATTTGAGATTCTCCACCATTGGTTGAGCAGTTGTTGGAATCCTGTTTCTCAATTTATTGAACTTAGCAATGAAGTCTTGCATAGGTTCATGTGGCTCTTTTTTCATCTGTGTGAGTTGAGCCAACAAGGCATGTGCATCTTTTGTAGGCTTGAACCTAGCCTCAAACTTGGTTTTGAGGGTATTCCAACTAGTTATAGTTTGAGCTTGAAGATGGTAAAACCAATCTGCAGTAGCACCTTGCAGTGTTTCCACAAAAAGTCTTATTGCCACATCTTCATGTTCCACACCTAACACACTGCAAGCTCTGTAGAAAGCTGTAATGTGTTCATCTAGGTGGTCTTTCCCATCACCATAGAACTTAGGAAAATTCTTCCTCAAACTACGAGGTAGTTCATGTAATGGTGGAGTTAAGTTCAAAGGACCAAAAGTGTTATCCCAAGGGCCTTGAACTACCATGGTGCACTGATTAAAGGGTGGGATAACAAACCTTTGTGGAATCTGAACAGACAAAACTCTATTAGTACTAGAGCTAGAATCTTCACTTGGTATTGGAGACCTAACATTGGTAAGAGGAAAACTCCTAGTTCACTGAAGCCGAGGTTGTGGAGGCAAAAGACCAAAGTCATTTTGCTGCATTAACTCAAATATAGGATCAATAATACCTTGAGCTCTCTTGCTTCTTGTATACCATGAGTTTGCCAAAATGCACTGCACTCAACAAAATTTTGAAAACAAATTGAAACAATGGAAAAGTACTGTAGTGCTTCAACTCAGAGCGTGAGGCTTCAAGTTGCACGTTCCTTCCCTAGTGGAGTCGCCAAAAATTGTTGGGTGAATATTTTGCCTTCAACTAATTGAAGGCAAAATAGTTATATCAACCACAGTGTAATGAGATAAATCTCTCCTCTCAGCAAGGGGAGTTTCTCTATTAACTATTACAAATTTATTTACACTAAAAACTAATTTTAGGGTGAAACCATGTCATCCATTTCTCTTTTTTCAGAAATGATGTTTACAATATAAAAGAACACTTTCACAACACAAATCAAAATAACCAAGAAACCCACGAGAGCACAAAGTCTATCATTGCTCCTTTTATTGATTTACAATTTAGAACCAAGTAGGATAAGGTGTAGCTCAAAGTCTTCACCAAATACTATGACAAAACATATGATCACAAAAGATAATAGTAGTTCAAAATCTTTCCAATATCTTTTACTTCAAAACATAAAATCACAAACTAAAGATAATTATTGTAGCACAAAGTCTCCAAAATCAGCTTTAGAACATCTCCCAGATAATCCACACTCACACTACAATTTGATCAAGTAGATAAGATAGCATAAGAAAGAGGACATAAGAACACTTCCCAATATACTACAAGTTATTCCAATACAAAGATTGAATGATCACTTGCTTTTCGATTCACTTGATAAAATATGATTTACAATTTGAACACAAAGTGTCAAAATGCTCTTCAATTTGGTAGAGTTTCGCTTCAATAACTAAACTATAAAAAATACAATAGAGGCCCTCTTTATTTATAGGGAGGAGCCTCGATAAAAAATAGGAAAATCCTAACTACTTTGACTTATTCAAACAAAAGAGTCCTATTTGACTTATGACTTCTTTTGTCTCCTATGTAATTACATTTTGGAAAATTACACACGAGTATGTTCATAACAAAATTCAAATTACGTATACAAGAATAAAAATAAACTAAGGTATCAAAAAGGAACTTCAGCTTCCTCCATCATTCTTCTTCAAAAAGTTATGATATATGGTTTGCACTGGTACCATTTCACACACGTTTGGCTTGGCCATATTCTTTGAGATAGTACGGGCCCATAGAACTGCATCTTTCACTGCCTTTATCACCTTCTCATGCTTGTCAAGGTTGTCCTTCAGGTTTTCAAAAGTTGAATGCTAATCATAGAGGCTATCCATAGAAATTACTGAGGGCACTTCATCTTCAAATTTCTGTTGAACCATCTTTTCAAAGGAGCTTATCATTTCATCTGCTGAAAGGAACTTATGACCTTCACCTGTGAGAGTGCATGGGAGTTCTTCCAACCTGTGTAGAAGCATGACATCACTGTCTTCACTATTTTCATGAGCTTGGCATAAGTTATCAAGTAAGCCTTTTATTATATTGATACGATGAGCAAGATACTCCTTAGTCTTAAGATATGATTCTTGATTTGAGATGAACCCAATGGTAAGAAAATTCTTTATCTTAATCTTCTTTATCTCTATCCACTCCTCCAAGCTCTCTTCCTAATTCTGCAGTTCTTGAGAAAGTAAGTCAACCATGTTATCAAGCTTAGCTTTTGCTTTATCCATATTTTCTTTTCTTTCTACAGTAGTTTTCAATAGAACTCTTCCCTGTGCTAGTAACCACTCCACAATATCTCCTACCATTCTTCCTCTAGCCTAAGCTTTTTCCACTTTCTAAATCAGAGGATCTTCTACAGTTATAGCCATGGGTTCCACAATTTTAGATGACTTTACTATTTTTTGAAGAACAATGGCAAGTTGTTCTACTTTAGCTTTATATTGCTATTTCTCTTTCTTAACCTCATCATATTTCTCAAGCAAGGTGCTGGCAGTAGTTTGAAAATCTACCTTAATACCTTCATGAGTTAGCTTTGGATGGAGACGGCTCTGACATCTGTTTTGAAGAGAAAATTGGAAACAACATCTACCACAGATGTTTGTTGAAAACTGCAAAAAGCCATGATCTCATAGTTAGGGGAAAAATGGGTAAATTGGGATTATTGCAATTCGATGATCATGATCAAGGAAGCATGGATTGAAGGGCTTGAGTGTGTGCAAATCGAGGTAAAAGGTGGAAGTGGGTCAACATGCTTTGAAAGGTGAATTTTCCCCATTGTTAGAAAAAAAATTAGGAAAATGTGCATGGGTGGTCTAAATGACCGCTCTTGCACAAGGGACTATTCAATCATGTAAAGTCGATCAAAAAGAACACTATCGCATGTGCTTAGAAAATGTATGGTTGCAATGCATTGGCAAGGTCAGTGAAAGGGACCGCCTTTGCATGTATTTGGGAAGATTTATATGTTTGATGTAGGAGCGGTCAATTTGACTGCCCTTACATACGAGGGAACAAGCTGAAGTACAAAGTTAGTTAGAAAGACCACTTGCACATGTGTCAAAAATCCCAAGTTAATATGTGAGAGTGGGGGTTTCTATTGCTTATGCACATTGGGGGAGGTAGGACAAGGTACATGTATTGGCGGTCATTTCCACCGTCGATACAAGTGTCACGACTCAAAAAATAGAACAAGGCAATATTGGAGGTTTTCACTGATTATTCATATGACTAAAAACTTTCAAGACAAAACAAAAATAGTGAAAAATGTCAACTAAAAATAGTTAAAATGAAAAGAAAACCCTAAGTTATTCAACACAAAGCTAGGAGAACTTAGGGTTTCAAAATCACAAGGAAGATGAACGGAAAAAAGCATAATCGATACAACTACATTATTACCAGTGTAGAAACTTAAACACAACAAAAAAAAAATTACCTATTATAGAGAAACGACAACAAAAAGGTGAAACCCTAATGACGCACACTCCCACTATCTGGGTGCAACGGATCAACACAATGTCTTGACGGAGAGTAAGAAACAAGGATGAAAGATAAAAGCAATGACAAACAAAAATAATTTCAAACAAATTTAAAAACCCAAAACATAACTATAAGTTTGAAATAAATGCCACATGAGTTCACTCATTGAGACATTTATTACATGTCTCGATGGTGAAATTTACTGACATCACATGAAACAAACAAAACATGCACAAGCGGCAGATATGACTAACTTTGCATGTGTAATGTTTTCCAAGGAGAAAACATGTATAAGTGATGAAAAAGGCTGACATTGCATGCAGGAAGAATACAAACATGCAAAAGCAGTGGTTTTCACCGACTTCACATGTGAAAACTAAAAATTCCCTAACACCTTAAAATGATCAAAATTAATATTTTGACAAGCTTGCAACTTAGTCAATCTTGACGAATCTTGAGAAATCAACTAAGGGGAATGTCACAAGTTATTCTATGGTGTCAAATGACTTTTCACGAGACCAAGAGAACTTGTCTTGATTTGTGAACTTAGAGTGTAGGCTACAAAACATATAAGTTTTGTAGGGGTTATCCACAAAAATGAGCATAGCTGATTTTGAGACAAACAATATGAATTATTAGTGTTGCAACAAGGATTATCAATAAAACATGCTAACTATCATATGAAACCACACATGAAGATAATCAGGAATGTCACCAACATGAATGTAGCATCTACCAACATCATATAATGTACAACGTCAATTGTCTAACATACCCTAAATATTCCTATTATTTTACCTTCATTTTCATGCTCCTTAGCTAGACTATCAACACATCCAAGATGAGAATGGAGGGGCACTACATCCTCTTCCCCTAAAACTTGACTTACTCCTGGAAGTCACAGACTAGGGTGGAAACATAACATACTAGTATTGCAATTATGTATTGCCAACATACGCATCCATATTAAGCAATTGTTCATAAGATAGACACAATAGTTTAATAAAGACAAGAAGAACATTAATTTCATTCCTTTAAGGCATATCATGTGATCTACTTATAACCAATTACACATATTTTGAGAATTTCATACAATTTAGAGAATTGCATTCACATTTTAACAAGGAAAACTACATCTCATCTCTTATCTCCACTATGGTTCCAACTAATTACCAAATATGCAAGTAAAATTCTTTGCAGAGTCTTCCCTTGTAAATACTATCAGAGGCTCGAAATGAACATGATAGAAACAAAACTTAGCATGAAATGGGGCCAACAAAAAAAAAACATTTGGAATAGCCACCATAGAAATTAAAAAAAATGCAAACCCAAGTGGGGAAATAATCAAATTCAATCTTAATTCATAAAATGCCTACAATTTTCAACAATAAATCAAGTATAAAAAAAAGAGTTTTGGTGACCACTCCTATCATAAGAGAGTTCAAAGTTACTAAATTCACTGTTAGCCCACCAACAACACATGAAGCAACTATCAAAAATTCTAAAACAACCAATATTACAAACAAATCTACCTCACAGTGTGACTAATTTTAGCCACAAAAGGGAGTATCTGCTGCACAAAACCCCAGGACTCAAATTCTAGAATGCATTAGAGAATGTACACCAAACACATGGGAAACTAAGTTTTCTATATCTTCATATCTAAGAAAAAATTATAAAAAAATTTAAGGTAACATATTCACTACTTATATAAAAAAAATTTCTATCATTAATGCAGTACAATTTCTCTTTTTACCAAGCTATGAACATATGCAATTACTTCCTTATCCAAGAACATATTTATAGAGGGAATGTATGATATCCCACACAAGAATAACTTAAAACTCTAATTGACTTATAGTATCACATTCATGATCTCATGGGTCCAACACAAGCTCCAATTTGATCTCCTACACACGGTTCTTACATAGGCATACACAATGATAACTTCCACAACAAAATTTCCACATGAGGTCATGGACAACAAGGAGATAGATATCAGATTATCAATCAACCATGTAAAGATACCACATACACAACAAAACCACATAACTACATGATTTGAGATGCTTGATGCCACCAAATAATTAAATCATTCCAATACTTAAACATATACAAAAAATAATGCAATTAACATAAAGACGGTGTGGTGCTTCTACACCCATAGCTAAACATAACCCCCAAGTATGATTACTTCACCAAACCAGGGAACACAAAACACCACTAGCCTTTCACAACACCCCACACAGGATGGGTATAGGACATTCACATCACTAGAAGGGGCAAATACCACACTCCTAATTACATACAGTAATAGTAATCATGCTTCTTTATTCTAAAGCACTAGAGACCACAAGAGGAACTCAAGGCCTCAACAAATCAGCAAGCACTAGAACATTCAAGAAACTCATATTGGTAGATATATCATCACATTTTTAGAAAAAAAGGAGAAATAACACATAGCAGACACATAAGTAAAACAAGGTATAAAGAATTTATTTCTTAAAGAGCAAGTCTATAAACTTATCAACCTTCTAACGCCATACCAAGGCATATAGGTGAGAGGTACTATTACCTACTCACCACAACGAGAAAAATGCTTAACCTAGAGCAACAACAACAATGTACAGGTCCCAGTGTTGCAACCTAGGCTCTGATTCAAAATATAACTCCCCACCAAAAAACCCTAGAGAACAACTTGACTATGCTAACCAAAAAGGGAATTTTTATAAGGAAAGAAATAACAAAGAAACGTAAATTATATTTATTCATAACATCAAGTTAAGCTTATCCTCTAGGGTTGCACGACTGCATTACTAACAAAATATTAACAAGATCTAACCAACATTATGAATTAACTAACAACCATAGTTCATTCTAAATCTGACTGCATCAAATGAATAAACACATTCATTTCCATATTATATAATCAGATAAGTAATCATCAAGATCCTGTTTATAGGATTACAAGTACATATACAATTTCCTTTACAAGAGAGTACACCGTATATAAAAATACTAGAGGAACCCTGTTCGTAAAAATAAAGTTATGGCTAATGCAACAGATTGGGTTCAGAATATATAGAAGAAAATTCACAGAATAATATAAAGCTTGCATATTACAAATTCATTTCACTAAATCTAATGCAACAATAAACCAGTTTCATATCTCAGTCCATACCTAGAATATTACTTCTATCACATCTTCACAAAATTTCCCAGCTCACATCCATTTTCCCCAAGTCTTTTCTTCTTGAAGCTATGGTTTATGGTGCCAAAAGTAAAATAAAAACTTCCCTAGGGAGAGAGAGATCCCCAAAACATAAAACATATTCTGCTATTTGAAATACATGCTCCTTCCCCCAAATTATGTCTTGAGATTTGAAAAATAATGTTGAGCATGCAGAACCACCCTCATCATTTCTTCCAGAAGATTCTCCTTATTAAAGGCAATAACTTCCACCTTTATTACTTTCTTACAATTTTCTATTTTTAACCATATAATAATTTCTCTATGATATTATCTATTTTAGAATTTGCTATATATATAAGTTTTTATGACAACTCATAAATATTATAAATTTATTTTTATTGCCACTAACAAAACATTTACTTATTTATAAAATATTTTAATTTTAATTTTATCAATTATATTCATGTTTTAATAACACTTTATTTTCCTCATTATAATAATTATTATTTATTGACCTTAGATTACAATATAATATAATTTCCCATAAACTTAAATTTACATAAAAATATCTATATTTATTTATCAAAGTGTCCTCTTGACTTACTAATTTTATTTCCATACAACAATTAACCAAAGCATTAATCAAACAATTATAACCAAAATAATCCAATACTGAACAATACCTAACGACCATGTACAATCGAAAAACATAACCACAATAATAGTGACTGACTATCATGCCCAAACTGACAACACTGGCTAGGTGCAAAACTAGATACTCATCCTTTTCAAGGATGATGGCTAACTAGGGGTTCATATGTTATCTCCATTCAACAATTTCCATTGGTTTTAAGGCACGATCAGACCTACCAATTCAGGTGGAGTCGATGCCTGATACCTGCAACCTACACCACACAACACAATCTATGCACAAGTGTAATAAATATAAAATAGTAATGGAGTGAAAGAGAATCGTAACATCACCGAATGCTCACGAATGAGTGGTACGACATTGTCTCTTTTCACACCACACAATAATTAGATCATCTGATAATACAAAATCCATCACATATAAATCAATTCTAATTTATGACAATCATAGTAAGATCAACATCATAATCACTTGAATGTAAAACAATGTCAGAGCATATGAATTATTGGTGTTGCAACAAGGATTATCAATAAAACATGCTAACTGTCATATGAAACCACACATGAGGATAATCAGGAATGTCACCAACATGAATATAGCATCTACCAACATCATATAATGTACAACATCAACTGTCTAACATACCCTAAATATTCATATTATTTTACCTTTATCTTCATGCTCCTTAGCCAGACTATCTGCACATCTAAGATGAGAATGGAGGGGCACTACATCCACCCCCTCTAAAACTTGACTTACTCCTAGAAGTCACAGACTAGGGTGGAAACATAAGATATTAGTATTGCAATTTTTTATTGCCAACATACGCATCCGTATTAAGCAATTGTTCATAAGACATACACAATCGTTCAATAAAGACAAGAAGAACATCAATTTATTTCCTTTAAGGTGTATTATGTGATCTACTTATAACCAATCACACATATTTTGAGAATTTCATACGATTTTGAGAATTGCATTCACATTTTAACAAGGAAAAATACATCTCATCTCTTATCTCCACTATGGTTCCAACTAATTACCAAACATGCAAGTACAATTCTCCACCAAGTCTTCCCTTGTACATACTATCAGAGGCTTGAAATGAACATGATAGAAACAACACTTAGCACGAAACAGGGCCAACAAAAACAAACATTCGAAATAGCCACCATAGTAATTAAAAAAATGCAAACCCAAGTGGGGAAATAATCAAATTCAATCTTCAGTCATAAAATGCCAATAATTTTCAACAATAAATCAAGTATAAAGAAAAGAGTTTTGGTGACCACTCCTATCATAAGAGAGTTCAAAGTAACCAAATTCACTATTAGCCCACCAACAACACATGAAGTAACTATCAAAACTTCTAAAACAACTAATATTACAAATAAATCCTCATCATAGTGTGACTAATTTTAGCCACAAAAGAGAGTATTTTCTACACAACACCCTAGGACTCAAAGTCCAGAATGCGTTAGAGAATGTACACCAAACACACGAACAACTAAGTTTTCTACATCTTCATAGCTAAGCAACTTTTATACAAAAATTTAAGGTAACACAGTCACTACTTATATACAAAAATTTTACAAAAAATATCTATCATTAATTCAGTACAATTTCTTTTTTTACCAAGCTATGAACATATGCAATTACTTCCTTATGGAAGAAGATATTTATAGAGGGAATGTATGATATCACACACAAGAAAAATTCAAAACTCTAATTGACTTACAGTATCACATTCATGATCTCATGGTTTCAACACAAGCTCCAATTTGATCTCCTGCACACAGTTCTTACACAGGCACACACAATGATAACTTCCACAACAAAACTTCCACATGAGGTCATGGCCAATAAGGAGATAGATATCAGATTATCAATCAACCATGTAAAGATTCCCCATACACAACAACGCCACATGACTCATGATGCATGATGCCACTGAATAATTAAATCATTCCAATAATTACACATATATAAAAACAATGCAATTAACATAAAGACGGTATGGTGCTTCTACACCCATAGCTAAACATAACCCCCAAGTATGATTACTTCACCAAATGAGGGAACACAAAACACCACTGGCCTTTCACAACACCCCACATAGAATGGTATAGGACATTCACATCACTAGAAGGGGCAAATATCACACTCCTAATTACACACACTAATAGTAATCATGCTTCTTTCTTCTAAAGCACTATAGACCACAAGAGCAACTCAAGGCCTCAACAAATCAGCAAGCACTAAAACATTCAAGAAACTCATATTGGTAGATATATCATCACATCTTTAGAAAAGAAGGAGAAAGAACACATAGCAAACAAATAAGTAAAACAAGGCATAAAGAATTTATTTCTTAAAGAGCAAGTCTGTAAACTTATCAACCTTCTAACGTCATACCAAGGCACATAGGTGAGAGGTACTATTACCAACTCTCCACAAGGAGAAAAACGCTTAACCTAGAGCAACAACAACAATCTAGAGGTCCCAGTGTTGCAACTTAGGCTCTGATACCAAATGTAACACCCCACCAAGAAACCCTAGAGATCAACTCGACTATGCTAACCAAAAAGGGATTTTTTTAAGGACAGAAATAACAAAGAAATGTAAATCATATTTATTCATAAAATCAAGTTAAGCTTATCCTCTAGGGTTCCATGGCTACATTACTAACAAACTATTAACAAGATCTAACCAACATTATGAATTAACTAACAACCATAGTTCATTTTAAATCTATTTGCATCGAATGAATAAACACATACATTTCCATATTATATCATCAGATAAGTAATCATCAAGATCCTGTATATAGGATTACAAGTACATATACAATTTCCTTTACAAGAAAGTACACCATATATAAAAATTCTAGAGGAATCCAGTTCATAAAAATAAAGTTATGGCTAACGCAACAGACTGGGTTCAGAATGTATAGAAGAAAATTCATAGAATAATATAAAGCTTGCATATTACAAATTCATTTCACTAAATCTAATGCAACAATAAACTAGTTTCATATCTCAGTCCATACCTGGAATATTACTTCTATCACATCTTCACAAAATTTCCTAGCTCACATCTATTTTTCCCCAAGTCTTTTCTTCTCGAAGCTATGGTTTATGGTGCCAAAAGAAAAATAAAAACTTCCCTAGAGAGAGAGATCCCCAAAACATACAACATATTCTGCTATTTGAAATGCATGCTCCTTCCCCCAAACTATGTTTTAAGATTTCAAAAATAATGTTGAGCATGCATAACCACCCCCATCATTTCTTCCAGAAGATTCTCCTTATTAAAGGCAATAAATTCTGCCTTTATTACTTTCTTACAATTTGCTATTTTTAACCATACAATAATTTCTCTCTGATTTTATCTATTTTAGAATTTTCTATATATATAAGTTTTTATGACAACTCATAAATATTATAAATTTATTTTATTGTCACTAACAAAACATTTACTTGTTTATAAAATATTTTCATTTTAATTTTATCAATTATATTCTTGTTTTAATAATGCCTTATTTTCCTCATTATAATTATTATTATTTATTGACTTTAGATTAAAATATAATATAATTTCTTATAAACTTAAATTTACATAAAAGCATCTATATTTATTTATCAAAGTGCCCTCTTGACTTACGAATTTTATTTTAATGCAACAATTAACTAAAGCATTAATCAAACAATTATAACCTAAATAATCCAATGATGAAGAATACCTAACGACCATGCACAATCAAAAAATATATCCACAATAATAGTAATTGACTAGATCATGCCCAAACTGACAAAACTGGCTAGGTGCAAAACTAGATACTCATCCTTTTCAAGGATGATGGCTAACTAGGGGACCATATGTTATCTCCGTTCAATAATTTTCATTGGTGTTAAGGTATGCTCAGACTTGTCAATTTAGGTGGAGTCGATGCTTGATACCTATAGCCTACACCACACAACATGGTCTATGCACAAGTGTAATAAATATAAAACCGTCATGGAGTGAAAGAGAATCGCAACATCACCAGATGCTCAGGAATGAGTGGTATGACATTGTCTCTTTTCACACCACACAATAATTAGATCATCCTATAATACAAAATCAATTGCATAAAAATCAATTCTAACTTATGACAATCATAGTAAGATCAACATCATAATCACTTGAATGTAAAACAATGTTAGAGCATATGAATTATCAGTGTCACGACAAGGATTATCAATAAAACATGCTAACTGTCATATGAAACCACACATGAGGATAATCAGGAATGCCACCAATATGAATGTAGCATCTACCAACATCATATAATGTACAACATCAATTATCTAACATACCCTAAATATTCCTATTATTTTACCTTCATCTTCATGCTCATTAGCTAGACTATCTGCACATCTAAGATGAGAATGGAGGGGCACTACAAATATGAGACTCATGAGACTACATTTTTTTGAGGCATTTAATCAAATAATTTAGGTGTTTTTACCCGTCTTTTATCATTCTACACACATGACTATTAAGATAGTTGCAACTCAGCACATCACAATACTTCTATGTTCCTCATGCTAGATGGATGTTCTTAGCCTATTCCCAAACTCACTTTTAGCTTATCCATGGAGACATTGGGTAGGGTTGCCCCGCCCATTACACTTGCAATTTGTATTTGTATTTTATACCCAAAAGAATCTACATGTATATATAGTTTAAAAGGAAAAAAATGGAAAGAACAAGACTAAAGCCCTGCCATAGGCTATGGCATCTTTCCCACTAGGTAAACCCCAACCTTAGTACTGCCAACTCCCCTTTGGTTCACCATGATTACAACCTCGTTTACAACCTCTTTTAGTCTTTTCAAGAAAAAATAATTAATTAAAAATAAAAATAAAAATAAGTAAATAAATACATTTTTGGTGCCCAAACCTAGCATAACTCCCTCGATTCCTACCATTGCAACAATATGTATTTGTAATAGCTTTGTTCTAGTTCTATATGTATATGGTATTATCTTCTACTGCTCTTTTGAGCATTATCTTTATTTGTACTATTGCATTCTTTCAATATATATATAAGAGCAAGCAAACCAAAATCTGTTAGAATGTTTAGCCCGAGGACGGGGTTGACGTTGTCGAGAGCCCATGAATGCCCTCAAACTATTAAAATTTAGGCTACATTTCTCATAGCATGGATATGAGGGTACTCTACATTTTGGTGCACTCCTATAGCTAGTGCTGCCTCCCTGACCTACACATCGATATAAGAAAATAATAAGAAAAGGGAGGAGTCTTAGACTATAGTGTTTATTTTAGATTGTTTTCTTTATGTAATTAGCCAATAGGCTTTTATATGTGAGCATTATAGTGCTCGAGATTGTCTCACGCCAGAAAATTTTCTAAAGTCGTCAGTTGTTCCTATTAGTGTATTCATCGAACCTCTTATGGATGCATGTGCTAGTTAGCCAATAGGCTTTTATATGTGAGCATTATAGTGCTCGAAATTGTCTCACGACTGGAAAATTTTCTAAATTCGTTGGTTGTTCCTATCTGTGTATTCCTTGAACCTCCTATGGGTGCATGTGCTAGTGTAAAATAGGGTTTACATTGTTCATGTGATAATGGGCTGCTATTATCCTTGTTTTAGTTTCAGGTTATTTTCTCCATTTTTTTATATAACAGTTAGATTAAATAAACTTCTCTTAAAACTATAGAATTATAAAATGGCAAGAGTGCTAATTTATAATTATAATTATAAAATTTTACAATGGTAATTAAAAATTATATAAGTATATCTATAATTAAGATTAAAAGTTATATAATTATTTAATTAATTAGTTATTTTTATTGATTTATGAATTAGTTTATAGTTATTTATTTAACATCTTGGTATTAGAAACTATATTTAAGTTAGATTAAGTAAAGTTTTCTTAAAACTATAGAATTGTAAAATGGCAAGAGTGCTAATTTATAATTATAATTATAAAATGGAAAGAGTGCTATTTTATAATTATAATTATAAAATGGCAAGAGTGCTAATTTATATTTATAATTATAAAATTTTACAATGGTAATTAAAAATTATATAAGTATATCTATAATTAAGATTAAAAGTTATAGAATTATTTATTTATATAATTATTTTATTGATTTATGAATTAATTTATAGTTATTTTATTTATTTAAGAGTTATTTTATCTTATTAGTTTTTCCTTTATGTAAATTGTGTTCTATGTCTTATTATCAATATAGAATGTACCTAGATGTAGTAACTACATCTATAGTAGAGTGTAATTATGAGGTTACAGTTATATAAAATGAAAGAATCAAATTAGTATAATTTCCAAAAAGAATCTAATTTGTCGATTGTAAATTATAGTTGATTGTGTTAGGAATTTGATATTTCCAAGTTACTTATAAATGAAGTTGATAATAACCTGAATCATAAATATAAAATAAGTTATTTATCCATACAAAATGTTATAGGAGATAATAGATTATTAAAATAAAATTGCATATAACCATAATTATGCTTATATAACATAACAAAAAAATGTTCTTTTCATTTGGATGAGTAAGTACATTAATGTTATGAGTAAGATAGCATTTCTTTCTTACATATTTCAATATTGTTACACTAAACATAATATTGAGGTCTTAATGTTTGGATGGAGTAGAGGTAGTTGTAGAAAGATAAGCACATGTCAAATTATGAGGGATGTTATATAATATGATAATTCGTAGGTTTCATAACATTATTATAATATTAAAATTTTTTATTCACTCTTTTGTTATGGAGATTATGGAACTCATGATAACTTTTGCAATATTGTGATTATTTAAGCTACTTGTTAACCATACATATATAACATACGACATAAATTTGTTCATGTATTACAATTATATACAAGAGTTGTGCAGCAGGAAGAGTCCCTGCCAGTCAGCATAGATGCGATTAAAAAAATTAAAATTTTAAAACTGCATCAGCTAAAAGCTTCCATAATATGATTGTAGCAGCTGAAATAAACTATACTCTAGTAGATAGAACTTTGTCTCTAAGAGCGGACAGAAAGGCTGGGAAGAAATTATCAGAGCCAACAACAAACCAAAAATCTTAGATGTGATGAAAAAGATTATATTAAATCCAAAGCATAGAAATTGAATCAAACACAAAATCTTTTGTTTCTACAATTATGCGGGAAGATGTCTCTTCAAATGTACCCCAACCAAATTCATTAAACATATCATTTAATTCTATCAAATGGGATTTTCAAATCCACACACTGCATACTCCATTCTGGTTTTGCCTCTTTTGAGCTCCTTGACGTTGATTTTGTCTGGGTAATACTATTAATAATAAGTATGGAGACTGTCTTGCTTCATGCTATTAATATACCTTAGTTCATGCCATACCAATGACACTAGTAGGAAGAGTGATGTGGCAACATGATCCAGTGCTTTGTTCCTTGGGAGGACTTTTTAGTTTACAGTTATACTAAAGTTTTTGCAAGACTTGAACTTAGACAATAGAAAATTTAACTTGTAAAAAAAATTATAGCCTATAGATTCTGACATCACATGGATTCTAAATCAACATAAAAATAAAAGGACTAACTAATGTCAACTTGAAGAAGCTATGGAGAATTGAAACAAAATTTAAATACAATAATCAAATAAGAAAACCAGTGAGACCATAGTAAGCTGTAACCCCCATTTCAAGAATTGATTATCCAAGAGCCTAGTTCCTTTTGAAAACAAATATGAATCTATATCACTTCTTGTCCAAGAAGGTGACCAAAATCACATGGGATCTACTAAATAACTCTATATTCTTATGGGCCTGTCATCTTCTTGAAGAACAATTCTGAATCACAGTGGTAACAAGCCCTCCATAGAAACATGTAACCATGCAACAATTCAAATTACTATTTAAGAAAAATAGTAATTACACATCTTCATTAGCTAAACTGAGAACACAACTATACCAAAGTTGGTAATGGACAAAAACAGTAAGTACAATAATGAGAGTTAAAACTTGTGAGTTTATTTAATAGGGGTATTCTAGAGATAATTACATGAATTCCAAGGCACTAGAAATATCGTAGCCCCTATTTGTGAGAAATAAATTAAACAATTTTTTTTAGCAAACTCAAAGAATAAAGAATAATAACAACATAGCTTCAAATAAGGGACAAGAGCACCACTTATGAAAAAGGAATAGAACATTGGAGGAAGTACAATAGTTCAATTGACTAAGAATAGAAATTTCCACAAATAATGTGTCCATGCATTCAAAAGCACCACAATTAAGTAGATCGATTTAGACCAAGAGAAATACACAAAGAAACCTCAACATCAACACTTCCTTAGAATTGATCTTTCAATTCTTGTTATGGGGAGCAAAAATGGATTAAAATACATTCTTACATTTACATTACAGATGGCCTTCACTTCTAGCAATTCAGACAAGGTCGCATTTGTGAAGATGTAATTTCTAGATGGTGTACAGATCTGATGTGCAAAATTTATGCCAAGATTCACATGAAGTTGTAAATGGACAGTGTCCTATGCATTGAATGAATCTTAGTCCCTTGGATGTCTAAGAACATAGCCCTTGAGGTTATCAACTTTTCTAATTCATGAGCTTTCTCAAGTTTTTAAACTCTTTGTAAATGTTAGAAAAAAGAAAGGAAAACACCTTACCCAAATAAATAATTGGTCCTGACATTGGTGTCATTGGCGAGTTTTATCATGACAATGTCTCTAACAAGAACTCCCATAAAGGACCCATGATAAGCATATCTAACATCATAATCACACTATTGTCTAGGACTCTTACATTCATATTTGTCATGATTCGCTGCCTCCATAGATACACACAGAGAATCGTTGCATGGTACCATTGAGTGTGGTTGTAGTTTGTACCATTGATGGGGTGTCTGAAGAAAACAAAAGTGCCCATTTGAATCACAAACAAAAAAATAAAAAATAATGTTTATACCCACTATGACTACTACAAGAAATCATGACTATGCCAATGCCAATGAGCATCTAAAGAACCCAAACATGCTAAACTAGCCATAGAATGCATGTAGAATTTCTGCAATTGCGTACAAAAATAATATATGGGTCCTGATTGTTATTTACCTCAGGACAACTTTTGTAGGTGGCATCACACTGAAGCCATGTTAAGTCACTACAGTGTCTACATCCAGATAATATTCCTTAGGGGGATTACCAATATACACAGTCACATAGTAAATCCTACAATTCAATTTGCATATTCATGAGCTTTAAATTTGGAATCCAGAATGAGAATCAAATTTTGGGAGTTTGTTCTTTTTCCTTACCCATCTGGATAAACATTGCTTGCCACGCTAAATATGGTAGTTTTTGCTGCAATTTACAGAAATGATTTTTAAACAAATTTATATGCACAAAAAAGCAATCAATCTTAAGTTTTAACCTCTCAAACCACAACAACTATATTGGATAATCTTTAAAAGCAACACATAATGAGTTAATAAAGAAAGATAAAGATGGGACAACTAAATTTTTTAGAGCAGGTATCCATCACTATTGTAAAACGATAACAATGTGAGAATTGAACACTGCCACAACATTTTGTTTAGTGATGGAATGCATTTTTTTAATTACGGATAGAATGTGGTACATTTTCATTGAATGCAGTCAGATTCTTTTCCATGGGAATTGAATTTTGGGTTGGTGATTATCCCCACATACATCTGCACTATAATATAGCGATGCAATGAAAAAAATACTTCGTAAAGCTGTGATCATGATATATTCCTTAGAGATTATGTCAGATAAGGATGCCGCACTAAAACTGACAGAGTAGTTGGGTAGATAAAAAAGCAAGAAACCTGTGATTGAATTTATTTTATGACAGCATGGTTGTCATTGTCTATTTCAGAAAAAGTGTAAAGATATACTTGATAATTGTTTGGCCATTAAAATTAAATAATTAATTGGGCATCACATCTGCATTTTAGTTTCTAGAAATTGGAGATCCATATGATTGTTTGGTGAAAATGTGAGCCCTCACACCTTTCAAATCCCCTAAATATTAGATAGTACTAAATGCTCTCAAACAGTTGACATGTTGTCATGTCGGCTATGCAAAAGATTCAATCCCGCAGCTTCTATTGTTTAACAACAATGTCTTCAAGACTGCTCCACATATGCATGAATAAATATAATTGACTTCTGTGGAATATATTTCTAGTACAGTCAAATTCACAACACATGGACTACTTAAGGTTTACCTAAATGTAATAAATAGTTGTTTGGTTCTAACTATAAGAAAAAATTACACGGAGCTTCTAAAAGCTTGGCTGGCCAATGCTACTACTTTTCGGGGAACTTGTAATTTGTGAAACTAATAGTTAGTTATGGAGCCAAGATCAATAGATTATGTCATAGAATACATGTAGGATTTCTTCAATTGCATAGAAAAATAATATATGGGTCATGATTGTTATTTACCTTGGCACAACTTTGGCAGGTGGCATCACACTGAAGCCAAGTTAAGTCACTACCAATGTCTACATCCAGATAATATTCCTTAGGGGGATTACCAATATACACAGTCACATAGTAAATCCTACAATTTAATTTGCATATTCATGAGGTTTAAATTTGGAATCCAGAATGAGAATCAAATTTTGGGGGTTTGTTCTTCTACCTTACCCATGTGGATAAACATTGCCTGCCATGCTAAATATGGTAGTCTTCTTTACAATTTACAGAAATGATTTGTAAACAAATTTATATGCACAAAAAAAGCAATCAATCTTAAGTTTTAACCTCTCAAACCACAACAACTATATTGGATAAATTATTTTGTGCTAATTGCACTGAATCAAAAGGCTTGGACGATAATTTCTACAAATCAAGATCTTTGTTACATATATTTGGTTGTTAATCATATGCCTTGTCTATGCTTCTACATTTCACATACATGTCCACCAGGGCACTTGCAATGACATCATTTAACCAAAATCCCCCTTCCATTATGCTTTGATGGATGTCCATACTCCATTCCTGATGAAGGGGGTAAATCATAAAACACACAACAACAAAAATAGAACACAAAAAATAGAATATTTCTTTATTGATCTGGGTAACTCATTACATTACAAAAGCTCAATTACAATCAGAGGAATCAATCCTCCATAGGCTGCAACACAACTATACATCACCAGGCTCTGGAATCTTCTGCCTTTTGTAACCCCAAATCAGCTAGGGTTTATGTTTTTCTACCTATTCTTGACTTCACACTTGACCCCTTAACTCTACTACTACTCAGGGTTCCCAAAAATGGTTATTAATAGCCTTTTTGGCAGCCAACAACCTAATTTCAAAATTTACATCTCCCTCCAAAAATAGGTCAACTTCCGGGAGCCATAACTTTTGATCTAGGTGTCTGATTGACGAACTGTTTTATGCGTCAGAAAGCTTGTGGAGTGCTCTATACACTGAGAACTTGCTCTATCAGTTTTGGCCATTTTTGAGCCTATACGAGGCCATTTAGTGCCTCAAACTTGAGTTTGAATAATTTTTAGGCATTTTTCGGGAAACAAAAACTTTAATATCTTTCAGCTTGCAAAAGGTCTTATTTTTTAGTTATGAAGCTTCCTGTAAATTTTCACTTCATTCCATGCCCAAATGTAAACTTTCTAAAAATAGCAAGTTGCTATTTTTCGCAGTTTGGAAAAATTGAAAGTTCTACATCATTTTCAAGTGATTATGGAACCAAAACCACAGATTTTGAAAAGAGATGGAAAGAACATCAACAATTTTGAAACACATATTTTTTTGGGTGATGCAAGGTTATCCTTACACCACTAGATGCTTCTGCATCAGACACCCAGAGAAATTTGAGAAGTGACCCTGTCACATCTCAGGTGTTTGTGTGAGGAAAACCCAAACGGTCAACCTCTGCCTTAGACAACCAAGAATAATCTTCAACAGGCCTTCCTTTCCATTTCACCAGGTATTCTTCATATTGTCTGTTTTGAGTACTTCTTCCCACACGACTATCCAATATCTCTTCTATCTCCTCTGTTGAAGTAGATGCCAAAATACTCTACTGTTCCTCTGATGGTCCATCCTCTGCTCCACCTTCATGATATTCTGATAAATTAGTAATGTTGAAAATAGGGGAAATGTTGATCCCACTCAGTAGCTCTACCTCATATGCATTTCTTGAATCATGTTTCTTCAAAATTCTGCATGGTCCAAATTTCTTCATTTTTAGCTTATTATATGTTTCAATTGGGAACCTTTCTTTTCTCAAGTGAACCATGACTTCATCTCCTACCTGGAATTCCTTATATCTCCTCTTTTGATCTGCCTTAGCCTTGTACTGAGTATTCATCTTATTAATGTGCTTTCTCACCTCTTCATGCAAATTCTTCAGATGTTCTACAAAGTCTTTAGCTTCAACACTTGTCTTTTCTCCTTTGTCCACCTTTCTTTACTCTGAAGCATTTCTTGGACTATTCCCATATATAATCTGGAATGGTGATTTACCAGTACTCCTATTGATAGAGTTGTAAGCAAATTCTGCCTGTGGTAAAATCAAATCCCATCCCTTGGGCTTATCTCCTACTAAGCATCGTAGTAGGTTACCCAAACTCCTATTCACCACTTCAGTCTGTCCATTAGTCTGTGGATGGTGTACAGAACTGAACTTCAAATATGTCTTCAACTTCTTCCACAATGTCCTTTAGAAATAACCAACAAACTTGGTATCTCCATCTGAAACTATGCTCTTTGGTAGACTGTGTAATCTCACCACCTCCCTGAAAAATAACTCTGCAATATGAACAACATCATTAGTCTTCTTGCAAGGAATAAAATGTGCCATCTTCAAGAATCTATCCACTACCACAAAAATAGAATCATGTCCTCTCTATGTTCTTGGTAAACCAAGAAGAAAATCCATACTAATATCATCCCATGGCTTCTCTGGTATAGGTAGTGGTTGATATAGACCTGTATTTTGACTTGCTGCTTTCACCATCTGACATACTCTACAACTCTCCACAAATTTCTTCACATCCTGCTGCAACTGTGGCTAGTAATAATTTTCACCAACAATAGCAATGGTCTTATCGTTGACCTATTTTCCTCTGCCTAGAGTTAAACAGTTCACCTTGCATTTTCCTTGAAAATCCTTTAGAAATGACCCTACAGGCTTAAATCCTTCAAATATTTATGCTATGCCTTGTCAAAAAATTTCAAAAATTTCACCTTGAGAATCTTTGCTAAAAATCGAAAAAAACCCATAAACCCTTTGTCTTCAGGTGCTTTCCATCACAGATAAATCTCAATTTCATACTTAGTATTTATATTTGCATGTTTGAATGTATGTTCGCATGCACATTCGCCTTTATATGTTCACATATGCGAAGGAAATGTATATCGGCGAGATACAAGGAACCATATACACGGGGCATATGCAAGGGGTGGAACACAGATTTGAATGTATGTCCGCATTATATGTTTAGACATACAATCGTACATACAAAGGGAAACATACAAGGCAAAATGTGCATCACCAAGATATGAGGCAAAGTGTATATCTGAATATGCAAGGGCCATATACAAAGTCAAATGTATATTAGCAATATGCAGGGGCAAAGATACAAGGCCTGCATACAATGGAAACATACAAGCAAAAGATGCATAAGGAAAATGTATATCGCTGATATACAATCAAAAGATGCAAGGGAAAGTGGGGTCCACTTTGATACAAAGATGATTGTATATTGGGTGGTTGTATCTTACATACAATCGACAATATACAAAGCGCATATACAAAGAATAGATACAAAAGAGTGGGGTCTACTTTGTATCGAATGACATTTGTATCTTCTATACAAGTCACATTGTATATGCGAAGATGCAAATAACCAATAAACGCACCATACAAAGGACATACAAGGGCTTTTGCATATCGGCGACATACAAAGGGGAATGTATATCGGGCACATACAAGGAAAGGTCGCAATAAAAGATACAATTGGTGGGGTTCACCAATTGTATAATTGCAATTGTATATTGCGAAGGTACAAAGAAAATATGCAAGGCAGACCCAACTTGAAAATCAAATTCTGACAAATTCAAGCTTTGAGTCCGTGGCTTGTATGTATAAGGGCACTGTATATTGTGATATACAAAGAGAAGTGATACAAGCTAGACCTGTTGCAAAGATACAAAATGGTTAATGATCTTTTGAGGTCCGCACATTTGTATGTATATTTGTGATTGTATGTTTTCATATACAATCAAATATACAAAGGATTTTGCATATGCTGAGGTGGAGTGTTTGCAATTTATAAGTAAGTCTATAGTTTCCTTTGTATATTTTGCATTGTATATTGCGATATACAAAGGTCAGATACAACAATGATATACAAGCCAGACCCAATAACAATTTTAAATTGTTCTATAAATACTTGAAGTCCGCGCCTTGTATGCAGGTGATTGTATGTATATACAATCTCAGAAACACATATACAAAGGCCAATATGTAAAGGGATTTTTGGCGAGACATTGTACATCGGCGGCTCTATTTTAGATCTTTCCAACCACCGATAGGAGGATGTATTTTTCAGTGATGGGTCCCAGGGATCAGTTCAGTGACTAACTAGGTGGTGCCACGTGTCAGGGGAGATACAGAGGCCGATTCAAGAGATAAAGACCTGCATTTGTATGCAGGCGCATGCATATACAACTGTATATACAAAGGAGACTTCAAATGTTTTTTAAATGCCGAATGCAAAAAGCATATGCAAAGACATTTCGGCAAGACTTTGCACATTGGTAACTCGATTGGAGGTCATCCCGACAACTCGACACAGCCCGATATATACAAAGCGCTTTGCATATGCAAAGGCATTTTCAAAGAAGGTTTCAAAGGCCGATACAAGCACAAATACAAAGTGATATATACAGACAGTTGACCAAAACTTTGACTGCCTGTATCTCCTCCATCTTGGTGAATTTCTACATACTACAAGAGGCAAAAATGCTTGTTTTTGCCTCCTCTTTCATTTGGTAGATTTTTTAGCAGGATTTTCTCACTTTCAATTTTAGATCTGGATTTGCATGTTTTGACGATTGGATGTTTCAACGACCACTTTTGGGTAGGATGCAGATATTTGTTGCATTCATTATTGCAGGAGGATGTTTAGCAACTCGCATTGATGACCAGAAATATCTCTCCACCGCCTTGTTTCATATATTTTCAGATATTCATTGTTGAAGATAGATGATTGAGCTGCTTGTATTTAATGCCCAAAATCTTTTCCATCTGCCCCAGTTCCAGATTTTCTGCACCTAACTTCTGCAGGTGGACGTTCCTTCAGGTAGATATTTTTTCTGATACGGCTCATGGAGCGAATTTTTATAACCGACTTAAGTCAGTTTGGAATGCTATATATGCATTGGATGAGATGTAAATAGGGTTGGAAATTTTTTTGGCTTTCAAGCTTTCTATTTCCAAATAGAGCTTTCTGCTACTATAACTGTGCCTTCTTATTGAATACATGCAAGTTATTTTACCTCTTTTACTGATTTTCTAGTTTAGTGTAAATCTCCATGTGACTATCTGTGAACATCTTTGTTCCTTTCAATCATTTTGCTTCTTACCCCTGCTAGAATCATTTGAATATGTGTATGTCTACTTGCTGTATCTAGTTATGTTGTGCATCTTTCTCAATTTTTTGAAGGTTTCTTTTAATCAGTCTGGTGCATCACCCTTACTTTCAAGTTTTTCCTTTTTCATCTTTTATTCACAAGCACTCCTTCTCCCTTTTCCTCTGAAGATTTAGTATTTTTAGGTGATATCCAGTCAAGGAAGTTGGCCTTCTCCAGAGGTATGATCTCATTTCGCAAGGTCTCACACTTCGAGATCATTTTCATGTTACTCCAGATTGCTAAAGTTTTACAATCGTAGCAAGGGTGCAAATCAGGGTGATAACAACTTTGGCACACCAGGTGGGACCAGAGTTAGACAACAATCAAATACTATCTTTTATTGCTAGTTTTGATGTGCATCCAGTGATTTTAGAACATGTAAGAGGTTAAAACTTGCATATTTGGTGACTCATATTGAGGAAAGACAAACAGATCAGTTCTACTGTTACATTTTATGAGAAAGATTCAAACTCAGAGTTTGAGTTCATTTGATTACTTGTAGCTGTCACCACGCAGAAGATAGGGGAGAGCTATAGCAAGGACTCCAGTTTCTAAAAGGATACAATCAACTCCACCAAGTTTCAGACCCGTAACACATGTAGTCCCTGTACGAGTTCAAGCAATCTTACCTCTAGCCGTTCAAATGGCAAGAAATTAGCCATTTGTGGCTTTTGATGGGGGAAACCCATTGAATTTGATAGTGCATGACGTTATACCCATGGCATCTTTGAAGAGTCTACCCTATTTCATAAGGGAGAATCAAACTACCCTAATTGAACACATTAGAGATGTAGCTTCTCTATGCAGTGTTCATCATGTAACCCAAGAGAACGTTGCCATTAGGCTGTTAGCTGCCTCTTTCAAGGGAAAAGCATTACAATGGTTCAAGAGTTTACTAGTGCAAACCATTGCAACCTGGGATGATCTAGGTGATAAGTTAAACAAGCAATTTCAAGATAAATCAGACAACTTGTCATTGGTTGAACAGATGACTACAATAAAGAGAGATCCCCAGGAGCAAATGATGGATTTCAACTTCAGATTCCAGAAGACATGGGACATAATTCCTGCCATGGTAAGGCCTCCAATTGAATATGCTTTTCTATATTTTTTGAAAGCTTTAAATAATGATATTTCAGTAATGATTCAGTTATTGGGAGGCACAAGTTTACTTGATGCATATGAAATAGTTATTAGGGTAGAGAATAACTTGATTCAGGCTGGAAAAATAGCTCCTCAACCACTAGTACCCATCTTCCCTGAGATTCAAGCTTCGATGCCCTTGCCAATCCCATATTTTGCCTCTTTACCTATTGTAGCAACATTACCAAGTACTACCAATTCTGAACCTGCTATTCCTAGCTCATCTCAAGAGTTAAAAGAGATAAAAAATAGCCAACAAAAAATAGAGAACATCCTGCAAACTTTTGGAAATGAGTTGGTAAACATAAAAAATTAGTAGTCCCAGAATAGGCAGCCTTATTAGCCACAACCTCAGGGGCAAAATCAACCTTATCAAGGGCAAAATCAGCCTTATCAAGCTAATAGACCACCTTATCAAAGCAATTACCAAGGTGCCAGGCAAAATGTGAATCAGAGGTATTTCCAGCCTTATAACCTGACACCCATTAATGCAGTTAGGGACCTTGTCCCTATTTAGAATAACCTTGCAACCGAATATGAGTGGTGTTATCCATGCAATCAGCCACATAGTTAGGCAGCCTATTCAAATGGAGTGATAAACCAGGCTCTAATGGTACAAAATGTTGCAGCTTCACAGCTAAACACACCAAATGATGGGGTTGCACAACAACAGGAGCAACCTCAAAATGATTCTGCCTTCGTGAATTGGTAGGAAGGTGAATTCTGTGGTATAAATAGAGATGGTACCCCAGTTGCAGCAAATACAAGAGCTAAAAAGAGGGGTTATGAGGTAGATCAAGCAACAAACAAAGGAAAAGGACCTACTGATGCTTCTACACCCCATATTCCCCATATTTTGCAAAGAAATACTTCAGTAATAGCAAGGGAAATGCCTCATTTGCAGGGTGACATTGTTGCTACAATGTCACAACAAAAGGTAAATGTCACTCCACCTTTCAATATCATTGAAATATGAAGAAGATGAATGTGACAATGTTTATGTAGGATTCCTTAGCAATCCCAGGTCAAAAGGACATGTTGCAATCTACCTTATCTGATTTAAAAGTGTCCAATGACACAACTGTTGACCCAACTACAGTTGTCCTTACCAATTCACCCCAAGACAATAGCCAACATCCAAACAAAAGTGCTAAACCACTCCCATTTTATGTTTCACTAATAATTGGATACAAGTTAGTACATAATTGCATGGTGGATAGTGGTGCAAGTAGTTCTATAATGCCAAAGCAGATTGCAGACCAACTAGGATTGAAATACCAGCCCCTTGAGAAGGGTGTGCTCTAGCTAGATGGAACATCTGTTAATACTGTTGGTGTGATAAAAGACCTAGGTCTCACTATGCACACTTGCCCAAATGTTTCCATTTCCCAGGAGGTGTTCATCATAGATTTGCCTCCTTATTTTGCCATGTGCTTGTCAAGAAAGTTCATAGCCAAGATAGGAGGATATTTATCCTTAGACTAGTCCCACATGTTTTTTAGGACCAGATATGGCACAAAAGTGACCCTAAAGTCTGAATTACTTGCCAAATACCACATAGAGCCTTACACACCAAGTGTTGTTAATGCAAATTGCATTATTTCTGATGATCCTGAGCTCGTAGCTGCTCAAGAACTACAAGCTGAAAGTATACCAAAGGTGTTGTTAAAGGAGTGGGCCTCAGAAAATGTTGTTGATGATCCCAAGGGACACATCCAAGAAACTGGTATGGGGGTTTACATACTGCATGAGCCTGAAACAACAATTCTAAGCCTTGTAAAGGATGCAGAACAATAGACAGAACAACGAAATGAGGTGTGGAAAATGTACTTTGATGGCTCTAGGAACATGAATGGATCTGGTGGTGGTGCAATATTTATGTCTCCACACGGTGAAAGATATTATTCTACTTTTTGTTTTGCCTTTTCATGTATGAATAACACTGTTGAATTTGAAGGGTTGTTCCAAGGTTTACAGTGGGCAAGAAAGAGGAAAATTGGTTATTTGCAGGTCTATGGCGACAGTGAACTCATTATAAATTAGGTGAGAGGGCTGCATGTTACAAAAAATAATGTTTTGAAATGCTACAAGCATAGGGTATGGGATATAATTGAAGAGTTTGATGCTTTCAAGCTGACCTCTATTCCAAGAAATCAGAACTATCATGTAGATAGGTTAGCTGCAATTGGGGCTCAATTTGACATCCCCAGTGATATTCAAAGAGAAAAGGTACAACCTCATGTAAAAATAGTTTATAGGCCCTCTATCTCTGACAATAATATTCATTGGCAGGTTTTTGAGAGTGATGAATAGATTCTGCGTTTCCTATTAGATGAGGATGAGTTTTCTATGATGAATCAGGATAAACTCAAACAACAATATGAGGATGGTCAAGTTATTCAGTTAAGCACAAACAAACTAGCCAAAGGATTGGTAACCTTGGAATCCATTTTTGGGACTGATGATCAGCTAAAGAAGAGTAAAACCAGCATGTAGGTCAAAGAGGAACATTATGAGGACCTGGAAATTTTGAAGGGTAAGCTTCTTAAAATTGGTAAAATCTGTTCGCTAGAGGATAGGAGAGCTTTTGTTGCACTTTGTCAAGAGTTTGAAGATGTGTTTGCTTGGGATTATTCAGACCTAAAAGGGTTTGACCCTCATATTACCTAGCATACCATAGAGTTAGAGCCAGGTACAAAACCTGTGAGGTAGAAGCAAAGACCTCAAAATCCAAAGCTTGAGCCCCTGATGATTAAAGAGTTAACCAAGTTGATCGAGGGGAAGATCATTTTCCTGATCAAGCATACTTCTTGGGTCTCCAACCTTGTCCCTGTGAGGAAAAATAATGGAGAGATTAGGCTGTGTGTCAACTTCAGAGACCTCAATAGAGCCTCCCTAAAAGGCCACTACCTGTTGCCCTCAATGGAGCAAATTCTGCAAGTAGTGGCTGGTTCTAAAAGATTCTCCTTACTTGATGGATATTCTAGTTATAATCAAGTGTTAGTCAAGGAGGAAGATCAATTTAAAACTTCTTTCACCACCAAATGGGGCACCATGGCCTACACAAGGATGCCTTTTGGTCTCTCAAATGCTAGCTCTACTTTTCAGAGAGCTATGGATATGGCCTTTAAGGGTTTGTTGTATAAACTGGTGCTGGTGTACCTTCATGACATAATGGTTTTTTCTAAGAATGCATCTGAACATTTATCACACTTGAGGCAGGTATTTGAGAGATGCAAAGAGTTTGGGATATCTCTTAATCCTAAGAAATACATTTTTGCTGTGCATGAGGGCAAGCTGTTAGGGCACGTTATGTCAAAGGAGGGCATTACCATTGATACAGAAAGAGTAAGGGCTATTTTGGAGTTGCCTTTACCCAGTCACAAGAAGGGACTACAAAGTTTTATTTACAGAATTAATTTTCTGCAAAGATTTATACCCAACATTGCAAATCTATTAAAGCCTTTAACATCTATGTTGAAGAAGAGTATAGTTTTTGGCTAGACAAAAGAGGCCAAACTCAGCTTTGAGTCCATAAAAGAGGCATTATCAGCTGCACCAACTCTGTTAAATCCTGATTTCTCCAAAGATTTTATCTTGTATGCTTATGGCGGTCTAGATACAATCTCTGCGATTCTGGTACAACAATAGAGTGACAGCTTTGAATAGCCAATCACTTTCTTTAGTTAGGGGCTGGAGGAGTATGAGCAGAGGTATAGCTTCATTGAAAAACATGTCCTCGCAATGGTAAGGAGTCTCAAGAAGTTCAAGCATCTTATTTCTAATAATAAGATACATTTGATGTTGGCTCACCCTAGCGTGAAAGAGTTCCTGTTAGGTAAGGATGTAAATGAAAAAAGGGTTGGTTGGATCACCAAAGTCATGGAATATGATGTGGATATTAAGATAACCAAGCTTGTTAGAGGTAGAGGACTCAGTGAACAACTCACTACCAGTTTTAAGAAAGAAATAGAAAAAGAAGAAGAGGTGCTTTTGACCATTGAAGATGCACCTCAGGATGATACAGCAGCAATGGGCACAAGTTGGGTTAATAACATGACTCAATTTTTGCAAACTGGTAAATGTCTAGTAGTTTTAGATAGAACCAAGAGAAGGTATTTTAGACTATAGTCCATTCCATATGTTTTAATAAATGGCATCCTTTTCAGAAAAGATTTTAATGGTGTATTATTAAGATGCATTGATAATGATCAGACTGACAAGGTACTGAATGAGTTTCATGTTTTCCCCTAAAGATTACTACTTGGAAAATAATGAGAACTGGATATTACTGGCCCAACTTATTCAAGGATGCCCATACATGGGCTAGAAAATGTGTAAAATGTGCCATTTTTGTAGGCAAAGAAAGGCTGCCAGCTTTACCTTTGTAGCCAATTCAAGTAGAACAACTCTTCATGAGATGGGGCATTGATTTTGTAGGTCCCATTAACCCACCATCAAGTGCAGGCCATAGGTGGATACTTACAGCTACAGATTATTTCACAAGGTGGACTGAAGTAGTGGCTCTGAAGGAATCCAATGAAAATACTGTTTTGAATTTTTAGCAAGATTTGATATCTAGATTTGGGGTGCCTGAGACAATTATCTCAGACAATGCTTTAGCCTTTGTTAGATTGAAGATAACTGACTGGGCTGTGAAGAATGGGATCTATTTGAATACTTCATCAAATTATTACCCACAGGGTAATGGTTTGGCTGAATCTACAAATAAGAGTCTCATAAGGATTGTTAAAAGATCAATGGAAGACAACCAAAGGACCCAACACACTAATCTAAAGTATGGCTTATGGGTAGACAGAGTAACTCCCAAGAGGCCTATTGGGAACTCCCCATATATGTTAGTTTATGGGAAAGAGGCAAGATTGCCTATAGCTGTGGAGCTGCTAGCACTTGATATCATGAATCAACTGGAGATGTTTGAAGAAGAAGATCACATGGCCATCAGATATGCTTAGCTTATGGAGCTTGAAGAAATCAAAGATAGGGCTATGAAAACTATGAAGTATCATCAGCTTCAGACCAAAAGAAATTTTGATCAAAAGGCCACTCCCAGAATCTTTAGGGAGGATGATATGGTGCTCAAATGGGATGAGTTGAAAAGTAGGCCAGGAAAGCACTCCAAGTTTGACAACATGTGGAGTGGCCCATTTATCATTACTGAATGCAAGGAGCAAAATGCATTTTAGTTATCAAATATCAATGGACAAAATTTGCCTATTCTAGTTAATGGGATACACCTGAAGAGGTGTTTTGAGGTATGAGTGCCTTGTAAATTAGTAGATTAGGTTTCTTGTTTTCAATAAGTGCTGCTGCACAATAGTTTAAATCTCCTTTTGTTTTCCCTAAGTGTTGTCTAGCATAGTTGGAGTGGTTGCCTTCATCATTTTTGTCTTGGTTTGATCTTCCAAGTGTTCTTCATTGCTAAAATGCTGAGTTGCTAAGGTTAGGATTGTTTGTCAAGGTATATTCTTAGTCTCTGTATGACTCCATGCCCAATGGATTCTTAAGGCCACTGCTCTAATTGTTTAGTAGGCAAACATCCCATAGAAGTTGCCAAATTGTTGACCTATTTTCCTCTGCCTAGAGTTAAACAGTTCACCTTGCATTTTCCTTAAAAATCCTATAGAAATGACCCTAAAGGCTTAAATCCTTCAAATATTTATGCTATGCCTTGTCAAAAAATCCCAAAAATCTCACCTTGAGAATCTTTGCTGAAAACCCAGAAAAACCTAGAAACCCTTTATCTTCAGGTGCTTTCCATCGCAGGTAAATCTCAATTTCATACTTAGTATTTATATTTGCATGTTTGAATGTATGTTCACATGTACATTCGCCTTTGTATGTTCACATATGCGAAGGAAATGTACATCGGTGAGATACAAGGCACCATATACAAGGGGCATATGCAAGGGGTGGAACGCAGGTTTGAATGGATGTCTGCATTGTATGTTCAGACATACAATCACACATACAAAGGGAAACATACAAGGCAGAATGTGCATCACCAAGATACGAGGAAGATTGTATATCTAAATATGCAAGGGCTATATACAAAGTCAAATGTATATCGACAATATGCAGGGGCAAAGATACAAGGCCTACATACAAAGGAAACATACAAGCAAAAGATGTAGAAGGCAAATGTATATCGCTGATATACAATCAAAAGATGCAAGGGAAAGTGGGGTCCACTTTGATACAGAGATGATTGTTTATTGGGCAGTTGTATCTTACATACAATCGACAATATACAAAGCGCATATACAAAGAATAGATACAAAAGAGTGGGGTCCACTTTGTATAGAATGGCGTTTGTATCTTCTATACAAGTCGCATTGTATATGCGAAGATGCAAATAACAAATACAAGGCACCATACAAATGGACATATAAGGGCTTTTGCATATCGGCGACATACAAAGGGGAATGTATATCAGGCACATACAAGGAAAGGTCACAAGAAACGATACAATTGGTGGGGTCTGCCAATTGTATATTTGCAATTGTATATTGCGAAGGTACAAAGAAAATATGTAAGGTGAACCTGAATTGAAAATCAAATTCTGGCAAATTTAAGTGTTGAGTCTGTGGCTTGTATGTATAAGGGCATTGTTATTGTGATATACAAAAGAAAATATACAAAGAAAAGTGATACAAGCCAGACCTATTGCAAAGATACAAAATGGTTAATGATCTTTTGAGGTCTGCGCATTTGTATGTATATTTGTGATTGTATGTTTTCATATACAATCGGATTTACAAAGGATTTTGCATATGCCGAGGTGGAGTGTTTGCAATGTATAAGTGAGTCTATAGTTTCCTTTGTATATTTTGAATTGTATATTGCGATATACAAAGGTCAGATACAACGGTGATATACAAGCCAGACCTGATAGCAATTTTAAATTGTTATATAAATACTTAAAGTCCGCACCTTGTATACAGGTGATTGTATGTATATACAATCTCAGAAACACATATACAAAGGCCGATATGCAAAGGAATTTTTGGTGAGACATTGGACATCGGCGGCTCTGTTTTAGATCTTTCTGACCATCGATAGGAGGATGTATTTTTCAGCGATGGGTCCCAGGGATCAGTTTAGTGACTAACCAGGTGGTGCCATGTGTCAGGGGAGATATAGAGGCCGATTGAAGAGATAAAGACCTGCGTTTGTATGCAGGTGCATGCATATACAACTGTATATACAAAGGTGACTTTAAAGGTTTTTTATACGTTGAATGCAAAAAGCATATGCAAAGACATTTCAGCAAGACTTTGCACATCGGTGACTCGATTGGAGGTCATCCCGATAGCTCGACACAACCTGATATATACAAAGCACTTTACATATGCAAAGGCAGTTTCAGAGAAGGTTTCAAAGGCTGATACAAGCACAGATGCAAAGCGATATATATAGATAGTTGACTAAAACTTTGACCACCTGTATCTCCTCCTTGGTGAATTTCTACATGCTGCAAGAGGCAAAAATGCTTGTTTTTGCCTCCTCTTTCATTTGGCGAGTTTTTTAGTAGGATTTTCTCACTTTCAATTTAGATCTGGATTTGCATGTTTTGACAATTGGACATTGCAGCAACTATTTTTGGGCAGGATGCAGATATTTGTTGCATTCATTACTGCAGGAGGATGTTCAATAGCTCGTATTGATGACCAGAAATATCTCTCCACCACCTTGTTTTAGATATTTTCATATATTTATTGTTGAAGATAGACAATGGAGCTTCTTGCATTTAATGCCCAAAATATCTTCCATTTGCCCCAGTTCCAGATCTTCTGCAGTATAACTTCTGCAGGTGGACGTCCCTTCAGGCAGATATTTTTTCTGATACGGTTCATGGAGCGAATTTTTGTAACCGACTTAAGTCAGTTTGGAATGCTATATATGCATTGGATGAGATGTAAATAGGGTTAGAAATTTTTTTGGCTTTCAAGCTTTCTGTTTCCAAATAGAGCTTTTTTCTACTGTAACTATGCCTTTTTATTGAATATATGCAAGTTATTTTACCTCTTTTGCTGATTTTCTAGTTTAGTGTAAATATGCATGTGACTGTTTGTGAACATCTTTGTTCCTTTCAATCATTCTGCTTCTTACCCCTGCTAGAATCATTTGAATTTGTGTATGTCTACTTGTTGTATCTGGTTATGTTGTGCATCTTTCTCAGTTTTATGAAGGTTTCTTTTAATCAGTCTGGTGCATCACCCTTACTTTCAAGTTTTTCTTGTTTCATCTTTCATTCACAAGCATTCCTTCTCCCTTTTCCTCTGAAGATTTAGTATTTTTAGGTGATATCCAGTCAAGGAAGCCAGCCTTCTCCGGAGGTCTGATCTCATTTCACAAGGTCCCACACTTTGAGATCATTCCCATGTTACTCTAGATTGCTAAAGTTTTACAACCGCAGCAAGGGTGCAAATCTGGGTGATAACACTTATCTCGACCAAATTGTCCATCCAATCCTCCACTATGCTTCTCCTTAATCAGGTTCTCTCTCATGGAACTCCTTAGAATGCACAACTGGCTTCCTTTAAACAACATGGTATCTTGGATTATGAAATCCAACCATTTTGTCATGTCCAAAGTAACAGGTTCCAGACAAGCTTTCCAAGCCTCTACAAAATCTGGATCTTCAAGATACAAAATTTTGAGTTCATTGAACTCAACAACCTCTACCTTCATTTCTATCAACAAATTTTTCCTTCTTCTCAAGGCATCTGCAACTCTGTTGGACTCCCACACCTATGCTTCAAAACAAAAGTATATCTTTGCAAAAACTCAACCCATTTTAAGTGCCTCTGGTTCAACTTTCTTTAACTATTAAGATACTACAAAGCCTAATGATTAATATATAAAACAAACTCCTTTGGCAACAAATAATGTCTCCATTTCTTCAGAGCTTGAACTATTGCATAAAACTCCTAATCATAAATAGAATACTTTTTCTTGGCATCATTATGCTATTCACTAAAATAGGCAATGGGCTTACATTCTTGACTCAAAACAACTCTTATAACATTACCATGAGCATCATAATCTAACTAAAATACCTTATTGAAATATGGAAGTGCCAAAACAGGTTTCTCTGTGACTTTCTACTTCAATGTATCAAAGCTTTTATCTACTCCTTTAGTGCATCTAAACTCTTTTCTATCCCCTCTCATTATCTCAGTCAGGGGTGCACAAATGCTACTAAATTTTTTGATAAACTTTCTGTAAAAACTTTCCAAACCATGAAATGATCGTACCTCTGTGGCACTCCTTGGTGTAGGCCATTAAATGATAGCCCTTACTTTTTCTGGGTCCATCTTAAGATCTTCCTCTGAGACAACAAATCCCAGGTATACCAACTCCTTTGCAAAACTACATTTCTTCAGATTAATCAACAATTTTTCCTCCCTTAGCTTCTCTAAAACTCTTCTGATATGCATCAGATGCTCATCCCAAGTCTTACTAAAAATAAAAATATCATCTAAATAAACAATAACAAAGCTTCCCAAAAATTCTTTCAATACCTCGTTCATGAGCCGCATGAATGTGCTCAGTGCATTGGTTAGCCCAAATAGCATGACTAGCCACTCATAAAAACCCTCCTTTGTCTTGAAGGCTATCTTCCATTCACCTCCTTCTCTGATTCAGATCTTGTGATACCCACTCTTCAGGTCAATATTTGTGAAGTACTTGGCTTCACTCAAACAATCCATTATGCCATTCATTCTTGGCAATGGAAACATGTACTTGATCGTGATCTTATTTATGGTTCGAGAGTCTGTACACATTCTCCACTCTCCATCTTTCTTTGGTGCTAGTACTACAGGTACTACACATGGACTTAGGCTCTCTCTTATCAATCCCTTCCTCAACAACTCTTGAACTTGTCTGTTCAACTCTTCACTCTCCACTGGAGTCATTCTATGGGCTGCCTTATTTAGCAAACTAACTCCTGGTATCAAATCTATTTGATGACTTATCTTCCTCCTGGTGGTAAACCTTCTGGTACATTATCAGAGACAATATATTGAAATTCTTCTGACGTTTCTTAGACTTCTGCTGGTACATCTTCACATTTCTCTTGACTAATCTTAGGAATCAATGCAAAGCAATGACACTCATGCTTCATACCCTCAAAAAATTTTCTACCATTTACCAAGCAAATTTTGACAGTACTACATACCTTTTCTTCCACCTCCTTCAAGGGCTTCAATTTATGATGAACTCCATCCTTTGTTAGGGAATATGTGTTTGCACGGCCATCATGGACAATGCTCCTATCATACTGCCATGGCCTCCCCAATAGCATATGACATGCATCCATTGGTATGATATCACACAGCACCTCATCATGGTAGTCCCCAATCTTGAACTTCATTAAACACTACTCATTGACCAAATCTCTATGGTTCTTCTACAACCATGCAATCTAATATTGATGTGGATGCTTTCTTCTTGTCAAATTTAACTTGTCAACCATCTCCTCTAAAACAAGATTGTCAGTACTTCCACTATCAATAATAATATCACAACACTTACCTTCACATTTGCACCTTGTGCGGAATAAACTCTTCCTCTGATTAGGTTCATTCTCCTCATTCAACAAAGTTCTTCTGACAACTAGGGTTTCTCCCCTTTTAGCATCTTTAGAATGCTTAGACTGCACATCTTCATCTACATGTGCAACTCGTGCATTACCCCAAGGTCTTATGTTTATCCTTCCTTGATGTTGCAGACACTCATATGCTTGATGCCCTTCTTCTCCACATTGGAAACAGATTCCTCTGAAACCTCCACTTCCTCTTTGCTCACCATTGTTTTGGTCATGAGGGCGGTAGGCATTATCCCCTCTCTAATTTTGACTGGTGCCAGCTTCTTGACTTTTCTTTTGATCTTCATTATGGCCTTCATAGGGTCTTCCACTAGTCCTTCCACCTTGACCTCTTCCCCTTTGCTTGCTATCGAATCTTTTATTCAGCTTCTCTTCGACCTTCAGGGAAAACTGGTACGCATCTTCTATGGTGGTCATTTTGACTAGGCTCAGCTCCTCTTGAATACTTGGCCTTAACCCATTAATGTAACAGGCTACCTTCTCCTTGTTGGGCTCTGCATGGCATGTCCTAATAATAATCTTATAAAACTCTTTGGTATACTCCTTGACAGACTTGTTACCTTTCTTCAATCCTTGTAGCTTCTTCAGCAACTCCATATCATAGTCCATAGGAATGAACTGCTTCTTTAGTTTCTCCACCATCTGATCCCATCTGGTGATCTTTCCTTTTCCTCTTTTGTTTCTCTTTAACTAGACTTCCTTCCACCAAATACTGGCGTGGCCCTTCAACTTTGTTTTTGCAAACTTGACCCGATCTGGGTCCTCCACATCTTCATACTTGAAATACTCCTCCATGTCATTGATCCAATCAATAAGCTGTTCCATATTCAAATCTCTAGAATATGTAGAAACTTCAATCCTTTGTCTCTTTTCAATTTTTGAAATGGCCCCTCAACAACCTAACTTCTGTAGGATCTCCTACAACCTCTTGTTCTTCCTTAGATAGCTCTTCTTTAGCTTCATCTTTGCTTTCTTCTCTTGTTCATGACTCAAACACTCTTCACAGCTCCTCTTGCACTGCATTGATTTGCCTTTATAGGGCTCTAAGACCCTCTTCTGTCAAAGCATTCCTCTGAATATGATTTCTTCGTGGAGGCATCTTGATCTCCGCAGCAAACCCACAACCTTAGGTCCTAGTGCAAACTACCTCATGATCAGTAAACTGTCTACACACTTAGGAACCCTTGCTCTGATACCACTTGATGACGGGGTAAATCATACAACACAGAACAACATAAATATAACACAGAAAATAGAATATCTCTTTATTAATATAGGCAACTCATTACATTACAAAAGATCAATTACAATAAGAGGAATCAATCCTCCATAGGCTGCAACACACTACAACTACACATCACCAGGCTCTGGAATCTTCTGCCTTCTGTAACCCCAAATCAACTAGGGTTTATGTTTTCCTGCCTATTCTTGACTCCACACTTGCCCCCTTAAATCTACTACTACCCAGGGTTCCAAAAAATGGTTATTAATAGCCTTTTTGGCAGCCAACAACCTAATTTCAAAATTTACATCTCCCTCTAAAAATAGGTCAACTTCCGGGAGCCATAACTTTTGATCCAGGTGTCTGATTGACGAACTGTTTTATGTGTCAGAAAGCTCGCAGAGTGCTCTATGTGCTAAGAACTAGCTTTGTTAGTTCCTGCCATTTTGGGGCCCATACGTGGCTGTTTAGTACCTCAAACCTGAGTTTGAATAATTTTCAGGCATTTTTTAGGAAACAAAAACTTTAATATCTTTCAGCTCGTAAAGGATTTACGTGAATCCTTTGCCAAAGTTCTTATTTTTTAGTTATGAAGCTTCCTATAAAATTTCACTTCATTCCATGCCCAAATTCAAACTTTCTAAAAATAGCAGGTTGCTATTTTTAGCAATTTGAAAAAACTGAAAGTTCTACATCATTATTCAAGAGATTATGGAACCAAAACCACAAATTTTGAAAAGAGATGGAAAGAACATCAACAATTTTGAAACAAATCTTTTTTTGGGTGATACAAGATTGCCCTTACACTACCGGATGCTCCTGCATCAATTCCAAAGATCCCATATTCACACAGGTAACAAGGATGTTGGAAAAGGTTGCATAGTCTGGTTTTGCACCTACCAATTGCATGTGCCTTGTCCTTTCTTTCTATTTTATATGAGTTTTAATTATTCCATTAGCCATTATAGGCCCAACTAGACAAGTGAAATATGATTTCTAAATGATCTTTTCCATGGTCCAAACTGAACTCTCCTTTGAGTAGAAACAATTTCCATGCCATAATACATGTATCTTTCTCATAGAAATATGAATTAACTAGTTTTATTTCTGAGTCTAAAGGTGTACTTCCAATGAAAAATGGATACAAGAGAACTTGAGCAATCACTTTCATAGGTTCTAAAAACTTGCTTGATTGAAGTATTTTTCAAGCTACATGGCAGTATAATGCTACCTGCTAACCTAAACTATAACTAAAAAAATAAAAGTTGACTAGTGTTTTCAGAAATTTAGCCCAAAGTTCTCTTGCTTCATTTTTTGCTTTGAATTTGAAATCTAGATAGTGCAACTATGACAGATTTAATGGCTCCTTTTTAAAACATTTTTTAACAAATTTTAAAGTTTATATTTTTCTATTTTAATTGTTGATCTCCTGCAACAAAATGCTTAACCCTAACCTCTTAAGTCCTAGGAACTAAAACACATCCAATATTTTGCATTAAGCTCTCTAAATCGTGCTTGGATATGAAATTTATCATCTGAAATTTACAATATTTTTTCTCTAATCTGGGTTTGAAAGATAAACAGTGCAAATTGTACCAATTCAATGGCTTATTTTCAACTACAAATACATTACACTTTTGTGTTATTTAATGAAACATGTTTTTGACTAAATTTTATACATGAATTTACAATTTTTGTTATAAATGGTTGGTATCCTACTAGAGAACACTTAATCTTAACCTCTTAAGTCCTAATGTTTGAATTCACACAAAATTCTGAATTAAGTGCACTAACTAATGCTCGGCTTTGAAGTTATAGTTTTGATAATCACAAGGCTTCCTCTTTGCTCTAGATTTGATAGTTGAACAGTGCACTTTCAACCGATTTGATGGATACTCTGTATTGCAATCCTAAATACTGCAAATTTGACCGATCTAATGGCTAAACGATGGAGAACACTTAATCTTAGCCTCTTGATCTCTAAAAGCTACAATGTAAATGGATGCAAAAAAATGCATTATGCACACTTAAACACACTTGGATTTGAGACTCTTAACATAAAAACCACGTGTCTACACTGGAGTTTATACTAAAAATTCAACTTGTTGTGAATTATCTATACCTTTTTCAAACATTTTTTTAAATCAAATATAGAAAGGAAAGATAATGATTATTTATCAGTTAGAAGCTTTAGAAGTATCTATTTAGATTACTAGTTTAGTTAGTTATTATATTTGGTTGCCCTATGTGGAACTAGGCTTTCAAAGAAAACTCTAAACCACTTACATTGTACAAGAATTTATTATAAAAATGGGATGTAAAAAGATGGAAATGAGTAGACTAAGATAAGCATGCCATGCATATAATCTTTGCAAAAGAGTAATAAAAATAGAATCTGCAGCAGATCAAGAAACATGGTATTGAAAAGGCTGGTTTGTCCATAATAACACTGAAACAAGAATTTCATGAAAATCAATGTACTATTGTTGGAAAAAGGCATTTTTGGCACAATACAACCACGAATGGCATCTTGACTCCTCTAATCCAAGAGGTGATAACATAAATTAGAGCTTGTTTCTGTTGTTTGTGAGTCCCTGCTTTTCATGTCACAAAGTATTAATATGAGAACTTAAGCAGTTAATCCATCCTTATTTTATCTAGATATACACCTTGAACACACTAGATACAGATATAATACTCCCAGATATTGTAACCATATCCAATACCATACCTATTTCCATGCAACTCTAAAATCAAGGTTTCAAGCACAACTACATATATATATTGAAACAACACAAATATGAAATTAGGGTTTATAGAACTAATGTCATATCATGAAACCAAGCAAATATGCCATTAGGGTTTCTTCGTTACATATTATGAAACCAAATAAACATAAAATTAGGTTTTGTAAGCATGGTACCATTTCTGGATGCCAATCTTATCACCGTAGGTTCTAGCCTAGGGACCGACTTCTTCAGAACGCCTATCATCATCATTGCATTTCACCCTCACCTTCTTCCCCAGCTTCAACACCACTTCTAATGTATCCTATAATAATGATAATAATAGGGTATGCTAATTAGAAAATAAGACGGATAGTAGTTGGGAAGATCATCTGGTGCATTGCATGTATTTTGTAGTGACCAAATCTCAAGAACTTCTCATGGCACACACACGTCTATCATGAAGAACAAAAAAATAAGCGTCTGCCAATTACCTTCAAACGTTAAACACAACACTAAAAAAACAAAAAAAAATCACAAGCCAATCATAGCTCGCTCTCTTTGAATAAAATACCCGAGCTAAATTCTCCCTTTGAATAAAATAATCCAACTAAATTCTCCCACCAATCACAGCAGAAAAATTACCTTCAAAACCATAGGATATGGATTTGATTTTTCTTCCAGTGCAGATTTCAAGAACAACTATTGCAAAAAAGTGTGAGGTGAAAATAATAGTCTCCTGCTAAGGCAGGGACTAATAATAGAAGGAATCATAATAAAAAAGGTTATAACACAATAAGTATTATAATGTTTCATTTGTGAAGTAAGTCGATGGTACAAAATTATTGTGACATATATTCACATAACATACTTAGCATATCTTTGAATTATATTCACTAGTAAATATGTAAACTAGCATATCTATATCCTTCTGGAGGCACCTATTCCACCTATGTGTGGTAAATTGATTAAAAAATAGGCGCATCAATAAGGATATCTCTCGGCATATTTTATATATTTTTTAAATATAGATATGCTAGTATTATTTTATTTTCTACATAATAAAATTTAACTTATTTCTTTTTCAGTGCCTCATGTTTTATAAAAATAGAGTGTTCTAAAGTAATATTTTATAACATTATATTTTATTAGGTTTCATTTTATTACATATAAAATAATATTATTTTAGGGGTTAAAATTTAGAGTTTAAAATTACTTGTAATATTTATTTTATTTTATAAATTTATGAATTTATAAATTTAGTTCTAAAAAATCTTGGTTAAAAGTGAGGATGATGAATTCTAAACCCCATAAATTTACAATAAATAATGTTGGATTGGATTACTATGTGTATATATATGTTTTGAGTGAATTCTAAACCTAATAAACTATAATGCCATAAATTTATGGTAAATAATCTTTGATTGTTTTACTATTGCATATATGTTTTGATGAATGCTAATATATATTTTTTGTTTTCCACTTTTTTCAAAATTAGTTTAGTTCTTTTAGATATATTTTTTAAAGCATCTCAAAGTAAATAATGTATGGTTTAATATAGTAACCTAAAATAATATTTTATAAATTAGGGTTTTACCTTTTAATATTGTATATATGTTTTGATTAATGTAAAAACTACAAACTTTGGGTTAGTTGTTTACATATATTTTAAAAATAATAAAGTCTTAATCTATATTAAAAATAAAAGGATTAGTTAACAAAACCCTAGGTTATAGAAAACAAAACGAAATGCCTATGAAATTCATACCTGTGATTTTCATTGATTGTTGATTTTGCCACTTCTTGTTTTTATTTTCTGCTTGTGGCTTTGTAATTAGTGATTTTATTTTTGGTTGTTTTCGGAGACTTTCAAGCATTTATGTTTTATATATGTTTTAATTATTAATGTTGCATTTGTTGGCTATTATTTTTTTTAATGTTTTTAAAGTTGTTTTTATTAACATGCTCATGCCATTTCACCCCGTGTTGCCACTGTAGTTACACCTCTTGGCGTAGTTATTATATTATGCACTTTATTTCACTATGAGGAAATGTAGAGTTTACATATTAGTGACATATGTTAATGAATAAAGTTATACTATTTCATAGGAAGAGGTCACACCTTGTAACCTATTATTTACACTCCTTTGACTCTTATATATATATAGCCAAGAGAATTAACGAGGGAGGCAGGAAGTTGAAGAAAGGAAGGGAAGATGAAGAGCATGCAACCCTCGATGGGAGGACAAGCTTCCCTGAAACTAGTGGGTGATATGGGAGTAGAAATTATTCTAGTTGTTCGGGTGGCCAACTATTCTGAAGGTAACTCTCTTGTTGTTTGAAGGAAGGCTCTCATATATATATATTTGTAAAATTTGATGAAGAGGATTTTATGTTTTCTTTGCTAGTTTGTGTTGATCCTCCTTTCACCTCTAAACATTCAAGGACTTCCAGTCGAGTAGGAAACCTACTATTAGGCTTTTAGTCACTTGGAATGTAGGGAAAATTGGAATTGAATGATTTTGTTGCTCAATTAAGTCAACTTATGCTCAAAAGCCTAATTATGCAAATTTGGAAGCAAACAGATGAATTATAGAAAATGCTCACACATAGAGATACCAAATGACAATCAAATGCATACTAGATTTTGAAGTTCAAAAAATGGGAAGTCAGGGACTAATGAGCGGGCACCCTAGTCTAGTGCCATAGTTTCTTTATCCAAATCTCCTTTCAACATTGATTTGCACTGTATCTTCTATTTTTGGGAATTCAACTGCGGAGGACACCGGGACTAGCGCCTAAGTCCAAGAAAAGCTCCAGTGTCCAGCTTCTTTCTAGATCCCAAATCCTTGATGCCTACTAACCTTCCTTGCAACTCCACTTCTTTTAGATGCGACACCTATAACCTACAATCACAAGGAGTGGGTTGGGGGTTGTGGTGTTTAGAGGCTTGCCTTAGTCAAGCCTCAGAGAGACATTCAAGTCTTCTGAACATTGTTGTCAGATAAAGAGAGCATACCCCTACAGGTTAGAGGAAAAATCTAAATGATAAATGATTAAAAACACCAATGATATCACCTTGTAGTGAAGATCTCATGGAAGGAAGATACTCTTCATGCCATGAGGAGATGGATGCCAAATATGCAAACACAAACACAATAACAACACAAATTTTGCTCTACAACACTATGAATCCCTTAAAACACTTTAACATAAGCCACAAGTTCGTAATAACCATCTAGTCTACAAATGATAACCTAATCATGCTTATATATGCAACTACAAACATTGTTGCCAAGAATTTCATAATTGAAACTTATCGTGTCAGCATAGGAACCAAATATTAATAGTCATAAACCAACACTTTGAAATTGGACCTAACCTAAAATAGGGCAGGATTAGGGCACAGGTGCCCAAGTCCTCCCCCCTATTTCAGGTAGGACTTATGTTAAGTACATCCCGTGAGTCCTATTGGCCATGAAACATCAGGGTTTTCTCATTGAGAGTCATCAAAATCATGCAAGATGTCCTAAATGCATCAACAAGACTTGAGAACTAAACTTTAAGAGGGAAAAGCCCCCAAGGGGACATTTTCTGATGTAACATTTAGCCCCCACTTTAACGTATGTATTAAATGCAAGGCCAACACATGCATTAAAGTATGGTCAACAAACACAGCAAACACACCAAGCATGGAGAAGACATGCCAGTCACAGAGAAGGTAGGAACAGGGACACAAAACATGGAGAAGATAGTTACAGTCACATAAAACATGGAGAAGACAACATTGAAGACACATAAAATGCAGTGAATACAGTGAATGTAATGAATATAGTAATGATTTTCTTTTTCATTTTCTTTTTCTTATATATGAACTGTAGATGCAAATACAAGGAAAGTAAACACACCACTTATAATGTAGGAGGGACTCATTGCCACTAGTCTTTAAGACTACATATGGGGCTACACACATGTAAAACACACCATACAAAGCAAGCACACCATACAAATCACAAAGCATAGGAGGGACTCATCACCACCGGTCTTTAAGACTATTTTTGGGAACAAACATGCAATACACACACACTTGGAAGACATGGAGAAAACACGACAGACAAGCAATGGAGTGTTCCTATTTCTAGGTTCATCACCATCTTAGGCACATTATAGGCACACACTGATGATTGGGCTTTGCCACAACAATCGTTGAAGACATGCTTAAGGGTTGATTTAGTCACAGAACCGCTCCTTGCCTCACGATGACTTTTTGAAAATGACAGGATACATGTGCACTCTCCACGAGAAATACACCATCCCTACCTCACGATGAGGGCTTAAGAAAAGGGTGCGATATCCCGCCTCCATAGAGGACTTAAATGATTGTAAAAGATTTCAAACAAATCTTAGAGTGCAAGAGGACTCATCGCCACTAGTCTTTAAGAATGCGCCTGAGAACAAGCACATTGCTAACATCTAGAACAAATAGCTTACCTTATATATGCCCTCACCTTAAGTGGTTGATATTAGGCACCAATATCAAGCACATTAGGGTAGGAAGAAAACACACAAGGGAACATGATCTCTCGCAAAGCCCATGCCCCTCAGAGGTGGCATGTACTTTATGATCACCAAATGTTCCCACAAACACATTCCTACAAGAAAAGTGTTAGTGTCCATATAATCATGATAAACAAAATGCATAGAGAACTAAGGAATGCAAGATTCAAGATAGACAAAGTGCATGAAGCAGTAGTATTGTTATGTTTTGTAAGTGCGATAAGACACCATCAAGATCACATGGAGTGCTTCTACTAGCTAAGTGTTAGATAATATATAACAACCCCATTGTCATATAGGAACTAAGTCCAATTTTTTATTTCTCGCTAAAGCGACGCTAGGTCTGCATTAGTATAATATGTTTTTCATCATCCACCTACTAGATAGAAACACTAGAGGAAGGGAAACAATAAATCCAGAGAGGAGAAACAAGTGCCTTAGGGATAGTCACGTAGGAGGGTGCCCCCAAGTCACCAACTACAATGCTATGTTCGTACGACACACCACACAATAGTGAAAAATAGAGGAGAAGCGATATAGAAGAATGATGATACAAATAGAAGAAGGGTCACAACAGAGGCGGTCTCCTAGTATCTTGGACCTTACAAGAGAATCAAGGGTCATCCCAAGAGGCCTAAACAACACATAACACATCACGGGGGATAAAGGGTTAAAAATACTTACCTGGTAGTACCACTTTTCTAGATTTTACAATTTGCGAACCTCTTGGAGAGGTACTCGATCAAGTTTTGTGCGAAGGTTGAGTGGTTCTTGTGAGAGTCTTGTTTATAGTCAGAAAATCCATGTAATTCTTGTTTCTCAAATCCTTGTGTAAGTGAGACCTTTTGTTGCTTGTGAGGAGGAGAACCACTATTATTTCTAAATGATGATAATCATCTCTCTTTTATGATTTTTAGTGAGTTTTTGTTGTTGATTTCATTTACCATAGTTACAAGAATCATCCTGTACTATCTTTTTGTTTTATTTTTTTATAGTCTCTTGCTTCAATTGTCGCATTTGTTTTTCTAATGCATTTTGGTTATCTCCCGATCCTTGTAAAGATAATGGAGGAGGAACCTCAACATAAATTCCATTTTTGTGATGATGAGATGGGTTATCCAACTTTTCCTTATACACTTCTATTATGACCATGATGTTATCATATTCCAAATAATCATCATTGTCTACTTCCACTAAACCTTGTTCCATCATATTTGTATTAATATGCTTAGGAAAATGATTAGTGAAGATTTGCAAATTCTAATTTGGTGGAGAAACTGACTTATTTCCATTGTCATTTAGACCTAATACTTGTATAACATTTGAGTTGACGAGGTCTTGTATTTCATGTTTAAGACACATACATCATTATGTATCATATGCTTGTGTCTGATGATAGTGACAAAAGGCATTAGTGTTGAAGTAAGGTCCTTGATCTTTGTTAGAATCCAAAGGCTTAATCAAGGGAAGCTTCATAAGATTATTATTCACAGCTTGATTCATGATAGAATGGTAAGACTCAGATATCAGAGTAAACTTTCTTTGCTGATACGATGCCTTCTTCAGATTACTGATAGAAGACACTTGATAAAAGTTATTCAAATTTGGTCCATTAATCTTGATGAAACTCCTATTAGTGTTCCTCTTAGAGTTGTTTTACGATGATCCACCCATGGATTGACCAACTTGAGCTGATGAGTTTTGGTTTTCATACTAACTAGATGAAAGTTGATAATCATGAAGGGAAGTACATAAATGTTGAAAGGAGTTATACTTCATCAAGAGGATCTTATCATAGATGTTAGGTTGTAGATTTGTAAAAAACACCTTCTGAACATCCTCATACTTCATTTGATATTGAATTTATGCATAGAGAGTTTGATACTGGCTAATAAACTCAGTTAATTTCTCCTTCGGACCTTGCTTGTAATGAACTAAATCAATCAAAGAAACTTGGGGTCCAATGTTTGCTTGAAAAATGTTGTAAAAATTGATCAATTAACTATGAAAAGGAGTGTATTAAATTTGGAGGTAAACAACAAAACCATTCTAAAGCAGTATCCTTGAGATATCGTGGGAAAAGTTTTGCTGACAAGTCCTCTTCAAATTATAAATCACTACACATAGCCGTGAATGCTGCCACATGAGTATTCAGATCACCTTTTCCACCATATTTTTCAAAGTGAGGGGTCTCAAACCTCTCAGGTATAGGAGTTCTCAAAATTGCATAAGATAAGGGATTATGAGCATCATAAGTTGGTATATTAGGTTGTGAAGAATTTGGAAAGTTAGTTACATTTTGTTGAAAAGAAGTCATGCCCTGCAGAAGTTGGTTTGGGATGGCATCATTGGGAGATGTAGTTTGCTATGAGGAATTGGAACCAAAGTGAGGAGGTGATTGAGCCTGAGTTGTGATAGGCGGAGGCTATGAATAGTTCAATGGTGGTTGGATATAGTGATAGGTGGGAGGTGGTTGCGAGTAGTTATATGTAAGGTGGTTTGAGAGTAAGTATTCGTAGAAGACTAGATCCCCTTAGGAACCAAGTTCTGATAATTAAATCCTACAGCTTTGTAATTTTGTGAACTAGTTCTGTTAGATATTCCAATACCAGTGGTAGCATTACTACAAGCATTTGCATTAGTTTTTAAAATTGTCGATGAAAATGTAGACACTCCAATGGTTGGTATAGGTGTCGATACTTGTGTATGAGACAATGACGATATGTTTTTGATACCATTTGCACATTCAGTCACTGTCATGATATTATTATGTACAATATGCGTTAAACCTCGAACAACATTAATGACATCTTGTCCTTCTTTGATCAATTCTCTTATGTGGTGGATCACGAGGACTACTTCTTCTACTATCCTTTCAGTTTCCATAAATGCTTGGAAATTAGCTAAGTCTTTATCAAGTTTGTTTATTTTCTCATATGTGCCTCACTAGCTATTTGTGCCTCACTGGCGATTTGTGCCTCACTAGCTTATAGTTTGCAACTACCTCACTGGCATTTTATTTTCACTGCCTCACTAGCATTTCATCATCTCAAAAATCAAATGAAGATAGAAAAATATAGAGGGTCTCTCTGTTTCACTGCTATTCATGACTGCCCTTTGTCTTAATGTATTTCATGCCCTATAAACTTCATGTTCATTTGAAGTTTAGAACAAACAAAATACATTAAACAACTCACTGTTCTTCTGTAACTGTTCTTCTAAAAATGATATTTAAGAACTCAAGAAAATCCAACAATTTCAAAGGAAAACTCTTTCTACAAAATAGAGTAGTCAAAGTGACTACAACAAAAGCATTCTGTTGTCTTAAGACTTCATCTCATTGTGATTTCAACAAAGTATACAACCAACCAAACACAAACTATTTTAGAACAATATAAGCATCACTGAATGATTGCTACCAACACTAAAAACCAAGTCCTTTGCCTAAGACATTATCTTAGCTAGGTTAAAATACCAAGTTTAACAATAACCTTCTAATACCTTTGTACTACATTTTTTGTTTTTTGCAAAGAACACTTTTTCAAGACCACATCAGGGTAAGTGTAAAAAGTTGGGGGGCCAAAAAGTGGCCAACTTTTTTTCAAAAAAAAAAAACCATAATGTGAGCGCATTATAACGTGCTCACATTATGGTTTGGTGATGACGAGCCTAAGGCTTGGCAAGACCAAGCCATAATGCACTCGCGTTATAGCGCGAGCACATTATGTTTAACTATATATATAAAAAAAGAGTATTTATGCTCATTCATTCATTTTATTCTCTTTACACTCGCAGCCTACAAACCCTAAGGAGCATGCTCGCATTTTTGAAGACCAAATTCAACACCAAAATCTTATAGATTCATCACCAAAATGTTGCCACGACGTCGGGCAAGCCAAAGGAGTGAGTTTTATTTATTTTTTTGGTCTGAATTTGTTTCTAAATAGGTAGGTTTAAGTTGATTTTTGATGTAAATTTCCTTAATTGATAGGAAATGTTAATGTACCTCCTCCTCCTCCTCCTCCTTATGAAAATCCACAAAATCCTAAATCACTTGAACAGGAAATACTTGCCGAAGAACAACTCGAACCACAAACTCCTCCATCCATTCCTCAACATGCCCCTGGAACACAAGAAAATCTAATGGGGTAAATTGAAAACAATTAAAAAGAAATTGAAGACATAATTGCAAGGTTGAAAGATCCTTCAAATTCAACCTTGCATAGATCCACGCTTGCTCAATCTCTTGAATCTATGTTATCAAATGTAGATTCAATTAGAAAGGAAATATCTAGTTGGTCAAAAAAGAGGAGAGAATTTAGAGAGTATTATGCAGACAAGCTATCGTATGAAGAAGTAAAAAAGTTACAAATTACAAAATTGGATTTGTGTTCCATTTTCACTAACCCACGACAAATCAACCTCCACCCATTACATACAAGAGGTTCCCTATCCATTGGTGCAACAACCAAGCGATAAGGGACAATTTTGGGTAGAGGTAGTGGATGGTTTTTGACCATCCTCCATGCAACAATAATGAAGTCCTGTAATACTTTTTGAGGAAACTCTATTGCGAGTTTGTCCTCAATAAAGTGCAAACTATTTTGATATGCGAGATTTTTAGGGTAGAGGTGGGGGGTCATCACAAGATAGTTTAGGGGCACGTGTTGACCCATAGTGGCCAGTGAGACAAGTAATTAGTAGACCAGCCCATGAGCATGTGTCTATCCCTTCCATTATGAAGGAGAGTGTTGAGGTCGAGACACTTTAGTCCATTAGTGCCTTGACCCAGAGCATCATAGAGCATGCCAGTCCTACAGCACAACGTGGGTTGGGGGATACTACGAGGAGTAGGGTTCCACCCCATACTTGTCAAACTTGTGGGTCAGCCTGTGGTTATGACTGCATGGATAGTCAGGATGCAATTGCATAGGCTACATCTACAGCTGAGCAGATGGTGATGACAGATACCCTCCTAAGTGAGACTTTTGGCCTTGATACTTAGGTAAATGTTAGCAAGTTCATTGATTTTAATTTATTAAATTTATTTTTGAAATGCAAGATTAACTAATTTAGTTTGATGATTTTGATGAAATTTTAGGGTCATAGGATTGATGCAGTTCTCAGTAGTACTCCACCTGCATTTTACACTACGATATCTACTGCCAGGGTATGTAACTAGTAAACAATTATAAATATTACATGTGAATAACATTGTTATATGAATGGTATTCTAATATCTGATTTTGGATGTTGAATAGGTTAATCTTGGAGATTTCACAACACCTGCCAGTGGTGGTGTAGTTCAAAGCTTCACTGAAGTAATAAAATAAACAGTTTAACTAATGGATTGTACTTACTAGATTTTTCTATTTTATATTCATATTGTTGATTACATTGCATTGCACATCTTTCAAACTCAAAGCATTATTAGACATTGTATAAGTAATAGCTAGATGTTGATAGATGACAAAATTTCAATTACAATATTGTTAAATTTGAAAAAATGCCTCAATGAAATGTGCTCTCATGGAATGCCATGAGAAGAAGATGCATAGACAAGGACATCACCATGAGACCACTTTTCTTTGATGCATCTTTTCAAATAGGTCACTACCTTGTCTATGCTACCACCTTTTCCATACATGTCTACCAAATCTTGTTGATCCCCTCCACACTATTCTTTGACAAATTCTCTCTAATAATCTCATCCAATTATCACCAATTAGACCCCAGGACATGACACCAGAGAGGGGCATTAGCCTATGACATCTTATATAGAATATGATTGACTCGAACATCATCTAGGTTTTAGTACTAATTATGGGGGCAACAAGTCACCCCTAACTAAAATCTTCAAATCTACACTAACCCTTTCCCCTACAAACTTATGTCAATCCTATTGGCTCAATTTCTTCCATCCCTACTTCTATAAGAAAGAGCTATAGTATATCACCAAGAGAGCAAAATCTTCATTGTGATTATGTGTATTATGTGTCTAGTTGTATCAAAGTGATGCAATGGTGATAATGAATATCATAGTGTGCTTTATTGTTTGTACTTCCATGTCTAGGTGAACATGCGTGTATTTTAGGAAACATGACTTGCATCACTATTCTAGTTTTATAATTAAATAATGTTGTTTTATTTTTAGATGATGCAGGCTATGGATACAGCTCCTGGAGTTCATAGCGCAATGGAGCATGGTGTGTCCACTACGATTCATAGCTCTATACCATTGACTGGGGTATGAGGCAGATTAGTAAATTTTAATTTACATTCATTGTTATAGTTATTTTTTTTGAAAAATCAAATGATTATTGATTTGAAGTTTAATTTCTATTTGTATGGTTTCTATAGGACATAACATCACCACAACCTAATCCTGCTGCTAAGGCAAATGAGGAGACAGATTATATGGTAGTGGTAAGTGATTATTTTGTTAAAGTTTCATTTTTTATAACATGTAATTTCTATATATTAATGTCTGTACTTTTTATTGTAACAACTACAGATCCATGAAGAACTAAATAGGAGGAGTAGCCCTCGGGTTCGTAGTAGACCACCCTCATACACATCTCCTTCCTCCCAAAGATCAAAGGCTTCTCGTGATCTATTCCCTTCACCATACAGAGGGGAATGAATGCTTATTGGGGTCCTTTGTTGTATGCCTATATGGCATTTGTGGATATATATTTTTTATTGCATATAGGAGACATTGTATGCCTATATAGCTATTTTGTATATATGTTATACTTATATTGACATATATTGATGTATGCCTATATGGATATTTGGTTAATACAAATCTTTTTTATTGATGGCGTCCATATTTGCATTATAAATCCACATTTCAATGGATATTTGTAGATGGTTACTTCAAATATTTAAAGTGCAATTATATTACATAGAATGTTTGTTGATCCAATAAGCCAGCTATTGTTATTCAAGTATCACCTAAACCTCATTTTGGAATTAAAAGATAAAAGGTGTATTTAAAATAAAAATAAATCATCATGTTGAATAGAAAATATTCATATTCTTTATGAGTTGCTTGATTGAAAATATTCAAATGAGTATGCTGATCCATATTCTTTATGAGTTGCTCAATTAAAAATATTTCTTAATTTATTGTTATTATACAATATTGGGATGCAAAGAGTATGTTTGTTGTTTTGAATAAGATAGTCAAAATCATATGCTGATGAGCACCTGATGACCATTATGGTTATTAAATGTAATTCCTCTTGCATATAAGGCAAGGTTATGAGAGTACATTGAGTCTTACCTAATTTTAGTATGCAACATAACATTGAGGCTATAGGCTTCCATAAGTCATCAACAATCAAGGTTCAAGGTTGTCATTGAAGTCAAAGGGTCAAGGTTGTTTGTCATTGATATCAAGGTTGATTCCATGATGTTGATAAGGTGATGCAGTGATTCAAGGTAGGTGATGGTCATGAGATGCATGATGTTGTGAATATGGTTTTCATGATAAGGTGTCTTATTTCATGTTGATGTTGCACAAGACAAACATGGTTCATATGATGCAAGGTTCATGTTCATGGTGGATGTGGCTTTGTTCATGCAAGGTTTTGTTGTGAATATGGTTTTCATGATAAGGTCTATCTTGGAAGGTTGATATGATGAAATGTTCATGTTCATGGTGGATGTGGTTTTGTTCATACAATAAGAAGTTAGATAAGACACAAGCTTTCATAATCATAATTCAATGTCATCATCAAGGAGAGTTATATTTATCAAGGGGAGTCATGAGTTTGATTCAAATGTGAATTTGTTCATGTCTTAGAACCCTAAGCCTATGATAAGTGTCATACTCTAATGTCTTTCTTCTGATGTCCCTGAGGTCTCTAAAATGTCCTAGATATCTCTTGATGAAAGTTAGAATGTTTAAGTCTTTCTTATTAATAGTTAGGGTTTGCATATTGGGCATTAAACCCTAAAAAGAACATTCTTTTCTTAAGACTTTAAAGCCCTCAATTGCTTGTCATGTGTAAAGTGTACTTTTGTTTTAATTTAATATTGACTTATAATCATAGGTTACCATCACTTAAATCAACCTACTAAAGGGTCTTTAAGTCATTAGTTCACTGGCCCTTCAACATAACTCAACTAGCCTCTCTGGTAAACTCTCATAAGCTTGATTGCCAAATCATAATCGAAGGTCATATTTAATTTATATGAGGGAAGGAAAAAGGATTGGAAGGTTAGTATTTAAAATGAATTTGGAATACAAATGGTCATCTCTATGTAGTTGAATTTGATGGGCATGCCTTTATAAAAGGCTAAAAGATAGCTTTATGCAGGATATCATGGTATTGTAGTGTTTGAAGATTGAAGACTAGTTAGTGTTTGTAGTTCAGACTGTTTTGGCATGTTTGGATGTGAAATAGGACCATGCCTAGCCTAAACATACCCATCTAGACATGTTGGAATTATCGATTTGGCTGCATGAGGAGAAGAACAAAAGTTACACCCCTTTGCAACTTTACACTACCTCCTTCTAATGATTTTTGGGGTAGTAGAAAACCTTTCACCACGAGTAAACGCCTCAGAGATATAAAAAACTGAGAGAGGTTATTGTAGAGGGACCCTATGTGTTTGCATTTCCTCAAACAGAATGTCTCTAAGTGACACAATTTTTGAGTAATAGCTCGTCAAAGATTGCTACCTTTTTGCACTTTGGACTCTTCAGGGATATCACCGGTACAATGTAGCTCAGACTATTTTGGCTTGTTTGGGTGAAAAGCAGGGCCATGCTAGACTAAATGTACCCATCCAGACATGTTGGAATAGTTAGTTTGGTTGCATCAGGAACAGAATGAAAGTTACACCTCTTTGCAACTTTACACTACCTCCTTCTGACAATTTTTGGGGCAGCAGAAAACCTTTCACCATGGGAAAATACCTCAGAGATATAAAAAACTGAGAGAGGTTATTGTAGAGGAATCCTACATGATTGTGTTGCCTTAGACGAAATGTTTATAAGTGACACAGTTTTTGAGTAATAGCTCTTCAAAGATTGCTGCCTTTCTACACTTTGGACTCTTCAGGGATATCACCGGTACAATGTAGCTTAGACTGCTTCAGCATGTTTGGGTGCAAAAAAGGACCATGCCTAGCCTAAATGTACCCATCTAGACATGTTGGAACTATCAGTTTGGCCACACGAGGAGAAGAACAAAAGTTACACCCCTTTGAAACTTTACACTCCCTCCTTCTGATGATTTTTGGGGCAGTAGAAAACCTTTCACCATGGACAAACGCCTCAGAGATATAAAAAAATGAGAGAGGTTATTATAGAGGGACCCTATGTGATCACGTTACTTTAGATGGAATGTTTCTAAGTGACATGATTTCCTAGTAACATATCGTCAAAGATTGCTACCTTTTTGCACTTTGGACACTTCAGGGATATCGCCGGTACAATGTAGCTTGGAATATTTTAGCATGTTTGAGTAAAAAATAGGACCATGCCTAGCCTAAATGTACCCATTTGGAAGCATCTAAACAGTCAGTTTGGTCTCATCAGGAGCAAGAAGAAAGTTACACACCTTTGCAACTTTACACTACCTCCTAATAATTTTTAGGGCAGTAGAAAACCTTTCACCACGGGAAAACACCTCAGAGATATAAAAATTGAGAGATATTATTGTAGAGGGACCCTACATGATTACGTTGCCTTAGACAAAATATCTCTAAGTGATACAGTTTCTGAGTAACATCTCATCAAAGATTGCTGTCTTTTTGCACTTTGGACTCTTCAGGGATATCGTTGGTACAATGTAGCTCGGACTGTTTCGGCATGTTTGGGTGAAAAACAGGACCATGCCTAACCTAAACATACCCATACGAATGTGTTGGAATAGTCAGTTTGGTTGCATCAGGAGTAGGACGAAAGTTACCACCCTTTGCAACTTTACACTACCTCCTTCTGACAATTTTTGGGGCAGTAGAAAATATTTCACCATGGGAAAATGCCTCAGAGATATAAAAAATTGAGAGAGGTTATTGTAGAGGAACCCTATGTGATCGTGTTGCCTCAAATGGAATGTATGGAACAACTCGTCAAAAATTGCTACCTTTTTACACTTTGGACTCTTAAGGTATATCACTAGTACAATGTAGCTCAGACTATTTCATCATGTTTGAGTGCAAAATAGAACCATTCCTAGCCTAAACATACACATTCAGATGTGTTGGAACTATTAGTTTGGTCGTATCAGGAGTAGGACATCAAAACCACAAAAATGCAAAAGTTGCTTTGTGCAACTTGACAACATTGACACATTTTTACAAGACTTAAAGACTCAAATTGACTCAAAAACATATGAAATGGTTGTTAACCTATTTTCCTCTATCCAGAGCCAAATAGTTCACCTTGCATTTTTCTTGAAAATCCTTTAGATATGACCATACAAGGTGTAAATCTTCCAAGTACTCATAAAGGCACCTTCCCAAGAAATCCTAGAGTTCTAAGTCATGGACCTCCTCAGCGTTTTTTAGCATCAGCATCATATTTTCTTCGGAGGAGGTCATCATCATCATGTTTCCATTATCATCCTGATGTTTCTTGCGAGGGTCATATTTTTGCAGGCCTGATCTTTCATAGCGGGGTGATATTTTAACATCAGTTGATCTTAGTTAAGATCATCCCGATGTTGGTGCTCCAAAGTTTTCTAAGTATGGCCCGATCTTCTAAGGGGTCATCACATTTGAATATCGAGTGATCTTTGCTAAGATCACCTTGATGTTATTTTATTACTTCATGATCATCTGGATCATCCTGATGCTGTTGACGTCATTTCTATGTCAGGGTGATATCCGCTTGTTTCACAGTTTCATGCTTTTCTGTAGGGGGTGATATTTCCAAATATCAGTCATAGTCCAGATCACCCCGATCTTACGATGAGGCTATAGTGCAACATGATATTTTGTGGGGGGTGATATTTCTAAATATCATCCTACCTCAAATATCATGATGATGCCGTCAAGATACGCAGGGGGTCATATTTTCCTTAGCACCAGTTAGCATTTGAAGATCATCCTGATGTTTGACATGATGGTGACGTCATCAGGATGTTTGCGGACATGATCATCTAGATCATCGGCGAGACATATGAGGTCGGAAAAGTAGGAGGAGCTTCCTCTGATGCATCAGTTTATGCCGAAGAGGTTGAATATTATCATCAGGTTTCTTCAGGACAAGGATGATATTTCCAAATATCAGGTACCTTACAAATATCACTCTTGCTTCTGAATATCACCCTAATCTAATGTGCTGATGACGTCACCTGGATATGAAGAGGTATGTTGTATAAACATCATCAAGAGGATCTTTCCTCTGCGACATGCTGTTGACATCATCCTGATTTTCAAACATCGGGGTGATATTTTATATCATGTTACTTCCGGTAGGAGGATATTTCGCATCAGGAGGATATTTCATATCAGGGTGACATTCTATATCGGGCTAACATGCAATCAGCCCGCTGATATTGGGGAGTCTTACCAATGGAATATGATAAGGAGGAGGATGATGATGAGGCCCATGATGATGCCATTGAGAGCAAAATCGCCGACATTATATATGCTCACGGCTTAGCTTATAAAGTGATGAGGACGTTGCCTCTGGGTGCATGTGGGATAATCAGTTCCAGCAGAAATTTAAAAATATCAGGATGATGACCTTTTGGCAAGAATTCTTTAGGAGGGTTCCCACTTCTTTTTTGATCCGGATCTGCATGTCAGTCGGGTGGACTTTTTCAGCGACGACCTTTTTGAGTTGGCAAAGATATTTGTTGCATTCATTACTGTTAGAGGTAGCTGCTCGCATTCAATGCTAGGTTATCCTCTGCCATTTCTGAGGATCAGATTGATGACGCAGTTGCTTGCATTGTAGACTTAGAAATATCTCCTCACCTGCCCCTATTCTAGATCCTTTATCATCATTACTCCTGGCAGGTGGATGTCCCTTCAGGAAGATTTTTTTGATTGTAGCTCTCTGAGCAAATTGGGTAACCGACTTAGGTTATATGAAGATACTATATAAGTTGAGGCTTATGATGTAAAAGTGGTTGGAGGCTTTTTGGCATTAAGGCTTTTCTGTTTCCAAACAGAGCTTTCAGTTACTGTAACCTTGCCTTCTTACTGAATATATGCAAGTTATCATACCTTTTGCTGATTTCTTAGTTCTGTGTGAATCTGCATATGGTTGCCTGTGAATGTCTTTGATTCCTCTCAATCATTTTACTTCTTGCCTCTACTAGAATCATCTAATTTGTGTATACCTGCTTGCTATATCTGGCTGTGTTGTGCATCCTCCAGTTCTATGAAAGTTTCTTTAGTCTGTCTGGTGTATCACCCTTTTATGTTTTCAAGCTTTTATTCATTTTCATTACAAGCATTCCTTCTCCCTTTTTCCCCCAAAATTTAGTAGTTTTAGGTGATAGCTAGACAAGGAAGCCAGCCTTCTCCAGAGGTTTGATCTCATTTAGCAAGGTCCCACACTTAGAGATCATCCCCATTGTGTCATTGGAATACTTGGAGTCCCATTCAAGTAGGGTGTAATTTCACGTGACAACAGTTTCTGGCACGCCTGGGTGGGACAAGTATGATGAACTTATCATCAAAGTACTGAGAGATTTGGTGTTTCTCCCAATATTATCAGCCTTTGGAGGCAGTACAAACAACACCATGGTGACTCTATTGAACAAATCAGCTAGTTTCAGTAGCCCAAGTTCCTAAAATTTTATCAAAGGTCAGGATTTTGGTAATTTTCTTGGTCTTTTCAGCTTTCAGAAGCATTTCAATCACCTGGCAACTCCCTCTCTAGTATGTATCTAGTTTATCCTTATTTACAGACCTATTTTTCTCTAATTCTAACATTGTTATGAATACCCAGCATTTAGATGCTATCAAATGTCAGAACTTTATGGGAATCATGGCTATTCCCTTACCCCTGATCCAAATACAGGCTATTGGCCCCCATCTCAGTAATACTAGGCCCCAAATGCCTCTGCATTTATGCCATACAGCCCTACTTCTGTAGAATATCAGCATCCTCAAGATGCCTTCCTCCCTCCCACAAATTATATTGCCCCTGAGAATATTGACGCTTTCAATGAACACATGAATAGTTTCCTGAAGCTTGACAGACTTTTGGACAATGAAAAAAGAGAAGCAAGTTACAGTCGGCCTCAATGGTCTTATGATCTCAGCATCATAAGCCTGTATGGTCTTGAGAGGTTGTACCTAAATCTAAAAGGGGAGGCTGATGAATTTATAGAAATGTTAAAATGTGACCAACAACGAGAAGCACAAGAGGAGGTTTGTCAGGAAAACCTTGCTATAAGGGTATCACCTGCTCAGCCTGCTGAGGAAGAAGCTCCCAAATCTAGGATTCCAAGCTTCAGGAAGTATAACCCCTCAGTACCTCCAAAACCATTTCCCAGTTTTAAAATCCCAAGTTTTAGAGGCCCTCAGTCTTCACAGGAGACTATTCCTAGCTTCAAACAAGTTCATCCTTCAGACCAAAGTGACTCTATGAAAGTGCCTCAAATTTCTCTACCATGGCAACCTTCTTGGACCAAGCATCTTGGGTACACAGTGCCAAGCCTTATAAAGGCTAGTCCTCTCATACCAATTCAAAATCAGGTAGAGGAAATAGTTGTACAATCCAAGCCTGCCATATTTCCAAGTTTTAAGAATGCTTCTTCAACCCAACAACCTTGCTATAAGGATGAGCAACCTAGACATCACAAGTTTTCAGGCTTCAATGCCTATATCCCTTCACAAGTCCCTATTCCTATACAAACTTAGATTATCACTCCCCAGGAACAAATTTGTCTAGAACCCTCTCCCCTCCAAGAAATTCAAAAAGATATTCAGGCTTCTTTCCCTGATGCTTTTCGAATCCTCAAGGGTGGGCAAGTTGTCTACCAAGATAATTGGAAAGATGAGCCAAAAAAGGAGGTGGAAGAAGATACAATTGAAGAGGAGCAGTTTGTTCCCATACTCACAGAGATAGAATTGTTTGAACCTATTGCATTTGTGAGTAATGTTAACCCAAATAAGGGATTGAGTCCTCTAGACTTTAGTTCTTTTAAAGCCTTTTCTCATGCATCCAATCAAGCAAATAAGGTTGAGATGCAAGGAGTGCATGGAGAAAGCCTTCAGCTGCAGAGACAACTTAACCAAAGTCCAGAAAAGCTGCAGTCAAAAGATGGAGGTATAGGGGAGGAAGTTGTAAAGATCACTACAGGAATGGATGATGCTACCCTACTTCATGAGCTACCTGATTATGTTGATGATGAAGAATATGAGCAGCTGGTCATAGATATGCAGCAACAAGAGAACCATGAAAATAATGATAACTTGTTATGCATGGAGGCCCAGCATGGCAATGAGTTTCCAGCTTTTGAAGACTTGGAAGAAGCTCTTTTCTGGGATGAGTGCACTATGGTGGAGGCTATTGCTGAATTTACTCAGAAAGTAGATGATGTTGCCTTGTTTGGTGAATTCCCCAGCCACATTGAAAATGATGATGAAAGTAAGCTGCCAATAGACCTAGAACAACTTAAAGGCAGCGAGCATGATTGTGAGTTGCTGGCATGTGACAAGGAGCAGGGATGTCAGCTTCTTGATGGGGAGGTTTTCTATTTTGAGCATGTGCATGGCTCATTTTCTGAGCCTAAGTTAGAAAATCATGAGCATCTTTTTCATAAGGTGGAGGTAGCCATATCTCTAATTAAGATACAAGGGCTAGAGTTTTCAGACCAACAAGAAGAGGAAGGTTGCAGCCATGATGACATTATATCAGCCTTCTTATTTTCTTTGAAGGATGAAGGAGAAGGCCATGAGGTCCCAAGTCAGCTGTTTTACACACAAGAGCAACATGAGAGTCAAATGGAGGACACCATCATACCGAATGAGGAGCTGGGGTTTTCAGAACAACAAGAAGAGAAGAAATCAGAACAGGGATATGAAATCAACTGTGTTGATTTCCATGTCATCTCAAGGGGATGCCCAATCAGGCATCTAGCCCAGCTGGAGACACATCAAGAGAAGTCACCACTTGTCATGCTTACCTTTAAGCATGAAGTTGAGCATCAAAATGAGTGGGATCAGCCCACTTATCCACCACATATCAGCAACATCAGTAATCAGTCCAGGTGGATAGGTGATTTTATCTCCATTTTTTGGGGGGTGTTTTATCAATTTGTCATATGCCCATTCCCCCCTCATCCCTTTTTAACTGCCCACATGCATGATGAATATTGCAAATTATTAAGGAAGGATAGTTACTTTCAAGAACCAGTTAATGGCTTTGTTTGAAGTCATGTCTGACTGGTTAGTTTAGGATTAGAGTAGGTTTCATTTCTGTTTTAGTTTTCCCTTTCCCTAAGTGCTTCTGCATAGGCTGCATTGTCATTAGGAGAATGCAGGCCTTTTCCCCTTTTTGTGTTTTGAGAGGAAGGTCCTAGTTTCCCAGCATGTTTTAGACTTGACTCCATGCCCAATGGATGCTTAAGGCCACTGATCTAATTGTTTAGCAGGCAAACATCCCATAGAGGTCACCAAAGATGTTAACCTATTTTCCTCTATCCAGAGCCAAACAGTTCACCTTGCATTTTTCTTGAAAATCCTTTAGATATGACCATACAAGGTGTAAATCTTCCAAGTACTCATAAAGGCACCTTCCCAAGAAATCCTAGAGTTCTAAGTCTTGGACCTCCTCAGCATTTTTTAGCATCAGCATCATATTTTCTTCGGAGGAGGTCATCATCATCATGTTTCCATTATCATCCTGATGTTTCTTGCGAGGGTCATTTTTCTGTCGGCCCGATCTTTCATATCGGGGTGATATTTTAACATTGGGTGATCTTAGTTAAGATCATCCCGATGTTGGTACTCCAAAGTTTTCTAAGTATGGCCTGATCTTCCGAGGGGTCATCACATTTGAATATCAGGTGATCTTTGCTAAGATCACCCTAATGTTATTTTATTACTTCATGATCATCTGGATCATCCTGATGCTGTTGACATCATTTCTATGTCAAGGTGATATCCGCTTGTTTCACAGTTTCATGCTTTTCTGTAGGGGGTGATATTTCCAAATATTAGTCATATTCCAGATCACCCCGATCTTACGATGAGGCTACAGTGCAACATGATATTTTGTGGGGGGTGATATTTCTGAATATCATCCTGCCCCAAATATCATGATGATGCCATCAAGACCCACAGGGGGTCATATTTTCCTTAGCACCAGTTAGCATTTGAAGATCATCCTGATGTTCGACATGATGGTGATGTCATTAGGATGTTTGCAGACATGATCATCTGGATCATCGACGAGACATATGAGGTCAGCAAAGTAGGAGGAGCTTCCTCCAATGCATCAGTTTATGCCACAGAGGTTGAATATTATCATCAGGTTTCTTCAGGACGAGGATGATATTTCCAAATATCAGGTACCTTACAAATATCGCTCTTGCTTCTGAATATCACCCTACTCTAATGTGCTAATGACGTCACCTGGATATGAGGAGGTATGTTGTATAAACATCATCAGGAGGATCTTTCTTCTGTGACATGTTGTTGACGTCATCCTGATTTTCAAACATCGGGGTGATATTTTATATCATGTTACTTCCGGCAGGAGGATATTTCATATCGGGGTGACATTCTATATCGGGCTCACATGCAATCGGCCTGCCTATATTGGGGAGTCTTGCCGATAGAATATGATGAGGAGGATGATGATGAGGCCCATGATGATGCAGTCGGGAGCAAAATCATTGACATTATATATGCTCACGGCTTAGCTTATAAAGTGAGAGGACGTCACCTCCGGGTGCATGTGGGATAATCAGTTCCCACAGAAATTTGAAAATATCAAGATGATGACCTTTTGGTGGGAATTCTTCAGGAGGGTTCCCACTTCTTTTTTGATCCGGATCTGCATGTCAGTCAGGTGGACTTTTTCAGTGACGACCTTTTTGAGTTGGCGAAGATATTTGTTGCATTCATTACTGTTAGAGGTAGCTGCTTGCATTCAATGCTAGGTTATCCTCCGCCATTTCTGAGGATCAGATCGATGACGCAGCTGCTTGCATTGAAGACTCAGAAATATCTCCTCACCTACCCCTGTTCTAGATCCTTTGTTGCCATTACTCCTAGCAAGTGGACGTCCCTTCAGGAAGATTTTTTTGATTGTAGCTCTCTGAACGAATTGGGTAACCGACTTAGGTTAGATGAAGATACTATATAGGCCAAGGCTTATGATGTAAAAGGGGTTGGAGACTTTTTGGCATTAAGGCTTTTCTATTTCCAAATCAAGCTTTTAGTTACTGTAACCTTGCCTTCTTACTGAATATATGCAAGTTATCATACCTTTTGCTAATTTCCTAGTTCTGTGTGAATCTGCATATGGTTGCCTGTGAATGTCCTTGATTCCTCTCAATCATTTTGCTTCTTGCCTCTGCTAGAATCATCTAATCTGTGTATACCTGCTTGCTATATCTAGCTGTGTTGTGCATCCTCTAGTTCTGTGAAAGTTTCTTTAGTCTGTCTGGTGTATCACCCTTTTATGTTTTCAAGCTTTTATTCATTTTCATTACAAGCATTCCTTCTCCCTTTTTTCCCCAAAATTTAGTAGTTTTAGGTGATAGCTAGAAAAGGAAGCCGGCCTTCTCTGGAGCTTTGATCTCTTTTAGCAAGGTCCCACACTTAGAGATCATCCCCATTGTGTTATTGGAATACTTGGAGTCCCATTCAAGAAGGGTGCAATTTCACGTGACAACAATGGTCTTAGAAAACCTTATTACATACAATTGACTCAATCAAAATAAAATTTCACTTTTGGACTCCTCTTGGAGGCATGACAACTTGGGTGCCCTTGCACCATGAGGACACTAAAGTCGAAAAAGTTTTCCTATTAAGAAAAAGAGCTTCCCTTAGCTTCAAGAAATATAAATATTCTATACTGACAAGGCCAACCACGTGAAGATGGAAGCTCATGTGGCCTCACCTAAGACCTAAGACATGTATTCTAGTAGACGTAGGATACGTAAGACACCTATTGTATAATATGTATCTAGATTTTATAGACATAGTAGACCTAAGACACCTATTGTATAGTATGTATCTAGATTTTATAGACATAGTAGACCTAAGACACCTAATCTTTATACCTTATCGTAGTCTAGACCTAAGTCACCTAGACACCCAGATTATAGTTCTACCTAAGACACCTATTATGGTAGACCTAGTTGACATATACTACCTACCTAAGATACCTAGATTAAATTATAGAAGACACCTAGATCATTCTAGATTATACCTTATTCTAGTATCTAGACAGGTCATTGGTATATAATATCTACCTAAGGCACTTAGATTAGATTAAATACCTTTTTTCTAGTCTCTATCTACCTAGTTGACATATCGTATATACCTAAGACACAAGTAGAGACACCTATAATCTAGTTAGAAACCAAGACACCTAGAGACACCTATATTTTATACATTACCTAGATTTTATACATTACTCTTAGGATCAACTTCATCCATCACTTAGGTGTAACCCCATGAAGTATAACAAAATCAATGTGAATACTTAAAAATTAATCTAATGAACCATCTGGGTCTGCTCTACTCTTTATTGTGTCAAGTACTACCTCATGGTCAGACTCACGCACCTTCCACAAGGTCTTATTCAATTTTCTACCCTGATATTGTATCAAATGAACATTGGATTCCAAGACAAGGTTCAAGTAATTAAGAATCTTCTGATGCATGTCAAAGTCCTGAAACAACCAAACATTAACACTCTTATGTAGGTACCTTCTAAGGCATGATCTAGTAACAACCATTGAGCCTGTAGGGTATTCGATGTTTTCTCTATTTATAACTGGGGCTTCCAATTTCTTTTTGGCCTCAACACAATGACACAAGTAATAATCTGTTCCCTCTTTGTTATCTTCATCTGCAATAACTACATATACATGCCCTACATTGATATGTGTAGCAAATTAGATGAAATTAGTCAACATTACAAAAACACTACAAAGTAAGATAACATTAGGAATTTCAAAAACTATGCAAATAGATATATTGCCTGGTTGAACTAGATCTGATATGTGGTCAAAATCAACTAATGATTCCATCTGTGTTAGTTCCAGTGTCGTCGGGGGTCGATACATGTCAAGTGGGCTAAGATAACTTAATTTCCATTCGTCAACCCACTCCTTTGACTCACACTCATCCTAGGATTGAATTGTACAGGAAGAACAAAAGCATGATATCTTTCCTGTATGGATATTCCATGAACTTGCAATTTAGCTTCTGAAAGAGTGCATCTCACTTGATCCTATCAGTGTAGAATAGTCCTCATACGGTGCAATGTTCATATCATCTATCAACCAAAAAAGTGTACGAATTGAAGACTTACCTTCATTACTTGGACCCATGGAAGCATTACACCACTCGACGATTGATTTTGCATTTGTCAACTTTGCATTATATTTATACTTTAACTCTTCTTGTGCTATGGCTCTTTTGATACATGCTCCTGCACCATCATGCTCCCCCTTTCCATGCCTAGCCTCACAAAAGTTTCACATATGCTGAACACCTGTAAAATTATGCCTCCCGCTCAGCTAATAGAAATTCTATGAGCTCTTGAATTGTGATGCATAATTATTGAACCATATGATATGTTGACTGAATGATATGCCCCTTCTAGCCAAATCATTATAGAACACCTTAAAGCAACCTTGCATGAACTCTGTAGAATGCATGTGATTATCACTGATATAGAAATGATACTCCCTTATGATCATTTTATCATCCTTTGTACTATCATTCACATGAATGAATGTGATGTGCACAAATATAGAAACCTGTGTTGAGTTGTAATATTGTGATTGCACCTCACGCTGTGGCTATAGACTGTAGTTCTCTACAAAGTCAATGAATGAAACAATGTTACCAACTAGAAATGTGTCCTTGCATAACTTGAATTTCAAGTCCAACCATCGAGCTCTATGGGCATGTCTTGCATACTCATACACTATGCTGTCACAAAATATAGGCATAAACTGATACACTAGAATCTTTTCAATAACCAATTCACACCTCTTTACTTCTTTACCATCTTTTGTATTGTATGCCATTGCTTTATACTTGCTGAACTCTACTAGTTCATTTCCAACTGCATGTGTTCTTTCCATATGTTCACATATTGGCATACATTGCAAGCCACTGCAATGCTGACATGTACCATCCAAGAATAATTTCCTGTAGAATATTTGACCTTCCTCTCTTTCAAATAAAATTCTTGATATGAAGTCTCTTGAAGATGTTGGTGGGGCATGTATGCCACAACCTTGCAAAACATTGTTAGTATGCAAATCTAAACATATAGACCAAAAAACATCAAAATGGTTAGGAAATTCAATATGTAATCTACAACAACAAGTAGTATGTGTATGATTTATATTGACATAGAAAGGTTTTAGTATTTCAAAATATCTTCGAAAATTTTTAATTTGAGGATACTTCTCTAGAAATTTACCAAAAAACTATGTTTGAGTCATATCCAAAAAATGCTTTGGATGTGGGTCACGGTTCTGACTACTGATTCTCCTTCTTACCACATCCCTTTGATTAAGAGATACTCTTGTGTAATTCTTCCAAAAGTGTTCAATTAGTGATCTCAATGCTTCAATAATTGGTTTATCTTTTCGTGGTAGTCTCCTAGAGAATGCCCATAATTCATTGGCATTAGTATCCTCAATTCTTTGGCATCTTCCAAAGGCTCTTGATAATGTTTTCCTATTAATTCTCAATGCTTGATTCATCTTTCTAATGAGACGAGATTTCCTTGTTTGACTACTTACTATAGTCGATGTAATCACATGCCATGTTGCATTAGTATCTTTTGTGCATGAGGTGTTACCCACACTCTCATACATACTCATTAGATTCTTGACAATAGATTTTTCCTTGAAGCCTATGATGTTCTCAACCCAAGAATCTTCATGATGGACCTATACTTTATACTTCACATAATTTCAATGAATAGTTGACATCTTGTGGTCTCATTTAAATTTTCAAAGAACAATCTCCAAATCTTATGAGCATATCTTCTACAAGTGCGTTTTGGAATCTTACCTTCCATTGGCTGCAAAATATTCTCATCAATATCAATCAAATACTTTGGCTTTCTATGCAAAATTCTAGGTGGTGTTAAGTTAGGTAAATTCATCTCAACATTAGGAATTTCATCAATATTTAAATGAGATGGGCTAGATCACATACCTTCGATCGAAGATGGAATAGATGACATACCTTGAGGTTGAGGTGGGAATGATGGTGTACCTCCTTCATCACATGTGAGTAATGATGTACTCTCAACTTGAGATGCGGTAGATGGTGTCCCTACATGTTGACTTGTGGTAGAGGATGTGTCTCCAACTACTATATTCAAATCTCTCATAGCATGAAGTTTTTGCATTCGTTCTCTTTGTGCTGCCAATACCATATCGCTTTGTGATGGTTGTGGTTCCTCTTCAATTGGCATGTCTTCATTTATCGTGTCCAATTTCCTCTTCTCACGAAGTTCCCTCATAGCCACTACTTTCTTTGCATTATTAGCTTCTATCTCTTCCTGTGTTGGTTTAATTCTTGATCGTTTCCTCGGCATGGCGGAGAATTTGTTTGTAGCATGATAAAAAGACCAATATTAGTTCCTAAGAAATGAATCCATACAAATAACTAAAATATATGTCATTCAACCCTTCATAGTAAATGTACATACAATCATCATGTAGAAGAGTAAATGTCACTCAACCAAAATAGGTACAAAGCACACAAAGCATTATTGCACAATGTTATTGCAGCCATACAAAGCATTATGGTACAAAGTTCACTTCAGTCCTAGATGAGGATAAGGTCAAAGGAGAGTCACCTATTGAGGCTACAAGTGAAGAGTACATGGGACTTCATGTTGACTACTTGTTGATAACCATCTAGTCATGAAAGGGTGTGTGATTGAGATCATGGGAGACATGACACTAGGGCATGGTTTGGATTAGTTTAGAGGGTGAAGAAGGGATATCAAGAGACAATTATTCAAGTCAATTCTCATTAATATGGAAATGTCAAACTCACGTAGATAATCATGTGCATTTTAGAGGCAAATTATTCCAGGCTAAAAACTCATGTTTTTAGGCAATTAAGTTGCATAAGGGTTAGGGTTTGTAGAGAAACTCTTTGGAAGGTGTTTGTAATGCTTGAAAGGTTGAGGCAGACCCAATTTGACATGTTTTGTGTCTTGGTTTGTAGATTGGAAGCTTGGAGATAAGAAAACCTATAGTGACCTATTTGCACAAGCCTAATTAGGCCTCTTGTCAAGTGAGACAGTCAATTTTAAGGTCTTGTATTATGAAACAACCACCCTTAAATTTTGGATATGTTTTAAAACTCCAAAAAGGTTATCTTAAACAACTTTTGGATTGTGGGTTGGAGTTGTTTTCTGCAAGATATACCACAAAAACCGTATTTCCTGTCCTACAAGGGAAATAGAAGATAATTATGGAATGATGAAGGCACTATGACATGATGAATTATATGATTCATGAAGACAGTGATGGAGATCCATGGAGAATACCAAGGAGGACAAGATAAGACACCAAATTTGTGAAGTTACCAATGACAACAAATTTACCACCTAGTTGTCCTTAACTAATCCATGATTGCAAATGGATGTATTTTGGCTTCTATTGACTAAAAGTGACTTATTTATGATGAATATAATGCTTAGAATTGTAAAATGTTAAATTCTTAAAATTCAATCACAATTAACATTGCAACACTACAATCTCTAATTGTTAAATCACATATCTTGTTTTAGTGAAAAGTGATGCTTTCAAGTAGGGTTTTGATGAAAGAGCATTGTTAAAGTGTGGATGATGGTTTAGGAAGCATAGATAGACATATTATGATGTGTTGGAAGCATTGGTAATGTGAAACAGAGCCTAAGGTATTGAGTTCCAATAAACCCACCTTGAGCATGCCTAGAATGGCCTAAATGAGGGTTTAATGATTTGGTGAATAGGGAAGTGATCTAGAGGATTATTTTTTTTGATTCTGGTTATTTGAGACTTGGTTGAGATCAAGAAGTTGAAATTTGGAATTGAGAAGATGTTTGTTTGGTACTAGGGCTACTAGGATTTGGGTGGCTTGTGAAGGAATAGCCAGCAATTGAAGAGTGTAGACTTGAGTAAGGGTTTAGAATGGTTGTGTCTGAGTTCTTGAGGGGTAAGAAGACCTCTAGTAACCTTGTTAGGTTTTGAAGTATTGAAGACCCTCTTTGTGCCTTTGTAGAGGGAGATTGCTTGAGAGGAAAGCTTATGGAATTTGAAGAAACTATTGGTATGAGCCCATTGTTGTGAAATATGCCTCCTTTGGATTGAGTTGAACCCTACCTCTACATCACATACCTAGGACTGTCATAAAAATCATTAGACTAATCTCTATAATTTAGGGTATTAAATGGTATATAGTCAATCAAGGTAAACACCATCATGTGCTAACAAAGGACAATTAGGGAATTTTGAAATATTGTTGTGTCATATACATACAAATCATCATGAATAGGTGCATAAGGAATGTCCTAGCCCAACATATGTGCATACAAATCATCATGTAATGTGCATACTTGTATGATCTTGGCACCTATTCATTTGTATTTTAACTTGTTAATATGACAAGATAATAGTGGAATTGTATATTTATATGTTGTAAGGATTTATTCTTGTATAGTTTGACATCATGGTATGTTAAGGTCTGTTTATTACACATAATTATTAAAGAGCCCAAGTGTAGAAAATATACATGGCATCATGTGAGATTGTAGGTTGCTTTCTTGATTGTGATTGTGTCTATTTTAATTAATGTTGACCTTTGAGGTATCTTTTATTATGCATACCATGAACTAATTTAAAACATAGTCTATTATATAAACACAAGATATGTATACATAGTCTTTTATTATGCATACTAGATACAAGTGATATAAACATGTATGATAGAGCATGATAAAGTAATTCAAATAGAATTAAGGAAAATGTAAAGAACATGCATGTAAAGACTTGACATGCCTAAAAAATGAAGATTCAAATGGAGAGAGTACCCAATTATGTAGTGTTTTTTTCTTCTTGCATCAAACTCCTCAACAATTTGAGTTTTTCACCACTTGCTTCCTTTTCAATGTTAAATTGAATAACACTCAAATAGAATTAGTAACAACAATAATATTAACCAATCTATAATGTTAAATTCCTAAAATTCAATCACAATTAACATTGCAACACTACAAAAATTGAAACTTGAATAGATATATATCAAATTCGATGTGAAAACTATGTTATTTCCTCCTCAAGTTGGCAAAGTAGAAAAGGTGGTAGAAAATCATGCAAAAGTGGTACAATGTGCAAAATGTGCATGTGAACTTCCCAACAACATGAAAAAACTTTTGTTTGTCAGAACACGCACATAAACAACATGAAAATAGAGCATGTGGGCCTGGATCATGGGGGTCCAGGCCTTTTTACTATTTGTATAGCAGGACAAAATGTGAGTGCATTATAATGCACTTGCGTTTTGTCTTACTATAGATTGATCCATAAATATTTGTGCCTATCTCGCCTTTGATAGCACCTTTGTAATATCTCACCTCTAGTTCCATTAGCTCATGTTCTATCTCTCACCTCTCTATATCTCACTTATCTCTTACCCTCACCTCTCTACCTCTCCCCTCTCTATGTCTCTCAGTCGCTCATTGTCTACCTCTCCATCCATCCTTAGCCATCTAGGTCTCACTTAACCCTAAACCCTAAAGCCTCAACCCTCAACCCTTAAACCTTAAATCCTAAACCCTATCCATAAACCCTCAACAATTTACCTTAAACCCTATTCCCTCAACAATAAACCCTAATCCCTCAACCCTTAACCCTACACCCTACCACTAAACCCTTGACACTCTACCTTAAACCCTAATCCCTTATCCCTAAACCCTATCCCTCAATCCTTAACCCTTAAACCTTAAACCCTAAAACCTCAACCCTTGACACTATATCTTAAACCCTAATCCCTTAACCCTTAGCCCTAAATCCTCAACCCTAAACCCTATTTCTAATCCCTATACCCTCGACACTCTACTTTAACCCTAATCTCTTGACCCTCAACCCTCAAACCTCAACATCAAACCCTAATCCCTCAACCCTTAGCCCTAATCTATCAAACCTAAACCCTATCCCTAAACCCTCAACACTATACCTTAAACCCTAATCCTGAAACCCTAATCCCTAAACCCTATCCCTAAACCCTAATCCCTAAACCCTCAACCCTAATCTCTCATCCCTAAACCCTAAATGCTATTCCTATTCCTAAACCCTCAACAAGATTGATACTATACCTTAAACCCTAATCCCTTATCCCTAAACCCTCCAATCCTATCCCTAAACCCTCCAACCCTATCCCTAAACCCTCTACCCTCGACATTATACCTTAAACCCTAATCCCTCAACCCTAAACCCTAAACCCTATCCCTAAACCCTAATACCTCAACCCTCAACCCTAATCCCTCATCCCTAAACCCTAAATGCTATCCCTATTCCTAAACTCTCAACGGGCTTGATACTATACCTTAAACCCTAAACCCTCCAACCCTATCCCTAAACCCTCTACCCTCAACACTATGCCTTAAACCCTAATCCCTCAACCCTTAAACCCTCAACCATTAAACTCTTAATCCCTATAACCTTAATCCCTTAAACCCTAAACTCTCAACCCCTAGATACCCTTAAAAACCTAAATCTTAAACCCTTAAACCCTATACCCTATACACTTAACATTGGATACTCAACCTTAAACATTATCCCTCAACCTTCAAACCTCTACCCTATACCCTATACCCTCAACCCTATACTTATGCCCTAAACCATCAACCCTCATCCATATGCCTTATACCCTCAACCTTAAACCCTAAACCCTATATCTTAGAGACTCAACCTTGAACATTATCGCCCACTTGTAAACTCTCAACCCTCTACCTTATACCCTCAACCATATACTTAAGCCCTAATCCCTCAATCCTCAACCCTATACTTTAAACCCTGGAACCTACACCCACAAACCCTCATCCCTATACCTTATAACCTCATCCTTATACCCTAAACCTTGAATATTGAGCTTCAACCCTATACTTAAAACCTAAACCATACACTCTCAACCCAAGTCACCCTATGCCTTAACCCTTAAACCCTCAACCCTTATCCACCCCTCTCCTCCCCTATCTTCCTCACCCCCATCTCTCCCCTATCTCACACACCCCTCTCTCCCTAGGTTATAGGTCTCTCACTTGTATATCTCATGGCTCTCTACATATTTCCCTTCCTCTCCACCTCTCTCCCTCCTCCTTACCCATCTTAACCTCAAGTTGTCAACTTCACTCTCTCATTTTATTATCTCTATCCCCTCACCTCTCTATCTCTCACCTTTATCTCCCCCTCACCTCTCTACCTCTCCCCTCTCTAAATCTCTCAATCATTCCTTGTCTACCTGTCCATCCATCCTTAGCCATCTAGGTCTCTCACTTAACCATAAACACTAAACCTTATCCCTATAGCCTCAACCCTCAACCCTTAAGCCTTAAATCCTAAACCCTATCCCTAAACCCTCAACCCTCGACACTATACCTTAAGCCCTAATACTTTATCCCAAAACCCTAAACCCTATCCCTAAAGCCTCAATTATCAACCCTTAAACCTTAAATCCTAAACCCTATCCATAAACCCTCAACCCTCGATACTATACCTTAAACCCTAATCCCTTATCCCTAAATTGTAAACACTGTTCCCTAAAGCCTCAACCCTCAACCCTTAAATCCTAAACCCTATTCCTAAACCCTCAATGCTCGATACTATACCTTAAACCCTAATTCATTATCCCTAAACCCCAAACCCTATCCTTAAGCCTCAACCCTCAACCCTTAAACCTTAAATCCTAAACCCTATCTCTAAACCCTCTACCATCGACACTATACCTTAAACCCTAATCCCTCAACCCTAAACCCTTAATATCTCAACCCTTAAACCCTCAACCCTTAAACCCTAAACCCTTCACCCTTAAACCCTAAAGCCTTAAACCCTCAACCCTTTTCACCCCTCTCCTCCCCTATCTATCTCACCCCCATCTATCCCCTATCTATCTCACCCCTCTCTCCCTAGGTTATAGGTCTCACTTGTATATCTCTCACGACTCTCTACATATTTCCCTTCTCCATCTCTCTCCCTCCTCAAAACCTATGTTTCCCTCAAGTTGTCAACTTCACTCTCTCATTTTATTATATCTTTCCCCTCACCTCTCTATCTCTCACCTTTGTTTCCCCTCACCTCTCTACCTATCCATAAACCCTAAACCCTATCCATGAACCCTCTATCCTTGACACTATATGTTAAACCCTAATCCCTTAACCCTCAGCCCTAAAGCCTCAACCCTCAATCCTTAAACCTTCAACCCTAAACCCTATCCCTATGCCTCTACCCTAAATTCTATCCCTATTCCTAAACTCTCAACCCTTGACACTATACCTTAAACCCTAATCCCTTATCCCTAAACCCTAATCCCTATCCCTCAAGCCTTAACTCTTAAAACTTAAACCCTAAAACCCATCCCTACACCCTTGACACTCAACACTATATCTTAAAACCCAACCCTTAACCCTCATCCTTAAAGCCTCAACCCTCAATCCTTAAATCTAGAACCCTAAACCCTATCCCTAATCCCTCTACCCTCGACACTCTACTTTAACTCTAATCCCTTGACCATCAACCCTATCCCTAAACCCTCAACCCTCAACCCTCAACTCTCAACATTAAACCCTAATCCATCAACCCTAAACCCTAATCCATCAACCCTAAATCCTATCCCTAAACCCTCAACCCTCAACACTATACCTTAAACCCTAATCCCTATCCCTCAACCCTTAACCCTTAAAACTTAAACCCTAAAACCTATCCCTACACCCTCAACACTCAACACTATATCTTAAGCCTTAAACCCTAAACCCTCATCCCTAAAGCCTCAACCCTCAATCCTTAAACCTTCAAACATAAACCCTATCCCTAATCCATCTACCCTCAACACTCTAACCCTAATCCCTTGACTATAAACCCTATCCCTAAACCCTCAACCCTCAACCCTCAACTCTCAACATTAAACCCTAATACGTCAACCCTAAACCCTAATCCATCAACCCTAAACCCTATCTCTAAGTCCTCAACTCTCAACACTATACCTTAAACCCTAATCCCTCAACCCTCAACCCTAAACCCTATCACTATACCCTCAACCCTCGACTCTATACCTTAAACCATAATCCCTCAACCCTCAACCCTAAACCCTATCACTATACCCTCAACCCTCGACTCTATACCTTAAACCATAATCCCTCAACCCTCAACCCTAATCCCTCATCCCTAAACCCTAAATGCTATCCCTATTCCTAAAGCCTCAACCCTCAACACTATACCTTAAACTCTAAGCCCTTATCCCTAAACCCTAAACCATATCCCTCAACCCTTAACCCTTAAAACTTAAACCCTAAAACCTATCCCTAAACCCTTAACACTCAACACTATATATTAAACCCTAATCCCTTAACCCTCAGCCCTAAAGCCTCAATCCTAAATCCTTAAACCTTCAATCCTAATGCCTCTACCCTCGACACTCTACTTTAACCCTAATCCCTTGACCATCAACCCTATCCCTAAACCCTCAACCCTTAACCCTCAACTCTCAACATTAAACCCTAATCCGTCAACCCTAAGCCCTAATCCCTTAAGCCTAACCCTAATCCCTCAACCCTAAACTTGATTCCTAAACCTTCAACCCTCAACACTATTCCTTAAACCCTAATACATCAACCCTAAACCCTAATCCCTCAACCCTCAACCATATCCCTAAACCCTCAACCCTCAACACTATTCCTTAAACCCTAATCCCTCATCCCTAAACCCTAAACCCTATCTCTAAACCATCAACCCTCAACAATATACCTTAAACCTTAATCCCTCAACCCTTAACCCTCAGCCCTCAACTCTAATCCCTCATCCCTAAACCCTAAATACTATCTCTATTCCTAAACCCTCAACCCAAGACACTATACCTTAAACCCTAATCCCTTACCCCTAAACCTTAAACCCTCGTAGATTAGATAAACATTTGAGGTTGAAAATACAAAACAAAATGCAAATAAATACAAGAAGTTATACCTCACATGTAAAACCCAATCTCATCAAGGGAAGTAGGAGCATGCACCCAAGAACTCCTAAGACAAAGATGATCCCTAGACAATAGATTTGAATGTGAAATGCTACTTTAATTTGCAACTCACTATTTTAGCTCAAAGGAGATTTTGACATGGTAACTTTGCATGAAACTTGGATGATGAAAATGGATGGAGAGAGGTTTTATTTATAGATTTTTGAAAGGAATTTTGATCCAAGGGTGGAGATTGATTTGGAAGATCAATGGTGGAGGATAAAAGTGATGTGGAGGGCCTAGATTAAATCTTGAATGAATGGAGGGCTAGGAATAAAAGTGAATCTTTTATTCATTTTGGGAAAAAGGAGTTATTAAATGAGCATGGGGGTGAAGGATTATTTTGGAATTAAAGAATCATATGGGCGAATGTAAATGAATTAAAAATTCATTTGGGGAAGAGAGGAAATAAATGAGTATGGGTTTGTAAGGAAAATTAAATGTGATGTGGGATTTTTTAAATAAAAAATTGACTTATGTGGATTTAATTCAATTTTTTATTTAGAGGATGTGGGGAAGGGTGTTAAACAAGGTTTGACCACCCAAATGGGGGGTTAGGATTAATTAAACACATGTTTTATTTAATTAATCCCAGGGCTAGGATGAGGTAGGCTAGGGTAGGCAATTAAATAATAGCTATTTAATTGTCTAGGGTAGGGATAGGTCAATTAGTAGGCTAGATTAATTAGTTAACATAGTTTTAACTAATTAATTGGATTTAGTGAAAAGGGAGAAATTGATTTAATAAATATTGCACATTTATTAAATCATTTGGCTAAGGTTGGGACTATTGAATTAATGAAATTAATTCAATTGTTGGGATAAAATGATGAAAAATAGGGTAATGAAGGGATAATTAATTAAATAAAATTTAATTAATTGGTTAGAAGGGAATTTGGTATGTTTAGGGATGGCGGGAGTCAGTTTGATGGTAAAAGATATTTTTAGGTGTCTACATTTGCCCTTCTTTGATGTGGCATCCGGACCTAGGAGGGAAGTGGCGTCAGGTCAAAGAAAAATATGCCCCAGCTGCCAGGAAGGAATAAGATGGATAAGGGATGCCCCCTCGAGAGGTCAGTGGGAAAATAAAAATTTTCCAGGTGAGTTCTCGAAAGGATGTGACGGAAGTGAAAGTTGGATAGGTGACCAAAAAAGAAGATGACAAGAGGAAAAATGAAGGAAAAAGACTAAGATCTACACCCTGGAGGAAAAAAGAGGAGGTGGAATGATGACCTGGCCCACTATATTAGGTGATGTGGGCCCTAAGAGTGCCATATTTGCACACTTTGACCTTAGAGAAGGAGTGAAGGAGAGATGGCTGACCGCAGCCCCCAATTTTCATGACTTCGACACATCTCAAAGCGATTTGGAGAGTTTGGCCAGGCACCCGATGTTGGACCCTCGGTAGGGTCTAACCCTAACTTTGTAATATTTTCATTTTACATGCATTTTTTGGGGTTTGGGATTTGGGATTGGAGCGCGTAGGACCAACAGTAAGGTGGATTAGCACCATCCTCTGGATTGGCGCTATCCGCTAGGGTAAGGTTAGGGTGGTTTGTTGCCATTTGGTAGGTATTTTGGCGCTATCGTCCAGATTAGCGCCATTCTTAGAAGAATGGGATATAGCATTTTTTAGCGCTATATTAGGGTTAAAGTGGTGCTATACTCTAGAATAGCACCATATTGGGAAACAATGCTATTTTTCATTTTAGCGCTATTTAGAAGATTAGCGCTATTTACTGAATTAGCATTTTTAGGGTGATTGGCACTATTATGGAAATTAGCACAAAAATTTAGAGTGACACCATTTGGTGAAATGGTGCCATGTACAGCGCGCAGTAGCGCTATCTTTTGGAGTAGCGCAAATAGGTCTGCGCAGTGGCGCTATTTCTTGAAATAACGCTATTAAGAGGAAGTTGTAGCGCCATTTTTAAAAATGGCACCAGGGGTTGTCTATTTTGGTGCCACATGATGTTGGCTTTTCAGACATTAGAAGAAGGGGTTGGTTTTAGAAAAAAGATAGGTTGATATCTGATCCCAAAAGTTGTGGATGTAGGATACACAATGATTTATATTGCAGTCACGAGAGCGACGAGTTCCATCCGTGATGACACTGTTCGATGGTTTTGATGATGCTATGTGGGCTCGGCTAGTGAGATTGGGGCTTCTAATGGTGGTGTCGATGCCAGTTTTGCGAGCTCATAGAGCTCTGATCACAGTGGTTGTGAAGCGGTATCGCTCTGAGACCTGTAAATTTCTGTTGCCGACTAGCGAGATTATCATTACACTTGATGATGTTTATCACATCCTCAAGCTACCTATTCGAGGTCGGCGTGTTTGATATGACACGAGGATGGGGCAGAGGGCCCTGATCAAAGTGTTGTGAGCGGACCATATTGTTCTCTTGGTGGATAGGAGAGAGATGGACTATGAGGGGACACTGGCTGCAGGTGCACATCCCTTTGCCTTGTTCCTATGTGCTTTGATTGGAGGTGTTGTGATGCCTAACAGGTGAGGCATGGGCTTTCTGGTTGGTTGGGGGGGATGATAGAGGGGATGGTGAGGCATGAGACTATCTATGCCTGGGGACCGGCGATGCTGGGTCAGTTATTCCATGAGATGCATACAGTCGTCTATCTGCATGATAGAGAGTTGTCAGCTGGAGTTACGCTACTTCATGTATGGATTTGGGAGCACATCACTATTACCCGGTCGACATACGGGTATTATCGGCGGCCTTTTGAGGCCTTTGTGTTTTTATATCAGGATGCAGAGTACACATATACTGGATAGGTGTAGTACTAGAGGAGGATGTTGGATGATGTGATTAGCGTTGTTTGGCAACCGTATATCAGTGTAGAGCCATGGCTAGATGATGATATTCATCTCCCTTTTACTTTTTAGCAGAGGTACCTTATGGGTCGGGGAGACCATGCTATAGAGATATATCTACCCTCGCAGGTCATGTGGCAGTTTGGTTTGAGACAGGACACCCCACAACAGATGGTGATATATGCTTGGACCCCTTGAGATGTGGCCTTCTAGCCTGTAGCCATACAGCCATAGGTTGCGTTAGTTGATTTCGCAGCTCTATGGCCAGTGTGGTGGGATTGGGGGAGCACAGTGAGGGATGCAAGGACTATGGCTACATATGATATATGGTGGCATATGCATTGGCCTACTCGGTTGACAGATCCATTGGGGGAGGTAGCAGGTTCAGGGGGGAATGATTTAGATGGTGATGGAGATGACCCAGATGGGGATGACCGCGCAGAGGAGGGGGAGGAGATCATTGAGGACTACCTCATGGAGGTTGGTGATGATGGGGAGGAGAGATTGGTTGGTAGGGATGGACAACTGATAGATGTGCTGGCGGCAGTGGCAGCAGGATAGGGGTAGGTGGGTCATAAGGTACCTGTGCAGCAGGTTTCTATTGAGCAGGTGCAGGTGGGAGCATGACAACAACCTAGAGGACCTTGGTGGCATGGGGGACAGCTGAGGGTGGATATGGGTGATCCGCCCCCACCACAGGTAGGGCAACAGCAGGTTATTGGGGGAGGGCAGTAGGCAGCAGGTAGGTCCCTTAGGGGCAGCTAGAGAGGCTAAGGTTGAGAGGCTCACACCTCATCGACGATGATGAGATGAGGAGGAGGAGATGGAGACCCTGAGAGCACAGGTGGTGAGCTTGCAGGAGGCATTGGAGAGCCGCAAGGCAGAGTTGGAGCAGCTGCGGGCTACAATAGCATTATTGGATGGATCAGATGGGAAGGTGGTTACGTTGTAGGCACAGCTAGCATAGGCACGGGGTGACATAGTCACATTGACAGGAGAGTGAGATGCAGCACTCACTAGGGCTCAGCAGGCAGATACTATAGTGGGTAGTCTACAGGCCTCAGGGGCTGGGCTAGCCCCAGTTTTGGCATTGATGTAGACACAACTGTCCCAGTCTCAGGTTTAGATGTCTCAGGTATAGGGAGAGTTGACAGAGACTAGGGGGTGGATGGAGTATTATCGGGGGCTATATTATGCAGCCGTGCTAGCAGAGCAGCGAGCACCTAGCTATAGCCAGGTCAGTGGATTGAGGGCATCGAGATCACATAGATTGAGATCTATTCAGTTCATTCAGCAGACGATGCCTCCTCCCTCACACGTGCCCTAGTAGGTTCCATAGGTGCAAGCACAGCCATAGCCACAGCCACAACCATAGCCGCTGACAAGATCACAACCTCGACCAGGGTCAGAGTCTCCCACTCCCTCGGAGAGAGGATCCTCCATGTGATAGTTATATCATGTTAGCCCTTAGAGGCATTGTATCGAGACTATATATATATTTTTTGATGTATACATGAGTGATGTACCTTTTTTACGGTGATTATATATGATGCGATACTTTTTGATGGTTTATGATGCCCTATTATGATGATACCTATATGATGGATGCAAATATTATTTATGGATTTATATGCTATGGATATGTTATGGTGTTTGTGATTTTATGGACTATATGATGTATAATGCAAATGAATGTTAAGACTAATAGCATTTATTATGGATGTAACAATGTGATGTGATGATGATTGTGATGATGTAATTTAACTAAATGTTTATGAGATGATATGCAATGTGATGTATAATATGCAACTAAATGATTCTAAAATGAACCTAATTATTATGCAAACTATTAGCTCTTAATGGTGAACGTAATGAAATGATATGCAATTTAAACTGATTCTAAAAAATGAACCTAATGATATGCAAATTAAATGATCAAAATGAACCTAAATGATATGCAATTTAAATGGATTAAAAATGAACCTAAATGATATGCAATTTAAATGGATTAAAAATGAACCTAAATGATATGCAAATTAAATGGATTAAAATGAACCTAAATGATATGCAAATTAAAGAGATTAAAATGAACCTAAATGATATGCAAATTAAAGAGATTCTAAAAATGAACCTGAATGATATGCAAATTAAATGGATTAAAAATGAACCTAAATGATATGCAAGATGGAAGTGAGCTGATAGGTGGGATGCAAGCTAGATGATCAAGTCCTGATACACATGATGTTCTTTGTTTGACCTTGAGTGATGAGGCTAAGGGAAAGGGGACTGGTTGGGGAGAGGATAGGGGTGTTTGGATGGGGTATGGGCAGGATAAAGGACATCTAGAGACTTGGGGTGGGGGGGATGAGAGGATTGTTTAGGTCATAAGATGCCACGTCATTGAGGGGGGTTTCAGTTTGGTTCTAGATGTGTTAGATAGAGAAATGGTGGGGGGATGTGGTTAGTTAGGGGATTTTAGATGGGGGGTTAAGATAGGTGATTATGAAATCTAGGCCCAGATGATAATGTTGAATGAGTGATTAGGATGGTGATTTTGAGCTAGTGATACTAGTTGCATAAGATTAATTGAGATCATTTCTTAGTTTATTATAGCAATGTAGGATACAGTTCACAAAGGTATGAAATGACCTAGGTGATGATGTATATCCTACGGTTGCATGGACTAGACCCACAAACAATAGGTTGATTTCATGCATGCCCAACGTAGTATAATCTTGTCTTGCCTAGGAAGGGGACTCATAGCGATGAGTGCGCATAATACATATAAGGTTTTGATGCCTATATATGTAAATGGGATGCATCATGCTAGAACCGACCCAGACTTCAAGATATGAATACTATTCCTGGAGTAATGAAACCAACCCACAAGCACAGCATACAGAAACAATGACTATGTCTACTCTAGGTGCTATCTGCTACTTACCATGATATAATGAGATCAAGGTAGCTTTGGAGGTAATCTAGAGTGAGACAAAAGATAAAAATCAATAATCAAAAAGACCAATGGAAAGATACAAATAACCTTTGTGTGCTCTTGCCAAGAGACGTGATGATAGAATGATAGATTTTTGTCCATTGTAGGAAAGATATATCCTAGGATGTAGATTAGTTGGTGTTGATTGGAAAATTTTTGGAAGATGGGCAAAAGAACAGTTTGGCCAGATGTAAGATTATAGTTGGTATGTTGATTGATGATTTTTGCGCTAGGGACCATGTTTCAAGCGTATACGTAGCGTGTGTATTATTTATTATATCCAGAAAGTTCAGTGAAATGGGGACCATCCAAACGGGTTGGATGGGTGCATCTTATGTACCCGAGTATTGGAAATGTCCTTCGTATTCCAGACTGCCTACATACCTTGTATCCACGGGATCAAGGTACTTTCAAGATGCGGGTGAAATGAATATGTAGTTCTGGTATGACTTGATGATGTGGGAATGATTTGGGATGTTTTGTGATGGTGAGGATTTTGATATATGTTTTGATGATTGTGACTTGTAGTGAGATCGATGGGGTGATTTTTTTTGGATTTTCTGTGTTATTCTACTATTTTTGGATTTTTGATTTTGTATTGTTTTTGGATTTTTTTGATTTTTTATTGTTTTTGGATTTTTCTGATTTTGTATTATTTTTGGATTTTTCTAATTTTGTATGTACAAAGGGGAGCTTACAAGGGTCCTTGTTGCATGAGTCAACCTTGGGATGGGAGAGTGTGGGTTGGGCAATAGGGTTTGACATTTCTCAATTCCAAGCCATGGGATGTGTGAGATATGGAGTGGTGTGTGGGACATTAGACTTATTAGATGGTGAAACCGGCCACTATGCATGGCGCCTAAAACAAGTTTTCACCATGGTACTTATCCAAGGCATCACCATAGTGATTTTCACCATTGGAAGTTTTTATTGCACTCGGGTTTTTCTTGATTTTCTATTTTTTTTGTGTTTTTTATTTTTCTATTTTTTTGATTTTTTTGACTTGCGAGTACCAGATGGGTTATGCATAAAATTTCTTGAGATGTAGGATGTTCATCATCTCATCCAGAGGCTTCCCCTCAGGTGTTGCAAGCTGATAGGCTCCTAATCCGTAGTCAGCTATGACGACATAGGTTCCTAGCCAATTAGGTTCAAACTTTCCTTGCTTAGGACGTTCTTGCAGGTTCTGATTTTCCATTAGGATAAGGTCGCCTACTTCAAATTTTTGGGTTTTGATCCTCTTGTTGTAGCTTCTTCGGAGGCGATTCTGATATGCTTGTGGGTGGTTCAATGCATTCAAGCATTTCTCATCCAGTAGTTCTAGTTGATGCAACCTTGCGACTCTGTATTCCTCATCAGAGATTATCTTTTGTAGGGATACTCATAGAGATGGGAGCTTGACCTCGATAGGTAAAATGGCTTCAGATCCGAATACTAGTGAGAAGGGAGTGGCTCCTGTGGGAGTACGGATGCTTGTGTGATATGCCCATAGGGTAGGGTTAAGTTGGAGGTGCCAGTCATGGCCAGCTTCATTGACTGTGTTCTTGAGAATGCGAAGGATGGGTTTATTAGATGCCTCTTCTTGACCATTTCCTTGAGGGTAATACGGCATGGAGAAATGGTGTTTGATATCAAATTTTTTGCACAAGGTGCAAACTTCTTAGTTTTTGAATGGCTTTCCATTGTCAGTGACAATGGAATGAGGGATACCGTAGCGGCAGATGATGTAGTGGAGGATAAATTTAGAGATTTGGGTGCCAGTGGTGAAAGTAAGTGGAATTGCTTCCACCCACTTTGTGAAGTATTCGGTAGCAGTGATTATGAACTTATGGCCATTTGAGGATGGGGGATGTATTTTCCCTATGAGATTGAGTCCCCACTATGAGAAAGGCCACGGTGTTGTGATTGGTTATAGCTCTTGTGCTAGTGCGTGGATGAGATCACCATGCTATTGACATGGGAGGCATTTCTTGATAAACTTGTAGGAATCTCGTTCCATTGTTGGCCAATAATATCCAGTCTTGAGGATCTTTTTAGAGAGAGCAGGTCCACTTGAATGCACCCCATAGATGCCTATGTGTACCTCTTCCAAGGCTACTTCAGCTTCCCTAGAGTCTAAACATCATAGAAGTGTGCCATCAAGACTCCTTTTGTACAAGGTGTCGCGTACAAGGATGAAGTGGGAGGCTCGATGGATGAATGATTTTCTCTGTGATGTGGATAGGTTAGGGGGAAGGATATTATCATGAAGGTATAGGTAGGTGTCCTGATACCATAGGGATAAGGGACCAATGATTTCACACACTAGTTCTAATTGAGGAACATCATATGCTGGGATGGGGAGCTCTTCGATCAGGAACTCATATTTCTTGCTGTCCTTCTTCATGTCAACCACAGATCCAATGGTGGCCATGGCATCTATAGCTTTGTTAATGAGCCTTGGGATTTGTTTGAAGTGGATGTGGTCGAAATAATCTTTGAAATCATTGACCATCTTTTTGTAGGGTAGGAGCTTATCATCTTGGGTTTTGTATTCATTATTTACTTGCCAGATGACTAGTTGAGAATCTCCCTACACAGTCAAGTTCTCAATTTTCCATTTTATTGCCATGCAGAGCCCTGTGATGAGAGCCTCATATTTTTCCACGTTATTGGTGCATGGGAATGTGATCTTGAAAGACTTAGGGATGGTGTCACCCTGAGGGGTAACAAACAGGACACCTACCCCTGAGCCTCTGTGTGTGTACGATCCATCAAAATACATCTTCCATGTGTCTGTGGCTAGTGTGATTGTCAGGATAGCTTCGTCAAGAAACTCTGCTAGTGTAGGATGCTCTGTCAGAATAGGTGCTTCAGCCAGCTGATCTGCTATAACCTATCCTTTGATAGCCTTTCTCTCTGTGTATTCAATGTCAAATTTGGTTAGAATCATGACCCATTTTGCCATTCTGCCAGTAAGAGTAGCTCTGTTTAGCAGATACTTGAGTGGGTCAATCTTAGCGATGAGCTTGGTCTTGTGATTGAGCATATAGTGTCTTAACTTTTGTGAAGTAAAGACGAGGGCGAGACATGCTCATTCAATTTGTGTGTAGTTGAGCTCATATGAGATCAAGGTGCGGCTGATGTAGTCGATGGCTCTTTCTTTTCCATTCTCATCATGCTGTGCTAATAGGGCTCCGATAGCTGTCTCTGTTGTAGAGATGTATAGGAGGAGGGGTTCTCCCTACCTTGGTGGAGTTAGAACAAGAGGATTAGCCAAGTATTCTTTTAGTTGATCAAAGGCATCCTGACACTGAGTGTTCCAGACAAAGGCTATATCATTTCAGAGTAGATGCTGGAATGGTTGGCACTTATCAGCAAGTTGGTCAATGAACCATCGGATAGACTGGAGTTTTCCTTGAAGACTTCTCAGCTATTTCAATGTTTTTTGGGGTGGCATTTCGGTGATGGCCTTGACCTTTGCTGGATCTACCTCAATTTTTCTTTCGGAGAGTATGTATTTGATAAGTTTGCCTGAGGTGATGCCAAAGATGCACTTCTTTGGATTTAGGCAAACATTATATTGTTGTAACTGGTCGAAGATCTTGGCCAACACATCTAGGTGTTCTTCTCTGGTCTTTGATTTCCCTAGTAAGTCATCCATGTAGTCTTCCATGATGTGATGAAACAGGTCATGGAAGATGACAGTCATAGCTCTTTGATATGTAGCTCCAGTATTCTTCAAGCCAAACGGCATTACGACCCAGCAGTATGTTCTCCATGGGCATATGAAGGTTGTTTTATGCTGATTCTCTTTGGTGATTTTGATTTGGTTATATCTTGAGAAGCCATCCATGAGGGATAACATTTCATGTCCTACCGTGAGATCCACTATCATGTCGATGTTTGGTAGTGGGAAGTCATCTTTTAGGTAGGACTTGTTGAGATCTCTGAAATTGGTACAACAACAGATTCGGCCATCCAGTTTAGCAACTGGTACGAGGTTTGAAACCCATTCAGGATAATCAATTGGGTGAATGAACCCAACATCTAGTAACTTTTTTAGTTCTGTCTTGACTAGGAGAGTTGTTGCCTAACCGGTGTTGTCATTGATGTCAACATACTCCTGTTACATTAATGATAAGGTTGGATGAGTTGTGTGCTGAGGCTATTGAGAAAATTAGTCTCAATTAGGAACAGTGAAGAATAGTGATGGCATAAGGTAAAAGTCCAAGACAAGATGAGGATTAGAGGATGCGGATTAAAGGGTTTGTAGATATGTGTCTTAAGTTGTTCCAGTAGAGATTTCAGAGGTCCACATGAATATTTGAAGAAGTTATGGTAGTTCAAGTGGAACCGGTTTTGGCAAATGTTCAGTGATGACAGAGTGATACAGATAGGTCCGGTGAGATCTGGCAATGCATTCTCTTGTTCTATGGATTATAGGAAGTGTTTGGGAAGTCTGTGTGGTGTGGCAAATCAATTGGTTCGTGGTCTGAAGGTCCAGAAATATCTATTCCTTTGTGACAGTAATGGCAGACTGTGTTCTTGAGGTTCCAGATGAAGGAGAGAAGAGTTTCAGTAAGTAGAGGAAGTGCAGATGTTCTTGGTGTTCCAGGAAAGCTTGTGGAGGTCTTTGGATTGTGCTCAGTTTGTGTTTATGGTCTACATTAGAATTGGAGTCTTGAAAATGAAGAATAACTTCTAGATGATGATGTTCTTTGTGTGATTGGCCGAACGGATGATTATACATCTTGCGGATGTTCTTGTGGATGTGTGCCGACTTAGATGTTTGTTCCTAAGTTGATGTCATGTATAAATAAGGGATTGCGAAGTCATTTCAAGGTATGAGAAGTGGAGATGAGTGTGTGGTAGCAAGGACAAGAGCGAAAGGTAGAGCAGAAGGTTTGGGCTTAAATGGAACTGACTCAAGCATGGTGAAGATGCTATATTCCAGTTCAAGTATGTGATACTTATTCTTTTAAAGATAGTGTGTCTCTTGTAGGTAGTGAGCCTCTTGTGAGTAGTGTGCTTAGGAAGTGAGCCCTAATTGGCATGTGCCATTTTGTTCTTTCTATTCTTCTAATAGAGAATACAATCTTGGGTTAATCACCCCATGGCTTTTCCCTTAACCAGGTTTTCCACGTCAAAATCTTGGTGTCTCTTGTGTTGATGTGTTTTTGCTCTTGATTAATTTCATTAAGTTTCATGTTTTGATTTATTATTACTGCCAAGTGAATATAAGTGTTAAAAGTAAAGAAAGTTTTAGACAACTGATTCACCCCCCCTCTCAGTTGTTTGCTCTAAATCTAACAAGAGCCACTTGAGGATTCATTTTTCTAAGCTTCTGCTTGACTGGTTTCGCATCAGGGCGTACTGCAAGGTGATTAACAACCAAGGCAGGATCTAGCCCTGGCATGTTTGCATAGGTCCATGCAAAATTTTGATTTCTGTGTGTGAAGAAGGACAAGAAGTTCTCCTGTTCCAGTATGCTGAGAGATTCTGCTCTGTATGTGATTTTTAGCTCTTCTTCTGTCCCAAGATTCATTTCCTAAGCTAGTTCTACCAAGATGGGTGATCTGTCTGGATATACTTTATCTATCTCGAGAAGGCCCTTGCTTCCATCTCTTGGCACCTCGTGGGGGTTTTCACCAGGAGATACGTCTTTTGTTTTGACTTTTTTAGGATCTGATACTGCCGCGGAATGATTTTCACCATCAGATCCACTTTTGATTTTTATGTTTTTATAACTGGAAGCAGGGGTTGTCTCCCTGAAATAAGCATTCGTATCAAGCTCCATGATGTAGCCTACTCTATGATCTCCCAAAGGGAAGTGATCTCTTACCCCCATCATTTCAGCGATGGCCTTGTCGTTAGGTGCAATGTCGAAGACAAGAGGTCCCCATTGGTCCCAATCAATGAGGTCGTGGTAAATTAATGGTAAGTCATTGGATGGTGAAGCGAGAGTAGTGACTGAGTAGATGGTACAAATGGATGAGTCGAAGAAGTTGGCAAAGTCACTAAAGGAGTCTTGAAGGCTCATTTCCTTAACATTGTCGACGTCTAAGGAGACCATGGCGACCTCGGCTAAGATATATTCGCCAGTAGTGAGGATGCATTGTGGTTGACCATACCCTAACCCTTGAGTATAGGGGTTCTTTGTTGCTTGCATTGGTTCTACAATCGCCCGTTCATGAAGCCCAATACCGCCTTGTCCTTTATAGCCCATGCTTTTGATAATTTCAGAGCCTTTGCCGTAGATTTCTGTTGGGATTGTGGGGGCTTCTTGTTCAGGGTCTTCATCCTTGTATAGCTAGGATGAGATATATTCAAGTACATCTTGATCCAGAAGGTGTTTCTTCTCAAAGATGGGCGAGGGTTTGCAATTGATGATGACTGTATTGGCTGCCTCTATTTTTGGGATGCCAAATGTCTTAGGGTTGGGTAATGTGCCCACACAAAAGGTACCGTGCAGGTCATATTCTCCACATCCCATGTCAGTTATCTTGATCTGGACCTCAGGTGGTGGAGGTGCTTGGGATGAAGTGGTGGCAATGTTTGTGGGGTCAACATATGAGTTTGATGCTATTGGATTGGCTTTCGTGGTGGCTTTATTATATGGGCAGAAGGTTTTGTTGTGGCCTTCCAGAAAACTGCAGTATTGGAAGGGGTGAGTATCGGCATAGACTGTGACTTTTGTGCCATTGTGAGGGAATTTGAGGCATTGATGGAAGGTGAATGGGACGACTTGCATGGCATGAATCTATGGTCTACCGAGAAGGATGTTGTAGGGGAGGTTGAGATCAAGAACTTGACATTTTATTTCTAGTATTTTTTGTCCCACTTGAATGGGAAGCTTGATAGTGCCTTCAGAGAGCCGTTCAGTGTCATCATAGCCTTTGATTGTGATGCACTTGTTGGTGTCTACAACCACATCGGAGTACCCCAAGTGTTTTAGCAGTTTTAGAGTGCATATGTTGAGGCTGGAGCCACCATCTATTAAGACTCTTTTAATGGTGTGCTTGTGGATACGGACTTTGATGTGTAGGGCATCGTTATGTATGTGTTCGGAGGCGGGTAGGTCCTTTTCTAAAAAGGTGAGATAGTGGGGTACGACGATGTGTCCTAACATAGCTTGGAATTGAGTTACATTTAGGTTGGCAGGGACTTGAGTTTGTAAGAGTGCTTTGTTGAGGACGTCCTTGTGAAGGGGTGATGTGCGGAGCAACTCAAGTATGGAGATTTGTGCGGGAGTCTTTCCTAGATGCTCTAGGAGGTTATACTAGTGGGTAGGTGATGGACGTGTGGTTGGATGAGTAGGGATGGGATCTGATGTAGATGCGGGTGTTTGTTCAGTGGTAGGGACTATGCAGATAGATACACGGCCATGGCAGGTTGTTATAACACAATCATGTGCTTGTGTCCAAATGGTGATTGTGTTGACATGGTGGGATGATGGTTCTATTCAGCCTACGATGGAGTCATAGGATGTGGGTGGTGGGGTGACATTTTATGCTTGGTTGGACGAGGAGGCTTTATTATGGTTAGGAAGTGGATCCTTGTAAGCTCTGAGGTTGGCGTTTGGTGATGGTTGGGTAGTTTGATCAAGGCCGACTAGATTTTGATCTATGAGGTCTTGGATGCAATGCTTTAGTTGCATACAGTTAATCGTTTTATGACCCGCAATGCGATGGTATTCATAGTAATCATTTTCATTGTACCATGCTGCTTTGAGCTCATTCTCTTGATGTGGTCTAACAGGGGGGAGCGTGATCATACTTTGTTTGAGACATCTATCGAGGATGTCCTCGATGGGTTCTCCTAAGGGTGTAAATTGTCTTCAAGGTTTGTGTGGTTCAGGTTGTCCCCATTGGTTATTTACATTGGTTGCATATGTATATGCAGGTGTTTGATTCTGTATATGTTGGATAGCTTTCACAACTGTGACACCGTCATTTAGATTGTTCTTGTTCTTCCCCCAATAACGTGACTTGTCATTTGATTGCGTGTTGGTGTTGTTGTTTGTATTGGGGGTGTTGTTATTGGACTTGTTGTTGTTGTTGTTGTTGGATTTGTAGTCATAGAGTTTGATGGAGCCTTTGGCAATGAGGGCCCATTCGATAGTGGTACCTTTGTCGATGACCTCTTCAAAGGTAGATGCACAAAGAATTTGTAAATGAAACCCTAATTCCTGGTTGAGGTTGGTCACAAACATGGTGACGAGTTGTTTTTCTGGAATTGCCCATGGGAGTTTGTTTGCTAAGCTCCTCCATCTTTGTAAGAAAGAGGCAAAGGCTTCTCCATTTTTTTGTTTGGTGTTGTAAAGGTCTGTCATAGACATCTCATGTTCAAATTTGTAGGAGAAATGGTTTACAAATTTCTCTGTAAGCTCAGGGAAAGCCCTAATGCCTAGTGGAAGATGTGCAAACCATTCAGCAGCTTGGCCGCTGAGGCTTCTTGGGAAGGGTCTCATAAGATATGTATCATTATTGGAGGCTTCTAAGCAAGTGATGTATAACTCCCTAAGGTGGTCCCTAGGGTCTTCCTTTCCCTTGTATTTGTCAAATTTTGGCATTTCAAAGTTCTTGGGGAAAGGAGGCATGTACAATGTGCGATCAAATGGATAGGGGCAAATATCCTCAAAGGAATAGTGTTTACGATTGCCCCTAGTTTGCATGTCATCTACCTTTTGGATCAAGGACTATAAAATGGTTGTGAGATCCTGTGGTTGTGGTGGTTGGGGTGTGTAGGCTTGTTGATTGGTGAGATGTTGGAGATGGGGTGGGATTTGATGTTGGAGATGTGTTTGACCGAGATTTTGATATTTTGGGTTGGTGTTTTGGTTGATGTGTGCTTGGTATTGTTGATATGCGTGGAGTTGGAGAATATGTGGTGGTATTTGGGGATTGGGATTGATGTTGGATAGGTGGACGTTGGATGGGTTGGACGTATTGTGAGGTGGTTGCGAGAATAATTGTCGCAGGTATGAAATGGTTTGAGGGTTAGGTGTAGGCACACTTGTGGACGTACTTGCCTACGTGATGTTCCCTTGTATGCCTAGGGTGATTTGTGAGACGGAAGGGTTTATGGTAGTTGTGGTAGTGGAGGTGATGATGGGTTGGGAGACAGTAGGGATGGTGGTATTTGTGGGAATTGTAGATGTGGTAGCGGTTGAGCTTGTGGAGGTGGTAGATATAGTAGGTGTTGATGTTTGAGAGGTGGTGGGTTGGGTATGTGATATAGATGCTTGGGTATTTGATGGGGTAGGAACAATTGTAGAAGTGGATGGTTGTGATGATGTCATGATGGGGGGAAGTTGAGCACCAATTTTGAGAAGATGATCAAGATATCTACTTGGGTCCAACCTTAGGATTTTATCAAGTAGGTCCATGTTGTCGGCATCTTGTGTAAAGCTCAAGACATCTAGATCATCTGGGGAAATGGTTGGGACGTTTTGTGTTGGTGGTGGTGGGGGTGGTGATGGTTGTATTTGTTGTAAGTAATGAAAAGGATTTTTGTTAGGGCCATATGGGGGGAGGTAAGAGTATGTAGGTGGGTTGTGTGTTTGATAGATGGGTATGTTGCTATTGTTGGTTTTAGGCATGCTAAATTGGCAATGTTCTACCATTTCTTGATTCTTTTTGCTTTGTGATCTCGTGATGGGCATGCACATATATGGAGTTGATTTCTAGAAGCAAAGTGAGATGGGGATGGAGACCTTAGAGAATCTAATTGATTGTGTTGGACCAAAGGATGGATGTGGTAGTGAGATGGAGTAGAAGAGAGAATGTGGTGGAAGATCGATATGTCTTTCTAAGGATTTTATCCTAAGGGTGATACGAATGGATGATATTGATTTTTGCACAAATTTTGGACCAAGATGGAGGATGATGATGTTTGTTTTGATGAAAAGGGGTTTTGATTTTGATGTTTGATTTTGATTGATTAGGATGATGAAGATGATTAGGATGATGTTTTTGGAATGACTTGATGGTCAACAAGTTGAGCTTTAGGCAAGATCTAGATTTTTGTGTTTGGCACAAATGGATGTTGTTCTTTGTTTGGGGTAGACTAATGACCCTATGCAAAGAGGGGTGATTTGTTTTTCTTGAAAGGTATACTAATGACTTTTCAAGGAAAATGTGATGTTAATGATGAGATCTAGATCTAACTTTGGCTCAAAAGGATGACAAGCTTTGGTTGATGATTTGTTGATGGGTGTTTTGATTTGGATTTGGATTTTTGAAATGATTTGTTTTGGTCCAAGGAGATATGCAAAAAGATTAATGAGGATGGGTGGATATGAAATGAGATAGAAAATGGTCCAACAATGATAATGATTGATCCTCTAAGGTCAAAATGAAGGTATGATTTGGAAGATTTTGAGGGAAAAATGAATGGGATGTTGTCAGATTTTTGGAAGGTGGATATGGATTATGGCAGAGTAGATGGTGAAGATCACAACTAAATAGGTCTTTGTTTCAGGCAAGTCAATCTAAAAATAGTGCCAATCCACGGGTGAAATGACACTACAATCAGACATATATGGTGCTAAAACAGGGCAGTGTTGGTCGAGGTCCTAAAAAGACAGATTTTGGATTTTGTTTTTGATTTGGATTTTGATCAAATGATTTGGTTTGTCTCTTGGCAGGTGTTTGAAATCAATTTAAGCATATTTAACACAATTAAGCACATGAACACACAATAACCAAGATTTTTGTTTTGCAAAATGACGTGTGATTTTGTTGAACAAGCACTTTTCACAACCTAAGGCAAGGATATGACAATATTTGTTGAATCCCCTAGCTACGCCTATTCAAAGTGGATAGCTCCAGGATCTTGGTAGCATCGTCTCCTCCTTACAATTTCACACACTTCTCACACATACCAAGATCTGGGTTTCTTATAGGGCTTGTCCCTCACCAAACCTTTAGATTGTCCTTGCTACCTCAGCTAAGAACTGCATGAATTGGGGCCGCTTCAAAGGTTTCCCTTCTACGTTAACAAATAGAAGGATTTTAGCTTGGTAAACAATGGTTCGTAGTAAGGGCATCTATTCAGGTGGTTGTACGTGCAACAATGCTACTCTCTATTATGGAGTCTCCCAGCCTCCAAGGGTTACACCTTGGAGGGTTTTGGGGGAGGTTGGTTGTTGGTATAACAAAACAACACCTATTGTCTATGACTTTTGTCACAAACACCTAATTTTATATAGTAGCTTGGAAGAGCTTGGCTTTAGCTTGATGCCGCTTGGGTCATTTCCACCTTTCGAAGTGAGGTGGCAGGCCCTCTAAAGATTAACAAAAGCAACACAATCACAAAAATACTTTTGATCCCCAAGTTCATACAAAATGCGAGGGGAGAGCATACGTATTCTTTATGATTGCATCACACTAAACATGGTTCATTTTAGATCTTTTGGATTAAATTGGGGGTGATTGATGCAAGTTTTGTGAGAAGCTTTTGATTCCAAGGTCACCAAAAATGGTGCGAGGGAAGAGCATACGCTTTTCACACCACAAGAAAAAGATCACAAAACACTTCACACAATTTTAAATGATTTTTTTGATTAAATGAGTGAAGAATGCAAGATTGTTGTGCTTTTTAACCCAATGCTTTCAATTGATGCAATTTGTGGTTCTTTTTAATAGCCCAAATTGAAGTGTTTAGATTGTTGTTGTTGGCACACAATTTGTAAATTTTAGAACACCAAATTTTAAATATTGGGCACACACACACACAAAGATTTGTTTGTTTGTTGGTTCAGTTTTATAGCACCAAATCAAATGTTGTGTAACTAACATGCAAAGGGTTCATTTTTAAATTCCAATTGAAATGTTTTCAGTAAACTAGAGATAAAACCACCCTGTAAAAGTTTGTTAGTACTTGTGAAATGATAGCAAAGACCTGCAAAAACACTTGTTAGTACCTGCACAGCTAGCAAAGTTAGTTTTCAAAATAGTGCTAAAATAGAGGTCTGATAGCGCTACTGCAGACAGGAAACAGACAAAACCTGACCCTTATACAGATGGCACTAATTAAAGAAATAGCACTAATATGAGACCTAGAAAGTGCCAAAATAGAGGATTGTGCCACCAAATTACAAAGAAGGCGCTATTATAGTAATTAGTGCTAATACAATATAAATAAGGCGCTAAAGGAGGGAATAGTGCTAAAAAAGATCTAAGAATGCACCACTGCGCAATTTTCTAGAGAGTCTGATTACACCTGCGGATAGCGCTAATCTGGGGGATAGCGTCAATACGGGGCTGAATGCATCTGACTTGCAAAAAGTGATTTTATAACAACAATGGAGGGTCAGGCTACACACACAAGATGTCCTATTAGCCTTGTTAGTCTGAATAAATGAGAAATAAGACAAAAGACAAAGCCAAAGTGTATATTTAGAATTTTATAAAAATTTGGACATAACTTCCCCTTGCATTTTCAATATCTCTGTGAAAACAGAGAGCACCTAAATACCAAAACAACAGGGAGATTATTAAAAAAAAGACGTGAGTGTGTTAGTAAAAGGAAACGTGATACGCAAAAATAGCGCCCAAAACAGGTAATAGTGCTAAATGGGGTCAGAGATGGTGTCACTGCGAAGGTAGGATAGCATCGCACTTGTAAACACACGTCCTTTGCACAAAACTCACAAAAAAATGGATTAGACTTGGACCTTGTGGGTCCCACTGGGTGTGCCAATGTAGATTAGATAAACATTCAAGGTTGAAAATACAAAACAAAATGCAAATAAATACAAGAAGCTATACCTCACATGTAAAACCCAATCTCATCAAGGGAAGTAGGAGCATGCACCCAAGAACTCCTAAGACAAAGATGATCCCTAGACAATAGATTTGAATGTGAAATGCTGCTCTAATTTACAACTCACTATTTTAGCTCAAAGGAGATTTTGACATGGTAACTTTGCATGAAACTTGGATGATGAAAATAGATGCAGAGAGGTTCTATTTATAGATTTTTGGAAGGGATTTTGATTCAAGGGTGGAGATTGATTTGGAAGATCAATGGTGGAGGTTAAAAGTGATGTGGAGGGCCTAGATTAAATCTTGAATGAATGGGGGGCTAGGAATAAAAGTGAATCTTTTATTCATTTTGAGAAAATGAGTTATTAAATGAGCATGGGGGTGAAGGATTATTTTGGAATTAAAGATTCATATGGGGGAATGTAAATGATTTAAAAATTCATTTGGGGAAGAGAGGAAATAAATGAGTATGGGTTTGTAAGGAAAATTAAATGTGATGTGGGATGTTTTTAAATAAAAAATTGACTTATGTGGATTTAATTCAACTTTTTATTTAGAGGATGTGGGGAAGGGTGTTAAACAAGGTTTGACCACCTAAATGGAGGGGTTAGGATTAATTAAACACATGTTTTATTTAATTAATCCTAAGGCTAGGATGAGGTAGGCTAGGGAAGGCAATTAAATAATAGCTATTTAATTGTCTAGGGTAGGGATAGGTCAATTTGTAGGCTAGATTAATTAGTTAACATGGTTTTAACTAATTAATTAGATTTAGTGAAAAGGGAGAAATTGATTTAATAAATATTGCATATTTATTAAATCATTTGGCTAAGGTTGGGACTATTGAATTAATGAAATTAATTTAATTGTTAGGATAGAATGATGAAAAATAGGGTAATGAAGGGATAATTAATTAAATAAAATTTAATTAATTGGTTAGAAGGGAATTTGGCATGTTTAGGGATGTCGGGAGTCAGTTTGATGGTAAAAGATATTTTCAGGTGTCTACAACCCTATCCCTTAACCCTTGACCCTTAAATCTTAAACCCTAAAACCTATCCCTAAACCCTCAACCCTATACCCTCAACCATATACTTAATCCCTAATCCCTCAATCCTCAACCCTATACCTTAAACCCTGAAGCCTACACCCACAAACCCTCATCCCTATACCATATAACCTCACCCTTATATCCTAAACCCTGAATATTGTGCCTTAACCCTATACTTAAATTAAACCTAAACTATACATGCTCTCAACCCAAGTCACCCTATGCCTTATATACCCTCAATCCATATCGTAAACCCTAAACCCAATATCCTAAACCCTAATCCCCATGCCTTACACACTTAATATTATACACTCAACAACCTAAATATTAACCCTCAACTGTAACCCTCAACCCTCTAATCTCTACCCTCTACCCTCTAGCTATTACTTAAGCCCTAATCCCTCAACCCTCAACCCTAAAAACTATATAGGCTCAGGTCCTTATATACCCTAAACCCAAAACACTTACATACATACATACATACATACATGCATGCATACATATAGACATACATACATACATACAAACATGCATACATATATACATACATACAATCATGCATACATCTACATACATACAAGCATGCATACATGTACACACATACATACCTACAAGAATACATATATACATATATACATCCATGAAACATACTTATGAAACTTGAACATAAATCATTCAAAGGAAGACATAACACGAACGCATTATAACACACTCGTGTTATGTCGAACTGGGAAAACACCAGCAAACATGGAAAAAGGGAAAAAAATACAATATAACATGCTTGCATTATAACACGTTCGTGTTACAATGTGCTTTGGGAATCCCAATCCTTAGGCTTGGGATTTACTTTGGATTTCTAACCCAAAGGCTTGGAGTGCCTTCTCAACATCCACAGACATATTTTTTCAAATTTTACAAGATTTCACATAATTTTGTTTGTGCTAACCCTCAGATTTGCACATGTTTCAAGGTCAAACAAATCAAACACTTGGGTAATGTTAGGATTTCTCTTAGCTATTTAATGATGTGATTTTTTTCACATTTTGACAATGGTAAGCCTTTCATCTTTAATTTCTTTTGTTTGTGTGTCTGTTTTTGGGCAAAAACCACTATTTTTTCTTTTTTTCATTGTAAATTAACCATTCATTGAAATTTAAAAAAAAAAACATATTTAGAAACTAGACTCCATTCTACACATATTAAAAATAATAATTTTTAATTAGTTTTCAAAATTTATAGGGGTAGCATGGCCAAAATTCTATTTTTTAGGATGTGTCCACTTTGAAAATTAGTAAAAAATCAAATATTCATCAAAAAATTATCAAAAAAATTAGGCATAAACTACATGTTAGCTAATTTCTCACTGAAGCAATTTTAAAAATACCAAAAAAAAGTTAACCTTTTGAGGGAGCCACAAAACATGCTATGTTATGTTTTATTGACAGAAACAACACCAATTTCTGTGGCTCCCTCTTTTGAACCCCTTAATCTATACCATTTAAAAAAAAAATAGTAGTTTAGAAAGTAGACTTGGAGCACTATGAACATTGTTTTGGTTGTATCTCAAATTTTTGAGTGTGACTATGCTCAATTTCTCATCCATGGCCAGCATTTCCTAATTTTAGAAAAAAAAAGTGGCCACTTAAGACCCCTTTTTGGCCCCCCATCTTCTTGAACTTACCCATCAAATAACTAGAACAAAAAAAAACATGCTCTTTCTATCACAACATATAGTCTCCTCATCTTCCAAGCCCAGACACTTCACATATATATATATATATCAATCTTTAATCAGACATAATATAAAACGGCCATACCTTAATCATTCTTGAAGCAACTGAAAGAAAACTTACAAATCACAATTACCAGACCAAATCTATAATTGTCCCAATGTTTTTTTAGATCTCTTCAACTTCTTTGTGCTATGATGATTGCACCAATATCAACTCCTAGGTATGTTGTTTTTCATATTCCAAAGTTAAAACCAAACACAAATGATCGACAAACTTGTTTTTTCCACATTATGCATCTTTGACTTGCTATCCCAGTTATCCCTAAAAAGGGCTGGTAAAACAATCATCTCTCTACCCTTTTAAACCTTTCTTATAGTCACTGCCACCTTCAATAGCAAGTTAACACTTGCACAAACCTTTTTTCACTAGTGCATAAAGCTTTACAATCTTTAATTTAAACAATCATGATTTTGGAAACAGATACAATGCCACTATAACAATGATATGTTAAAGGTGAAAAATTTATACAAGCTCCTTCATTTTCAAGTATAGAGTGACACCCAAATGCCATTACCTTTTCCTTCTATCCCCTTGGAAAGAAATCATGTCTTTAATCATGCTAGACTACCTGTGTAGGTGTGACATCTTGATATCATGTCAATGATAAGACCACCTATGAAGCAAATACTGTAGAAGCCTTAGATAATGATGAACCTTCTTGGTAATAAAGTCATGGCCAAAAGTATACATGACCCTGATAAGGTAAACAATATAAACATCCAAATAGAGACCAAATCAACTCTGCCAACCAATATAACCATCCTGATTATCAAAGGAGACTAAACACAACTATGTCAATATCTTGAAACCAAGCAAGCATTATCTCATCAAATGATAACACATCCTTTAACAACATAAACATGGATCTTGCAACATGAAGTAAAGATATGCTGCCAATGACTAAGATCATCAAACACATCTCACTAATATACCTTTGTCAACTTATCAAACACATCAAGCATGAACATACTATGTCATGTAACCAAGTCATCCAAATGATTCCAAGCTCACTGTCATTGTTCACTGTACCATAGTGCCACAAACTTGAGAGTTTGTGTATTTGTCATTAAGGACAACAACTGAGAGGGTAACAACACTATGGAAATGTATCTCTGAAAGGCAACTATAGAAAGTAGTTTCAAAAACTATGAAACATATGTTGAACTTCTAGAGGTGTAAGACAAAATGTGAGCTCTAGAGATACTTAACAAAACTTGAGTTCCGAAGTGTTGATTACATCCCTATTAGCATGCATGAATCTGAATTTAACTTCTTTTTATTGATCCTGCAAAATATTAGTAACTTTGCACTATCCAAAATCATAATAGTAATATGTCATAACAAATAAATGCATTGGATGGAAAGTATAAACTAATGAGACACATGCAAGAAAGAGATTTTTATTTAGAAATCATCAATGTAATATGCAATAAATACATATTTGAAAAATAATAATCATTAGTTTGCCCTTTTTTCCTTATTTTTTCTAAATAGTGAGATAGACCAGCAGATAGTATTTTTGTTCCAGTTTTTTGTACAATATCAAAATAAAATTATTCAAAATATTTTAGAAACTAGATTCATAGGCCTATCATCACTATAAATAGAATTTTTAGAAAAACTTTATCTACTATGTCAAATTTGGCAAAAAACACTCATGTTTACGACAGTTTTTTATAGTTTTGACTAGCAGTCACTATTTTGGGGATAAATTTTTCATTTGATATTGAAATGAAACGATTCCACTTGGATTTGAATTTAGATTTAGAGGGCTATCTCCCATATAAACATGTTTTAAAAATTTAGGGTTTTTCTCCTTCAAATATTCAACCAAACAAACTATTTTTTTTTCTAAACTTGACAATTTTTTTCTTTTTTGAAATGCAACAAAAATATTTGGGCTTCTTGATCAAATTTTCAAAAGAGATGAAAATTTACAATGAGGTTTTCATCTTTTTTCTATTTACTTTTTTTTTTTTTGGGGGGGGGGGTGGTTGGAAGATAAAAATCTTTTAGATTCCTCGAGCTTGTTCATACCATTTTTTTAAAAATAATTTTTTGACATAAAAAGAAAAACATCTACATAACTGTTTGCTTATAAAAATATCTAATATATTGATTCCTTCTACTCCCTATGGCATAAAGAAAAGATTACTTGTTGTTACCAAATAATTTTTATTCAAAATTACAAACACAAACCTAATTGAAATTTACTAGAACTGAAATTAATCTATGAATTGAAATGCTTATACTAAATTGAAACTAATCTACAATTTGAAATGCTTATGCTAAATTGAAATTACAGAAAAAATTTAAACTATTACATATTGAATTGAAAATTAATCTACTGCTCCTTATACAAAAATAAATAAATTATTTGTTGTCACAAAATAATTCATTTTTTTATACTTTTAGGGAGAGAAGGAAATTAAATCTAAGAAACACATCTGAGAATAAAGTTCCTAATAACACCATGGTCCCCAAAAATGGTGCCAAAAATGATGAGGATCGTTGTAATCCTCTTCATTAACTTATCAATCCGGGGTGGTGTCCAAAGATTATATGCATTAGGAACTTATAGATTTTTTGGCAAACAGTTCTTTCTAATAAAAATAGAAAAAAAATAAATTAATCTAATGAAATCACACATGCAAAATTTAAACACACTTGTATAAATTAAAATATGTTTCCATGAATTAAAAATATAGAAATAAAATAGTTCTTGCACTAAAATCTAATTTAATACATTTAAAATAAATAGAAATGTGTAAAACTAAAATAATACAAATAATCAAATAAGTACCAAATGTTGTCCTCTTCCTCAGAATGAGCAACTTGCTCCTCCCTTGGAATTGGACCAAAATCATTCACCCAACTTTGTTCTCAATGCTCCATATATCTTATTTCTTCAACAAAATATTACAAATTTATTTCTAAAATTGTTGTAGTTCTCTTATTCTAAAAAAATGCCAAAATAAAAACTCCTCTTTCATTAGAGTTGAGAGGTTTATTTATGCATTGAAAATCTTCACCCAACTCCCTAAACTAGTGGAAAGCGTAAATACACTTGTCTTTCACATTCCTATGATAAAGGAACAACTCCCTTTATTCTCTACACCTATCTCTCCTAATCCTATGCTAAAGGAAACAAATTCCTTTATTCTCTCTATATAGGAAACAAATTCCTTTATTCTCTCTACTAATCCTATTATAAAGGAACACCATCATTTATTTCCTCATTACAAAGTGACAGCACATCCATATCCTTTTAAGGGAAAAATGTTTTATTTTTGCTATTTTTATTATTTTCCCAAAACAATTTATCTTCAACTTTTAAGAAAATAAAAGGTTGAGAGAATCAAATCCATGGTTTTAAACCAAACTAGTTGATAACACTTTTGGCTAAAATCAAGATAGAATACTTTTGAAGTTGGCACCGAAAGTGATTTTAGAATGCTTCAATGTTGGCTGAAAGAGGCTGGAATAGTTCGAGATTAATTCTGCATCATTTTTAAACATATTGCATTCTATTTTTCAATAAACATTAGAAAATGCTAGCAATTAAATTGCAATAGACTTCTAAGAAACAAGCCAATATATATCTATATTCTATTTTAAATAAGCTAATAGTTTGTAAAACTACATTTAAATCCACTTTTAATGCTAATTTTAAGAGAAAATAGAGATGAATTTAGACGAGACATTTCTAGTCTCATTAGCGACCTTGTGATAAAATGATCCAAATTTATCCATGTATCACAATCTCAATGGGTTTGAGTATTGTACAATTTCACACATAGACACACACACAGAGACACACACACCCACATATATGGTAGAAGGGGTTGGGTTTTATACAACATCCTGATAAGCTCCTTGGTTTCACTTCAATTTGATATCAATATCTTGAGTGTCAAATATGGAAGCAAACTAGATTTTTTGAGAATTGATGTATATTGTAACTTTTGAGTAGGGGTATATCTGTGTAAGCTTTATTTGGGTTGGGTGTTTTGTTAGGCTAGGTACCTATTTCAAGGGATAGTTACAATCTTTTATATCTCATTTACAAATATCTGCATTAACTATAATTGGTTGGCTTGAGTTCCAGAATCTATAATATATTCCAAGCTTCCTTTGAATACTCTTTTATTGCAATATATGGAGTTTGTATGTTAGGATATGGATGATTAAAGTATGACTAACTTTTGGCATCTTGCTATACATTTGGGATGTATTTTGACAAGTATACAATTAGACTTATACAAGTTTAGATGCAATCTTGGTTCCTCTATTCAATCTTGAAACATATAATGCTTGGAGGGAAAAAGGTTTGTTATGCATGAATACTTTGTTATGAGAGTTTGATCCTATCACCCAACTTAGATTAAGACACTAGTCTTGTTATATCTATTTCACCAACCACACCACTCTAAGATTCATAAAACTAAATTAATTTACCTTTTTTTAAAAAAAAATTTGGTTAGTTTTATTAACATGCATAGCTCAATGAACTTGATTTGATACCACTTTATGCAAGTTAGTAATATATAAATTTGCAAGGGATTGTGTTAAGTTGTTTATCTTTTTTTCCTGTAAGAAATAATCTATTTAAGTGAATATTTCTTTTGGGGATATAAATCTAATTTACCAATAGTTGCACATATGTTATCCTTTGTATGCTTTATGAGGTTCAGAAGCCTTGTGTCCAAAAACTTGCATAGTGAAATTTAGTGACATATCTTGGGATTTCATGTGCTCAGGTGGGTTTTCGACCAAGAACAATCATTATTGTTTCATTTCTCTTTAATTTTCTCATAGTAAACCTCTAAAATCATCCTCCTATGTCTACTATAGCTTAAAGTGAAGAAGGCCTACCTTGCCTTAAGTGTTGAATATGATTTTTCATCTACCTAAGCATGTGTCTTAATCTATTATCCTCAAGTTGACATCCATAGTCTTGTGAAATAGGTTTGACCTCTACGGTTAGCAGAATAACAACTTCGATCACCAACATAGGTCAAATCTAGGTGTAACAAAACTAGGAGGCAATGGATATGTGTAAACCTCAAAATCTAGTGGAGTATGATGTGTAGGCTTATATGTGATAGAGTATTTATTATTAGTAATATTATCCACCTTTGTCTTAGAGTAAGTTCATGTGAATGGGGGACAAAAGATCAAAAAAGATAGAATTTTCATGAGTAATTGGAGATGCCTACATTTAAAAATTAAAGACATGAGAAGAAACTATAGTACTCTTAATCTCACTTCTAAACTACCAAGGATTTTAAAATAGTTAAGATTAAGAGGTTCAAACACTAAGTGCATTGAAAAGGTTTTATTCTTATCACTAAAATATAACATAATGTTCATTATGCACCCCCTTTTTGTTGCATTATGTATTTTTCAAGACCAATTGGTGGTAATATACCTAAGAGCTAGTATAAAAATTATATATATTTTTATTGGTTTTTATTTAATTTTTAAAGTGGGTACATTCTTAAAACAATATTGTTGAGCATACATGTCACATAAAATCTACAAAAAACAATTAAAAAAATGCATTTCTTTTAATGTATATAGAAAGAAGCATTTAGGACAAACCTATTGTTTTTCAAATTTAGTTAAATGGATATAAAATTAAGAAGAAAATGAAATACATATGATATTGATGAATATGAAGAGACTATTAAAATAAAATATAAATAATTTTTTTAGTTTATTTAAAATAAAATAAATCATATGGCTAGAAAGATAATGAACTTGACATTTTCATGATGGTTTCATGGAATTTTGTTGTAAAACATGTAAATCTAATGAAGATGAAGTTCAAATAAGCTATTTCATGTTGAAAACATAAATTTGGGAGCCTAAATGAAGGTCCAACCCTTAGACTTAGAAATCCAAGCCTAATGTGTATGATTTGTAAATATTTGAATTATGGAATAAATAATGTAGTTAAATTATAATGTGAGCACATTATTTAAAGAACTTTGAAAGGTTAGAACTCTATATAATGCACAAGCATGTTATAATGTGTATGTGTTATTACTTGTATGCATTTTATAAGGTGCATATGTGTTTCCTTGAAAGTTACATATTTAGCCACTTTTGTCCCCCATGTTGGTGCGCTTACCGATTAGGTAATCAACAAAGTCTTGTAATAGTGTATCTAGGGTAGAAGTAGGAATAATAGTTATATGAGGAGTGTGGTAAACAATAGAGGAAGTATAATGAGGATGTGTACATGGAGGTAATGTCATGGCCATGGAAGGAGAAATCACATTATAACATGGAGTGGACATAGAATTATCAAGTGCATTAACAAGTAATTATCCTTAACCCTTAAAGCTTAAACCCTAAAACCTATCCCTAAACCCTTAATCCTATACCCTCAACCATATACTTAAGCCCTAATCCCTCAATCCTCAACCCTATACCTTAAACCCTGAAGCCTACACCCACAAACCCTCATCCCTATACCATATAACCTCACCCTTATATCCTAAACCCTGAATATTGTGCCTTAACCCTATACTTAAATTAAACCTAAACCATATGTGCTCTCAACCCAAGTCACCCTATGCCTTATATACCCTCAATCCATATCGTAAATCATAAACCCAATATCCTAAACCCTAATCCCCACGCCTTAAACACTTAATCTTATACACTCAACAACCTAAATATTAACCCTCAACTGTAACCCTCAACCCTCTAATCTCTACCCTCTACCCTCTAGCTATTACTTAAGCCCTAATCCCTCAACCCTCAACCCTGAACCCTAAAAACTATATAGGCATAGGTCCTTATATACCATAAACCCAAAACACTTACATACATACATACATACATGCATACATATAGACATACATACATACATACAAACATGCATATATATATATATACATACATACAAGCATGCATACATCTACATACATACAAGCATGCATACATGTACATACATACATACCTACAAGCATACATATATACATATATACATCCATGAAACATACTTATGAAACTTGAACATAAATCATTCAAAGGAAGACATAACATGAACTCAGTATAATGTACTCGTGTTATGTCGAACTTGGAAAACACCGGCAAACATGCAAAAAAGGGAAAAAAACACAATATAACATGCTCACATTATAACGCGCTCACATTATAATGCGCTCGCATTATAACACACTCGTGTTATAATGTGCTTTGGGAATCCCAATCCTTAGGCTTGGGATTTGCTTTAGATTTCCAACCTAAAGGCTTGGAGTGCCTTCTTAACATCCATAGATGTGTTTTTGCAAATTCTGCAAGATTTCGCATAATTTTGTTTGTGCTAACCATCAGATTTGCACATGTTTCAAGGTCAAACAAATCAAACACCTAGGTAATGTTAGGCTTTCTGTTAGCTATTTAACGATGTAATTTTTTTCACATTTTGACAATGGTAAGCCTTTCATCTTTAATTTTTTTTGTTTGTGTGTCTGTTTTTAGGCAAAAACCACTATTTGGTCTTTTTTTAATTATAAATTAACCATTCATTGAAATTTTTTTAAAAAATACATATTTAGAAACTAGACTCCATTCTACACATATTAAAAAAAATGATTTTCAATTAGTTTTCAAAATTTATAGGGGTAGCATGGCCAAAATCCTATTTTTTAGGATATGTCCACTTTGAAAATTAGTTAAAAATTAAATATTCATAAAAAATTATCAGAAAAATCAGGCATAAACTACATGTTAGCTAATTTCTCACCAAAACAATTTTAAAATACCAAAAAAAACTTAACCTTTTGAGGGAGCCACAAAACATGCTATGTTATGTTTTATTGACAAAAACAACACCAATTTCTGTGGCTCCCTCTTTTGAACCCCTTAATCTATACCATTTAAAAAAAAATAGTAGTTTAGAAAGTAGACTTGGAGCACTACGAATATTGTTTTAGTTGCATCTCCAATTTTTGAGTGTAACTATGCTCAATTTCTCATCCAAGGCCAGCATTTCCTAATTTTAGAAAAAAAGTGACCACTTAAGACCCCTTTTTGGCCCCCCATCTTCTTGCACTTACCCATCAAATAACTAGAAAAAAAAAAAAACATGCTCTTGCTATCACAACATACAGTCTCCTCATCTTTTGATCCCAGACACTTCATATATATATATCAATCTTTAATCATACATAATATTAAATGGCCATACCTTAATCATTCTTTGAAGCAACTGAAAGAAAACTTACAAATGAAAACTACTAGACCAAATCTATAACTATCCCAACATTTTTTAGATCTCTTCAACTTCTTTGTGCTATGATGATTGTCACCAATATTAACTCCTAGATCTGTTGTTTTTCATATTCCAAAGTTTAAACCAAACACAAATGATCGACAAACTTGTTTTTTCCACATTATGCATCTTTGACCTGCTATCCCAGTTAGCCCTAAAAAGTGTTGGTAAAATAATCATCTCACTACCCTTTCAAACCTTTCTTATAGTCACTGCCACTTTCAATAGCAAGTTAACACTTGCACAAACCATTTTGCACCAATGCATAAAGCTTTACAATCTTTAATTTAAACAATCATGATTTTAGAAACAAATACAATTCCACTATAACAATGATATGAGAAAGGCGAAACCTTTATACAAGCTCCTTCATTTTCAAGCATAGAGTGACACCCAAATGCCATTACCTTTTCCTTCTATCCCCTTGGAAAGAGATCATGTCTTTAATCATGCTAGACCACCTGTGTAGGTGTGACATCTTGATATCATGTCAATGATAAGACCACCTATGAAGCAAATACTGCAGAAGCCTTAGATAATGATGAACCTTCTTGGCAATAAAGTCATGGCCAAAATTATACATGACCCTGATATGGTAAACAATATAAACATCCAAATAGAGACCAAATCAACTCTACCAACCAATATAACCATCCTGATTATCAAAGAAGACTAAACTCAACTCTGTCAATATCTTGAAACCAAGCAAACATTATCTCATCAAATGATAACACATCCTTGAACAACATAAACATGGATCTTGCAACATGAAGTAAAGATATGCTACCAATGACTAAGATCATCAAACACATCTCACTGATATACCTTTGTCAACTCATCAAACACATCAAGAATGAAGATACTATGTCATGTAACCAAGTCATCCAAATGATTCCAAGCTCACTGTCATTGTTCACTATACCATAGTGCCACAAACTTGAGAGTTTGTGTACTTGTCATCAAGGACAACAACTGAGAGGGCAACAAAACTATGGAAATGTAGCTTCGAAAGGCAACTATAGAAAGCAATTTTAAAAACTATGAAACATATGTTTAACTTCTGGAGGTGTAAGACAAAATGTGAGCTCTAGAGATACTTAACAAAACTTAAGTTCTGAAGTGTTGATTACATCCCTATTAGTATGCATGAATATGAATTTAACTTCTTTTTGTTGATCCTATAAAAATATTAGTAACTTTGCACTATCCAAAATCATAATAGTAATATGTCATAACAAATAAATGCATTGGATGGAAAGTAGAAACTAGTGAGACACATGAAAGAAAGAGATTTTTATTTAGAAATCCTCAATGTAATATGCAATAAATACATATTTGAAAAACAATAATCACTAGTTTGCCCTTTTTTCCTTATTTTTTCTAAATAGTGAGATAGACCAGCAGATAGTATTTTTGCTCCAGTTTTTCGTACAATATCAGAATCAAATGATTCAAAATATTATAGAAACTAGATTCATAGGCCTATCATCACTATAAACAGATTTTTCAGAAAAGTTTATCTACTATGTCAAATTTGGCAAAAAACACTCATGTTTACAACAGTTTTTTATAGTTTTGACTAGCAGTCCCTATTTTGGGGATAACTTTTTCGTTTGATATCGAAATGAAACGATTCCACTTGGATTTGAACCTAGACTTAGAGGGCTATCTCCCATATAAATAGGTTTTAAAAATTCAGGGTTTTCTCCTTCAAATATTCAACCAAATAGACTATTTGTTTTCTAAACTTGACAATTTTTTTTCTTTTTTGAAATGCAACAAAATTATTTGGGCTTCTTGATCAAATTTTCAAAAGAGATGAAAATTTACAATGAGGTTTTGATTTTTTTCCATTTACTTTTTTTTTTTTTTTGGGGGGGGGGGGGGGTTGTTGGAAGATAAAAATCTTTTAGATTCCTTCAGCTTGTTCATACCATTTTTTTAAAAATAAATTTTTGACATAAAAAGGAAAAACATCTACATAACTGTTTGCTTATAAAAATATCTAATATATTGATTCCTTCTACTGTCTATGGCATAAAGAAAAGATTACTTGTTGTTACCAAATAATTTTTTTTCAAAATTACAAACACAAACCAAATTAAAATTTACTAGAACTAAAATTAATCTATGAATTGAAATGCTTATGCTAAATTGAAACTAATCTACAATTTGAAATGCTTATGCTAAATTGAAATTACAAAAAAAAATTTAAACTATTGCATATTGAATTGAAAATTAATCTACCGCTCATTATACAAAAATAAATAAATTATTTGTTGTCACAAAATAATTCATTTTTTTATACTTTTAGGGAGAGAAGGAAATTAAATCTAAGAAACACATCTGAGAATAAAGTTCCTAATAACACCATGGTCCAGAGAAATGGCACCAAAAAGGACGAGGATTGTTGTAATCCTCTTCATTTAATTTATCAATCTGGGGTGGTGTCCAAAGATTATATGCATTAGGAACTTATATATTTTTTGGCAAATAGTTCTTTCTAATAAAAATAGAAAAAAAATAAATTAATCTTGTTGGGTCTCAAAAATGCAAGTTGCTAATCCTAAGAGGATGCCAGGCTCTATGTTTGGATTCACAATGTTTTTGAACCAACTAACAGAGTTAACCTAAATGGTTGATGACTCCCTGCACTTCAGGCTCTGCTAAACCTAGGTGGGTGAACCTTGAAAGCTGAAGCTGATAAAAGGAATGTATGACTCAAATGAATTTAAGTATCTACTCACAATGGCATAAAGTGTGGAATCGATAAAAGCTTGCAAACTACTTCTACTCCTAATACTAAGATCTGAGATGTAATTGTTTGAATAAGATTTTATGGAATCCGAGAGTGGAATTGGTATGACCAATGCCTATTTCTATTGGGCTAATAGAGTCAAATTGTATATGATGTATGATTTACTTATTGGTTACAATTCTAATTGTTTGGCACTTATGTTTGTTTATATCTTATATAAATGTGCAAGAATGTGACTGACAAAATCTACTTATTGATCCACTCGATCCTACCAGGTTACTATGACTTATTGAAAGGATTTTTAATCTTTTCTTGAAGGACCCAATCAACAGAATCACACAATGACAACAAGTGTGTAAATTGACAAATGGAGTAGATCCTCAATTTGAATAACAAGACAATATCAAGTTGGAGACAATATGGCAATCTTTTCAGTTATAGGGCTCTTCTTACTGATCCAAAGGTTACGTCCAAGTTACTGTAATCAATCAAAAGGATTTTAATTCTTTAATAGAAACCAATTAGTTTGATTACACAAAAACAACAAATGTGTCTCGATGAAACTGAAATATCAACTTGGAAACTTAGGTTCAAATAACAAAGAATTAACAATGTGGAGACAACCAAATAAATGCTCAGCTTAAGAAACAATAGACACCAATATTAAATCACCAATTTATGCATTTTTCTCCATTATATAATTTCAAAAGATTTTACAATATGCATCATAATGTTTTTGTTTTGGCAACTGATCACCCCTCCAGTCATCTAACTCCTATTTCTGATCATGATTTTTTTTTCTAATCTCACTCATCCCTCTACTTCTGCCCTATTTTCCCTGATATATATGTGTGGGAAACAAAATTTAGTCTGAAACAATATGACTATTTGTGGCTCAGACCTTTTCACATAAATGGATTAAGAAATAGACGAATTTGATTAAGAGATAGATCCATTAATCTTCATTTGGCAAGGTATTCCATATTATAGTTTCTATCAAATAAGTTGCACTTGTTCTCATTGCTGAAAGCAATACATCAATTTTTACATCGACAAAATCTCATTTTTGTTTTATACGACCCTCTTCATATTACTCTAGCGACAAACAAATCCATCTCAGAGTTGTAATAAACATATATGCATCAGAAATTCCTGTGTATCAACTTTTGTATATGTATTTGGGACACACATATAAGTACAGACTCCATCAGGTCTATAAAATAAATTAAATTTTAGATCCGTCCTTGTATATTTTCCTGCATCCTGCTTTTGCATACATATCTTTTGTATATCGAATACATTTTCTTCTGTACACAAGAGTGGACTTTATTGGGTTTATGAAATAAATTAAAATTATCTTGGGATCCACCTTTGTATATATCCTGTTGTATTACTTTCTTGCATATCATATACATATATCTCCAACATACATATGTGGTCCCCACTTGATGTATATAATGTTCAAATCTCCAATTATGTCAGGTTTTGTATATTATTCTCTTGTATATTTTCTTTGTATATTGCAATTTGTATGTTATCTTGTATAAACACACATACAAAGCATCTTATACAAACCCTCTCTTTACCTTTTATCCCTAGCGATGCTTTTTATTCCTTTGTATATCAGGTATGTATATTATAAACATACAAGCATCCCGAACATACAAAGACTTTTTAGTATTTAAATTTCTTTTCATATCCAGTTTGTATCTCTTATTTGCATCTTTTTAATTTGTATATTGACTTGTATATCGAAGATATACATTGTTATTTATACAAGCCCGATATGCAAACAATGGATCTCACATCACTTTTTTGATTGTATTTTTCGAAATGCAACAATACTTGTATCCAATTTTTAGATACAAAGCCGAATACATACAAACTCCTTTGTATCACCTCTTCAGACTTATCATTTTTATAAACCACAGTTTACTTACTTTTCGGCTCCGCGATGTATATAAAGTGCAATGCATCTTCCGATATACTTTAAGTCATGATGCATCATTTTAACCAAATTTCAACCTTTCTTGAGTTCTGCATTGTATGTATATTGAAATGTATAACCTGAAACATACATTCAATGCACAAAACATACAACAATAAAACCTCATTTCATAATCTTTTTGGTTTTGCGACATACATATAGCTTTTTATATCATCTTTTATGTTTCCCTTATACACAAGTACGGGCCCCACAGTTGATTTTCTCATTTCATCCAGCTTCGTATATGTATATTCACTTTCATTTTATAAACTCAATAAAAATTTCCCTTTGGATCTGTCTCTGTATCAACACATCTGTATATTTTATACAAATGTATTTGTATGTCTGCTCGTGGTGGAGCTCCTACATGCATCTTTGGTGCTTACGTATTTTGTATATACATTTTTATGAACTTGTATTTTGTATCCACACATTTTATGCATTTGTATATATACATACAAAAAAAATATACAAAATTTTTGACCATTCATTTTTGTATCTGATTTACATGCTCGAATGCTCCCTTTTGTATATGGCATACATGCACTTTCTTTTGTATGAGCTCTAAACAATATGCAGTTTGACCTTTGTTGACTTGGTCATAACTTTTAAAAACAAGGAATTTTCAAGAAATTCAAAAGGCAACCCCGACTTATTTTCAATGTGGATTCCAATTTTCATCATGGGTACCTAAAATTTTGCCAAAATTTTAGGTCCCAACAATGGCTCTGTCTGGGGATGTATGCCCCTTGCGGGCATAGCAAGATCCCAGATCTCTGGGAGCAAATCAGTGCCTACTCCCTTGGGCAATAGAGTACAACTTCTTTTTTTCCCTAATCTGATGTAATTTGAAGAACCACACCACAACAGACAATTCAATGCCACTAGAAAAGAAAAAGCCATGTTTCCCTCTGTCAAAAATCTGATTTTCATCACGCTGTGGTGAAGCCAATCCGTCAATGTTTTTAAATCTCATCTGATTGAATGCATTCATATTGTTGATCAACTTTCTATGCTCAATTTTGCTGTTATATTTTTCCTCATTGTGCAGCTGAAAATCAAATACAATCTGAACAATCTCATTCCTATGTGATATATTTTTACTACATAAAGAGTATTCTTCTTCAATGCAATATTTTTTCTTATTTTTCTCACTGTCATGCCTCATAAATTGACCTCTTGGCTAATATGGAAACTGGGGGTGCTCATTGTTCTTTTTATCATCATCACAATAATCAACTGTGCTCATTTCATCATATGACTTCCCTTCATTTATGGATTCATCATCAACATTATCAGTATATTCATTTTCCTGACTATCTGAAAGCATTTTATCCTCTTCATAGAATGGGTTTGCATATACATGAAATTCATGTTCTGGCACACCTTGGCAAAATGTCATCTGATATTCTTTTACTTCTTCATCATACAATGGGTTTGAAAAAATCTGAAAATCATTTTCAGATATGTGCATTTCCTTCCCATCGTGAGTTTGCCTTGTTTGTTGAGAACAATCATCCTCTTCCTCTTCAAACTGCTGATTTAGGTATTGCGGTGGGTGGGCTGGGACAAAAGGAATATCCACATTTTGAAGACTGTACTCATTTATTGGAAAAAGTTGGGGCTCCAAGTCTTGTGCAAAATTTTGATGATTGCAATCGTGATCCCAGGTGAAGAATTGATCTTTTAAAATGTCTCTATTTAAATATGAAATATCATCATGAAAATTTTCACTTGCATATATCTCATTTACTGGCTGCATTGCCTAATCAGATTCTCCATATTCATCTTCATAATAGTCGCTGTAGTGACTAAGGAATAGTCTTTTGAGATCTTCCCATGAAGAGATACTTTGCATAGGTAAGTCTATAAACCAATCCCTTGTATCATCCCTCAAAGATCTTGAAAAACACCTCATAATGGCATCTTCTGAAAAAATCTGAAAGTCCAAAATGAAATTCCAAAATCATTGTACATGCTTATGAGCTAATTCACACCATTCTCCATGAAATTTAGGGACATGCTTTAGTATTTCTGTCAGCTCGTAGGGATAAAGATTTGGGTAGCCCTAGATACTATTGCAGTTAAATGGTTTATCGATGGTTGAGATAAAGTTTGGAGGGCCATATGGGTTTTGGTAGATGATTGATCTTTGGTCAGGGAATACATGATAAGCATTTATTTGGTATGAGGCTTGCGGTAAATAATTATTTTGTTGTGCATGGTATGCACTATATCTGTTGCCTGAATCATGGAACACTTGTGAGTTCAAAGGATCATTATACCCATTCTCATTAGTTGTTGGTATATATTGTAATCAACTTGAAGCTTGTTTGGCTTTTAATCGTTGTATTTCTTGAATCAACCATTCTTTTCTCCTTAACAACTCCAACAGTTCCTCTTCTTCTGACATATTCATTTTGACTATAGATGGTGCTATTTACAAGTTGTATTTTATATTCTTCATTGAATTCCTTTTCAGAGTCGCCCCCTCTTGTCAAAAGAGGAATGATTTTTTCTTTTCTGGGTCTTTCTTGCCAGCAGAGTTACCAATTCGTGTTGGAATTAAAAAGTTTACTGACTTTGTAATGAGATGATCGTTAACTAGATTCTGGATTACTTCTCAGCAAAGTCACCATTTTGTTGGGTGTCAAAAATGCAAGTTGCTAATCCTAAGAGTATGCTAGGCTCTATGTTTAGATTCACAACATTTTTGAACCAACTAATAGAGTTAACCTAAATGTTTGATGACTCCCTCCAGTTCAGGCTCTGCTAAACCTAGGCGGGTGAACCTTGAAAGCTAAAGTAGATAAAAGGAATGTATGACTCAAATGAATTTAGGTATCTACTCACAATGGCATAAAGTGTGGAATAGATAAAAGCTTGCAAACTACTTCTACTCCTAATACTAAGATCTAAGATGTAATTGTTTGAATAAGATTTTATGGAATCCTAGAGTGGAATTGGTATGACCAGTGCCTATTTCTATTGGGCTAATGGAGTCAAGGTGTATATGATGTATGATTTACTTACTGATTACAATTCTAATTGTTTGGCACTTGTGTTTGTTTATATCTTGTATAAACGTGCAAGAATGTGACTGACTGACTCTACTTATTGATCCACTTGATCCTACCAGGTCACTATGACCTATTGAAATGATTTTTAATCCTTTCTTGAAGGAATCAATCAACAAAATCACACAATGACAACAAGTGTGTATTGACAAATGGAGTAGATCCTCAATTTGAATAACAAGATAATATCGAGTTGGAGATAGTATGGCAATCTTGTCAATTGTAGGGCTCTTCTTACTAATCCAAATGTTATGTCCAAGTTACTGTAATCAATCAAAAGGATTTTAATTCTTTAATAGAAACCAATTAATTCGATTACACAAAAACAACAAATGTGTCTCAATGAAATTGAAATATCAACTTGGAAACTCAGGTTCAAATAGTAGAGAAATAACAATGTGGAGACAACCAAATAATTGTTCAGCTTAACAAACAATAGACACCAATATTAAATCACCAATTTATGCATTTTTCTCCATTATATAATTTCAAAAGATTTTACAATATACAGCATAATGTTTTTGTTTCAGCAACTGATCACCCCTTCAGTCATCTAACTCCTATTTCTGATCATGATGTTTTTTTATAATCTCACTCATCCCTCTACTTCTGCCTTGTTTTCCTTGATATATATGTGTGGGAAACAAACTTCAGGCTGAAACAATATAACTATTCGTGGTTCACACTTTTTCACATAAATGGATTAAGAAATAGATGAATTTGATTAAGAGCTAAATCCATTAATCTTCATCTGGCAAGGTATTCCATATTACAGTTTCTATCAAATAATTTGCACCTGTTCTCATTGCTGAAAGCAATACATGAATTTTTACATCGACAAAATCTCATTTTTATTTTATATGACCCTCTTCATATTACTTTGGCAACAAACAAATCCATCTTAGAGTTGTAATAAACATATATGCATCAGAAATTCATGTGTATCAACTTTTGTATATTCATTTGGGACACACATACAAGTGCAGACTCCATCAGGTCTATAAAATAAATTGGATTTCAGTTCCGTCCTTGTATATTTTCTTGCATCCTCCTTTTGCATACATATCTTTTGTATATCGGATACATTTTCTTCACAACACAAGAGCAAACTTTATTGGGTTTATGAATTAAATTGAAATTATCTTGGGATCCACCTTTGTATATACCCTGTTGTATTACTTTCTTACATATCGTATACATATATCTCCAACATACATATGTGGTCCCCACCCGATGTATATAATGTTCAAATATCCAATTATGTCAGGTTTTGCATATTATTCTCTTGTATATTTTCTTTGTATATTGCCGTTTGTATGTTATCTTGTATAAGTGCATATACAAAGCATCTTATACAAATCCTCTCTTTACCTTTTATCCCTAGCGATGCTTTTTATTCCTTTGTATATCAGGTATGTATATTATAAACATACAAGCACCCAAAAAATACAAAGACTTTTGAGTATTTAACTTTCTTTTCGCATCTGGTTTGTATCTCTTATTTGCATCCTTTTAATTTGTATATCGGCTTGTCTATCTAAGATATACATTATTATTTATACAAGCCCAATATGCAAACAATGGAGCCCACATCACTTTTCTGATTATATCTTCCGAAATGCAACAATACTTGTATCCTTTTTAGATACAAATCCAAATACATACAAACTCCTTTGTATCACCTCTTTGGACTTATCTTTTTTATAAACCATAGTTTACTTACTTTTCAGCTCCATGATGTATATAAATTACAATGCATCTTCCGATATACTTTAAGTCATGATGCATCATTTTAACCAGATTTCAACCTTTCTTGAGTTCCGCATTGTATGTATATTGAAATGTATAACCTGAAACATACATACAATGCACGAAACATACAACAATAAAACCTCATTTCAGAATCTTTTTGGTTCCGTGACATGCATATAGCTTTGTATATCATCTTGTATGTTTCCCTTATACACAAGTACGGGCCCCACAATTGATTTTTTGATTTCATCCAGCTTTGTATATGTATATTCACTTTCATTTTATAAACTCAATCAAAATTTCCCTTGGGATCTGTCTTTGTATCAACGCATCTATATATTTTATACAAATGTATTTGTATGTCTTCTTGTGGTGGAGCCCGTACATGCGTCTTCGGTGCTTATGTATTTTGTATATACATTTTTATGAACTTGTATTTTTTATCCAGGCATTTTATGCATTTGTATATATACATACAAAAAAAATATACAAAATTTTTGACTGTTCATTTTTGTATCTGATATACATGCTCGAATGTTCTCTTTTGTATATGGCATATATGCACTTTCTTTTGTATGAGCTCTAACCAATATGCAATTTGACCTTAATTGACTTGGTCATAACTTTTAAAAACAAGGAATTTTTAGGAAATTCAAAAGAAAACCCCAACTCATTTTCAATGTGGATTCCAATTTTCATCATAGGTACCTAAAATTTTGCCAAAATTTTAGGTCCCAACAAAGCTAATGAAATCACACATGCAAAATTTAAACACACTTGTATAAATTAAAACTATAAAATTAAAATATGTTTCCATGAATTAAAAATATAGAAATAAAATAGTTCTTGCACTAAAATCTAATTTAATACATTTAAAATAAATAGAAATATGTAAAACTAAAATAATAAAAATAATCAAATAAGTACCAAATGTTGTCCTCTTCCTTGGAATGAGTAGCTTGCTCCTCCCTTAGAATTGCACCAAAATCATTCACCCAACTTTGTTCTCAATGCTCCATATATCTTATTTCTTCAAAAAAATATTACAAATTTATTTCTAAAATTGTTGTAGCTCTCTTATTCTAAAAAATTGCCAAAATAAAAACTCAGCTTTCATTAGAGTTGAGAGGTTTATTTATGCATTGAAGATCTTCACCCAACTCCCTAAACTAGTGGAAAGCGTAAGTACACTTGTCTTTCATATTCCTATGATAAAGGAACAACTCCCTTTATTCTCTACACCTATCTCTCTTAATCTTATGCTAAAGGAAATAAATTCCTTTATTCTCTCTATATAGGAAACAAATTCCTTTATTCTCTCTACTAATCCTATTCTAAAGGAACACAATATTTTATTTCCTCATTACAATGTGACAACACATCCATATCCTTTTAAGGGAAAAAAGTTTTATTTTTGCTACTTTTATTATTTTCCAAAAATAATTTATCTTCAACTTTTTAGAAAATAAAAGGTTGAGAGAATCAAATCCATGGTTTTAAACCAAACTAGTTGATAACACCTTTGGCTAAAATCAAGCTAGAATACTTTTGAAATTGGCCCCATAAGTGATTTTAGAATGCTTCAATGTTGGCTGAAAGAGGCTGGAATACTTTGAGATTAATTCTGCATCATTTTAAAACATATTGCATTCTATTTTTTTAATAAACATTAGAAAATGTTAGCAATTAAATTGCAATAGACTTCTAAGAAACAAGCCAATATATATCTATATTCTATTTTAAATACGCTAATAGTTCGTAAAACTACATTTAAATCCACTTTTAATGCTAATTTTAAGAGAAAATAGAGATGAATTTAGTGAGACACTTCTAGTCTCATTAGCAACCTTGTGATAAAATGATCCAAATTTATCCATGTATCACAATCTCACTAAGTTTGAGTATTGTACAATTTCATATATATATATATATATATATATATATATATATATATATATATATATATATATATATATATATGGTAGAAGGAGTTGGGTTTTATGCAACATCCTGATAAGCTCCTTGGTTTCACTTCAATTTGATATCAATAGCTTGAGTGTCAAATATGGAAGCAAACTAGATTTTTTGAGAATTGATGTATATTGTAACTTTTGAGTAGGGATATAATTGTGTAAGCTTTATTTGGACTTGGTGTTTTGTTAGGCTAGGTACATGTTTCAAGGGATAGTTATAATCTTTGATATCTCATTTATAGATATGTGCATTAACTATAATTAGTTGGCTTGAGTTCAAAAATCTATAATATATTCCAAGCTTCCTTTGAATACTCTTTTATTGCAATATATGGAGTTCGTATGTTAGGATATATGGATTATTAAAGTATGACTAACTTTTGGCATCTTGCTATACATTTGGGATGTATTTTGACAAGTATACAATTAGACTTATACAAGTTTAGATGCAATCTTGGTTCCTCTATTCAATCTTGAAACATATAATGCTTGGAGGGTAAAAGGCTTGTTATGCATGAATACTTTGTTATGAGAGTTTGATCTTATCACCCAACTCAGATTAAGAGACTAGTCTTGCTATATCCATTTCACCAACCACACCACTCTAAGATTCATAAAACTAAATTAATTTACCTTTTAAGAAAAAAAAATTGGTTAGTTTTATTAACATGCATAGCTCGATGAACTTGATTTGATACCACTTTATGCAAGTTAGTAATATATAAATTTGCAAGGGGTTGTGTTAAGTTGTTTATCTTTTTTTCATGTAAGAAGCAATCTATTTAAGTGAATATTTCTTTTGGGGATATAAATCTGATTTATCAATAGTTGCACATATGTTATCCTTTGTATGCTTTATGAGGTTCATAAGTCTTGTGTCCAAAAACTTGCATAGTGAAATTTAGTGACATATCTTGGGATTTCATGTGCTTAGATGGGTTTTCTACCAAGAACAATCATTATTGTTTTTATTTCTCTTTAATTTTCTCATAATAAACCTATAAAATCATCCTCCTATGTCTACTATAGCTTAAAGTGAAGAAGGCCTACCTTGCCTTAAGTGTTAAATATGAGTTTTCATCTACCTAAGCATGTGTCTTAATCTATTATCCTCAAGTTGACATCCATATTCTTGTGAAATAGGTTTGACCTCTACGGTTAGCAGAATAACAACTCCGATCACCAACATAGGTCAAATCTAGGTGTAACAAAACTAGGAGGCAATGGATATGTGACAACCTCAAAATCTAGTGGAGTATGATGTGTAGGCTTATATGTGATAGAGTCTTTATTATTAGTAATATTATCCACCTTTATCTTAGAGTAAGTTCATGTGAATGGGGGATAAAAGATAAAAAAAGCTAGAATTTTCATGAGTAATTAGAGATGTGTACATTTAAAAATTAAAGATGTGAGAAGAAACTATAGTACTCTTAATCTCACTTCTAAACTACCAAGGATTTTAAAATAGTTAAGATTAAGAGGTTCAAACACTAAGTGCATTGAAAAGTTTTTATTTTTACCACTAAAATATAACATATTGTTCATTGTGCACCCCCTTTTTGTTGCATTAAGTATTTTTCAAGACCAATTGGTGGTAATATACCTAAGAGCTAGTACTAAAAATTATATATATTTTTATTGGTTTTTATTTAATTCTTAAAGTGGGTACATTCTTAAAACAATATTGTTGAGCACGCACGCACACACACAGATATATATATATATATATATATATATATATATATATATATATATATATATATATATATATATATATATATATATATATATATATATATATATATATATATGGTAGAAGGAGTTGGGTTTTATGCAACATCCTAATAAGCTCCTTGGTTTCACTTCAATTTGATATCAATATCTTGAGTGTCAAATATGGAAGCAAACTAGATTTTTTGAGAATTGATGTATATTGTAACTTTTGAGTAGGGATATAATTGTGTAAGCTTTATTTGGGCTGGGTGTTTTGTTAGGCTAGGTACATGTTTCAAGGGATAGTTACAATCTTTGATATCTCATTTACAGATATGTGCATTAACTATAATTAGTTAGCTTGAGTTCCAGAATCTATAATATATTCCAAGCTTCCTTTGAATACTCTTTTATTGCAATATATGGAGTTCGTATGTTAGGATATGGATTATTAAAGTATGACTAACTTTCGGCATCTTGCTATACATTTGGGATGTATTTTGACAAGTATACAATTAGACTTATAAAAGTTTAGATGCAATCTTGGTTCCTCTATTCAATCTTGAAACATATAATACTTGGAGGGAAAAAGGTTTGTTAGGCATGAATACTTTGTTATGAGAGTTTGATCTTATCACCCAACTCAGATTAAGAGACTAGTCTTGCTATATCCATTTCACCAACCACACCACTCTAAGATTCATAAAACTAAATTAATTTACCTTTTTTTTTAAAAAAATTTGGTTAGTTTTATTAACATGCATAGCTTGATGAACCTGATTTGATACCATTTATGCAAGTTAGTAATATATAAATTTGTAAGGGGTTGTGTTATGTTGTTTATCTTTTTTTCATGTAAGAAGTAATCTATTTAAGTGAATATTTCTTTTGGGGATATAAATCTAATTTATCAATAGTTGCACATATGTTATCCTTTGTATGCTTTATGAGGTTCATAAGTCTTGTGTCCAAAAACTTGCATAGTGAAATTTAGTGACATATCTTGGGATTTCATATGCTCAGGTGGGTTTTCTACCAAGAAGAATCATTATTGTTTCATTTCTCTTTAATTTTCTCATAATAAACCTATAAAATCATCCTCCTATGTCTACTATAGCTTAAAGTGAAGAAGGCCTACCTTGCCTTAAGTGTTAAATATGAGTTTTCATCTACCTAAGCATGTGTCTTAATCTATTATCCTCAAGTTGACATCCATAGTCTTGTGAAATAGGTTTGACCTCTACGGTTAGCAGAATAACAACTCTGATCACCAACATAGGTCAAATCTAGGTGTAACAAAACTAGGAGGTAATGTATATGTGACAACTTCAAAATCTAGTGGAGTATGATGTGTAGGCTTATATGTGATAGTCTTTATTATTAGTAATATTCTCCACCTTTGTCTTAGAGTAAGTTCATGTGAATGGGGGACAAAAGATCAAAAAAGCTAGAATTTTCATGAGTAATTGGAGATGCCTACATTTAAAAATTAAAGATGTGAGAAGAAACTATAGTACTCTTAATCTTACTTCTAAACTACCAAGGATTTTAAAATAGTTAAGATTAAGAGGTTCAAACACTAAGTGCATTGAAAAGTTTTTATTTTTATCACTAAATTATAACATATTGTTCATTGTGCACCCCCTTTTTGTTGCATTAAGTATTTTTCAAGACCAATTGGTGGTAATATACCTAAGAGCTAGTACTAAAAATTATATATATTTTTATTGGTTTTTATTTAATTCTTAAAGTGGGTACATTCTTAAAACAATATTGTTGAGCATACATGTCACATAAAATCTATAAAAAATAATAAAAAAATGCATTTCTTTTAATGTGTATAGAATGAAGCATTTAGGACAAACCTATTGTTTTTCAAATTTAGTTAAATGGATAAAAAATTAAGAAGAAAATGAAATACATATGTAATTGATGAATATGAAGAGACTATTAAAATAAAAATAAATAATTTTTTTAGTTTATTTAAAATAAAATAAATCATATGGCTAGAAAGATAATGAACTTGACATTTTCATGATGGTTTCATGGAATTTTGTTGTAAAACATGTAAATCTGATGAGGATGAAGTTCAAATAAGCTATTTCATGTTGAAAACATAAATTTGGGAGCCAAAATGAAGGTCCAACCCTTAGGCTTAGAAATCCAAGCCTAATGTGTATGATTTGTAAATATTTGAATTATGGAATAAATAATGTAGTTGAATTATAATGTGAGCACATTATTTAAAGAACTTTGAAAGGTTAAAACTCCATATAATGCACAAGCATGTTATAATGTGTATGTGTTATTACTTGTATGCATTTTATAAGGTGCATATGTGTTTCCTTGAAAGTTACATATTTAGCCACTTTTGTCCCCCATCTTGGTGCACTTACCCATTAGGTAATCAACAAAGTCTTGTAATAGTGTATCTAGGGTAGAAGTAGGAATAATAGTTATATGAGGAGTGTGGGAAACAATAGAGGAAGTATAATGAGGATGTGTACATGGAGGTAATGTTGTGGCCATGGAAGGAGAAATCACATTATAACGTGGAGTTGACATAGAATGAGAGTGGGGAACACTATGTGTATAATAACTAGTAGGCATATGTGTGGAAGGATGAGATGTGAATAGAACACTAATGGAGGGGAATTAGATACATGAATAGAAGAAGTGTCGGTCACACTAGGGGAAACAACATGAGTGGTAGTAGTCATGGAGGGAGAAGGTTTGGAAGGAGATGAAGGATGAGAGAATAAACCATTGGAAGAAGATCCATGCCAAATGGAGCACTTATTAATTTCTTATGAAAATAGTTTCCAATTTTTGAGATCAATCATTGATAAGTGCATTAACAAGTAATTATCTAGTAAGAGCAAGATTTGTTTAGATACATAAGCATCATGTTCATAATAATGTTGTTCATCATGATCCTTTAAACTATTCTCAACATGAGCATCCAAATGTACCTCATTATTATTAGATTAGGTAGCCATGTTAGGGCTTAGAGGAACACTACTTTGGAAAAGAAAATTAGGATACCAAGTATCTCATGACATAAACAAAGCCATATGGCTAAGAGATAGAAATATGAAGTAATGTAAATCACTCTCATGGTTGCAAAATTAGGAAAAACCAGTGGTGATTAGAATTGAAACAAATGAGAATTGTAAATCTTAAAATCCAAAGCAAGGGTGGGTAGGGTGAGAGAGATACGATCAATCACTGTAAGCTAAACCGTAGAAGTGGATAAAATGATTAGACACACAAGAGCACAATCAAACCATAGGTAAATTTGATATGAAAGATGAGCAATCTAAAAAATCAAATCTAAAACCTCAATGAAGAAATAAGGAAAATGGAAAACTCTAGGTCATGTAAGAGTGTCGAGTTCATGGAATAATGTAAGAAAAATAAATGCTTTTATACAAATTTATCTAGGCTAATTAATTAAATGTAATCAACTAACAATAAATTAACTTAGATAGTAGAGTTAGGATTGATATAATTAAACTAATGTAAATGTGACACTTCAATAAGTGTCCATAGAGGGACTTAGCTCTAGGATCACATTGGAAGAATAAAGTTGATGTTGTTTTAAATCAATTCACCACAACCATGGAATTATCTATGCAGATTTAACAAATGTTTTAGAATTTGGGAGTATTGCAAACAATGACACATATTGATTATGATCCCTCACAAGTTTAATTATGACTATTATTGACCTTATCTAACACGTGGAATTGATCCATATAATGTAAGAGTGAATTAACAAAATGTGCACTTGGAAATTGCTCACCTTCACCTTCTTAATATTTGAATCCATGAAGGTGGTGTTGAGAGACACTATTTAGGATCTTATTGATCAAGAGGTGAATGGGTTCTCTTATGTCAAACTCAGTGGTGGACCAAATTAACACTGACGAGTAAGATTGAAGACAATATTCATTGACATACAAGCAACCTAGATGATGTTGATGCAAATTTGATTCCTTTGTTGCCATTTAGAATTGAAGTGTGCTCTAATTAGCATGTGATGATCATTGATTATTTTTTCCAAATATTTTTTTGTACAATAAATGTGTTTAAATACCATAACATAACAATAAGTCGCATAAAACTTGTGTTAAGTCAACACATAACATCTAATAAAAAAGGACCATAGTGTTAAAATTTAAATTTAATAATTATGGGGACCAACTATACTTGATTCTAAAACCAACCACATATTCTTGTTATAAACTTCTTTTTAGCTTTCTACTTAAAAATATACCTTAATTTATTTCACATAAACATGTAGATCTGCACCACCACCAACATAATACATAATAATTACTCATTCTTAACATATTTCACATAGACATCTAGATCCACACTACCACCAACATAATACATAAATTACTCATTCTTAACATATTTTTCTTTAATATGTAGATCCACACCACACCCAACATAATATGTATAATAATTACTCATTCTTAATGCACAAACATGTAAAACATAGGGGAGAGGGCCCAATAATGTTGCAAGTACCAATAGTTGTCATAGTACATGTACATTGAAAGCCCAATATTTTAAAAGTATGGTACTAGTAGTTGTAGGAGAGGATCCGATAGTTGAATAAAATATGTCCATTAGATTCATAAAATAACAAATCATTTGATGCCACATTGACACACTAAAAACATGACTTAATGCACAACTATTGGTCTAACATTTTTGGGGGTCCATTATGACATCTCAACAAAAAGCATGTTGATGATACATTTTTTCTAGGTCTATGCAAGTGAAATAAAATATTTGAATTATCCACATCCATGACTACTTGGGAATATATTTTTTAGTGTCAATGCTATACATACATTACTATGTCAACCCATAAAGTTAGAATGCGCCACAACTCTCCCCTAATACATAATTAGCCAGTAGGCTTATATGTGGGACATTTTTGTCCCAGAAAACTATCTCACGCCGGAAAGTTGTCAGCCTCCTAGAAAACATTCACCGTTTACCATCACTACCATCAATAAGATGCATACCTCACTACTTCCCATCACATGACTAAGTAAATTTACCTGATATGGGTTTTTACCTAAATCTGCATCCAAAGTTAGAAGTGTCTCTAAAATCAGAGGACAAAATATAAATATTGAGCTTTTCTGCCTTTTAGTTTGCACCAAACTTCTCTCACAAGCTGAGTTGTGTCTGTATTTATTTTTTAAGTCTATTCATTCTCCTGCAATATTAAGCCAAGGTAGAGGAGTTTTACATAAGTGATCAAGGTTCGAGTCACAACAGGTCATTTGGAGTTTAGCAAGGAAATAGAAGAAATAGAGTTCATGGTATGCAGAGGAGGAAGGGGGTGTAGAGGAGTGGGAGTGTGAGACTCCCAAGCACCAGAAAATTGTAAGTATTTTTTTGTCCATCGCCTCCTAGGAAAAAGAGGGTGGAGCTCAAATATGGAAGTCCTCCTCCAAGCGACTTCTTCAACTCGCCTAAATTGGAAATGTTTTTTTGCCAATGTTGGAAATGTAGGGGCTTGATGAACATTAGTCTCCCAAGCATTTATGCTAGATTTGGTTGTATTTTGGCTATTTCTCTTCTTGTACAATAAAGTTCGTTTGTTGTTTCGATTCTTTTTGGAGTCTCTATTGGCCATTTTTAAAAATGTTTGTTCAGTTGTTTTGCTTGAGTTTGAATATTTGATGTGTTGCCTGAGCATTGCTAAATTGCAGAGATAAATTAGAACCATCAATTTTATGCCGTTTTACTAAACATATTAAAATTTAAGGTGTGATGTACAAGAATGAGAAATAGGATTGAAAAGAGCAGGAGTTTCCACTAATTTCCAATCTACTCATTAATTATGGGAACATTTTTAGAAAGACAAAAGTAGTTTAGAAGAAGTGTTATAATATTTAACTATTTATTTATTAAAATATATGTTTGAAAATAGTGTTTAACTGAACTTATTAAGATGATCAAATACTTGTAAGCTATGTGTTACATAAATTTAGGGTAAATTAATTAGACGATAGTTTATATGTGGGACATTTTTCTCTAGAAAAATTTCTCACTCTGGAAAGTTGCGTCCGAAAATCTTCACCATTTACCATCATTTTTGTGGCTTCCGGTGTTTCGTTGCTCATCTCTGTTGGGCACGTGACTGTTGAAGCCCAATTTGTAATGGCAACCTCTTTGCCTTCAGATTCCTTGAAACTACTCGTTCTGCACAATGCCTTTCTTGGCATGTAACTGCTTCTATTCTTGTGGTTCATTATTCCAGATGGAAGACGATTGGTAGGGTGTGGTAGAGTGGAGTCTTTAGCATGTAAAGAAAATATGTTGCAGTGCTGCAGAGATATATGGTGATGTATTGTAAAACAGAAAGTGAGAGAGATGTATTCATATAATGAAATTGCCCTTCGTTGTGGATGTAGCCTAATATGGTGAACCACATTAAAATCTTCTTGTCCTTCTATGTGCGCTGCTTTACTTTATTTTCTTTCTGAGCATTTGTTTGTTCTTGTTGTTCTTTTTTAGTTCTGTTATTCTATTTTAGAATTTACAATTGGTATCAGAGCTCTGTGTGTAGCTTGGTCCAGGAGATAGCTTGTGAAGTTGTTTGGGAACCTATACAGCAATCAAAATGGATGACTTGGAGAAATGGAAAATAGAGAAATTTACAGGCTAAAACTTTGGTCTTTGGAAAGTGCATATGGAGTCTCTTCTCATCAAATAGGACTTGTCAATCGCCTTACTGGGGAAAGCGAAAGGACAAGGTTCTATGAAAGATGAAGAGTGGGAAACATTGGATATGAAAGCGAAGGCAACTATATTTCTCTCATTGTCTAGCAATGTATTATTTAATGTCTCAAATGAGAGTACTATGAAAGACCTCTGGAAAAAGCTCTCCAACATGTATGCAATTGCTTCTACTTCTAAAAAGGTATTTATTATGAAGAAATTATATAACCTAAAAATGAAAGAAGGTGGGGTTATGTCCAATCATCTGAATGAATTCAACACTTTAGTTACTCAATTAGCTTCGGTGGGTATCAAGTTAGATCCTGAGATTAAAGCAATTTTGCTGTTGTGTTCATTACCAAATAGTTGGGAAGGTGTTGTCATGGCTGTGAGCACTTCTATAGCAGCCAAGAGTACAATGGTTTTTGATGACATTGCAGCTACTCTTCTTAGCGAAGACATGAGGAGGAAACATCAGGAACCCTCATCCAGTGATGCTCTAACAGCTGTAAGTATAAACAATAGGGGAAGAAGCCATGATAGAGGTAGATACAACAACCGGAGAAGGTCACAATTTGGTCCACGATCGAAGTCTAGGGGCAGAACCTGTGCATGTTAGTTTTGTGGAAAACCCAAACACAATAAGAAGAACTGCTGGAATTATAAGAAAGCTCAAGGCAACGTGAGCACAAATAATCAAGAAAACACTACAAGTGATGGTGTTTTGGTCCTATCAGCAAGTGATACAAATGCAGATTCGTGGGTCCTTGATTCTAGTGCCTCTTTTCATGCCACTTCATGCCATCAAGCTTTCACAAATTTTTATGAAGGCACATTCGGTAAGGTGTTTCTTGGTGACAATAAAGAATGTGACATTTTAGGAAAAGGAGATGTAATATTGAATCAGAAAAATGGAGACAAGCTAACTTTGACAGATGTTAGATATGTACCCATGTTAAAAAAAATTTAATTTTTGTCAGTCAGCTTATAGGAAATGGATGCAATGTTAAATTTTCTCTTGATTCATGGAAAATTACAAAGGGGCTTTTAGTAATGGCAAGAGGCAAGAAGCAAGGTAATCTCTATATTCTAGACTGTTTTGGTGAAGTAGGAGCTGCTTTGTTGGCTATGGACAGTGGGTCTGAAATATGGCACAAACGGCTCAGTCATATGAGCCAAAAAAGTCTCCAAGTTATGCTTCAGCGCAATCAGCTTCCAGGCCTCAACTCCATCAATTTAGAATTCTGTGAACATTGCCTTTATGGCAAATAGTGCCGGACCAGTTTTGTGAGAACAGGGCATGACAAGAAAGCTACTTTGTTGGAACTTGTTCATTCTGATGTTTTTGATCCGACTCAGGTAACTTCTTTCGGTGGAGCAAATTATTTTGTAACCTTTTTAGATGACTGCACTCGAAAAATCTAGATTTATATGTTGAACAAAAAAATGAGGTATTTTCAAAATTTAAAATTTTTAAGGCTTCTGTTGAAAATCAAATTGGGCATAAAATTAAATGCCTACTAACAGACAATGGTGGAGAATATTGCTCTTTAGAGTTTGATTCATTTTGTGCAGACCATGGTATTCGACGGATAAAGACCGTTCCTTATACACCGCAAGAGAACGGTGCAGCTGAGAGGCTAAATCGTATGATACTTGAGAGAGCTAGATGTATGCTCTCCAATGCCGGATTGGGAAAAGAGTTTTGGGCAGAGGCATGTAATACTGTTGTATATTTAATCAATCGAGCTCCATCGTCTAGGCTGGATTTTGACATACCTGAGGAGACATGGCTCGGCAAATGAATTTCCTATTAGCATTTGCAGGTGTTTGGTTGTGCTGCTTTTGTTCACATTCTGAAAGAGTAGAGAACTAAGTTAGACTTTAAGTCAAAACAATGTGTTTTTCTTAGCTATGGTGAAGATTAGTTTGGCTTTCATCTTTGGGATCTCATTGCAAAGACTATAATCCGTAGTCACGATGTTGTGTTTAATGAGAAGGATTTTCCAGGTTTGCAACCGTGCAACTCATCTCCAACAGAGTATTTTGATGTGGATTTATTTGATAATGGTAAGGCCAAGCAACCTACCATTACATTTTCTTAGCCACTTGTTACATCTATACACTCTTACATCACAGGAGCTCCTATTACTTCAGCTACGTTACCTTCAGTTGGATGCACTATTCCCACCTAGTCAATTGGTATGCCTTGTATTGTTGCTCCAACATAACCTTCTATTGGTTCGTTGCCATCTATTATACCACCGCAACCCTTGTTTAACAGGTCATTGCCTGTGTTATATAAAATGCAGCCTCCTATGAGTCATACGCTGCCTTTTAAATAGCCAACGGTTGGTCAAATGCTACCTATTGACTGTTCAACATAGCCACTTCTTTCTACATAGCCAACACAACATCCAAATCATCAATCGCTGCCCTCAGAACATTCTACGCTGCCATCTTCAAGTTTAACGCAGCCTTCACTTGGTTCAATGCAGCCTTTGCTTGGCCCATTATTGCCTTTGCCAAGTCATACGGAGTCTTCTAATAGCTATATGTTGCCCTCAAATACCTCAACGCAGCCTTCAAAAGACCTTGCGCTGCCCTCCCAAACATATACACTACCTGTATTATGTCCAAGGCAGCCTCAAACAAATGCATAGGTTTCTCTTGAATAGATACAAGGATTATTGCCTGAACAAGGCAGTTTGACTCAGCAAAGCACTATAGGTGCACAGAGCACAATACAAAGGTAGGGGAGCTTTCCTCAGGGGCCTCTACAATCAGAGGTTGATGATGTTCAGCACTTACTCCAGAGACTAAATTTGGACTCAAACATACAGCCAGAACAAGGACCGACATTGAGGAGGTCTACCCATGAGAAGTGGAGACTGGCAAAATACGATGACTATGAGTTATTGCTCTCTGATTATGCAGAGCTAGCAACTTATAAGCAAGCCTACAAGCATGAAAATGCACACAACTGGATGGCAGCCATGAATGAAGAAATGAAGTCATTGAGAGTTAATCACACCTGGGATTTGGTTCCTCTTCCGCCAAATCAAAAGCCTCTCAAGAATAAATGGATTTATCGTTTGAAAGACGAAGACGGAGGAAGTAAAAGATATAGGGCTAGATTAGTCGTCAAGGGATTTGATTAACAAAAAGGTATTGATTTTTCTGAAATCTTTTCTCCAGTTGTCAGAATGGACACAATCCATGTTGTCTTGGGTTTGGTAGCCATTTGGGATTTAGAACTTGAGCAACTCGATGTGAAAACAACGTTTTTACATGGAGTAGCCTGAAGGCTTTGCTCGACTAGGTAAGGAGCATTTATTTTACAAGTTGAAGCAGAGTTTGTATGGGCTGAAGCAAGCTCCAAGACAATGGTATTTAAAATTTGACCGCTTCATGACTGATAACAACTTTATTCGGTGCGAATCAGATCCTTGTGTTTACCACAAGAGGCTCAATACTGGTGAGTTTGTCATACTTTTGCTCTATGTTGACGATATGTTAGTAGCTGGTACTAGTGTTCAGATTATTGCTCAGCTGAAGCAATAGTTGGCTCTTCATTTTGCCATGAAAGATCTCGGACCAGCCAAATGAATACTTGGGATGTACATATTCGGAAATAGAAATAAAAGAGAACTCAGGTTGTCCCAATCAAGCTACATTGCCAAAGTGTTGGACATATTTAATATGTCTCATGCTAAATCGGTATCTACTCCTTTGGCTGATTATTTCTACTTATCTTCAGCTATGTGTCTGAAAAATTAGGAAGAAGGACAGATGAGGTCTATTCCATATACATCTGCGGTTGGCAGTATCATGTATGCAATGGTATGTACTCGCCCGGACATTGCACAAGCAGTTGCTGTTGTGAGCAGATTCATGAGTAATCTAGGAAAACTACACTGGCAGGCAGTTCAGTGGATTCTACGGTACATGAAAGGTACTTCACATTTCTGTTATGTTTTGGAGGTACTGACTTTCAGCTCCGTGGTTATGTAGATTGAGATATGGCTGGAGATTTAGACAAACACTCATCTACCACTGGTTATATTTTTACATTTGCTAGGGCAGCCATTACTTGGGTTTCTCGGTTGCAACAAGTTGTCGCTCTGTCATCCACCGAAGCTGAATACATTGCGCTCTCAGAAGGAACCAAAGAAATGATATGGCTTGAGCATTTGTTGACTGAACTGGGCTGTTCGAAATCAGTATTTCCATTATTTTGTGATAGCCAAAGTGCTATTCACTTGGCAAGAAATTCAGCGTTCCACAGTCAAACAAAGCATATTGACCTTCGATACCACTTTATCCGCCATCTTATTGATGAAGGCAAGTTGCAGGTCACAAAGATTAACACAAAGGTTAATCCGGCAGATGCATTAACCAAGATTGTTCCTCAAGAGAAGTTTGAATACTGTAGATCTTCTCTCGGTCTTGTTCCTCTATGACACTAAATTTCTCGAAGGGGATCTCTCTCAGTGCAACTTCATCACTGATCCCATTGGTCTTCAAGTGGGAGATTGTTGGGCAAATGGCTGTTGAAGCCCAATTTGTAACGGCAACCTCTTTGCTTTTAGATTCCTTGAAACTACTCATTTTGTACAATGCCTTTCTTAGCATGTAATTGCTTCTATTCTTGTGGTTCATTATTCCAGATGGAAGACAGTTGGTAGGGTGTGGTAGAGTGGAGTCTTTAGCATGTAAATAAAATACGCTGCAGTGTTGCAGAGATATACGGTAATGTATTGTAAAACAGAAAGTGAGAGAGATGTATTCATATAATAAAATTGTCCTTCATTGTGGATGTAGCCTGATATGGTGAACCACGTTAAAATCTTCTTGTCCTTTTGTGTGCCCTGTTTTACTTTATTTTGTTTCTGAGCATTTGTTTGTTCTTGCTGCTCTTTTTAGTTCTGTTATTGTATTTTAGAATTTACAATATCTGCATTATGTGTGCAACGGTTTTATGACCGGATGACATTTTGGCTTTTTTTTCTCATTTCCACAACCTTTTGACTGCACTCTAGGCTTGGCCTCCTATGACTAGTTAGAAAAGCACTGGGCTATTATAAACTGCAATATTCCTTCATTCTGTTATATTCTTAATTCAATAAAAAACTTATACATTAAATTGCATCATTAAATTCACATAATTAAATAAAAAATAAATAATGGTACTAAGTTCAAAATTGAGCTTTAATGTAGATTTTTTATATATAAAATACATAACATAATATATTATAAAATGATATATCTTATTTTATTTTATTTCATGTATATTTTATTTGTGATTCTTTTTTATACAATATTATAAAATAATATTATATGTCATATAAAAAATATTATAACATTGTATATTTAAATTAAATATATTATATATTTATTTATAACTTATTATATTTCTTTTATATATAATATATAATATAATTATATTTATTATTATATAGTATATTTAATATAATGTCAATTATTTAATATATTTTAAAAATAATATTATAATATAAATGGTATATTATATAAAATATTTAATTGTAATTTAATTATATTTATTATATTTCTTGAAAAAAAAAAAATTAGCCAATAGGCTTATATGTGGGATATTTTTGTCCTTGAAAACTGTCTCACGTCAGAAAATTGTCGGATGTCGATTCAGATTTCCTATTTCCATGGCAAAAATTCGTAACAAGAAAGAAAAGATAGGTAGGTAATTACGGCACGATTTTTTGTTTTCTTTGGCCGTCTCTAAACTCATTGGTTCTTCTGTCGTCGGGAAAAAATCATCTCAGAAAAGAGTCTGTCCTTTACATGTCCCCCACCCCATAATCAGTTAATTTATAGTAATAGTTTTTTATATTATTTATTAATTGGAACTAAAATTGTATGCATTTTAAATTTGTTGACTTTGATAATCATCACATGATAGTCCTCTTGTGGTTAAAATTATCCGTCTTTGATGATTTGATTCTTGAGATCTAGAATGCCAGTCCTGCTAATGATTATTGGGATGCGTCTATATTTTGCATACATGTCTACCAGACTAGTTGCAACTACACCATCTAAAAAAATTCCTTTGTCCGATGGATGTCCATATCCTGTTCCAAGGCTCCATTTTGCCACAGGCTAGGAGACCAATGGCAAAGGTTGTAGATTCTGGCTTCATGCCTGCCAATTACATTTGCTTGAAAATTTCTAATGCCTTTTCAATAAATCCATTTTGTGAATATCCTACAATTGAGGCATTTCTATAGACGAGATGCTTCAGCTTCAATGCGGTCATTTGCCTCCTCTGTATGTCCACCTTCTAGGACTATTATTTATGACAAACATGGACCTCCCGACAAAGTTATGAGATAATATTTTCCCCTCATCGACTCAATACCTCAAATATATTTATCTTTATCACTCAAATGTAGGGCAACTGAATGGGATCGTTTACAAAAGTGTTATAACTAGCTTCCACATTTTTCTTTACATTTTGAGCTACCTAAGCCACCTTAAATGTCCACTCATAAGATATATGATTTATATTCTCAATAACATCATTAATTCTTTTCTATATTAGTAGCTATGATAAAAAAAATCTTCCAACTTAAAATATAAACCAAAAAAGACAATGAAAAATAAACGATCTTTTATATAGGTAAAATCCCTTACCTTTTAATCTTGCCTTTTAAAATCAATTAACTTAAATTCATTGCATAACATTACGAGCATTTACAACACTAATGCAATCATTTCTTTGATGCAAGATTGACTATAAGTATTAAACCTTACATAGATCTTGCAAATGACATTTCAAAGATACAAAATATTTCAAGGTAACATGTATCTCATGTTACAATATATCTAATTTGCCTAATTTATAAATTATTAAAAAATGTCAACATAACTATATAACTTAAATAAATGACATCACAATTTGGCTTTAAAGTCTCCTTAGAGTTGCTATTTGGAAATATATATTGTTATTTATGTTAACTTCAATGGATCAAGTAATTACTTTTTATAGATCATAGTAGTAGGGATTTATAAGGCACCCATCCCATAAAACTAACATAAAATAAGAGTATAATATGAGAACAACTATTAAAATGTTGCCATAGAAAATCCATGTAGGGGTAGTAGTAGGCAAGGAGAAAAATGAAACAACAAATTGGAACTAATAATAAACAAAAACTAAACCAACCATATACCACCAGCATAGACCAAGCTACAAGAGTTTAAAAAGACCGCAATGATTGACACCAACATTAGACCCAAGACCATAGACTCCCTACCTAACATGTAATTGTTCCAACCCTTAGCTACCATGATCATAAATTATAGTATTAATGTGTTATGTATATTAATATTATTATACTTATGGACAATAATATCAATATATAATTTACATAATATCAATATATAATATTATTAATATAATTTATATAATATATTAATATATAATAGTTTATAATATTATTATAATTTACATAATATCAATATATAATATTAATATATATAATAATATAATATAATGCATCACTAGGCCCCATTAGCTATTATACTAAATCCATCAATCAACATTGAGAAAATAAAACATGGGATACCTCACATTAGATTTATAATTAAATTACTATTATATTGCATAATAAATAGTTTTAATTCTTTATTTTATTTTAATTATTTTTTATAAATTATTTTATATTAAATTCTAAAATAATATTATTTTTTTCAAACTTAGTTTTAATATTATATTTAACTTAAAAATTAAACACCAATAAATATACAAACTAATATAATAAATATATATTAATGTCAATTTTTTCATTTGAATTATTTTATTTTAATTCTTTATTCTTTATTTATAATAATTTAACCAAAATAAGATAAAGTAAATACACAATAGAAATTTGATGGGTTATAGCTATCAACTAGGTTTTATTACCTTGTGGATCTATTTTATTTTAAATCTTTATTTTTTATTTATAAGAATTTAACTAAATATGACTTCTAATTTAAATATAAAAAGAAAAATTATTTATTAAAAAATCATGAGAGGAAATTATTTTATTGAACCTAAAAATATATTCAAACTATCATCAAAACCTAACTATACAATAACAACCATTTCAACTATAGAACAACCACTATTTGTTATTGATTCGTGTATATGTTTATACAAATATCATGTCAAGTGTGTATAAGCTGTAATGCATATGTTTAGACACATATGTATGCAAATTTATGAAGGTATACTTCTACAAAAAAAATTCACTAATATACGGGTTTATTTTCTCTTTTAAATATAAAAATGTCTACGCTCTAAAAATAATCAAATTAGGAAAAAACACAACATTTTTTTAAATATGTACTTATAATATCTCAGTTTTAACAATTTCTTTTTTACTTATGTTAAGTTTATTTTTATAAAAAAACAATGAGTTGCCTTAGCCCCCTAGATTCTCTTGACATCATAGTTTAAGTAGAGAAATAGAACATCTTATAATAAATGCTTCAATAAATATTTTTGAGCTCTTGTTTCAAGTTTGCCTTGCAAGTATGAAGGTATACTGTACCCTCATAGTTTTTTATTTATTTCCAATCATCAAGGGGATAGGTTCTTGGTAGGTAATGATATATATCAGATCACAAAGGGATATGTTGTTAGGTTGACATGCATCATTTTGGGGCAAGAACATTATTTCTTTTTGTTTTCCCATTCATTTTAACCTTTATGTTTTCTTTAATTATTTTACATTTTTTGTATTGGTTGTGTTTTAGGATGTAACTAAGCTAGGATGTATTGCACACATTCATATTGAGGAAGCTTTGATGATAAATTTTTTTATGTAAATGTTATTTTGATTATGTTTAAATTTATTGACTTGGTTAAGTTTACTATATAAAATAATTTATTAAATGGAAAGCTATTGGAAGTGTGTAAATTATTCTAGTTGTATAGTCAATCAAAATGTTCTAATTTTTTTGTTTTAGAGTTTTGAAATTTTATTTTCCTTAGATTTTAAAATACAAACTCAAACACCTACTTTGCTTTCAAATTATGTGGAGAATACTTGATTATCTAGCCAAATGAATATTATTTTCACAGATGAACGTATTTTTAATAAAAGGTATTCTTCTTTAATTGACTATAAAGGCATGATTTTCTTATTGTTTTTAAAGAGCAGCGACAGCGAGGGACCAGCTGACATTGCTTCCCTTGCACTTGTTTTTTCCTTAAGCTTACTCATTGTTAAACTGGTCTCTTCAAAGTTGAATTAGCTCTATAGTATTAAGTCTCCAAATATTTCGTTGACAAGAAAACTCTATTAGAAGTGTATAATTTATTTTAGTTGTGTATAATTGAAAGTTTACTAAATGGAAAGCTAATTGTATAACTTATTTTAGTCATGTAGTCAATCAAAATGTTCTATTTTTTTTGTTTTAGATTTTCTTAAATTTTATTCTTCTTATATTTTAAACTACAAACTCAAACACCTGCTTTACTTACAAATTATACGGAGAATACTTGATTCTCTGGTCAAGTGAATATTATTTTCACATATGAACACACTTTCTACAGAAGACATTCTTTTTTGATTGACTACAAAGGCATATTTTTCTTATTATTTTATTTTTTTCTTAAGCTTTCTCACTGTTAAAATTAAAGTTTCACGAATATTTCCCACTCTTTGACAAACATGGGGCTAAGAATTTACTCGAAGACATGAATCTAAAAGAATTGTACAAATGCCCTCCTTTTAAAGTTATAGGCACAAAAGAATAATAGTAACAAATAACTAAACAAAAAAATACATAAATACTAATAAACCATAATGAAAAACAAAACTTATGTTGAAATTTAGTTAATTTATGACAATCGTTATTGCTAATATTTAGTATTTATAACTTAAATATATTTATTTTATATATAATATATAGTCTCTAATATAATTGTATTTATTCTTGTATAGTATATTTTTGAGTGATTGTGTTGTCAATCCGCCTCTTATTTATTATTATGTATGCAATTACAATTGCTTGGCTTAAGATGAGCTCTGGGAGATTGTATTGGCTATAACATTTAGTATTGCAAGATGGTCAATATGTAATGTTAGCAGTTAAGCAATTGGTAATATTAATGTCTTTTTGAGGAAAAAAACTAAATTATCCATTTTTTTTGATCCTTCTATGCTTGATGTGGTTACTAACACCAAGCATTGTGTTTCTTTATTGATATAGTTTGCATACTTTGTCACACCACCACGGAGAACTCACTACAACTTCAAATGGATTTTATTGCATTAGAAATATGAAAATATCTCTACCTTATGTAATCATCTACAACATCATACTAATGTTTTATCCTTCAATACACATGCATTTGATACTACCCTAAATACTATAATACAAGAGAAGGCTTATGTTAGTGATCTCGCCGACGCTAATTTGGAGCTCCCTGCCGTGCACCACCCCGTACTGGAAAATACCTCCGATTCCCCACGTCATCAACTCATACAATACATTCAACACTAGTGCCATCCGGCAGTTTCCTTTGATGAGATCTTTGCTCTTCTTCATCGCCGCAAAACCCCATCACTCCTCCACAATGGACACCACGCTGGCCAACTACCACACCATGGTGACGTACAAGTGGAACAACCACGGCAAGGCGTCGATGGTCCGAAGGAAGAGGAAAATCCCTCTGCTGTTCAGATTTTTATTTCCGGTTATCAATATCCAGTGGAAGACGGTGAAGAAGATGACGTAGGAGATGACCAGGTGATAGGCGAAGAGGATGGTGAAATAGGAGAGAAAAGTGAGCATGAGGCACTTCCAAACCCTAGGGACAAGGGTCATAACCTTTATGTAGGACAATTCCTTGCACGTGTAAACGCCTGCCACTGTGTATACTACCACAGTTATGGACGGCAACGAGAAGGCCAAGCCGAAAGTTATGAAGGTGGCTTGGAAAAGATCTCCCAATTTCACGTGGAGGTTGTGCAGAGTCTCCTTTTCCAAAGAGCTACCCTCCTCATGTCGGAGTAGTAATGTGTTCCTCATGATTTTGTCAGAGAGGGGCTCTGAAATCAAACTTTCGCTGAGGATTGCAATGGAAAGAGGCAACAACAGGGTAAGTGTGATGGAACCCAGTAATTTTGAAGGCCTCTTCCACCACTCCTACGATGTCTAGGAACTGAAGCTCTTCCAATTCTCTCTCCATAATTTGTGATTTCTTGTGCTGCAAATCTACATGCCAGAGTAGAGATAAAATGCGTAGATGAGATCGTATATTTTCCAAGGCCATCCCTGTGGTCAATAGCGGGCTAGACTTTCTTCAGTTTTGTTCTTTGTTATTGGCTAAGCTAAGCCCAATCCAAACATTTCGGCGCAGTTGTGTTTCATGGATGTTTCTGGCTTGGTTGTTCCATTCCTTAGTCCTCGCAGTATCCCTCATGCTTGGATGATTTTATCTACAAATTACACTTCCTCGTAACAGTGGGGACATTAAAGTCATCGATATGTTAAGCTTTTCTCCCTAAATTTTAGTACACCGATACGGATTTGACAAATTAAACTAGATTGGATCCATAGGTTCAATGGGCAGGCTGAAAACTTTATGAAGAAATTATAGAATTTGTTAGATATTTTTTTATTATTTATTAATTTATAAGTTATTTAATCCATTGAATTATTTTATTAATTCTTATTGAAATTTCATTCCATTAATTATTGTCTTCTTTCACTTATATTAGTAAATTTCATTTTACATTACATATTGAGATGAACAAACATAGTTGAGTAAAATCATTATCATGCCAATTCCTTACTAATTACATTAATTATTGTCTTCTTTAGTAAATTTCATTTTACATTACATATTGAGATGAACAAACATAGTTTGGTAAAATTATTATCATGTCAATTCCTTACTAGGTAAATATTTATATTTTTTAAGTTATCATTACTCTACATTCACTTCCTATCGGAGATCACTTGTCCTTATAGATCATTTTAAAAATATAATTTTAAAAATTATAATCTATATTGTATATATGTAGTAAATTAATTGAATCTCTTATTAATTTTTATATAATCCCCTATAGAAACAAATGTATATTTAATCATATAATTATTTTAAAAATAATTCTGTAGGGTATAATAGATTTATGTTCTACAATTTATATATAAAATTATGCACATAAGACATAACTATATTTTTCTATTAAATACATACTAAGATGGCTCATAATACATCCACTATATGAACTTTTATAATATCTATCATATTAATTTTTTTTTGAGAAATATTTCCAACATATTACTCGTCAATGTGGATTAATTGAATGGAACTCTACTTCATGATATATAATCAACAATATTACCCTAACTAACTATATCATATATTATGGTTTTTTAATATTACATTACTATATATAAAATGTATTATTAATATTATATTAGTATGTAATACATTATGAGGGTATAAATATAATACATTTCAATAACTTAATACTCTCAATATCATTATGAAATTTGATCTAATCTATTCATTATGGGCATATAAATACAATAAATTTCAATAACTTAATACCCTCTATATAGAAATTTATTCTCTATATATGTATTTAAAAATTCTAAACATATAACCATAGTTTTATCATAGTAAAGAAATTTGATTATAGTTTACACGATTGATTTAAAATATTTCATAGGGATATAGTCTAACTTAAAACTAATATTTGCATGGTGCTTGTGGCTAGTGGGTAGTGGGTAAAGGCAGTGGGTGGTACAACCTTCCAAAATTTGATGTCAAGCACCATAAATAAATATTTATACAAATAATAAATTAATATATCAATTTATTACATAATTATTTGTTAATATATTTACTAAGATAATTAATAATACAAGTAATATAATATACTAACATACAAAAAATAGAATAAATTTAATATGTGAAACCTAAATAGGGTTTATTAACCTTGAAACATTCTATGAATAGAACTATATCTGACAAAAGTTCTAGAAAGATGATTCTATGCATATGATGCAATTCTTGTATATGGAAAACTTGCCCGTATGAGTCTCAAATTATAGTTTTCAATTCAAACATTTATTTTTTTATCAATAAAACTAACGATTCTTTTGTTTTGTGTTCATGCTCCCCTTCTTTTGCAATTTGATATGCTCACCTAATTTATTTTCTTTCAACCGTTTTCCCTTTCCCCTTTCTGTTTCCTTTGAAAAAAAATAGAAATTACAGGGTATCGAGTGGGGGACATTTAAAGGACATGAGACTTCTTTTGACATGATTTTTTCCTGGTGTGAATTTTTGTACAGGATGAGAAAACTATTCCGGCCACGGAAAAATGGATGAGGAAACTATTTCAGCCACAGAAAAATGGATGGCATTTTTGAATAAAAAGGGGCCACAACAATGGCTAATTAAAATAACAATTTATTGTCAAAGTAAAAAAGTGAATATTTTTTGTTCTTATCATTTATGATATTTTTTCAATTTTGTTGTCTTTTGTCATTTATTAGTTTTTCAAATGAATGGTTGAGATGTATTCTATAGTAGTCCTTTTAATCTAGATCATTTGTCTATGTATTTGAGGTAGTGCTGCTCACTAAGGGAAGGCTTTCAACCTAAATATAGTTATAATTAGTAATAGTATTCAAAGGTGTTATCGATGCACTATAGATATAGATATTTATTGTATTATTGATTAAGTACTAGTAATTGGACCCATTGGTTCAATGGGCATGTTGAAAATCTTTTACAATCAAGCAACATACAAAGCTTTGGCCTACTTGCAAGGCACCTACAAAGACAATTCCATATTCACCCTTTAGACAAAATAAAAGAACAAAAATAAAAACTACCTAAATATGTACCTCAAAAATTTGAAAAACCTTAATTGACAAGCTCTTAAACTCGCTGAAGGATTTAAACTTATTTTTGGAGTTGTGTGTGAAGCTCCCTCTTTGGTCCCATAAACTCAAAATGACCTAATGTGGAGCAATAAGGGTAAGTGGTATGAACTTAGGGGTTCCATCAGTCGCATGGCCAAACATGTGACCATGGACTTCCACTCTAATCTCTTCAGGGTGTGTAATGTCCCCCATATAGCTCATTGCACCAGTGGACCAGAGTTAGCCTATAATTTGACTTTCGTAGGCTAATGGAGGTGTGTAGGAAGTCATTCTAGGGGCTTACTATTTATAGTAAGTCATGAGCCAAGTAGTTACTATTTTTAGCAGGCCAGTTGCGGATGATCAATGCCTGAGTTTCCATGGTCTCGATATGTCTAGAAGCTCCATTTGATAAAATATAAGTTAAATTAAAGATTTAACTTATGTTACTTTATGAAACCAATATAACTTTAAGTTATAATATAATGTCACTTTATAAAATAAAGTTGTAACTAAAAGTGACATGACTAGGAGATGGGTGCCCAAGCTACAAGGGGACATAAGGAGTTTTTAAGTTGCAAATTAAAATAACAAAAATAAATTCATCTTGGGCATTGGGGGTTTGGGGGAAACAAATAGACTAAAGTGAGCCTCATTTGGATATGGGAAGATTATTGGATTTTGCTCTCACTTGTGAGTTTCTTGTGCTTTGGCATTTTGAGCTTGGCTCTAGGGTTTGATTGTGATAGTGTTGGGACAAAAACCCCTTCATTGATCCCTTTCCTCATGCATGGAAGATCGTATCAGAAGAGGTTATTGGAGTCTTCATTCAGAGGATTCATTTGTGCATTCATAGGATTCATTTTGGAGTTGTTTGGAGCAAGGAAAGTCTATATTTTTAGGAGTTATTATTTTGCATAGGAGGACAGAGATTTATGGAGCATATTCAAGCATTTTACAAGTATTTTATGGCTTCCATAACAAGTCATATCAGGTCAGACCTCTACAGCATGCCATGCCTCTACAGCATGCTGTACCATCTATTACAGCAGATTATGTGAGATTCATGGTGATTTTACCTTCATTTTGGGGTTGCCTATCTATTACAGATTGGGATGATACATAATAGTGAAAAGGGAGAGTGATTTAATGAAGATTTCTATAGATTTCCTAGCCACACAGGCTGTACTATGCTGATGCAGCACGTGGGTCTCCATAACCAGCAAAGACTGCATTTGGGGTTATCAAATATCTTGCAATTTGGGCGCCTAGGAGTAGCAAATAGATTGTAAACCCTTGCTTGTTGAGTATTTATCTTTGATGAGAGTTGTGGCCATTTTCTATGAGTTTGCATAGCTGACACTATGTCAGCACTGGAGCAAAGTTGTAAATCTCAGCATGGGTATGTAATAGAAATTCATATTTTGGCTCGCTTCAATCTAGGTTATTGTCATTTTGTTGATATCTATTATAGTTTTTCTAGGTTTACCATATATGCTTCATTTTCTATGTCAATGTTGCAAAAATCACACATGCAAAAACATGCATTGAAAATCTAATCCCAAAAACATAAAAAACACAAAAAACATATTTAGAGAAAACATATACAGAGGGGTGTATGTTACAGTGGTATTAGAGTAGAAAATCTTACCATCCTGTGAGGTTAAATATGACATGCAGATGATAAAAATGAGACATGTAGCCTATAGATAGATATAATTTTAGACCAAGACTAGAAACATGAAACCCATAGAGAATACAGGAAGGAGAAGTACCATAAATTGATCCATTGGAGTCAAAGATCTAGATTCTGTAGTTGATATAGGAGGGAGAAGTACCCTTAGAGGATCCATTTTCAGGGGAACTACCACTAGCGACAAAAACTACAAGAGAAATGGGTGACATGGAGGTTGAGGAAACTAGCATGCACGAGATCCTGAATGTGCTCCCCAAGAAGTGAGAGAATCACATGCAGAGTATCAACACATACCCTCGAATAGTTGTGTGATGGAAGAAATAATAGGGATAATAACAATAATCACCATGACAGGAATAGGTACAATGGAGGTGATGATGTAGAGAACTTAGGATAGGTTGATAATTCCACTGTTTGACAAGGTTTTCTTCTTACACTCAAAAATCAAATTCAAGGATCATTATGTAAAAATGGGAACATCAGTTAGTTTTCTTGAAATAATCATGTTGAGGCTTGTTTAACATTCCATATGACACATTCAAACCATTTTCTAAGGCTAGACAAGCTTTGAATTAGGACTTCCTTCTTTAAGCCACTAAACTCCTTGTAGCCTTTGAAATAGGAATAGTCAGCAATAACTCTTGATACAAGTCTGCAAACCCAAATCTTAGACAATCCCAAGGTACCCTTTTGGATTCCCTACAACATATTACAAATTGGGTATGGGTTGTTTTAGACAATATAGTCTAACCTATAGCCTCTCCTAGTAGCCTAGAGTCCCAATTAGCCCTATTTTGTGAAGCAACCACCGTCCATTTTGATTACAATACTCAACCAATCATTTGGACATCTCAAGGGAATAATAAAACCATGGATTCTTTGGGTTTTGGGTTTCCAAAATGGACTGCAACTGATTGGTCTTATGTTGTTCCCTTTCTAGGCTTCTATGCAACACTTAACACATGAGGATGTTAAGTTTCTTCAATAAAACTTCTTCCTTCTTAGATCCCTTTCCCAAACCTTGTCATAACATATGAAAACAGATTTAAAACAATCCATTCCACTGATCAGGAATGAGTCAATCCAGTGGAATGGAGGGAAAAGACATAACTTCTATCAGAAACCCTAGATGAGGGTTTTTCAGATCGTTTTCAGAAAAATACAATTATCTATGCTCTAAAAATATTTCAAGAACCCAAACCAAATGCAAAAGGAAGCCAACTCACCCTACTATCATGCCATCATCATGACTTTTCACAATCTGTCCGTATAGGAACAAGGCATGGCCTGTAGTAGTGAATTACACAGTAATTTGTTTAGAAAACTAAACTTCTTTGTTTATTTTCTCCTTCCAATCACTTCAAACTCCCCTTCTACATTGAAATGATCATGTTCAAGAATTTTTAATCCTGAATACATCTTGACAGACCTCTTGGAAGATAGTTTTGGTTGATGGGAAGGTTTATAACTATTCTTCAACCATCTAACTGCCTTGTTGTGTTATGGACTGCAACTAATGACAATGATTTGTCATATGTAACGTGGGGTGGCATAACAAACAAAGTCTTCAAACACTATTACAAAACAAATAAGCCTTGGACAAGACATTTGACCTATTGACACCTCCCTACATGCCTTAGAAAGGCTTACAACCATGAATCTTTATGACTGCCTCAACTATGACAGCAACATGGCATCCATTTGTAATGGCTCTTATTAAAATGCATGAAAATGGTCTTCAAGACCTTATTGAATCAACAAGACAACATGAATAAAATGAAGACAAGACATAAATCCATATGGTCTCCTTGGTGCTCCTATACCATACTCCCAGGGTGGGAAAAAAACTCAAGTCTCTTGAGGAATCAGATCAGCAACTGTGACACCATGCTTTAAGATGTCTTCTTCACTCATCCAAGTGGCATCTTCAATGGGTAAGCCACTCCATTTGACAAGGAACTACTTGTAGGTCTTTTTTCTAGTCCTTTTGATGACCTTGGTATCAAGAATGCATTCCAACTTTAATGGTTGGCTGGGAGGTAGATCTTTTATCCAATCTTCATCTTCTTGGGCTGCATCAAGACCTACAACATTATCACCCTTGTATGGAAACAAGTCAGAAACATTGAAGATGGGAGAAATGGCCAAGCCTTGAGGAAGCTCAATCTCATAGGCATTGGACCCAAACTTGTGCACAATCTGGAATGGACCTATCTTCTTCATGAGGAGTTTGGTTGGCTATCCCTTTGGAAGTCTCTCCTTCTTCAAATGTGCCATGACCAAATCCCCAACCTTGTATTGCACATCTCTCCTTCTCTCATTGGATTTCTCCTTGTACTTCTCAATGTTCCTTTGAAGAGTTTCTCTTACATTATCATGGATGTCCTTCATAGCTAATGTAAAGTCTTCACCTTGAGCACTCTTCCTCTCCAATCCATGTAGATCTCTTAATTCAAGAATACCTCTTGGGTGAACACCATAGACAATCTCAAATGGACTCCTTCCTATGCTTCTATTGGTAGTCATTGTAAGCAAATTCAACTTAAGGGATGATCATATCCCATGCCTCTCCATGTTGCTTTGTAAGACATCTAAGGAGATTTCCCAAAGACCTATTCACTACCTTAGTTTGGCCATCAGTCTGAGGGTGATAGGCTGAAGTGAATGACAACTGAGTGCCCAAATTCTTCCACAAAGGACACCAAAAGTAGCCTACAAAATTTGGATCCCTGTCAGTCACAATGTCAAGAGGCAAACAATGGATTCTAAAAATTTCTTTGAAGAACAAACCAACAATGGTAAATCATCATTAGTGCATTTACATGGCAAGAAATGAACCATCTTACTGAATCTATCCACCACAACAAATATATTATCAAAACCTCTGAGTCCTAGGAAGACCCAAGACAAAATCCATGCTAATACTTTCCCATGACCTATGAGGAATAGGTAGTGGTTGATATAGACTAGAATTAGATGAAGTTCCCTTTGATCTTTGACAACTCCTACAACATTCAACAAATTTTTTGATGTCTGATTACATTTTAGGAAAAAAATAAAACCTTTTCACCCAATCCAATGTTTTGTCCAGCCCAAAGTGACCTCCTAGTCCACCACAATGTTTTTCCTTTATGATGTTCTCCCTCATGGAACACCTAGGAACACATAATTGGCTACCTTTGAACAACCCCCTGCTGCAATAAAAACTCAAAATTTCTTGAACCATACACACCATTCTACTCAATGCATTTGCCACTTTATTGGCCTGCCCCTTCTTGTATTTGATGGAAAACGTGTATGCTTGGAGTTGTTCAACCCATTTCATATGCCTGTGATTGAGTTTCTCCTGTGAATTCAGAAAATTAAGTGCATGATTGTCAGTATAAACAATGAATTCTTTAGGCAAGAGATAGTGCCTCCATTTTTTCAAAGCTTGCACCATTGCATACAACTCCAAGTCATAAGTGGAATACTTTCTCTTAGCATCATTCAATTTTTCACTAAAGAAAGGAACTGGCCTACCTTCTTGACTTAAGACAACCCCTATAGCAAGGTTACTAGCATCACATTCCACCACAAACAACTTGTTAAAGTTGGGAAAAACAAGAATGGGCTATTGTGCTACTTTTTGTTTTAGAATTTCAAAAGTATCATTGGCTTCCTTTGTCCAAGAAAACTTACATTTCTACCCCCCTTTGATGGTATCCAAAATAGGTGTACAAATATGACTAAAACCCCTTATAAACTTTCTATAAAATGTTGTCAAACCATGAAAACTTTTTACATCACCTGCTATTTTAGGAGTTGGCCATGACAAAATGGCCTCTACCTTTTCTGGATCCATCTTCAAACTACCTTGGGAAATGAAAAAACCAAGATAGGTGAGTTCTTCCTTCATGAAGACACTCTTTTCCATGTTAATCATCAATTGCTCATCATGCAATTTCTTCAAAACCTGATCCAAATGTTGCAAATGCTCTTAGTCTTGCTGAAAACAAGAATGTCATCCAAGTATACCACAACAAATTTGCCAATGAAATCTTGCAATACTTCATTCATGAGATGCATAAAAGTACTTGGGGCATTGGATAGGGCAAATGGCATCACCAACCATTCATAAAGACCCTCATTTGTTTTGAATGTTGGACCTTCCATTCATCCCCTTGCTTTATCCTAATTTGATGATACCTACTCTTAAGATCAATCTTAGAAAAGTATCTAGTCCCTCCCAAACAGTCCATTAGGTCCTCAATCCTTGGCATAGGGAACCTATATCTTATAGTAATCTTGTTAATGGCTCTAGAATCCATACACAACCTCCATTTACCATCCTTTTTAGGGGCTAGGACTGTTGGGACAACACATGGGCTAAGGCTCTTTCTTACCAATCCCTTATCCAACAATTCTTGCACTTACTTGGCAATCTCTTCATTTTGAGAAGGTGTCATCTTGTAGGCTACTTTGTTTGGCAAAGTAGACCCTAGTACGAAATCAATTTGGTGGCTTATGTCCCTAATAGGTGGTAATTCATTAGGCATCTCCTCTACCATGATACCCTTATACTTCTCTAACAATTGCTGCACCTCCTTGGGAACTTCTTCCTCACTAGGACCATGCAAATTAGCATTGTTTTTAGGCTTCAAAATCAGAGCATACTCTTGGGTTCCTTCCTCCTTAAGGGTGTCTAGAAAGTCTTTACCACTCACAATCATGACACTTGACCCAACACTCTTCTCTACATTCTCATCTGGCAATGGATCCATTCTATACTTCCTACTATTCTTGGTTATGATGAAGCAGTTAGTTTTACCATCTTGTTGGGATTGAACATCATATTGCCATGGACGTCCTAACAGAAAATGACAAGCATCTATGGGGATTATATCACAAAAAAATCTTGTCCTTGTACTCCCCTATCTCAAATTCTACCCAAGATTATTCATTTACCAAACCTTGTTGCCCCTTATTCAACCATGATACTTTATAAGGACTAACATGAGGAAGTCTTTTCAATTTCAACTAGTCTACCATTTCAATAGAAACCAAATTTTCAGTTGAGCCTGAATTAATAATTACCTTGCAAATCTTACCATGGGCCTTGCATGTTGTCCTGAACAATGTCTTCCTTTGAGGGGGTTCTTGTGTTTGAGGCACCTTTAACATGGTTCTCCTCATCATCAAACTTTCTCCTTCATGGACTGGGGCTGCACTTCCAATTGGAGAGTTAACACTTTGGCAATCTTCCTCTTGGATCAACTAGTTCCTTCTCTCTCCTCCATGAGAGCTTGAGGCTTGCTTTTTAGGACATTTGAAGGCTAGATGTCCCACTTGGTTGCAATTGTAGCACCTTCCTGTGAAGAAATTAGGACCTCTCCCTGGTCCACCAAATCTATCCCTTCCATTGGGTCTCGTTCCTCTAAAGCCTCCTCTAGAACCTGATTCTCCACTTTGTTCTTGGGAACTAGATTCCCCTTGACTCCTCTGGGACTGATTTCTGTGTCAAAAACTGCCCCTACCTCTAAAATTTCTGCCACCTCTTCCTCTATTTTGCTGCTCACCTTTCCTCTTCAACTTCTCTTCATCCCTCAATGCCATTTGAAATCATTTATCCACGGTTTCAGGGGCTAGTATACTGATTTCATCTTGGATACTAAACCTCAAACTATTTAGATACCTTGCCACTTTACCTTTTTCATCCTCCATATATCCACAACGAAGAGAGAACTTGTGAAACTCCTTGGTGTAGGTGGCCACATCCAAATCTCTTTGTTTGAGGTTTTGCATCTTCTTGTAGATCTGCACCTCATAGTCTAATGGTAGGAATTGGGACTTGATCCTCTCCAATATTCCACTCCATGAAGAGATCATGCTCTTCCCATTCTTTACTCTCTCACCTTGGGTGTAATTCCACCATGTGAGGGAAGCACCTTTGAGTTTAGTTTTTGCAAACTTCACCCTCATTCTCAGGAACTTCTTTGTATTCAAAATAGTTATTTAGGGCCTCAATCCAGTCCATAACTTCATCAGCATTCATCTTGCCACTAAACATTGGAATCTCCATCCGAGCCTCTGAAGAATCTTTTCCAATTGCCTTGATGGCTTCAAGGAAATGTTTCTAATCTGTAGGTACCTCTACCTCTTCTTGATCTTCTTCTTCCTTAGAACCTTCATGTATCCTCTTCCCTATCCTTAGTGCCTTCAACTCTTCTTGGAGTGCTTCCTTGACTCCACTCTTAATCTTCTCTTCCATCTCCTTGAACTTCTTAACCACCTCAGTGGTCATCCCTTTTGGAGGCATGTTGCTAGCCTCTCCTTCACTCTCCTCTACTGACATATACTAGGTCTTACACAACCATAAATAGAACCTTTTATGGCTCTGATACTACTATGATGTAGAGGACTTAAGATAGGTTCATGATTCCACCGTTTGACAAGGTTTTCTTCTTACACTCAAAAACCAAATTCAAGGATCATCATGCAAAAGTGGGAACATCAGTTAGTTTTCTTGAAATAATCATGTTGAGGCTTGTTTGGAATTCCATATGACACATTCAAACCATTTTCTAAGGCTAGACAAGCTTTGAATTGGGACTTCCTTCTTTAAGCCACTAAATTCCTTGTAGCCCTTGAAATAGGAACAATCAACAATAACTCTTGATACATGTCTGCAAATCCAAATATTAGACAATCCTAAGATACCCTTTTGGATTCCCTACAACATATCCCAAATTGGGTATGGGTTGTTTTGGACAATATAGTCTAACCTATAGCCCCTCCTAGTAGCTTAGAGTCCCAATTAGCCCTATTTTGTGAAGCAACCATCCTCCATTTTGATTACAGTACTCAACCAATCATTTGGGCATCTCAGGGGCATGATAAAACCAAGGATTCTTCAAGTTTTGGGTCTCCAAAATGGACTGCAACTGATTGGTCTTATGTTGTTCCCTTTCTAGGCTTCTATGCAACACCTAACACATGAGGATGTTAGGCTTCTTCAATAAAACTTCCTCCTTCTCAGATCCCCTACCAAAACCTTGTCATAACATATGAAAACAGACTTAAAACAATCCATTCCATTGATCAGGAATGAGTCAAACCAGTGGAATGGAGGGAAAATACATAACTTCTATTAGAAACCCTAGATGAGGGTTTTTCATACCATTTTAAGAAAAAATACAACTATCTGTTCTCTAGAAATGTTTCAAGAACCCAAACCAAATGTAAAAGGAATCCAACTCACCCTACTATCATGCCATCATTGTGACTTTTCACAATCTATCCATACATGAAGAGGGTACAGCCTGTAGCAGCGAATTACATAGTAATTTGGGCAGAAAATTGAACTTCTTTATTTATTTTCTCCTTCTAATCACTTCAAAATCCCCTTCTACATTGCAATGATCATGTTCAAGGCTTTTTAAGCCTGCATACATCTTGATAGACCTCTTGGAAGATAGTTTTGGTCAATGGGAAGGTTTATAACTGTTCTTCAACCATCAAACTACCTTGTTGTGTTATGGACTGCAACTAATGACAATGATTTGTCATATGTAACATGGGGTGGCATAACAAACAAAGTATTCAAATGCCATTACAAAATAAATAAGCCTTGGACAAGACATTTGACCTCTTGACACCTCCCTACATGCCTTAGAAAGGCTTACAACCATGAATCTTTATACTGCCTCAACTATAACAACAACATGGCATCCATTTGCAATGGCCCTTATTACAATGCATGAAAATGGTCTTCAAGACCTTATTGAATCAACAAGACAACATGAACAACATGAAGACAAGACATAAATCCATACGGTCTCCTTGGTGCTCCTGCACTAGGTGACAGGAACATAAACAATGACGGTGATAGAAACAGGGATAATGGAGGAGATAGAAACATGAATAATGTGGGTGATAGACACAATGGTGATAGGAACTAGGGAGATAGGAATAACAGGGATAGGAACTAGGATGATAGACACAAGTTCAGAGATGATGAGGGTGAGGCCTTGGTGACTCATAGGAGGGATTCACAATTCACAACAAGTGATAGACTTGGTATACCCAATTTTGCTCCGAGGAACCAAGTTCCTGAATAGGACCCCACATAGGTTGAGTTTCAAGAGGATATTTTGAGGGATTGGAGAGCTTCTAGTGCAAATTTCAGGGCTGAGATGACCTTTACAGAATACTCTAACATTAGGATAAGGAACAAACCTCGTAGGGGATGTAGACCTCAGAACCAAGAGTTGCAGAAGAAAGTGAGCAAAATGACACTTCCCTACATTGATGGATCAGGTAAAACCATCACGAGAGCTTGGGTCTAGAAATTAGACAGCTACTTGTAGATTAGTCCCATGCTTAAGGAGGATGCAATTACTTATGCAATGTTACATTTGGAGGGGGTAACACATAAGTGGTAGAGTAATGGGAAGGTCACACTAGGTTACGATCAGATGACTTCATATGTGGAGTTCACAGCTAGACTAATCGACAGGTTTGATAAAAAGGACCTACAATTTAAGGAGTTGGCACAGCAGAGATAGAGTGGATCAGTAGACTCTTACATATCTGAGTTCCATAACCTATATGTTATGGTCCCAGATATTTCTGAGTGCAGATTGGTCATTCTATTCATTGATGGACTATCAAACCCACTGCATGGTTGGATTAAGGGCTTTGACCTTGCTTTACTCCAAGAGGTCATGAAAAAGGCCAGAGATATGGAGTCATTAATGTGGCGGAACAAATTTCAGTCTAAGGGCTTCCCACACAGGAGGGATAAGGAGAAGGATAGGAAACCCTTCTATAGAGATGTTGAGTAGCATAAAGACAAATCAAACAGGTTGATAGATGAACAACTCAATGAATACATGAGGAAAAAACTTTGCTTCCATTATAAAGAACCATGGGATCCCTCACATAAGTGCCCACACAAGGATAAGGCCAAGTTGATTGAGTATTATTCGGCTGAAGAGTCACAGTCAGAGGCATCCGATTCACATTCAGATCAGCCTTCAGACCAAGAGGATAGTGGAGATGAGAGAGCATCATAGCACAGTGTTGGTAGTGGTGGTACTCTTGCCCAACTTTCTAGTTTACAAAAAGTTGGTTCATTCAGGGTGCGCGGTGTACTTGGAGGTTAGCGTATCATCACCCTCATAGATACATGACCCACACATAATTTCATTGATGGGGGGTTGGTAGCTCGAAGGGGACTAAAGGTAGAGGAATTTGAAGGCTTCAAAGTTATGGTAGTTGACAGATTCAAAATGACATGCAACAGGAAGATTTTTGGGATGAAAATTATCATGGGTGAGTATGTGGTGCAAAAGCACCTAGAAAATCATGTTTTGTGTTGTAATAAGGTCTATTTGACCAATGCATGTCATTTCAGTGTGTATCTAGGTTCTTCAAGGCCTAGAACCAATTTTGTAAGTCCCAAGTGACTTAGGACACATTTGTCAAATTGTAATCACATAGTGCCAAAACAGGGTAGTAGGACAGTTTGAGGCAGTTTTTGGATCGGTTGGTTTTCCTCAACTACTCCAAATTGGTTGGCCTCCCACAATAGTGGATTAAAAACATAGCAGACCAAACATTTGGGGGTTTTGTTCTGTGTCATGTTGTGTGTTCATTTCTGGAAGTATGTATGAATTGTGCTGAAGAACGATAAAGCTCTGTTCCATCCCCTTTGTGTTTTCTTGCTCTTTGATTCAAGGATTTTGTATTTGTGCTTAGTAGATTCCCTTTTCAGTAGTTTGTTACAAAATGGTTCATTGAAGCATTCCACCCATACGATTCTTGTCAAGATTGGTGGAATGGCTTTGTTGTACAAGTATTCATTTTTGTTTTCTATTTTGTTTCCTCGTTCGGTGGCATAGAGGACCAAATTGGAGCTTTCTACATAATAGACGGCCTAGCATCTCCATGTGCTAGGGTTTGGTTGGAGAATAAATGAGTTGTAGAAATAGTAGAGGAGTTGAAGTCATTATCGGTGAGACTGAGGCCATTGGCAAAATATTTCTCTCTCAGAGTGATAAGGATAGTCTAGCCGAAGAGAGGTTCAAGCCGTTGAATGGAAGTCGTGGTCTAAAGATTGATATCGGGATGATAAGGTCATCGGGTAGATAACTTGGTGTTGGGCCAATAGTATTGGTCTTACCGATCGAGGCGTATTGGGGTGATAAGAGTTAAGTGATACAAATAGGAAATCCATTGGTGTATTGGCCTAGCAAAACTAGAGTTCGTTGATAGAGTTGAGTCTCACTAAACTTGAAGTCAGAACACATCGGCTCATCGGAGAGAAAAAAGGAGATTTGCTGATTGTATCGAGTCTTACCGAAGACAAATGCCATCAATACATTGGCTAGAGTTTGTAAGTGCTCACTGACGAGAAGAGTCTCACCAAAGTCAACCAGATTCAAAAGTCAATGGCGTATCGGTGGAGCAAATTCTAAAGTAGCCGATAACACTTTTCTTGCCGATAGGCAAGAAGCATGGAGTCAGCCTTCGGCAAGAGTTACGATGTCAGAGTGACAAGTTTAAGGAAGACCGATGGTGTTTTTCTTGTCGTCAAGCAAAGAGTGTTGAACCTCACATTGTAATCTCCTCATCATATTGGTATCAGAGCCATAAAAGGTTCTGTTGTTGGTCTGGTATATGTTAGCAGAGGAGAGTGAAGGAGAGGCTAGCACTATGCCTCCAAAGGGGATGACCACCAAAGTTTTCAAGAAATTTAAGGAGATGGAAGAGAAGATCAAAACTGGAGTCAGGGAAGCACTCCAAGTAGAATTGAAGGCACTGAAGATAGGAAAAAGGATAGAGGAAGGTTCAGATGAAGAGGGAGAGAACAAGGAAGAAGAAGAGGAACTAGAAGAGGTAGAGATACTAGCTAATCAAAAGCATTTCTTGGAAGCCATTAAGGCTATTGGTAAGGACTCTTCAAAGGCTTGGATAGATATCCCCATGTTTAGTGGAAAGATGAATGCTAACGAAGTCATGGAGTGGATTGAGGCTCTAAACAACTATTTTGAGTACAAAGAAGTTCTTGAAAGTAAGAGAGTTAAGTTTACAAAAACTAAACTCAAAGGTGCTACCCTTATGTGGTGGAATTACACCAAAGGAGAAAGGGTAAAGAATGGGAAAAGCATGATATCTTCATGGAGTAGAATGCTGGAGAAGATCAAGTCCCAGTTCCTTCCTTCTAACTATGAGGTGCAGATTTACAGGAAAATGCAGAACCTCAAGCAAAAAGATATGGATGTAGCTACTTACACCGAGGAGTTTCACAAATACACTCTTCGCTGTGGGTACATGGAGGAGGAAAAAGATAAGGTGGCTAGGTATCTAAATGGTCTAAGGTTCAATATTCAAGATGATATCAGTTTATTGACCCCTGAAACCATCGAAAAATGCTTTCAAGTAGCATTAAGAGCTGAAGAGAAGTTGAAGAGGAAAGGTGAGAGGCAAGGTAGAGGAAGAGGTGGCAGAAATTTTAGAGGCAAAGGTAGTTTTGGAGGAAGAAGTCCTAACCAGAGGCCTAATGGTGAGTCTAGCCAAGAAGAGCAAGTTGGGTACTCAAGTAGCAGAGGAGGCTACCGAGGAAGAATGCCTAATGGAAGAGGTGGGACAAATGGATCAGGTAGAGGATCCAAGTTCTCCAACATGAGATGTTATAACTGCAATTAGATAGGGCACTCAACATATAAGTGTCCAGAGAAGGCCTCAACTTCTCATGGTGGTGAGAAGAGAACCACTTTGATTCAAGAGGATGCAAGGAGTGTGACATCTCCTAAAGTGAATCTAGCATTAGAAATGGGAGAAAATATGATGATCAAGAGGATGCTGCTCAAGGAACCAGTGTAGACTGAACTGTCTCAAAGAAAGGCTTTGTTTAGAATCAACTGCAAGATCCAAGGTAAGGTTTGTAGAGTTATTATTGATTCTAGTTCTACTGATAATATTATATCTTTGGAAGCAGTGAATAAGTTGAATCTAGAAAAGATATGCCATAGCAGTCCATATAAAGTCAGTTGGCTGAATAAGGGGCAACACATACTCATCAATGAACAAGCATGGGTAGAATTCAATATTGGGGGGTATAGAGACAAAATTTTGTGTGACATCCTTCCAATGGATGCTTGCCATCTTTTGCTGGGCAGACCATGGCAGTTTGATAGAAAGGCTCATCATGATGGGGAAAAGAATGCTTACTCATTCCAAAAGGATGGTGTAACTTATAGGATATAGTCATTGGTAGAAGAGAATCCACATCATGTAGGGTCTAGTATAATGATGGTAGGAGAAAAAGAATTCATGGACACATTAAAGGAAGGTGATGGAGTAGGTTTTTCTCTAGTTGTGAAACCTAAGGAGAAGAAAAGAGAAAATATGAGAGAGATAGGACCTAGGGAGGTCAGAGAACTACTTGAGAGTTATAAGGAAGTAATTGTAGTAGATATACCAGACTTACTACCACCTATTAGAGATATCAACCATCAGATTAATCTCATACTGGGAGCTGTACTTCCCAATAAGGAAGCCTATAAGGTGACCCCTTAGCAGAATGAGGAGATAGCTAGGCAGGTTCAAGAACTTTTAGACAAGGGGTTAATAAGAAAGAGTTTGAGTCCATGTGCAGTCCCCACTATTTTGGTACCAAAGAAAGATGGGAAATGGAGATTGCGTACTGATTCCAAGGCAATAAATAGGATAACCATAAGATATAGGTTTCCTATTCCTAGAATTGAAGACCTAATGGACTATTTTGGGGATGCTACCTATTTCTCTAAGATAGACTTGAAGAGTGGGTACCATCAGATAAGGATAAGAGAGGGGGATGAGTGGAAGACAACATTCAAAACTAATGAGGGGTTGTATGAGTGGCTTGTGATGCCTTTTGGTCTTTCAAACACCCCTAGCACCTTAATGAGGCTAATGAATGAGGTGTTGCAGGAGTTCATAGGGAAATTTTTGGTAGTCTACCTTGATGATAACTTGGTGTTCAGTAAGAGCAAAGAAGAACACTTGAAACATTTGGAGATAGTCTTGAAGAGGCTGCAAGATCAGAAGTTACTAATAAACTTGGAAAAGTGTGACTTCATGAAACAAGAATTGGTGTACCTAGGTTTTGTCATCTCTAAGGGTGATCTGAAGATGGATCCTTCAAAGGTGGAGGCTATTCTGAATTGGCCCATACCTTAGACAGTAGGAGAGGTAAGAAGTTTTCATGGTTTGGCCACATTTTACAGAAAATTTATTAAGAACTACAGTGATATTTGTGCACCTATGTTGGAGACCATCAAGGGTGGTTGCAAGGTGAAGTTTGTGTGGATGAGAGAAGCATATAGGAGCTTTGAAAGTATGAAAGAGAAAGTTGCTAAATTCCCTATCTTAGTGTTACCTGATTTCAATAAGGTTTTCACAATTGAATGTGATGTAAGTGGGCTAGCCATTGGAGCAATGTTGAGCCAAGAAGGGAGACCAGTGGCCTTCTTTAGTGAAAAATTGAATGAAGCTAAGAGGAAGTACTCCTCTTATGATTTAGAATTATATGCCTTGGTACAATCCCTAAAAAAGTGGAGGCATTATTTGCTTCCCAAAGAATTTATTGTGTACACTGACAATCATGCTCTCAATTTTTTGAATGGATAGGAAAAGCTCAGCCATAGACACATGAAATGGGTGGAAAGTATTTAAGCATACACCTTCACCATCAAGCATAAGAAGGGGATAACCAATAAGGTTGCTGATGCTTTAAGTAGAAGGGTGTTGACAGTGCAAGAAGTGCAGCTACAAAGCATGGTTGTTGAGTCACTCAAGGAATTGTCTGAAGAAGATTAGGATTTTAGAGAAATCTACAAGGTATGCAATGAATTTGCTAATGCTTTTCATAGTGAGTTTTCAGATTTTACATTACAGAATGGACTATTGTTTAAAGGATGTCAGTTGTGTATCCGTAAATGCTCAATGAGGGATAATATTGTGAAGGAAAAACATAGTGGAGGATTGGGTGGACATTTTGGGTTGAATAAGACTTTAGATCTGGTAAGGAGATTTTATTTCTGGCCAAGAATGTAGTCTGACATCAGAAAATTTGTTGAAAGTTGCAGAGTATGCCAAAGAGCAAAAGGAGTCTTGACCAATGCAGGATTGTATCAACCTTTACCAATACCCAACAGGCCTTGGGAATGTTTGAGTATGGATTTTGTGATGGGTTTACCCAAAACAAGGACAAGTTGTGATAGTGTGTTTGTTGTGGTAGACTGATTCAGCAAGATGGCTCATTTCATTCCTTGCAGGACCACTAATGATGCTAGCTACATTGTAGGTCTGTTCTTTAAACAAATTGTTAGGATTCATGGGCTACCCTTGAGCAATGTGTCTGATAGGGATAGCAAATTTGTAGGACATTTTTGGAGGACTTTGTGGAAAAGATTGGGAACAAATTTGTCTTTCAGTTCATCCTATCATCCTTAGACTAATGGGTAAATCGAGGTGGTCAATATATCTTTGGGCAATCTCCTTAGATGCTTAACAAAAGAACATGGCAGTAGTTGGGATGTGATACTCCCACAAGCAGAATATGCTTATAATGACTCAACAAACAAGAGCACAGGTCTGAGTCCCTTTGAAATTGTATATGGTAGTCACCCTAGGGGTATTTTTGAATTGAGAGACGTCCAGGGGTTGGACAAAAGGAGTTGTCATGCTGATGCATTTGCAGAAGACATGAAAGAAATACACCAACAGGTCAGAGATACTTTACACCAAAATAGTCAGAAGACGAAGGCTCAAATGGATGAAAGGAGGAGGGATGTGCAGTATCAGGTAGGCAACTTGGTCATGGTTCATCTGAACAAAAATAGGTTGCCAAAAGAGGCCACAACAAACCGATGATGAGGAAGATTGGACCTTGTCAGATTCTAGAGAAGTATGGTCCAAATGCTTACAAAATTGAACTCCCTGATGATATTGCTATTTCACCTATATTCAATGTTTCTGATCTAACATTATATAAGAGTCCTGATACAAGAGAAGGTGCAAAAGATACTATCCTAGACAATGATGAGTGGGTGTAGCACTTACCACCAAAGGAACGACCTAAAATGGAGTGCATCTTGGATAGTAGGATAGCCAAGAAGACAAGAAATTAGACTTATTTTGAGCACTTGGTTAAATGGAATGGACTTCCTGATTCCAAAGCCACATGAATGCTAGAAGAAGACATCAAAAAGTAGGGTGGTGATTTGCAGCAGTTAGTCTCTAAGAGGACTTGAGACAACTTTCATGTAAGGAGTATGGTGCAGGAGCACCTAAAAAATCATGTTTTGTGTTGTAATAAGGTCTGTTTGACCAATGCATGTCATTTCAGTGTGTATCTAGGTTCTTCAAGGCCTAGAACCAATTTTGTAAGTCCCAAGTGAGTTAGGACACATTTGTCAAATTGTAATCACATAGTGCCAAAATAGGGCAGTAGGACAATTTGAGGTAGTTTTTGGATCGATTGGTTTTCCTCAACTACTCCAAATTGGTTGGCCTCCCACAACAGTAGGTTAAAAACATAGCAGATTGAATATTTGGGGGTTCTGTTCTATGTCCTATTGTGTATTCATTTCTGGAAGTATGTATGAATTGTGCTGAAGAACAATAAAGCTCTATTTCGTCCCCTTTGTGTTTTCTTATTCTTTGATTCAAGGATTTTGTATTTGTGCTTAGTAGATTCCCTTTTTAGTAGTTTGTTACAGAATGGTTCATTGAAGCATTCCACTAGTATGATTCTTGTTGAGATTGGTGGAATGGCTTCGTTGTACAAGTATTCATTTTTGTTTTCTATTTTGTTTCCTTGTTTAGCAGCACAGAGGACCAAATTGGAGCATTCTACATAGTAGATGGCCTAGAATCTCCATGTGCTAGGGTTTGGTTGGAGAATAAACGAGTCATAGAAATAGCAGAGGAGTTGATTATCAGTGAGACTGAGGCCATCAGAAAAATATTTCTCTCTCAGAGCGATAAGGATAGTCTAGCTGAAGAGAGGTTCAAGCCGTTGAATGGAAGTCATGGTCTAAAGATTCATATCGGGATGATAAGGTCATTGGGTAGATAACTTGGTGTTGGGCCGATAGTGCTAGTCTTACCGATTGAGGCATATCGGGGTGATAAGAGTTAAGTGATACCAATGGGAAATCCATCGATGTATCGGCCTAGCGAAACTGGAGTTCACCAATAGAGTTGAGTCTCACCAAACTTGAAGTCAGAACGCATCAGTACATCGAAGAGAAAAAAATGAGATTTGCCGATTGTATCAAGTCTTACCGAAGACAAATGCCATCGGCGCATTGGCCAAAGTTTGTAAGTGCTCACTGATGAGAAGAGTCTCACTGAAGTCAACCGAAGTCAAAAGTCATAGGTGTATAGGCGAAGCAATTTCTAAAGTAGCCAATAGCACTTTTCCTGCCGATAGGCAAGAAGTGTGGAGTCACCCTTCGGGAAGAGTTGTGATGTTGGAGTGACAAGTTCGAGGAAGACCGATGGTGTTTTTCTTGCCGATAGGCAAAGAGTGTTGAACCTCACATTGTAATCTCCTCATTAGTATGAGTTGGTGGATGACTTCTATGTTGTTGCCATTGGGGATATAGATGTTGTACTTGGCATGCATTGGATGAGCCAGTTAGAAGAGTTCACCATGAATGTGAAGAAGATGGAAATGAGATTTGAATTCAATGGGAAGAAAATATGTCATAGAGGCTTGTCAGATGGTGGACCATGGGTGGTATCACTAAAAAGGATGGAAAGGTTACTGAGACATGACTAGGTTGAGTGGGTAGCAGAGTGCCTCATTATGCCAGATTCTCCACCACAGTAGAAGGGCAGTTATCATCCTGATATTCAGAAGCTCTTATCTAAGTATAGCAAGGTGTTTGGAGATATACCACCAGGAGTGCCTCCTGATAGAGGCATAGAGCATGTTATTGAGCTAGAGGATGGGACCAAGCCCATCATGTTCACTTCTTACCGTCATCTGAAGAGGCTTAAGGATGAAATTGAAAAAAACAATTAAGGAGTTACTGGAGATGGGACACATCTGACCTAGTAAGAGCCCATTTTCTTCTATAGTTGTTCTTGTCAAAAAGAAGGATGGGACAATTAGGATGTGTATCAACTACAGGGCATTGAATAAGAAAAGCATCAAAAATAGGTATCCTAATCTGAGGATTGATGAGTTAATAGATGAGTTGCATGGTACTTGCAACTTTTCTAAGAGAGATCTTAGATCAGGATACCATCAGATTTGTATGAGGGCAGAGGATGTAGAGAAGACTGCTTTTAGGTGTCATTACAGCCACTTTGAGTTTTTGGTGATGCTATTTGGGTTAACCAATGCCCCTGCTACCTTCTAGAGTTGTATGAATTAGATTTTCAAATAGCAGCTTCAGAAGTTTGTATTGATCTCCTTTGATGATATATTGATTTTTAGCGGGACTTGGGAGGATCACTTGAGACATCTAGAGGAAGTGTTGAGTATTTTGGAGAGTAAGTCCCTCTATGCCAAAGAGTTAAAGTGTGACTTTGGCATGACATAGTTGCTCTATCTGGGTCACATTATCAATGTAGATGGTGTCAGGGTAGATCCAGATAAGATAAAGGTAATTGTTGATTGGCCCCCACCTACAAACCTCACCTAGCTTAAGGGTTTTTTTGGACTTTTCGGTTTTTACAGGAGGTTTGTAAAAGGTTTCTCACAGACAACAACACCTTTGACAAATTTGACTAAGAAAGGAGCCTTTGTGTGGTCTGATTCAACCCAGTAGTGCTTTGATCATTTCAAGCACTTAATGTCTACTTACCCCATGCTTGTGATTTCTAATTTCACCAAACCATTCGAGTTGCAGTGTGATGCTTCTGGAGAGAGAATAGGGGCAATGCTTATGCAAGAGAAGCACCCGATAGAATTTGAAAGTAGGAAACTTCAGGGTGTTAAGAGGAGTTACTCGGTGTATGATCAAGAGATGTTGGCCATAATGCATGCATTGGCCAAGTTCATGCCTTATTTGGTTGGAGGCAAATTCATAATCAAAACAGACCATAATAGCATCAAATACTTTATGAACCAGAAGTATCTAAAAGATAGACAACAAAAGTGGGTGAGAAGGTTACAGGCATATGATTTTGACATCGAGTATGTCAAGGGCAAGAGGAACATAGTTGCAGATGCCTTATCATGTCGACCTCACTTATGCTTGGTTGGAGAGATATCTTAGTTGGAAGGAGATTATTATAGTAGAGTATGCTAAGGACTCTTGGGCAATAGGAGTCATTGAGGGCACTAATAAGGATGAGAGATATTCTGTGGTGAATCACTTGATTATGTACAAAGACAAAATATTCTTAGTGCCTAACTCACAGTTTAAACATAAGGTAATACAAACTTTCCATGATACACCAATGGATGCCCATCCTAGATTCTTCAAGACATATAAACAAATTTGGGAAAGGTTCACATGGAGAGGACTAAAGGAGGAAGTGCATAAGTATTTTCGTGAGTGTCCTATTTTCTAGTAGAATAAGCATGAGCATACTTATCCAGTAGGTTTATTACAGTCATTGCCTATTCGCAACCAAAAATGGGAATGTATCTACATGGACGTCATCACATGGTTGCCAAAGGTTCAGAGGAAGGACTGTATTTATGTGGTGGTTGATAGACTCACCAAATTTGTACATTTCTTCTCCATTTCAACAACCTTCATAGCTACTTAGGTGGCTGATTTATTCTTCAGGGAGATATTCAGGTTACACGGGGTACCCAGGAGTATAGTCAGTGACAGGGAAAGCAAGTTCCTGAGTTTATTTTGGCAGGTGTTATTCAGACTTTGTGGTACTGAGTTGACTCCTAGTACCAACTACCACTTGCAGATAGATGGCCAAACAGAGGTGGTGAACAAATGGTTAGAGGGGTGCCTACACAATTATGTTTTAGGGAAAAAAAAAAGCTTGGATCAGATGGTTACACTTACGGGAGTACTATTACAACACCACACACCACATGTCTATTAAGATGACTCCTTTTAGGGCACTGTATGGTTATGATGCTCCATGCTTTACAGATCTCTTGCTTAGTGATAGTTGGGTGCCGAAGGTAAAGGATCTTTTATAGGACAGCCAGGACATTCTAAGGGAACTTAAGGAGAATATATAACAAGCACAAAATCAGCAGAAGTTGTATGCTAATCAGCACCGAGTGGAGAGGAGTTTTGAGGTTGGAGACATGGTGTATTTGAGGCTCCAACCCTATAGGCAGTCCACTCTCAAGAAGAGTGGAGTAGAGAAACTAAAATCTAGATTTTATGGTCCATTGAGGATTATTAGAAGAGTTGGGGAAGTGGCATATAAGCTTGAGTTACCATCAGACAATAGGGTGCACAATGTATTCCATGTTTCTAGGCTGAAGAAAGCTCTTGGACACAACATAACTCCATTAGTTGAGCTTCCACCATTGGATGAGGGGAAGTTGATCCTAGTACTTGAAGCTATCATTGACACCCAGGAGAGACACTTGAGGAAACGAGTTATCAGACAGTACTTGGTCAAGTGGAAGAATTTACCAATGGAGGATGCTACTTGGGAGGGTGAGCAGATATTGCAGCATCTTGAGTTGAGGTTGCTTGAGGACAAACAATCTTGGGAAGGGAGGATTGTAATGTCCCCCATCTCTAGTCATTGTACCAGTGGACTAGGGTTAGCCTATAATTTGACTTCTGTAGGCTAATGGAGGTGTTTAGGAAGTCATTCTAGGGGCTTACTATTTATAGTAAGTCATGAGTCAAGTAGTTACTATTTTTAGCAAGCCAGTTGTGGATGATCGATGCCTAAATTTCCATGGTCTCGATATGTCTAGAAGCTCCATTCAATAAAATATAAGTTAAATTAAAGATTTAACTTATGTTACTTTATGAGACCAATATAACTCTAAGTTATAATATAATGTTACTTTATAAAATAAAGTTGTAACTAAAAGTGACATGACTAGGAGATGGGTGCCCAAGGTACAAAGGGACATAAGGAGTTTTTAAGTTGCAAATTAAAATAATAAAAAGAAATTCATCTTGGGTGTTGGGGGTTTGGAGGAAGCAAATAAACTAAAGTGGGCCTCATTTGGATATGGGAAGATTATTGGATTTTGCTCACTTGTGAGTTTCTTGTTCTTTGGCATTTTGAGCTTGGCTCTAGGGTTTGATTGTGATAGTGTTGGGACGAAAACCCCTTTATTGATCCCATTCTTCATGCATGGAAGATCGTATCAGGAGAGGTTATTAGAGTCTTCATTCAGGGGATTCATTTGTGCATTCACGAGATTCATTTTGGAGTTGTTTGGAGTAAGGAAAGTCTATATTTTTAGGAGTTATTGTTCTGCATAGGAGGACAGAGATTTATGGAGCATATTCAAGCATTTTAAAAGTGTTTTGTGTACCATAACAAGTCATAGTAGGCCATACCTCTATAGCAGGCCGTACCATCTATTGCAACAGATTTTGTGAGATTCATGGTGATTTTACCTTCATTTTGGGGTCGCCTATCTATTGCAGATTTGGCTGATATACAATAGTGCAAAGGGAGAGTGATTTAATGAAGATTTCTGTAGATTTCCTAGCCACATAGATCATACTATGTTGATGTAGCACATGGGTCTCCATAACCAACAAAGATTGCATTTGGGGTTATCAAATATCTTACAACTTGGGCGCCTAGGAATAGCAAAGAGATTGTAAACCCTTGCTTTTTGAGCATTTATCTTTGATGGAAGTTGTAGCAATTTTCTATGAGTTTGTATAGCTGGCACTCCATTAGCAATAGAATGAAGTTGTAAGTCTCAACATGGGTATGTAATAGAAATTCATATTTTAGCTCCCTTTAATCTGGGTAATTATTATTTTGCTGATATCTATTATAGTTTTTTTGGGTTTACCATATATGCTTCATTTTCTATGTCAATGTTGCAAAAATCACACATGCAAAAACATGTATTGAAACCTAAACCCAAAAACATTAAAAACATAAAAAACATATTCAGAGAAAACATATACAGAGGGGTGTATGTTACAAGGTGCTAGCAGTGAGATAGCCACAAACACCCTATTCAATGTCAAGACTGTTGTTGACTGTTAACGAGTACTCTCCACTAGTGGACATCTTCATCCATGACTATCCAAATGGTTGCATCAACAAATCAAATGGTGAGCCATGTGAAGGTATGAAAGAAAACAAGTCAGTGAAGATAGCTTGTGAGCATTTATTGAGAAGTCCACCAGTAGGGATTTGTAATCGACATCCTTCTTATGAAAGGAGACCAACACATTTGTTGTGCAGGTGGAGGGCCTCTTAATACACTAATATATTTAGCATCTAATATTGAATTAATACTTATGTTCAATAAACATAGCATATAATTTTGCAATATTTATAACTATGCGATACAAATAGCATATAAATAATGTAAGATGGTTTGGCATATTTGAATTTTATAATGGGAATAAATATGATAATATCTATTTCAATAGTAATGTAACATTAATTGTGTTTTCATAAAGATAGATTATTGGTATTGAACATTAATGTTTGGGCCCCTTTAAGAGTTAACAATATGTTGAATACTCAAAATCATATTATACATGTAAACTAAATTAGAGATTGATATGGGTTATAGCTATGTACATTTAAAATAGGTATAGTCATCTGAAATGAAAATTAAATCTTTATCGCATGTTTAAACTTATAATCTTTCTGCTTCAAAGTAGATCAACGACTGAGGTGAAACCCTAGCTATTAACTTCTAAGGATTTAGAAAAATCCATATGAATGAGGGTTTTGAAGAGGAGGGTTGCGTGAATCAGAAGGGAGATTGGTCGTTCATTCATTCATGGCTTCATGGGGCATATGTAGTTGAGGGTACTCTATTTACTCTCTCTACCTTGCCTTTGAGAATGACAAAACAACAACAGAAGGGAAAAATGATGAAGGAGAAAATGACAAAGGATATTGTCTATTTAAATAATATATATTATGTATATTTATTATTTAATTATATATCTATTTTATATATAAAATCTATATTTAATTATATTTATTATTATATATTATATTTTATATAATGTAAATTATTAATATACTGCTAATATATATATAATGCGGCTGGTAAACTTTTTAACGTGACTGGTGTTGCTGGTGCGACATGCCCTCCAGCTCCACACAACACTTTTCTCCTGGAGCTATGAACTAGTGAGGCTAGAACACGGGGGACCTCATCCCCAAGAAAGAATACTTCAAACCCGCGAGCTCGTTGGCCCAGCGGGGGTTTAAACTCTAGTGGCCGCCACTACAACTGAGTGACTTAACCACCAAACCATGCCCTTATCGGCAATATAATATTATAATATTAAACTGTATAATTATATTTTATATTTTATATATAATCTTATTTTATAATATTATAATTTATAGATATAATTAGTTTCCCATACAGAAAAAAATTAAAAGAAAATCCTCAAAGCTTGTGAAGCCTCCATGAAGGACAAGAGGCGTGATATTTAACACTCCATGGAAGTCAAACCCTCAAATAGCTTTCTATCACGACTCTCACCAAACATATTACGTGCTTTTTCATCATATATCTTTCATGCTACTTCATTGCCTACTGCCCATTGTTTTAAAGCAAACCTTTCATTGTGATGGAACTGTACATTGACATAAACAAGTCTTTCTTTTTTAGTAGAGCCTTTTAATGGCCTTTCAATCCACATCTTGGGGCTCTTCCATGCCATGGATTGCTCCTTTTGCTTCCCATTTTGTTTTTTATCACTTCTAAACTTGTCAATTCCAGTTCTGATCTATCTTTGTTCTGACGCATATTTTGGGCTCGTCGTTACTAGAAGAAATTCCATCCAGATCAATCGCAAGGTATAGCAGCTACTTTCAACTAATTACTAAGTTAAAACCCTTGAATGTTTATTTATTTTTTCTTATTTTTATTTAGGTTTTTTTGTTGTTTTAGCAAAGCAATGCCTTTGAATCCTCCATTGATTTTACAAGGTGGCATTGGGGAATTTTGGGTTTGAAGAAAATCTCATTTTTGAGTGTATTTTCAAACAAACCCTCTTTTGATCTTATTTTTGAACTATAATAAACGTTATGGGAGATTAAATGTTTTTTTGTCTTACTAGTGCATTAATTTCTTATATAATCTTTTTGGGAATTTATCATTTTCTGCCTCAAAATTAAAACTAAATTAGTGTATATTTTTATTTCAAATTTGGGCTTTTTCCCCTATAAAAGCTAATATAGAAAGGGCCATAATTTCAACAAATTTATGGTGGTGGTAAATAGCAGAAGCTTTGAAGGAGCATGGTTGGTTGGTACATCACACCTAGTTGGGAAGATTATGCTTTTTATTAGAAATAAAGGTTTGAGAAATAGATTGGATATAGAGATGAGAAGAGAAGCACAAGTCATAGTGTCGATTGTAGGTAGCACACATCTCCAAGGTTTTTTTGTGGGAAGGTATAATTATATCAATACACGTTTCATAATATACATGTATGTTAAGCTCACCCAATTCCCTTATTTAACAAGTCAATTGTCTTGGAATTCTACTTTGACAAAATCCTAAACATGATGACAAAGAAACCCCATCCATGTATGTAGTTGAAATTTCATCAACTCACGAAGAATTCCTCAGTAAATTGAAATTTGGCTTCCTGTCAACTTGCATAAGTTTACACTCTTGTCCCCATTGTCCACTTGAACTAGCAAAACCCTTTGTTAATTAAGAGAACAATAGGAAGACGAAATCCATAGGATCCATAATTGCAATTATGAAATGATGCTTATCTTTATATTATCATAGGTTTCGGACCATTAATCTACATTTCCTGAGGTATTTGTCAAACTTTTAATTTGCCTACTGAAGGAGCATGGCTGGCTGGTATAGCGCACCTAAGGGAATTGATATAATACTTGCCCATAAGGGAATTAAAAAGTCAAGTTAGTAGTACAATGTACATGCATGAATATAAATGTTCCTTAATGCATATCGATGAATGGACTGTGGAAATATTGTAATGCCCACTCAAGAAAATGTTAGTAAATATCAATAAATAAATTTAAATAATGGATGAAATGCGATTAAAGGAGTAAAGTGCAAAATTCAAATTGTTAGATTTAGAATAGACAACTGAGAGGGGGGGAGGTGAATTAGTTGTCCAAAACTTTCTTCCAATTAACCACTCAATTGCACTTTGTAATTTAGTAGCATAATAATGAATCAATCATGGAAACATAATGCATTAAATCAAGAGCAGAACCATATTAACACATAAGACACCAAGATTTTGATGTGGAAAACCTAGTTAAGGGAAAAACCATGGGGTGACTAACCCAAAATTGTATTCTTTGTTAAAAGAATAGAAAGAACAAAATGTCACATGCCAATTAGGGTTCACTGCCTGAACACACTACTCACAAGAGGCCTACTGCCTACAGGAGACACACTGTCTACAGAATAATAAGTATTACATAATTGAACTAAAGAATGGAATCTTCACCATGCTTGAGTCAGTTCCATTTAAGCCCAATACTTCTATCTGCTATTCACTCCTCCACTCTCTACAACACTCTCATCACACCAAGACACCTTGAAATGACTTTACAACTCCTTATTTATACAAGACATCGACTTAGAGGTAGTCATCCAAGTCGGAAAACATTACAAAGTAAATACATAGATAGAACATGACTTATTACAAATAGACTTCATGCGGATCAACACAATGTTGGCCACACTGATTTGAGACTTCAATCCTTCTTTAGGAACATGCCATTCTTCACAGAGCATCTTCAAGATCATCCGCAGGAGATGTAACTAATCTGGTCAGTCAGACTTAGGAAGAACATCATCATCTAGAAGTAATTCTTCAATTACGAGCTCAATCTTCAATGCAGACCACCAACACAAATTGGACATAATCCAAAAGCCTCCACAAGCTTTCCTGAATCACCAAGAACATCCACAATACTTCTGCTTGTTGGAATCATTCTCTCCTTCATCTAGAACCTCAAGAACATAGTCTGTCATCACTATCATAATGGAGTAGATGCTTGCGAACCTCCAGACCATGAACCAATTGAGTTGTCAATTAACATTGACTTCAAAAACACTCCACCAAATCTACAAAACAAGATATTTCATTTTCAGATCTCATCAAACCTATCTATGTCACTCTGTCACCTCTCAACGCCTGCCAGAGCTGGTTTTACTTAAGTGGCCATAACTTCTTCAGATCTTCATGCAGACCTCTGAAATCTTTACTGGATCATCTTAAGACACATATCTACAAACCCTTTGATGCGCATCCTCTGATATTCATCTTATCTGGGATCTTTACCTCATTGACTTCACTATTCTTCTATGTTCTTGATAGGACAAATTTTCTCAATATCCTCATCATATAGCTCATCCAATCCTTATCATCAATGACAACACCGGTTAGGCCCATACTTGCAACAATTTGCCCCTTTGTCATTGATGGAAACATATGATGTGAAAAATTATTTTAACCATTAAGACAAGAACTTCTCCACACTATCACAACTCCCCCTATTCATATGTCTACTCTTCCTTTCCTGCTTCCCCTTTGATCAACAATTACTTATTTTTCACGTCTTCTCTCCCCCTTTGACATCAATGGAAAATGGCACATATTTGCATCAATTCAGAATCATACCAATTGCTCCCCCTGAGTAATAGCTTCCCAAACATCAATCCTGACCACAAGATATGACTGTGAAATCCACCGGACTGATGCACATCAGTGCACCTTAAGTCAGAACTGGAGGGGTAATAACCCCTAACTTCTCCTTGAGATACTCAAAAGAGTCCTTAGGTAGAGGTTTAGTAAAAGTATCTACAATCTGATCCTTAGAAGGCACAAACTCTAATCATACTTCATTCTTGTTCACTTGCTCTCTCAAAAAGTGAAACTTGATGGATATATGTTTAGTCTTTGAATGCAACATTGGATTCTTAGATATATTTATTACACTTGAATTATCACAGAAGATTGTGATAGGTTCTTCATACTCCACTCTGATGTCTCTTAGCATTTGCTTCATCCACAAAACTTGAGTGCAACTACCTACTGCTGCAATATATTCTGCTTTAGCTGTGGATAGAGATATTGCCTCTTGTTTCTTGCTTAGCCAAGAAACCAATCTCTTCTCCAAAAAGAATGCTCCACCACTAGTACTCTTCTAGTCATCCACATCTCCTACCCAATTTGCATCTGTATATGCATGAAGAGAGAAATTATGGTCTCTAGGATACCACAAACCATACTCAACTGTCCCTTTTAGATATCTAAAAATCCTCTTGATTGCCATGACATGAGATTCTCTAGGATCATCTTGGAATCTAGCAATAAGACCAACAACATTCATAATGTCAGGTCTAGTTTGAGTGAGATACAACAATTTTCAATCATTGACCTGTACTTTTTCTGATCAGCCTTAGGAGAGTCATCATTTTTGTTCAACTTACATCCAATTGCCATGGGAGTACTCATTGGCTTTGAGTCTTCCATCCCAAATTTCTTCAACAATTCTTTCACATATTTGGTCTGAGAAATGAAGATTCCTTTCTTTGTTTGAGTGATTTGTAAACCCAAGAAGAAATTTATTTCCCCAAACATGAACATCTCAAATTCACTTTTCATTTGATTTGCAAAAGTCTTGCACATACTATCTCTTCCTCAAAAAATGATATCATCAACAAACACTTCAACAATCAAGATATTTTCATGATCAATTTTGAAGTACAAATTACTATCAGCAGTACCTTTTTTGAAACCAATCTTCAAAAGATGCTTATCCAATCTTTCATACTAGGCTCTTGGGGCTTGCTTCAATCCATACAGTGCTTTCTTCAACTTGTAGACCATATCACCATGATCAGACAATTGAAATCCATCTGGTTGCTCAATGTATACTTCTTCGTCCAAGTCACCATTCATGAAATAATTGAAATCCATCCGGTTGTTCAATGTATACTTCTTTGTTTGAGTGATTTGTAGACCCAAAAAGAAATTTATTTTCCCAAACATGGACATCTCAAATTCACTTTTCATTTGATTTGCAAAAGTCTTGCACATGCTATCTCTTCCTCCAAAAATGATATCATCAACAAACACTTCAACAATCAAGATATTTTCATGATCAAATTTGAAGTACAAATTACTATCAACAGTACCTTTGTTGAAACCAATCTTCAAAATATGCTTATCCAATCTTTCATACTAGGCTTTTGGGGCTTGCTTCAATCCATACAGTGCTTTCTTCAACTTGTAGACCATATCACCATGATCAGACAATTGAAATCCATCTGGTTGCTCAATGTATACTTCTTCTTCCAAGTCACCATTCAGGAAACAATTGAAATCCATCTAGTTGCTCAATGTATACTTCTTTGTTTGAGTGATTTGTAGACCCAAGAAGAAATTTATTTCCCCAAACATGGACATCTCAAATTCACTTTTTATTTGATTTACAAAAGTCTTGTACATACTATCTCTTCCTCCAAAAATGATGTCATCAACAAACACTTCAACAATCAAGATATTTTCATGATCAATTTTGAAGTACAATTTTACTATCAGCAGTACCTTTGTTGAAACCAATCTTCAAAAGATGCTTATCCAATCTTCAATACTAGGCTCTTGGGGCTTGCTTCAATCCATACAATCCTTTCTTCAACTTGCAGACCATATCACCATGATCAGACAATTGAAATCCATCCAGTTGCTCAATGTATACTTCTTTGTTTGAGTGATTTGTAGACCCAAGAAGAAATTTATTTCCCCAAACATGGACATCTCAAATTCACTTTTCATTTGATTTGCAAAAGTCTTGCACATACTATCTCTTCCTCCAAAAATGATATCATCAACAAACACTTCAACAATCAAGATATTTTCATTATCAATTTTGAAGTACAAATTACTATCAGCAGTACCTTTGTTGAAACCAATCTTCAAAAGATGCTTATCCAATCTTTCATACTAGGCTCTTGGGGCTTGCTTCAATCCATACAATGCTTTCTTCAACTTGTAGACCATATCACCATAATCAGACAATTGAAATCCATCCGGTTGCTCAATATATACTTCTTTGTTTGAGTGATTTGTAGACCCAAGAAGAAATTTATTTCCCCAAACATGGACATCTCAAATTCACTTTTCATTTGATTTGCAAAAGTCTTGCACATACTATCTTTTCGTCCAAAAATTATATCATCAACAAACACTTCAACAATCAAGATATTTTCATGATCAATTTTGAAGTACAAATTACTATCAGTAGTACCTTTGTTGAAACCAATCTTCAAAAGATGCTTATCCAATCTTTCATTCTAGGCTCTTGGGGCTTGTTTCAATCAATACAATGCTTTCTTCAACTTGCAGACCATATCACCATGATCAGACAATTGAAATCCATCCGATTTCTCAATGTATACTTCTTCTTCCAAGTCTTGCACATACTATCTCTTCCTCCAAAAATGATATCATCAACAAATACTTCAACAATCAAGATATTTTCATGATCAATTTTGAAGTACAAATTACTATCAATAGTACTTTTGTTGAAACCAATCTTCAAAAGATGCTTATCTAATCTTTCATACTAGGCTCTTGGGGCTTGTTTCAATCCATATAGTGCTTTCTTCAACTTGCAGACCATATCACCATGATCAGACAATTAAAATCCATCCAGTTGCTCAATGTATACTTTTTCTTCCAAGTCACCATTTAGGAAGGTAGATTTGACATCCATCTGATATACTTTGAAATCCTTGAAGGCAGCAAAAGCAAGAAATAATTTGACTGCTTCAATTCTTGTCACTGGAGCAAAAGTTTCTTCAAAATCAACTCCTTCTACTTGGGAGTAACCCTTGCAGACCAATCTGGCTTTGTTTCTGATTACTTCACCTTTTTCATTCAGTTTATTCCGGAAGACCCATTTGGTTCTAATCATATTCTTATTTTTAGGTCTGGGAACAAGATCCCAAGTGTGATTTTTCTCAATTTGCATCAGCTCTTCATCCATTGCTTTAGTCCAGTTTTCATCATTGCAAGCTTCATTCACTGTCTTAGGTTCAATATTTGAAATCAGACAATACTCTTCTGAATGTTGAGCAATCCTTCTTCTTGTTTGTACACCTTTGCTTTTATCACCTATGATATGATCTTCAGAGCGATTCAGTCTTACATACCTGGGAACTTTGGGAGTTTCTTGCACTTCTTATTCTTGAATAGGTTCATTCAAACTCATCTCTTCTTCTTGATTTATCGGATCAGTCTGAACCTAAATTTCAGAGGGGGCATGGACTTCTTGAACAAAAACATCATTTTGATCATCTTCATCATATTCATAAAACCTTGAGGGTTTTTCAATACCTTCATCAACCTTCACATTTGTACTTTCCACAATCTTCCTTAATCTCTTGTTATAACACCGGTAAGCTTTACTTTGAGTAGAATAACCCAAGAATATTCCTTCATCACTTCTAGCATCAAATTTTCCTAGATCTTCATCTCTTTTAATGTAACATTTGCTACCAAAGACTCTGAAATACCTCACAATGGGAGTGATGCCAAACCAAAGCTCATAAGGAGTCTTACCGTTATTGCTTCTGATTTGTACTCGATTGAGAGTATAGACTGTAGTGCTTACAACTTCTCTCCAATAAATCCGAGGAACATTTGCTTCCATCATCATGGATCTAGATGCTTCCTAGATGGTCCAGTTCTTTCTCTCCACTACTCCATTTTTCTGTGGAGTCCTTGGAGTAGACAACTATCTTTTAATTCCATGTTTCTCACAAAATTCTATGAACTCACAGGATGTGAATTCTCCAGCTCTATCAGACCTTAGACATTTTATGTTCAGTCAAGTTTCATTTTCTACCATAGCCTTAAATATTTTGAATTTCTCAAGAGCTTTTGATTTCTCTTTCAGAAAAGTCACCCACATCATCTGGGAGTAGTTATCAATTAATAGCATGAAGTATCTATCACCTTGCACACTTCTAATTCTAGCCGGACCACATAAATCAGTATGAACTAAGTCCAATAATCTGGTAGAAGATTGTTCCTTACTTTTGAATGTGATTATGCTCTGCTTACCCAACTGACATTCTTTACACAAGCTATTAGTAGGTTTCACAAGTCTTGGAAGATCTCTTATAGCCTGAGTGTTGCTTATCTTGATGATATTATCAAAATTCACATGACACATTCTCCTATGCCACAACCAACTCTGATCAATTTGAATAAATAAGTAACTTTTACCAATACCAACCAAGTGGAAGATATTACCTTTAGTTTGAGTACCAGATGCAATCTCTATTCCAGAACTTTCAAAGATCTTGCATTTTCTATTTTTGAATAAGAGATCATAGCCTTTGTCCACCAACTATCCAACACTGAGAAGATTGTGTTTCAGGCCTTCAACATACAGTACATTACCAGTTTTGTTCTTTCCATCAAAAGAGTTAGTTTCTCTACCTCTAATTCTACTAGCAGAATTATCACCAGATTTTACCACTCCTCCTTGATACCTTTCCAAATCTATAAACTTATTTTTGTCCCTTGTCATATGGTGGGAGCATCCATTATCAATGACCCAATCATCCTTTTCTTCAACATGGGCAACCAGAGCTCTTTCTACAATTTTATGTTTGGCAGATTCAGAGGGCATTGGATCTTCTTCCTTGATGGTAATAAACACCCAGTCATTTTTGGATTTGTTTCCTATCTCTGATTCATCATCTGTTACTCCTTCATCATCATCATCATCATCTTCATGCACATAGTAACATTTCTTTTGGAACCTTGATCTGTTAGGGTTTGGCCTTGAAAATATTTCTGGTCACTTTGAGGCAAAATGACCAATCTTATTGTAGTTAAAACATTTAAAAGGCAATTTCCCTTCATACTTACCAGATCTTCTTGGCATTCTTTTTGCAATAAGGGCTTCAAGTTGAGCAGCTTTTGCTTCATCTTCTTCTAGGTCTTTTCTTGCTTTTTCATATCATGATAGTTTCCTTGAAGAGTTCTCTCCCGGATCAAATCTTTGTTTTCCTTTTACAGATGCACTAGCTTTGAATGTAGATTCAGTCTTGGGGGGGCATCTCCAAACTCAGTTAATTCAAATGTAGCCAATTTACCAATCAATTGATCTCTTGTGATACTTGAATAGGATCTGAATTCTTCAATGACAACAACATTATATTTGTAAGAATCAGGAAGGGATTTGAGAACTTTGCCAACAATTTCATCTTCATCCAAGATTCCACCAGCACATCTAATGCCACAAATAAGCTCATTTACTTTTGGCATAAATGTAGTGATATTTTCATCTTCTGTCATCTTTAGGTTTTCGAATTTTCCCTTCAGACTCTATAGCTTGGCACATTTAGCATACTTATATACTTCATGTAGAAGATCCAATTTTTCCCAAATCTCATGAGCATTTTGTAGGTCAATAACATTTGTCAGCTCTGAATCTGATAAGGCACTTAGAAGAGCTTCTTTAGTCTGCAGATTATTTTTAGCATCTCTAATTTCATCTATAGTATGCGGACCATTCTGTGGAGGTTCATACTTCTTTGATGCCATGAACCAATATTGCATTCCCATGCATTGTAAGTGACATTCCATGCAACTTTTCCAAAGAGTGAAGTTGGTTCCATCAAACCTTGGACTATCCTTCTTATAGGGTGACATCCTGGATCTCCTCAAGTAGTTAAGCTATTTTTAGAGGAACTTGGCTCTGATGCCAATTGTTAGATTCATAATAGACAACTGAGATGGGGGGTGAATCAGTTGTCCAAAACTTTATTCCAATTAACCACTTAATTGCACTTTGTAATTTAGTAGCATAATAATGAATCAATCATGGAAACACAATGCACTAAATCAAGAGCAAAACCATATTAACACATAAGACACTAAGATTTTGACGTGGAAAACTTGGTTAAGGGAAAAACCACGGGGTGACTAACCCAAGATTGTATTCTCTGTTATAAGAATAGAAAGAACAAAATGGCACATGCCAATTAGGGCTCACTGCCTGAGCACACTGCTCACAAGAGGCCCACTGCCTACAGGAGACACACTATCTACAGAATAATAAGTATTACATACTTGAACTGAAGAATATCATCTTCACCATGCTTGAGTCAATTCCATTTAAGCCCAATACTTCTGCTCTGCTATTCACTCCTCCGCTCTCTACAACACTCTCATCACACCAAGACACCTTAAAATGACTTTACAACTCCTTATTTATACAAGACAATGACTTAGGGGCAATCATCCAAGTCGGCAAATATTACAGAGCAAATACATAGATACAACATGACTTACTACAAAAAGACTTCACGCGGATCAACACGCTGTCAGCCACACAGATCTAAGACTTCAATCCTTCTTTAGTAACACACCATTATTCACAGAGAATCTTCAATATCATCCGTAGGAGGTGTAACTCATCTGATTGGCCGGACTTAGGAAGAACATCATCATCCGAAAGTAATTCTTCAATTATGAGCTCAATCTTCAATGCGGACCACCAACACAAACTGGACATAATCCAAAGACCTCCACAAGCATGCCTGAATCACCAAGAACATCCACAGTACTTCTGCTTACTGTAATCATTCTCTCCTTCATCTGGAACCTCAAGAACACAGTCTGTCATCACTGTCGTAATGGAGTAGATGCTTATGAACCTCCAGACCATGAACCAATTGAGTTATCAATTCACATTGACTTCATAAACACTCCACCAAATCCACAAAAAAAGATATTTCATTTCTGGATCTCATTGGACCTATCTATGTCACTCTGTCACTTCTCAACACCTGCCAAAACTAGTTTTACTTAAGCAGCCATAACTTCTTCAGATCTTCATGCAGACCTCTTAAATCTTTACTGGATCATCTTAAGATACATATCTACAAACCCTTTGATGTGCATCCTCTAATATTCATCTTATCTGGGATCTTTACCTCACTGACTTCACTGTTCTTCTCTATTCTTGATAGGACTAATTTTCTCAATATCCTCATCATACAACTCATCCAATCCTTATCATCAATGCAACATGAGTATGTTGACATCAATGACAACACCAGTTAGGCCCATACTTGCAACATAAATTACACATTAGATTAATTATATTCATTGTAAATGACAGTTAAGATACAAATGTTTTGAATATACTAGACACATTTATAGTAATTGTCAAATATTCATTAAACCAGCAAGTGAGTATATTCTTTATAAGTACCAGTACCCTGCATGGTTATAGACCTGTGACTGCACAACTCAATACAAGCATTAGTTCCACAAAATCCATCAATAAACATAATAGAAAACATTATACTAGCCTAAGTCCCTAAGGGGCTGACCTAATGTCTTAGGGGCTTATCCATGATGGCCTTGCCTACATATGCATAGTGTAGAGACTTCATAGTTCGGAACAACTAGTTTTTCAACCATTAGGTCGACTTAGATAAAATATCTCAAAAAGGGTCTAGTACATCATATAATAATTTCTAGGGTATTATTCAGGATCTAGAAAGTACAGTATCTTCCTACATGCATTGAGACTTACACAATCACATGAAAGAAATTCATCATTTCAAGGAAACATTAATCATTGATCTAGACCCACATATATCGACCAGATATACAAGTTATTACGTACAAAACTATACTATCTCAAAAGATGCAAGATACTAAATTGATTCATCCATTTACTTAACTAAGACAAGGTATGCTATTTATAATGCCCCTCCATTCTCATCTTGGATGTGCAGATGGTCTAGCTAAAGAGCATGAAGATGAAGGTAAAATAATAGGAATATTTAGGGTATGTTAGACAGTTGATGTTGGTAGATACTAAATTCATGTTGGTGACATTCCTGATTATCCTCATGTGTAGTTTCATATGACATTTATCATGTTTTATTAATAATCCTTGTTGCGACACTGATAATTTATATGCTCTGACATTCTTTTACATTCAGGTGATTATGATGTTGATCTTACTATGATTGTTATATGTTAGAATTGATTTTTATGTGACTGATTCTGTATCATAGGATGTTATATTGTGATGTTTTGTGTGGATTAATATTATTATGTGTATCATCCGATTATCTAATGATGGTTCTTATTTAGTCATTCAATAACTGATTGCTATGTATGTTGTGATTACGTGTTTGATGTGATAGTGAAAGGGATAGTGTCACATTACTCATGCGTGAGTACCCTACTACGCTACAATTCCCTTTCATGGTGTATTTGACTATATGTCTATTTGTTTGACTGTTTGTTTGTTGTAGGATGTAGGTACCAAGTATCGACTCCACCTGAATTAATAGGTCTGAGCATCCCTTAAACCCAATGGAAACTATTGAATGGAGATAACATGTGGTCCCGTAGTTAGCCATCATCCTTGAAAAGGATGAGTATCTAGTTTTGCACCCAGTCAGTGTTGTCTATATGGGTGTAATGGTTAGTCACGGTCGTTGTGGTCATGCTTTTGATCATGCATTGTGTCAGGTATTGTTTGGCATTTGGGTTATTTTATTTAGAATTGTTTGATTGCTACTTTGGTTATTTTTTGCATTAAAATAATATTATTAATTATGAAAGCATTTTTGTTAAATAAATAAATAAATATAAATGCCTTTATGAGAATTTGAGTTTACAAAAATAAATAATAGTAAATGTAAATGTTAGCTAAAGATAAATAAATAAATTAATATAATTAAATGTTGTGTTAAGTGGCAATAAAAATAGATAATATTTATGAGTTGTCATAAAACTCATATATAGTAAATACTAAATAAATAAGAATAAAAATGATTCTTGTCTAGTTGTAAAGGAAATAAATAAGATAAAAAAAAAAATTGTCTGGTTAATATAGCAAATTGTAAAAAGGGATTTAGGCTGAATTTATTGCCTTTAATGGGAGGAATCTTCTAGAAGATATTGGGGGGATTTCTCTGTCATAATAATCTTCAGTAGATGAAACTTTTGGGGGGAGACTAGTTTGTGGCTATAGCAGTTGAACCTAACATCGAATCTTCAGCCCAGTCAAGCAAGCAAAATCGGGTTCCTTTGGTTCTAATTTCTGTCTCAGTTTTCGATTGAAGCAAATGTTTGATTTATGATTTTTCTTGTTGATTGTAATTTTTTTGAGAGGTTAGAAGCCTTGTTATTAGATCCAATTGTGCATGTCTATATCATTGCATTTCTAGGAATCACCAATTGAAGTGACTATCTATGTCTCAGCTATTTCGTCTCTATTTTAGTAGTCTTTATTTTTATAAATTGGGTTTCTTTACTTTTTTTATATATGGTGCATGGTCTAGATATATAAATTATATCCAAAAATCTGCCATACCCAGTTTGTCATTGTTGAGATATGAATATTTTTTGATTGTCTACCTCTCACCCATTTTGTCTCTGTTAAAACAGTTAATTGCATCACCAATAACTCTATATTTTTGAATAGGGTTTCTCTAAAAATTTTCAACAAATTCATTTTGTGCATATCCTATGATCATTACTTTCTATATATGACTCTCTTTGAGGCATTCTACCAATCAATCTGCGTGCCATGTCTATGCTTTAACATTTTGCATTGTTGGTAGCTTCTAAAGCCTTCTCAACAAATTCATTTTGTGCTAATCCTATCTTATGAATTTGGTTAAAAGTGAGGTAGATTTGATAAAAATGTTAGATCTATAGGAATATTTTATTGTTCTATATTTCTTTTCTCTCAAGCTAAACTTAGAACAAGGTTCTTTTATTGTAGCTTCGAGTTTTGTATCTTGTGATTCTAACTAGTGTAAGAGATTTATAGCATGGGCTTTTAATCTTTCTTATATAGTTATATTTAATAGTATTTACAAAATTGTCTAGATTATTAATGAAATCTACATCAGTGTAAATAGTGTAAATAATTGTTGTGTTTAATTTGCATGCCTTAGGGTTATTTGCATGTTGTTCGCAATCATTTTAGTTAAATGAAATTAAAATAAGTGTTGTGAATTATTAGTTAAAATATTGTTGCTCATGGACACTTATATCTTATGATCATATTTATTCTTGAGATAGATTCACTTTATAATTGTTAGATGATTGATCATGCTTGGATTAATGTTACATTCCTTAAAAATATTGTTGAAAGGTATTCGTTTATGATGTTCTTTGAGAGTGAATGTGATGTGAAAACATTGTGTTTTTAATGGTGTCAAGGGTTGTGTAATTTGGGGAAGTTTTTTCCAGAGGCCTAGGAGGGTGTGATTGTGTGGGGCTTGGCTCTATGTGTATCATGTGAGTTGAATGAAATACATTCTTGAAATATTGCCTCCTATTCATGTTGGTATGATACATGTACAAGATGGATAATGCCTTGCTCAGTGTACCTATTCATGTGGTTATGATACATATGTAAGATGGATAATTCCTTTCTCAATGTACCTATTCATGTGGTTATGATGACTATGCAAGATAGATAATGCCTTGCTCTGGGTGATGTGAAATGATGTGTATTTTTTCTTGTAATTGCATCATGATGAGAATGTGGTAGTTCATGCTTGGTTTATATTTTGGGACAAGAATTGGTTCCTGTAATTATGATTTGTACGCAAGAAGGTAAATGCCTTGCATTATTTATGTTACTTTTCATTCTGATTGTAATTGTCTTGCTTGATGGATAGGATCTTCTAGATGTAGGTAGGGGAGTGACTTTCAATGTGGGGCTGGTGCCCAAAGTGGCTGCGAGGATAACCCATTGGAAAATTTTAATCTAGTGATAACTTAATAATAAATTTAGAGGGTTAGGTAGTTTCCACGCTAAATAAGATAATTGGATGCCTCACCCATGCCTGTAGTGTTCATTCAGGATAAGGATGGGATGAGAAGGCCGTGGTTGACAAGATCAACTTCTTTGTCCTCATGAAAGGAATGTTGGTTCTGCATGTGTCACCCTATGGGGCCGGCGTCTAGTGAGAGACTTCCAGGATAACCATAGATGGGGCTAGCGTCTAGACTACCAGGATAACCCATGGATGGGGGCCGACATTCAGTGAGAGACTGCTAGGATAACCCATATTAGGACCATGCGATGACACTCTTCCCTACTGCAGCCTAACACTTCCTAATGTGTGGTTTTCCCTTTCATTGTGTGATTGCCTCTAGAAGTGTTGTTTGATTTACTTGTGATGTTCTTTTTGACCCGTGTTGTATTGAAGTCTTGTGTAGTCCTTGCACCTGTTAGTCTACTATCTTTCTTGATTGTTTTCATAGTGGGACCTTATTGTTATCTCCTAGCATAGGGGGTGGACCTTAGGGTTCCACATGGTCAGGTGGTTGTACTTTTATCTCCATTGGTTTCCTTTGTTGTTGTTCATACATGAGAATGATGTACCTTGTATGGTAGATTTTAGATCTTGCTCTAGCTTGAGGAGACAAATACTTATGATCATGTTTCAGTCTTGATATATGTACTCCAATGTAATTTGGATAGTGATATTGTAAACAATGTGATGTTGTACTCTCTTGTAAAGGAACTTGTCTATGTACTCATGATCCTATATGCAGGATCCTGATGTTACTTATCTGATGATATAATATGGAATTGTATGTGTTTAGTTATCTGATGCAATTAGACTTAGAATGAACTGTGTTTGTTAGTTAATTCATAATGTTGGTTAGATCTTGTTTTAGTTCGTTAGTAATGTAGCAGTGGAACCCTAGAGGATAAAACTTAATTTAAATGTTATGAATAAATATATGATTGTTGTTATTTCTTTCGTTTAAAAAAAGAAATATTTAACTTTTTTGTAAGCTTAGTTGTGTTCTCCTCTGGGTTCCTTTGCGGGGCGTTACACTATTCTATATGAAAACATATACAAAGTACTAGATTTACAATTATACTAAAAGTCACAATTGCCTAATTATAATATCATAATTTTGAAAAGAAAACCATGATCCGTAAACAACTGAGTGTAGAAAATAAGAACAACCTATTTTTAAATGTACCATTATTCAAGAGATATATAATCTCATCTACTTATCATTTCTAAGTACTTGATCAAGGAAGAGGTATAAAACATCATTTAAAAGTTGGTTTACAACATAATTTTACCCACATGAGGTATATCCTAAACATGTCTTTGCTCATAGGTAAGGACAGACTAACTTCTAATATTGTTAATCGAACTTTTACTCTATAGAAATCTATTGTACTGAAAATACTAATAAGTCATTAGTGAACTCTAGCTCTATCTTCATTCATATTCAAACAGTTTCATCAAAATAAAATAATCAAAAGACATTCTTAAGCAGGACTCTCTTAGCAATAGTTTGAGGAAATAAGTTGATATCTAATAAATCTCACTGTGTATAAATTATAATCTGAAATTGTGCTTCCATGAATAAGACAAAGGTAGACCAAATCGAAGGGTTCGGCCAGAAGAACCAGAACTAAGACCATTGATCAAAAGATGACACCATTGTTATTGATGAAGACCCACTAGAAGTTTTATTGTTCATGATGAGAGTGTCCAAGGATGAGGAGACAAATCACTTATCTACTTCAGATGACAATTCAGAATACATCTGCTTAGCACATTTTATTATCTTTCCTAGATTAAGATTGGCCCAGGGAATTTATGAAGTACATACTTTGTGAAAAAACAATTGTGATGATGCTCTCTCTCTGCTTCACAAAATTCTACTAGTTTCATTATAAATAAATAAAATACATAAGAAATGATTGCTAGTAAACTCATTGACAAATTTTGTCTATGCATTATCTGGCATCCTAATCTTAAATTTTATTGCACAAAAATGTCACTTCCTCAAAAGCTTATACAACATTCTGATTTTGATTTTTTTAGTTATTCTTCTCTATACTTAGTGGAGCAGAAGACATGTGAATAAATTGACCATCATATATTATCAGATTATCTTGATGATAGGTAATACACACAAGAGTAATTACAAACAGGTTAGAATGCTCCACTTTCCTGTGCTTATTTTCCATTTAAAGACAACCACATCCATGCTTGAACCATCTCATGAATTAAACAAATATACATACTACAACTTTACAACCACAACAGTCAACTAATAATAGGCCCCTAAATTTATTTGGAATATAATATTGCAGACTCTCTTAATTTAAGACACTAAACTATGAACATACCTCAACCTGCATGGCTGTACCGTATAAAATTTCTCCACGTTCAATTAAACGTTGATGAAGCAAGCAATAATGGTCCAGATCAAAACTCACAATGGGCTCTGTTTGAATATAGAAACCAGGAAGCTTTCTAATAATGTAGTTCATCTTATGAAGGAAGCTTCTCTTTCGACATATAATTATTTCTCATTATAATAAGACAAAACTGGCATCACCAAAGATAGAATACTGAGGCAAAACTATAAAATCAAGACATACTATATTCCTGAATACTTACATTTTGGAAGTCCACCTATTCGAAGGATAATCAGAGAGAAATAAAATAGGCGTTATAAAAAGAAATGGGCATTCTCCGTTACAACAAAATCTATGCATGCAAAATGTGGAAGAGAAGGTAAGTTAAGAGAACCATGCATGCAAGTTTAAATATAATCGGTTTTCTGAATTAGAAGTTTGAAAAAGGATATAAATTCCTGCAACATTTTTAGGGAACAAATCAAAAAACAGCGTCTCTAAAAAAAATTCTCTTAAGCCTATCTTCATATTTGATATGATTGCCATCGGTTTGAATCAAATCTGAAAAGTAGTGATTGCTGGGTATGCACAAGTATGATGTCGTACTGGGTATGATTGCAGGTTATGCACAAAGATGAATTTGGCGAAGGACTTGTAAAAATCTAGACAAATACAATAGGCGGGTGTCAAACTCAAATATTGACTCACGAGATAAGAATTTGTGGGACATTTTACTTGAGATCGAAAACACAAGCACCGCCTGGTCTCAAGCAATGACTAAAGGTTAAGCACAAAATGCATTATTGAAAATCCTCCTGGATTCAAAGATTGAAGAAGTTGAAATAAGAATGTGACAGAGATTTCAATAACCCATGCTACTTTCCTCACAGTTCGAGCATTTATCAAAACATAAAAGAAAGGAGATTTTATCAGATACTGTATCTACAAGCGTCTTGGAAGACATTCAGACCAAAGTAGAATCAAGGAAAGGATTGTGTTTGTTGAAAATTTACAGACATCAAGAACAGATTAAAAGTAACAAACTTGTTTGGAACACCAATTTGAAATCCAAAAATTTATTTCATAAACCTAAGTCTGCATCATAGAATGACCACTCTCCATCCCCATTGACACACATTTTCCTATGAACTCCTTAACTGCGCCAAAGAAGTGCCCAACCCAATGCATCACCCACTGGAAAGTTTGGCTTGCAAAGAGTAAAGGAGCGGCCAGCAAGGTTATTGGCATAGTGATGCGCCACTTTTAAAACTAAATGGAGGTAATTAATGCTTGGAAACTAGTATATCGATCCCTTTTAGATTTTGGACACTCAAAAGATATTAATCAATACAAATTGGTCTTCAATTCATAACAGCCACTGATAAAAGATTCCTGGTAATGTTAGATAATGCAGCAGCGACCCAAACAATAATCCCAATCGCCCTTCAAGATTATTGTGACTAGTTGTAATGAAATTGAGCTAAAATCTTTAAAGGTATGCATTCTATTTTAGGGAGGCAGCCAGTATGAGAAGTATATCAACTTCCAACTTAGCAGAGGCACCCAAATAATGACTATTTCTCCTCAATTTAAAACCGCAAGCAACAAAGGAATGAGTGGCGGCTCGAAAACTCAAGATATGCACGTCTTTAAGACCATAATCTCTCTAAATGTTTTCCAAACCAGCCATTATATCATGGAAGATGAATATAGAAGGTTATACATAAAAAAACTGAAGAATCAATCTAAAAGAATTCAATGAACTAACCTCTTTCACAAATTCCTTCACTTACAATAGAATCAAGAAAATCAAATTGCATACCGGAAGTTTCTGATACACAGTGTTACCCTCCTTTCCATGAGAATGACTTTTCATATGCCCATGAAGAAAACGACCACTTCTCGGCCCATAAATAGAACATAAAGAAAACTCTAGAGAATACGTAACCAGATAATTATTTCAAATAAAAGAATTTTAACTAATTATTCCCAATTAAATATCACAATTAATTAAAATAGGTTTAGCTGACCTTACAAATATGAAACGGGTGACAGAAAAAGTAAATGAAACGGCCCGTGGAAATATGAAACGACTGGTGGAAATATGAACCGGGTGACAAGAAAAAGTAAATGGAACGGCAGAAATATGAAACCGGCTATGGAAAACCACGTCATTGCAAATTATATGGACAAGATCATTTTGGTCGTAGTTCTTTTGATTTCAGCCTTTCATCTATATGATTCTGTAGTGCTGTTCACTAAGGAATGCTTTTAGCGTAATTATATATTTATATTTTTTAAAGTCATTAATACACTGTTTAGTCCACATTATTTTTGTTGAGAAGTTTATAACTAATAAAATTATGTAAAGATTTTATTGGATAGCAGATAGGTGTATATATATGTTAGATAGAAAAGAGAGATCTAGCCTAAACGGTTAAACTAGGTCAAACCGTCTTCCACTCAACATTAGAACACAAGTTGAGCTTGGCTTCTACCCTTGAAGGAGAGCAAAACTATAGGGGCTTTGTCCCTTTGTTCTATAGAGGAGAATCAACCAAATCCAACCAAAGTCAACCAACAAAACTAGGGCAAAACATGAAACCCTAATTGAGCAAGATCATAGCATAACAGACTATCAGAAACAAATATGGAAGATCTGAAAGCACAATAGAGACTAGCAAACAAAGAAGAACATGGATCTAAATTCATGATCCAGAAAGACCAAGGCACTCGGTGCCCTAGACCTAATTTAGGGTTTTATAGAAACTTAGAGCTTCACCACACCTGTACCTACAAAACCTTCTTTCTTCCTAGATCTTGTCTCTTGAAACCTGTTAATTCAACTTACACACACGAAAGAAGGAAAGAGGGTTGGTGCTATTTAGGAGTTTGCCTAAATCAAGTTTCGTGAATGGTGTTTCCACCTCCACAATAGCACCGATGAGAGATAAAGAGAGCGTGCCCTAGGAGGGCAAAGACAAATATGAAGTAGAATGGAATGTTATAGAAAAGCATGAAGGAAAGGAGTCACCATGAGCATGGAGACTTAGCTTGCTTGATGTGGCATCACAACTTGACTCAAGAAGCTGGTGTAGCCCAAAGAAGTAGAGAGATCTTCACAAGACCTGCAAGAAGTTAGCAAAACAACAATAATCCACCATAGAGAGATTTAGAGAAGAATAAAGAGCATGAAAGAGAAGAAGAGAGAGTGCAAGAGTGCCTAGATTGCTTAGGTGTTCAAATAAATAAATTAACTTGCTTATATATGCATTCCCACACCAACAATGAATAAAATCAAATGGGGTCGGGGTGAAAGTTCAGAGCTGTGTCCCACTTTCAGCCAATTAAATAGTTCCAAGTAGAAGGTTTTCGGGTGGTAAAATTCTACCTGGTTTGGTTCTGCTTGGAACCACGTGGCACCTATGTGGTTGTACGTTTCTGAGTGGATACATATCAAGCGGTAATTTTCTGCTCAGTAAGGTTTTGGGCAAAACCATAAAAAATAAAAATTAAAAAAAGAGGGCAAAAAAGTCATTTTTGATCAGATTGTTGTCATTGTAAAATATTCCACCTAGAGCCCACAATAGCCAGCGAGCACACAAGCCTTCTGACTGGCAATGCCAAGTATGAGAACTTGTCGTACGCCAATGTTCTATTTGCATCTCAATTGAAATTACTTGTCTATGCGAACTCAATTTCTACGTGAACTCAATGGTCTGCATGAACTGTGAATCTAACTGTTACCTAGGTTTTTGAAATCAAAGTTCAAAAATTAATTTTAAGTTCAAAATGTAATAATTGCACATTTAGTACAATTTTGACCGCATGGAGCAACTATGAAATTTGGAAAAACCCATCTTATAACACTTGTTCACTCGTGCTCAATATACAAAACCCATCTTATAACACTAGAAATGAATACCAAATTCCTATTGTATTGTAGATCTCTAAATAATTCAACTTACTATTACACCACTCTGGTATACACAAATAATCTTGCAATCACCTTAGTAGTTTCCAAATCAAAACTTGGACAAAACATGGTATACACATTAATCTTCCAATCACCCTAGTTGTTTTAACTCTTCAATTCTTATTTCTGATATTTGAGTTTCCTTTTGGGGCCAAGGAAGGATGTGTGGAAGGCATAAGAACACTTCAAACTCATTGTGCAAGGTTGATTCTTGATTCAATCTTCATATTATTCAACTTTTGACTGTTACAAGAGGAAGAACATGATTTCCATGGTGCAAAGATCATTTGTAGGTGTTTAGAGTTGTGTATTTGTTGTCAATCCTCCTTTTCCATTGTGGTCAATCCTCGGCATTTGAAGGGGATTGGAGGGTCATTTGGATTGAGGCCATATCTGATTACAAAATGACTTGAAACTTACATTCATTCAAATTTAAGAGATTTCAAATGGTATGTAATATGTCCATAGGAAAAGTAGTCAAGAGGAAATAATGTGCTTGAGATGATTGGTTGTTCCTATGGGATCTTGTGCTATAGATATAACTTCAAAAACATTTGGGTGATATATTGAATCATCTCATTGTAGGTCAATAGTTTTATAGGTTGGATATAATGCCACACAACATTAACAATCTCCATGATCTATAAACTCGAGTGGAGATTCCACTTCACAGTTAATCAATTATTATTTCTATCTCTTGTAGCTTCACAAACCCCTCCTTTTTACCAATCAACCTACAACTAACATTACACAAGTCAGTCTAATTCAAAAGGAAACCAACTTTGTAGCTTTGAGCTGCTGGAAAATTAAAAAAAAAGGACATGACATTGGCTTTGTTTTAACCCTATAGTCTGAGGATGAAACAATAATACATCACCTGACCATGGCTTGTGATATAGACGACATTGAACCTTATGGTACTCAAAATTTTATCCAAACTTAACGAATCTTTGCTATCGACATGTCCAACACACAGTATTGCATTTAATAACTTTCACTTTAGCATTTTGTATAACTTGTAAACATGTATTTTATTAGCTTTGAAATAGATCAAAATATGAACTATTACTTTTAGTATTTGTTGTAAACATCTACTTTATTAGCTTTAACTTTTATTGTTACAAAATACAAATATATGTTAACTAAATTACTTTTCACTTATAATCTCCTTTTTTATTTGGATGAAATGCACTAATAAATTGGAAATTGATAGAAACACAAGATGAATTGGCTTGTTAAAACTCTATAGCATGATATGTATCCATAACATGATACCTAGTAACCTATGTATCTATCTTAATGCTTTTCTTTAAAGGACACAACATATTTGTCATGTCTAATTTATTGTATCTACATTGAACAAGACAATGTCATAATATATTTATAATTGATTGATTTTGATCGATAATTATCAAATTATATTCTTAGGTTTTAGATCTTTTCTTCTTTCTATAGATCTTTTCTACTTGTGTTAGCATTTTTCCTTTATAAGAAATATAAAATTACAAGGAAGATAAATTGAAGGTAAATATGGGGTTTAATTGTAGAGTCAAAAAATATGTATACTTCATAGTTTTCACTTTATGTGGTACACTTATTTTAATATCCATTCCATTAGACATGTTTTAGGGTCCATTTAGCCCATTTCTAAGCCTAAAGTGACCCTTCAACAAAGTGTTATACAAACTAAACTAAAATCCTTTATCCTCACATTCTTGAAACTTGTGTCCACAGAGACACTAATGTGGGAATGCTAGTGACCTTGTACACTAGCACAACCATGGTAGTGTTTGCCTATGAAAATAAAATCTGAATTTCCATAAGTGTACTCCATTGGCCTTAGTACAATTTTGAAAGTTATATCTACATTGAATAAGATGATGTCAAGATGAGTCATATCCCATATAGTCTTGCATTTAATTTAAGTTGAATACAAGTAGCATTTTAATCATTTGAAATTAGAAAAATGATAGAAATATTGTTTGCATTCATATTAATTGATTATCAATTAACAATTAGTCATTTTGAAAAGAAACAAAAACAATAGTTGTGTTTGCAAATTAGTTTTAATCATTTGTTGATCACTAATTATTCATTGGGAAAAACACAAAAAATAGAATAAGATTTAGTTTATTGCATTTAATAACTTTCACTTTAGCATTTAGTATATAAATTGTAAACATACATACTTTATTATCTTTAAAATAGCTCAAAATATAAAAACAAAAAAAAACACAATCCCTAGGCCCTTGCATTTTTTAGGTATGAGCTCCAAACCTAGCAATATTTAACCATCAAACTACCAACCATAAATGATTTGACACAAGAGATATATAAATCAATTTACTCTAAGGGAATGTTCTCTCGCATCTCCTCTCACTCACAGTTGGCATATCAAGCTCATGCATATATGGAAATTAGAGAGGATTGTGTTAGAATCAATTTTGAGTGAGCTAAGGGTATATCAATCAATTTTTAAAGTTATTAACAAAGAACAAGTCAAAACAATTCAAAAAATTATCCACTTGAAGAGAATTAAATACAATGGGATTTAGAGCTAATACTCCTCAAGGAGAACTATTTGAGATAGATCTAATTTCATCTTGTAGGAACATTCTATTTCTTATGTCTAGATTATGTATATGACAATCACATCCTATGCAAATTGTTTGAACATGTTCATTTAAAGAACATGCAATTGAGTGGTTTTATTCAACTCCTTGTTGGTACATCTAGAAACATTTGACATGATTAAAAAAGCCTATCCTTCTATCTTAGAGATCATGTTTTAGAAGCATGATTCTTTCATAGACTTAAATGTGTGTAGAAAATTATAAATAACTAAAGACCACGTTTCAATATAGATTGAATGTATCGATTTAATGTATATCTTGATTGTTAATCCTATTAATATATGGACTTGGTCCTATGTCAATACCTTATGTCTAACAATTATTCTTGATTTTGTTCTTATGTTTCAAGTTAGTCATACTTGTGGTCATGTCATTTTTGCTTCACTAACATTAAATCGTGTCATTCGATGATTCACATCTTATTTTAGCATATTTTAGAGAAGCCCTAGACAATATCCAATAGTCTTGAATTGCCATTAGATAATAATATATAGGTCACCCTTACGTATAATTTATCTTATTAATTGTTCAATAATATGATTACATCCTCATAATTTATCATTGTATCGGCATTGGTCATACATTTCCCAAGATTAAAATAGGATCTACAAAATAGATCTTTAAATACACTTAGGTTTTCCAGTTTACCAATCTTCAATATGTGTTAGAACATGTTCCATGTATAAGTTCAATCCTAAATGTTATCCATTCAAGACTTAAAAGAAGTCTTCTTCTTTTAATCATATGCTAAGCATTATTAGCTTGAATACTTTAATATATTTAATAAAAATGTACATAATTATATTTCTTTATCCTTACAAGACATACATCAATTACTTCCACTAGATACCATAAAGTATAATCTACAAGCTAAGAGTGTTTAAACAAATAAGCTTGATTTATGTTACTTTGTTTTATAGTAGTAAACGTACTCTTTTTTCACTTGTCTTCCAATGTACAATGACCAATAGATATCCTAAGAAAATCTCTTATTTTTTTTATTATTAATGAAATCATAAAAAAATAATATTAGGTATAGTTTGTCTTCATAGCTAGGTCATAATCAAGCTATCATTACATAGGTTTCTCATTACATATAGTTGAATACAATAGTATCTTCTTGTTATAACAAATGAAATAATCTTCATTTATATATTTTCACTAAGGAAGAATCCAAACCTTCAAAATAACTCATAAGATGTCCTTAATTAAGTTAATACAATTATGAAGTCAAATCAAGACATCAACTAATTAACTATCTAGACATAGATTGCTTTTCTACAATCAAGATTTCACTTGAAAACTTTAACTTTACATTGATCCCTCTAGGTGATCCCACAACACTGGGTGAAATTACATAACCATCAAGTTTCCACATAATACCTTATTAGGTCTTTTATCTTCTTTATCATTGTTTGGATTAGTTCATAGTTATTAAGAGGTCAGTAAAGACCTTGTAACTTAGTTCAATCATTATCTCACTTCATGTATTTAATTTTTAATTTTAAATATTTTTAGTTTTGTTAATATAAATGTTTAGATTGAATGTATTTAATTTTTTAATTTTAAATGTTTATAGTTTTGCAACTAATTTAAATGTGCAGATTATTCATGTGTATTTAATTCTTAGATTAAATGTTTTTAGTTTTGTTAATTTAATTATAAAAATTGAATGTATTTTCAATTTATAAATTAAATGTATGTTCAATTTTTTTAAAATGCAGATTTGCATACACACGTGTACATATTTTTTTCATAGATCACATGGATGATATGGTGTCTCATCATAGTGATGGTCATACACATGATAGTGCTAATACTACTAATGCACATAGTGTTAGGAATGACTTATATGCTGGCACTCTTGAAAGACTGAATAATGCTTTGACACATTTAGATCAGACAATCCATAGTACACTGAACCTATCTAATAGAGACATGTTGGTGGGAATTAGAGCACAGTTTGCCCATATGATTGACATTGTCAAATCATATAATCCATATGATGATTTGAGTATTGAGGATTTCTATGTGTCACTTGCTAGTACTGTTACTAGGACAGTGAAATGGACAACGGTTAATAGCATCATTTCATTGGATATGGTTCATTCTATGTTTCCACATTATGCTAGACAGGATAGAGTTCGTGGCTATTCCATCACAAGGTGTACAGATGTTGTTGCACCACTTATATATCCTAAGTGGTTAGCAGCACATCATAGATGACCACACAATGATGAGTTGCCCTTATATTTTTGCAAACAATTATATGATGCAGTTCATTTATGATTTGTTGTTGATTTCACATCTATCCCTCATCATGTGGGATAGGGTCTTGGGAGGTTTTTAGATAAACCTCAATACCGACATCCTGATTAGGATCTATCCATTGATAAGGGGGTATCAGTGGGTCCCAACCTTTTGGTACTTCCCAAAAGGTTGAATCTATGATGATCAGATGAGGTGACAGTTGCATCATCGAGAAATCACATTTTTGAGAGTTTAGGTTCTATTGCCAATGACGTTGACCACTTGGCATCTGATCATGTTGGTAGATATATGTTGCATCCATGCACCAACATAGGATCAGTTCATTCGACTTCCACCAGTTATGATCCTTACATATGTACTGACATAGTTTCACCACATGATGTGGTGCAGACTTCTGGAGAGGGTGCACTATGTAGATTGAGCACATGTCTGGTGCATGATCTATTATTTGTATATGAGTTTGTCAGTTTAGATTACATGATCCCTCTCGAGTCTATGGCCGCATTTATTAGGCAGTGCAGTGATCACCAAGCTACACATATGACTGACACAATGCCTTCACAGTAGATTCCATCACAGCTTGATACTGGTATTGTGCCACCTTACCTAGCAGGATCATTCTATGGACTTTTGTTTGAGGATAACATTGCGATGACCCTCAATTCATTTGACCTTAGTGGGATTGGGAGGGTCATCCATGGAGCTACACAGGTTGTTGATAATGAGGTATATATTAAATTTTGTGTTTAATCTAGTGTAATTTATTTGTTATAAATAATATATTTAAATTATAAAATTTAGTTTTGTGCATCATGTGTGTTGACTCTTATTTAATCAATCTTACATCAGGGACTGACTAGAGTGGTGCTAGGACATGACACTGTGCAACAGACACTAGATGTGGTTGAGGCTAAATGCAAGGTAAAGTATTTAATACAAGTATAAAATTTGAACATGTACTTGAGATTCCATATTTTTTAATATATAAATTTAATTGAATAGAGATAATTTTTATGTTTAGGGATCTGCACATGACTCATATATTCATAGATGGATGAGATTAGATACACAGGGTTTAGGATAGGGATCAACACAGGGCTTAGGCTAGGGCTCAACTCATCATTGTAGTCCTGGGTTGAGTGAGGCCCATTCGGCCCATAGGAGGCATGAATCATGATATTGTGTAGTTAGACATGATGTTCTTTGTTATGTTTGCCCAAACTCTCATGATGTAGTTAGACTTGATGTTCTTGAGTTTACATGTTGCAGTTAGACATGATGTTCTTGATTTTACATGTTGCAGTTAGACTTGATGTTCTTGAGTTTACATGTTGTAGTTAGACTTGATGTTCTTGAGTAAACTGTATGTTTACATGTTTAGTTATTTCTTTATATATATGATATGTATATGCACATTTAGATGTTTAGTTATAGATGTATGGATGTTTTCCTTCATATACAACTCTTAATGCTTTCTTATTTCAACATTTAAGATTTAATAAAATATAGTTTTAGGACCTTGTCTACTTTCAAAATGTCCTTTAATACTTTCTTTCCAATTTGTTTCTTTACAAATTTTATATAATTTTATGCAACATGTAATTTACATACATTTAACTTAGTTCTTGGTACATGTAATTTTATCTAGTTTTAGATGTTTAGTTATATAGATGTATGGATGTTTTCCTTCGTATGCATGACTCTTAATGCTTTTGAATAGTTAACAAGTAGTTAATAATAATAATTAAATGATTATAAAATATATTTGTTTAAAAATTGATTACCATAAATGATGCTTGATAAGCACAAGAAATCAAATACCATACATTTAAAAAACTTTAACTATAAGAGATGTTAGATAAGGAGAAGGAATAACCTTTACTTCTTATCACAACTATTTCAACAGACCTTATTTCAACATTTAAGACTTGATAATTTATATAGTTTTAGGACCTTGTCTACTTTCAAAATGTCATTTAATACTTTCTTTCTAATTTGTTTCTTTATAAATTTTATATAATTTTTATGAACAAACTAATCACTACTATTAACTCAAGAATAAAAACTACTACTATTACCAAAGACTTCAATAAAACAAATTCAATAGATTTAGTAGTCACAATCTAATTTTTTTATATAAAAATAAACTTCAATAGATTTAGTAGTCACAATCTAATTTTTTATATAATAATAAACTTTAAAACTATTAAGTTAAAAAAACTTTAAAAAATATAGTATGGTTTGAAGGGGGTGTCGCATATATTTGTTGTCACTAGGCACTCCTGATTAAAATATTATATTCAAATTTGGTTATGAAGTTAATATTTAAAATCATAAAATTAGGAATAATTTTAAAAATGAATAGAAATTAAAAGGAAATTATTTTTGTATATTCAACATTAAACATATAAATAAACATAAACATTATTATGATTACCAAGAAACAATAGGATACCTTTAAGCTTAATATGTGTGATACTACAACCAAGTAGAAGAGATTTAAACTCAAAATGTGTTACACTTACAAACATGTTATTTGTTGATAGGTTTTAAAATATAGTCTTCAAACCCATATTGACATAGAAATGATTAAGACAAGATTTGGCCAACTTAGGGAAAAAAATTACTACAACCAATATAGTAAATAATGAAACTAAATTGTATAGCATAGTCTCTCAAAGTACATGGTTCAAATTCAATTACATGCACTAATTAATACAACTATTACATACAATTATCAAAGAGCTTCAATGAACTTGTGCATGTGTAGGAACCTCTAGAAATTGTAACATTTTATTGTGAACATATTTCATACAAATTGATGTATGCAACATGTAATTTACATACATTTAACTTAGTTCTTGGTATATAAAATCTGGATCCTCTCTATCCTTTATTATCTCTAAATTTTTTTCATGGTCTTCAATACTCAACTTCCATTTTTGTTGGCTACGTCCTATTTTTCACAAAGTTTTGAAACTTAACCGTGTTGCTATAACTAAGTGATTGTAATGTAAAACCTTTTGTCCTGGAAAATAATCAAAAAATATAATACCACTTTTATCTATCTTTATTTGTTGATAATAAGTTCCTTCAACCACTACAGATCCAATGGGATACTCTTGTCCATCACCATCTATCACAGATTCTGTCAACTTGCATTTTGGTTGCGTGCATCTGAGTAGATAGTAACCTACACCTTTGGTATTATCAGGATCTACAATCACAACAAAGATATCTCTTACAACAAATACATAGATTCAAAAGTCAATTCAAATGCAAGTAGTTACTTAGACAATTTACACAAAATTTCACTTTTTAAATAATCAATATACATGTAAATTCACTATTTAAATAATCAATCTACATGTAAATAGTTTATTTACCTGCGACAACTACATCGGATACATGTTCAAAATCAACTGAATATAAAGGATCATGGAGATCTATATTATCATCTTCATAAGGAGACATTGAAACTAATTGTTCATCTCCCATTCTGAAACATATTCATCAATAATATGTTGACATTGTAGAACGTTTGAATTGTTCTCAATGCAATCAACACAAAAAACATGATTTTTCTCTAATTTGGATTGCAAGTGGTTTTCTATGTCTAGTCGTCATCACTTGATGAAGTCTTCTAATACCAAAAATCTTTTGACAATTATAGGGATTTGATCGATCGATATCTACAATCATAGAAATTTAAATTTGTATGAACAAAACATGTACATGTACTAAACATAAATAAATGTAGATCTGCAAGAATTACAAGAAATACCTTTAACTTCCCAAAAATAGCATTTGGTACTTATTGAGCCACTTGTTCCTTCACGAGCCCCAAAATGAGTCTTACACCATTCAACAATTTTTTTGCACTATGAATGGTGTTACCAGAAATCTCATGTTGGCAAAGTGCACGATTCACACATGCACCAGTTCCATCATGCTCACCTTTTCCATGTCCACTTTCAAAAAAAAATTCACACAAATTTTATGGAACAGCTCACATGTTGTTGGATCAAGCAATTAAATGCTTTAGAGGATTTGAATTGTCCTATAAAGTAAACAAATGAACATTAAAAGTTGTTTAAAAGTTGGAAATAATTTTAAAAAAATTGAAAGATTTAATGATTTCAACACTTACGAGCACATCCATATGACCAAATCCAATGACTTGAAGCATGTATGCTATGTTATCTTAGATCATCAAAAAACATTCCAAAACAATAGGCTACATAGCTTCTGTCATGACTAGTATCATAATTGATATAAAAATGAACATCTTTGATAATATTTCGTTCATGTGGGCTACTTTGTACACCATCTAGTTGCAACTTAGCATGTCTATAACAAACATGTACGAAGATTGCAACCTTCTCTGAATGATAATACTGACTCTGAATCTCTATTTGAGGACTAAATGTATAGTTCTCAGCAAAATACACAACCGAAAGAATACAACCTTGTGGAAAACAATTCTTTGACTAAAGAAATTAATTTTCCTGCCATCTTGCACCATGACAATGTTGGATGTGCAGATATATGAGACTATTAAATTTATTCAAAAAATCATTGTAGGGAAATTCACTTTCTTTCATAACAATTTTTTTTGATTCCACTCCTGACCTGGTTGTGTATTTCTCATATTCAAATCTCTTCCACATAATTTCCATTGATTGATCAATATTTTTTTATCAGAGGATGCTTCTTAAAATTTCCACAATTTTTACAATTATTTTTGATACATTGCACACTGAATTCATCATAACCTTCTATTTTTTTACATAAGAGGGACTTCATAAATTGTGTTGTACTTGAATGGATGATAACATCTGGATGAGTCATTGCCATAAATTTTTTATATGATTGAAGGTGTAGGTGAAATTCAATGTGATTTTGACAATAAGTTTCATGCACTTTATTTATGCACACAAAATAGGGATGCAACTTTTCAAACACCCTTTGAGATATCTTTACCTATGGAGATTCTTGTTTGAATGCTTCAAAACATTCACTCTGTGTTGTATCTATAAAATGTTTTGGATGAGGATACTTTTGCCATCTTCACCTATTACTTGTATAGTATCCCTTCTATTAGAGGGAAGACGAGAGTAGTTGGTCCAATATTCAATGATTTTGTTTCTTCACATCTTTTGGGATTCTATCTTTTCTGGGAACCTTGACAATATTTACCCAATTTTTTTCTATGTTTTCATCAACCTTATTTCTCTTTGAAATATATTTGTGAACTATTCTCCTGGATACATGCAGTAACTTTCCAATTGCTTTCACCTATCTTATTAGTGATATTTTTTTACTTGAAATCATGGTCATCAATGCCCTGCGTGCTATACTTAAATCACTTGTTCTATTTGTACTTTGAATAGAGTTCAAAGCTTCTTGCAAGTTTTCAACTATTATCTTTTTTGCTAGATTTGTTTTTTCTCCCTATTATCAACCCCTAGCAACTCCAAAATAGGGGTAATTTCTTTTCGCCTAAATATCTTAGCACATAATTGTGCTCTTGCAATTAGAGATTTGGCTTCAAAAAATTCATCCAAAATTCTTTTGGAATGAAGTTTTATTGTACTATCAGGTAACATTTCCTAGGGTGAAATCTTACTAAAAAGCACATCTTCATCTAAATCTGCTAGATTTTCCATATCCTTAAAATATGTTTTGTTCTCAATTTCCTCCTCAGTCACAATGTTTTATGCACCTTGTTCAATTTCTTCTTTGGTTTGATCAAACCCAAGATGTTCTTCCTCTTGTTCATTAGTAATTTGATCTTGTGCTTCTTCACTATGTTCAACCAATCCTTCTAATGTTGAATTTCTCTCAATTCTTCTTCTTAGATTTGTATCTTTGTTAGATCTTCTTCGATAAAAAATCCTTGACCTATTCCTTTTTTTCTCCATCACAAATTACCTTTTAATTTGAGCATGCAGAAATAAGTATATGTGAGGGCAAGGTCTACTTAAAAAACCCTAAAAAAAAAAATCCACACCATTTTTGATTTCCAAGATCATCTTATGATGCGAGGAAAGAGTATATGCAGATATGGATTGGGGAGGTTCACATAAACCACATCGTTTTGAATTTTCAAGATCGTCTTATGACGCGAGGAAAGAGCATATGCTGATATGGTTAGGGAAGTTCACATAAACTACACCGTTTCTAATTTCCAAGATCATCATACGACGCGAGGAAAGAGCATACATGGATATGGATTGGGGAAGTTCACATAAACCACACCGTTTCTGATTTCCAAGATCATCTTATGATGCGAGGAAAGAACATAGGCGGATATTGATAAGGAAGTTCAGATAAACCACACCATTTTTTATTTCCAAGATCATCTTATGACACGAGGAAAGAGCATACATGGGTATGGATAGGAAATTTCACATAAACACACATGGATTACATAGATCTAAGATTGTTAATTATATAAATTTAAGTTTATTTTTTGTTAATTTGTATTACATTTTTTTATTATTAATCTAAGAGTTTTTTTTGTATAGTATTTATCAATTTTTAGAAACCCTAACTAACAAAACATCAATGAAACCCTACTTTAAATCAATTAAACCCTAATAAAAAAAATTCAATTAAACCCTAAAATATAATTTTTTAAAAATTAAATGCTACTTAAATAAAAAATTAAGTGGCTAGATTAAGTGGTGGAATGATGCTATTACCTGCACAGCGAGGTTTCTTCGCATTTATGGCCATCAACTAGCCAAATTCAAGAGAAGGGCTTATGAAGCTACTGTCACTGCTTTGAAATTTTCTTCTAAGGGCTTGGCTGCTAAGCCTTTTTCTCCTTCTAAGCAAGTCCTTGTTGCCAATTTATGGCATAAAAAACAAATGGCTGACTGCCATGCTGCCAAAGGAGCCCAACTTAAAGCCAAAATGCACTGGTTAAAAATTAGGGACCGTGTTTCTAAGGAGTTCTTTCTTTCTCTTCGAGCCAAACATTCCTCACACGGTATTAAGTAAATCAAAGAGGACAATGCTATTCATACAGATCTTCTAGACGTTCTCTAGGCTTTTGTGAGACATTATGAAAAAGTTTTCACTGCTCAAGATTACACTCCTAAGTGACAAATTGCCTTGCATGATTATCTTGTTGTTGTTCCAAACATGCTATCCTCTATCCAGACTTGCTTCTGTGATCAACTTTTGACCATTGAAGATTTTAAGGAAGTTGTCTGCTCTATGGCAGATGGGAAAGCACCTAGAATTGATGGCTTTCCTTGTGAGTTCTACAAAGCCCTTTGGAATTGTTTAGGAAAAGATTTACACAATGTTTACCTTCAAGCATTTCATTCCAATTCTTGAGGTAATATTATAAATCAAGGAAACATTAAGTTCATACCTAAAGCTGGCGATCTAGAGGATATCTACAACTGGAGGCCCATTACCCTCCTTAATGTCTCCTACAAAATCATTGCTAAAGCCCTTTTGCTCAAACTCTGTAACCTGCTTCCTTTGATTGTCCATCTTGAACAAACATACTTTATTAAGTCTAGATATATATTAGATAATATCATTTCTATTTGGGAGGGAATGGAATGGGCCCGAAAATCAAACCAAAAAGCAATTTAAAAAAAAAAATTTGCTAAGGCTTATATCGCATTAAATGGTGCTTTATCCTTGCAATGCTTGCAACATTAGGGTTTGGACCCTCTTTAATACAATCAGTTAAAATGCTCTTTTCAGATGCTTCTTCTTGCATCACTATCAATGGCCAACAGTCTCATACTTTTGGTCTTTTCAGATCAATCCACCAAGGATGCCCTCTTGCCCTAAGTCTGTATGTTCTTACAGTAGAAGGTTTTGGTTATCTTCTTGCTCATTCAGTTTCCAATAAGCTTGTTCATGGTATTTCTTTACCAAATTGTTCAAGCCATCTGGTTAATGGTCATTTTGCTGATGACTCCTTTTTAACCTTACTGGAAGAAGAAAATTTAGTTCAAAATGCTCTTGGTTGTCTAGAGACCTTTTGTTTAGCCTCAGATTCTTCCATTCAGTGGCACAAGACGTTATTCTACAGACAGTTTGTACTTCCCACTCCTCATTGGCTTGAGCAATATGGCTAGCACTAGGTTGGCCATGGTAAAATTTTTAGATTTCTAGGTATTCCTTTTGCATTCCAGGGCACTTCTGCCACCCTATGGCAAACTGTTTTTACCCGTGTGGAGCAAAAACTTGTCGTCTGGATTACTAAGCGTCTTTCACTGGCTGGTAAGTTTTAGGTTTGTTCTAAGATCTTGGCTGCAACCCATGTTTATTATTCTTCTTGTTGGGCTCCTTCAAAAAGCTCTTATGCCAAACTAGAAAAACTCTTACGGGATTTCCTATGGACCTATTCTGATACTCGCCATGGTTTTCACCGTGTTACATGGGAATTTTGCTGTCTTCCTAGAGATTCTAGAGGACTTGGTATTCTTTCTACTCACCTCCAAGGAACTACCTTGGTGGTCAAATGGATTGTTCATGCGCTCATTGGTTGTGAGGCATGGAAGGTTTTACTCTGGTATAACATTGAAATGGGTCATCTTATGCACAAACTGGCTTGGAAAGGAATTAGTTTTTCTACTCTCCTTGTCATGAGAGAACCAATTCAAGTCTTAGGCATGTTTGTGGTTAAGATCATTTGGAAAGCCTGGGAAAAAAATAAACCTTGGTTATGCTGGGTTGGTGATGGTTTTCATGGTAGTCTTTCATTCAATCACCTTAATATTTGGTGGTCACCTCTCCTAATTTTTGCAACTCAACCTTTGGCTAAATTACAAGGTTTGAAGGCTCTCAAATTTCACAAAAAAGGTGTTCAGACCCTTTAGGACCTATTTTGTATATCCACTATGAGCCTTTTGGCTTGGGAACTATCTCGTGTAAAATTTTCTCTTTCAAAAGTTGATAATCCTACTTATGATAGAATCATCATGGCTATTCCACCTGAAATGTTGCACAAGGTTGGAATTTAGTCCAACAAGCCATGGTGGAAGGACTGGAAATGGTATCCAGACACACCCTTGCATCATTTCAAGCCATGGATGGCTTACATGTGGCTTTCACCTCATTTACCCATGGATGCCACTCTTAATAAGTGCTGGCTTATTCATAGCTCTTTAAGTCTTTGGAATTCCAGGTTTAAAACTATTTTGTTTGCCATTCTTGAGACAAAACTTGTTCATTTTTCCTGGTGCATTCTCTTTCAAGGCTTGCCTATTGGTACTAGGCTATTTCACCTTGGAGTCTAGGATCCTCATTTCCCTTTTTGTGGACATGATGAAACAATTCAACATCACTTCTGGTATTGCACCAGAGCTCAGCAATTCTGGATATATATTCATGACTTTTTTTGGCCTTTCAGACCTGAGCCATTAACCTGGCAAATCATCATGTTGGGTGATTCACCCAAGTTTCCAGAGAAATTTACTCAAATTTGGCATATTTTCAGGGTGGAGATTTTATTTGCATTATGGAAAGATCATAATTCATGTATATTTTTAGAAAGCAAAATTGGAACTAATGTTTCTCTGTACATTAAAACTATTATCTATTCTAATGTTCTCCTACAGATTCAAGTGTAGGCTAACATAGTTGCCTTGGAAGTGGCTCACTTACAAGAGTTGTTGGATCATTGGGGGAATGCTCCCTGCACTGTGGCTCATGTTCCTCCCTCACCATCCCCTATTAGAGCTCGCTCTCCTAACAAACCCAGTAGTGGATCGGCCAGAAATTCTCAGCCTCGCTCCTAGCCTGCTCCGCATCGCGGTGCTCACTGATGTCGACACTCGGCCTCTCCACATCCGCGTGGATGGAACTCTAGCCGTGCTACTAGTGCAACTAGGGATAATGCGGGGTGGCCCATTATGGATAATGCAGGTAATGCTGGTTGGCTTGCATGAGATAATGTAGGCTGGAATGCTCTTGGTTCTTCACATCCACCATCTATAGGGTGGGATAATACTAAGGTTTTCCCTCGGTTAAATTTGGCTATCCCACCTCAGCACAAGAAGCCAAATATTTAGAAAGAAGAACAAGAAAATGAAGATGGTTGGGATATGCCTGATGTCAACCTGGTCCCCATGGACTTTTGGGGGAAACTGGATGACAGGGATCTGCCATCTGTAGGAATGGACTTGGCTGCTTAATTCTATTTTCTTTTTGTTTTTATATGGGTGCTGTACCCTTTGATACTTTGATACTTCATTCTTAATATTTATGGGCTTAGCCCATGTGACTCTTGGGGTGTGCCTTTTAACCACCTATTATTTTTTTGTGAAGTGTTTTTTAATTTAAATAGATAAATTGGATTTTCATAAAAAAAAAAGATTCAACCCTAATAAAATTAAATCAATTATAAAATAATAAACTTTATTATTGTTTATTTAAAAAAAATTTACCATTGCTTGTAAATTTTTTGTCTTGTATTTGCCCTATAAATTCTCTCTGCCCATTGTTGTGTCCTGATGTTGTCCTGATGCTGTTATTCTGTACCGTGTAGACTTTACATTAAAAAATAATTATTTATAAAACTTTAATTATAAAAAGTAGTTCTAGGTGGAACATTACTAGTCAGTAAGGTTCCACCCTCATTAAAGTCACCCCTCACAGTTCCAGGCGTAACCTTACCTAGTAGAACCATACCACCTAGTAAGGGTTTGGGCAGAACTGTCTATGTGGCATCCTATGTGGCACTCCACCCCCTTCCCCACAATTTTTTAAAAAAAATCATCTTCTTCTATTAATTTATGCCATTAAAATACACTTTTTAAAAAATTGATGAATACCCTTTTGTAGTACTCAGAACGTAGATTGTAGATATATGTTTTTTTTTCATATCTCAATTTTTTTATTATATATATATATATATATTTTAATTTATTGTAAGTAGGTTTTTCCATCGAACATGAAGCTGATTAGAAAATAGCTATCAATAGGAAAACCATATTCAAAAAAATTGAAAATTATATGGTTCACTAGAGAATGGAATCCTCTCCAATAGGGTATTTTTTTAAAATTAATGTAAAAAAATTGACGTCCCATGGAAACTACTATGTTCTGATTAAAATTGATTTTAAAAAAATTAAAAAAATATATATATCAAAAATTAATTTTTTTTCCATGCACTAGATATTTGAGTTGACTAATTAGGAAAAAAAAATTAAAGAAAAAAATTTCTATTCTTGATGTCCCATCGATGTCACTTTTTTCGAAAAAAATGAGCATTTAAAATTCATCACATAAATTTCTAAAAAAAAATATCCAACTATTTTTTTAAAAAAATTAAAAATTATAAACATAAACTACATTAAAAATTCTACATTTCATTAGTTATGTCATTTTAAAATTCATAACATTCATATGAATTTTTTGATGTTGGAAAAATATGTGTGTTGGTTGTTCTCTTATAAAAGTGTGACATAGTTCTAAACTTTCACCCGTCAACATGTATAAGCCAAGGAGGTGTTCTAAGCTGACACCACAAAATAGGACAGGGGCTAACATGCGGGACTCGTATGCTAGGAGCCCTGGTCCTTTAGCCCCACAAACTCTGGAGAGTGTCCATTTAAGTGGGCTTAGACTTGTCCTAACTTTATTTGGTCAGGTTTATTCATTGGGATCAAGATTTAATCATTTAATGTTTAAAAAGGTGTTAAAATAGGTCTTGATTAATAACTGTACACATTTTTTTGCATAACAATATAAATAGTTTTACTAGCCAAGCACCTCATATTTATGTTCTCACAAAGTTATTTTATGTAGTGCTTGGTTGATATGGCTATTTATAAATGCACTTATTAGCTATCCAATTGGATAGGAGATATGTTATGTCCCCTTTTTGAGCAAGACTTGTGTATGGGTTGAGCTAGAACCTTGGAGGCTTGGAAACTAGAAAGTTGGCTCAACACTTTATTTTAATTGTCTTTTTGGCTAATGATATTTTGTAATATTTTATAAAGCCAAAAATAACGTTATTTTCAGTCAAGGCAAATTGAAGGATGGAAAGAATAAAAGTTGGATAGCTTAAAGATTGGAATTGGGAATATTGGAGGAGTCTATAAAATATAATATAATATTATATTTTTTTATTTCCCCAATGAAAAGTGATGACAAGGATAAAAATAAGGAAAATAAAATATAATATTTTATTGTATTTTATTTAATTTTGCCAAGGGTCAAATTGATGTCAACATGGAGAGATAAAAAAATAATTAAAAAAAAATTATTTCCCTAAGGAAATCGGCACCCAAGGAGAGAAAAAAATTAAATTAAAAAATATTATTTTCTAATGGAAAATGAGCGCCCAGGGAGAAGAGGCAAAACAATAATAAAATAATATTTTTTATTATTTCAAGGATGGGCGTCCAAGGTGGATGAGGAGAAATCATTTAATAAAAATCAAATTAAAGATTTGATTTTGGTGGTGGATTTGAAAATTGCTTATATTTTGTCTAATTGGGACTTCTTTGGAGAAAAGTATAAAAAGAGAACAATGGCATCAATTTTGAGATCTTTTGCTTATGGCAAACTTTGCATTTTGCATATTGCTCTTGGCTGAAAGTGAATTTCAGTGGTTTCAATGTGGTGTTCCCTTGATATTTTGTGGTTTGGAGATGATCCCAATCCGCCATGTGAGGTGAATTCATATAGAGTTCATCATTAGGCTTTATTGGTGATTTGTGATGGTATTTTTGCTTCATTCAAGCTAGGCTTTGACAGGAATCTTCATTTTCAGCTAGCTATGAAGGTTGAAATTCAGATTTGAAGGTGTTTGTGATGATATTTCATTGTTAGATTGATATATGAAGGTTTGGTATTGAAGCGCTTGGCAAAGAAGTATAATTTTGGTGATTTGAATCAATCATACATGGTCTGATTTTATTATAGTAGAGTCTGATTTTATGACAGCAATCTGAAAGTTGATATAAGTTGCAGATCTAAGGAGTTTAAGGCACCTACATTGAGTTTTCTTGATCATTTTGGCATCCTAACCCTAATCGATCCACTTTGATGCATGGCTGCCTGAATTTGAGGATTTTTATGGCATTCAACATTAGAGTTTTATGATCAACAACTAGTATAGGTTTATAACAGTGATCACTCATTGGTTTTGCTTTCTATTCTTTATCAACAATCATCTACAACAAGGCATCAACCATTTGGTATTATCATCTTTTCATTGTGCCAGGGTTTGATCACATAAGATCACTATTTGGGCATTTTTTGTGCATCATTGAAGGTCTGATATAAAATCAGTCGTGGCTGATATGTAACCAACACTCATCTATGTAATTGATTCATACCATTTCATGATCCAGGTATGTGAATAAAGAAACCAATTTCATTTCTTCAATTTGAAATTGCATTTCTAGTTGTTCTCTCTATTTTATGGTTATCTATTGTTGTCATATGAATGTTATGTTTGAACCTTTTCATTTTCATAATATTACAAATACATTGGTGAAAATGAAATTTGAAAATTCTCAGTAAATTGAGAGAAAATCAAATCAGAAAATTTAGGACAGTGAAGGAAAAGTTTTTTTTATATAAGATAGGGTTCTTATAGTGGTATTAGATCTTGGATCTTGCCAACCTATGGGTTATGAGCTACTACATTGATCCACTTCCACATCATTACCCTAGAAGAAAATGTACAATGAGAGATAGAAGAGCAGGTAATTCACAGTGTGATGACATTGGTGACATGATGAGAGATATACTTGCTAGTCAGCATATGATGGCCACGGAATACCATACCACCAATGAGAATATCACACAGATGTTACCGGTTTTGATGAATAATGTGATAATTAATCTAGCTAATCTAGGTAATATAGGTGCAGGTAGTGTTTTTGGATCACCTCATCCAAGGAGGACATGCACAGTTACTATGGATAGGCCTATGTAGCCCACTTTTCTTCCTATCAGAGAAGAAGAGGTTAAGGAGGAGATACAAGTTGATGAAGAGGAACCACCTTTTGATTATGATTTGATATCTATGTTTGATGAGTATGATGCACTTCCTGAGCATGTCAAATATCGCATAAACTTCAACAACTACATGATTCAAAAGTGGGATCAACGAAGAACTAGCGTTGATCGATAAAGAAGACTACAACCTAAGCAACCTAAGGAGTATAAGGATGCCTTGAACAAAATTCCTCTACCTAATTTTGACATGGCAGTGGAAAAATCAGTGCTAGAACATGGGTACACATGCTTAACACTTTTCTTACACTCAAGCCCATGAGTGAGGAAAAGGCCATACACTTTGCTACTATGCATTTAGAAGAATTGGCATATGATTGTTGGCATCATGGACTTGTTTCATAGCATCACAATGGAATTAATTCATATGATGAGTTCACTAACAAACTCCTTACCAGATTTGATAGGAAATATGTAGAAGTCTACTACAAGGATTTGGCATAGTTGAGACAGATTGGTAAAGTAGACTCATATGTTAATGAGTTTCAGAAGATTGTAGTTATGGTTCTTGAGATGTCTGATAGGAGAGTCACAATGTTGTTTGTTGAGGGTTTGAATGACATGATAAGAGGATTGGTCAAATTTCATAGGCCAATGACACTTGATGAGGCCATTGAGCTTGCACCTAATTTAGACACTACTCCTACATTCACACCATGAAAGAAGAGTTTCAAAGATGAAAATACAAATAAGAAATCTCATGAGTAGCCCACTCTTAAAAAGGTTGGAGGTACATCAAAGATGGATTTTGAGGAAAGTAATGAACTTCGTAGGGAGAATTTGTGTTTTACTTGCAAAGAACCTTGGGAAATTGGTCATAGGTGCCTTGGCAAAGGCAAGGTGCACTACATAGACATGATTGATGAGGTGGATGATGATTCTAGTTTGGAAAATGAACATGGACATCCAACACTTAACTTGGAAAATGATGGTAACAAAGGATCTAGGATTACTTATCTTTCAGGAGCTTCAAGGTATAATCCATTCATCTTTGAAGGCAGTTTGTTTGGATACAAGGTCATGGCACTTCTTGATAGTGGAGCTACGCATAACTACATTGATGTTAGTTTGGTGAACAAAAGAGGTTTGCATTGTGTTGACTTTGAGGGCTTTGATGTGAATATAGCATCTGGACTCACTATTCTTTGCAAGAATAAACTAAACAAACTTAGCATTCTATTTGGTGAGTATACACTTTGTGGTAACTTCTATGATCTTGACTTGAAGGATCAAGAAATTGTGCTTGGTATGCAATGACTACATTCACTACAAAGGGTCATCCAAGATCTACAAGCTATGGAGTTGAGATTCCAACATGAAGGGAAACAAATTGTTATGAGAGCACTCTAGTACACATTGCCACATCAAATATCATCCAAATCTATGATAGCTATGGGCAATGAATTATCTCATGAAGACATATATGATTCACATGGAGAGACTTGTATTGGATCAACATGTTATGGAGGGCATTTGATGCTTGAGATGGATGAAAACACTATGGAGTGGTATGATATCATTCCTGATTTGTTTAATAGCAGTCCTACATCTTGGTATTTTCATGAGGTAGACACTTTAACGCATATGGATGATAGTCATTTGAGGTTTACTAATGATAACATACAAAATTGGAGTGTTAAAAATGTTGATTATGTTGAAAAACCTTGCACTTCACATTTTGATTTTGTATATCAAACTTTAAGAGATGTGGAAAAGACACAAGAAAGGTGTAAAATTTGGCTAGAAAAGGCAAAGAAAGCTAAGTTGATTGCTTCTCAAGCAAAACAACACCTTGAAATGATCAAGGATAAGAGACAATCAATTTGGTTTACTTATCTTGGGCCAACCAATGATGATATGCATGCATATGACAATGAAGATGAAAGAAAATTAGATTTGCATGAAGCATTAGTCCCCATTGGAGAGCTACATCAAACTACTATTGATTTGACACCACCTTTTGATGAGGAAATTCATATCAGAGCATTGGATTGTTTGATAGTTCATTCTTCATGGTTAGATAACTATGTTTCATTGATGGGTATTGAATTTTTTGATTTCACTTCAGTTACAATAGTGTTTGGGGTAGTTTGGTATGGTGGAGATCACTATATTCTTATTGAGGATTGGTGTAATGATGGTCTCCTATCATCATGTGTTATGGATGGCACTTTTTGCATCATTATAGATGACATTTACAATTTGCATGTTGTTGTTCTGATTTATGACAGTGATATAACATGGTTGGATACACTTTTATTTGCACTTGTGTTTGACATCCACCAATTGTCCATGCTACAATTCCATGTTAGAGGGAATTTTAGTTTGGCTGACACATTAATTAGCATCTACATCTTTATTATTGATTTGATTGATTACATCATGGTATGGATTTTCCACTACAGCTATTGGAGGTTGAGTGATAATGATTTTGCATCAGTTTACGACAACGGAAGAGGTCCTAGGATCTTTTACATCAGCAACTTTGAGGAGATATGTGTGAGTATGTATGGAGAGCCTAGATGGATTTGGGAATCTGGTATTGATTGGTTCTAAATTGGTATTTGTGATGGCTTGGGGTAAGCAATCTTGGGGTGGGAGGACTTGTAATGTCCCTGTTACTAAATTATGTTCATACCTAATTTAGCAAGGACTAAACATCAGTTGTTTAGAGGGAGTACAATTTTTTGTTCTTATGTGGGATCATCCAGTCAATGTCTAATGTCTTGACAGAAGACAAGTGCAAAATCACTTATCGAAATCATGTAACAGCTCAAGCTGAGATGTTACATCATCCTGGTAAGTGAAATCATCTATGAACAAGAAAACAGGCATTCAAAGAATGAAGAGAATTGATGGAGTTCATGTTCCAGTTGCTAATTATTCATTATGTTTTAGTGCAAGTAAAAGAGGTATTTATACACTGTCAAATTATACATCATGTTTTATACATATGTTCCAAAGAAAGATCAGTTGTTTTATGCTATGTATTTGATTTAGAAAGTGAAATATACATAAGTCATTGCATAGAATGAGATAGCTGATTATATTCAAAAGAATGTATAAAAGTGTCCCACACAAGCCGTGGGAGTAATTGAAATAGGAAACATAAAAGTAAATTTTACTTTTGAAAGAAAAGAAATGCATAGGAAAATACGAGGGACCCATCATTGCCTATGACTGAAAAATCCCGTGGTTGAGCTAGTTGTTATCTTCCTCCATCCGTTTGAGCTCCAACGTACCTGGAAAACAAATTTTGTTAGCTCAGGGTACCAAGTATTTTCATACACAATCAGAACTTTAAAAGTACCATTCACTTTTATTTAACAACAATAATCAGTAATTATATATCAGCATAAGAGAAGTCATAATGAACATATACAAGTTCCATATCAGAAAGAGAGATCATACAAGTCACCTCACATCATAAACAAAGGTACTTTTTTGTCTAACAAGTTTGTCCAATGTGTAGATTCAGGTAAAGTTTCATTGATGATTACTTCATATTATATTGCAGTATGTGGAGAAAATGGGCTCCCATAAGGGTTGAGCCTAGCATGCTTGGAGTAATGACATTAAAGCAGAGATATTTGATAGACCAAGCATCATGATGTTTTCATCACATGCATGTTGGTACTATATCAAATGTATCAAGTACAAGAGAGAAGGTGCAGTCAAGTTTGAACAAATGCCTTATGGGACAGCCAAGTCAAATGCCATGTGTTACTGTCATTGAAAGCCCATTATGCCATCAAAGAAACAGAGGTTTCAGTCATGTAGGACAACATATACAAGTGTAGTCAACATAAGCATAAACAATAGAGGAACAACCCATAATAATGGAATAGCAGAGGGCATATTCTTGTTCATCTACAAGAGATTGAACATAATTTGAAACTATAGTAGTGTATTTCCTTGTTCACATATAGCTAAATCAAGACAATATGATTATGATCATATATAGAGCAACAAAACGCCATAGAATAGCTCATTCTTGGACAATCAGGATATGTGCAATAAGGAATGTAGGTGCATCCATGAGAATGGACAGTAGTAGAATAGCTATCTCGTGTGAGAGGAAAAATCATTGTCATGAAAAGAGGATAGTAGTGCACAATGAAGCAGGTATTTTTCTTTTGTTATTATGAAGTTTCAAGTTATTGATCAAATATAATGGAATAGTCAACACAAAGCACATAAGTTCCATAGATGCAAGGTATAGATGCAATTGCAAGTGATTAATGCCATGGAGCATAGTTGTGAAATAAACAATACCATCTCAAGATATATATTGCAGTTGTCAAGAAAGAAGTTTAATAATAATGAAACAGTTGCAGTGCATATTCAGATGTATTCATGCCTCAGCAAATCAAATGGAGGAGTCTCAATCATTCGGTATGATATGTATGGAAGTATATTTGAAAAGACATCATAAAATGGAACAACAAAATGATATATGCCACAATACATTTTGGATGTGATCAATGCAAAATGATGATCAAATGAAGCATGCACAGATACATGAGGTCAAGATAGCATATAGATAGATTTAAGCATAGAGAGCCATGATCCAGTAGTATCAGAGGAATGCAAGCATGGTGAAAATAAACAGTTTGAGCTCATGAGAGTTATTTTTTGCATTTCTAGATTTGATGTTACTGTCTTCTATATATATGAATAAGAAAAACCCAGTTCTAGCCATGAAAGTTGTAGCTTAAAAATATTTTCTTCATACAAAGTCAAAACCCACATTGTATTACATAGAGTTAAAATATGAAGGAGTACAGAAATGTTTTCTTTACAAGATTTTCATTCTTGTATCATGGGTCGAGCTTGTTTTGAGCAAAAAGTTGTAGCTATAGAGGAAAATCAAAAGTTTTTAAGCTCATACAAACAAAAAATGCTCAGAGATGCTGGATAAGAGCTCGTGGCCTAGTAAGAGATCAAACCCATATGGGGTTTCAAGTAGAAAATGATAGGAATAGAAGGAAATGTGAAAAAATGAATGCACATTTCAACGGTTCAAAGCTTACATCTATAATAAGAGGATAGATATGCATAGAGTTATGGGAATTACCCATCTTTCTACTTTCATTTTGCTCTCAAACCAACTCAAAAATGCCATGGTGGCTGGAGACACTATGTCGACCAAGAGAAACAAGAGAATGCATTAGAAATATGGCATAGTCATGGCTTGAGAAGCCAAGATTTATCTCCAAAATTAAAGAAAATGGATCGAATGTGTAGCAACAGAGTTTTTTACCTCTCATTTCCAGAGAGGAGTCATCAAATCCCTCAGAAAATGCCTCAGAAATTAGAGTGTTTTCATCCAAAACTTACAGGTATGGTGGTGGGTCGAACATAGTAGCAGTCAAAGACAAATGTAAATGATATTTTAGGGTTGTTTTCTTTCTTTTGGTCGAACAAGCTAGTTCAAACTTTTTGTTTTTTGACTATTGTTTTTTAAAAAATCATTGCTATCCATTCTGCACCGTGGGAAAGATTTCAAAGTCTTTTGAACCTAATGATCATTTTATGATACCATAGGGCCCATGAGGGCATGCCTTATTTTGCCTTATTTTGATTTTCCTAAAGTCAAAACACATGATGAAAAGTTAAGGCCGAGTGCCTTATATTTATTTTGCTAAGGTATGAGTTGAGGTTTGAAGTCACAAGGTGGGTGTGGTGGTATGTATGGTATGGATGTTGCATGGAGAGATCTTGTTTGTGCATGGGAGATATAAGGGGTTTTATTTTCTTTTTGCATGATCTAGAAATAGAGAAACATTATAAACAAATGATAAAGTATTGAATTATAAATTACTTTATTACTTGTCATAAAAATGTGAAAAGTAAAGATAGGCAAATCCATAGCAAGTAGCAAAGTAAGTCTCATCGATTACTTTAGTATTTTTTCACACCATTTATTCATCTCCAAATCATTGAAAACTGAGAGATTGAATTTTAATGTCCAAGTGCCTTCTTTTCTGCATAGGTTTGAAACAAATTTGAAATGTAAAACATTAAGCTAAGTGGTGTGACTATAAACCACTTAGTTAATGTTGATTAAATGTAGAAATAGATGTAATTGTGTCATTTATTATGCATGGAAAAGATGAGGATGCTTTCAAGATGTGGTCAAAGGGATGTGGTTGGGTATTTATGTGCGATTATCAAACATTTATGGATGCTGTAGGAGAGGTTGGCAAACAAATGGAGGAGTTATTGAGGTGATTTGACTTGTTTTTAATAGCATTAAAGGGCATTAAGAGGTAGTTCTTGGGGCCTTTATGATGGGTGATGACAGGCCTTGACTTTTCTTCATTAGAAACTCATTTTGGAGGTTTTTGGATAGATATTTTGAGGGCTTTTATGTTATGCATGACCAAGGAAACTTCTGGTCCTGATCCTTTCACAGTTGCTTGGAGAAGTATATAGTCTTCCGTTTTGTTCATTATTCAAGAGTTATGGCTATTCACTGCACTGCGTATTGTAATTTTTGAGTTCTTTTACAGAAGTGGACATTTTTGTAACTCATTTTCAGAGTAACACAGCATTGTAACACATTTTAATAGTAATAACCATTTTATACCTTCTCATACTTCTGATATTGTGTGTCCTTAGTTTTAGTGCAGATTCTTGTGATGTTCTTTTTCCTTGGAACTATATTTCATGTTGGTACCTTTATGCAGGAATACATACATTTTTGTAGGTTGTGAGATGTGCTAGTAATAAGAATCAGTCTTAAGTGGGGAGAAAACATCTTTCTCCCTTAAAGGAATGTGGTTATTTAGCCTTCTTATAAATTGATGATGCAAATATTGTGATTTACTAGGTTGTGTGAGAGCCTTAATATTGTTGGCTCTATCATGTGTTAGTTATTTGTGTAGTCTCTAATAATCATTTGGTGCATCAACTCAGATAGTAGGTTTCATTTTCATGCAATTCTTCTTACCCTTTTCTCTACAAAGGCATTAGTATAAGCAGTTATAGGTGGAGTATCAAGAGGAAACTGACCTTCTCCAGAGGTTCTTTCCATCATAGGTGACCCACAAGCCAGGAAAGATCCCATGTTTCTCCAGAATGCTAAGTTCTGCAGCTTAGCAAGGGTGCAATTTTGAGAGACAACAGTCCCATTTTTTAGCAAGACTTGTGTATGGGTTGAGCCAGAACCTTGGAGGCTTGGAAACTTGAAAATTGGCTCAACACTTTATTTTAATTGTATTTTTGGCTAATGATATTTTATAATATTCTATAAAGCCAAAAATAATGTTATTTTTAGTCAAGGCAAATTGAAGGATGGAAAGAATAAAAGTTAGATAACTTAAATATTGGAATTGGGAATATTGGAGGAGTCTATAAAATATAATATTATATGATATTTATTTATTTTCCCAATGAAAAGTGACATCAAGGAGAAAACGAAGGAAAATAAAATATAATATTAAATTTTATTGTATTTTATTTAATTTTGCCAAGGGTCAAATTGCCAACATGGAGAGATAAAAAAATAATAAAAAAATATTTATTTCCCTAAGGAAATCGACGCCCAAGGAGAGAGAAAAAAAATATTTTCCAAGGGAAAATGAGTGCCTAGGGAGAAGAGGCAAAAAAATAATAAAATAATATTATTTTTATTATTTCAAGGATGGGCGTCCAAGGTGGGTGAGGAGAAATCATTTAATAAAAATAAAATTAAAGATTTAATTTTGGTGGTGGATTTGAAAATTGCTTATATTTTGTCTGATTGGGTCTTCTTTGGAGAAAAGTATAAAAAGAGGACATTGGCATCAATTTTGAGATCTTTTGGTTATGGTAAACTTTGTATTTTGCATATTGCTCTTGGTTGAAAGTGAATTTTAGTGCTTTCAAGGTGGTGTTCCCTTGATATTTTATGGTTTGGAGATGATCCCAATCCACCATTTGAGGTGAATTTGTATAGAGTTCATCATTGGGATTTATTGGTGATTTGTGATCGCATTTTTTCTTCATTCAAGCTAGGGTTTGATAGGGATCTTCATTTTCAGCTAGATATGAAGGTTGGAATTCAGATTTGAAGGTGTTTGTGATGATATTTCATTGTTAGATTTATATATGAAGGTTTGACATTGAAGCGCTTGGAAAAGGACAATTTTAGTGATTTCAATCAATCATACATGGTCTGATTTTATTATAGTAGGTTCTAATTTTATGACAACAACCTAAAAGTTCATATAAGTTGTAGATATGAGGAGTTTAAGGCACCTATATTGAGTTTTCTTCATCATTTTGGCATCCTAACCTTAATCACTCCACTTTGATGCATGGCTACTTGAATTTGGAGGATTTTTATGGCATTCAACATTAGAGTTTTATGATTAGCATATGGCATGGGTTTATAATAGTGATCAGTGATTGGTTTTGCTTCATATTATTCATCAACAATCATCTATAGTGAGGCATCAACCATTGGGTGTTATCATCTTTGCATTGTGCTAGGGTTTGATCATATATAGGATCACTATTTGGATATTTTTTGTACATCATTGAAGGTGTGATATAAAATCAGTCATGGTTGATATGTAACCAGTACTCATCTATGTAATTGATTCATGCCATTTCATGATCTGGGTATGTGAATAAAGAAACCAATTTCATATCTTCAATTTGAAATTGCATTTCTAGTTGTTCTATCTATTTTATGGTTATCTATTGTTGTCATATGAATGTTATATTTGAACCTTTCCATCTTCATGATATTACAAATACATTACTGAAAACAAAATTTGAAAATTCTAAGTAAATTGAGAGAAAATCAAATCAGAAAATTTAGGACAGCAAAGGAAAAATTTGTGTTAGATAAGACAGGGTTCTTAGAAGATAGGTGTATATATAAATAGCTTTCTTGCCCAAGCACTTCATATTTATGTTTTCTCACAAAGTTATTTCATGTAGTGCTTGGTTGATATGACTATTTATATATGCACTTATTATCTATCCAATTGGATAGCATAGGTGTATATACAAATAGTTTTCTTGGCCAAGCACTTCATAAATTTATGTTTCCTCATAAAGTCATTTCATGTAATGCTTGGTTGATATCACTATTTATATATGCACGTATTATCTATCCAATACCACCTTTAGATGCTTTTACTAATTTAATTTAGGTGGACTCCATGCATTCTTCAATTCAACTATTTATAAAGATTTATTGTTTAGAGGACATACGAGAATCAAAGGGTGAACATGTGGCAAAACTAAGGAGTGGAAGTGAAAATTATGTTCATGTGAAAGAATATTGCATCTCAACAAACATTTGAGTGTAGTTTTTTGGAAAAATAAGTGTTTGGGAGGAAAGAGGAAGTTCCAAAAAAATTGTTTGACAAAGAAATATTGAATCTAAAAATATATTTAAACATGTTTATGCAAGTATGAAATAAAGAACAACACTTGACACATGACAATGATGAACTTGATACAATTATTTAGATTACTTTAATAGATGAAAATAATATAGACTAACTATACCATAAATGCATGGTAAATACAACATGTGTATATTCTTAAATGGTTCATTCTTGTAAACCATAAGATTTTAAGTTTTGAAGAATACATCAACATATGTATTTGAGTTTATGATCAATATATTGTATCCCATCCAACAACAAAGATTGGTTCAAATCATCCCAATAGAGTATTTGAATAACAAAAACATCTAGTAGCAACATTATTGGATTGAGGGATTAGAATACATGAACTAATTTGTGACCATAGAAAAGTAGACATTATTTGAGTAAACCTAATGCATATAATTTTCACCTTTTTGTGGGTAATACACACTATTCCAAAGAACTTAATATCATTTAGTGTGAAAAAAAATATAATAAAGGGATATTTTAATAAGAAGTTTAGAAATATACAATATTTATAACCAAAGAGATCTATTTAGAGCACCACCTCCCAATTCGACATAGTGGAAGAATTTTCATTTGATGATTGTCTAACTTCAAACTTTAGGTACTTTCAATAGTCATTTATATATGTTTCAAATCATCCTAGTAAAAAATATTCATAACAAAAGATTTTGGTATCAATATTGTTGGACCAAGGGATTAGAATACATGCACTAGTTTGTGACCACAGAAAAGTACAATTTGTTTGGGTAAACATGAATCATATAATTTTCACCTTTTTGTGTATAATACATACTATCCCAAAGAACTTGATATCATTTGGTGTGAAAAAATTAACAACTTGGGATATCTTTATTAAGAAATTTAATAGTATGCAATATTTATAACCAAAGGGGATCTATTTAGTGCACCACCTCCAAATTAAACACAGTGGAAGAATTCTCACTTGATTATTGTATAACTTGAATAATTCAAACACTTTAAATAGTCATTTAAATATATGTTCCAAATCATGCCAAAAAAATATCTACATAACAAAAGCTTCTATTTTCAGGACTATTGGATTGAGAGATTAGAATACATGCACTAATTTATGACCATAGAAAAATACTCTTTGTTTGGATAAACATGATGCATATAATTATCACCTTTTTGTGGGCAATTCATACTATCTAAAGGCACTTGATATCATTATGTGTGCAAAACAAAATTTAACAACATGATATCATTATTAAGAAATTTAATAGTATACAATAGTTTAGCATCTTTTTTTAGTGGTGATTCTCCACCAACTAGCGAATAGTTCATATTGGCCAATTAAAATTTTGTGAATATATTGTAACCGGTGAGGGGCCAAATTGTCCAAATTTTATGAATTGTCGGTCAAATGCATTTTAATTTACCACTAATTTATTTATGAGGCATATATAATTAATATTTTCACCATAGTAACCTACATGTTTCTACCAAAGAATCACTTAGAATTTTAGAAGCATGTTTATATTTACTAACATATTCACCAATAGAATTAAAAGTTCACCATGTATGAGGACCAATTTTTCCAATACCATTATAATTCCATACTAATCTTAGGGCCATAATTGCCTTGAAAATTACAATGTATGTTTTTTTATCATGGTCTAGTTAGCCTAACATTTATATGAAGTGTTTTATTTAATCACGCAAGATTCACCAAATTTTTACTATACTATTTTATAATCCCATAGGATTTGCCAAATATGGATTGATATAAATACAATTGAAAATATGAATTAATCTTTTACACATTTTGTTCTTCTATGAGCTCTCAATTTGAATCATAGAAAAGTTACAAGTATACACATTAGCAAGCTAGTGAAAGGTAAGTGATAATTTATGTATTATTTTATAATATTAGATTCCTCCTATTTATTTATCTCTTTTCTAGTTTGGTTTCATTGTTATAGATAATATTGAGTAGGGAGACACCTAGGCCCTAGGGATCTATACTCTATGATTCCTCATTGTTGATTTTGTCTATTTACTATTTAGTTTCATTGTTACATAATACAAATGAGACAAAAATTTGACAAAATCTTTTTGCAGCTTATACTTCATGAGATATCTCAAGCAAGAGCAAGTTTCCTTGAAGTGGTAAAGGGAGCTCATCAAAATGCAGAAACATAATGTCATACTTTGGTAATGTTTGTGGTCTATCAAATCAAGCTACAACATTAGGATTTGTACAATCAATTAATGAACAAGGCAATACCTCAAAGGAGGATTGGAATGAGCTAGATGAAAATGCAACATATGATGTTATAGATGATACCTACAGTAGTGAGAATGATACTATTAATAAATTGACTTCAATAAGTTATAATGAAAATGTAGATCCTACATAAAAGGGGAAAAGAAAAGGCAAATAAAAAACAAGGTGTGAGTGGGATCTGACAAGGAAGTTTTAGATTGATTAGGTGTCAAATTACCCATTAATTGAATTGGTTGAGAATGTAAACAAAGATGAACCTCTCATAAAATATAGGTGTAAGATTTGCAATTGGAAATATGGTAAGGACAAGAAGTTGTAGCTAAAACTTGACAGCATAGAAAAACATATTGGTAAAGCTTATGAAAAATAAATCATAGACAAAAAGGAAAAATTAGTGATAAGATGGAAAACAAAGGAAGACTGTCTTCATGTTAAGCATTCCCTAGAATATGATGTGCATATGAAAATAAAGGTGAATCTTGTTGTATGTGGAGGTTCAATAGAATCTCAATTTGGAAAGATGATGGGAGAAGCACAAATGGAAAAAACTATTTAGTTGAATGTTGTTTTCATTATTTGACTGGAGGATATCCTCTATTATACTACCTAGAATATAATAGTTTATTATCTTTTGTGGGTGTTTCTAACTTTCCTAACACACATTGGTCAATAAATAGTGGATAGGAATGGGAAAATTATCTTGCTGGGGTATAAAAACATGATGTATAGGAAGAAAAAAAGAGAGTCAACTTTATTGAATTATCTTTAGATGAAGTTACAATTTAGTAGATAATACTTCTTGGGTATGTATGCATGTGTATACTATAGAAAATAATGTCCACCAACCTCATCTAATCTCTATTCATAAGATGAAGGAGAATGGAACACTAGAAAATCCATTTGAACTAGTTAAGAAATCTTTGAATGAAATTAGAGGTACAAATGACTACACAATTGAAAAAAGTTGGTGTATGTAGGGGTAGATGGAGGTTTAGTAATGTAGGGTCACATGAATAGTCTTTGTGTAAAGCTACAAACTTCTTGTTCACCATACATGATTGCCATTCAATACATGGGCCACATATTGAATTTAGGATTTAAACTTGTGAGGAAGGTTTTTACAATATCAAAAGTTGAAGATCTAGTCCATGAGCTCCACTCATGCTTCTATTGAAGTCCCAATTTTTTTTTGAATTTCAACATTAAATAGCAAAGGGAATAATTGTAGGAAACAAACTTCTTAAGGATGTTGATACTAGATGGATCTCCTTGCATGGACTAACACAAAGTGTTTTTGTAGAATATCAATCCTTGATTGTAGTAATGTATGGTCATAGTAGATAGAGCTCTTGAACTCTTACATATGTTAAGTGATATAGAGAAACTTCTAACTTTATCTAGTATTCTTCCCATACTAGAGCAAATGAACATTCTTGTGAAAAGAATCCTAAGAAATAACTATGTATATTTTAAAATATACTAAGCTATGTAAAATGATATGCGTGACCCTTGGTAATCTATATCTATTGGACCAATCATTCATAAATCCAAAATTTAGTACCTAGTACTTGATGAGAAATATGCACAACATTACTAATTTTTTATAGTTTAATGCAAGAAAGGAGTTGTGTGTCTTTGTATGAGGATATAAGATACCAATGTGCTATTTTTCTAGGAATAGGTGCACTATCAAAGAAGAACTTGTTACAAGGGAAGATTTTGACAAGATTGTTAATCTATAAGTACTAATTTAAATGATATTGTGAGATATGTTTCCTAAGAGGTTATAGAACAATTCCCTCAAGATGAACTACTTGAAGTCATGTCTATTATGTATCCTCAATATTGAGTGAATTGTAAACCAACTAATTTTCATAATAAGATAAAGACCTAGACCAATTGGTTTTCGAAAAGTATAGAATTCATGGAGGACATATACAAGAAATTATAATTAAATCTAGGATTATAGATAAATCGACCTATTTTTTAACATCAATGATGGAATAGTTTAAACTCTTGGAGAGTCCCTTCCAAGATGGATCAATAAAAATCTTTGGGCAACCTTAAGTCAAAGAAAAATATTGCATGATTCAATATCAAAATTATTCAAACTTGCTAATCTATGTCAAACTAAGATATTAGGGTCAATAGATGATGAGAGAGTTTTTAGTGCATTGGGGTTCTTGAAATCAAATATAGGAAACAAAATTGACAATAATTTTAAAAAATTGCTTGAGGATGTATACAACTATATATGATATCCAAAGTTTTCCTTTTGAAAGGGCATTGAGAATATGCAGGTCCATATTTGAAAGAAGAGGGTTGTGCAACACTTCAAATAATACTAACACATATGACAATGACACAATGAATAACACATATAGTTGAAGTGATAAGATGAGCTTAAGTGATGTGATGGGATGAGAAGAAAATGAAGAGTAGGATCAAGATGACCCTCAATCTCATGGTTAGAGTGAGGAGATTGTTGTGCCTCACACGCATGCTCCATTTTAACTTAGAAAAACAAGGACCCCTTTTTTATTTTTCCTTCTTTTTGTGTTGACTTAATTTTTTTGTTCTAGTCCCAATGCTTTTCCTAATTTTATGGTCCCTTGGTTCATTCAATCCTTGTCACACTTTCAGGGTTTGTTGTGCCAAAATGATAGTAGAAACATCCCTAAAAACTTAACTCTTTAACTTATCATGCTACTTCATAGTCCTTGTGCACCTTGTCAGACATTTGGAGTTGGTCATATTAGCATGACTATAAAGAAACCTCTAACATCCTGACCTTTTTGTAGACTATTTATAGGGCTGGTGTGTCACCCTTATCAGAATTTTAGAGTTGGCCATTTTGGCATGACTATAAAGGAATCTATAAATTATGATGCTTGGCATATGATTTGACCTAGCCTCAACCTACCCTCAACTTTTCATTGATGGCAATTTTGTTGTGCACATGTGTAGTATGAATTTTATTATTGTTTGCCCTAAATTTTATTCACTTTTTCATTTGCTCTTGTTTCTTTGGCACTCTGGTGATTTGAGCTCTTTGCAAACCCTAATGTGAACTTGAAGCTACTGGTGCACCTTTTCTTACATGTTCTTGCTTGTCCTTTATACTTCATTCTGGCCTCATCAATGGTCATTTTCTTCCATGTATGTTTCCAAGTAGGGTTTTCTAACCTATCATGGTTCAATCACTGTATTTTGTTGATTTTGGTTGGTTTTTGTCTACCTTAGTCATGTTTTTCTTTCATTTGAATTTTGATGATTAAAACAGTTGATTATTTCATTTTGATGTTTTTTAGTTCTTCATTTTTCCCCTTCTTTTGGTTTCATCATTTAAGGCATTTGAATCCATTTTGTAATCCTTCACACTTTTCAAGATTGTTTTTTCTTTGATGTCATGTTTTCATTAGCCTTGGTTGGGCCTGCGAGATCTTATTTTCTTCCTTACTTTTTCATTGGCATGAAGTTTGGGTGATTCTTGACTTTTGACTCTCGACACTTTAGATTCATTTGATCTTTTGGAGTTAGTAAGTCATTTGAATGCTTGTTTAAGTATCATTTTCTTGACATCCCCAACTTCTGACTCCATCAAGTTTTACTTCCCATATTTCTTGGGATCAATGTTTCAGCATCTTCTAGTTTCAAATACCTTTTGACATAAGTCATTCAACTATCTCGACCCTCAATTCCTAATTTAACTAAGATAGAGTTTTACTTTCAGGCATAGGTTATAGGTTTTCCTTGACTCCTAATCCCTAGTACCCTTCTTTTATTTTCCTTGTGATCAGTGTTGTTCTCAGGTTTGTATTTGTTACCTTTTCTTTTGCATGGGTTATATGATCTCCCTTAACCCCAAACCCCAATGACTTCACAAGGTTTTAATTTTATAGCATGTTTTGGATTGGTTTCCTTTGTTGGGCATCAAAATTTTGGGATCCTTGATACATGAGGATGAATCAATATAGGATCCAAAGGCCCAACTCCCCAATTCCATAAGGGCACTAAGTGATTTTCCCTAAATATGGATTATAGGCTAAATCTTGGATTAATCTTAGTGAGTCTAATTATGATAATTACATTAATCATGGATATCTGGTACTACCTAATGTATGATTTATTTGTCTTTTTGTAGCGATATGAAAGGTGATCCTCCATAAAGAGAAATAAAGTACAAATATAAAGGGTACCACCCCCTTCTAAGATGTTCTCTCCCTATGATGAGATAGGGGATATAGATTTGGGACATGTCAATGTCTAGGAGTTCCTGTAAAGAGTTTATAGGGAGGGTGATAGAACCTTTCAGTCTTAGTGTATATCTAGTTTAGGGTTGATTCAGGCTTCCACTTTTTCTATCACCATGAAATCACCTTAGTTGGTCTTGTCTATAGTTGCAAGATATGATCAAAGGAAGACAAGTGGTGCTAGACATCAACATAGACATGATTGAGATGGTATTTGGACTCCTCACTTATGCACCATATGACAAGGTGGACATGAAGCATGCCTTGGACTATTATGAGAAAAAGAAGGAAGACAAGTGGTGCTAGACATCAACATAGACATGATTGAGATGGTCTTTGGACTCCTCACTTATGCACCATATGACAAGGTGGACATGAAGCATGCCTTGGACTATTATGAGAAAAAGACTACCATTGCATCTAATTTCATCAATTAGAATATCCTCCTAGTGTACAGAAAGTTTGCACTCAAGATGGAAAAGATACAAAATAGGAGCAAGTTTAAGGAAGATGCTAAGGATGCCATCACACTACTGACCATAGTGTATGAATTACCTAATGCCAAGTGCTTCTATCCTTGGATGTGTTACTTCTATCTAAAAATTATAGAAAATAAGAGAATAGACTAGAGAACCATTATTAGTGGCCAACTCCATGAGTAGATAGTGGATATATTTGAATCAAAGAAACTCCACATAACCTCCTATCTAGTGTATCTTCTTGCCTTCCATGCAGTTTCTCTAGGATTGATGAATCTTGGTAGCCTCCAGTTGGGAGAGTCCTTAATCTTCCAACATTATCCCTAGCTTGAGCTTAAGGAGAGATAAAAGCACTATTTCATTGTCAATGATGCATTTATATATGCATTAATCAGGGGCTTGGAGAATGACTATACCAAGAGACTCTCCCTAGAGGCCACCAATGAATTGGTGAACTAATTTGTTGGTTCATCCAATTCAAGACCTTTTCTTATATTGAGATTGTTGGCTTCCACAAGGAACCCTAAAAGCTCCCCAGGTATTCCAATGATAGAGTCATTCTATTAGATCTTTGTAGGCAAGTGGTGGAGATATAGAAGATAATGGCTAGCAAGCATAAGGTTGGATTTGCCTTTCCCGTCAATATTGGGGTATATTCATGTGCAAATATGTAGAGTGCCAAGATGGAAAAGCTAGAGATGGCCCCATTGGCTATGGACTTATATGAGGAGATATTGAATAGGTTTGACCCTATTGGGAAAACAAGCCCACTAATTGGGGCCTTCTACTCACATGAGATAGCATTGAAGGACCACTCGGTAGACTATAAAGATGAACATGAGGTAAGGATCAAAGACTAATACATATTGACCTTGCTCATGATTAAAGAATTCCATGTGGAGAAGGTCTCGAAAGAGATGAAGGATGATGGAAAGATCCTAGACCCTTCCTATAATACCAAAAAGGTATTTAATGAGCCCTGAGATGACATAGACTAGTCCAAGGAGGATTCTTCAATGAAGAGCAAGGCTAAGGTGGTCGTGGACTGATCAATCAAATGGATGAAGAAGCCTTATTCCATGTTGAAACTCCACCCTACCTTAAATACACCCAAGGCTTAGACAAAGAAGACATTGAAGAGAAAAGGGATTCCTTTGCCCCAGCTAGGAACAAAGCTACACCAAAAGAGGCTAGATAGGAATCACCTAGAGAAACTAGAGCTACCTCAAAGAGAAAGGAGAAAGAGATTGTTGTTGATATAATCTTTGGTGAGGAGGATGAGGAAGAGGATTATGTGCCTCTAATCAAGAGAAGGAGGATAACTAGCCAAGATCCATCCACCATTGATGCAACCCTCTCCTCGATCATAGAGAGGTATTTCCCCTCATCTCATCCCACTTCTCCACTTCCACCCCAACCTTCATCTTAGTCACTTCCCCAACAAGCTCTACCTCTAAGCTAGTCCCCAACTCAAGTTCCACTTCAACCTATTTACCAAGCACCACCATAATAGTTAGTTAGTCCACCTTCATCACCACCACCTTTCACTTATCCTTCTCCTTCTCTTAAACATATAGAGGTGATACCAACCCCTCATGCCACATATCAAGAAATTCATATTGATGGTGGTATAGGGAAATAAGAAGAGGACCAACCAATCATAGAACCTACACCCCCTAAAACCAATATTAAGAATCTACACTATGGGTGGGTGCAAAAAGTTGGGGGGCCAAAAAGTGGCCAATTTTTTTTAAATTATAAGCAATAATGTGGGCGCATTATGTTTTAGTATAAAAAGCAAGGTTTTGGTCATTCTTGCGAACTAATTTCCTATAAACCCATGGCTTGTAAATAGGGGAGAGCATGCTCACATTATTGGAGGTCATATTATCACTAATTTTTCACCGATTCATCATCAAAATGCCGCCACAACATCAGGGAGGCCAAAGGAGTAAGTTCTATTTTTTTGTGTGTGAATTTGTCACTAAATAGGTAGATTTAAGTGGTTTTTTTAATTAAATTTGTTTAATTTAGAGGAATTGATAATGCACCTCCTCCTCTTCCTGAAAATCCTCAAAATACTCCATCACCTGAACAACAAATACTTGTTGAAGAACAACCCCAACAACAAACACCTCCATTCATTCCTCAATATGCCCCTAGAACACAAGAAAACTTAATGGGGAAAATTGAAAATAATAAAAAATAAATTGAGGATATAATCGCAAGGTTGAAAGATCCTATAACTTCAACCTCACACTTGCTAAATCTCTTGAATCTATGTTATCAAATGTAGATTCAATTAGAAAGAAAATCTCTAGTTGGTCATATAAGAGGAGAGAGTTTAGAGAGTTCTATGCAGATAAGTTATCCTATGAACAAGTTAAAAATAAAAAAATTACAAAATTTGATTTGAGTTCCCTTTTCACAGACCCACAAACAAATCAACCTCTACCCCTTACATGCAAGAGGTTTCCTATCCATTGGTGTAACAACCAAGCAATAAAGGACCATTTTGGGCAGAGGTTGTGGATGGTTTTTGACCATCCTCCATGCAACAATAATGAGGTCCCTCAATACTTTTTGAGGAAACTCTATTGCGAGTTTGTCCTCAACAAAGTGCCAAACTATTTTGATATGTAGGACTTTCAGGGTAGAGTTGGGGGGTTAGCACAAGATAGACAAGGGGCACGTGTTGACCCATAGTGGCCAAGGAGACAAGCACTCGCCAGACTAGCCCATGAGCATGTGCCTATCCCTTCCATTGTGAAGGAGAGTGTTGAGGTCAAGATACTATAGTCCATTAGTTCCTTGACCCATAGAATCATAGAGCATGCCAGTCCTACATCATAGCATGGGCTAGGGAAGACTTTGAGGAGTAGGGTTCCACCCCATACTTGTAAGGATTACAGGTTAGCTTGTGGTTATGACCCCACACAGAGTCAAGATGCAGGTGCACATGCTACATCTATAGCTAAGTAGATGGTGATGATAGATGCCCTCCTGAGTGAGACCTTCAATGTTGATACTCAGGTAAATGATAGCAAGTTCATTTAATTTAATTTATTAAATTTCATTTTTCAAGTGCAAGATTAACTAATTTAGTTTAATGATTGTAATGAAATTTTAGGGTCATAGCATTCATTCATTTTTCAGTGGTTCCCCACCTCCGTATTACACTATGACAAGTACTGTCGAGCTATGTAACTAGTAAACAATTATAAATATTACTTGTGAATAGCATTAATATATGAATGTGTTATGTCAGAAAAATACACCCCTGGGGGCTTTTTCCTTTAAGGTTTAGCTCCCGAGTCTTTAGATTGCATTTAGAGAATTTTGCATGATAATTCAGACTCCTGATGAGAAAACCCTTGGGTCTTGTGACAAATAAGACCTAGGGGGTGCTAATTTAATGATGCCTGAACAAAGATAGGGGGTGGACAAGGGTGCTACAACCCTAGTCCAGCCCTATTTTGGATCTTCCCTAAATTCAAATGTCGAGTTTGTAATAATAATTTAGTTTCTAGACTGACATCATAAGTTTCAAATATGAAATTCTTCACAAAAATTTTAATAGTTGCATATATAAGCATGTTTAGGTTATTATTTGCAAACTAGATGGACATGGTGGTTCATGAGCTTATGTTAAAGTGATCAAGGCATTCATTGTGTTGCAGATCATAGCATGGTTATTGTTTTTATTTTTGCAGGTTGGATTCCATCTCCTCTTCATGGAAATGAAGGGCTTCTTCCTTCCATGAGAGCTTCATCATCAAGGTGACATTTATTTTGTTTTATCATCATTATCATTTGGATTGTGCCTCTATTCCAAAAGGATACACACTCTCTCTGACAATGGTGTTTAGAAGACTTGAATGTATCTCTGGGGCTTGACTAAGGCAACCATCTAAACACCACAATTGCTTCCCACATTCCATGTGATTACAAGTTATAGGTTGCGAAAGTGGGAGAAGTGGAGTTGCAGGGAGCAAGAGGACACTGTGGAGATTCCAGATCCTAAAAGAGGAGCCTAATCAGACTAGGGCACCATCAACCTTTTCCTCTACATCCGAAGATATAGAAACAGACTGGATAGTGAGCATCATGGTTTGTAGAGCTTCCGACATCTGGAAAAATCTCCCGCAGTGGACTAGGGCACCATCAACCTTGTCCTCCACTGTCAGATCATGAAAAATCGAAGATATAGCAGAGATTAGTGCCTGAAGGAGGTTGGGAATCCATGGAAAAACTTGTACCTTAGACTAGGGTACCATCACCATTGTCCCTGACATTTCTATTTTTTAGACTGTGAAAAACAGTGAGTTAAGGTTCTCTGCCCTTTGTCTAATTCCTATAGAATTTGTCATAATTCATAGATTTAAGTATTATTTTTCTTAAATTAAGGTTTCAAAAGAATCAGAGCATTAATTAGCAATATTGTGTGATAACTTCTTAATTTTGTAGTAGAAAACCAAGTGGCAACTCAAATCTGATGGTTGACTCTCCTCTCGATAGGAGAAGCACTCGGTTGAAAAGCCCTTGGAATGTTTTATGGAAAGGAGGATTAAAACTAAAACAATCCTGTCATCACACTTTTCATATAAAATTTTTTGGTGAACCCATGTTTTAAATTTTTTGGTACCTTCTTGAGTCTTGTTTGATAGATTTGCATTCATTCATTCTATTGCATTCGAGAATTTACAAAAAAAAAATTGAAAAAATAAAATTTTTTACAAAAATTAGCATATTAGGCTTGCATTTTTGTAAAATTTGAATTAATTGGCATCTAATTTCAACTAATTTCTATTATTTACATTATATATGATACAAAATACATAAATTCATCATTTACAATTCATTGGCATGGCATTTGCATGCTTGATTTGTTGGAAATTACTTGAAATTTTGCATTTTTCATGAAAACCTAGTTTTGCATGAACTAGGGTTGTAGTAAAAATATTGTTTCAAATTTTACTACCTTGTTGAAACACTCATTAGGTCTGATCTCTAATGGTAGTGTTTCTTTATAGTGGCCTCCTTGTGAAATTTCATGTCTAGGGCTTGAAAACTTGCATTTTTTACTAGATTTGGCCTTATCGTCTTGCTAGACTTGTACTCCATGCATGTTGTAAGCACTTTTTATACACTAATTGGCTTTTATTAGTATTATTATATTCTTCCCTTTCTCAATTTTCTTACAACACCTTTTCTTTTGGGCCTTTGCATTGAAATTTTATGAAAATTTACATATTTTTGCACTAGGGTTTGATCTAGAGTGGCACTATAGGCATGTTGTAACAGATTTTTTGGCAATATGTGGCTGTTAATATTGTTATAAGTTGCTTTCCATCATCATTTTCCTTACAACACCCGCTGCCCTACTCTTTTGCATGAAGATTTGGTGAAAAATCACACATTTTGGCCTATTTTCACTAGGTTCTGGCTTATTGACTCTCTAGAGTTGCTTCAAAAGTGTGTTGTGATAGGTATTATTGCATTATTGGACTGTTATTAGGTATATAAATTTATTTCCCTCTTGAAAATTTTCACAACACCTCTTCTTTCATTTGTTTTCATTGAGAAAAGTTGAAAAATCAAGCATTTTAGAGCATATTCGACATCACTTTTGCATTTGCTTTTTGCATAAGTTTTGGAAGATCTTGAAAATATAATTTGAAACTCCTTTGAAAAATTAAAAATTGATTCTCAATATAATAATAATGCTAGGTTTTTTCTTAGGCCTCATTTGAAAAGAAGAGCCCCTGAGCTTGAAATAACATTCACACCTCATTACAAAGAAATGATAAATACTATAGGGCCTCTTTATATCACAATAAAGATAATGGAACAACCTATGCATGGAACACTCATAGATCCTAATTGCATGAAAAATGTGGTCATGGAACATTTCCTCCTCAAGCATGAAATGGTACAAGAATCTTATGAACTGTCAAAATTGAGAATTAAAACAAATAATGGAATTCTAATGAAACGAATTGGCAAGATAACTTTAATGGTCCAGGTCTATGATAAAGTTGTGGATCAATCATTTGATATAATCGCCTTATCTGACCTCTTCCATGTAAAACTTGGACATCCTTGGCTTAAAGCTATGAATGTTGTTCGTTCTACCATTCACAAATGTATAAAATTTCCTTTACGTGGAGAGATCCATATTATCCGTCATAATGCTTATCAACCTCCAGCTAAGGACAAGAACTTTATTCTTGATTACTTTTGGCTATAACCTGAGACAAATCCTGAGCCATGAAGAGATAGAACGTTTATAGAATACAGTAAATACAAAGCAAAACAACTAGCTCGAGTGGCTAGGTCTCCTTTGCAACCAATAAGAGAAGAACATGAAGCAAGCATAAAACAAGATTATTATGGTTTTGAGAAAAAATTTGACATGAGAAATGTGGAGAAGGAAAGCTTCCATAACCCACCTCGTCTATAGAGAGATGGCATTTATGCTGAGGTCCCTCGCCTGTCATCCTCACATGGATCAGGAGGCTTTCATCAACAACAAAATATTCCACCAAGACCAATGAGATTTGAACATGGTGCTTCCTCCTCTACTGTGCAATCTATGGAAAAGCATAACAATGATGAAATAAGCAATAAGATAAGAATAAATAGACTAGCAAAAGAAAGGAGGAGGAGAAGACATGCATATGCCCAATGGATCACAAATGAACAAGAGAACATTGAACCTAACATTGAAACAAATCAAGAAGAGATTAAGGATGAACAAGATGAAAACAAGAACAACAATTGGGCTTTGGTACCTGTTGATGATTGTTTTGATGCAATCATAACAATTAGTTAAAATTCACATAAAATGAACCAAAACTTACTTGAAAGATATGAAGGAATCGGTTAAGATTTGCTTAATCCTAGGTTTAATATGGTCAAGTCTTGACCTGTTGGGCAAATTCATTTGGTCGATGTGAAGTTGTAAGGTTCGGGGGGCCTTATGTAGTTTAGGGTTTCTTGTTGGTTTACTGGACTCAAACTACGCAAAAGATCATAAATATCAGCAAGTTGTTCATTCCTTTTGCATAAAAATGTTATTGTGTTGCAAAGCCTTAAATGTTTTTCTTAAATTATTGTAGCTTTCTCTTCTTAAATATTATGAAAACTGTCTACTTTCAACTTATGCAAGTTTCTTTCAAATATGAGACAATTTCCTTTAAATTTCTACGTTTTAGCTACGTATTTTTAGATGGGTTGGGAAAAGTTAGAAAGATCTAATCTAAACTTCATTCATTCTACCAAAGGATCTAATTGTTCTGTTATGCACTTTATAAGTATTGCAGCAAATTGATCAAATCCATAGACAAAACCCTAAGTGTAAGTTCTGAGCATTTTCACAAACACACACTTAAGATTGCAAGCTCTAAGAGAAAATATTTCAAACACAATGAAGAGCAAGAAAACACTCAGAAGATAGATGTAGAATTCTAGATTCAATTGTATTAGAAACAGACAGTCATAAAAGATTTACAATGTCTGAATGACTCTTAGCTTCAATATCAAACTACAGCAAACTTACAAGCTTTACAGATATAGTAAGGAAGCTAGATGTTCCATGCATTCCTTATTCTAGACACAAGCAACCTCCTTCTTCTATTCCTCAACTAAAAGGTTCCTCTATTCTAAATGTTATGCTTTTTACAAATCTCTGCTGCTACAAATCTCTATGTAGCCCCTGTGTAAAGTTTTACAATGTAGAGAGGCACAATATATGGACTTTGATTGTAATCAATATAGCTCAAAACCCTAGTTAAACAATGGTTCAAACCTCTTGTTATAGCAATAAATGCTGGAGAACAAGTCTCCCAAAATATCTATGAGCATACATCCAATCTGGGTGAAATATGCCATTTTGGAAACCCTAGTAGCTCAATAATAACTTCTGTGGTTTGCTGCAATAATGTCTTTAGCTGCATTTTGTCTTCATCATTGAAGACCCTTGACTTCCTCGCCCCTCATCCTTATCTTCCTCTGCTCTTGAAATTGGATTTCCTCCTCCGTGATGTCGTTGTCATCAAGTTTCATCTCCCTCTTCACCTACAAACCTAAAAAAAATAGACCAGCAAAAAGTATCATTTCACTCAATAAAAAACAGGACCTGAAACACCTGTTAAATCAAGGCATGACTGTGTCAACGTGGAAATGGGGCCCCAAATCTATAAAAAATGAGGGTCAAAATGCATATTCAACATTAAACTAGTCGGGTCAACCATCATTGACTAGAAATATGCATTTGGGCCTCAAAATCAACCTCAAAATTCCAATCGCTTAGCTTTCCCGCCCATTTCTTCATTTAAATCCATGCATATCCGCTATACAAGCTGGACGTGATACATCCATCTAATCAAATTCTAATCTTTTTCAGTTCCGTGGCCTGCATATCACCTTTGTATATTTCGTTTGTATATCACAACATACAAACGCAAAAATACAAGCACTTAACTCCTTTTTATAACCTTTCAATTCCACGACTGCATATTGTAATGCATATTGTGCTTTGTATTTTGGGATATACATTTAGGTTTTATACACTGCATTGATCAGATTTTATTCAATTTGGATTCTGGCTTGTATAAACTGTTGCATATCACCTTTGTATGTCAAAATATAAAAGCCGGAAGTATACAACAATTTAACATCGTTTAACAATCACTTCAGGTCCGTGTTGTATAATGTCTTTGTATATCCTCAATATACAAAGCACCAAAATATGCAAGGATTTAACTATGCCCAATAATTTTTTGGGTCCGCCTGATGTACAAAACCCTTGTATCTTCCGATATACATTTCGGACGTGATACAAGCATTAAATCAGATTTTACTTTCTCTTTGATTCTGCCTTGTATAAGTGCAATGTGTATCGGCTTGTATATAAGAATATACAAAGCCCGATATACATTGAATTAACTTTGCTTCATGAAATTTTGGTTCCAAGCAATTATCTCTACTTTGTATGTTTCGGAATGTATGTACATTGAAACATACATACAAGTCGAAACATACAAAGACTTAACTCAAATTTATAAATGCCTCGGGTCTGGTCCTTGTATAGTGTGTTTGTATCTCGCCAATATACAAGCCGAAAACATACAAGGACTTAAGCTGTTTTAATAGACCTTTTGGGTCCAGTGCTTATATATTACGAGCCTTGTATCTTTTAACTTGCATGTTTCTCTTGTATGTGAAAACATACAAGCACCAAATATGCAACCATTTAACTCTGTTTAATAACCTTTTTGGGTCCGCCATGTATGAAGTGCCTGTTGATAACTGAGAGGGGGGGGTGAATCAGTTATCCTAATTATTTCCCTTTTTGAACTTTCTTATTAATTAATGCAGCATTGAATCAAACACAAAAACATTACCATGAAATAAGAAACACATGACACAGTATTTTTGACGTGGAAACCCTGTTAAGGGAGAAAACCACGGGGTGATTAACCCAAAAATTATTCTCTGTTAGAAGAATAGGAAATTACAAAATGGCACTTGCCAATTAGGGTTCACTGCCCGAGCACACTGCTCACAAGAGGCCCACTGCCTACAAGAAGACACACTGTCTACAAAGTGATAAGAATCACAGTCTTGAACTGATTGGAAGCATCTGCATATGCTGGAGTTTAGTTCCGGTTAGGCTCAGTACACTGATCTGCTGCACTTCATCTTTCCTCTGTTCTTTATTCTGCTATCTTTCACATACCGGATCTTTCTTGCTACTTCTGCTCTGTTCTGGACTTATTTGCATATATATTCCTTCATTCGCACACTTCACAACTAAATCCATCCTCTATATATATCCGCACAAGTAATTTCATCATCTTTCTAGTCGGCATCCGGAACAGTCTAGTTTCTTACAAACTTTGTTCTGTCGGCTGAATCCTTGCTCACCAAGCAATGCGGATCAAGCATATACTTGTAGATATCATTAATCATGTCAGCCAAACATGATTCATGCCTTCACAACCTTTATCATCAACAGTAACACATCCGGAAAGTAGTCTGATACTCTGTCAGTCAGTTCTTCCTCTGTTTTCACTGTTTCTCAGGAATCCGGTACTCAACTATTCATATCTTTTTCTTTGTCCATCACCGGAGGCTAAATCCTTGGAATATACCACTCAAGGTAGTCCTCTTGACTTCCCCAAATCTGCACTGCACCAAGACACTTCCTCTGAGAGATCCGGATCAATCTGTCGGACCTTGCCACATGCTCTGTTCTTGTTCACCGGACCACAACAATCTTTATTCTGACTTCCGGTAGAGACACATCATGACTTGCGGATATGTGGGATGACCTTTGTTGCCATCAATGACAACAACCATGAATCCATATAGTGTCTCTTGCCAACAATCTCCCCCTTTGGCATTGATGGCAACACTTAGTGAAAAATGACTAAGTGTTTACACTATGCTCCCCCTTTGCTGATGCTCTGTCTTTATATACAATTTCTGGAACTCCCCCTTAGTTGGATTCCTCATTTTTCACTGCTCCTCACTCCCCCTTTGACATCAATGGCAAAGGGTAGGGTCCGCACACCAAAATTTTCAAAAATTTTCTATACATAGCCGCATATTTACATACTCACATATACTGAAGAATGTCTGCAAAGGATGTCTGCAATTGGATCATTTCTGTAGCCCAACTTTGCTTCATTCTATCCAAAATTGAAATGTGACCACTCAACAAAAATGTAAAAGCTTTTGCCCGCTTGAGATCTGTCGGATCATTTGTTTGGGCGGTGGTCTGAGCATCACTGATGGCCTCATGCATAGTTTCCAACTTAGGGATTATAATCCTTCTAAGTTCTCCCATCCGGTTAGTGATATTCTTCCTTTCCTTCTCAAGATTCTTTATTTCATTCAAGACTGCAATAGTCTGACATTCTTGATTTATTATGGAGGAAGAGAGAGGATCAAAACTTTGAGATAAGCTTTGTAGCTTGTCCTGTTCCTCTTTTATTTTCTTATCAATTGCTGCTGTTGCCTTTGACCAGGATATACAAAATTTGTAAATGTCACCGCCATCCTTAAGAGCATTCTCTAAGATCTTTATTCCAATACTCACAATCTTCCTATCTTTAGAGATTAATTCTAATACTTCTGAAAATCTTTTATCCAAAAATTCCTTCCGGACCTTTTCTTCAGCAAATTTTTCTAGAGATTCAAAATGTGTACTAACACTGCTGACTAAGGTTTTGAGATTACCGGAAGAGGAGGCTGTGGGATCTTTTTGAAAGGATGGCATGATTTTTTCTAGCACTCCAGATGCTACCTCCATAAGCTCACAGTCTTCCATGTGAGATTTCAGCAGCTTCTCTTTGACTTTCTCATTTGCAAATGAGGCTATTTTCATTGTCTGCACCGGTGACAAAGAGTCAAAATCTAATGGTCCTTTTATTAGGTCCGGTTCATCAATTTCTACAGTGGCTTTGCTCAAAAATTGTTGAACAGTTTGTGCAGTGTCTCTTGCCGGAGACAGATGTTTCTTTTCTTCTGCAGTCTGGGAACTGTCAACCTCTTTATCTTTCACCCCTGCTTCCTTCTCCTGTAATTTCTCTTCTTTGGATCCGGAGACTGTAGGGGAAACCAGAGGAGAGATGTTTGTCTGTTCAGGGCCCACTTCTTCTGGAACAGATGATTCCAAATCCGCAGCTGTTTCTGCACCTAAGTCCTCTACAACAGGAAGATTGAACCTTTTGAAGGCCTTCCGGAGGATCTCTTCTGTCTCTTGGGCCACTTTGTCAGTCTCACCAAGCATGAGTTGATTCATCCTGGCTTTACTTCTGAACTCATCTTTGCAGTCTTTGAAGATAATGTTCATTGTCTTGGGATCAATTTGAGGATATAGCTGAATAGCTATCTGCTCCTGGATCTCAAGATCTTTTGCATGAGCATTATTCTTTCTTATTTCTAATTCCTTTTCTAGGCTTTTAGGAATAAGAGATATGATCTCAATGAAGGCCTTATTGTATATGTTCAGATATTTGATTGTGGCTTCCTGCAGAACCTTTTGGTCAGCCTCATTGTAGTCATCATAAAATTTAGTCATTGGTTGAAGGTTTCCATCTACCGTGACTGACTTGATTACACTCTCTAGAGACAGAGTGGGCTTTTCAACAGATACCTCTGCCATTTCATCCTTGTCTTGGCCTGTGGAGGGTTTACCAGATCCTTTCTTCTTCTGCTTCTTTATTTCTTTTACTCCCTCATCTGACTCTGTTTCCTCTTCATCCTTTTGGCTTTCATAAGCCCTTGTGGCTTTTGTCTTGGATCTTTTACCAGATGCCTGGACTTCTGGTTTTGAACTTTTGGTTGTGGGAGGTGCAGATCTTTTTGATGATCTGGTCCGGGTGGGAGTTTCAACCGGAACACTTTCTTTACTTTTCTCTTCTTCCTCAGCCTTCCTCCTCTTTTCCCGGCTGGCATCAAGTGCCTCTTTTGAGATGCCTAGGCCTTGAGCAATATGCTCAACTTCTTTTCTTACCTTCCTCTTTATCTCCGGTTCCCTGAGTTCTACATGTAACTTTACACTTAGTTCCTCAAAGGTTCCAAACCTTTCTACCTTAGGATCTTTGGGCTGGCTTAGCATGTGTTGAACATACAGCTCTACTATCTGTTCATCCACTTCATACCCCATGGGCATGATCCAGACAGTCCTTGGCTCCACTGCCTCCATCAGACACTGATCTGTTTCTACCATGAAGCATACTGTGTCTTTGTACTTTTCGACAAGGGATTGGGGTATTCTTTCTCTTGCATGCATCATGCTTTGGAAGTTCTTGAAGTATCCCCATAGAGCTGTATTTCTTGCTTTTGCATCCCCAAGTCCATGCAAATAGTCTCTGATTTGGATGGCAACCGGTCTGTCATTCTGCCATATCCATCCACTGGATCCGGGAAGCTCATTCATGTAGTAAAAGAAGAGACAAAGGATCAGATTGCCATACTTGAAGGAGTTTTTCTTGTCCTTCTTAATCTTCTGCAGATTTTCAAAGAGTTGGTTTACTAGAAGCTCACACAAGTCATAGTCTGCATTCTCCTTTAACATCTGATAAGCTGTGTAGATTACAGTTCCCGGTACTGAATTTTCCCTACTGGAGTGATAGATTTTGTAACCAATTATCATAGCTGCAAATTTGACATCCGGTTCAGTGATGTCATCAACTGTCATAGCTCTCTTGTCAAACTTGGATCCGGTTGCATCACTGACTGTCTGATTTTTGACAAATTTGAGAACAGGTAATCCACCGGATGAGTGCAGACCGGTTACAGCCCTAATTGCATCCTTGGTGATCTTGAAGGGCTTGTTCAACCATAGGAAGTTGTCATGTACTCTACTTAGTACATACCGGACCCATTCATCTTCTTCAAAACAGGGGAAATGAATGCACTGTACAAAGTGTTTGTCCTGGATGGCTTTATACTGAGGTTTGATCTCAAAGGAGTCATCTATCAATTGTTTGTGATAGATATCCATCAGTTTTGATTCTCCAAAGTCTTCAAGATTCGCATGGATGTAAACCCTAATATCTTCCGTATGCAATACACCATGAGGAACACTAGAGAAGGCTCCTAGTGGATCTACCTCCAATGATTTGTAAGGATGTTTCTTGAATGTGGGGCGAGGTCTATCAGAGATCTTAACTATATTTGGAGTAGCCATTCTTCAAAGATTTGCAGTGAGATAATGAAAAACGGAGAATACCTTATGCGCCTTCGGTTTGCACGGAGTGGTTGGATTGATTTCTTTATGCAATGACTTCGGCAGGAGATCCTTGGTGTGCTTGATGAATCTTGTTGCAGAGATCCACTTTTTGCTTCTTCTTGAGTGCAAAATGAGCAAATGACTTTTGAGAAATCCCTTATATTGCTCCGCGAACCCTAATATCTGTAATAAATGCTTCACCTACATTATTCCGGTTTGCCTTGTCTGGATAGCTTGGAGTATCCCGGATTAGTCCTGATCTGTGAATATCATCCGGATCTTTCAATCATGAATAAATCGAGGTAACATATTACAAGAACATCCCAAACACTCTGTCCAATCCGCAGAACAAGATAGTGCATTTCTGGATCTCTCCGGACCTTTTGTAATCCTTTGTCATACGGGAGCATCTCCCTGAACAGGTCTTACTTGATCGATCACAGCTTCTTCATAACTCCATGCGGACCTCTGAAAACTTGACTGAAGCATCTCAAGACTCATATCTGCAAACCCTTTAATCCGCATCTTGTGCCACATCCGGCACCACTTGATTGGCTGGGGGAACAGGATTTTCTTTGAGTCTCCCCCTGAGCCAGAGCTCACTTTTTAATTTCCGGAAGAAATATCAGCACCAGAGTCTGGTGCGGATCCAACCTCTACATTCTCTGAACTTTTCTTCACCCAAATCTTGCTCATCTGATTCCTAACTTCATCCGCATTCATCTTTTGTTTACCCTTGTCTTGATTCTGATTATACACCGGACCTCTTTTGTCCTGATTCTTGTTTCTGCAGACTTTAGCATTATGACCGGACCTATTGCAGATTTGGCAAATAACATTTCTTTGCATATTTGACTGATATCCTCTTGATCTGCATTGATTAGCCATATGACCTACTCTATTGCATGTAAAGCATCTACCTTTGAATGATTTGTTTACTTGCATAATTCTGCATTCATGGGATTTGTGTCCATACCTTTTGTAGTTGAAGCACTGTCCGGAGAAGGATGAATTAATCTGATTCATTCTCATTCTGCACTGATTAGCTTTGTGACCAAAGTGGTTGCAGCTATGGCAGTATCCATTGAAAGATGGATATCTTTGAGCATTTGGCTGTCTTACCGGAGGTCTTCTAGGCCTGCTCCTTGGATTTTCTGATCCAAGATTCTTTTGACCGGATCCGGAGCTTTCTCCTTTCTCATATCCCAAACCATACTTGTCATCTGTCCTCTTTTGACTTCCAAGAAGAACTTCAAGTTGAGCAGAACTTATCTTGAATTTCTCTTTATATTCATTTGCTATTTGAAGGTCTCTTTTGAGAGAGGCAATTTGATCCTCAAGTTTTTCTTCATTATCTTTGGCATCTTCAAGATCAGATTCAAGATGTCTGATAATCCTGTCCATCTGGTGGCATTCTTCTAATTTTTCTTTAAGAGATTGTCTTAGATTGTCTTCAACCTTTCTTTTTTCTTCAATCTCTTGAGTAAACTTTATAGTTCCTGATTCCATTTCATGTCTTAACATAATGACTTCTTTTGATAACTTTTAACATAACTTGGTTTGCTCAGTCAATTCTTCATTTGTATTGCTTTCTTCACTTTGTCTTGCCAACTGTTGGAGCAGCTCCTTTCTCTTTTTCATAGAGAGACTTAATTTGTCTTTTAATTCTCTCATGAATTCATCAGCCTGTTTGAGTCTTTCTTTTAATTCATTGACTTCAGAATTTGACTGTTCAAGATCCTCAAGGGCAGTCTTGAGTTGCTCCCTTAAACCATATGCATCCATTTGAATTCCCAGATCTTCCTCAAGCTGTTAGGCTCTATTAGGAGGAACTTAGCTCTGATACCAATTGTTGATAACTGAGAGGGGGGGTGAATCAGTTATCCTAATTATTTCCCTTTTTGAACTTTCTTATTAATTAATGCAGCATTGAATCAAACACAAAAACATTACCATGAAATAAGAAACACATGACACAGTATTTTTGACGTGGAAACCCTGTTAAGGGAGAAAACCACGGGGTGATTAACCCAAAAATTATTCTCTGTTAGAAGAATAGGAAATTACAAAATGGCACTTGCCAATTAGGGCTCACTGCCCGAGCACACTGCTCACAAGAGGCCCACTGCCTACAAGAAGACACACTGTCTACAAAGTGATAAGAATCACAGTCTTGAACTAATTGGAAGCATCTGCATATGCTGGAGTTCAGTTCCAGTTAGGCTCAGTACACTGATCTGCTGCACTTCATCTTTCCTCTGTTCTTTATTCTGCTATCTTTCACATACCGGATCTTTCTTGCTACTTCTGCTCTGTTCTGGACTTATTCGCATATATATTCCTTCATTCGCACACTTTACAACTAAATCCATCCTCTATATATATCCGCACAAGTAATTTCATCATCTTTCTAGTCGGCATCCGGAACAGTCTAGTTTCTTACAAACTTTGTTCTGTCGGCTGAATCCTTGCTCACCAAGCAATGCGGATCAAGCATATACTTGTAGATATCATTAATCATGTCGGCCAAACATGATTCATGCCTTCACAACCTTTATCATCAACAGTAACACATCCGGAAAGTAGTCTGATACTTTGTCAGTCAGTTCTTCCTCTGTTTTCACTATTTCTCAGGAATCCGGTACTCAACTATTCATATCTTTTTCTTTGTCCATCACCGGAGGCTAAATCCTTGGAATATACCACTCAAGGTAGTCCTCTTGACTTCCCCAAATCCGCACTGCACCAAGACACTTCCTCTGAGAGATCCGGATCAATCTATCGGACCTTGCCACATGCTCTGTTCTTGTTCACTGGACCACAACAATCTTTATTCTGACTTCCGGTAGAGACACATCATGACTTGCGGATATGTGGGATGACTTTTGTTGCCATCAATGACAACAACCATGAATCCATATAGTGTCTCTTGCCAACAGTGCCTTGTATATTTTTACCTGCCAAAGATATAAACGTGAGATACAAAGTGGATTTAAAACATCAATTTATTTTAACCTAAAACCACTTCGGGTCCATCTTGTATGTGTATTTCAAAACTTTAACCAAATGCATACAAGGAAAAGGAATATACAATCGCCCTTGTATATGAAAGCGATGTATAAAGGACATTGTATGTGTAATATGCAAGTGACCCATTATGCATTTAACCTTGTATATGGACCCGATTGCAAAAGACAAATGCGACTAAGTACAAAAACAAAACCCTTTGCATATACAAATGACCCTATATATGCAAAGCAATATACAAACCTGAATGTACATTTTACCAAAATTATCATAACTTGCAAAATATGGCAAATTTTAAGATGGTTCAAAAAGCAACCCTAGCTCATTTTTCACAAGGAATCCAACCATATCATGCCTTGGTACTAAAAATGCATTTTTTCTCTTTTTTTTAAACAAAGTTTACAATTTTAACCCCTCTTTTTCCCTTTACCACCAAGCAAAACAACACACACAAAAGCAAAAGCAATAGCCACAGCAGGGGTCCTCATTTTGCTAAGGAGTAAAATGGGGCATGTGGTGAACATCACAACAACTAGCAACCAAACAAAACAATTATATTCAAAGCATTTAAGAAAACTAAATGAAATAAATCCATAACTTCCAACTATCCTTCTTGCAAATTATTATTGAACTTGAGACCTAAGGTATTCAATAAGGGTGCATGAATTTTCATTTTCAGTTAAAGTGTGTGCACGTGATTAATTATCCTCATCTTGAAGATCGGTTGAATGAACCAATGACTGATATTAGCCTACGTAGTTGAGGATATTCCCTCATAGCCGACTAGATAGAGCCTTGTTGCAAGCAAGCGTCTATAGCCCCAAAAAGGTTATCGTTACAATTCTCCTAAGTAGAGCCCCACTGCTAGCGAGCGTCCATAGCCCTGGTAGAGTTACTTAAATGGCTTAATCTAGATTTTTAGTATAATCCACTTTATTATATTTTTATATTTTTATACTTTATTGATTTTGATGCTTGATAGAAATTTCACAAGATATAGCAATTTGTAACTTTATGATGCAAGGAATGAGCACTTGCTGAAATTAAGCTAAGAATTGTAATGGTAACAAGGGTGACCTTGTATTTTTCACCTAATATCTACACTGGTAGATTCAACAAACCCAAGGATTTTAGGTGTGTCATCATGAGAAACCTCCCTTGAATTCTCAATCACATTTATTGAATACAAAATTTCAGAAGGTAAACAACTCTCTACATTTATGATAGTCACAACAAGTTATGCATAAATTTCAAATGGTTAACCTGAATATTTTGAATTGTATACTATTTTCAATGGTTGTTAGCTTGCTCCTTTAATACTCTAAAGTAAAACAAAGATCCCTGTTGAGGAGAAAACAACAGACTGTACAAACAAAACAAGACAAAGCAAAAGAAAGCTGTACAAACAGCAAAATAGAAACAAAAACAGAAAAATAGAAAGAAACAAAAAACAAAACTATACAAACAACTAACCTACAAAATAAAACAAAAAAAAGAAAATAGAAAATAAAGCAAAGAAAACTATACACTACCCACACTATATTACACAAAAAGGGACTGCCCTTTACCTCAAGCTTGGATGTAGTGTTTCAAATGTTGGCCATTAATTGGTAATGGTACATCTTCTCCAGTCAAGGTCTTAAGTCTAAATGTGTTATCTCCTATTATTTCTGAGACTTGCAATGGACCTAACCATAGTTTATCAAATTTTCCATGGCCCCCCTTCTTTTCATGTGCTTTGTCCCAGCACAACACTAAGTCTAATATCCTGAATGTCTTGACTCTTGCCCTCTTATCTACTGCTTGATGCTTGGCAAATTTCTCAATGGCTTGACCTCTTTTCTCTTCTAGTTGTAGCATTTGTACTATCATGGCTTCCCTATGATTATCAAAGCCTAGAAACTCAGTGGCAAACTTCCAGATTGGCATTCTTAGATTTACTGAAAGTATGGGATCAGTCCCATAAACTAAATGATAAGGTGTACTACCTAAAGTTGTTTTGAACTTGGTCCTATCTACCCACAGTGTGTATTTTAATAGGGTATTTCACTCTCTAGGACTCTTTGCAATTAGCTTTTTGATTATGTCTAATAAAATTTTGTTCGTAGACTTAGCTAATCCATTACCTTGAGGGTAATAATTCGAAGAAAACATTAAAACAATCTCGTATTCAAATGGCCATTTAGAAAACTTTAAAGAAGAGAAAGCAGGGCCGTTGTCACATACCAATGAATAGGGAGTTCCAAACCTAGTGATGATGTTCTCTTCAAGAAACTTGATAACTACCTCAGTTGTGGAGAATTTGCAGCATGCAGCCTCAGTCCACCTTATATAGTAGTCCGTCACCTTCAGTATAAACTTGTGTCCTATACAAGATGGAGGATTGATGACTCCAATGAAATCTAGGCCCCATTGTGCAAATGGTCTTGATTCAATCACAGGTTGTAATGGGTTGGCCTGATTCCTTCCCTTTTCTGTTGTAGTCTAACAGGTGTGGCAACTCTTGATGTGACTCTCTGTATCTTTGAACATCGTGGGCTAGTAGTAGCCTACTCTCAATATTTTGTGTGTTGTAGCTAGATGGGAACCATGACCAGTTCCATACTTGTCATGTAGTTCTGTTAACATTTTATCCACTTCAGCTCTATTTAGACATCTTAAATAAATTCCCTCATGGTTCTTCCTGAATAGAAGACCTCCTTGCACCATATATTTTTGTGCTTTAATCTTCAAATCTCTCCTTTGAGAAGCTTTCATCCTATTGGGTACCTTCCAGCTATTAGAAGAGTGTTTAAATCGCCATACCAATCTGATGCGTCCTGGGAATTCAGTACATACTACTGTTTTATCAAATCTGGGTCTGTGTTTGCTATTGTTTGCACCAACGCCTGCCCTCTGACCAGCTTCATTGGAATGATTTCCATGTCGAACTCTTGCAGCGTGGTGATCCATTTGCTGCTCTTTTCTCCAAGTTTGTTTTGCATCAGCAACATCTTTATTGCTGTGCCTAGCACAATGGTTTTGATCTGGCTGCGCAGAATATAATGTCTAAATTTTCTCACAACCCTCATTAATGTAAATGCTTATCTTTTGGTATCCAGATATCTTAGTTGTGCGTCTTTTAGAGGTGTGCTCATAAATGCAATGGGTCTATCCTCATTGTATTCACCCTTCTGTGTTAGGGCAGTTGCGACTGAATGGGAGGATGCAAAGGAGTAGATATAGAATGACCTTGTGTAGTCTGGGCTTGCTAGTATAGGGGCATTAGAAATGGCCCACTTGATATCTTCGAATGCAGCCCTCCACATAGGTGTCCACTCCATCTGTGTATCTTTTTTTAACATGGCATTTAACGACTGCACGATTTCTGCAAAACCCGTGATAAACTTCTGAACAAAGTTTATTTTACCAAAAAATGATTTCAACTCTTTCCTATAATTTGGTATTTGCAAATTTCTTATTGATTCTATTCTATCAGGGTCAATCGATATTCCATCTTCATAAATGACATGCCCTAGTAATTTACCTTCAGTAACTCCAAATGAACATTTCTTAGGATTAAGGGAAATTCTGTACCTCTCACACTGCTTAAGGATTTTCCTGAGATCTTCAGCGTGAGTGGATGCATCTTTAGAATATACAGTCAGATCATTCATATACACGACAATGCACTTACCTGATAACCCACGGAACGCAATGTCCATGGCTCTTTGAAAAGTGGCACCTGCATTAATCAGACCAAAAGGCATTCTCCTATATGCATAATTTCCCCATTTACAAGTGAAGGTTATTTTTAATCTACCATCTTTATCAATTAAAACTTGGTTATAGCCCAAGAAACCATCTAAAAAAGACATCATCTTTGCCCCGTTTACTACTTGCAACACTTCGTCTATTGGAGGCAGAGGATAATTATCCTTTTCAGATGCTTTGTTCAAATTTCTAAAATCTACGCATAATCTGATGTCTCCATTTTTCTTCCTTACTGGTACTAGGTTAGCTACCCAAACTGAATGTCTGACTGGAAAACTTATTCCAGCAGACATCAATTTTTTAACTTCCTCAAAGATTAAAGGCTCTAGGATGGCATTCACAAGCCTTTGTTTTTGCCTAAATGGTTTAACCTCTAGCCTCAACGGTATCATGTGAGTTATGATGGACGTATCATATGTTTTCAAGTCTTCATATGTCCATGCTATTACGTGTTTGTAATCTTTTAGGGCATCAATAATTTCTTTTCTTATTTTCTCAGAACAATCCTTCCCGATCAGCACATTTTGTGGATTTTGCTTTGTCCCTAAGTTGTATAAATCACACTTACCCCCCTCTGTTTTGGGTAAGTCCTTCTATCTTATTACTCCATCGAAGTCAAAAATATGTTCTAATTTAATTACCCCTTTAGGTAAGAAGTTGCTCTTCAAGTTGAGTATATCCTCTTTGTCCCATGTTATTTCAGGCCTTTCTTGTTCATCAATGATTTGGGCCTCAAATACCTCATTACAATTCAAAAAATCAATAATTTGCTGATCCCCTCCAAATACCTGAAAGTGTGTAACATTGTCTGGGATACTGGGAATATTAACTAATTCAACAGCAAATCGCCTCAATCCTCACAATGTTAAGGGTTCTAGTGTGCTAGCAGCAACTGCTAGTGCATCTGGCCTGTGGTTCAGCTCTCTGGGGATATGCTCTACGTTAAAAGCATCAAATGAATCTATTAAACCCCATACCCTATGTCTGTAACAAATCATTTTCTTGTAATTGCAGGCATATAGTTTCCTCACTTGTCTAACTACTAATTCAGAGTCTAAAAATACTCTGATCATTTTCACCCTTTTCTTGATGGCCATGACAAGTCCTAAAATTAGGGCTTCATATTTAGCAATATTGTTAGTACAGGAAAACTGCAGTCTATATGCTGCTAGGTATGACCTACCCTGAGGATCTATGAGTTGAATACCTACACCTGCACCCTGCTTTGATTTGGACCCATCACATTTTAGTTTCCATATTCCATCTTTACCTTTCGGGCCTTTTATTTTAGCATGCTTTGTCCCTTCTATTACTTGTGAGGTGTTGGTCTGTTTATTCATAGGTATTTCTATTTGGTCAACTTGCATATATGTATTTTCAGCTTGCAAATTAGGAAGACAACTCCCCTTGTCCTTTATTCTCTCTTCTAAATTTGAAATCAGAGCATCTACATCACTCTAAACATATCTCTGTGGTTGATCAAGATTCATATTCCCCTCTTGTAACCCTACCCTCTTCATGCATTTTTTGTATTCATATTCGATGATGTCTTTGCACATCCCACAACTCTCCGTGGAATGTGGCCTATCGTGAACTCTACATCTGTTTTTATACAATTTACATTGGACTGGCAGATTTTGTTTAATGCATTCTTCCACCTCTTGCCTAATGGTATGACCAAATTTGTCTATTGCACTGTTTTCTTCATCCGAAGAATTTCCATCAGACTCAATGAATAATGATGTCCCCTTGCTGGCACTTTTTTCTCTAATGTTTAACATCATAATCTCTTCAATTTGTACCCCATTGTTAGTAATCCTATAAACACCAGGTTCAACAGTAGGATATAATATTTCATTTGTTTGATTATACTCTGTTATCATATGTTTCATCCTGGGTTTTGCCTCTATTCTAATCTGGTTTGGGACACCTCTCCAAGGTAGCCACATATGTGAAAAATCAGTGGCCATATATTTGTTTAATGTCTTGGACCAATCCCTACTTAGCAACATCCCATAATTCATGGGTATATCCACTATTTGAATGTCAATGAATTGGCTTACCCTAGGGTTTGAAGCTAATTACATCTGAATGTTCATCAATTCTCCTATCACACTAACCTCAGTTTTATCTAACTATGTGACAACCTTGGTAGATTTTGTGGGAGTCAGCCCGAGAGTTTTACATATCCTTAAGGGCATTACATTGGCTGATGCACTAGAGTCCACCATGCAATTGTGTATGTTCTTCCCACACAATCTAATAGTTAACAAGAAAGGAGGAGTATCCTTCTTATCAGCATACATTACTACATTTGTATTGGAAGGCAGCTCAACTTTCTTACTTTTCTCTTTAGGCGGTGAATCTCTATTAGGAACAATTATATCGGCAGCACCCTCATCTGTCATGGATGTATCCAGAGATTTTATAAAAGCATTTCTGATCCCTGGAGTTTTTAATAATTCATTCAAAGGTATACTAACCTTAATTTTCTTTATTTCTTCTGACAAGTAACTCATTAATCTTGTTGTCTTGACTGTTTCAGCTTTACTTGTTTTGGCCTTTTGTATAGTTGTTCCACTATTTGTATGATGATTAGCTTTGAGTATGGTAGGATTTTTACTAGCATTCTGATCTGGGGGTGTATTGAAGTTGTTAGGAGGAATGGAAGTGGTGAAAGGTCCTCCTGGCCAAGTGTTGTTCCTTAAATTGTAGGTGTGGTTTTTATTTGTCTGTTGAAAAGCCTGCACCTCTTTTGTTTTAGTCAATACTTCATTTTCAGTTTCAAAGGGAAACTAAAAACCATTTAACACAAAGGCTGATTCAGGATAAAGATTTTCACAAAAGTATGGTTCATCTTCTAACAATTCATCCTCTTTCTCTTTTGTAGTTGCAAAGGTAAAGGTTTCTAAAACTAAAGTTGTATCATACCCTAAATGTACTACCTCATTACCTTTGGGAATGAGAAATTCAGAAGTAGGAGGCTGCACCTCTATATTAAATATGTTGGCTGCTAAATGAAACTATGGACAATCAAGCTCAGCATGGGCATTGGTATTGTGAAATCTGCACCAATTTTTTAGTGATGTATTGGCCATTTGGATGCCAGCCATTTGTTTTGCATCATGATTATGTATATTCTCAAAAGGAGAAGCTAGAGTACCATTGTTTGGTCCAGTGTTCCACGTTTTGGATGGCCTAGGCTGATTCTAATTTTTGTTATTGTTACCCCAAGCCCTATTGTCTACCACTGGCCCTCTATTTTGCATTGGTTGCCCTTGGTTATGACTTTGATGCTAATTATAGTTTTGGCTCTGATTTGAACATTGGCCTTGGCTATTATTCTAGGGTTAACTTTGATTATAGTTCTGATTATAATGTTGATTTTGATTTAAACTATAGTTCAGATTTTGGCCTTGGTTATAATTCTAATTTTGATTGTATCCTTGGTTGCCTCTTCCATAAAGATTCTCATTTCTTAATTGTGTCACTTCGATGGTTAATCTTTTCAAATGTGCAGTGATCTCTTTGATTTCTTCCTTTTCCTCTTGTGCTTTTTCTACAGTTGTATCTCTAGGAGGTTGGAAGAAAGGCTGACCATTATTTTGAATGTTATTAGAAGTGTTACCCATGTAAGGAGCTATGGCTTGGATTGGGGTAGGACTATACACAGGTGTGTATGTAGGAACCGGATTTAGTAATGGAGTGTGATGCATAGGGACTCCATTCCAAGGTTGTGCCTAATTTTGCACCCCAAAATTTCTTCCATTAACAAATGGACTATAAGTTGTATGCCTCATCTCTTGATTTACTGAGGCCGCCTCTTTATAGGCTTTGGATATTGAATCTATGTCAGGTTTTCTTTTGACAAACATGGTAGTTAAAGGATCAAAGGTAGCATAGTACATAGCTAACAAGGTATCATCATCCATGGTGTAAGGGGCTACCAGCCTAGAGTAGGCCTTTTGAAATCTGTCATTGAAATTATCAATTAGCTCTCCCTCTCCTCTTTTTATAGTAGCCAATTTATGATACAAGATACAAGGATCAATGGGCCCTCTAAATCTAGATAGAAATGCTTCTTCCATAAGCAACCAAGAAGAAATATAGCCATTGGGTAAGTTTACATACCAATTAGAGGCTTGCTCATTAAAGGTGTAGGGAAACAATCTACACACCACGTCCTCATGTTCTAATCTAGCCCTAAAGCATGCCTCCTTTAATATTCTAATGTGGTCTTCTGGGTCTTGGTGTAACTGGTATTTGGGACATATTTTTTCCAAATTTTTGGGCATCTCATTATAATCAGGGAACACTATGGGAGAATGGACATTGAAATAAGCCATTACATGTACTTGCGTTTGACCTGAGCCTGTAGGAATACCTAGATTTCCTAGGGGATTGGGATTTTTTGGAGGACTAGGACCTCTAGGAGTACTTGAACCAAGATTTAAAGATCTGAATGAAGATCTGTTAGGACTCACTAAGTTATGAATGCTAAAAGGTGAGCCAGGAGGTGTTCCAGATGAGCCTCTTGCTTGCAATATTTTAGGATTCCAAATCCAAGGGCTCTTACTTAGCCTTATATCAGGTAATTGCACAAATATATCCCCTGAACTAGATTTAGATCTGGTCACTCTATCGCTGTTATGAGCCAACTCTACTTGAAACAAACTCTAACTCAAGTTGGGCCCTCCTTCTAGCGCCAGAAAAACTGTTGATGATTGTTTTGATGCAATCATAACAATTAGTTAAAATTCACATAAAATGAACCAAAACTGACTTGAAAGATATGAAGGAATTGGTTAAGATTCGCTTAATCCCAAGTTTAACATGGTTAGGTCTTGACCTGTTGGGCAAATTCAGTTGGTCGATGTGAAGCTGTAATGTTCAAGGGGCCTTACATAGTTTAGGGTTTCTTGTTGGTTTACTGGACTCAAACTATGCAAAAAGATCATAAATATCAGCAAGTTGTTCATTCCTTTTGCATAAAAATGTTACTTTGCTGCAAAGCCTTAAATGGTTTTCTTAAATTATTACAGCTTTCTCTTCTTAAATATTATGAAAACTGTCTACTTTCAACTTATGCAAGTTTCTTTCAAGTATGAGACAATTTCCTTTAAATTTCTATGTTTCAGCTAAGTATTTTCAGATGGGTTGGGAAAAGTTAGAAAGATCTAATCTAAACTTCATTCATTCTACCAAAGGATCTAATTGTTCTGTTATGCACTTTATAAGTATTGCAGCAAATTGATCAAATCCACAGACACAACCCTAAGTGTAAGTTCTGAGCATTTTCACAAACACACACTTAAGATTGCAAGCTCTAAGAGAAAATGTTTCAAACACAATGAAGAGCAAGAAAACACTCAGAAGATAGATGTAGAATTCCAGATTCAATTGTATTAGAAATAGACAGTCATATACGATTTACAATGTCTGAATGACTCTTAGCTTCAATGATCAAACTACAACAAACTTACAATCTTTACAGATATAGTAAGGAAGCTAGGTGTTCCACGCATTCCTTATTGCAAACACAGGCGACCTCCTTCTTCTATTCCAAAACTAAAAGGTTCCTCTATTCTAAATGTTATGCTTTTTACAAATCTCTGCTGCTACAAATCTCTATGTAGCCCCTGTGTAAAGTTTTACAATGTAGAGAGGTACAATATATAGACTTTGATTGTCCTCAATATAGCTCAAAACACTATTTAAACAATGGTTCAAACCTTTGGTTATAGAAATAAATGTTGGAGAACAAGTCTCCCAAAATATCTCTGAGCATACATCCAATTTGGGCAAAATATGCCATTCTAGAAACCCTAGTAGCTCAATAATAACTTCTATAGTCTGTTGCAATAATGTCTTCAGCTGCATTTTGTCTTCATCATTAAAGACCCTTGACTTCCTTGCCCTTCATCCTTATCTTCCTCTACTCCTGAAATCAGATTTCCTCCTCCGTGATGTCATCGTCATCAAGTTTCATCTCCCTCTTCACCTACAAACCTAAAAAACATAGACCAACAATAAGTATCATTTCACTCAATAAACAATAGGAATTGAAACAACTGTTAAATCAAGGCGTGACTGTGTGAACGCAGAAATCGAGCCCCAAATCTATGAAAAATGGGGGTCAAAATGCATATTCAACGTTAAAATGGTCGTGTCAACCATCGTTGACCAAAAATATGCATTTGGGCCTCAAAATTGACCTCAAAATTCTATTTTTTTAGCTTTCCTGCCCATTTCTTCATTTAAATCCATGCATATCTGCTATACAAGCCCGACATGATACATCCATCTAATCAGATTCTAATCTTTTTCAGTTTCGCGACCTGTATATCGCCTTTGTATATTTCATTTGTATATCACAACATACAAACACAAAAATACAAGCACTTAACTCCTTTTTATAACCTTTCAATTCCATGACTGTATATTCTAATGCATATTGTGCTTTGTATCTTGGGATATACATTCGGGTTTTATACACTGCATTGATTAGATTTTATTTTATTTGGATTCCAGCTTGTATAAACTATTGCATATTACCTTTGTATGTCGAAATATACAAACTGGAACTATACAATGATTTAACATCATTTAATAATCACTTCAGGTTTGCGTTGTATAATGTCTTTGTATATCCTCAATATACAAAGCACCAAAATATGCAAGGATTTAACTATGCCCAATAATTTTTTGGGTCCGCCCGATGTACAAAACCCTTGTATCTTCCGATATACATTTCGGACGTGATACAAGCATTAAATCAGATTTTACTTTCTCTTTGATTCCACCTTGTATAAGAGCAATGTATATTGGCTTGTATATAATAATATACAAAGCCCGATATACATTGAATTAACTCTGCTTCATGACATTTCGGTTCCGGGCAATGTATCTTTGCTTTGTATGTTTCGGAATGTATGTACATCAAAACATATATACAAGTCAAAACATACAAAGACTTAAGTCAAATTTATAAATGCCTCAGGTCCGGTACTTGTATAAAGTGTCTGTATCTCGCCATCATACTAGCCGAAAACATACAAGGACTTAAGCTATTTTAATAGACCTTTTGGGTTGGGCACTTGTATATTACGAGCCTTGTATCTTTTAACTTGCATGTTTCACTTGTATGTGAAAACATACAAGCGCCAAATATGCAACCATTTAACTCTATTTAATAACCTTTTCGGGTCCGCCATGTATGAAGTGCCTTGTATATTTTTACCTGCCAAACATACAAATGTGAGATACAAAGCAGATTTAAAACATCATTTTATTTTAACCTAAAACCACTTCGGGTCCATCTTGTTTGTGTATTTCAAAACTTTAACCAAATGCATAAAAGGAAAAAGAATAGACAATCGCCCTTGTATATGAAAGCGATGTATAAAGGACATTGTATATGCAATATGCAAGTGACCCATTATGCATTTAACCTTGTATATGGACCCAATTACAAAAGGCAAATGTGACTAAGTACAAAAACAAAACCCTTTGCATATACAAACGACCTTGTATATGCAAAGTGATATACAAACCTGAATGTACATTTTACCAAAATGATCATAACTTGCAAAATATGGTGAATTTTAAGATGGTTCAAAAAGCAACCCTAGCTCATTTTTCACAAGGAATCCAACCATATCATGCCTTGGTACTGAAAATGCATTTTTTTTTCTATTTTTTTAAACAAAGTTTGCAATTTTAACCCCTCTTTTTCCCTTTACCACCAACCAAAACAACACACACAAAAGCAAAAGCAACAGCCACAACAGGGGTCCTCATTTTGCTAAGGAGTAAAATGGGGCATGTTGTGAACATCACAACAGTACCTTACACACCACTTTCATCTAGCATTTAGGATTGGGAGGATGATGACCTCCTCGATGACGACTTCTAGCATGGACCTCTCTGACAAGTAAGTATCTCTAACCCTTTATCCCTCGTGATGTGTTTCCCCTGTGATGTGTTATGTGTTGTTAGGCCTCCTAGGACGACCCTTGATTCTCTTGTAAGGTCAAGGATACTAGGAGACTGCCTTTGTCATGACATTCTTCTATCTGTATCATCATTCTTATATCTCTCCTCTCCTCTAATTTCATTGTTGTGTGTTGTGTCTTATGGACATAGCGTTGCAGTTCGTGAGTTAGGGGCACCTGTTGGCAAGAGACACTATATGGATTCATGAATGTTGTCATTGATGGCAACAAATGTTAGCTCACACATCCGCAGGACATAATGAGTCTTTACCAGAAGACAGATTGCAAAGTATTGAGGTCCGGTAAGCAGGAACAGAGCAGTCAGTAAGGTCTGACAGATAGGTCTAGATCTCTCAGAGGAAGTATCTTGGTGAAGTGCAGATTTGGGCAAGTCAAGAGGACTACCTTGAGTGATAAATTCCAAGGATTTAGCCTCTAGTGATAGATGAAGAAAAAGATATGATCACTTGAGTATCAGGTTCCTGAGTGACAGTATGAATAGAGGAAGAATTGACTGGCAGAACATCAGACATCATCCCGGATGTGTTGCTGATGATAAAAAAGGTTCTTAAGGCATAAGTTATGTTTGGATGACATGATTGATGACTTCCACAAGCATATTCTTGATCCGCAATGTTTGGTAAGCAAGGATTCAGCCGACAGATCAGAATTTGTGAAAAGATTGACTATTCCAGGTGCTGACTAGAAAGGTGATGAAATCACTTGTGCGGATATATATACAAGATGGATTTAGTTGTGAGATGTGTTGTTGTTGTTGGATATGTGAGAATAAGAGTAGAAGAGCAGAGCAGAAGCAGTAAAGAAGGTCTGGTATGTGAAAGGAAAGCAACATAAGAGAAGAGGAAAGATGAAGTGCAGCAGATCAGTTTACTGAGCCTAACCAGAACTGAACTCCAACATATGTAGATGCTTCCAATTAGTTCAAGTATTGTATAAACACTCTTTTTGTAGATAGTGAGTCTCTTGTAGGCAGTGTGCCTCTTGTGAGTAGTGTGCTTGGGTAGTGAGCCCTAATTGGCAAGTGCCATTTTGTATTTCCATTCTCCTAACAGAGAATACAATCTTGGGTTAATCACCCCATGGTTTTCTCCCTTAACATGGTTTCCACGTCAAAAATATTGTGTCATGTGTATTCTTCTTTTCATGCTTATGTTTTCTTATTTGTATTAATGCTGCATTGTTACTAAGAATGTTCAGAAAGAAGAAATATTAGGATAACTGATTCACCCCCCCTCTCAGTTATCAACAATTGGTATCAGAGCTAAGTTCCTCCTAACAAAGTCTAACAGCTTGAGGAAGATCTGGGAATCCAAATGGATGCATATGGTTTGAGGGAGCAACTCAAGACTGCCCTTGATGATCTTGAACTGTCAAACTTTGAAGTCATTGAATTAAAGGAAAGACTCAAATAGGCTGATGAATTCATGAGAGAACTAAAAGACAAATTAATTCTCTCTATGAAAAAGAGAAAGGAGCTGCTTCAGCAATTGGCAAGACAAGGTGAAACAAATGATGCAAATGAAGAGCTGAAGGAGAAAACTAATTTATGTGAAAAGTTATCAGAAGAAATCATTATGGTAAGACATGAAATGGAATCAGGAGTTATGAAGTTTACCCAAGAAATTGAAGAGAAAAGAAAAACTGAAGATAATCTAAGACAATCTCTCAGGGAAAAATTAGAAGATTGCCACCAGATGGATAGAATTATCAGACATCTTGAATCTGATCTTGAAGATGCTAAAAATAATGAAGAAAAACTTGAGGATCAAATTGTCTCTCTCAAAAGGGATCTTCAAAGAGCAAATGAATATAAAGAGAAATTCAAGATAAGTTTTGCTCAAATTGAAGTTCTTCTTGAAAGTCAAAAGAAGGTAGATGACAAGTGTGGCTTGGGATATGAGAAAGGAGAAAGCTCTGGATCCGGTTAGAAGAACTTTGGATCAGAAAATCCAAGGAACAGGCCTAGAAGACCTCCTGTAAGACAGCCTAATGCTCAAAGATACCCATCCTTCAATGGATACTGCCACAACTGCAATAACATTGGTCATAAAGCTAATCAGTGCAGAAAGAGAATGAGTCAGACTAATTCATCCTTCTCCGGACAATGCTTCAACTGCAAAAGGTATGGTCACAAAGCTCATGAATACAGAAATAGGCAAATGAACAAATCATTCAATGGTAGATGTTTTGCATGCAATAGAGTCGGTCATATGGCTAATCAATGCAGATCAAGAGGATATCAGTCAAATATGCAAAGAAATGTTGTTTGCCAAATCTACAATAGACCCGGTCATAGTGCAAGATTCTGTAGAAGCAAGAATCAGGACAAAAGAGGTCTGGTATATCATAATCAGAATCAAGATAAGGGTAAACAAAAGATGAATGCGGATGAAGTTAAAAGAGAGATGAATAAGATTTGGGTGAAGAAAAGTATAGAGAATGTAGAGGATGGATCCGCACTAGACTTTGGTGCTGATATTCCTTCCAGAAATTAAAAGGTGAGCTTTGGCTCAGGGGGAGACACAAACAAAAACTTGTTCCCCCAGCTAGTCAATTGGTGCCAGAAATTGGCACATGTGAAGCTGCGGATCAATTGGCTTCTAGAGAAACATGTAAAGAAGGTCAGGTAAAGATTTGAGAGATTCGCAAGAAAATTTAAAAAGTTTAATTCCTTCAGAATTGGTCCGGTTAAACAAGTCTTCCAGAAAAATAGGTTTCTCACAAGGTTGGCCCAGTATGGATCCAAATTGAAACAGCCTGATCTGCGGATATATGAGATGATCAGGAGAAGAAGTGGACATTGTGATTCAACACTTACATTGATCACAAAGGCATCATAATGATCCAAATAAGTTTCTTCTTCCTTGAACAAGGAAAACCAGGCAAACCGGAATGAATTAGGTTGTGCATTTATTGCAGGGTGCAAATTAGGGCTTCTTGGAATAAAAGAGTTCATTTGTCTGTCATTTACACATTTGTACACTCTCATGCGAAGAAGAAAGAAAAGAAGCTCTGCAAACAACTTCTCCCAAAAGATCAAGGCAACTCTTCACACAGCTCTATTCAGATTTCTTTGTGTGCCCTAACCTGCGTAAAAGGTATTTATTGTTCTTGATATCCTTCAGTAAGATTGTTTGATGATGGCTACTCCAAATATAGTAAAGATTTCTGATAGACCTCGGCCCACATTTAAGAAACATCCATATAAATCCTTGGAGGTAGATCCCCTAGGAGCATTTTCCAGTGTTCCGCATGGCATTTTGCATACAGAAGACATTAGGGTTTACATACACGCAAATGTTGAAGAGTTTGGGGAATTCAAACTAAGAGATATCTATCACAAACAACTATTATATGATTCATTTGAGCTCAAACCCCAATACAAGGGCCTCCAGAATAAGCACTTTGCACAATTCATACATTTCCCCTATTTTACTGAGGATGAATGGGTCAGGTACGTTTTGAGCAGAATACATGACAACTTCATGTGGTTAAATGGACCATTCAAAATCACAAAAGACACCATTAGGGTAGTCACCGGATTACACTCATCCAGTGGGATTCCTGTTCTTAAATCTGTGAAGAATCAAACTATGAGTGAAGCTACCGAATCCAAGTTTGACAAAAGAGCAATGATAGTAGATGACATCTCTGATCCGGATGTCAAGTTTGCCTCCATGATCATTGGATATAAAATATATCATTCTAGTAGGGAAAATTCTGTACTTGGAACTGCCATCTACATCACATATGAAATGCTAAGAAAGGATGCAGACTATGATCTTTGCCAGCTTCTCTTGAACCAACTCATGGAGAATTTGTAGAAAATAAAGAAAGATAAAAAGAATTCATTCAAGTATGGTGGATTGATATTGTGCTTATTCTTCTACTTTATGAATGAGCTTCCTAGATCTAGTGGCTGGGTATGGGAAGATGATAGACCAGTAGCTATTCAAATCAGAGACTATTTGCATGGACTTGGTGACAACAAAGCACAAAATACAGCTTTGTGGGGATATTTCAAGAACTTTCAGAACATGATGCAAGCAAGGGAAAGGATTCCCTAGTCTCTTGTGGAGAAATACAAAGACACAATTTGCTTCATGGTAGATACTGATCAATGCCTAATGGAGGTAGTAGAACCAAGAACTGTATGGATCATGCCCATGGGGTATGAGGTTGATGAACAAATTGTGGAGCTGCATGTTCAACACATGTTGAAACAACCAAAAGATCCAAAGGCAGAAACGTTTGGCACCTTTGAGGAGCTGAGTGTAAAGATTCATGTGGAACTCAAATAGCCAGAAATCAAGAGAAAGGTGAGAAAAGAAGTAGAAAGTATTGCCCAAGGCCTAGGCATCTCAAAGGAGGCACTTGATGCCAACAGGGAAAAGAGGCAAAAGGCTGAGGAAGAGAAGAAAGAGGCAGAGAAGGGAAGCAAGGAAAGTGTTCCGGTAGAAACCTCAACCCGGACCAGATCATCAAAGAGATCTGCACCTGTCACAGCCAAAAGCTCAAGACCATCAAAACTAGAAGTCCAGGCATCCGGCAGAGGAGAGAAAATATCGAGGACAAAAGCCACAAGGGCTTATGCAAGTCAAAGAGATGAAGAGGAAACTAAATCAGATGAGGGGGTAAGGGAAATAAAGAAGCAGAAGAAGAAAGGATCCGGTAAACCCTCCACAGGCCAAGACAAGGAAGAAATGGCAGAGGAATTTGTTGAAAAGCCCACCCTGTCTTTAGAAAGTGTAATCAAATCAATCACTATGGATGGAAACCTTCAACCAATGGCCGACTTCTATGATGATTACAATGAGGCTGACCAAAAGATCCTATAGGAAGCTACTATCAGGTATCTGAACATATACAATAAGGCATTCATTGAAATTATATCTCTAATTCCTAAGAGCTTAGAAAAGGAGTTAGAAATGAGAAAGAACAATGCCATGGCAAAAGACATTGAGATCCGGGAACAGATAGCTATTTAGCTATATCCTTCAATCGATCCCAAAACAATGAATATGATATTCAAAGATTGCAAGGATGAATCAGCTCATGCTTGGTGAAACTAACAAGGTGGCAAAAGAGACTGAAGAGATCCTCTGAAATGCTCTTAAAAGGTTCAACATTCCCATCACAGAGGACATTGGTATAGACAAGGGCTCAGAATCCCCTATTCCGGAAGAGGTGGCTCATGAACAAACAAACTATCTCTCCTCCAGTTTCCCCTACAGCCTCCAGATCTAAAGGAGATGATAGTATATAGGAGAAAGAAGTAGAAGTGAAGGAAAAAGAAGTTGACAGTGCCAAGGTTGCAGAGGGAGAGAAGACCTCATCAAAAAAGACCACAACTGCTAGTGGTGAGAATGTAGAAAGAGAGAAAGCTCAAAAGGACAGCTCTAAGAATGCAGAAGAGAAGAAATATCTATCTCCGGCAAGAGACACTGCACAAACTGTCCAAGAATTCCTGAGCAAAGAAATAATGGAGATTGATGAACCGGAGCTTCTACAAGGTCCATTCAATTTTGATTCTCTTTCTCCGGTACAGACAATGAAGATAGCCTCATTTGCTAATGCAAAGGCCAAAGAAAAACTCCTAAAATCTCATATGGAAGACTATGAGTTGATAGAGGCTGCTTCCAGAGTGCTAGAAAAGATCATGCCATCATTTCAGAAGGATCCCACAGCCTCCTCATCCGGTAATCTCAAAACTCTAGTCAATAGTGTTAGCACACATTTTGATTCACTAGAGAAGTCAGCTGAAGAAAAGGTCTGGAAAGAGTTTTTGGATAAGAGACTCTCAGAGGTACAGGGGTTGATCATTAATGATAGGAGAAATATGAATATTGGGATAAAGAGCTTAGAAAATACTCTTAAAGATGGCAGAGAAATATACAAATTTTGCATTTCCTGGTCCAAAGCAACAGTGGAGATTGAGAAGAAAATAAAAGAGCAAGAGGATAAACTACTAAGTTTGTCTCAAAGTTTTGATCCTCTCTCTTCCTCCATAGTAAATCAAGAATGTCAGACTATTGCAATTACAAATGCAATAAAGAATTTTGGAAAGGAAGAATATAATTAGCCGAATGAGTGAACTTAGAAGGATCATTATCCCTAAGTTAGAGGCCATGCATGAGGCCATAAATGATGCTCAGACTATTGCCTGGACAAATGATCTGACAGATCTTAAGAGGGCAGAAGCTTTTGTGTTCCTGTTGAGTGGTCACATCTCCATTTTGGATCGAATGAAGCAAAGCTGGGCTACAGAACTTGTCCAATTGAAGACATCCTTTGTAGACATTCTTCAGTTTATGCGAGTATATAATATGTGGCTAAGTATAGTAATATTTTTGAAAATTTTGGTATGCGAACCCTACCCTTTGCCATTGATGTCAAAGGGGGAGTGAGGAGTAGTGAAAAATGAGTTATCCAACTAAGGGGGAGTTCTGGAAAATGTACATAGAAACAGAGCATCAGCCAAGGGGGAGTATAGTGCTACACTTAGTCATTTCTCACTAAGTGTTGCCATCAATGCCAAAGGGGGAGATTGTTGGCAAGAGACACTATATGGATTCATGAATGTTGTCATTGATGGAAACAAATGTTAGCTCACACATCCACAGGACATAATGAGTCTTTACCGGAAGACAGATTGCAAAGTATTGACGTCCGGTAAGCAGGAACAAAGAAGTCAGTAAGGTCCGACAGATAGGTCTGGATCTCTCAGAGGAAGTATCTTGTTGAAGTATAGATTTGGGCAAGTCAAGAGGACTACCTTGAGTGAGAAATTCCAAGGATTTAGCCTCCGGTGATAGATGAAGAAAAAGATATGATCACTTGAGTATCGAGTTCCTGAGTGACAGTATGAACAGAGGAAGAGCTGACTGGCAGAACATCAGACATCATTCCAGATGTGTTGGTGATGATGAAAAAGGTTCTTAAGGCATAAGTTATGTTTGGCTAACATGATTGATGACTTCCACAAGTATATTCTTGATCCACAATGTTTGGTAAGCAAGGATTCAACCGACAGATCAGAATTTGTGAAAAGATTGACTATTCCGGGTGCCGACTAGAAAGGTGATGAAATCAGTTGTGCGGATATATATACAAGATGGATTTAGTTGTGAGATGTGTTGTTGTTGTTGGATATGTGTGAATAAGAGTAGAAGAGCAGAGAAGAAGCAGTAAGGAAGGTCTGGTATGTGAAAGGAAAGCAGCATAAGAGAAGAGGAAAGATGAAGTGCAGCAGATCAGTTTACTGAGCCTAACCGGAACTAAACTCCAGCATATGTAGATGCTTCCAATCAGTTCAAGTATTGTATAAACACTCTTTTTGTAGACAGTGAGTCTCTTGTAGGCAGTGTGCCTCTTGTGAGTAGTGTGCTTGGGCAGTGAGCCCTAATTGGCAAGTGCCATTTTGTATTTCCATTCTTCTAACAGAGAATACAATCTTGGATTAATCACCCCATGGTTTTCTCCCTTAACAAGGTTTCCACGTCAAAAATATTGTGTCATGTGTATTCTTCTTTTCATGCTTATGTTTGCTTATTTGTATTAATGCTGCATTGTTACTAAGAAAGTTTAGAAAGAAGAAATATTAGGATAACTGATTCACCCCCCCTCTAAGTTATCAACAGCACCCTCCTATGTGACTGATCCTAAGGTACTTTTTCTCCTCTTTGATTTATTGTTTACCTTCCTCTAGTGTTTCCACCTAGCCGGTGGATGACGAAAAACATATTATACTGATGCGGACCAAGTGTCCCTTTCGCGAGTAATCAAAAAATGGACCTAGTCCATACATGACGATGAGGTTCTAACGAATTATCCAACGCTTGGCTAGTGGAATCACTCCGTGATTTCTCTATCTTGATGTTGATGTTGATGTTATCTTATCTTGCTAACAACAGTTTAACAATACCGCTGCTTTCTACACTTTGTTTATCATGGATATCGTCTTGCTTGGCTCTTTCATGTAGTTGATCATATGCATTGTTGTTTAACATGATTTGGACACTAACACCTTTCTTACAGGGATGTGTTTATGGGAACATTCAGCGATCGTAATGTTCATGTCACCTCTGGGGGGCATGGACTTTGCGAGAGCTCTTGTTCCCTTGTGTATTTTCTTCCTACCTTAATGTGCTTGATATCAGTATTTGATATCAACCACCTTAAGGTGGGGGCATATATAAGGTAAGTTGTTTGCTTTATATCATAGTAAAGCAGGTTTGAACAATTTGAAAATCAATCAAAATCATTTAATCCCTCTACAGAGGCAGGATATCAAGCATATCATTTTATCTTAAGCCCTCATTGCGAGTCAGGGATGGTGTATTTCTTGGAGAGATTGCATTATCCTATCATTTTCAAAAGACCTCATCGTGAGGTGGGGAGAGGTTCTCTGACTAACTCAACCCTTAAGCTTGTTTTCAGTGGTTGTTGTGGCAAAGCCCAATCGTCAGTGTGTGCCTCTAATGTGCCTAAGATGGTGATGAATCTAGCAATAGTTTCACTCCATCACTTGTCTATCATGTTTTCTCTATGTCTTCAACATGTGTGGGTATGGTGTGTTTGTTCTCAAAGTGCAAGACCAGTGATGATGAGATCTTCTACACTTTGGGATTTGTTTGGTGTGTTTGTTCTCAAGGTACAAGACCAGTGGTGAACAACTCCTCTACACCTTGGGATTTTATTTAGTGTGTCTATTCTCAAAACGTGCACGACCGATGGTGAACAACTCCTCTACACTTTTTGGGTTTTGTTTATTTACTTTTCTTGTACTTGCACCTTGCATTTCATATAGAAAAATCAAAAAGAAAATAATGACTGCATTTATTGTATTCTCTATTCTCTGCATGTCTTCAATGCTATATTCTCCGTGTTTTGCGGGCCTGTTATTGTCTTCAATGTGTTTGGTGTGTCTTCTCCATGCTTGGCATGTTGGCTGTGTTTGTTGACCTTACTTTAATGCATGTATTGGCCTCGTATTTAATACATACATTAAAGTTGGGGCTAAATGTTATGTCAGAAAAATGCACCCTTGGGGGCTTTTTCCTTTAAGGTTTAACTCCCGGGTCTTTAGATTGCATTTAGAGCATTTTGTATGATAATTCAAACTCTCGATGAGAAAACCCTTGGGTCTTGTGACAAATAGGACCTAGGGGGTGCTAATTTAATGATGCCTGAACAAAGATGGGGGGTGGACAGGGGCGCTACAACCCTAGTCCAGCCCTATTTTGGGTTTGCTCTAAATTTAAATGTCAAGTTTGTGAAAGTTATTTGGTTTCCAGGCTGACATAAGTTTCAAATATGAAATTTTTGGCAAAAATTTTAATAGTTGCATATATAAGCATGTTTAGGTTATTATTTGCAAACTAGATGGACATGGTGGTTCATGAGCTTATGTAAAAGTGATCAAGGCATTCATTGTGTTACAGAGCATAGCATGGTTATTGTGTTTGTTTTTATAGGTTGGATTCCATCTCCTCTTCATGGCAATGAAGGGATTCTTCCTTCCATGAGAGCTTCATCATCTCGGTGATATTTATTTTGTTTTATCATCATTATCATTTGGATTGTGCCTCTATCCCACAAGGATACACACTCTCTCTGACAATGGTGTTTGGAAGACTTGAATGTCTCTCCGGGGCTTGACCGAGGCAAGCCTCTAAACAACACAACTGCCTCCCACACTCCATGTGATTTGAAGTTACAGGTTGTGAAAGCGGGAGAAGTGGAGTTGCAGGGAGCAAGAGGACACTATGGAGATTCTAGATCCTAAAAGAGGAGCCTAATCATACTAGGGCACCATTAACCTTGTCCTCTACATCCAAAGATATAGAAACAGATTGGATAGTGAGCATCAGGGTTTGTAGAGCTTCTGACATCTAGAAAAATCTCCCGCAGTGGACTAGGGCACCATCAACCTTGTCTTCCACTATCGGATCATGAAAAATATAAGATATAGCAGAGATCAGTGCCTGAAGGAGTTCGGGAATCCATGAAAAACCCTGTAACTTGGACTAGGGCACCATCACCATTGTCCTCGACATTTCTATTTTTTAGATTGTGAAAAACAGTTGTTGGTGATTGTTTTGATGCAATCATAACAATTAGTTAAAATTCACATAAAACGAACCAAAACTGACTTGAAAGATATGAAGGAATCGGTTAAGATTAGCTTAATCCCAAGTTTAATATGGTTGGGTCTTGACCTGTTAGGCAAATTCAGTTGGTTAATGTGAAGCTATAATGTTCAAGGGGCCTTACGTAGTTTAGGGTTTCTTGTTGGTTTACTGGACTTAGATTATGAAAACTGTCTACTTTTAACTCAATTGTTCATGTTTCTTTCGAATGATAGACAATTTCCTTTAAGTTTCTGTGTTTTAAGCTAAGTATTTTTCAGATGGGTTGGGGAAAGTTAGAAAGATCTAAACTAAACATCATTCATTCTACCAAAGGATCTAATTGTTCTGTTTATGCACTTTGCAAGTAATACGGCAAATTGATCAAATCTAGAGACTAAAACTTTAAATGTAAGCTCTGAGCATTTTCACAAACATACATTTAAAATTGTAAGCTCTAAGAGAAAATGTTTCAAAACACAATGAAGAGCAAGAAAACACTTAGAAGATAGATGCAGAATTCCAGATTCAATTGTATTAGAAACAGACAGTCACACATGATTTACAATGTCTGAATGACTCTTAGCTTCAATGATCAAACTACAGAAAACTTACAAGCTTTACAGATACAGTAAAGAAGCTAGATATTCCACGCATTCCTTATTATAGACACAGGCGACCTCCTTCTTTTTCTAAACTCAAAGGTCCCTCTATTCTAAATGCTATTCTCTACAAGAATCTGCTACTACAAATTTCTAAGTAGCCCCTATGTAAAGTTTTACAGTGTAGAGAGGCACAATATAAAGACTCTGATTGTCCTCACTACAGCATTAGAACTCTAGTTTAAACCCAGGTTCAAACCTCTGGTTATAGTATTAAATGCTGGAGAACAAGCCTCCCAAAATATCTCTCAGCATACATCAAATCTGGGCGAAATATGCCCTCCTCGAAAGCCTAGCAGGTTAACAATAACTTCTGTTGTCTGTTGTGATGATGCTTTCAGCTGCATTTTGTCTTCATCAATGAAGACCCTTGACTTCCTCGTCCTTTATCCTTATCTTCTCCTGCTCCTGAGATCAGATTTCCTCTTCTGTGATGTCACTGCCACTAATATTTCAGCTCCCTCCTCAACTGCAAACCTGCAAAAAATAGATAAGCAATAAGTATCACTTCACTTAATAAATAGTAGGAAACTAAAACACCTGTTGAATCAAGGCATGACTATGCAAAATATAGAAATTGGGCCCAAAAATGCCTCAAAAATGTGTTCAAAATGCATATACAATGTTCAAAACACCACGGGTCAACCAACGTTGACCGAAAATATGCATTTGTGTTTCAAAATGCCCTAAAATCCTATTGCTCTACCCTCTTCCCGCCAATCGGCATGAGATATGCCATCGGTGTGAGAAAAAAATGATGGGCCGATTTCCATTATTTGGCCAATGTCTTATATCGGTGTGAGTTTCACCGAAATAGCCCTAGTGGCTTGCATTTCCTTCCTATTGGTATGCATTTTGTTCTCATTGGCGAAAGAGTCAACTGTCAGCGCGAACTAGAAATTTCACTCAGACCGTTATTTGTTACACCAATCGCCTTTGTATCAGCATGAGTCTTCCCATCAGCAAAAGTTTAAAGTGTTGCTCTGATTGTTAATGTTATACTGATCACCTTTCATCAGCGTGAGCTCCTCTATCGGTGTGATTTTAATGCTTTGTTCCGGTCATTAATGTTATACCAATCACCTTTCATCCTTCTATCAGCGTAAGTCTCGCCGATGCCATTCCTTCTATGTTATCGGTGTGAGATTACTCATCACCAAGACAAAACCAAACATTGCTGATATTGAAAGTCATACCGATGAGCTTCCTTCGGTGAGACCATACCCTTCGGGGAGATAATTTCATTGAACTCCGATAGACCTTGTTATGCCGATGACAAATATTTCATCGGTGAAAGAACAACCTTCGGTGAGAAACTTTCGAGCTCAGCCGATATCCAATGTTATACCGATGAAAAAAATCATCAATGAGACCATACCCTTCGGGGAGACAATTTCATCGAACACCCGACGGTAGAAGTTACACCGATGGCCATGGCTCATCGGAGAGACAATACTCATCGGGGAGACAAAACCAAACTCAACCGATATTGAAAGTTATGCTGATGAACGCAAGCACATGCATCCCTGAATATGCAAGTGGGAAATATACAACGTTTTAATTCATCCCAACTTCCCTTCGCGTCCACACAATGTATATTTTGTTGTAATTTTATAATGTATGTATGAAATATAGATTGTGCCAAACATATAATGTTTTACCATCGTATAATAACTCTTTGGGTTTGCCATTGTATAAGTGCATTGTATATTTCCTGCAAAACATACAATCATGAGATACAATGTGGGTCCGAAACATCAATTCATTTTAACCTGAAATTCATCCTGTATGTATATTTCAAAATTTTAACCAGATGCCTACAAGGAGAAGGACCTATAATTGACTTTGTATCATGTATGGCGATATACAAACTTGAATGTTCATTTTACCAAAATAATCATAACTTGGAAAATATGGCGAATTTGAAGACGGTTCAAAAAGAAACCCTAGCTCATTTTCCACAAGGAATCCAACCATATCATGCACTAGTACTAAAAAATGCATTCTTCTCTATTTTTAACAAAGTTTGCAATTTTAACCTCATTTTTCCCTTTGCCACCAAACAAAACAACAAACCAAAAGAGAAAAAAAAGCAAAGCAACAGCAGGGGTCCTCATTTTGCTAAGGGGTAAAATAGGGCATGTTGTGAACATCACAACAACTAGCAACCAAACAAAACAATTAAATTCAAAGCATTTAGGAAAACTAGATGAAATAAATCCATAACTTCCAACTATCTTTCCTACAAATCATTATTCAAGTTGAGACTTAAGGTATTCAATAAGGGTGCATGAATTTTCATTTTCAATTTAGGTGTGTGCACGTAATTAATTATCCTCATCTTGAAGATCGGTTGAACAAACCAGTGACTAACATTAGCCTATGTAGTTGAGGATATTCCCTTATAGCCGATCGGATAGAGCTTTGCTGCCAGCGAGCGTCCATAGCCTCGGCAAGGTTATCGTTACAATTCTCCTAAGTATAGCCCCACTGCCAGTGAACGTCTATAGCCCCGGTAGAGTTACTTAGATGGCTTCATCTAGATTTTCAATATAATATGCTTTATTTACTTATATTTTAAGTTTTATATTCTATTGCTTTTGATATTTGATAGAAATTTCTCAAGATATAGCAATTTGTAACTTTATGATGCAAGGAATGAGCACTTGCTGAAATTAAGTTGAGAATTGTAATGGCAGCAAGGGTGACCTTAGATTTTTCACCTAATATCTACACTGGTAGGTTCAACAAACCCAAGGATTTTAGGTGTGTCATCATGAGAAACCTCTCTGAATTATCAATCACATTTATTGAATACAAAATTTTAGAAGCTAGACAACTCTCTACATTCATGACAGTCACAACAAGTTATGCATAAATTGCAAATGATTAACCTGAATATTCTAAATTTTATACTGTTTTGAATGGTTGTTAGCTTGCTCCCTAATACTCTAAAGTAAAACAAAGATCCCTATTGAGGAGGAAAAAACAACAAACCAAACAATGGACTATACAAACAAAGCAAAAGAAGACAAAACTGTACAAATAGAAACAAAACAATAAATAGAAAGAAACAAAAATAAAACTATATAAACAACTAACCTACAAAAGAAAACAACAAAAAGGAAAAAAGAAAACAGAGCAAAAACTGTACACTACCCACACTATATTACACAAAAAATAGACTGCCCCTTACCTCAAGCCTAGAAGTAGTGTTTCAAATGTTGGCCATTACCTGGTAATGGCACATCTTCCCCTGTCAAGGTCTTGAGTCTAAATGTATTGTCTCCTATTATTTCTGAGACTTGTAATGGGCCTAACCATAGTTTGTCAAATTTTCCATGATGCCCTTTCTTTTCATCTACTTTATCCCAGCACAGCACTAAGTCTGATATCCTAAATGTCTTGACTCTTGCCCTCTTATCAAACCACCTCTTAACTACTGCTTGGTGTTTGGCAAATTTCTCGATGGCTTGACCTCTTTTCTCCTCTAGTTGTAGCATTTGTACTACCCTGGCTTCCCTATGACTATCAAAACCTAAGTACTCATTGGCAAACTTCCAGATTGGTATTCTTAAGTTCACTAGAAGTATGGGATCAGTCCCATAAACTAAATGATAAAGTGTACTACCTAAAGCTGTCTTAAACTTGGTCCTATCTACCCATAATGCATATTTTAACAAGGTATTCCACTCTCTAGGACTCTTTGCAATCAACTTCTTGATTATATCTAATAAAATTTTGTTCATTGATTTAGCCAATCCATTACCTTGAGGGTAATAATTTGAAGAAAACCTTAAAACAATCCCATATTCAAATGCCCATTTAGAAAACTTTAAAGAAGAGAAAGCAGGGCCATTATCACATACCAATGAATAGGGAGTTCCAAACCTGGTGATGATGTTTTCTTCAAGAAACTTGATAACTACCTCAGTTGTGAAGAATTTGCAGTAGGTAGCCTCAGTCCACCTTATACAGTAGTTTGTCATTGTCAGTATCAATTTGTGTCCTGCAGAAGATGGAGGATTGATGACTCCAATGAAATCTAGACCCCACTATGCAAATGGTCTTGATTCAATCACAGGTTGTAATGGATTGACCTGATTTCTTCCCTTATCTACTGCAGTCTGATAGGTGTGGCAACTTTTGATGTGACTCTCAGTATCTTTGAACATTGTAGGCTAGTAGTAGCCTACCCTCAATATTTTGTGTGTTGTAGCTAGATGGGAACCATGACCAGTTCCATACTTGTCATGCAGTTCTATTAACACCTTATCTGCTTTAGCTCTGTTTAGACATCTCAATTAAATTCCATCATAGTTCTTCCTAAATAGAAAACCTCCTTGTGCCATATATTTTTGTGCCTTAATCTTCAAAGCTCTCCTCTGAGAAGCTTTCATCCTATTTGGGTACCTTCCAACTATTAAAAAAGTGTACAAGTCGCCATACCAATCTGATGTGTCATGGGAATTCAGCACATACTACTATTTTATCAAATCTGGATCTGTATTTGCTATTGTTTTTACTAACGCCTGCCCTCTGACCAACTTCATGGGAATGATTTCCATGTCGAATTCTTGCAGCGTGGTGATCCACTTGGCTCTCTTTTCTCCAAGTTTGTTTTGCATCAGCAACATCTTTACTGCTGCGTCTAGCACTATAGCTTTGATCTGGCTGCACAAAACATAATGTCTAAACTTTTTCACGGCTCTCATTAATGCAAATGCTTCTCTTTCAATGTCTAGATATCACAGCTATGCATCTTTCAGTGGTGCACTCATAAATGCAATGGGCTTTTCTTCATTGTCCACACTCTTCTATGTCAAGGCAGCTGCGACTGAATGGGAGGATGCAAAGGACTATATGTAAAATGGTTTGGTGTAGTCTAGGCTTATTAGTACAGGGGCGTCAGAAATGGCTTTCTTGATATCTTCAAATGCAGCCCTATCCACAGGCGTCCACTCCATCTGCGCATCCTTCTTTAACATGGCATTTAATGGCTGCACGATCTCTACAAAACCCATGATAAACTTCTGAACAAAGTTAATTTTACCAAAAAATGATTTTAACTCTTTCCTACTATTTGGTATTTGCAAATTTTTTATTGATTCTATTCTATCCGGATCAATAGATATCCCATCTTCAGAAATGACATGGCCTAATAATTTACTTTTGGTTACACCAAATATACATTTCTTAGGGTTAAGGGAAATTCCATACCTCTCACATCGCTTAAGTATTTTTCTGAGATCTTCAGCATGAGTGGATGTATCCTTGGAATACAGAGTTAGATCGTCCATATACACAACAATGCACTTACCTGATAACCCATGGAATGCAATGTCCATGGCTCTCTGAATAGTGGCACCTGCATTAATCAGACCAAAAGGCATTCACCTATATGCATAATTTCTCCATTTACATGTGAAGGTGGTTTTCAATCTATCTTCTCTATCAATCAAGACTTGGTTATAACCTAAAAAACCATCTAAAAAAGACATCATCGTTGCCCTGTTTACTGCTTGCAGCACTTCGTCCAATGGAGGCAGAGGATAATTATCCTTTTCAAATGCTTTGTTTAAATTTCTAAAGTCTACGGATAACCTGATGTCTCCATTTTTCTTCCTCACTGGTACTAGGTTAGCAACCCAAGCTGAATGTCTAACTGGGAAAATTATTCTAGTAGACAGCAATTTTTTTACTTCCTCAAAGATTAAAGGCTCTAGGATAACGTTCACAGGCCTTTATTTCTATCTAAATGGCTTAACCTCTAGTCTCAAAGATATTACGTTAGTTATGATAGACTTATCAAATGTTTTCAAGTCTTCATATGTCCATGCTATTATGTGTTTGTAATCTTTCAGAGCATCTAAAATTTCTTTTCTAATTTTCTCAGAGCAAGCCTTTCTAATTAGTACATCTTGTGGACTTTGCTCTATCCCTAAGTTGTGTGGATCACACTTACCCCCTTCCATTCTGGGTAAGTCTTTCTGTCTTATTACCCCATGAAAGTTAAAAATATGCTCTAGTTTAATTACTCCTTTGGGTAAGAAGTTACTCTTCAAGTTGATTATATCCTCTTTGTCCCATGTTATTTCAGGCCTTTCTTCTTCATCAATGATTTGAGCCTTAAATACCTCATTACAATTCAGAAAATCAATAATTTGCTGATCCCCTCCAAATACCTAAAAGTGTGTAACATTGTCTGGGATTCTGGGAATATTAACTAATTCAACATCAAATCGCCTCAATCCTCACAGTGTTAAGGGTTCTAGTGTGCTAGCAGCAACTGCTAGTGCATCTGGCCTGTGGTTCAGCTCTCTGGGGATATGCTCTATGTTAAAAGCATCAAACTAATCTATTAAACCCCATACCCTCTGTCTGTAACAAATCATTTTCTTGTAATTGTAGGCATATAGTTTCCTCACTTGTCTAACTACTAATTCAGAGTCTGAAAATACTCTGATCATTTTCACCCTTTTCTTGATGGCCATGACAAGTCCTAAAATTAGGGCTTATTTAGCAATATTGTTAGTACAGGAAAATTGTAATCTATATGCTGCCAGATGTGATTTACCCTGAGGATCTATGAGTTCAACACCTGCACCCGCACCATGTTTTGATTTGGACCCATCACATTTTAATGTCCACATGCCATCTTTACTTTTCTGACCTTTTATCTTGGCATGCTTTGTCTCTTTTATCACCTGTGGGGTGTTGGCCTGTTTACTTATGGGTATTTCTGTTTGGTCAACTTGCATATGTGTATTTCCAGGTGGTAAATCAGAAAGACAACTACCTTGTCCTTTATTTCTTCTCCTAAATCTGAAATCAAGGCATCTACACCACTCTGAAAATATCCTTGTGGTTGATCAGGATTCACACTTCCCTCTTGTAGCTCTACCCTCTTCATACATTTTTTGTATTCATATTCAATGATGTCCTTGCATATTCTACAACTCTCCTTAGAATGTGGCCTATCATGAACTCTACATCTGTCCTTATATAGTTTACATTGGACTGGTAGGTTTTGTTTAATGCACTCTTCCACATCTTGTCTAATGGCATGACCAAATTTGTTTATTGCACTACTTTCTTCATCCAAAGAGTTTCCACCAAACTCAATGAATAATGCTGTCCTATTGCTAACATGTTTTTCTCTATAGTTCAATATCGTGATCTCATCAATCTATACCCTATTGTTAGTGATCTTATAGACACCAGGCTTAACAACAGCATATAATATTTTGTTTGTTCGATTATACTCTATTATCATATGTTTCATCTTGGGTTCTGCCTCTATTCTAATCTGGTTTGGGACACCTCTCCAAGGTAGCCACATATGCAAAAAAATTAGTGGCCATATATCCGTTTAATGTCTTGGACCAATCCCTACTCAGCAACATTCCATAATTTACGGGTATATCCACTACTTGAATGTCAATGATTTAGCTTACCCTAGGGTCTGAAGCTAATTGCATTTGAATGTTCATGAGTTCTCCTATCACACTAACCTCAGTTTTATCTAGCTGTGTGACAACCTTAGTAGATTTGGTGGGAGTCAGCCCTAGAGTTTTACATATTCCTAAGGGTATTACATTGGTTGACGCACCAGAGTCCACCATGCAATTGTGTATGTTCTTCCCACACAATCTAACAGTTAACAAGAAAGGAGGAGCATCCTTCTTATTTGCATACATTACTACATTTGTATTGAAAGGCAGCTCAACTTTCTTACTTTTCTCTTTAGGTGGTGAATCTCTATTAGGAATAGTTATATCAGTAGAAACCTCGTCTGTCATGGATGTATCTAGAGATTTTATAAAAGCATTTCTGATCCCTGGAGTTTTCAATAATTCATTTAGAGGTATACTGACCTTAATTTTGTTTATTTCCTCTGACAAGTAACTCATTAATCTTGTTGTCTCTATTGTTTCAGTTTTATTTGTTTGATCCTTTTGTACTGCTGTTCTGTTATTTGTGTGTTGATAGATTTCAGTATGGCAGGGTTGTTGTTGGCATTCTGATTTGGGGGTGTATGGAAGTTTTTAGGAGGAATGGAAGTGGTGAAAGGTCCTCCTGGCCTAGGGTTGTTCCTCAGATTGTAGGTGTAGTTTTTATTTGTCTATTGAAAAGCCTGCACCTCTTCTATTTTAGTTAATACCTCATTTTTAGTTTCAAAGGGAAACTAAAAAGCATTTAACACAAAGGCTAATTCAGGATAAAGATTTTCACAACAGTATGGTTCATCCTCTAACAATTCATCCTCTTTCTCTTCTGTAGTTGCAAAGGTAAACATTTCTAATACTAAGGCTATATCATATCCTGAGGGTACTACCTCATTACCCTTGGGAATGAGAAATTTAGAGGTAGGAGGCTACACATCTATATTAAAAATGTTGGCTACTAAGTGGAACTGTGGACAGTCGTACTCAGCGTGGGCATTGGTATTGTGAAATCTGCACTAATTTTTGGGTGCTGTACTGGCCATTTGGACACCAGCCATTTGTTTTGTATCATGATTATTTACGTTCTCAAAAGGAGAAGCTAGGGTACCATTGTTTGGTCCAGTGTTCCATGTCTTGGGCAGCCTATGTTGATTTTGATTTTTGTTATTGTTACCCCAGGCCCTATTGTCTATCACTGGCCCTCTATTTTGCATTAGCTATCCTTGATTAGGACCTTGATGTTGATTATAGTTTTGACTCTGATTTGAACATTGGCCCTGGCTATTCTTTTGGTTATAACCTTGATTGTAGTTTTGACTTTGATTTGAACTGTAGTTCTGGTTTTGGCCTTGGTTATAATTCTGATTTTGGTTGTATCCTTGGTTGCTTCTTCCATAAAGATTCTCATTTCTTAGTTGTGTCGCTTTGGTAGTCAGTCTTTTTAAGTGTGTAGTGATCTCCTTGATTTCTTCTCTTTCTTCTAGTGTCTTTGCCACGGTTGTATCTCTAGAAGGTTGAAAGAAAGGCTGACCATTGTTTTGACTGTTATTAGAAGTGTTACCCATGTAAGGAGCTATGGCATGGATTGGGGTAGGACTATACACAGGTGTGTATGTTGGAACCTGATTTAATGGTGGAGCATGATGCATAGGGATTCCATTCCAAGGTTGTGCCTGATTTTGCATTCCAAAATTTCCTCCATTGACAAATGGACTATAGGTAGTATGCCTCATTTCTTGGTTTACTGAGGCTGCCTCCTTATAGGCTTTAGACACTGAATCTATGTTGGGTTTTCTCTTGACAAACATGGTAGTCAAAGGATCCAAGGCTGCATAGTACATAGCCAACAAGGTATCATCATCTATGGTGTAGGGGGCTACCAGCCTAGAGTAAGCCTTTTGAAATATGTCATTGAAATTATCAATTAGCTCTCCCTCACCTCTTTTTATGGTAGCCAATTTGTGATACTTCGCCTTGTATCAGGTAGTTGTACAAAAATATCCCCTGAACTGGATCTAGACCTAGTTACTCTATCATTGTTATTAACCAGTTTGAAACAAACCCTAACTCAAGTCAGCCCTCCTTCTAGCGCCAGAAAAACTATTGGTGATTGTTTTGATGCAATCAAAACAATTAGTTAAAATTCACATAAAATGAACCAAAACTGACTTGAAAGATATGAAGGAATCGGTTAAGATTCACTTAATCCCAAGTTTAATATGGTCAGGTCTTGACCTGTTGGGCAAATTCAGTTGGTTGATGTGAAGCTGTAATGTTCAAGGGGCCTTACGTAGTTTAGGGTTTTTTGTTGGTTTACTGGACTTAGATTATGAAAACTGTCTACTTTTAACTCAATTGTTCATGTTTCTTTCGAATGATCAGACAATTTCCTTTAACTTTCTGCATTTTAAGCTAAGTATTTTTCATATGGGTTGGGAAAAGTTAGAAAGATCTAAACTAAACAACATTCATTCTACCAAAGGATCTAATTGTTCTATTATGCACTTTGTAAGTAATACGGCAAATTGATCAAATCCATAGACTAAAACTTTAAATGTAAGCTCTGAGCATTTTCACAAACATACATTTAAAATTGCAAGCTCTAAGAGAAAATGTTTCAAAACACAATTAAGAGCAAGAAAACACTTAGAAGATAGATGCAGAATTCCAGATTCAATTGTATTAGAAATAGACAGTCACATATGATTTACAATGTCTGAATGACTCTTAGCTTCAATGATCAAACTACAGAAAAATTACAAGCTTTACAGATATAGTAAGGAAGCCAGATGTTCCACACATTCCTTATTGCAGACACAGGCGACCTCCTTCTTTTTCTAAACTCAAAGGTCCCTCTATTCTAAATGCTATTCTATACAAGAATCTACTGCTACAAATTTCTAAGTAGCCCCTGTGTAAAGTTTTACAGTGTAGAGAGGCACAATATAAAGACTCTGATTGTCCTCACTATAGTATTAGAACTCTAGTTTAAACCCAGGTTCAAACCTCTAGTTATAGTATTAAATGCTGGAGAACAAGCCTCCCAAAATATCTCTTAGCATACATCAAATCTGGGTGAAATATGCCCTCCTGGAAAGCCTAGCAGGTTAACAATAACTTCTGTTGTCTGCTGTGATCATGCTTTCAGCTACATTTTGTCTTCATCAATGAAGACCCTTGACTTCCTCGTCCTTTATCCTTATCTTCTCCTACTCCTGAGATTAGATTCCTGTTATGTGATGTTACTGCCACTAATATTTCAGCTCCCTCCTCAACTACAAACCTGCAAAAAATAGATAAGCAATAAGTATCACTTCATTTAATAAATAGTAGGAAACTGAAACACCTATTGAATCAAGGCATGACTATATAAAATGTAGAAATCGGGCCCAAAAATGCCTCAAAAATGTGTTCAAAATGTAGATACAATGTTCAAAACACCACGGGTCAACCATCGTTGACCGAAAATATGCATTTGTGTTACAAAATGCCCCAAAACCCTATTGCTCTACCCTCTTCCCACCCATCTGTGTGAGCAAAAAATGATGGGCTGATTTCCATTGTTTGGCCGATGTCTTATATCGGCGTGAGTTTCATCGAAATAGCCCTAGTGGCTTGCATTTCCTTCCTATTGGTATGCATTTTGTTCTCATCAGAGAAAGAGTCAACTGTCGGCACGAACTAGAAATTTCACTTCGACCGTTATTTGTTACGTCAATCGCCTTTGTATCGGCGTGAGTCTTCCCATCGACGAAAGTTTAAAGTGTTGCTCTGATTGTTAATGTTATACCGATCACCTTTCATCAGCGTGAGCTCCTCTATCGGTGTGAGTTTAATGCTTTGTTTCGATCGTTGATGTTATACCGATCACCTTTCATCCTTCTATCGACATAAGTCTCACTAATGCCATTCCTTCTATGTTATTGGCATGAGATTACTCATCACCAAGACAAAACCAAACATTGCCAATATTGAAAGTCATACCAATGAGCTTCGTTCGGTGAGACCATACCCTTCAGGGAGACAATTTCATCAAACTCTGATAGACCTTGTTATGCTGATGACAAATGTTTCATCGGTGAAAGAACAACCTTCAGCAAGAAAATTCCAAGCTCAGCCGATATCCAATGTTATACCAATGAAAAAATCATCGGTGAGACCATACCCTTTAGGGAGACAATTTCATCTAACGCCCAATGGTAGAAGTTACACCGATGGCCACAACTCATTAGAGAGACAATACTCATCGGGGAGACAAAACCAAACTCAACTGATATTGAAAGTTATGTCGATGAACGCTGATAGGGAGGGACTCTAGAATGTCAATTCTACCTATCTTGAATCAATTCAAGACTCTGGACAACTCTAGCCTCTCTACCAATTCAAGTGCTCATGACATATTTCTACACAAAAATGTCAGTTAAATTCCTCAACTCTTTGCAGAGATGGAAAACTCTATCACTCTACTTGGTGTGGGACATGTACCTTATCCTCACTGCTTCCAAGATATTGCCTCAATGGCACATAACTTTTCTGAGCCCGTTGTCCACCCTTCTCTCTCTGTTCAAGGGTCTTGACTACTTGGTGCTCACTTTCTTCGCCTCTGTTTTCCACCCCTACAAGTCTATTCTCCTACTTGTCTATCTAGCCAGACTCCTTACTGAGCTCGCCTAGAACAAGCATGCATTTCCTCTAGTCGACAATCTGACCACCCCACAAAAGAAAAACAAACAAAAAGCATGACTCTGCTTGATGGCCTCCATACTGTACAGAGGAACTTGAGGAACATCAATACAGAGTCATGGTTTGCAAAAGAGAACAAAATTGCAGAAAAAGAAATGACTAATCTACTTCAGAATAACAAATTGAAAACTGTACAAAAATACACAAATTGGTGGAACTGATGAATTGGATTTTTATTCAAAACTGTTTCTTACATAAAAATGCTTCTCAACCCCAAAATATTTCTCCTCCTACCCCTTACAGAAAGAATGCTACATCATATAGATTAGCTCATGTCTGTTACAGGACAGTTTAGTTCCCAGACCGGTTCATATTCCAATTGGCATTGCTCTTTTCTAACCGTCGCATAACTACCAAACCGTTTGCATATTCGTGAGGACCTTAGTCCCACATGCATCCAACATTGGATGATTTCTAGTTTATATACATGACGACTTGGTAAGACTATTGTCGACACTTTTTCCGCCGATGACCCCAGTCTAGCCCCATCAATGTAATCCAAAACATAGGCCAAGATTCAACCATGCACTTCGCCGACAACAAGCCTCACACTAATGACAAACCTCGCCAACACTCCATCGGATAGACAGTTAATATCGGAGCAACTTCCACATCCTTCACCGATAGCGATTCTCATGCTGATTCCAACTTCACCATTCCATATTGTTGAGCCTGTTGAACCATCGAACTGATGTTGCTGAACTGTTGAACCGTTGAACCGAACCTGTTGAACCATTGAACCTATGAACTGATGCTGCCGAACTGTTGAACCGTTGAACCGAACCTGTTGAACCATTGAACCTATGAACTGATGCTATCGAACTGTTGAACCGTTGAACCCAACAGATGAAGTTCAAACCTTCAACAAAGTGACCAATGCATATCGGTTGAACTAATGCCGAAGACCTTCAAACATACATTCTTTAACTTGTATTTCACTTGGGCTGATAGGCCGATCAAAAGTAAAGGCTTCTCTCGCTAATGCATTTTAAGAAAACTAAAAAGCTCCTAAAACAAAACCACATGCTGCAATGTACAGGGCTGTATTGAGCCCTTGGTGCTCCTGCACCATACTCCCCCTGTGCGGAAAGAAGCTAGGTCACCTCCGATGACAATGAGGCAACATCAATGTCCCTCTTTTTGAATTCTGACTCTGCAACCCAGGTAGCTTCTGCTTCAAGCAACTACTTCCATTTGACCAAATGCTCCATGTAGACACCATGTCTGGTTTGCTTCTGTACTCTTGAATCCAGTATTCTCTCTGCCTATAGTTTGGGTTTTAGTGGCAAAGTCACATCTTTGACTATTTGTTCCTTCTCTGAAATGGATCCATTTGCTGCTGACTGAGGACCCTGGTATTGCACCAGGTCTTGAACATTAAATACTGGTGAGATTGCCAGGTCTTCTGGCAATTCAATCCTGTATGCATTGTTACCATACTTGTTCAAGATTCTGCAAGGACCAATTCTTCGCATTTGCAGTTTGGTTGGCATTCCCTTCTGTAGTCTGGCTTTGTTCAGGTGCACCATAACGAGATCACCAACTTCAAACTGGATGTCCTTCCTATGGGCATCTACTTTGTCCTTGATCTTCTGTGTGTTTTCTGTCAAGGTTTTCTTCACCTGTTCATGTACTTCTTTCATGGATTGTGCAAAATCCTCTGCATGACCACTTTTGTTCTCCATGTTTCCCATATTCCTGAGCTCACATACACCTCTGGGGTGCATTCCATAGACTATTTCAAATGGACTCTTACCAGTAGTCCTATTCACACTATCATTATAGGCAAATTCTGCGTGATGAATGACTCGATCCCAGCTCTACCCATATTCCTTGGTTATACATCTTAATAGGTTACCTAGTGTCATGTTTACCACCTCTGTCCGACCATCTGTTTGTGGATGGTATGCTGAGCTGAAAGATAAATTTGTCCCTAATCTCTGCCACAAAGTTTTCCAGAAATGCCCCATGAACTTAGCATCTCTGTTAGACACAATGCTTGCTGGAAGTCCATGAATCCTTATCACTTCTCTGAAAAACAAGTGTACTATATGACTGGCATCATGAGTCACTTTATAGGGAATGAAATGACTCATCTTGCTAAACCTATCCACAACTACATATATGCTATCATAACCAGTCTTAGTCTTAGGTAAACCAACTACAAAATCCATACTTACACATTCCCATGGCCTGGAAGGAATGGGCAAGGGCTGGTACAGTCCTGCATTTGAAGTGGTTCCCTTGGCCTTCTAACATACGATACATTGCTCTACATACCTTCTGATATCTCTGTGCATCCTCAGCCAATAATAGAACCTTTGGACTAGCTCCAGTGTTTTGTTCAGACCAAAATGGCCACTCAGACTACCATTGTGCTTCTCCTGTATGAGATTTTCTCTCATAGATTACCTTGGCACACATAATTGCCCACCTTTGAATAGCAATCCCTACTGTAAGGTGAAATCTACAAACTCACTGTGACAGTGATTCTCAAAATCTTTACATACCTTGTATGCCTCAGCAAAGTCTTCATCATCTCTATAGAGATCCTTGAAGTCTTCAACTCCAATGCTCTTCAACTGTACTTCCTGTACTGTGAGCAACCTCCTGCTCAAAGCATCTGCAACTTTGTTGAGCTGCCCCTTCTTATGCTTAATTATGAAAGTGTAGGATTGCAGGTATTCCATCCACTTGATATGTCTGTTGCTCAACTTATCCTGTGAGTTTAGAAAATTCAGGGCTTGGTTATCTATGTAGACAACAAATTCCTTAGGTAGGAGATAATGTCTCCACTTCCTAAGTGCTTGGACTAGAGCATACAACTCTAAGTCATACGAAGAGCACTTACTCTTTGCTTCATTCAACCTCTCACTGAAAAAGGCTACAGGTCTATCCTCCTAATTTAACACTGCTCCTATAGCTATGTTACTTGCATCACATTCAATAGTAAATAGCTTATCAAAACTAGGCAGCGATAGTATAGGTTGTGTTGCTACCTCTTTCTTCAACTATTCAAAACTTCTATCAGCAGCTGGTGTCCATCTGAATTTTGCTTTCATTCCACCCTTAATTGTATCCAACATGGGTGCACATATCCCACTAAAATTTTTGATAAACTTTCTGTAAAACTGGGCTAAGCCATGGAAACTTCTCACCTCTATGGCTGCTCTAGGAGTAGGCTAGCTCAAGATTGCCTCTACCTTTGACTTTTCCATCTTCAATTCTCCCTAGGACACCACAAAACCAAGGTATACCAATTCCTGCTTCATGAATTCACACTTCTCCAGATTGATGGTTAGTTGTTCATCATGTAATTTTTGCAAAATAGTATTTACATGTTCTAGATGTTCTTCCTTGGTCTGACTAAAAATTAGAATATCATCTAGAAAAACAACTACGAATTTACCAATATAATCCTTTAGGACTTCATTCATGAGTCTCATAAAGGTGCTAGGTGCATTTGATAGACCGAATGGCATAACAAGCCACTCATACAGTCCTTCTATGGTCTTGAAGGCTGTCTTCCACTCGTCTCCTTCCTTGATTCTTATTTGGTGGTAACCACTCTTCAGGTCTATCTTGGTGAAGTACTTTGCTTTTCCAATATAGTCCATGAGATCTTCAATTCTGGGAATTGAAAATCTATACCTTATAGTTATTTTGTTTATGGCTCTGGCATCTGTACATAATCTCCATGATCCTCCTTTCTTTGGTGCCAACACTGTGGGTACTGCACAAGGACTAATACTCTTCCTGATCAATCCTTGATCTAGCAACTCCTGTACTTGCCTGGAAATCTCTTTGTGCTGATCTGGAGTCATCTTGTAAGGTGCCTTGTTTAGCAAAGATGCCCCTGGAATCAGGTCTATTTGATGGCTTATTGCTCTCTGTGGAGGCAATGTGGCTGGTGTACCATCACTGATTATGCCTTTATACTTCTCCAGTATAGGCTGCACCTCTTTGGGAATCTCTGTCTTCTTATCGTGCTATCCTTCCTTTGGTTTTACTATGATGGCATAACCAATACCATCCTCCTTAAGAGTACTCAGAAACTCTTTTCCACTCACAACCAAGATATTAGGACTCTTTGTCTGAACTGCATCTTCATCCTCTAATGACTGAATCTTATAGGTGACACCATCCTTTTGAAAAGAATAGGCATTCTCCTTACCATCATGTATTGCCTTTCGGTCATACTGCCATGGTTTGCCCAATAAGAGATGGCATGCATCCATGGGTAGTATATCACATAATACCTTATCCTTATAGCCACCTCTACTAAACTCTACCCAACTTTGTTCATTCACTACCACATGTTGACCCTTATTCAACCATGTGACTCTATATGGGTTTGCATGAGTTATTCTTTTCAAATTCAGTTTCTTAACTGCCTCATCAGAAATAATATTATCAGTAGATCCTGAGTCTATGATAATTTTACATACCTTATTCAAAATCTTGCATTAGATTCTGAATAGTGCTCTCCTCTGGCTTAGTTTAGACTTTACTAGTTCCTTCATCAAGGTTCTCCTTATCATCAGGTTCTCTCCATCTTCCTTGTTCAGACTGACCTCAGGTGACTGGCTGCTAGATGCATTATCTTGGACATAGTGATTTCTCTTATCACCTCCTTGAGAAGAGGATGTGGCCTGTTCTAGACACCTATATGCTGGATGACCTAGATTACCACAATTGTAACACTTCATGGTGGTGAAATAGGACCCTCTGCCTGATCCTCCTGACCTTCCTCTGTTAGATCCTCTTCCTCTATGGTTTCCTCTACCACTCAACTCCCCACTCTGCTCTGTGAGTTTTGATTCTGCTTGGGATCTATTGTTAGCATTCCTTCCACCAAAACTTCCTCTGTGTCCTCTGTTATCTCTACCTCTTCCTCTTCCTCTGCTATTTGAGTCTTGTTTCCTCTTGTTCTTTTCCTCCACATTCAGTGCCAGCTGATAGCATTTGTGCACTATTGTAGGACACAATAAACTGATTTCTTCTTGTATATTCCACTTCAGACTGTTAAGGTACCTTGCTACCTTTATGCTTTCATCCTCCATTACTTTGGACCTTAAGCATAGCTTTTGGAATTCTTCAGTGTATGCACTGACATCTAATTCCTTCTGTCTCAGATTCTATCTCTTCCTGTGCAGCTGTATTTCATAATCTTCTGCCATATATGCTTCTTTGATTTTAGCTACCATTCCCTTCCAAGTAGCTATGGGCTTCTTATCTTCTTTTGCTCTTTTAGTCTGCACAAATTTCCACTAGGTTAAGGCAGCTCCCCTGAGTCTGGATTTGGCCACCTTTAATTTCTGTGCCTCGCTTACACCATCACATTCAAAGCAATTTTCAAGTCCTATCCACTCCATGACACTAAAAAGTGGTACTCCTTCCAATGTTTTACCACTCATTGCTTTCAAAGCTTTCAAGAATGGTTCTTCTTCCAACTTAGGATCAGGTGTGGGCTCTTCATCTTCTATAGTTACACATTTTTCCTTGTTTACTTTTTGCCTGACTTCTTTAGTCTTCTCCATCATTATACCCAGTCTACTTTCCATTGCTGCCAATCTTTCCTATAGGAGCCTATTCTCCTCTTCTTGATCCTCAACCTTCTTTGCTAATTCTGCATTAGTCACCATCTTCTTGGATGAACCTACAGACTCACTTGAACTCAGTGATGACATACAACTCTTCTATTCCAATCTAGGAATAACCCAAATCTTACTGCTCTGATACCAATTTGATAGGGAGGGACCCTAGAATGTCAATTCTACCTATCTTGAATCAATTCAAGACTCTGGACAACTCTAGCCTCTCTACCAATTCAAGTGCTCATGACATCTTTCTACACAAAAATGTCAATTAAATTCCTCAACTCTTTGCAGAGATGGAAAACTCTATCACTCTACTTGGTGTGGGACACGTACCTTATCCTCACTGCTTCCAAGATACTGCCTCAATGGCACATAACTTTTCTGAGCCCGTTGTCCACCCTTCTCTCTCTATTCAAGGGTCTTGACTGCTTGGTGCTCACTTTCTTCGCCTCTGTTTTCCACCCCTACAAGTCTATTCTCCTACTTGTCTATCTAGCTGGACTCCTTACTGAGCTTGCCTAGAACAAGCATGCATTTCCTCTAGTCGACAATCCGACCACCCCACAAAAGAAAAACAAACAAAAAGCATGACTCTGCTTGATGGCCTCCATACTATATAGAGGAACTTGAGGAACATCAATACAGAGTCATGGTTTGCAAAAGAGAACAAAATTGCAGAAAAAGAAATGACTAATCTACTTCAGAATAACAAACTGAAAACTGTACAAAAATACACAAATTGGTTGAACTGATGAATTGGATTTTTATTCAAAACTGTTTCTTACATCAAAATGCTTCTCAACCCCAAAATCTTTCTCCTCCTACCCCTTATAGAAAGAATGCTACATCATATAGATTAGCTCATGTCCATTACAGGATGGTTTAGTTCCCAGACTAGTTCGTATTCCAACTGGCATCGCTCTTTTCTAACCGTCACATAACTACCAATTCGTTCACATATTCGTGAGGACCTTAGTCCCACATGCATCCGACATTGGACGATTTCCAGTTTATATACATGACGACTTGGTAAGACTATCGTCGACACTTTTTTCACCGACGACCCCAGTCTGGCCCCATCGATGTAATCCAAAACATTGGCCAAGACTCAACCATGCACTTCGCCGACAGCAAGCCTCACACTGATGACAAACCTCGCCAACACTCCATCGGATAGATAGTTAATATCGGAGCGACTTCCACATCCTTTACCGATAGCGATTCTCATGCCGATTCCAACTTCACCATTACATATTGTTGAACCTATTGAACCATTGAACCTATGAACTGATGTTGCTAAATTATTGAATCGTTGAACCGAACCTGTTGAACCATTGAACCTATGAACTGATGCTACCGAACTGTTGAACCGTTGAACTGAACCTATGAATTGATGCTGCCGAACTGTTGAACCGTTGAACTCGACGGATGAAGTTCAAACCTTCAACAAAGTAAACAATGCATATCGGTTGAACCAATGTTGAACACCTTCAAACATACATTCTTTGACTTGTATTTCACTTGGGCCGATAGGCCGATCAAAAGTAAAGGCTTCTCCCGCCAATGCATTTTAAGAAAACTAAAAAGCTCCTAAAACAAAACCACATGCTACAATGTACAGGGCTGTATTGAGCCCTTGGTGCTCCTGCACCAAACGCAAGCACTTGCATCCCCGTATATGCAAGTGGGAAATATACAATGTTTTAATTCATCCCAACTTCCCTTCGCGTCTGCACAATACATGTATATTTCATTGTAATGTTATAATGTATGTATGAAATATAGATTGTGCCAAACATATAATGTTTTACCATCGTATAATAACTCTTTGGGTCTGCCATTGTATATTTCCTGCAAAACATATAATCATGAGATACAATGTGGGTCCAAACATCAATTCATTTTAACCTGAAATCCATCCTGTATGTATATTTCAAAATTTTAACTAGATGCCTACAAGGAGAAGGACCTATAACTGACTTTGTATCATGTAAAGCAATATACAAACCTGAATGTTCATTTTACCAAAATAATCATAACTTGCAAAATATGACAAATTTTAAGACGGTTCAAAAAGCAACCCTAGCTCATTTTCCACAAGGAATCCAACCATATCATGCACTAGTACTAAAAAATGCATTCTTCTCTATTTTTAACAAAGTTTGCAATTTTAACCCCCTTTTTCCCTTTACCACCAAACAGAACAACAAACCAAAAGTGAAAAAAAAGCAAAGTAACAACAGGGGTCCTCATTTTGCTAAGGAGTAAAATGGGGTGTGTTGTGAACATCACAACAACAGTGAGTTAAGGTTCTCTGCCCTTTGTCTAATTCCTATGGCATTTGTCATAATTCACAGATTTAAGTATTATTTTTCTTAAATTATGGTTTCAAAAGTATTAGAGCATTAATTATGAATCTTGTGTGATAACTTTTGAATATCCTAGCAGAAAATCAAGTGGCAACTCAAATTTGATGGTTGACTCTCCTCTCGATAGGAGAACCACTCAGTTGAAAAGCCCTTGGAATGTTTTGTGGAAAGGAGGATTCAAACTAAAACAAACAACCCCGTCATCCCTCTTTGCATATAAAATAGAATGGTATTCTAATATCTGATTTTGGATGTTGAATAGGTTAATCTTGGAGATTTCACGGCAAAATCTCCCAGTGGAGGTGGAGTTCAAAGCTTCACTCAGGAAATAAAATAAAGAGTTTAACTAATGAATTGTATTTACTAGATTTTTGTAGTTTATATTCATATCATTGATTACATGGCATTGCACATCTTTCAAACTCAAAGCATTACTACACATTGCATAGGGTCATCCCACAATAAAGGGTTACACTTTTTGGCCAAACTTGACATTAAAATCAACATTTTGAACTAAATCTTCACTTTCTGACACCTATAGCTGCTATACCGTTATGAATTTGAAGATGATGAAAACTAGTGATTTGTGAGATTTTGTTTGTAGATTCTAAATATATATATTTTAAAAAAATTTGGAGTTAAATTGTAAATTTTTTTGCATCTCCTTTGATAACTAGTTTTTAATAGTACACAACATTTTTTAAAGTGATGTGTATTCTGTAGCACATAACTTTTTTTCTACAAAGAATAAAATTCCAATTCTTTTGAATTTAGATTGGTAAGACCGATATATAGGGCATGCTTTTAGTTTTATAATATTTTGTTGAATATTTTTTTTAATTAAGTTTTGAAGTCAAACCAATTATAATTTATACATAGGCGTATTCCGTAAAACATAACTTTTCTTGTATGTATCAAAATTCAATTTTTTTTTTTAAACAAAGACATCAATACCTAGGACATAGATATTTTTCAAAATTGTTTTTCACTAATTTACTAATTTTCCATGTGTGTAGAACAAAGAACTTGATGTTCAGTGAAAACCCTACATTCACAAGAAATAAAAAATAAATATAATAATCAAATTAAATATATTTAAAATTATACGTTTTTGGGAAGCTTATAATAAGGACTACATACTTAAAAAATATAAATTTTAAATGAATTCATTTGATCCCTCAAAAGGTAAATCAAAAGTGGTTTTTATCAACATTTTGATAGGTGTAGAGGAGACTCCATTATAGGTATGGTTTAAAACTAACATGGTTCTATCCAAGGGAGTTTAAATCTAAGGGGGTTTGATCAAACCATCTTCAATTAAAATCCTTTAAATGGAACTTTTCAAGTCTTAAATCATTATATTTTCTAAAATATGTGATTTCAACAAAAAATAGGATGTCCTAGAAAGCATAACCCATTATTGTGGTAGCACCCCATAACTAATAATTAGATGTTGATAGATGACAAAATTTTAATTACAATATAGGTTTTTGAAAAAATGCCTCAAAGAAATGTGGTCTCATGGAATGCCATGACAAGCAGATGCATAGAAAAGGACATCACCATGAGACCACATTTCTTTGAGGCATCTTTTCAAATAGCTCACTGCCTTGTCTATGCTACACATTTTCTATACATGTCTACCAAAGCTTGATGATCGCCCCCACACTATTCCTTGACAAATTCTCTCTAATAAACTCATCCAATTACTACCAATTAGACCCCTTGAAAGAAATCTTCTCCTTTTAAAGACATACGATCTCAAAGGTTTTTTCTAGTATCACCATGCCCCAGGACATGACACCGGAGAGAGGCATGAGCCTATGACATATTATATAGCATATGATTGACTCCAACACCATCTAGGTTTTAGGTATTAATTATGGGGGCAACAAGTCACCCCTAACCAAAATATTCAAATCTACACTAACCCATTCCCCTAAAAACTATGTCCATACCTACTTTTGATCATACTTCTAACCCAACTAACTCTAATGAGGACCCTTCCTTTAATACTATTATATTCTTTGAGATGATAGGCAAATTAGATATTCAACCTTATAATTTCATTTATGAACTCACTCCTACACCTGCCATCACCTTCTTGCTTGACAGTGTGCCTACTGATGATTATAACGATCCTCTATAGATTGAGGCACAAGTACACTATAAAATGATAGTTGAATCAAGGTGGTTTTTTTGAACCTTATTAATGCAGTTATAGAGGGACACTTATACATCACTAGGTTGCAAAGAGAATCTTATCCCCCTTAGATATCTCCTAGTGTACACATAATGACACTTCTATACCTACTTTTGGCTCCCTCACCCTACTAATCTAGGTAGGACCTAAATGCCTTGATGTTTCATGTTATATCATCCCCACCTCATACCACTATCTATTCTCTTAGGTCATCCTTGGCTCATTGAAATGTGGGTTGTCCTTGAACTGTCATCCACTAGTGCCTTAAATTCCCCATGATGGTCATGTCTTCACCATTTCTCATAGCCCATACCAACTAGTTGTTACCTTAAGACAATTCTCAGATTATTTTTTGTCAACCCATTCTAGTCCACCTAAACCTCATACCAATTCCCTCTTTCACCTTTACCTATCTTATGCCTCTAAATGCATTTCTCCCTCACCCCACAACCTCTTTCTATTACTTCACCTACTCCACTAGAGCTATGCCCCTATCTTCCTCACCATATATCCACCTATTACTACTTCACCTTCCTCTCTAACTTCTATCTCCCCTCTAACACCCCTCCAAGATAAAGTAAAATAAAAAGTGAAGGACCCTTCCTTTCCACTTCTAAAAGTAGGCTTAAGAAACTTCCCCAACACAACACCTAACCTACTAACCAACCCATATCTACCCTACCTATTTCCTAATCTACCCCTACCAGATGTCCCAGACCCACTTTTCTTCTAACCCACCCTTGATAAACCTAAAGACAAAGAAAATGATAAGAAATTTTTAAAATAAGGTTTTTCTTGTCCTATCTTTCCTCCCTTCTATTATCCCACAAACTCTTGATATTCCTTCTTCCTATAAACCCATAAACTTACCTAATGTGTATGTTATTTCTAGTGCCATTCTTGTATCCCTTGTTCTGCCCCTCATTTCCATCACCAATCTTTTCCTAACATATTAAGACCCTCTAGCTTAGGTATTGTCCTATCTCCATCACTACCAAACAAACAAAAAATTGAGCACTACCCTACCCCATCCTACCACCAACCTAAACCTAAACTAACATCTTCACTCCATCTCTTATTTCTTCTACATCTACTATATCTCTAACTGAGGTGGTTCCTCTTCTAAAGCCTCATTATCTAGTATGCTTATGTCTACTAGAATCATAGAGAATCAAAGATTAGTGGAATATTCACTACCTGAGCCATCAACCCATGTAGTTGGCGGGTGTCTCTTTGACTTAATTGTTTATTTGCACATGTTATCAGTAATATTCACTCGTTTAGTGACCATCATTCCTTTTATAGACATTCATGAGGGCACTGATCTTGTTGCATCTAAAAATGTCCCCTTTCTACTTCTCTTGATGTTGCTATGGTCCCTCCTTTGTTGACCCTTATACCACACAATAGTCATGAATCCTCATATGACCATGATTGGGATAAGGATGACTTATTGGATAAGGATTTCAATAAGTCGGCATTGTATCTTTGTCTAATTTGTATATATGCATGTGACTTGTTTGCTTTATTGTGTGTACTTCCATGTTTAGGTGAACATGTGTGTATGTTAGAATCCATGACTTGCATCACTATTCTATTTTTTGTAAATGAATAATGTTATTTTATTTTTAGATGATGTAGGCAGAGACACCTCCTAATGTTCGTATGGCAATGGAGCATGGTGTGTCTTCCGTAATTGATAGATCCATGCCTTTGACGGGGGTATGAGGCAGATTAGTAAATTTCAAATTACATTCATTGTTATAATTGTTTATTATCGACAAATCATTTGATTATTGATTTGAAGTTTAATTTCTATCTAGATGCTTTCTATAGGACATTAGAATGCCACAACCTAATCTTGCTACTATGGAAAATGAGGAGAAAGATTATCTGGCAATGGTATATGATTATTTTGTTAATTGTTTCATTTTTTATAATGTAATTTCTATATATTAATGTCTATACTTTTTATTATAATGGCTACAACTCTATGAAGAACTAAATAGGAGGAGTAGCCCTTGGGTTTGAAGTAGACCACTGTCATATGCGTCTCCATCCCCTCAAAAATCAAAGGCCACCCGTGATCTATTTTATTCACCTAGAGGGGAATGACTTTTTATTGGGTTCCTTTGTTGTATGCCTCTATGGCATTTGTAGACATATATTTTGTATTGCATTTAGTTGACATTGTATGCCTATATTTGAAGTGAAACTGAACATCAATGTGCTTTGTTCTAGTATGGAAAGGTAAATTTGGAGAAGGTAGATACTTTGAAAAATGTTGTAGATGCATTGACGAAACTAGTGGGCACAAAGAAGTTCAGATGGTGTTTGGAGTCTATGGGCCTCTTGGCCCCTAGCAGTTAAATCTTATCATTGATTTTGGTCCTTGCAAGGTGTTCGACAAGTGGGAGAATGTTGGGAATTAAGGTGTCTCAACCTTTGCAAATTCCTAATATTGTATTTATTTATCCCATGTTGAGTTGGCATGGTCGACATCTTGTGTACATGCAGCAGGCTAAATTTTGGTGACTTTGGTAGCCATGGTTTTGTTGGGAATTAAGGTGTCTCAACCTTTGTAATTCTCTACATTTGTAATGTTTGTATTTATAATTCATTGCCTGTGTTGTAAATAATTGGAAATTCCACTTTGTCATATTGTGGGATGTGGCACGGTGATGTGTCAATCCTACATGGATTATGACAACTTGGTATTTTGTCCTCACATGAGGAGATAGGTGTCCCACTTAGTGGTAGGAATATTCTACCATGTGTCAGCATTTTCTATGTTGTGTAAGGAATGTTTGACCGAAAAGGTTATGATGGATTCCTATGACGAATCTATGACATGTAAGAGTCGAGAATAGAAGTTTGTAAGTTAGGTAATGATATGTGTCATGAAGCATCTTTGAATGAGGCATATTTGGGTGCCCCAAGGTAGAATATGATGTCTTGTAAGAGAATATCCTATTTATAGCATGTGTATGACAGATTCTCTTACAGCTGTAAGTTGTAACCGCTATGACAAATTCTATGATGGTCGTAAGTGTCGTAAGAGCATCTGTCATAGCCCATTTTGGAAAGTGCTGACCTCTTTGGGATGGGAGCTATGGACAAGTGTCAAACACATTCTACAATGTTGACCAAGTGTCCCTAGGCATGGGTTTTGGTCCAAGATGCCATATTGGACGCCCATTCTAAGAAAGGTCTAAAAATTGCTTTGTATGTTCTATTTAAACAAGTGCTTAGAGATGGAGTTTGTATCACAGGTTTACAGGTATTGTTATGCTGCTGGATTGACTCCAAACATGAGTATCGAAGACCATTGAAACTTGCATTGCAAGTGTATTGTAAACATTCTTTCAGATTTGTTAATACATTGTGTAGGTTTCTGAGTGTCAGGTTTTTCCCCTGATAAGGGTTTTCCCCACCGTAAATCTCTGTCTTTCTTCTTCTATCTTCTTTCTAGCTCTTGTGTTTTGTTACTATATCTCATGTTAATGGTTTAACATCACTGTAATAGTTAGGATAAATTTGAATTTGCATAGCCCTCTCCTCAATAGATTAGTGTAGGAAGTGTTTCCGCACACCTAGCTTCCTTTCAGTTGGTATCAGAGCTTGATCACCTTTTGTCCTAGTTGTTGGGTAGGGGTTTTTTGAGCTAATCTTAGTTTGAGTGGGAGTTTGTGTAGTGAATTCTGTATCTTATTGCAACAAGGAGATGGCAAGCACATCAGGAAGGTTTGAAGTAGAGAAGTTCAACGGTAGTAATTTCAAGCTATGGAAGCTCAAGATGGAAGACATGGTAGTTGACCAAGACCTTTCAGAAAGTGTGAACGGAACTAAACCAGCTACAATGTCACAAGCTAATTGGGATCTCAAGGATCAGAAGGCTAAGGGTCTCATAAGACTTAGTCTTGCCGATTCTGTGTTGTTAAATGTCCATGAGGAGGCTACTGCAACACTCCTTTGGAAGAAGCTGGGGGATGTGTATCAATCCAAATCCCTTGTCAATAAACTTTTCCTTAGAAAGAAGTTGTATTCTCTTAGAATGGAGGATGAAGGATTTGTGGTTGAGCATATGAATGCCTTTAACATGCTGGTTGCACAATTGACATCTATCAGTGTAAAGATGGAGGAGGAGGATCGGTGTATGACCCTGCTTTGTTCTCTGCTGGACTCATAGGATCACCTTGTCATGGAAATCAGAAGCACCACATCCACATTCAAAATGGAAGAGGTGGTTTCTTCACTGTTATCTGAAGAGATGTGGAGAAAGTCTTTTGAGGTAGCCAAAGAAGCCCTTGTAGTTCGAGGAAGACCTAAGGAGAAAGGGAAGAAGAAGGATAAGAAAGTTGAGAAGGGTAGATCCAAATCCCATGGGAGATCCAAATCTCCTGGAAAGTCCACTTGGCTCTTTGTTGGAACTATGGAAAGACTGGGTATTTCTGAAAGGAATGCAAAGAGGAGAAGAAGAAAAAGAAGAAAGCTCCTTATTCAGATTCTAACAAATCACAAGATGACGGTGATGCCTTCATCGTAGCCCTGGTAACCCATGCATCTAATGATGTGTGGCTAATTGACTATGGTGCATCATTCCACATGACCTCACATCGAGACTGGTTGACTAAGTATGAGGAGTTCAATGGTGGAAAGGTGTATCTGGGTGACGACTCTCATCTAAAGATCGTTGGTCATGGAAGAGTCTCTATCCAATTCCCTGATGGTTGAGTGAAGGGGATCTCTGGGGTAATGCACATCCCAGGCTTAGCACAGAACTTGCTTTCTGTAAGTAGTTTGAATGATGTAGGTGTGCAGGTTGTATATTCAAAACAAGGATGCAAGATGACTAGAGGATCTATGGTGCTTGCTAAGGGTACTTGGAGAGGTACTCTGTTTCAGCTGGAAGTATGCACTGCACAATGTAATAGTTCTTCTGACTTAAGGAAGAGGGCAGCAGTCACTTCATTCCCACCATCTGAATGAGCAGTGAAGAAATCTATTGTTTCTAGTCTTGATGGTTGTAATCGTGCATTGGAAGTTAAACTTCCTGTAGAAAAGACAATGTTATGGCATAAGAGATTTGGCCATATTGGTGAGAAGGGTCTGCGTACCCTGAAAAATAAGAACCTTGTTGAGGGGTTAGATGATTGTAATCTTGAGTTTGACTTTTGTGAACATTGCATTTATGGAAAACAAACCGTGTTAAGTTTTCCTTGAGTTCTCATAAGTCTTCTAGTGTGTTGGACCTTATTTATTCTGATGTGTTTGGTCCTGTTAATGTTCCTTTGTTATCAAAATCTATATACTTTGTACCTTTTATAGATGATTACAGTAGAAGGACATGGATTTATTTTCTCAGAAGCAAATCTGAAGTCTATAGCAAGTTTAAGGAGTTTAAAGGCTTTGCTGAAAATTAGACTGGTAAAAAGATTAAATTTTTGAGAACTAACAACAGTGGTGAGTTTTGTTCTATAGAATTCAATAAGTATTGCAAGGAACTTGGGATTGAAAGACATAAGACAACTCCATACACATTGTAGCAAAATGGAGTTGCAGAGAGGATGAACAGGACACTGATGGAGAAGGCTAGGAGTATGCTTAGTGGAGCTAGTCTAGAACAAAAGTTTTGGGCTAAAGCTGTTGCCACTGCTTGTTATCTGGTAAAAAGATCTCCTACATCAACTCTTGTTGGAAAGACACCTATGGATGTGTGGTCTGGTAGAAAGCCTTCAGTAAGGCATCTTCATGTTTTTTGTTGTTAGGCATATGCACATGTGCCTAAGGAGAAGCAGTCAAAGTTGGAGAACAAAGCTATTAAGTGTATCTTCATTGGCTATTCTGTTGGTGTGAAAGGATACAAGCTTTGGGACACCATGGCTGAAAAAGTGTTGTATAGAAGAAGTGTCATCTTTAGAGAGCTTACACCTTCTTCCACTATTTTGCAGCCAGAAGAAAAATAAAAGAAAGAGGATGTTGTTCAGTTTCCTCTCACCCCTGAGAAGACTGAGTCTATGGGCCTCTAGTAGTTAAATCTTGTCATTGATTTTGGTCATTGCAAGGTGTTCGACAAGTGGGAGAATGTTGGGAATTAAGGTGTCTCAACCTTTGCAAATTCCTAATGTTATATTTATTTATCCCATGTTGAGTTGGCATAGTCGGCACCTTGTGTACATACAACAGGCTAAATTTTGGTGACTTTGGCAGCCACAGTTTTGTTGGGAATTAAGGTGTCTCGACCTTGGTAATTATCTGCATTTGTAATGTTTGTATTTATTATTCATTGCCTATGTTGTAAATAATTGGAAATTCCACTTTCTCATATTATGGGATGTGGCACGGTGATGTGTCAATCCTACATGGACTATGACAACTTGGTATTTTGTCCTCACATAAGGAGATAGGCATCCCACTTAGTGGTAGGAATATTCTACCATGTGTTGGCATTTTCTATGTTGTGTAAGGAATGTTTGACCAAAACGGTTATGACAGATTCCTATGATGAATCTATGACATGTAAGAGTCGAGAATAGAAGTTTGTAAGAAAGGTAATGACATGTGTCATGAAGCATCTTTGAATGAGGCATATTTGGGTGCCCCAAGGTGGAATATGATGTGTTGTAAGAGAATATGCTATTTATAGCATGTGTATGATAGATTCTCTTACAACTGTAAGTTGTGACCGCTATGACAGATTCTATGACGGTCGTAAGTGTCGTAAGAGCATCTGTCATAGCCCATTTTGGAAAGTGGTGACCTCTTCGGGATGGGAGCTATGGACAATTGTCAGACACATTCTACAATGTTGACCAAGTGTCCCTAGGCGTGGGTTTTGGTCCAAGATGCCATATTGGATGCCTATTCCAAGAAAGGTCCAAAAATTGCCTTGTATGTTCTATTTAAATAGGTGCTTGGAGATGGAGTTTGTATCACAGGTTTACAGGTACTATTATGTTGTCAGATTGACTCCAGACATGAGTGTCAAAGACCATTGAAGCTTGCATTGCAAGTGTATTGTAAACATTCTTTCAGATTTGTTAATAGATTGTGCAGGTTTCTAAGTGTGGGTTTTTCACCCAATAAGGATTTTCCCCACCATAAATCTCTGTCTCTCTTCTTCTGTCTTCTATCTGGCTCTTGTGTTTTGTTGCTATATCTCATGTTAATGGTTTAACATCGCTGTAATAGTTAGGATAAATTTGAATTTGCATAGCCCTCTCCTAAATAGATTAGTGTAGGAAGCGTTTCCACACACCTAGCTTCCTTTCAGGTTTCCCCCTTGAATAATTAACGGGGGTTTGGGGGTAGCACCCCTGTGGGGTCTCAAGGGCAATTCCCCCAAAACCTCAAACAACTTTTATTTAATGACAAGTGTTGGTGAGTATCTTTGCACAATAGAAAGGCATCTTTGGGTGGTCAAGAGAGGTTATGACAAGTTGTAAGAGGAATAAGATGTTTTTAGTCAATGTATGATAGATTCTCTTATAGCTATAAGTGTTTTTAGTTATGATGGATTCTATGATAGTTGTAAGGTGCATAAGAGCATCTATCATAGCCTATGTTGGGACAAGGTACCCACATTGGGATGGGATGTTCGACAAGTGTCCTTAGGCATGGGTTTTGGGGCATGAGTCTAAGATGGATGCCCATCTCTAGAAGGTTCCATATTTGCCTTGTAAACTCTATAAAATAGGTGCTTGGATGAGAGATAAACAATTTTTTGTATAGGTACTGTTATGCTGCTGGAATATCTCCATATTCAAGATTCGAAGACTCCTGAAAGAGCATTGGCTCTACAACTGTATTGTAATCTATTATTGTTTACTGTAATACATTTGAGCTATGTTTTGGAGTGTGGGGTTTTTCACCCATAAGGGTTTTCCCCACATATATCTTGTCTCTCTCTCTCTCTCTCTCTCTCGCTCTCTCTTCTGTCTACTTTCTATGTGTATGTGTATTGCTGCAATATCTTTCTTAGATGTTCTATGTTACTATAGTTGTAAGAATTAAAATTGAATTTGCATACATCTCTCCTCATTAAATTAGTGTAGGAAGTAATTTCCACACACCTAGATTCCTTTCAGTTGGTATTAGAGCCTGGCCAGTTTTGGTCTTAGCTGTTGGGTAGGGGTTTTTTGAGCTAATATTAAGTTGAGTGGGATTCTGTGGAGAGTATTCTAATTTCTATTATAGCAAGGAGATGGCAAGCACATCAAGAAGGTTTGAAGTGGAGAAGTTCAATGGCAGTAATTTCAAGCTGCGGAAGCTCAAGATGGAAGACATGCTTGTTGACCGAGACCTTTGGGAAAGTGTTAATGGAACTAAACCAACTGCAATGTCACAAGATGAATGGAATCTCAAGGATTGGAAGGCTAAGGGTCTCATAAGACTTAGTCTTGCTGATTCTGTTCTGTTAAATGTCCATGAGGAGACTTCTTCAAAACTAATTTGAAAGAAGTTGGGGGATGTGTATCAAGCCAAATCCCTAGTTAATAAACTTTTCCTAAGAAAGAAGTTGATTCTCTTTGAATGGAGGATGGAGGATCTGTTATTGAACATATGGATTCTTTTAACATGCCAGTTGTACAATTGACATCTATTGGTGTAAAGATGGATGAGGAGGATCGATGTATGACCTTGCTTTGTTCTTTGTCAGACTCATGGGATCATCTTGTCATGGCTATTGGAAGCACCACATCCACATTCAAAATGGAAGAAGTGGTTTCTTCACTATTGTCTGAAGAGATGTAGAGAAAGTCTTCTGAGCCAGCTAAGGAGAAAGGGAAGAAGAAGGAAAATTAACATTAACATAAAAAAAAGAAGGGAAGACCCAAGGAGAAAGGGAAGAATAAGGAACATTAACATGTTGAGACATGGACCAGCTAGGACTCGAGCCTAGAACCTTCCATTTGCTATTGGAGTGCTCTACCACTAAGCTACTGGCCCCTCTTGGACCAATCCATCATTGGTCCGGGTGTGGCTTATTTCCAACACCAACATATATGGCATTCTTTTAAGCCTATATGGCTATTTTGTATATATGTTATACTTATAACGACAGATATTGATGTATGCCTATATGGCTATTTGGTTAATACACATATTTTTTTGTTGATGGTGTCAATATTTGCATTATAAATCCACCCTTCAATGGATATTTGTAGATGGTTTACTTCAAATATTTAAATTCCAATTGTATTACATTCACTCTTTCTTTATATAATTGTAAATATATAAAGTTTGAACATTATTCTCCTCTAAGATTATTGAGCATTAAATCAATCATATGAATATAATAATACATGGTGCAATCTAACACCTAGGTCTCTCTACCACTACACATCTAAGCCCATACTCTATAGGATCATTGTAGCATGGTAAGGAAATTCATGTAATTATATAATGCACTTTGAAGTATGCAACTAAAAATGACCAAGACATTATTACATGTGACTTCATACCTCTAGAATTTTGTCATATAATTCTTAGAAGACATCTACCATTCCACGTGTATGTTGCATGCTACCATTCACATGTATGCTGCATGCTACCATTCATGTGTATGCATCATGCTTCTTGTGTATACTTCATGTGTTCACATGTATGATTCATGCTTCCTGTGTATACTTCATGTTTTCACATGTATGCTTAGAATAGATGTGCCCAATTGGATGTGTTGTCACTAATGGTTTCAGCCCACAAAGAACAAAACAAAAAGTAGCCTACCTTGCAACTTTACACTACATGCATTTGATGATTTTTGGAGTAGCAAAAAACTTTCACCACAGGAAAACACATCAGAGATATCAAAAACTGAGAGAGGTTATTGTAGAGGGGCCCTACGTGATCCCATAGCCTTAGATGGAATGTTTCTAAATGACAGTTTCTAAGTAACCGCTTGTCAAAGATTGTTGTCTTTTTGTACTTTGGTCTCCTAAGGGACATCGCTAGTACAATGTAGCTTGAACTGTTTTGGCATGTTTGGGTACAAAATAGGACTATGCCTAGCCTAAACGTACCCATTCAGATGCATTGGAACTGTTAGTTTGGTTGTACGAGGAGAAGAACAAAAGTTACACCCCTTTGTAACCTTACATTGCTTGCATCTGACACTTTTTCCATCAACTAAAAACTAGACACCATAGGAAAACACCTCAAAGATATCAAAAACTACGAGAGGTTATTGTAGAGGGGCCCAACGTGATCTTGTAGCCTCAGATGAAATCTTTCTAAGTGATAGATTTTTTGAGTAACAACTTGTCAAAGATTGCTGCCTTTTTGCACTTTGGTCTCTTAAGGGATATCGCTGGTACATTGTAGTTCAGATTGTTTCGGCATGTTTAGGTGTGAAACATGACCATGCCTAGTCTAAATGTACCCATTTAGACACATTGGAATTGTCAGTTTGGTTTACGAGGAGCAGAACAAAAGTTACACCCCTTTGCAACTTTACAATGCATGCATCTGACACTTTTTCCATCAACTAAAAATTGGACACCACGGGCAAACATCTTAGAGATATCAAAAACTAAGAGAGTTTATTGTAGAGGGGCCCTACATGATCATGTATCCTTAGAAAAAATGTTTCTAAGTGGTATTGTTTCCAATTAATAGCTTGTCAAAGATTGTTGCCTTTTTGTACTTTAGTCTCTTAAGGGATATTGCTGGTACAATGTAGCTCAGACTATTTTAGCATGTTTGGATGTGAAACAAGTGTTGCAAGTATGGGTTTAACCAGTGTTGTCATTGATTTCAACATACTCATGTTGCATTAATGAGAGATTGAATGAGTTGAACACTAAGGATATTGAGTAAATTAGTCTCAACTAGGAACAGTGAAGAACAGTGATGACAGCAAGGTAAAAGTTTAAGATAAGTTGCAGATCAGAGGATGCAGATTAAAGGGTTTGTAGATATGTGTCTTAAGATGCTCCAGTAGAGATTTCAAAGGTCCACATGAAGATATGAAGAAGTTATGGTAGTTCAAGTGAAACCGGTTCCAACAGATGTTCAGTAGTGACAGAGTAATACAAATAGGTCTGGTGAGATCCGAAAATGCATTCGCCAATTATACAAATTTGAGGAAGTGTTGGAGAAGTCTGTGTGGAGTGTCAAATTGATTGGTTCATGGTTTGAAGGTCCAGAAGTATCTATTCCTTTGTGACAGTAATGGCAGACTATGTTCTTGAGGTTTCAGATGAAGGAGAGAAGGATTTTAGTAAGTAGAGGATGTGCGGATGTTCTTGGTGTTTCAGGCAAGTTCGTGGATGTCCTTGGATCATCCTTAGTGTTTATGGTCCGCATTAGAATTTGAGTCCCAAAAATAAAGAATAACTTCTAGATTTTGGTGTTCCTTCTATAACTGGTCGACCGGATGAATTATACACTTTGTGGATGTGTGCCAACTTAGATGTTTGTTCCTAAGTTGATGTCATGTATAAATAAGGGATTGCAAAGTCATTTCAAGGTGTGACTTGTGGAGATGAGTGTGTGGTAGCAAGGAGAAGAGCAAAAGGAAGAGCACAAGGATTTGGGCTTTAATGGAACTGATTCAAGCATGGTGATGATGCTATTTACTAGTTCAAGTATGTAATACTTATTTATTGTGGACAGTGTGTCTCTTGTAGGCAGTGAGCCTCTTGTGAGTAGTGTGCTCAGGCAGTGAGCCCTAATTGGCATGTGCCATCTTATTCTTTTTATTCTTCTAACAGAGAATAATATCTTGGGTTAGTCACCCTGTGGTTTTTCCCTTAATCAGGTTTTCCATGTCAAAATCTTGGTGTCTCATGTGTTGATGTGTTTCTGCTCTTGGTTAATTGCATTAAGTTTTCATGATTGATTTGTTGTTATAAAGTTAAGTAAATGCAAGTGTTGAAAAGAAAAGAAAGTTTGGACAACTGATTCACCCACCCTCTCAATTGTCTTCCCTAAATCTAACAATTGGTATCAGAGCCAAGTTCCTCTGAAAGGAGCTTAACCGCTTGAGGAGATCCAAAATGTCATCCTACAAGAAGGATAGTCTGAAGTTTGATGGAACTAACTTTGCTCTTTGGAAAGGTCGCATGGAATGTCACTTGCAGTGTATGGGATTTGTGTACTGGTCTATGGTTAAAAAGGCCTATGTACCTCCACAGGGTGGTCTGACAACCCTAAATGAAATCATGGATGCTGAAAACAATCTACGGACCAAAGAGGCTCTATTAAGTGTGCTATTTGATTTAGAACTCTCAAATGTTATTGATCTACCAACTGCCTTTGAGATCTGGAATAAACTAAAACTTTTGCATGAAGGAGATCAGTTTGTCAAATGTGTAAGGTTACAAAGTCTAAAAGGAAAATTTGAAAAATTGAAGATGAGAGATGATGAAAATATTACCACCTTCATGCCAAGAGTAAATGAGCTGGTTTGTGGAATCAGAAATGTAGGTGGAACCTTGAGTGAAGATGAGATTGTTGGCAAAGTTCTCAGATCCCTTCTTGATTCTTATAAAATGAAGGCTTTTGTAATTGAAGAATTCATATCTCACACAACAGTCACAAGAGATCAATTGATTGGTAAGTTGGCTACTTTTGAAATGGCTGAGTTTGGAGATGATCCCCCAAAGACTGAATCTGCATTCAAAGCCAGTACCTCTATAAAAGGGAAACAAAGATTTGATCTGGGAGAAAACTCTTCAAGGAACCTATCATGGTATGAAAAAGCAATAAATGACTTGGAAGAAGAAGAAGCTGAAACTTCTCATCTTGAAGCTCTTATTGGTAAGAGACTGCCAAGAGGATCCGGTAAGTATGAAGGAAAATTACCCTTTAAGTGTTTTAACTACAATAAAATTGGTCATTTTGCCTCAAGATGTTTGGAAAGATTTTCAAGACCAAATCCTAACGGACCAAGGTTTCAAAAGAATTGTTACTATGTTCATGAAGAAGATGATAATGAAGGAGTAATAGATGATGAATCAGAGATAGGAAACAAATCCGGTAATGAATGGGTGTTTATTGCCATCAAAGAAGAGGAACCTATATTCTCTGTAACTATCAATCATAAAGTTGAAACAAAGGATGATTGGGTTATTGATAGTGGATGCTCTCACCATATGACAGGTGACAAGAATAAGTTCTTAAAGTTGGAAAAGTATGAAGGAGGAATTGTAAAGTTTGGAGACAATTCTGCTGGCAGAATTAGAGGTAGAGGAACTATTTCTCTTGATGGAAAGAACAAAACTGATAATGTACTGTATGTTGAAGGTCTAAAGCACAATCTTCTTAGTGTTGGACAGCTAGTGGACAAGGGCTATGATCTTAGATTCAGGAATGGAAAGTGCAAGAACTTTGAAAGTTCTAGAATAGAGATTGCATCCGGTACTCAAACTAAAGGTAATATCTTCCACTTGGTTGGTACTGCTAAAAGTTGCTTATTTGCTCAAATTGATCAAAGTTGGTTATGGCATAGGAGGATGTGTCATGTGAATTTTGATAATATCATCAAGATAAACAATACTCAAGCTGTAAGAGATCTTCCAAAATTAGTGAAACCTACTAATAGCTTGTGCAAAGAATGTCAGTTGGGGAAATTGAGCAGAGTCACATTCAAAAGTAAGGAATTGTCTTCTAACGGACTGTTGGACTTAGTTCATACTGACCTTTGTGGTTTGGTAAGAGTTAGGAGTATCCAAGGTGATAGGTATTTCATGTTGCTAATTGATGACCATTCCCGAATGATGTGGGTAACTTTTTTGAAAGAAAAATTAGAAGCAATTGAGAAATTCAAAATATTCGAGGCCATGGTGGAGGATGAAATCAGATTAAAATTGAAATGTTTGAGGTCTAATAGAGGTGGAGAATTCACATCTAGTGAGTTCATAGACTTTTGTGAAAAACAAGGAATAAAGAGACAGTTGTCTGCCCCTAGAACTCCACAGCAGAATGGAGTAGTTGAGAGAAAGAACTAGACCATTCAGGAAGCATCCAAGACCATGATGATGGAAGCAAATGTTCCTCAAATCTATTGGAGAGAAGCTGTCAGCACTGCAGTCTACACTCTCAATCGAGTTCAAATTAGAAACAATACCGGTAAGACTCCTTATGAACTTTGGTTTGGCATTACTCCCACTATGAGATATTTCAGAGTTTTTGGTAGCAGATGTTACATTAAAAGGGATGAAGATCTAGGAAATTTTGATGCTAGAAGTGATGAAGGAATATTCTTAGGCTACTCTACTCAAAGTAAAGCATACTGGTGTTACAACAAGAGACTGGGAAAGATTGTAGAAAGTGTAAATGTGAAGGTGGATGAAGAAGTTGAAAGACCCTCAAGAATTCATTAGTATGATGAAGACAATCAGAATTATGTTTAGATTCAAAGTATCCAAGCCTCTTCTGAGAAACAAAGTCAAGTTGATCCGATAAATCAGGAAGAAGAGATAAATCTCAATGAGACTAATCAAGAGTTAGTGGTGCAAGAAACTCCCAAAGTTCCAAGGCATGTAACTCTAAACCATTCTGAAGATCAGATCATAGGTGACAAAAGCAAAGGAGTGCAAACAAGGAGGAGAATTGCTCAAAATTCAGATGAGTATTGTCTAATTTCTAAGATTGAACCTAAGACAGTGAATGAAGCTTGCAATGATGAAAATTGGTCAAAAGCAATGGAGGAAGAACTAATGCAAATTGAGAAAAATCACACTTGGGATCTTGTTCCTAGACCTAGAAACAAGAATGTGATTGGAACCAAATGGGTCTTTTGGAACAAACTGAATGAAGCTGGTGAAGTAATCAGAAATAAAGCTAGTTTGGTCTGCAAGGGTTACTCTCAGATTGAAGGAGTTGATTTTGAAAAGACTTTTGCTCCGGTGGCAAGAATTGAAGCAGTTAGATTATTTCTTGCATTCGCTGCCTTCAGGGATTTCAAGGTGTATCAGATGGATGTCAAATTTGCCTTCCTAAATGGTAATTTGGAGGAAGAAGTGTACATTGAGCAACCAGATGGATTTCAATTGTCTGATCATGGTGACATGGTCTGCAAATTGAAAAAGGCACTATATGGACTAAAGCAATCCCCAAGAGCTTGGTATGAAAGATTGGATAAGCATCTCTTAAAGATTGGTTTCAACAAAGGTACTGCTGATAGTAACTTGTATTTCAAAATTGATCATGAAAATATCTTAATTGTTGAAGTATTTGTTGATGATATCATTTTTGGAGGAAGAGATAGTATGTGTAAAATTTTTGCAAGTCAAATGAAAAGTGAGTTTGAGATGTCCATGCTTGGAGAAATGAATTTCTTTTTGGGCCTACAAATTACTCAAACAAAGAAAGGAATCTTCATTTCTCAGTCAAAATATGTGAAAGAATTGTTGAGAAAATTTGGGATGGAAGACTCAAAGCCAATGAACACTCCAATGGCAACCGGATGCAAGTTGATCAAAGATGATGACTCTCCCAAGCTTGATCAGACAAAGTATAGGTCAATGATTGGAGGATTGTTGTATCTCACTCAAACTAGACCAGACATTATGTAGGCTGTTGGTCTTGTTGCTAGATTCCAGGATGATCCTAGAGAATCTCATGTTATGGCAATTAAGAGGATTTTTAGATATCGAAAGGGGACAGTTGAGTATGGGTTGTGGTACCCTAAAGATCATGATTTGAATCTTCATGCATATACAGATGCTGATTAGGCAAGAGATGTGGATGATCGAAAGAGTACTAGTGGTGGAGCATTCTTTTTAGGAAAGAGATTGGTTTCTTGGCTAAGCAAGAAACAAGAGGCAATATCCCTATCTACAACTAAAGTAGAATACATTGCAGCAGTAGGTAGTTGCACTCAAGTTTTGTGGATGAAGCAGATGCTAAGAGATATTAAAGTAGAGTATGAGGAGCCCATCACAATTTCTGTGATAATTCAAGTACAATAAATATTTATAAGAATCCGGTGTTGCATTCTAAGACTAAGCATATATCTATCAAGTTTCACTTTCTGAGAGAGCAAGTGAGCAAGGATGAAGTCAGAATGGAGTATGTGCCCTCCAAGGATCAGATTGCAGATATCTTTACTAAACCTCTTCCCAAGGACTCTTTTGAGTATCTCAGCGAGAAGTTAGGGGTTATTGCCCCTCCAGTGGTGAACTAAGATGCATTGATGTGCATCAATCCGGTGGTTTTCATAGTCGTAATCTTGTGATTCAGATTGATGATGGGGAGTTGCTACTCAGGGGGAGTAGCAGGTGTGATTCTGAAGTTGCAAGTATGTGCCCTTTGCCATTGATGTCAAAGGGGGAGAGAAGACATGTGAAAAACAAGTGATTGATGACCAAAGGGGGAGCAATACAGGAAGAGAAGACATGTGAATAGTTGTTGTTGATAGGGGGAGTTGTAACAGTAAGGAGAAGTTCTTGTCTTGATGGTTTTTCACATCATATGTTGCCATCAATGACAAAGGGGGAGATTGTTGCAAGTATGGGTTTAAGTAGTGTTGTCATTGATGTCAACATACTAATGTTGCATTAATGAGAGATTGAATGAGCTGAACACTGAGGATATTGAGTAAATTAGTCTCAATTAGGAACAGTGAAGAATAGTGATGACAGCAAGGCAAAAGTTCAAGATAAGTTGCAGATCAGAGGATGCAGATTAAAGGGTTCATAGATATGTGTCTTAAGATGCTCCAGTAGAGATTTTAAAGGTCCACATGAAGATATGAAGAAGTTATGGTAGTTCAAGTGAAACTGATTCCAGCAGATGTTCAGTAGTGACAGACTAATACAAATAGGTCCGGTGAGATCCAGAAATGCATTCGCTGATTCTGTGGATTTGAGGAAGTGTTGGGGAAATCTGTGTGGAGTGGCAAATCGATTGGTTCATGGTTTGAAGGTTCAGAAGTATCTATTTCTTTGTGACAGTAATGGCAGACTATTTTCTTGAGGTTCCAGATGAAGGAGAGAAGGATTTCAGTAAGTAGAGGATGTACAGATGTTCTTGGTGTTTCAGGCAAGTTCGTGGATGTCCTTGGATCATACTCAGTTAGTGTTTATGGTCCACATTAGAATTGGAGTCCCAGAAATAAAGAATAACTTCTAGATTTTATAATTGGCCGATCAGATAAATTATACACTTTGTGGATGTTCTTATGGATGTGTGCTGACTTAGATGTTTGTTCCTAAGTTGATGTCATGTATAAATAAGGGATTGCAAAGTCATTTCAAGGTGTGACTTGTGGAGATGAGTGTGTGGTAGCAAGGAGAAGAGCGAAAGGAAGAGCAGAAGGATTTAGGCTTTAATGGAACTAATTCAAGCATGGTGACGATGCTATTTACCAGTTCAAGTATGTAATACTTATTTATTGTAGACAGTGTGTCTCTTGTAGGTAGTGAGCCTCTTGTGAGCAGTGTGCTCAGGCAGTGAGCCCTAATTGGCATGTGCCATCTTATTCTTTTTATTCTTCTAACAGAGAATAATATCTTGGGTTAGTCACCCCATGGTTTTTCCCTTAACCGGGTTTTCCACGTCAAAATCTTGGTGTCTCATGTGTTGATGTGTTTCTACTCTTGGTCAATTGCATTAAGTTTTCATTATTGATTTATTGTTATAAAGTTAAGTAAATGCAAGTGTTGAAAAGAAAAGAAAGTTTAGACAACTGATTAACCCCCCCTCTCAATTGTCTGCCCTAAATCTAACAACAAGACCATACCTAGCCTAAACATACACATCCAGACATGTTGGAACTATCATTTTGGTCACACAAGGAGCAAAATGAAAGTTACACCCCTTTGCAACTTTACATTGCATGCATCTAACACTTTTTCCATCAATTAAAAATTGGACACCACAATCAAATGCCTCAGAGATATAAAAAATTGAGAGAGGTTATTGTAGAGGGGCCCTACGTGATCTCATGGGCTTAGATGAAATGTTTCTAAGTGACACATTTTTTAAGTAACAACTTGTCAAACATTGTGACCTTTTTGCACTTTGGTCTCTTAAGGCATATTGCTGATACAATGTAGCTTAGACTATTTCAGCATGTTTAGGTGTGAAACAGGACCATGCCTAGCCTAAACGTACCCATTGAGACATGTTGGAATTGTCAGTTTGGTCAGACAAGAAGTAGAACAAAAGTTACACTCCTTTGCAACTTTACACTACATGCATCTGACAGTTTTTGCATCAACTAAAATCTGGACACCATGGGTAAGCACCTTAGAGATATCAAAAATTGAGATAGGTTATTGTAGAGGAGCCTTATGTGATCCCATAGCCTTAGACAAAATGTTTCTAAGTGACACAATTTTTTAGTAACAACTTGTCAAAGATTTCTACCTTTTTGCACTTTGGTCTCTTAAGGGATATCATCGGTACAATGTAGCTCTGACTGTTTCGACATGTTTAGGTGTGAAACAGGACCATGCCTAGCCTAATCATACCTGTCTAGATGTATTAGAACTATTGGTTTGATCGTACGAGGAGCAGAATGAAAGTTACACCCCTTTGCAACTTTACACTGCATGCATCTGACACTTTTTCCATCAATTGAAAACTGGATACCATGGGCAAATGCCTTAGAGATATCAAAAATAGAAAGAGGTTATTTTAGAGGTGCCCTACATGATCTCATAGCGTCAAATAGATTGTTTCTAAGTGACACAGTTTTTAAGTAATAGCTTGTCAAAGATTGCTACCTTTTTGCACTTTGGTCTCTTAAGGGATATTGTCGATACAATGTAGCTCAAACTATTTCGGCATGTTTAGGTGTGAAACAGGACCATGCCTAGCCTAAACATACCCATCTAGATGTGTTGGAATTGTCAGTTTGGTCACATGAGGAGCAGAATGAAAGTTACACCCCTTTGCAACTTTACATTGCATGCATCTGACACTTTTTCCATCAACTGAAAACTAGACACCACGGGGAAACACCTTAGAGATATAAAAAATTTAGAGAGGTTATCGTAGAGGGGCCCTACATGATCCCATAGACTTAGATGGATTGTTTCTAATTGACATGATTTCTGAGTAACAGCTTGTCAATATTTAAATGGGATGGGCATACCTTGGGGTACCTTCGATCGAAGATGGAATAGATGATGTACCTTAAGGTTGAGATGGGACCTATGGTGTACCTCCTTCCTCACATGTGAGTGATGATGTACTCTCAACTTGAGATGTGGTAGATGGTGTCCCTCCATTTTCACTTGCAGTAGAGGACGTGTCTCCAACTACAGTATTCAAATCTCTCATAGCATGAAATTTTTCCATTCGTTCCCTTTGTGCCACCAATATCATATCTTTTGTTGATGGTTGAGGTTCCTCTTCAATTGGAATGTCTTTGACAATCGTATACAATTTCCTCTTCTCATGAAGTTCCCTCATACCCATTGCTTTCTTTACATTCTTAGCTTCTTTCTCTTCCTGTGTTGGTTTAATCCTTGATCGTTTCCTTAGCATGATGGATAATTTATTTGTATCAAGATAAAGAGAAATATTAGTTCCTTAAACAAGTGCACTAAGAACACAAGGAAAATGTAAAGCAAAATATTTTGAAGTATATCTACCTTGCAAGAATTTATCATGTAACTTTGCTCTAGCCATTTTCTAACATATTACCCACCAATATAATGTCCACAAACAGACATGTATGCAAAATGTGGTAGCATAGACAAAGCACATGGATTTCTTGATGGAATGCCATGATTGCAACATAAGCACAAAAAGAATTTTTTAAAAGACATTACAAAATTTCAAGAAAATACAATTGGCTTGAGTATAAATCCAAATTCCACAACTTTTGTCAACATCCTACCTCTGGTTCACAAGGTATGGGCATCAATCAAATCATTGAAAGAAAGGGGGATTTTTGTCAAATGTTATAATTGCAGCTCCCTTCGAAGCAATGCATGAGAAATGTGGAAGCATGGACAAGGCATGTGAATTGTTTGACAAAATGCATCAAAGAGATTTGTCATAGATTGCAATGATTGTTGGATATGCACAAAATGGATTTGTTGAAAAGGTTTTGGAAACTTCCCATCAAATGCAATCAGTGGGTGTGAAGCCAAATTCTATAACCTTTGTCAAGATCCTCCATACCCATGCCAAGAAAGGCTTGTTTGGAAAAATGCCTCAAAGATATATGGTCTCATGGAGCATAATGATTGTAGAATATGCAGAAAATGGATTTGTTAAAAAGTTTTTAGAATCTTTCAAGCTTATGCAATTGGAAAGTGTAAAGCCAAAATTGACAACCTTTGATAGCATCCCTCTACATTTTAAAAAATGGGCTATTTCAAACAAGGTATGGGCATGATCCCTCAAAGCATAATGGAAGGGGGATTTTTGTCAAATGTTATAGTTGCAAATTCTGAATAGAACAACAAATGTAATTCAGAAGACATTTCTTTGAGGCATTTTTTCAAACAACTCATTGCCTTGTCTATGATACCAAATTTTACATACATGTGTATCAAAGCATTTTATCAAACAACATAGACAAGGCTAAGGTTATAATGAGAAACAAACAATGATGAACATGGAATATGCATAATAACAAAATCAAAGCCTTGTATTAAGCATGTATATGATAAGGGATTATAAAGAAAAATAATAGAATTAAGGAAAATGTAAAGAACATATGTAAAGACTTGACATACCTAAAAAATAGAGATTTGAATGGAGAGAGTACCCAATTGTGTAGTCTTTTTTTCTTCTTGTATCAAACTTCTCAACAATTTGAGTTTTTCACAAACTTGCTTCCTTTTCAACATTCAATTGTATATCACTCAAATAGAATTACTAACAACAATACAATTAACCAATGTATAATGTTAACTTCCTATAGTTCAATCACAATTAACATTGAAACACTAAAAAAATTGAAACTTGAATTGATATAACTCAAATTTGATGTGAAAACTATGTTATTTCCTCCTTCTTAGGTTGGCAAACCAGAAAATGGTGGTGGAAAGTTCATGCAAAGGTGGTAGAATGTGAAAAACATGCATGTGCACTTCCCAACAGCATGAAAAATATTTTTTTTTGTCGGAACACATGCATAACCTATAGAAAACAGAGTATGTGGGCCTAGATCATAGGTGTCCTATCTATTTTACCATTTCAATATCAAGAAAAAATGTGAGCACATTCTAGCTTGCTATACAAAACTCCTTACCTCTCTACCTCTCTCACTCCTCCTTACCCATCTTTCCATCAAGTTGTCAACTTCACTCTCATTTTCTTCTATCTCTCCCCTCACCTCTCTATCTCTCACCTCTATCTCCCCCTCACCTCTCTACCTCTCCCCTCTCTATATCTCTCAGTCACTCCTTGTCTTCCTCTCCATCCGTCCTTATCCATGTAGGTCTCTCACTTAACTATTAACCCTATCCCTAAAGCCTCAACCCTCAACCATTAAACCTTAAATCCTAAACCCTATTGCTAAACCCTCAACCCTTGACATTATACCTTAAACCTAAACCCTAAACTCTATCCCTAAAGCCACAACCCTCAATCATTAAATTTTAAATCCTAAACCCTCAACCCTCAACCCTCAACAATATACCTTAAACCCTAATCCCTCAACCCTTAAACCCTAAACCCTTGACCCTTAAACCCTAAAGCCTTAAACCATTGACCCTTATCCACCCCTCTCCTCCCCTATCTGCATCATCCCCATCTCTCCCCTATCTCTCTCACTCCTCTCTCCCTAGGTTGTAGGTCTCTCACTTGTATATCTCTCAGGGCTCTATAGATATTTCCCTTCCTCTCCACCTCTCTCCCTCCTTCTTACCCATCTTTCCCACAAGTTGTCAACTTCACTCTCATTTTCTTCTATCTCTCCCCTCACCTCTCTATCTCTCACCTTTGTATCCCCCTCATCTCTCTATCTCTCCCTTCTCTATGTCTCTCAGTCACTCTTTGTCTGCCTCTCCATCCATGCTTAGCCATCTAGGTCTCACTTAACCCTAAACCCTAAACCCTATCCCTAGAGCCTCAACCCTCAACCCTTAAACCTTAAATCCTAAACCCTATCCCTAAACCCTCAACCCTTGACACTATATCTTAAACCATAATCCCTTGAACCTAAACCCTAAACCCTATCCCTAAAGCCTCAAGCCTTAACCCTTAAACTTTAAATCCTAAACCCTATCCCTAAATCCTCAACCCTCAACACTCTAACTTAAACCCTAATCTCTCAACACTAAACTCTAATCCTTCAACCCTTCAACCCTAAACCCTCAACCCTTAAACCCTAAATCCTTAAACCCTCAACCCTTACCACCCCTCTCCTCCACTATCTACCTCACCCCCATCTCTCCCCTATCTCTCTCACCCCTCTCTTCCTAGGTTGTAGGTCTCTCACTTGTGTATCTCTCAGGGCTCTCTAGATGTTTCCCTTCATCTCCACCTCTCTCCCTCCTTACCCATCTTTCCCTCAAGTTGTCAACTTAACTCTCTCATTTTATTTTATCTCTCCCATCACCTCTCTATCTCTCACCTCTTTCTCCCCCCACCTCTTTATCTCTCCCCTCTCTACATCTCTCAGTCACTCCTTGTTTGCCTCAACATCCATCCTTAGCCATCTAGGTCTCTCACTTAGCCCTAAACCCTATCCCTAAAGCCTCAATCCTCAACTCTTAAACCTCAAATCCTAAACCCTCAACCCTCGACACTATACCTTAAACCCTAATCCATTGAACCTAAAACCTAAACCCTATCACTAAAGCCTCGACCCTTAACCCTTAAAATTTAAATCCTAAACCATATCCCTAAACCCTCAACCCTCGACACTATACCTTAAACCCTAATCCCTAAACCCTAAAACCTAATCCCTAAACCCTTAAACCTAATCCCTAAACCCTTAAACCCTAAATCCTTGACCCTTAAACACTAAATCCTTAAACCCTCAAACCTTATCCACCCCTCTCCTCCCCTATCTGCCTCACCCCCATCTCTCCCTATCTCTCTTACCCCTCTCTCCCTAGGTTGTAGGTCTCTCACTTGTATATCTCTCAGGGCTCTCTAAATATTTCCCTTCCTCTCCACCTCTCTCCCTCCTCCTTACCCATCTTTCCCTCAAGTTGTGAACTTCACTCTCTCATTTTATTCTATCTCTCTCCTCAGCTCTTTATCTCTCACCTCTCTACCTCTCCCCTCTCTACATCTCTCAGTCACTCCTTGTCTACCTCTCGATTTGTCCTTAGCCATCTAGGTCTCTCACTTAACACTAAACCCTAAACCCTATGCCTAAATCCTCAACCCTCAACCCTTAAACCTTAAATCCTAAACCCTATCCCTAAACCCTCAACCTTTGACACTATACCTTAAACCCCAATACCTTAACCCTAAACCCTATCCCTAAAGCCTCAACCCTTAACCCTTAAACCTTAAATCCTAAACTCTATCCCTAAACCCTCTACCCTCAACACTATAGCTTAAACCCTAATCCCTTAACCCTCAGCCCTAAAACCTCAACCCTCAACCCTTAAACCTTCAACCCTAAACCCTATCCCTAAACCCTCTACCCTTGACACTATACCTTAAACCCTAATCCCTTAACCATCAACCCTAAAACCTCAACCCTCAACCCTTAAACATTCAACCCTAAACCCTATCTTTAAACCCTCTACCCTTGACACCACGCCTTAAACCCTAATCCCTCAACCCTTAAACCCTTAATCCATCAAACCTTAAACCCTTACACCCTAAACTCTCAACCCATAGATACCCTTAAACCTTAAACCCTTAAGCCCTATATACTATACACTCAACCTTGAATAGTATCCCTCAACCTTCAAACTTTTACCTTCTACCCTCTACCCTATACCCTCAACCCTATACTTATGCCCTAAACCATCAACCCTCATCCATATGCCTTATACCCTCAACCTTAAACCATAAACCTTATATCTTAGATACTCAACCTTGAACATTATCCCTCAACTATAAACTCTCAACCCTCTACCCTATACCCTCAACCATATACTTAATCCCTAATCCCTCAATCCTCAACCCTATACGTTAAACTCTGAAACCTACACCCACAAACCCTCATCCCTATACTCTATATCCTAAACCCTGAATATTGTGCCTCAACCCTATACTTCAAACCTAAACCATACACTCTCAATCCAAGTCACCCTATGCCTTATATACTCTCAATCCATATCGTAAACCCTAAACCCAATATCCTAAACCCCAAAAGCCATACCTTACACAATTAATCTTATACACTCAACAAGCTAAATATTATCCCTCAACTATAACCCTCAACCCTCTACCCTCTACCGTCAACCTATTACTTAAGCCCTAATCCCTCAACCCTCAACACTATACCTTAAACCCTAAACCCAAAAACCTCAACCATCAACCCTAAAAATATACAGGCTCACGCTGAACCCAAAATCCTTGCATACATACATACAAGCATACATACATGCATACATACATACATACATAGATATGTACATACATACATGCGTACATATATACATACATACAAGCATGCATACATACATACATACATACATACATACATACAACCATACATACATACATACAAGCATACATATATACATACATACATACATACAAGCATACATACATGCATGTAGGCATACATACATACATACATACATATAGGCATACATACATACATACATCAATACATACATACATACATACATACATACATACATACATACAAGCATACATACATACATTCATACATACAGGCATACATACATACATACATACATACAATTTGGAATACATACATACATACATAAATATAAATATATATACAAACATACATACATCAAACATACTTAAAAACCTTGAACATAAAAAAATCCAAGTGAGAAATAACATGAGTGCATTATGTCATGCTCATGTTATGTCAAACTTGACAAACATCAGGCAAACTTTTGCAAAAATGGGAAAAATGCAAAACAAAATATAAACGTGAGCATGTTATAATGCGAGCACATTATAACACGCTCGCGTTATATGTTTCGTGGGGAAGCCCAAGCCTTAGGTTCAGGATTTGCTTTGGATTTCCAACCCAAAGGCTTGGAGTGTTTTGCCTTCCCAACGTCGAAAGACGTGTTTTTGCATATTCTACAAGATTTCACATAATTTCATTCATGCTAACCCTCAAATTTGCACATGTTTCAAGGTCAAACAAATCAAACACCTGGGTAATGTTAGGCTTTTTGTTAGCTATTTAACAATGTAATTTTTTTCACATTTTGACAATGTTAAGCCTTCCATCTTTAATTTCTTTTGTTTGTATGTCTATTTTTTTGGCAAAAACTAGTATTTGGTCTTTTTTTATTTATAAATTAACCATTCATTGAAATTTTAAATAAATTAAATTTTTATAAACTAGACTCCATTCTACACATATTAAAAAAATTGATTTTCAATTAGTTTTCAAAATTTATAGGGGTAGCACGGCCAAAATTCCGTTTTTCAAGATATGTCCACTTTGAAAATTAGTAAAAAATCAAATATTCATTAAAAAACTATCAGAAAAATTGGGCATAAACTACATGTTGTTAGCTAATTTCTCATTGAAGTAATTTTTAAAATACCAAAAAAAAGTTAACCTTTTGAGGAAGCCACAAAACATGCTATGTTATGTTTTTTTGATAGAAACAACACCAATTTCTGTGGCTCCCTTTTTTAACCCCTTAATCTATACCATTTTTTTTTAAAATAGTAGTTTAGAAAGTAGACTTGGAGCACTACAAACATTATTTTTGTTGCATCTTAAAATTTTGAGTGTAACTATGCTCCATTTCTCATCCAAGGCCAGTATTTCCTGATTTTAGAAAAAAAAAAGTGGCCACTTAAGACCCCATTTTGGCCCCCCATCTTTTGGCACTTACCCCTATTTGGTGTAGTGCATTACAATCCAAGAGGCTATACAAGGTGAGGGGTCACATTTGATACAAAACATGAACCCTCTACTTTCCTTGGGTGACCTCCAAGTCACTCTCACTCTCATGGTAAAAGCTAGTTGAGCAGGGCCGAGAACTAGGGGTGGTTCTATTCTTGTGGGAGCAAAACATCACAGAGAGTGATCAACCTATCTTGAGGCCTATTTTAGATTGCAATGTGTCAATCCATTTCTATGGTTGTTGTGGTTGAGATAATAATATGCCCTGAAGGGTCACTAGTTACCAATCTCCTATTTGGTTCCTTAAGTTCCAATGCCTAGATGGATGTTGATTTTCATCGTTGATGATCCTAGTGTGTTGTAACCTATAATCTATGTCTTGAATGTGTTTTTATATTTTATCTCTTTGTTGAGTTATCTTGAGAATGCACTCTTTCTCTTCTACCAATTGTTGTGGACTAGGATGTATTTCATCTAATTCCCATGCATATTTGAATTCTTGGATAATAAGAGAGAGTTCATGACTAGAGTTGACCTTATGTTTGACTTGAGTTGACTTTGATCTAAATTCAAAGGTTTGTTTTTTTATGTTGAATTGTGAAGTGTTCCTTGTGACAAAATCGAGGGTTTGACTATGTGTAAATGAATTCTACCTCGTGATTTAATCAAGGGTTTAAGTTTTCTAAGTTTTCTAATGTTTTTGTAATTTGGGTTTTTGGTATGAATGCAACTACTATGAATGGAAAACAATGTTTTAAATTCCTTTCTAGAAATTGAATAACAAAATGATTTAATAATCTAATAATTTGAAATGTGAATTTTGTAAATGTAATCTACACTATGTTTTTGTTGTTTTGCAAGTTGATTTTAGATCTAATCTAAGGATTGGCAGTATGAAAATTAAATCTAATCTACAAATTGCAATGAAACTAGTTTAAGAAAAGCTAATCTAATCAACTTGAAATAAATCTATCAAGGAAATTGCAATAACATTATTACCTTTTCCACTTGAACAAATTGTGATTTAATTAACTACTTAAAGCATGAAGAACTTGAATCCTTTGGTGCATGAGCCTAGCATATCCTCAGAAATCCTGTGTGGAAACCTTTCCTCTCCTTTACAACAATGAGGTACTCCTCTTGGCGATAGGGATGGGGTAGCAATTGATTTAAAATGATCTATGAGAGCTATGATTGAAATGATCTTGTGAAAGTTATGAAGCCCTTGGGCTTGCAAAATTCATGAGCGTAATAAAACTAAATAAAGATTCTGAAATCTTTAGCAACAATACTAAATAGAAAAAGGTATGCAAGTTCTGCAGAGAGCATGAAAATGCTAAGAAGAGAGCAGAAACAAAGCTAATGAATGGCTACAACAATGAATTTTCCTCCTACGGGGAAATCTTTGAAGATTTACAAAAATGAAAACTAAAGGAATGAACAAAGAGGCTCAAAGGCCTGTGAAGAAACTTGAAAAGGCTTGTAAAGATGAGAAGAGCATTCTCCAACTTATAAATTAATAAAGAGGTGAGTGGAATTTATATCATGGAAGGGCACACAAGAGGGGAGAATTGATTGAAAAGTTAATTGAATTGATTGAAGAGTTAACAAGCTTGATTGGACAGTGAATTGGCTTTGATTAGGGAGTAAATAGGCCTTGATTGCCTTTTACGGGAGAAGAAATATAGTTATCATGAGACTGATGGGTAGATAAGAAGAATTGATTTATAAATTAGAATGGAGTGATTGGGAGTCTTGAATTAGTTAGGCAAAATCTATGGTAAGTTACGGAAGGTGACTCATGCAATTAAGGATTTGAAATTTGGAGAAAATTTGGGCCCAAACTGAAGAGGAAATCACATTTGAAAACATGGAAGGGTTGCCCCTTTTACCAGTAGGGTCACCCAAGGGTGACCAAGGGAGACCTTGAACTAAAAAGGAGGGGATTTATAAAAAATGGGTTCTATAGGTGGTTTTGGGGGTTGAGATTGGCCATAAGGGGCTAAAGATGACATTTGGCCCTTGAAAATGACCATAATGAGGCATATCAGGGGATCCCCCTTTTTATTAGTAGGGTCACCCAAGGGAGATCTTGTTGTAAAGAATGGTTTCCCAGGGGAGATTTGCCCTAGTAAAAGGGGTGACCTAAAAATAATGTTTTGAATAAGGTCATATGGAACTTTCAGGAGCTCGTTCGGGCATTTACATACTCCTTTTTGTGTGCCATTTTTTTAAAATTGTCTAATTTTTTGAGCATTGTGAAATGGTGCCATTAGTTTTTTCTTGAAAGTATCTCAAAACTATACTTTAAGATCATTTTTTCTCAGGGTATCTTGTCAGTCTCTTAGGCCCTAAAAGGTTAGATAGCCAATTGGAAAGTGAGTTGGATTGATGGGGAAGAAATAATGGATGGGAAATCTCCTGGGGAAGATTGAATCCCCCTCTTGTGAAGTGTATTAGTCATGTCCATAAGGATAGCAAGTGATAGGAGGGGTTTTTTGAAGATGGGTTAGGTAACTAGGAAGAGAGTGTGTAGGACCTTGTAGGGTTAGCTTGTAGGCTAGAGAAGCACAAACAAAGTGAAAAACAAACAAAGACACGTGTCACCATGAAAAATGCTATTGAGAGGTCATTTTTACATGCTTACATTTACATGATTATAGCTCATCATTGGATTACCATGTAGGTCCATGAACGTTTCTAGTGCTTACATATTTGCCCCCTCAGGGATGGTAGTCTACATGAAAGGTAGGCACCATTCACAAACTAGGTCTTACCTATATTTGATTTCTTGCAATTGTACCTACAATAATAAACATTAGTTTGACATTTATTGTGTTTAAAAAGAGTACTAAAAATGAAATGAGTGAATGAACTATCGATGTGTGAGTCATAAGTGTACCTAAGTTTCCTTGTTTTTCCTTAGGGACCTGGAAGAATGAAAGAACACAAAACAAGGGTGCAAGAGAACTACAAAAATAAAACACATGTTAAGATAGAGAGAAGAACAAATTTTCCTTTTATTGCAGATTTTAAACAGATTCAATTTTTAGGGATTTTGAGGTTTTAAAATTTTTTAGGTTTTTTCAAATTTCTATTTTTATGGTTTTTTTAAAGTTTTTGTGAAGGGCAGACTTGGTAGAGGGAGACCTATTGAACTTTGGGATAGGATTAGGGACTCAAGTGGGAGTGGGGAGGAGATGGAATGTTCCTAATTTTGGGCTTTGCAAAAGGCTAGACACTTATCCTTATCTAGACAAAACATTTTGACAAGATTTCAACTTAGACAAGTAACAAATTTTATTAGCACCTTCTAGACTTAGATCAAAGATTGCCAACAACATAGACCTGGGGTAAAGGAAAGGCTTCAGTGTGGAAGATGGTCCTAAAGACAATTAGACTCTATGTTTTCCTCAGCTAGTGTGTGTGTGTGTGTGCTTCGTACCTTTATTATTTTATTTTCTTTGATAGTTGTCACTCTCGTAACTTTGAGATTAGATTTATCTCCACTCAAGAGTACGAACATTAGTAATCTTCTCTTTCTCACTGTTTTTTGTATCTATTTAAATTTGTATTTTTTTTTTTTTGGTAGTTTTTCCTTTTATTGCAATGCCTCACTTGAATCTTTTGCTTTTGCTTGTTATTTTTGGTGTTTTTTGGTATTTTGATATTATGTTGCTTTAGTGTTTCTTTCCTATGATTTATCTTTCTCTCACACTCTTATTTTTTTATCTCTAATTTTTTATTCACTCGTATTTTTTTGAGTGCTTTCTATAGAGTTATGATCCCCTTGACATTTTTGGCCAAGAAAGATAAGGGTTTGAGTGCCACCAAGTGTTTTCACCATCCAGTCAGACTTCCCTTCTACTAAGTAGAAATGGGGAAGGTCTACTTGGAAGCTTCTATTGGGTACTATATTTTTGAATATTGACTTTGCTTAGACTTAACAACATGGTTTATTAAGACTCAGATTGGTGTGAAGCTAGGAGCTAGGCTTTATTTAAAATCATTGGGAGATGTGAATAGGGGAATAATGATAAGTGGTAAGCATGATTTATTATGGGATCTCAAAGGCTTAAAGGGTTAGACTATATCTAAGTAATCTTAGACTCCTTACTAGGATAAAAATCAAACAAGAGCATGTCACTAACAAAAATGCATGGTGGAATAGAATAAAGAAAGAAAAGATTTGATTTTTCATGATTTTTATAATTTTTTTGAATTTTTTAAATTATTTGATTTTTTTAATTTATTTTTGGATTTTTTTATTTTGTGATTTTTTGTTATAATATTTCTTTAGGTGGAAGGCATTAACCATCTCACCAAACTCTTCACCTTCCATAGTGCAGAAGAGGTAAGTGCCATTTTCGATGTCTTCCTTAACTACGTATGGACCTATCAAATTTGGTATGAACTTTGCTTGAAATTTTTTGCAAGGACACTCGAAGACTTTTTGTAAAAATGTCTTTGTATTTAGTGATAAATTTTGTATACTCACATGTTTCATTGTTTGATGATTTGCCCCTTAGCTTTGTCATTTTCTGTTCTTTTTGAGTTTTGATGTTTGTTTTAAATTTTTGAGGGGCAAATGATGTTGGTGTTGACTCTCCTAGTTCTTGTGTGAGTTTTGGTTCTTCTTCTTTACTTGTGATTTTAATCATATGAATTTTTATGTTTATATTGAGTGAGTATCGAAGGGGAATTTCCCTGTTCTCCCTTTCCTATACATTTTGAGGTATTGGCTATGTTTGCAATTTGTTTTGATTTCTCTCCTTTTCCAAAAGTGTTTATGTTTGGATCACTAGTGGTTTCCATGGTCTATCCCTTCTTTTTGACTTGTTCATCTCCTTTAATTATGTGGGTTTGTCCCATGTGTGAGAAGTGTATTTCTTGAAATAACGTGGAGGGAATAGACCTCATCCTACTGATCCAAGGCCTTCCTAGGATCATGTTGTAAGTGGTTTGTTCATTGATGACATAAAATTTAGTTGGGAGGATTTTGGGACCCAATGTGATTTAAAGATTTACCTTACCCATGGTTCGAATGTTTGGGTTATCATGAATTCTAAGGATGGAAGTTTCTTCTGTGATTTGAGTTTCATCATAACCTATTCTTTGAAGAAGAGAAAAAGAGACTATATTGATTGTAGACCTATTGTCTCTCAGATTTGCACCCTTGCTGCAGTTGTAAAACCTCAACAATATGGAGAAACATGGGAATGATCTCGAAGTGTGGGACCTTGCCAAATGAGATCAGACCTCTAGAGAAGGCCAACTTCCTTAGCTGGTTATCACCTACAATATACTAGATCTTTAGAGGAAAAGGGAGAAGGAATGCTTTTAAATGAAAGATGAAACAGAAAAACTTGAAAATAAAGGGGTGATTCACCAAGTTGAATAAAAGAAGCCTCACAGTACTGAGAAAATGCACAACATAACCAGATACAACAAGTAGACATACACAGATTCAAATGATTCTAGCAGAGGTGAGAAACAAGATGATTGAAAGGAACAATATGTTCATAGACAATCATATGTAGATTTACACTAAACTAAAACTCACTAAAAGCGGTCAAAATAACCTGCATATATTCAATGGGAAGGCATAGTTATAGTAGCAGAAAGCTCTGTTTGGAAATAGAAAGGCTCAATACTAAAAATTTCTAATTCTTTTTTACATCTCAACCCTATGCCTATATAGCATTTTAAAATTGTCCTCAGTCAGTTACAAAAATTCACCCCATGAGCTGTAATAGGAAAATATCTATTATAGAAGGGACGTCCATCTAGAAGAAGTTATGTCATGAAGTATCTGGAACAGGGGAAAATGGAAGATATTTTCAATCTTCAATGCAAGTTGATGCATCATCAATCTGCACCCATAAATGCCACAAATATCTGCATTTGCATATCTCAAACTAGTCGCTGAAATGTCTAGTTGATTGAGCATGCAAATCCAGATCAAAATTTGAAAGTGAGAATATTTTGCTCAAAATCTGCTAGATGAAAGAGGAAGAAAAAATAAGCAATTTTGCCTTTTGAAGCATGTTGAAATTTTCCAAAATGGAGGAGATATGGGCGGTCAAAGTTGAAATCTAACTGCAATTGTATATCACCTTCATATGCAAACTACTTTGTATGCATCAGGTTGATGGGGAGAAAAAGAGTTGAGTCGCCGATACATTGTGGTCTCACCGATGCCCCTACATGTGCAAATGTATATACATACAATCACAAACATTCAAAACCGATCCTGACATTTGCATCACCCTTTGTATGTATGCCCCTGCCACGTGTCATCACTTGATTGGTTGTTGAGCTGATCCTTGGACCCATCACTGAAAAATTGCATCTTCTTATCGGTGGTCAGAATGACTTCAAAATAGAGTGGCCGATGCACCTTATCACGCTGAAAACTATTTGTATGTGCCCCTTTGTATATTGATTGTATGTAAGATACAATCGACCCTGTATACAATGTGGAACTCAAAGGAGACCATCAACTATATTGGAACTGTAGAATAGGTCTAGCCTTTGCACCTTTTCCCTTTGCATATAGGCATATACAATGCACCTCAACATGCAAACTGCGGACTTAACGCTGAATATGCCAAATTTGATTTTTAAGTCAAGTCCACCTTGTATATTGCCGTTGTATCTGACCTTTGTATATCGCCCTGTATATATGCACCTTTTGACCTTGTATATGCAAAAATACAATGCGGACCCCAAAATGATTATCCACTGCATTCGATTGCCCAGTTGGGTTTGGACTTTGCATGTTTTCCATTTGTATGTTGGCCTTGTATATCGCATATATAATGCGAATATACAAGTAGAACTGTATACAATCACTTTGCACATTGCAAACATGCATTCGACCTTGTATGCTATCATTGTATATTCCCTTGTATGTATCCTTTGTATGTGCAAACATATAATGCAAACATACAAGCAAAGATGCAAACAACATCTGCCTTTATAAACCAGATTGTATATTCTTTCGGTTCTAGGATTTGCATCTCAGGAATGCATATTCTCTTTGTATATGCAATTGTATGTGCAAAGATACAATCGCATATACATTCATTTGGTGGGCCCCAACCGTTGTATGTTCTTTATTTTCTGCCTTGTATATGTGGAATGCAATGTATGTTGCCCGATATACAATCACCTTTGTATCCAGACCTTGTATGTTGGTCTAGCATATCTGCCTTTGTATGTGGACATTGTATGCTTCATCGGCCATCGGGGAGACCCTAAGCTTAGCTGTCGATGGCTATTGTTACGACAATGACCTTTTATATCCTTCCCCCTTTCCTTGCATATTTCTTTTCATCTTCGATTGGCCCATCGGTAGGATCACAAATTTAGCCGCTGATGGGTATTGTCTGGCCAAAAAGCATTGAATGCGACTCTTGTGTATTCCCCCTTGCATGTTTCTTTTGTATTTGTGACTTGTATATTCATATTGTATATGCAAACATACAATGTATATGCAGATAAAAATGACTAAGTATAAAACTAAGAACTATCTGTGATGGAAAGCTCCTGGGGACAAAAGATCTCTAGGTTTTTCTAGGTTTTTTGCAAGGCATAGCATGAGTACTTGAAGGATTTAAGCCTTATGGGGTGATTTCCTAAAGGATTTTCAATGAAAATACAAGATGAACTATTTAACTCTAGTCAGAGGAAAACAGGTCAACATTTTGGCGACTTCTATGGGATGTTTGCCTACTAAACAATTAGAGCAGTGGCCTTAAGCATCCATTGGACATGGAGTCACACAGAGACTAAAATATAGCCTTGACAAATAATCCCAACTTTAGTAACCTAGCACATCAGCAATGAAGAACACTTGGAAGACCAAAACCAGAACAAAAATGTCAAAAGCAACTAACCTAACTGTGCTAGATAGCACTTAGGGAAAACAAAAAGGGATCTAAACTATTGTGCAATAGCACTTATTGAAAACAAGAAACCTACTCCACTGATTTACAAGGTAAGTCATACCTCAAAACACGTCTTTAGGTGTATCCCATTAACTAGGATAGGCAAATTTTCTCCATCCATGCTTGATAACTGAAATACATTGTGCTCCTTGCATTCAGTAATGATAAATGGGCCACTCCACATGCTGTCAAACTTGGAGTGCTTACCTAGCTTGCTTTTCAACTCATCCCATTTGAGCTCCAGATCACCCTCCCTAAAAATTTTGGGAGTGGTCTTCTTATCAAATTTTTTTTTTGTTTGAAGCTAATGATATTCCATAGCTTTCATAGCCTTATCTCTTATTTCTTCAAGCTCCATAAGTTGAGAATATCTGATAGCCATGGGATTCTCTTCAAACATCTCCAGTTGATTCATGATATCAAGTGCTGGTAGCTCCACAGATATAGAAAATCTTGCCTCTTTCCCATAAATTAACATATATGGGGAGTCTCCAATAGACCTCTTGGGAGTTATTCTATCTGCCCATAAGGCATATTTCATATTAGTGTGCCAGGTCCTCTGGTTGTCCTCCATTGATCTTTTAATAATCCTTGTGAGATCTTTATTTGTGGATTCAGCCAAACCATTACCCTGTGGGTAATAATTTGATGAAGTGGTCAAATACATTCCATTCTTCATAGCCCAATCAGTTATCCTTAATCCAACAAAGGCTAAAGCATTGTCCAAGATAATTGACTCAGGCACTCCAAATCTGGATACCAAATCATGATAAAAATTCAAGATAGCATTCTCATTGTATTCCTTCAAAGCCAGTGCTTCAGTACACCTTGTGAAATAGTCTGTAGCTATGAGTATCCACCTATGGCCTGCACTTGATGGTGGGTTAATGGGACCTATAAAATCAATGCCCCATCTCATGAAGGGTTGTTCTACTTGAATTGGCTGCAAAGGTAAAGCTGGTAGCCTTTATTTGCCTGAAAAAATGGCACATTTTACACATTTTCTAGCCCATGCATGGGCATCCTTAAATAAGCTAGGCCAATAATATCTAGCTCTCATTACTTTCCAAGCAGTAGTCCTTGGGGCAAAATGACCCCCTACTGTTCCATCATGAAACTCATGTAGCACCTTGTTAGTCTGATTAATGTCAATGCATCTTAACAACACAACATTAAAGTCTTTTATGAAAAGGATGCCATTTATTAAAACATATGGAATGGACTGTAGTCTACAATACCTTCTCTTAGTTCTATCTAAACCTACTAGACATCCACCAGTTTGCAAAAATTGAGTCATGTTATTAAGCCAACTTGTGCCCACTGCTGCTGTATCATTCTGATGTTCATCTTCAATGGTCAGAAGCACCTCCTCTTCTTTCTTTATTTTTTTTAGACCCAGTAGCAAGCTGTTCACTGAGTCCTCTACCTCTAACAAGCTTGGTTATCTTGATATCTACATCATATTCCATGACTTTGGTGATCCAACCAGCCCTTTTCTCATTTACATCCTTACCTAACATGAACCCTTTCACGCTAGGATGAGCAACCATCAAGTGTATCTTATTATTAGAAATAAGATGCCTAAACTTCTTGAGGCCCCTTACCACTACAAGGACATGTTTTTCAATGAAGCTATACCTCTGTTCATACTCCTCCAGTCCCTGACTAAAGAAAGCAATTGGTTGTTCAAAGCCTTCACTTTGCTACTATACCAAAATTGCAAAAATTGTATCTAGACTGCCATAAGCATACAAAATAAAATCTTTTGAGAAATCAGGATTTACTAAAGTTGGTGTAGCTGATAACACTTCTTTTATGGATTCAAAGTTGAGTTTGGCCTCTTTTGTCTAACTAAAAACTATATTTTTCTTTAACATAGAGGTCAATGGCTTTAATAAATTTGCAATGTCATATATAAATCTTCATAGAAAATTAATTCTTCTAATCAAACTTTGCAGTCCCTTCTTGTGACTAGGTAAAGGCAGCTCCAAAATAGCCCTGAGATATCCCAAACTCTTTACATCTCTCAAATACTTGCCTTAGGTGGGATAAATGTTCAGATGCATCCTTAGAGAAAACCGTGATATCATCAAGGTACACCAGCACCAATTTATAGAGCAAACCCTTAAAAGCCATATCCATAGCTCTCTAAAAAGTAGAGCCAGCATTTGACAGACCAAAAGACATCCTTTTGTAGGCCATGGTACCCCATTTGGTAGTAAAAGTAGTTTTAAACTGATCTTCCTCCTTGACTAATACTTGATTATAACCATAAAATCCATGAAGCAAGGAGAATCTTTCTGAACCAGCCACTACTTGCAAAATTTGCTCCATTGATGGTAGTGGGTAGTGGTCCTTCAGGGAGGCTCTATTAAGGTCTCTAAAATCAATGCATAGCCTAATCTCTTTGTTCTTCTTCCTCACAGGAACAAGATTCGAGACCCAAGATGTGTGCTTGATTGGGAAAATAATTTTTCTCTTGATCAGTTTAGTTAATTCTTTAATCCTTAGAGGCTCAAGTTTTGGATTTAAAGGTCTTTGTTTCTACCTCATAGGGTTTGTACCTAGTTCTAGCTTTACAGTATGCTGGGTAATATGAGGGTCAAACCCTTTTAATTCTGAGTAATCCCAAGCAAACACATCTTCAAATGCTTGACATAGAGAAACAAAAGCTTTCCTATCCTCAGGCGAACAGATTTTGCCAATTTTAAGAAGCTTACCTTTAAAAATTTCCAACTCCTCATAATGTTCCTCTTTGACCTGTATGCTGGTTTTGCTCTTTCTCAGCTAATCATCAGTACCAAAAATGGATTCCAAGGTTACCAATCCTTCGGGCATCTTTTTTGTCCTTAACTGAATAACCTGATCATCATCATGTACTGGTGTTTGAGTTTATCCTGATTCATCACAGAAAACTCATCCTCTTCTAACAGGAACCGCAGAACCTACTCATCACTCTCAAAAACATGCCAATGAATATTATTGTTAAGGATAGAGGGCCTATCAACTATTTTCACATGAGGCTGCACCTTTTCTCTTTGAATATCATTAGGGATATCGAATTGAGCCCCAATTGTAGTTAATCTATCTACATGATAGTTCTGACTTCTTGGATGGAGATCAGATTGAAAGCATCAAACTCTTCAATCATATCCCATACCCTATGCTTGTAGCATTTCAAAACATAATTCTTTGTAACATGCATCCCTCTCACCTAATTTACAATGAGTTCACTATCACCATACACTTGTAAACAACCAATTTTCATCTTTCTTGCCCACTACAAACCTTGAATCAACCTTTCATATAATTCAGTAGTGTTATTTGTACATGAAAAGGCAAAATAGAAAGAAGAATAATATCTTTCACCTTGTGGAGACACAAGCTTTACACCACCACTGGATCCATTCCTATTCCTAGAGCCATTAAAGTACATTTTCCATACCTCATTTTGTTGTTCTGTCTTTGTTCAACATCCTTTACCAGGCTTGGAACTACTATTTCAGGCTCATGCAATATGTGAACCCCCATACCAGTTTCTTGAATGTGTCCCTTAGAATCATTAACAATATTTTCCAAGGCCCACTCCTTTAACAGTACTTCTGGTATACTTTCATCTTGCAGTTCTTGAGCAGCAACAAGTTTAGGATTATCATAAATAATGCAATTTGCATTAACAACACTTCGGACATAAGGCTCTATGTGATAATTGGCAAGTAATTTAGATTTTAGGGTCACTTTTGTGCCATATCTGGTCCTGAAGAACATGTGGGAACAGTCTGAAGATAAATATCCCCCTATCTTGGCTGTGAACTCTCTTGACAAACACAACAAAATAAGGAGGTAAATCTATGACGAACACCTCCTGGGAAATGGAAACATTTGGACAAGTGTGCAAAGTGAGACCTAGATCTTTTATCACACCTATAGTATTAACAGTTGTGCCATCTAGCTGGAGTACACCCTTCTCTAAGGGTTGGTACTTCAATCCTAATTGGTCTACAATCTATTTTGGCATTACAAAACTACTTGCACCACTATCCACCATGTAGTTATGTACTAACTTGTCTCCAATTATCAACGACATATAAAATGGGAGTGGTTTAGCACCTTTGTTTGGCTGTTTGTTGTTGTCCTAGGATGAATTGGTAAGGACAACCCTAGTTGGGTCAATAGTTGCATCATTGGATACTTTTAAATCAGACAAGGTAAATTGCAACATGTCCTTTTAGCCAGGGATGGCTAGGGAATCCCACATAGATATTGTCACATTCATCTTCTTCATGTTTTCAATGATATTAACAGGTGGAGTGACATATAGCTTCTGATATGATTTTGCATTAGCAATATCAGCCTGCAAATGAGGTTGTTCCCTGGTAGTTGCTTGAGTATTCCTTTGCAAAATATGGGGTATTTGGGATGCAGAGGGATCAACAAGTCCTTTTCCTTTATTTGTTGCTTGATCTATTTCATAACCCTTCTTTTTAGCTCTGGTATTTGCTACAACTGAGGTATCATATCTATTTATGCCACATAATTCATCTCCCTACCAATTTATGAAGGAAGAATCATTCCGAGGTTGTTCTATCTACTGTACATTCCCATCATTTGGTGTGTTTGGCTGTGAAGCTACAACATTTTGCACCATTAGAGCCTAATTTATCACTCCATTTGAACATGTTGCCTGACTGTGTGGCTGATTGTATGGAAAACACCATTCATACTCAGTTGCAAGGTTATTCTCAACAGGGACAAGGTCCCTAACTGCATTAATGGGCACCATATTGTAAGGCTGAAAAGGCCTCTGGTTCACGTTTTGCCTGGTACCCTAGTAATTGCTTTGATAAGGCAGCCTATTAGCCTGGTATACCTAATTTTACCCTTGATAAAGCTGATTTTGCCCTTAGCTAGGTTGCTGATAAGGCTGCCTGTTCTGGGACTGCTACTTTTTAATTTTTACCAGCTCATTCCCAAAAGTTTGTAGGATATTCTCTATTTTTTGTTGGCTATTTTTGATCTCTTTTAACTCTTGAGATGAGCTAGAAACAACAGTTTTAGAATTGGCAGTATTTGCCAATGCTGCTACAGCATGTAAAGGGCAAAATATGGGATTGGCAAGGGCATTGAAGCCTAAATATTAGGGAAAATAGGCATTGGAAGTCTAGGTGCTATTTTCCCAGCTTGAATCAAGCTATTTTCTGCTCTAATAGCTATTTCATATGCATCAGGTAGACTTGTACCTCCCAATGATTGACTCATTACTAAAATATCACTATTTAAAGCTTTCAAAAAATACAGAAAAAAATATTCTGATGGAGGCCTTACCATGGTAGGAATTTTGTCCCATGCCTTCTGAAATCAGAAGTTGAAATCTATCATTTGCTCCTGAGGAGCTCTCTTTATTGTAGTCATTTGTTCAACCAACGATAAGTTATCTGACCAATCTTGAAATTGTTTGTTTAACTTATCACCCAGATCATCCCAGGTTCCTATAGTTTGCAAGATAACTAATCTTGAAATTGTTTGTTTAACTTATCACCTAGATCATCCCAGGTTCCTATAGTTTGCACTGACAAACTCTTGAACAACTGTAAAGTTTTTCCTTTAAAAGAGGTAGCCAATAGCTTGATGGCTACATTTTCTTGGGTTACATGATGAACACCACATAGAGAAGCTATGTCTTTGATGTATTCAATTGGTGTAGTTTGATCCTCCCCTGTGAAATAGGGTAGACTCTTCAAGGCTGCCATGGGTATATTGTCATGCACTATCAAATTCAATGGGCTCCCCCCATTAAAAGCCACAAATGGCTGATTTCTTGCCATCAAAACAAATAGAGGTAGGTTTGCTTGAGCTGGTACAGGGACTACATGTGCAACTAGACTGAAACTTGGTGGAGTTGATTGTATTCTTTTAGAAACTAGAGTCCTTACCACAGTTCTACTCTATCTTCTAGGTAGAGACAGCTGCAAGTAATCAAATGAACTTGAACTCTAAGTTTGAATTTTTCTCATAAAATGTGACAACAGTAATGATCTACTTGTCATTTCTCAGTATGAGTTGCCAGATATGTAAGAAATTGCTTCTTAAAAGACTGATAATGTTGGTAGCATATCATAACTAGCAAAATGATTGTCTACATCCCACTGGGCATGCCAAAAACTATTGTCTCTCATATTTGCACCCTTATTGTAGTTGTAAAACCTCAGCAATTTGGAGAAACATGGGAATGATCTCGAAGTGTGGGACCTTGTGAAATGAGATCAGACCTCCAAAGAAGGCCGCCTTCCTTAACTGGTTATCACCTAAAATCTACTAGATCTTCATAGGAAAAGGGAGAAGGAATGCTTTTAAATGAAAGATGAAACAAAAAAACTTGAAAATAAAAGGGTGATTCACCAAGTTGAATAAAAGAACCCTCACAGTACTAAGAAAATACACAACATAACTAGATACAACAAGTAGACATACATAGATTCAAATGACTCTAGTAGAGGTGAGAAACAAGATGATTGAGTGGAACAATATGTTCACATACAATCATATGCAGATTCACACTAAACTAAAACTTAGTAAAAGAGGTCAAAATAACTTGCATATATTCAATGGGAAGGCATAGTTACAGTAGGAAAAAGCTTTGTTTGTAAATAGAAAGGCTCAATACTAAAAATTTCCAGCCCTTTTTTACATCTCAACCCTATGCTTATATAGCATTTCAAAATGCCCTAAGTCGGTTACAAAAATTCACCCCATGAGCTGTAACAGGAAAATATCTATGACAGAAGGGACGTCCATCTGCAAGAAGTTATGGCATGAAATATCTGGAACAGGGGTAGATGGAAGATATTTTAAATCTTTAATGCAAGCTGTTGTATCATCAATCTGCACCCATAAATGCCACAAATATCTACATCTGCATATCTCAAATTGGTCGCTAAAATGTCTAGTCGATTGAGCATGCAAATCCAGATCAAAATTTGAAAGTGAGAATATTCTATTCAAAATCTGCCAGATGAAAGAGAAGGCAAAAATAAGCAATTTTGCCTTTTGAAGCATGTCAAAATTTGCCAGAATGGAAGAGATATGGGCGGTAAAAGTTGCGGTCTAACTGCACTTGTATATCACCTTCATATGTAAACTGCTTTGTATGCATCAGGCTAACGGGGAGAAAAAGAGTTGAGCTGCAGATACACTGTGGTCTTACCAATGCCCCTACATGTGCAAATGTATATACATACAATCACAAACATTCAAAATTGATCCTAACATTTGCATCACCCTTTGTATGCTTGCCCCTGCCACGTGTCATCACCTGATTGGTTGCTGAGTTGATCCTTGGACCCATCGCTGAAAAACTACATCATCTTATCGGTGGTTAGAATGACTTAAAATAGAGCGGCCGATGCACCTTGTCACACTGAAAACTATTTGTATGTGCCCCTTTGTATATTGGTTGTATGCAAGATACAACCGACCATGTATACAATGCAGAACTCAAAGGAGACCATCAACTATATTGGAACTGTAGAACAAGTCCAACCTTTGCAACTTTTCCCCTTGCATATCGGCATATACAATGCACCTCAACATGCAAACTGCAGACTTAATGCTAAATATGCCAAATTTGATTTTTAAGTTAGGTCCGCCTTGTATATTGCCATTGTATCTGATCTTTGTATATCACCCTGTATGTATGCACCTTTTGACCTTGTATATGTAAATATACAATGCGGACCCCAAAATGATTATCTGCTACATTTGATTGCCTAGTCGGGTCCAGACTTTGCATGTTTTCCATTTGTATGTTGGCCTTGTATATTGTATATACAATGCAAATATATAGACAGAACTGTATACAATCACTTTGCACATTGTAAACATGCATCTAACCTTGTATGCTACCGTTGTATATTCCCTTGTATGTATCCTTTGTATGTGCAAACATACAATGCAAACATACAAGCAAAGATGCAAACAACATCTGCCTTTATAAAGCAGATTGTATATTCTTTCAGTTTCGGGATTTGCATCTCGAGAATACATATGCGCTTTGTATAGGTGATTGTATGTGCAAAGATACAATTGCATATACATACATTTGGTGGGCCTCAACCATTGTATGTCCTTTATTTTCTACCTTGTATATGCAGAATGCAATGTATCTCTCCCGATATACAATCACCTTTGTATTTGGACCTTGTATGTTGGCCTAGCATATTTGCCTTGTATGTGGACATTGTATGCTTCATCGGCTATCGGGGAGACCCTAGGCTTAGCTGCCAATGGCTATTGTTACGGCGATGACTTTTTATATCATTCCCCCTTTCCTTGTATATTTCCTTGCATCTTCAATCGGCCCATCAACAGGATCACAAATTTAGCCGCCGATGGGTATTTTCTGGCCGAAAAGCATTGAATGTGACTCTTGTATATTCCCCCTTGCATGTTTCTTTTGTATCTACGACTTTTATATTCATATTGTAAATGCAAACATACAATGTGAACATACAAATAAACATATAATGTATATGCAGATAAAAATGACTAAGTATAAAACTGAGAACTATTTGCGATGGAAAGCTCCTGGAGACAAAAGTTTTCTGCAAGGATTCTTCAAGAAAGATTTTTGGGATTTTTGTCAAGGCATAGCATGAGTACTTGAAGGATTTAATCCTTATGGGGTTATTTCCTAAAGGATTTTCAAGGAAAATACAAGGTGAATTATTTAACTCTAGTCAGAGGAAAACAGGTCAACAAGACCCATAGTCAATCATTACATGTTTAATGGAATAGTCCTAAACTTGGACTATTAGGTAAAGAGGGAGATCACCCTATTTGGCTATGTTGATGTTTAAGGGTAACTTTTCAAAATCAAATGTTGAAAAAGAAAACTTTTCACTTGGAGTGTTTTGAACTAGATGACCTAGATCTAAGGCATTGAGGAGAGCATTCTTGTGTGTAGGAGAAGCCTTCAGAAGTTCCATCATGTGAGAAAAATTTGAATTGTTGGAGGTGTCATTTGGTCATTCTGGTCCTTGGGTGACACAAATTTCTTGATCTTTATCTAATTTGACAAGGCCTAAGGTTATTTTATCAAAGGCATTTTGATGGATTTTAGGACTCTTTTTTAATCTTGTGAGAATGTGTCCATGAATTCTTGTTGTTGATGTTTTGGGAGGTTTGATATGAAGAGATGGTACTACCAAGATGATTTGATATCATGCCCCATTCTCTTGTGAAATGGGTAGTATTTATCATGATTGTAATCTCAAGTCTTATGATGATGGTTGTATGACTGCTTATTGATTCTTGAGGGATAGTTGTAGGCATTTTCATTCCCCAAATTTGCATGACTATTGTTCTTGAATGGTGAAGTGTTTTTTGACCCACCTATGTTTTGGTTGTTTGTTGAGGATTTACTATTACTATCCTGGTTTACCAACCTTCCATTAGTATCATACTCCCTTCTTCTACTATCAATAATGGTTCAGTCAATTCTAAGAGCACTTTCAAGTGCTTCTTCATATGATTTATAAGGGAGTTTTTGGACTTGTTCATGTATGTCATTGTTGAGGGCATTTAATAATAGATCACAGAGCTCCTTATGATCCATGTTTGATGCACTTGTTGAATAATAGAGAACATTTCTTCATCTTATGATAAAATGTGTGACTAACTCATCATTTAATTGCTTGATTGTTAAAAATTCACATATTCCTGTCTTGACCAATTTGCTTATGTCAAAGGAAATCGCAAATTTATCAACGATTTGCCTAAAAGAGTGGAATGATGCTTCTATAAGTTGATGGTACCAATCCAGAGAGATACCATCCAAAGTCTTTGGAATAATTATTTCTAGCACTCCATCCCAAGGAAGGAGTTCTCATACTACCATGATGTAAGCTTTGATACGAGAGTTTGGATCACCCTCTACTTTAAATTTTGGAATCTCAGGGAGAGGATGTGGTAGTATTACCTGATGAATGTTATATTCAAGAAGCTCCTTTAAATACTTGAGGTAGGTTCCTAAGAGGGGGTTATGTGTAGAGGTTATTGCTCCTCCAAACATTGGCCCTTCAAGTGGAGCTTGTTGCACTTTTTGAAGGGGTATGCTAGATTTTTGATATCTTGAAAAAGTTAGATAACTAGATGGTGTCATATTTATGTTTTAAAAATTAGGTGGGATCATTTGTGGTTGATCTTGCCCTATAGGAATGCCACCTATTTTATTGAGACTTGTCACATTAGATGATGAGGGCAAGGTTGGTATGAATGCTTCATTATGTGTGTAGTAAGAATGGAAGTTTAGATGAAGGGGATTTTGTGTTCCCCCTAGTTTGATTTGATCTTGTTAATCAATTGATTTCCCTATGCCCTAGGTTTTTCCTTAATGTTGTTTTGGCCATATTGTTCAACACTCTTAGCCTCAAGGGTCTTGAATTGTTGGACCAAGGTTGCTAGAAGGCTTATGGGTGAGGCTTTGTATGTTCTTTGAGTTTTACCCCCTCACGGTGGATTGTTTTTCTTTAGGGTTTGAACAACCCTTTTTGTTCTTTCTAGTGACACTTCACATGTTCTGAGCCTTTTATTTTAATGTACTATGTGGACTGATTTTTATACTCCTTGAGCTTCTTGTAAGTTCTTCTTTGGCGGCACACTTCATTGTCCATATGGGTGGCCATTATTCTATGGTTTGTTATAGGTTGATCATGTTGATGGACCTTAGATTAAATGTTCACTTGTTGTGTTTTGATTTGGTTGAATTTGTGGTTCAAATTTTGTTGGATCCCCTTTGAATTTGTAATTTCACTTAATGTAATGTTCCCCTGGACTTTTTGCATGAAACATCATGAAATGTGCAAAAATGTGAAAGAACCTATCCCAAAAGGATTTTTTCTTCATGTCAGGTTCACCAAAATATGTCCTCCTCAAAATGTGACTCAGGCACAAACATGGATGAGTTAGCTTTGATACAACACATGAACCCTCTCATTACCTTGGGTGACCTCTAAATCACTCTTACTCTTGTGGAAAAAGCTAGTTGAGCCGAGGCAAAACCTGGGGGTAGTTCTATTCTTGTGGAAGTAAAACATCATGGAGAGTGGTTGACATGTCCTGCAGCTTGTTGTGTATTGCAATGTGTTAAGACCTTTCTGTGGCTATTGTGGTTGAGATAATAATATGACTCAAAGGGTTACTAGTTATCAATCTCTTATTTGGGTTCCTTAGGTTCCAACGCCTAGATGAATGTCAATTTTGATCATTGATGATCCTACCACATTGTAACATATCCTCTATGTCTTGAATGCATTGTTGTATTTGATCTCTTTGTTGAATTATCCTAAGAGCCTACTCTTGTTATTTTACCATTTTTTGTTTTTGTTGTAGCCTGATGTATTTTGTCTAATTCCTCAAGGATAGCTCTAACCCACTCACCTCTAATTCTTGGTCACATTTGAATTCTTGGATAATAAGAGATTTGACTAGAGTTGACCTTATGTTTGATTTGAGTTGACTTTGATCTAAAATCAAAGGTTTGTTTTTTATGTTGATTTGTGAAGTGTTCCTCGTGATGAAATTGAGGGTTTGACTATGTGTAAAGGAATTCTACCTCGTGATTGAATTGAGGGTTTAAGTTCTCTAATGTTTTTACATTTTTGTGTTTTTGGTATGAATGCAACTAGTATAAATGCAAAGTAATTTTTAAAATTCTTTTCTTGAAATTGAATAACAAAATGACCTAATTATCTAAGAATTTTCAATATGAATGCACTTTTAACATGAATTTTCTAAATGCAATCTACACTGTGTTTTTATTGTTTTGCAAGTCAATTTTAGATCTAATCTAAGGATTGAGAATATGAAAATGAAATCTAATTTATGAATTACAATGAAACTAGTTTAAGTAAAGCTAATCTAATAAACTTTAAATAAACCTATCAAGGAAATTGGAACAACAAGATTACTTTTTCCAAGAGAAAATTGTGATTTAATTAACTACTTAAAACATGAAGAACTTGAATCCTTTGGTGCATAAGCCTAGCATATCCTCAGAAATCCTTTGTGTGGCAACCTTTCCTCTTCTCTGCAACAACAAGGTACTCCTCTTGGCGATAGGGATGGGGTAGCAATTGATTTGAAATGAGCTATGAGAGCTATGATCAAAATGATCTTGTGATAGCTATGAAGCACTTGGGCTTGTAAAATTTGTGAGTGTAACAATGCTAGAAAGAAAAAGGTGCACAAGTCATGCGAAGAGCATGAAAATGATAAGTGGAGAGAAAAAATAAAACTAACGAATGGATGCAATAATAATTTTTCCTCCTATGGGGAAAGCTTTGAATCTTTACAAAAATAAAAGCTAAAGGAATGAACAAAGAGACTAAAAGGCTTGTGAGGAAGCTTGAAAAAGATTGTGAAGATGAGAAGCATTCTCCAAATTGGAAAATAATGAAGAGGTGAGGGGTATTTATAGCTTAGAAGGGCACATAAGAGGGAGGAATTGATTGACAATTTAACTCAATTGATTAAAGAGTTAACAAACTTGATTGGATATGTTGGGAATTAAGGTGTCTCGACCTTGGTAATTCCTTGTATTTATTATTTGTAATGTATTTATTTTATTAGCCTATGATGTAATTAAGTTGCACATCCTATTTCATCATTTAGTGTGAAGTGGCATGATGAGTTGTAACTCCACTTGTAAGGTGACTAAGATGGTCAACCCACTCCATGTGGATATAGGCATCCCATATTGTGGTATAGGTTTTCTACCATGTGTCGGCATCTTGAGCAGTGTAAGGAATTATGATGCATAATGGTTAGGACAGATTTCTATAAAAGATTCAATGACGTGTAAGAGTCGTAAATAGAAGATCCTATGACAAGTGAGGACATGTGTCAAAGGGCATCTTTGAGGAAGGCACCTTTGGGTGCCCAAGGGAGGTTATGACATGTTGTAAGAGGAATATGCTATTTTTAGTCAGTGTATGACAGATTCTCTTACAGTCATAAGTGCTATTAGTTATGACAGATTCTATGATAGCTGTAAGGTGCGTAAGAGCATCTTTTATAGCCTATCTTGGGACTAGGCACCCACATTGTGGTGGGGTGATATGACAAGTGTCAAAACCATGCTGCAATGTTGGACAAGTGTCCTTAGGCATGGGTTTTGGGCCATGAGGCCAAGATGGACACCCATCTGAAGAATGTTCCATTTTTGCCTTGAAACTTCTATATAAATAGGTGCTTGGATGGGAGATGCATAGTTGATTTGACAGGTACTGTTATGTTGCCAAAATATCTCTAGATATGAGTGTTGAAGACTCCTAATAAGACTTGCATTGCAAGTGTGTTGTAAACATTCCTTGTTTTGATAATACATTGTGAAGGTTTTGTAGTGTGGGGTTTTTCATCTGAAAGGGTTTTCCCCATGCTATATCTTGTCTCTCTCTTCTATCTACATTCTGTGTGTATGTGTATTGCTGCAATATCTTTGTTGTTGTATTAACATCACTATAATTGTAAAGGTTGTAAAGAATTTGCATACATCTCTCCTCATTAGATTAGCATAGGAAGTGATTTCTGCACACCTAGCCTCCTTTCAGTTGGTATCAGACCTTGATCACCTTTGGTCCTAGTTGTTGGGTAGGGCTTTTTGACTTGATCTTAGATTTAGTGGGAGTCTGTGTAGAGTATTCTGTAATCTTGTTGTAGGAAGGAGATGGCAAGCACATCTGGAAGAGTAGAGGTGGAGAAGTTTAACGATACAAATTTTGAGTTATGGAAACCTAAGATGGAAGACATGCTTGTTGATTGAGACCTATGGGAAATAATTTCTAGTACTAAACCTATGACAATGGCACAAGATGATTGGGATCTCAAAGATTAGAAGGATAAGGGTCTCATAAGACTTTGTCTAGCTGACTCTATCTTGTTCAATGTCCATGAGGAGAAGACCACAAAAGAACTTTGGAAGAAGCTAGGAGATGTTTATCAGGCCAAATCCTTGGTGAACAAGCTTTTCCTGAAGAAAAAGTTGTTTGCTCTAAAGATGGAAGATGGAGGATCTATTGGAAATCACATGAATGCTTTCAACATGATAGGTGCACAATTGACATCTGTGAGTGTGAAGATGGAGGTGGAAGATTGATGTATGACCTTGCTTTGTTCTCTTCCAGACTTGTGGGATCATCTTGTAATGGCCATCAGAAGCACTACAACCACTTTCAAGATGGATGAGGTAGTGTCTTCGCTATTATGTGAAGAGATGTGGAGAAAGACATTTGAGTTAACCAAAGAGGCTCTTGCGGTTCATGGAAGACCTAAGGAGAAAGGGAAAAAGAAGGACAAGAAAGATGAGAAGGGTAGATCCAAATCTCATGGGAGATCCAAATCTGGACTAGAAAGTCCAAGGCTCTCTATTGGAACTATGGTAAATCTGGGCATTTCTGAAAGGAATGCAAAGAGGAGAAAAAGAAAAAGAAAAAGAAGGTCGTAGATTTAGATTCTGACAAGTCATAAGATGATGGTGATGCTTTCATCGCAGCCTTGGCCACCCATGCATTTGATGATGTGTGGCTGATTGATTCTAGTGCATCTTTCCACATGACCTCGCATCGAGACTGGTTTAAAAAATATGATGAGTTTGATGGTGGAAGAGTGTACCTTGGTGATGATTCTCATCTAAAGATAGTTGGCCATGGAAGACTCACAATCTAATTCCTTGATGGACGAGTGAAGGGGATCTCTAGGGTCATGCACATCCTAGGCTTGGCATGGAACCTACTCTTTATAAGTAACTTGAATGATGCATGTGTGTAGGTTGTCTTTTTGAAAGAATGATGCAAGATGACTAGAGGTTCTATGGTGCTTATGAAGGGTACTAGGAGAGGTACTTTGTTTTAGCTAGAGGCATGCATTTCACAATGCAATAGTTCATTTGACTCAAAGAAAAGAGCTGCAGTCACTTCATCCCCACCATTGGAACCAACAGTGAAAAGATTTGTCTTATCAAATTCTTATGGTAGTGCATTTTGGGCACCTAAGAGTGCTCATGCTTTGGAAGTCAAGCTTCTTGCTGAGAAGATAATGTTATGGCATAAGAGACTTGGCCACATTGGTGAGAAAGGTCTTAGAACCCTAAAAAATAAAAACCTCATCAAGGGGTTAGATGATTATAATCTCAATTTTGACTTTTGTGAACATTGTATATAAGGAAAGAAAAATCGTGTTCAGTTTTACTCAAGTTCTCATAAGTCTTCTGATGTATTGGATCTTATTCATTCTGATGTGTTTGGTCTAGTTAATGTTCCTTCAATCTCTAAATCTATATATTTTGTATCTTTCATAGATGATAACAGTAGAAGGACATGGATTTATTTTCTCAGAAGAAAATCTGAAGTCTTCAGTCGGTTCAAAGATTTAAAAGCTTTTGTTGAGAATCAAACTAGTAAAAAGATTAAGTGTTTGAGAACTGACAATGGTGGTGAGTTCTATTCCACAGAATTTGATAAGTTCTATAAAGAACATGGGATTGAAATACATAAGACAACTCCATACACCCCGCAGCAAAATAGAGTTATGAAGGGGATGAATAGGACACTGATGGAGAAGGCTAGGAGTATGCTTAGTGGAGCTGGCAGGTCAAACAAAAGTTTTGGGCTAAAGTTGTTGCCACTACTTGCTACCTAGTAAACAGGTCTCCTATATTATCTCTTATTGGTAGGACACCCATGGAGGTGTGGTCTGGTAAGAAGCCTTCAATAAGACATCTTCATGTTTTTGGTTGTGAGGCATATGCTCATGTGCCTAGGGAGAAGAGGTCAAAATTAGAGAACAAGATTGTTAAGTGTATCTTCATTAGCTATGGTGTCTGTGAGAAAGGATACAAGTTTTGGCATCTTGTGGGTAAAAAAGTTTTGTATAGCAGAAGTGTTATTTTTAGAGAGATAACACCTTCTTCTGTTGTACTGTAGCCAAAAGAGAAAGAAAAGAACAAGGATGTGGTTCAGTTTCCCACTACCCCTAAGAAGAGTGAACTGATAGACCCTGTGAGACCTGATGATGAGGAGAGCTCTAGCAACTCTGAAATCTCAGAAGAAGCAGAACCTCAACCTTAGCCTTTGATGAGGTCTACACGAATAAAGAAGCAACCTGATAGGTTTAGTTATTCATTGCTTGATTCTAGTTGTGCTTTTGCCTTGCTTACTAACACTGATGAGCCTAGAACTGTGACAGAGGCTATGGGCACGAAAGATGCAGGTTCCTTGAAGGAGGCCATGGAAGATGAGATGGCTTCTTTGGAGAAGAATAAAACTTGGGACTTGGTGCCTTTGCATGAAGGATGGAAACCCATTGGCTGTAAATGGGTGTTCAAGAAGAAATTCAGTGCAGATGGCAGTGTTGAAAAGTACAAGGCTAGATTTGTTGCGAAGGGGTACTCACAAGTGGAGGGAATTGATTATGGTGAAATTTTTTCTGCCATTGCAAAACTAACATCAATTCAGTTCTTGTTATCTCTTGCAGTAGCTTATGACTTAGAGGTGGAGTAGATGGATGTGAAGACAACATTCCTTCATGGTGACTTGGAGGAAGAGATTTACATGTCACAGCTAGAGCATTACATAGAAAAAGGTAAAGAAAATCTGGTTTGCAAGATGAATAAGTCTTTGTATGGTTTGAAGCAATATCTTAGGATGTGGTATATGAAATTTGATGCCTTTGTGTTGTCCATTGGATTTCTAAGATTGAAATTAGATCATTGTGTATATTACAAATTTGACAATGATCGCATTCTCGTTATTGCATTGTATGTTGATGATATGTTGTTAATTGGGAATGATAAAAAATATGATTTCTGATTTGAAGTCTCAGTTGTTAGTACAGTTTGAAATGAAAACCCTAGGGGCAGCTAGGTACATTCTGGGAATGGAAATCAGAAGAGACAGAGCAAACATAAAACTTTGGTTAAGCCAGAGTAAGTATGTGAAGACCATGTTGGATAGATTTAGCATGGTAGATTGTAGACCATTGTGTGTTCCTATTTCATTGGGGACAAAGTTATTTGTTAATGATTGTCCAAAGTCTCCTTCTGAGATAGAGGACATGAGTAGAGTACCTTATGCTAGGGTTGTTGGTAGCTTGATGTCTTCTATGGTCTACACTAGACTAGACATTGCCTAAGTAGTGGGAGTTTTGAGTCAGTTTATGGCTAATCATGGATGGGTACATTAGGATGCAATGAAGAGAGTGTTCAGATATTTGTGGGGTACTTCTAAGTATTCCCTATATTATCATGCTCATTCTATAGGAGCTCCGCATTCTGTCAGTATTCATGGATTTGTGCATTCTGATTGGGTAGGTGACATTGATAGTAGAAGATCCACTAGTGCTTATGTGTTTACTATGTTCGGTGGTGCAATTAGTTGGATGAGTAAGCGATAACCTGTGGTCTCTTTGTCCACAACAGAAGTTGAGTATATGGCAACTACTCATGCTTGTAAGGAAGCCATTCGGCTTAAGAGATTCTATTCAGATATTGGTGTTGATGCATGACAGATTACTATTTGTTGTGACAGTTAAAGTATGATTTGCCTAGCAAAGAATCCAACTTTCCATGCCAGAACAAAGCATATTGATATACAGTTTCATTTTGTATGAGACATGGTAGAGGATGGGAAGGTGACATTGGAAAAGGTAGACACTTTGAAGAATGTGGATGCATTGACGAAACCAGTGGGAACAGAGAAGTTCAGATGGTGTTCGAAGTCTATTGGCCTCTCGGCCTATAGCAGTTAAATCTTATTATTTCTATTCGCTCTCACAAGGTGTTTGACAAGTGGGAGAATGTTGGGAATTAAGGTGTCTCAACCTTGGTAATTCCTTGTATTTATTATTTGTAATGTATTTATTTTATTATCATATGATGTAATTAAGTTGCACATCCTATTTCGTCATTTAGTGTGAAGTGGCATGATGAGTTGTCACTCCACTTGTAAGGTGACTAGGACGGTCAACCCACTCCATGTGGATATAGGTGTCCCATGTTGTGGTAGAGGTTTTCTGCCATGTGTCAGCATCTTGAGCAGTGTGTAAGGAATGATGATGTGTAAGAGTCGTAAATAGAAGATCCTATGATAGGTGAGGGCATATGTCGAAGAGCATCTTTGAGGAAGGCATCTTTGGGCGCTCAAGGGATGTTAGGACATATTGTAAGAAGAATATGCTATTTCTAGTCAGTGTATGATAGATTCTCTTACAACTGTAAGTGCTATCAGCTATGATGGATTCTATGATAGCCGTAAGGTGCGTAAGAGCATCTATCATATCCTATCTTGGGACTAGGCACCCACATTGGGATGGGGTGATATGACAAGTGTCAAAACCATGCTGCAGTGTTGGAAAAGTGTCCTTAGGTGTAGGTTTTGGGCCATGAGGCCAAGATGAACACCCATCTCAAGAAGGTTCCATTTTTGCCTTAAAACCTCTATATAAACAGGTGCTTGGATGGGAGATGCATAGTTGTTTTGATAGGTACTATTATGCTACCGGAATATCTCTAGATACGAGTGTCGAAGACTCCTGATAAGACTTGCATTGCAATTGTGTTGTAAACATTCCTTGTTTTGATAGTACATTGTGCAAGTTTTGGAGTGTGGGGTTTTTCACCTGAAAGGGTTTTCCCTGCATTATATCTTATCTCTCTCTCTTCTCTCTACATTCTCTGTGTATGTGTATTGCTGCAATATCTTTGTTGTTGTGTTAACATCACTATAATTGTAAAGGTTGTAAAGAATTTGCATACATCTCTCCTCATTAGATTAGCATAGGAACTAATTTCCGCACACCTAGCTTCCTTTCAGGATAGTGAATTATCTTGATTAGCAAGTGAATGGGCCTTGATAGCCATTCACAAGAGAATAAATGTAGTTAGCATGAGATTGATGGGTAGATAAGAAGAATTGATTTGTGAGTTAGAATGGAGTGATTGGGAGTCTTGAATCAGTCAAAAAAAGTTGATGGTCAATTAGGGAAGGTGACTCATAAAATTAGGGCTCAGTTTGGAGCAAATTTGGGCCCGAATTGAAGAGGAAATCATGTTTGAAAACATGATAGGGTGATTCCTTTTACTAGTAGGGTTTCCCAGGGAGAACCTAGGGGAGACCCTAAATGGAAAATGGGCAATTTAGAAAAAAAATGGGTTCTACAGGTGGTTTCGGGGACTAAGATTGGTCCTAGGGAGTTAAAGATGACATCTGGCCCTTGAAAATGACCTTGAAATAAGGCATACGAGGGGATCCCCCTTTTAACTAGTAGAGTCACCTAGGGGAGATTTTGTTGTAAAGTAGGGTCACCCTTGAAGGGAGATTTTCCTTGGTAAAAGGGACAAACTAGAAACAATGTTTTGAATAGGTCATATGGAACTTTTAGGAGCTCATTTAGGCACATACGAACTCCTTTTTGGGTGCCATTTTTTTGACATTTGCTTTTTTTTTTGGAGCAATATACAATGATGCCATTAATTTTTCTTGAAATTGTCTCAAAATCATACTTTCAGATCATTTTTGCTCAGGGTATCTTGTTGGTCTCTTAGGCCTTAAAAGGTTCGATAGCCAATTGGAAAGTGAGTTGGATGGATGGAGAAGAAAGAATGGATGTGAAAGCTCCTAGGGAAGATTGATTTTCCCTATTGTGAAGTGGATTAGTCATGTCATCAAGGCTAGGAAATGACAAAAGTGGTTTGTCGAAGATGGGTTAAGTGACTAGAAAGACAATGTGCAAGACTTTGGAAGGTTAGCTTGGAGGCTAGAGAAGCACAAAAAAGTGAAAACAAACAAAACACGTGTTGCCAAGAACAATGTTGCTGAGAGGTCATTTTTATATTCTTACATGTACATGATTAGGATTATAGCTCATCATCGGATTACCATGTAGGCCCATGCACTTTTTTAGTGCTTAAAATACTTGTACCCACATCACATGGTGACTATAGTTAAATCAAATTCAAAATCTCATCTTATAAGAAATGAATGATCCAACTATTAAAACATTGCTTCCATTAATTGGTAAGCAACTACATATATAGTACAATAATTGATACAAGTTAAAACTTTACTTAATGATTCCAAGGATCATTTTGATAATCATTGTATGCCCTATTCGTTTTTATATATTGTCACACATATTTGAGAGTAAAAGGAAGATAATCATCCCAAACTCCAAATCACCTTCTAAATTTTGAATAGAAATCTCTTTTGGAAAGTTTAATAGAGGTCTTACTCTTTTGTCCATTCTTCATCTTTCAAAGGTGAGTTGATGAAAATGATTGCTTTACAAACATGATTGCAACCCAACAAGGAGAGGCTTATATAAAAAGGAAAAGAGAGGGACAATAGTGATTGCTTATATAATATAATAGAATATAAAATAATTATAATTCTTATGGTTCAAACTTATTGTACCTATTTTTAGCATCTTTGCAAATAATTATCCATATTGATAAATTATGATACAATGAGAGTCACTTTGCTTTAATATATTGGTCAAAATCTCTTAAATTATTGCACCTATGATATTGTTACGAACTAGTAAAAGCACCCAAAGGTTCTATTGGATGATCGATAGGCACATATATAAATAGTTCCATCGACCAAATGCTACACAAAATAACTTTGACAAAAAAAAAATTAAATGTATTATGTTTGGCAGACAAGACTATTTATGTGTATGCCTACTGACCATCTATTGACATCTTTAAATGCTTTTACTAATTTACAAGCTATGAACACACTTATACGGTGAAACTAAACAGACATAGTGACTACTTCTAGTTTCATACCAAATAAACTACAATAAATATCCAGTATAGGGTTATTCTATTTTAAGGTTCCATCTCTATGTCCTTGTTGTTAATCACTCTACTTAAATATCATCCACTTCAAGGATTAAACAATCAATAGCAATTTTACAGCTCATCTACAATTAAAAAAAAATGATAAATATTTATCCTATTTTTATTGGCCAAAATTAATTTTTGAAATAAATAATAGTTAAGAATAGCCCTTAATAGGTTGATATTCGCCAAGATATCCCTCCATGCTTTCCCCCAGGGTGAGATTTGAATATAAGTAGAGCACGCTCTGCATTAACGCCCACAGCAAAGCAACCACATACGCCATCACCACACAGGCCGTTAAATACGCTATCTTGGTTCCTATCCCCACAGCATACAAATTCCCCTCAACGACTGTACAACCAAACAGACTAGAAATTTCCAAGTAGTATATGGTGAGCACCCACGCTGTAGCACTCTTTCCTTGCATCAGACAGTGGCTCTTGTTGATGACCTCCAATCCATAACATCCCTTCTCCCAAACAGACACCACACTCGCCACCTGCCGCGCCATTCTCACATACACGCTCACGCGGAATAACACCACGCAAACAACTATCACCCCAACATAAAACGCTATCGCATACGACTTATCCAAGAAACCCAAAGCTAGTAAACATGGAGCGAATCCAAAATCCATTAAAATCAAGCAATCAATGATAAATACTGAAGGGTAGTTATCATTATGCGTGTCCAGATCGCACGAACATCTGGTAATAAGAGTTGGTGGTTGGCCTTGTAAATCAAGACTGCCTTAATTCCCAGCGCTAAAAGCTCGATCGGCAGAGACCCCTCCACAGTTATTTCTTTGGAAATAATCTTAGCGCGAAGAAGCGGTGCAAACCAAATCTGTCTGTGTTATCAAGTACAAAGTGAGAATCAACAATTCCATTGAAATTTAACTATTTATACTATTTTTATTGATCAAAATTAACCTTTGACTATTAAAGTGGATTATCTTTAAGAATGGCAATGACAGTCAAAAATTTGGAAGGGTCAAGCAGCTGAAAACTTTTTGCTTTTTTATACATGGATGATTGCAAATCGTCCTCCTTTCTTTTTCTTCTACAAAATTGCTCCATTGACAATTTCTTGTCGCAAAATTATGCAAGCCATGCATCTATCATGGATGACATAAATGTGTTCTTGACTCTGTAGGAAGCAAACTGGCAGAATCCATACTTTCAATGGGCCGAACTTGGGTTTCAAAATACCAGAACTCTGTAAACGTACGTAAAAACTAGCAATTGTACGACATTTATGTGCAACGAAATAGCCGATAGGGTGAAATGTTACATAAGTTGTATGATCATGCTACAGGGTTTTGGTTTTTTTCGTCAATGATCTACATTCATAAAGCTAAGGAAAATTCATTAGAAACATAAAAGTAGGAAAAAATAGAGCAGAGCATTGCCTCAAATCTTATAATTTTATAGCTAGGTATTGATTATGAGATTTTTAAAAATATTTTTATGTTGTATATCAGTTTGACATTATCTTGATTTAAACTATTTCTTTCTTTTTTAAAACTACCCGCATTAGTTAAAACACCAATGCTTTATTAAACTTCACAGCTATATCTCTTATCGGTCCCTACCCATGTCAACATGAGTATAACAATCGATTTAGAATTAGTGAGGGCAAGATGGGCAAGATAAACCAATTCCATTTTGAGTTTTAGTTAAGGTTGAGCATTGTGGATATGGATTTGACATGTCACTTTCATTGATTGTATTGGTTTTTAATTTTATTGATGTGCACATTATGATGATTTTCACAAGACTTATAAGACAAAGTGAAGGCCAAACAGCATGAATTATTCTCATTGATCTAATTATTCTCTTAATTTTAGTACCATATTTAGGAATTGCAGTGCAACGTACATCTTGAAGATTTTGGTGCATCTAAATATTGGATTTCAAGGATACATGAACAAATGGATGAATTATTGTACATTTTAAACAGGCTCTTGGAAAGGGCATGGTCATTACTAACTTTGTAATATGATGTCTCATGTTTGACTGGCATGGCTTTCAATGCCCTTTTTAATGTGTTTCTTGCATTGAGCTGGATATCAGCTTAAAAAAATAAATGAAATTATAGGTGGTAAGAAAAAAGTTGTATTGTTTTTACCTATGTCACAAGGTTTGAATCCATGTTGGAATTCCACAATGATACAACTCATAAAAAAATTGTGATTATGTTCTACTAATATAAATTTGTAAATTTTTTAAATCTAAAGATAAATCCATAAAATTATAAAACTAAATATACATTAGTAAATATATTCAATTTTATATATTAAATATATTAATAATTAAAGATATAAATTAAATATTTTAAAATATTAAATTATAATGCATTAAATTTTAGAATGATTTTTAACTCTAGATTTACTCTAGCGAAACAAAAAAAATTAAAACACAATCCCACATTGTTTTATTTTAGATTTATTGGCAACAATAATTTATTTTCAACTGTTGAACAATTTTATATTTGTGATTTTGCTTCCATCATATATATATATATATATATATATATATATATATATATATATATATATATATATATATATATATATATATATATTTTAAATGCGCCTGGTAAACTTTTTAACATGACCGGCGACGCTGGTGTGACACGCCCTCCAGCTCCACGTGAATGCTTTTGCCCGGAGCAATGAACTGGTGAGGCCACAACTGGGGGACCTCATCCCCTAGGAAGAACACTTCAAACCCGCGAGCTCATTGGCCCAGCGAAGGTGTAAAGCCTTGCGAGCTCGTTGGCCCAGCGGGGGTTTGAACTCTGGTGGCTGCCACTACATCCTGAGCGACTTAACCACCGAACCATGCCATCATCGGCAAACTTCCATCATATTTGATCATCAATTAGATTGTACATTTTTTTATCACCTTGCACAATATATGATTTAACTATTTAATTTTTATTTTTTTTCCCTTTGATCATTGGTCTTTGTAGCAAAAGAGAATCTTCAGGCACATGTCACAGACAATCTTGAAATGAAAGGTATTCTCTTAAATTGTGCCTAAACATTTACCTTCCTAAGGAAAGTAATGCATACAAGCACATGATGCCAAGGATAACTTCATATGCTCCGTATAGGGCACTCCATCATAGGATAATGTCTTATAGTTTTGTGATCTATGAAGTCAAAATGAAAGCCAAAAACACCAATCAAATGCATAAACAAATGATATAGCTTCACACGTGACCCACAAATCCAAGATAGGGTGAAAGGAGTTGCACCCAAACTCCTTAGATTTACCCAAGTAGATGAATGTGGATTGGTCTTTGAGATTCAACACAATAGGATGAGAGATTTGGATTTAGATGGAGATTGAGATGGGGATGAGGATGATTTTGGCATTATGACGGTATGATGAGAAGATTTGAGAGAAATTTGGGCATGCTAAGGATGCAAGAAGAAGTTGTTCTGAATGGCTTAGAGAAGGGTCTTATTTATAGATTTTTGGAAAATGGATGGAGGGTGAGGATTAAAAGATGAGATCAAGGGCTAGAAATGCTTGAGAGTTAGGGTTAGGATTGAAGCCATAGACTTGTGACAAGTGTCACAAGAGGAGTGGATGAGAGAGATCAAGGGTTGAGATTTGGTCAATGGTTTTGGAGGGCTCTCATTATTTGAAAATTTTAAATTCACATGGGGAAAGGTGTGGAGGATAAAAATGAATTCAAAATTCATTTTTGGGAAGACTGGATATGACAAGTGAATTAAAAATTTAACTCATGGGGGAGTGTGAATTAAAAATTTACTTTTATGTGGAGATGTGAAGGTTGAAGGACACATGTACACTTACATATGTAAGAGGGTGATAAATAATGTGTAAGGAGGATTTGACCCTTTGAATAAAAAATTAATTTTTATTCAAAGGTGTGTGGGAGGATGGGATAAGCAAGGTTAATTAAGTGTTAAGCTTAATTAATTTAGGTCTAGGGGATAGGTAGGCTAGGGTAGCTAATTAAATAATTAATATCTAATTAACTACGATAGGGATAGGTTGATTAATAGGGTAGATTAATTACATAAGCATGATTTATCTAATTAATAGGGATTAGGGAGATGGACAAATTAGATAAATAAATATTAGGAATATTTATTTAATCAATGAGGATATAGTTATAAGGTATAGTGATAAATTAAGTGAATTAATTGATCACAAAGGATAGATGATAGATGGTTAGGGATAAATTAATTAAATAAAATTTATTTATTTAATTAATAGGAGGGATAATTGGTGTAGAGGTATGGGAAATTGGTTTGCGGAGCAAGTCAATTTTAGGTGTCTACAAGTTTTACCAAAGAAACATTATTGCATTGTTAGTCATCTTTACCTAAAAAATGGCCTTCACCACATTCATCTTTGTTGTGCAAATTAAAAATTATGACACTATTGGGAATGAGAAAATAATTAATATAAGTTAATTAATATTATATTTATATACTACAATTAACTATATATTAAATAATATTAAATTAATCTATGATTCAACATAATAATATAGTTTTGATATTAAACTATAATTAAATATTCATAGTTAATTACAATAAATACATTAAGATCAATAAATTAAAATCAATCTTAAAAAAAAATTATATTAATATTCTATATATATATATAACTTTAATATTATATAATCAACTACTCATCAATAATACTTTAATATTAAAATTAATTTAATCTTAATTAGCAGGTATAGCTTCTGTATTTCTTGAATGAACAATGAAAAATGTACTACAATTTTTTTCTATATTGGCATGAATACAAACATCCAACTCCCACAATCCATAGTAAAGTGAATAAAATCGCATGAGTGCAACAGCCTGCTAGTATATATTACAACTCAGATCATGATAAAAAAATGCCACTCAAACTTGTGTAAATTATATAAATTGGCAATAGCTATATTTGAAAGAATGTGAATTGGAAATGAGATTTAAAATATTTCTACGTGTCGCTTGGCTAGAAAGACAAAAATCCCTTAAACAATTTCCAATGCCCATGTTATTATTCTTATATGATGGACAAAGAAATATCTATCTTGAGTAAAATAGGTAGCCTCTTGAAACTAAAAACTCAAGAAATAACCTATCGAACCGATGGAGGAAGAAAAAAATAGTAGAAAAATGGCGCAACACAGATAATGGCGGCGTTAGTTTTTTCTGGTGAAAGAAGGCAAGTAGGATGACAATTTTTTAGGAGCAAAAGCTCCCACTAAGAAGCCTATCGATTAACAAGAAATGTCTCTGTCATATGGGTGAGTGCATAGAGATATTCTAAATGAATGACAGAGAGTAGTTATCTATTTATTATATTTTTTGTAAGAAATTCATCCAAGAATCACAAGGCTTTTTTCTTGTGGCGGTTGTTTTTAACAAGCACGCATCTAGCTATGTGCCTATTGATGTAGATGTTGGCACCTATTAAGGGTATTTAGAGCACTTTACTTAAAAATCATCCATTTCAATGGTCAAACAATTAATAGCAAATTTACAATTCATCCACACAAAAAAATGGTAAGTATTTGTCCTATTTTTATTGGCTAAAATTGACATTTATCTCTTCAAATAGATGATGTTACAACCATGACCACTAGTGAGATTTAAACGCAGTTTCTGCCAAGTTTTTGACTCATTCAAGTTAATGGGTTCTAATTGATATTAATTTTTACTAGTTATTTTTTGAAAAAACCAAACCATAACAATAGTTCATTTCATCTTGGGGCAAGGAGAGACTATTATTTGAAGACTTCTGTAAGAATATATGCATTATTTACAGATAATTATTCTTAAACATCATCCACTTCAAGAATCAAAAGTTAATTTTGTCTAATAAAAATAGGACAAATATTTACTACTTTTTGTGGTGAATGAGGTGTAAAATTACTATTGATTATTTGACTTTTGAAGTGGATGATGTTTAAGTAAAGTCTTTGCAGGCTGCAAAGAACTTTTATGTTCATTGATTATTCAATAGTGAGTTTGATTTCTTATCTATCCTTCTGTGCTCTCTTAGTGATATATATGCTTGTCTTTTACTTAAAATTTACTATATTTTTTCAAAATATGCAATGTGTTGATTGTTTTCAACTTTGCATATGAAACGGTTTTGCCAAGAAGAAAATTTTGTGTTGAATGTTCACATATAAATATACCCCTTTCTTTGGCTTTCTACTCTATAAATATTTTAGGCTTTATAATTTTTTATTTTCTGTATTTTATGAATGCTAAAATAAGCCTATTTGTAGAACTTTTTTGGATCAAAAGGTCCAAGATCCCAAAATAAGCTTACTTGTAGTTTTTGGACCAAAAGACAAGATCTTACACTTACTATAATCACTCCTTTGTCTTCTCAAGGCTTTCCGTCACCCACATTTGTTTGGCAATGGCTATCCAACATTTTGGATTAACATTTGATCATATTTATTAATCAATTGAAATTCAAAATCATGTTATATTTTGAATTTCAATTAATCAATAAATATAGTCAAATGTGCATCTAGAATGTTGGATAGACAATACGCTTCTATTTGAGACATGCTCTACAAATTTCTTTATAAATTATTTTAACATCTAGCCTCTCTTTCTTATAGAATTGAATGATGAAAACTTAAGAATTTAAATTTTCAATGTCACAAGAAATTTTATGAGTCATTACAATATATTTTTCCACTTATACAGTTACATAAAAAATTATGTAGTCCTCTTTTTGAGTTCTAACAAGAAACATGAAACCACTATTCTCATCCTTGATAAGACACTCCTCTTGATGGAATTCATCCTTCAAATCTTACTTCCTAGAATCACATTGACTAATTGAAGATTATGCTTCATCATAAGAACATTCTTGACATTTTGTTTTTCCCACACTTTTGCACCTCTAAAATTTGATTATTAGGACATGACAATGACCTGTTATCTAATGTTGTCTCCTATCTCCTAGGGTGATTTGAGTAGATGTACTTGGAATCCAACTTAAGTCTCAAGCCTACTTTTCCTCTTGGCCACCCTCACAATGGGATGCTAACTTTATAGGGGTCTCGATGAGGTGCATGACTCATGGAGCATTTTTAACTCATCTACTAGTACAATTTTTCCATAAGCTAGTCTACAATGGAGACACCCATTATTTAATTAAATTGAGATCAAGGTTGGCTAGATCCAACTAATACGTACATGGAAATAAGCTAAGACACATTCATGTAAATGTATCTATAATTGAATCACAACATATCAACATTCACTAGACACATAATATAGACTAAGAGGGATGCAACATACCCCATGGGATGAAGCTCATGTGAACAAGGAAGCTCTTTGTCACTTAGTGATAAGGTAATCATCATGCTCCAATAAGGAATTTTGCACTACTAGGGCATCATCATCTCCTTACAACAAGCATGACCACCGTCCCATTACAGTAGAAATGGCCACCATTTGGATACAACTCAGATGGTCATCATCTAGCTATCGAATTGTATTAAGACAACCATGGAGGCTCCAATATTTTTAATTTGGTGGCTATTTAGCTCAACTAAGGCCTCCCCTGCTTAATCGGTACCCTTCGCTTCCCATTGCTGCCTAACAATTGGGGTACTGGTTCGTATTGTCATCCTTGACATTGTCTTAAACAAATTACTTGCACATGCATAAGTGAGGAGAACATCCTTAGAATTAACATCATAACACAAACCACACATGAACAAGAGTTTAGTACTAGATTAGATAGCTCTAGTGCACTTTAACCTAGATACACATAAATAAGATATTCATTTACTTGTACATAGTTATTTAAAAATACAAAGACACACACATAAAGATTACAATTACGAGTTTGAACATCACCAACCTCTAACCGAAATTCACATAGTTAATCCATTAGGTTCAAATTTAAAACACATCAAAGTGCAACTACGATACACTTAGTAAGATATTGTCTCAAACTTATTTACAACCCCCAACATAATGGTCTCACATGTGAGTGTTATATTACCAACATCCTTTAACCTTCTATTTATTGTGATACTTATTCGATCTCTAAGATACCTTTCCCTAGGGTTTTATTTGCTAGTTGGGAAACACATTAATTTCCTCAAATGTTTGCTTGAGATTTCTTTTTAGTCATGTAATCATGTTATTCCTCAGTTTATCCAAGTCATGCAAATCTTGTCCTTGTTTGATTTGCTTGTTTGATGGCAATGTGGTTGGACAGGTAAACTCATTCTTTTCTAGGCACATGAAATCTTTTCATATCTAAGATTTTTACTCCACTGTAATATTCTTGGACTTTGTTTTATCATTTAGTATAATCAAAATCTTCTTTTTGTCTGCTAGGTGGCTCGTGCATTGTCACCAATCACCAATTAAATTCTGTGAATTAATACACCCCTATTTGACTTGGTTTGGTCCATCTAATCATGCAAGACTTGGATAGTTAGACAATTGCCTTAAAGTATTAAGTTTCTTATAAGAATTCTTGAACATATAAAATAATCTAAAAAATCATGATTTAAACATTAGTTTAGAATTATCAATCAAGTTACTCTTTTAATTTTATTTTGACCTATAATCACAAGTTGGTCCAAGATTATGTTAGACCACTTGATCCTTAATAAAGAGCCTTGTCATGTTTAAAATCAAGATAACATTAATGTTGTAAGATAACTCTTCTAAATTAAACTATGTAGTAAATTTTTTCCATCAACATTTTGGATCACACTCTATGATCCATCATCAAGATGTAGAGAGACCAAGAAAAAAAAAGAAAATGATAAATTACCAAATAGAAGAAGGTGACATAGCCTAAACATCACAAAGAGAAAAAGAAAAAAGAAAAAAAAACAACATTAATGTTTTTAAATATTAAATAACTACTAAACTTTGATAGACATAAACATCATTCTTTACCAAAACATATATTAATTATATCAAGAATAACTATGACTCATCAAAAACTATTAAGATTAGCCATGTCACTCGATTATCAAGTCCTTACAATTTTATGGAGGGACTAGCTTATTGAAAATTGAGAATGACAAGATATTACAAAGATGGAACGGCAAATTTTGTCATTTTTCCATTCAAGAAGCCAACAATCAAGTTATATGCTGAAATTTTCTAAGAATCTGACAACAAAATTCTCAACTGATACATGGGCTTCCCCTTCTTCCCCTTATCTTTTCTCGAAGGTTACTATAAAACCCCCGTGCACTCGTAAATGCAACACCGATGGAATCCCATGCCGCAGATCTTGTTCATTTTTTCTTTCTCCCTGACTACAACAGCAAAAACATTCCATTCCCTCGTCCAGTCCATTGGAGGAATCCCGAAAAACTTTATCTAGCCATTTGGAGGACAAGCATTAACTAACATAAATATGACAATTGCACTCATTTGTTCTGTCACGGGAACCACCAACTCTTCCTTGGGATCATGAAATTTTTTAGTAAATCCGCCATCTAGCAGCCTGTCAGCTGAAAAACACGCACATTACAATCCTTGCAACTCTTCGATACCTTTGATCTCCTACAATTCCTGACATCTATACACGATGATTGTCTCTGACCAACATTGACGTGAAGAACATGGCAATTATTCTATTTCAGAAGATCCCTTTGTGTTTGATTTTGCATCGTTCAGATAATTCTGTGAGTCTGCCAGTCCAAAATCCACTTCAACTAAACATTTCAAATATTCAAGATGGAGAGATTTAACGCTACGAAGGTACTGTCCATTGATTGAAACCTTAGATATAAGTTCTACATGCCTCATATCTACCTTAGGTTGACCATGGGAGTCCCAAGAGTAGTTGACTCCATGCTATCCTTGAAACTTAATTTCCCCCTTTAATATCAAATTTTTAGAAGGTTTTCTCTGTTATTTTTAGAATCCTTGTAATCTTTATAAAGACATGCATTGAACTAAGGAAGTCAATTCAACGAGTATACAAATTTATTTCTGCCTCATAAATTGAGAAAGTTGTATATGGTTTTTTTTCTGTTTGGCTATAAGTTTATTGTTTTTTCTGTTGTTAAAATTATTGTTTTAGTTGGAAGAACAGTGGATTGGTTTCATTTAAGATTCTTCAGATAAAATTACCTATTCATCACTCGGCCACAATCTTTGGAAACTCCCGCTGGAAATTTTCAAATACTGCAAACTTTGGAGTTGAATCGAAGGAGGAACAGTTAACGGTGAAGATACCCTGGTCATGACTTCTCGTACAAGATTTTCAAGTTCATCCATCTTTTGCCACAGCTAACCAGTTCAAAGCTAACCTCAAGCCACAACAACAAAGTTGATGGATTCGTAAAATCCTTTGAATTTTCTATGAAGTACCTGAATCTAAAAGTAAAGTGCTGCTCAGAAATGGAACAGAAATGCCAGATCGCTGGACAAATCTCTTCTACACTTTTTACTTCATGCATCCAGTGATGAATGCCAATTTTTATGATTGAAGTTAAGAAGACATCAGTCAATCTATAAACACGTCTTAATAAGATGACATGGATTACAAAATTAGAAGAAGAAGCAAACCTGAGAACAAAGATGTTGAAGCAATGGTAAGGTTTTCCATTCGCCTCTTTTTTGGATAGTTACTATAAAATCCTTTCTTTCTGTTGTAAAAACAGACCCAAAAATCATAACAAAACATAACAAAAGTAATAAACAGATAAAATGGGCAAAACAGAGTTGAAAACACAAGATTTATATTTATCTAGCTTGCATTACATTTCACCAAAATGCTGTGTCCAGCAGCTGTCTACAATCACATATATATAGCTATAGAATCTTTGAAGCCTGGAAGCTTCTATCTTTCTAAAAAACTATAAAATGTGGAATGTTCTTTTCTAGAACAACTTTATGGAAGTTTCTAGCTTATGGAAGACTCTAGAAATATTGACTTTTTCTAGACAATCTTAATTATTCTTAACATCCCTTCTTAAGATTGGCTAGAATAATACAAAGGAGAGGGGAACATTATACTACTATCCCCCCTAAATGTTCACCTTCTATCATACCAATCATTCCTCTTAATTTTAAGAATTGGGCTTCAGTCATACTCTAAGTGAATATATCAGTTATTTGTTCTTCACTTGGAAAAAATTGAAGATTGACAATAGTTTCTTGAAAAAGATCCTGAATGTAGTGAACATCAATCTCACTATGCTTTGTTGTAGCATGAAAAATTGGATTGTTTGCAACCTATATGGTACTTTGATTGTTAGAATACACAGTACTAGCAGAATTTTGTAGAAAACCAATCTCAAATAAAAGATTCTAAATCCAAACTGCTTCCTTGCCTACTTCTTTTGCTGCTCTATATTCAACTTCACATGAAGACAATGATGTAGTTGTTTGTTTTTTGTTGCTCTATGTAATAGGGCCTGATCCAAGATGGAAAACATAACCACTAGTAGACTTCCTATCATCTATATCACCACCCCAATCTAAGTCGGTAAATCCAACTAAAGAAATTGAAGACTTATAGTCATAGAAAATACCAATGTGTATAGTTCCATGAATGTATCATAAAATTCTCTTAGTAGCCAACCAATGACTTTCTTTGGGTGCCTGCATAAATCTAGATACTAGATTGACTACAAAATAGATATCTGGTCTAGAATGAGTTACATAAACTAAGCTACTAACAAGCTATCTATATAAAGGGGCATCTACACTCTTGGAAGTACATTCTTTAGTAAGCTTGACTCCAGATTGGAACGGGATAGATGTTGGCTTGCATTTAAGCATGTAAAACTTTTCTAAAAGGTCCAAAGCATATTTTGACTGTGAGATGAATAATCCATCATGTAATCTACAAACTTGGAATCCAAGAAAATAGTTTAGTTCACCCAAATCACTCATATGAAATGTCCTTTTAAGATCTGATTTTAAATCATTGATTAGCCCAATATTTGGTACAACAATGAGTAAATCATTTACATAAATGCAACAAGAATAATTTCATCTTGAACTTTCATCACATAAAGATTTGGATCTGACTTACATCTTTGAAGTCCATGAAGCTAAAAATACTGGCCAATCTTCTCATTCCATGCTCGTGGTGCTTGTTTAAAACCATAAAGTGACTTCTTTAATCTGCAAACAAGATTAGGATGTTGCTGATCTACAAAACCTAGTGGTTGATCCATATATATTTCTTCATATAAATCTCCATTTAAAAAAGCATTTGTAACATCCATTTGATGAATATGCCACCCAAGGCTTGCAGCCAAAGAAAGAATAATTCTAACTATGTTCATTTTAATGACAAGAGTAAATGTTTCTTCATAACCAATACCCTCTTTTTGATTGAGCCCCTTAGCAACCAATCTAGCTTTGAATTATTCTACAGCACCATCTGATTTAAATTTTGTTTTGTAAACCCATTTGCAACCAATAACATTCTTGTTGAATGTCAATAACACTGAGAGTGGGGGGGTGAATCAGTGTTCTAAAAATATTTTCATGCACTTTAACTTTCAACCATTTCCTAAAATTAATTAAACAAAGGCGCAACATGCATATGAACAGCAACCATAAAAACATGACACATGGACACCAAGACTTTTATGTGGAAAACACAAAATGGGAAAAACCATTGAGAGGATTAGCTCTCAAATATATATTGCAATCTTTACAAATAATTATGTTTAGGCTTGGTCACTCCATGAGCTTGGAACATGTTGGCTCACTGCCATGAAGTACAACTAGGTCTAGTAGGCTCATTGCCTCAACCCTAAACCTAGCAAGACTACAATAAGGGCTATTAAACCCCTAGGGCTATTAAACCCTATTGGAGGCTCACTGCCTTGATGAAGAAAGCTAACTACCAAGTTCAAAGTAAATTGCACATGAAAATTGAATACTACATAAGCATTTGTCACTATGCCAGGGTACAATCATTTAGCAACTAAATTTTGAATCCTAAGTCTTCATCATCACTGATCTATATCACTGCTCTGCTATTCTCATATTCACATCAATCCACCATGCATTCATAGCACCTCAATGAAAATTCATCACTCTTATATATTTGCATCATGATTTGATCCATAATCAGGTCGACATCCAAGAAGTGAAACGTGTACATAGAAAGATGTAGCTTGTCAGCTCAATCCAATGCACTATATGTTTGTGGACCCAAATCTTTTCCCAAACATGTTCATATAGGTCGGCTCTAATCATTCAATCACTTAAATAGATCCTTCACACACTATCTCTTCTCTGCACAATGATTTATCATACTAGTCAGCTTGTTCCTTAAGAGCATACTTAACAGGTTCATGTGTAGACTTACAACTTTTACTACAGATCACAAAACACTTCCAAAATCATCAAGGACTCTTCACACATTCTCAATCTTACTCTCAGAATTGCAAGGCACGATATCATCAGATTGTGGAGAAATGCGGACCATTACAACTCAGACTTTATTTCTGTCAAACAATGTACTGATACTCAGCAGTTTGTAACTATCTTTCCAGTGGACCTTAGATCCCACAACTCTAGAATTAAACACTTCATACAAGTGTCTACAACACCTTAAAATCACATAACAAAATACTCATTGCAGAGGAACACAGACCATTACATTGTGCTCTGTTCACTGCCTCTATTATACTTCTGCTCATTCGGACTTAGATACTTTCTTCAGGTGACTTTCGGAGGAAGTCAGAACTTGATCTTTGGATCATAACAACATCAAACAACTATAAACATCATACTTGAACCACATCTACAATTCTTCAATTGCGGAGTTATATTTATTCACTTTCTATCCCTTACTCAGAATACCTCCCATACTTAGCTATTTTGAGCTTCCGAACCAAAATACTTTATGCCTTGTTGCCAACTCAAGATTGTCTACTAGAGTAGTGTCTCTTTATCATATTGATGGATTCTATTGACCTTGTTTCCATCAATGAAAACACATAGATTATCCCTAGAACAGTGTCTCTTGCCAACAATCTCCCCCTTTGGCATTGATGGCAACACTTATTGAAAAATGTTTGATTGCTCCCCCTTACTATATACACTTTATTTTCCTAGTCCCCCTGAGATGTTTTTCAATTTTTCACTAATCTTCTTCTCCCCCTTTGACATCAATAGAAAAACGTGTGAGCCAGAACTAAAAATTTCTCAAAATTTCAAAAGAATTATGTACTCTGCCACATATTTACAAATACAATCTTCATTTTAATTTGTGACTGATGGCAAAATGTCACTATAGATAGTCTTTATCAGAGCTATCTCTCTATTCCATCCATTCCTTGCACTTTCTAGAATATGGATGTGGCCATTTATCAAAACTACTAACTTCTCTGCCTTCTGGACATCTGATGGTGTATCAATTAGTGCTTGAGATTTCAAGGCCTCATCTGCCAAATTGGTCATGGAATCAATTTTCAGACTTATCAATCCTTTCAGTTGGCACAACCTGTCTTTAATTTCTCCCCTTTTCTTCATCAGTGTTCAAATCATTACGAATATTTGCAACTTGTGTTTCTTTGGAATTTATTGACCCAACTGCTAGATTATGTGTTTTAGAGATATTGAGCAGTTTGAGTTCTAAGTCTTTGATCTTATCTTCTAATTCCTTTGTAATTTTTTGCCAAGATAGCCAAAATTTGTATATTTTACTGGCTTCTTCAATGGCACTTTGTATTCCCTTAATTCCATTATCTAACATAATTTTGTCTTGAGCTATCATAGTCTTTAACTCAACCAGTCTCCTTACATCAAATTCTTTTCTAACTGGGTGCTGCCACAATAATGGGTTACACTTTCTGGAACATCTTGATTTTTGTTGAAACCACATATTTGTATAAAATATAATGATTTAAGCCTTGAAAGGTCCCATTTAAAGAATTTTAATTGAAGAGGGTTTGATCAAACCCCCTTAGATTCAAACCCCACTATTTTTAAACCATACCTATAATGGAGTCTCCTCTACACCTATCAAAATGCTGATAAAAAACTACTTTTGATTTACTTTTTGTGGGATCAAATGAATTCATTTAAAATTTATGTTTTGTAAGTATTTAGTCCTTATTATAAGCTTCCAAAAAAGTATAATTTTAATTTAATTTAATTTTATTATTATATTTATTTTTTATTTCTTGTGAATGTAGGTTTCTCACCGAACATCAAGTTCTCTATTCTACACACATGGAAAATTAGTAAATTAGTGAAATTTTTTTTTGAAAAATATCTATGCCCTAGGTATTGATGTCATTTTTTCAACAAAAAAAAATTGAATTTTCATACATGCAGAAAAAGTTATGTTTTACAGAATACACCTATGTCTAAATTATAATTGGTTTGACTTCAAAACTTAATTAAAAAAAAATATTCAACAAAACATTATGAAACCAAATGCATGTCCTATATATCAGTGTTACCAATCTAAATTCAAAAGAATCAGAACTTTATCATTTGTAGAAAAAATGTTATGTGCTACAGAATACACATCACTTTAAAAAAATATTGTTTACTATTAAAAACTAGTTATCAAAGGAGATGGAAAAAATTTACAATTTAACTCCAAACTTATATATATAATCTACAAACAAAATCTCACAAATCACTAGTTCACATCATCTCCAAATTTCTAACGATTTAGTGGTTATAGGTGTCAGAAAGTGAATATTTAGTTCAAAATGTTGATTTCAATGTCAAGTTTAGCCAAAAAGTGCAACCCATTATTGTAGGATGGCCCAACTTTTGCTTCTGCAGATTTTTTAAAAGACTCAAAATGTGTACTTATAGAGTTCAATAGCTCCTTGAGATGATCAGTAGAGGATAATGAGGTATCCTTTTGAAATGTTGGCATCAACTTTTCTAGAATGATGGATGCATCATTGATCAATTTACTATCTTGGTTATGTGATTTCATCATCTCTTTCTGTGCCTTGGCCTGGACAATAGATACCAACTTGAGTTTTTGAACAGGTGACAATGAGGCCAAGTTGATTGGACCTTGAAGGAGTTCAGACTCATCTGCAATTTGTTGTCTACTAGAACCAACTAAGACATCTACAGTGTCTCTTGCTCTCTCATATACTTCTTCTTAACTTCATTCTGGAGGGTCTATGTCCATATTTTCTTGTTGATCTGTGTTTTGTTCCGGTGCAGGCTCCTTATCTATTCCCTATTCTCTTCATCCTCAGCCTATTGCTCAGGAGGCAGATTCATTTTAGTTTTGCCTTGATCTCAGATATTCAATGTGTTTGTGTTAGGGACTTGATCACTTTGTTCTGGTCCTTGATCGTGGTTTGTCTTTGGTAGGGGTGTGTCTTCATATTTTGTTCCCTCATTGTCATAGATAGTAGAAATATTACATTTCTTTAGTATTTTCCAAATGATCTCCTTTGTTTCCTTGACAACTTTGTCAGCTTCTCCTATCATCAGTGCATTCATTTTTTTCTTTGATCTAAACTCATTGTTAAGTGCTTTGGAGATTTTTGCCTTTACTTTTGGAGTAATATCTAGACATAATTTTATCAATGTGTGTTCTCTGAGCTCAATATCCTTGGCCACAAGAATTTCCTTTCTGACTGATAGAATATTACCCAAGGTATCTGGGAGATCACCAATGATCTCAATGAGAGCTCTATTGTATATGTTCATATACTCTATGATAGCTTCTTCCAAAATCCTTTTGTCAGCATCATTGTAATCATCATAAATTCAGCCACAAGTTTCAAGTTTCCATCAACAGTGACAGACTTTAGTATATCTTCAAGTGTTAATGTGGATGGAAACTCATCTACCTTTTGTCTCTTTCTAGGTTTCTTCTTTTTAGAGGCTTTAGTAGTCTCATTTTTCATTTTCTTGACATTTTCATCAAACTCAGTCTCTTCTTCATCTTTTTCACTTATACTAACATACATTCTTCTACTTTTTATTTTCAATCTTTTTACTTCTCTGTCAGTTGGATTCTTTGGAGATTTATTTATGCTGGTAGATGTGGGACTAGAAGAGGAGGTAGAGCTTCTGGGAGGCCTCTCTGTTGCTTGAGGTTTTTCTTCATTTTCTTTAGGTTCATCCAAAACATTAACTCTTTCACTTCCTTTATTTTCCCTTGCTTCCCTTTCTGCTTGGCCTTTTCCTCTTGCTTCTTTGACTTGTTCCTTAGCGAATCCATGTTTTATGGCAATTTCTTCTGCTAATTTCTTCATTTTCTTAGAAATCTCAATTTTTCTCACTTCAACAAATATTTTGGCATGCAGTTCCTCATAGGTCCCAAATCTTCCTTCATTGGGATCTCTGCGTTTACTTAGCATCTATTCAGCATAATTTTCCAGTACAGCTCCATCTACCTCATATCCCATAGGCATAACCCAAACCGTTCTGGGCTCAACAACCTCCATCAAACACTGATCATTTTTCACAATAAAGTAGACTGTATCCTTGTATTTTTCAACAACTATTTTGGGGATACTTTCCCTAGCTTGCATTGATCTTTGGAAGTTTTTGAAATAACCCCATAGGCCTGCATTATATGCATCAATGGTGCCGATGCCACTCAACAAATTTCTAGTTTGGACTGCAACAGGTTTATCATTGGTCTAGAATAGGTTCTTCATACCAGGCAACTCTTGCATAAAATAGAAAAATAAACACATTATCAGTGTGCCAAATTTGAAGGGGTATTTACCTTCTTTTGTCTTCTTTAAGTTATCCATTACCTGATGTCAGAGCAATTCACAGATGTCATAGTCAGCATTTTCTTTAATCATTTGATAGGCTGTGTATATGGCCATTCCTAAAACAGAGTTTTCCCAGTTGGTGAAATAAACTTTGTATCCCATCACCATTGAGGCAAATCTCATAGCATGATCCTCAATATCATTTATTGTCAAGGCTCTCTTATCAATTTTTTATCCAGTAGCCACAATTACTATATCATTCTTTATGGATTTCAATAGTGGTACTGATCTAGTAGAGCATAATTTAGTGATTGTCCTTATAGCATCTTTTGTAATCTTGAAAGATCTCTCAATCTATATGAATTCATCATGAACCCTGCTTAACACATACCAGACCTATTCATCCTCCATAAATGTTGGGAATTCCAAATACTGAATAAATTTATTTTCTTCCAATGCTTGATATTCATTCTTCAAATTGAGATTCTCATTACTCAAGTGTTTTATGTAGAGATTGGTAAACCTGCTATCACCAAATTCCTCTAGGGAAACATGAATATATGCCCTAACATCCTCTACATGCATGGCTCTGTGAGGAATATTTCAGAATGCACCCAACTGATTGACTTCAGTTGATTTAAATGGGTGTTTCTTGAATTTTGGTTGAGGTCACTCAGTGATATCAACAACTTGTGGCAACACCATCTCAAAATTTTAACACATTCACAAGTAGGGTCTGAACGGAAGTACCTTATTTCACTAAATTAGGGTTTCCTTTCTCCAAATTTCTACAAGAGCTTCAAATCTTAGTTTTTGTTACTCAAAGTCTGCTCCAATCTCTCTGAATACTTGATAGCTTCAAGTGCAAAGTGATTTTGTTACCAAACAAGTTCCATTCTATCCTTCACAAGACTTAACCTAAGTCATCATAAATGCTCATTCCCAAAAAGTTGTTAAAGCCCTTCACTGTAGAATATAGTCAATTAGAATTGCTTCAGAATATGCTGCATTGACATTTTTTCTTCTGGTTTTTCTTTTAAAAGATGTGTCACATCAGATTTCATCATACACCTTTGTGCCAGATTCTGGCAGGGGGATTTAGATTTTCAACACTGCTCCCTCTGAGCCAGAGCTCACAATTTACTTCCCAGAGGAAGTGTCTACACCAGATGCTGGTGCAGATCCATCATTAACCTCATTTACATCCTTTTTAATCCAAATCCTACTCATCTCATTCTTTATTTTCATTGGATCAACCTTTTCTTTTCCCTTATCATTCTTCTGCTCTATTTTTCTTTCTTCAACATAGTAAGTTTTCTTCATATTCTTGCTTCTGCAAAATCTTGCAACATGTCCAAATTTCTTGCAATTCAAACACACAATGTTTCCTTGTCCTTGATTTCTTCCTCTAAATGAATTCATCCTTGATCTACATTGGTTACCCATATGCCCATATTTATTGCATGCAAAGAATTTTCTATTGAAGAATTGAATGTTTCTTGGTTTACTTGGGTTATTTCTTGTCACACTTCTACACTCATTGACTTTATGACCAACTTTGTTGCAATTGAAACATTTTCTAGAGAAGGATAGAACATATTGATTTATCCTAATCTTGCACTGAGTAGCCCTATGACCATACTTAATGCATTTGAAACAACAACCATTGAAAGTTGGGTACTTTTAAGCATTTGGTTGCTTGACATGATGTCTTTTAGGTCCTCTTCTTTGATTCCTGATTGAATGGTTTCTAGCTTTTCCTTTTTTAGATCTGACTTGTCCTAAATTTGAGCTTTCCCCCTTTTCAAATCCCAATCCTTGCTTGTCATCAGGATGCTTTTGACTAACCAACAAATCCTCAAGTTTTGTAGAGCTTATATTAAACTTTTCTTCAAACCTCTTGGCATTTTCTAGATCTATTTTTAGACTTGCAATTTCCTTTTCAAGTTTCACACAATCTTCTGATTTGTTCTTTACAATTGAATTTAGATCTTCTTTCGTTTTTATTCTTTCTACTTCCAAGAGATTCAGGTTCATTTGCTGAAATTAATTGATCACAAACCTCTTTGTATTTGTCCTTGAATTTCTTGACATGTCTCTTTAATCTTGCCATGCATTCATCAACTTCTTGCAAGTTATCCTTTAGATCCTTGATTTCTACCTCAGAGTTTTCAAGATCAATAAGAGCTACTTCTAGTTCCTTGTTGCTTTCGCAATTTCGAAATCTTCTTGCTGCCATGATTGCACTATCCCAGATCTTCCTCAAGCTGTTAAACTTCTTCCAAGGACCCTTGCTCTGATACCAATTGTTGAATGTTAGGAACACTGAGAAGGGGGGGTGAAACAATGTTCTAAAAATATTTTCATGCACATTAACTTTCAAGCATTTCCCAAAATTAATTAAATAAAGGTACAACATGCATATGAACAACAACCATAAAAACATGACACATGGACACCAAGATTTTTACATGGAAAACCCAAAATGGGAAAACCCATGGAGAGGATTAGCTCTCAAATATATATTGCAATCTTTACAAATAATGGTGTTCAGCCTTGGTCACTCCACGGGCCTGGAACATGCTGGCTCACTACCATGAAGTACAACTAGGTCTAGCAAGCTCACTGTCTCAACCCTAAACCTAGCAAGATTACTATAAGAGTTGTTAAACCCTTAGGGCTATTAAACCCTATTGGAGGCTCATCGCCTTGATGAAGGAAGCTCACTACCAAGTACAAAGTAAATTGCACATGAAAAATGAATACTGCATAAGCATTTGTCACTATGCGAGGGTGCATTCATTTAGCAACTGAATTCTGAATCCCAAGTCTTCATCATCATTGATCTGTATCACTTCTCTGCTATTCGCATATTCACATCAATCCACCATGCATTCACAGCACCTCAACCAAAATTCATCGATCTTCTATAGCCGCATCGTGATTTGATCTATATTCAAGTCGGCATCTAAGAAGTGAAATGTGTACATAGAAAGATGTAGCTTGTCAGCTCAATCCAATGCACTATGTTATGCGGACCCAAATCTTTGCCCAAACATGTTCATATAGGTTGGCTCTAATCATTCGATCGCTTAAAGAGATCCTTCACACACTATCTCTTCTCTACACAATGATTTATCATACTAGTCGGCCTGTTCCTTAAGAGCATACTTAACAGGTTCATCTATAGACTTACAACTTTTACTGCAACTCACAAAACACTTCCAAAATCATAACAAAGACTCTTCCATTCTCAATCTTACCCTCAGAACCACAAGGCATGATATCATCTTGCGGAGAAATGCAGACCATTACAAATCAGACTCTATTTCTATCAAACTCTATAAAAAATTGTATCAATACTTAGCAGCTTGTAACTATCTTTCTGGTGGACCTTAGATCCCACAAATGTGGAATTAGACACTTCATACAAGTGTTTACAACCACCTTAAAACAACATAACAAAATACTCATCTGTGGAGGAATGCAGACCATTACACTGTGCTCTATTCACTATCTCTGTTATACTTTTGCTCATCTGAACTTAGATACTTTCTTTAGGTGACTTCCAGAGGAAGTCAAAACTTGATCTCTGGATCAAAACAAAATCAAACAATTATAAACATCATACATGAACCACATCTACAAGTCTTCAATTGCAGAGGTATACTAATTCACTTTCTGTCCCTTACTCAGAATACTTCCCATACTTAGCCATTTTGAGCTTTCGAACCAAAATACTTTATCCCTTGTTGCCAACTAAAGATTGTCTACTAGAGTAGTGTCTCTTTATCATACTGATGGATTCTCTTGACCTTGTTGCCATCAATGACAACACACAGATTATTCATAGAGTACTTTCTCTTGCCAACAATTCTTACCTTTGGGTCGAGGCACAAGTTCCCAAGTTTTATTCTTTATCAATGCATCATAATCCTCTTTCATTGCTTGGTCCCATTCTTTCTTCCCTCTAGCATGCTCATATGAGATTGGGTCATTTATTTGTAAGATTTTGGCCATGAGAGCACTACCATTCCTTCCTTGGAACTTTTAGCCTTGCCTGTATATTTCTTCAACACTCCTTGTTTTTTGTCTAGTTGAAATGCCATCTTCTTCATCATCACTACATATAGAAAAGGGCTTATTACAAGAATTAGTTGTTTCATTTTCAGGAGTACTATTATCATTTATAGTAGTGCACACCTCATCCTCATCAATATTGTCTCCATTTATTTCTAAAATATTAGAAAAAATGAGAAGCATTTGTTGTTGTAGACTGAGAGGAAGTGGTTGTAAGTTGTCAATGCTCATCAAACTTTACATCTCTACTAGCAAAGAGCTTTTTTGTTGTCAAATCATATAACCTATAAGACTTTGATTCTTCACTATAACCCATAAACAAACACTTATGAATCTTTGGTTCTAACTTTTCCCTCTTTTCACAAGGAATGTGTGCCCAAGCAATACACCCAAATACTTTAAAATACCCAATGTGGGGCTTTCTACCACTCCATGCTTCTTCAGGGGTGATATTTGTGAGGGCTTTGGTGGGGATTCTATTCGCAATATATGTAGCACAAGAAACAACCAAACCCCAAAATTTATTATGCAAACTTTTCAAATGCAACATACAACGAGCCATTTCTAAAAGAGTTCTATTCATTCATTCAGCCACCCCATTTTGTTGAGGAGTATAAGGAACTGTTCTTTACACCTTAATATCATAATCTTCATAAACTAACTCAAATGCATAATTACAATATTCACCCCCATTATCCATCCTTAAATACTTAATTCTTTGTTCTCTTTGATTTTCAACTAATGCCTTAAACTTTTGAAAAACTTCAAATACTTCATTTTTCTAATCAAGAAAATAAACCCATACTCTCCTATTGTAATCATCAATAAAAGTGAGAAGGTACCTGGCACATGAAAGTGAAGGATAACTTGGTTCACATAGATCACTATGTATGAGTTGTAGCAGATGATTAGCTCTCCATGCTTTAGCTGAATCAAAAGGATCTCGATGGTGTTTTCCTAACACACATCTTTCACACACACCTTCATAATCTAAAATTTTTGTTAATCCTCTAACCATATCCATCCTAACCATGTCCTGTAATTTTCTATCATAATTTATATGTCCAAGTTTAGAATGCCAAAGTTTTGACATATAATCAGTTTGAGCAACAAAAGCATGAGAGAGTGTGTATTCATCATCAGCAAACCCCACAAATTTAAAGAGACTCTCTTTATGATCAACTATACCAATAGCAATTATAATGCTTGGGTCTTTTCTATCTCTAACAATAACTTGATTAGCAATGACAACAAACGCATATCTACCTTGAGAAATTTTATATATTGAAATAAGATTCACCCCTAATCCTTCAATCAAAGGTATATATTTTATCCTTAATAGAGTATATATTTTCATCAAAGGTAAACACTTCCATTCCCTCCTTGTGGTTACGATCAGAAAAAATGGAAGGGTCAACAAATTGCTCACCTTTAGATAAGTGAGCATCCTGTTCATGTAAGACAAAAAATTCCATCTCTACTTCATGTGGATTATCATGAACGACTGAGATATACTTACCTATGAGTGCATCATACTTTGCATCAATGTCCTCTTTTGATCCTCTAATAATAGTGCCATAGGATACATCTTCATGTATGTCTTTTACTTCATTATGTATGCAATCTGCATCTACATATCTCTCTTCTATGGGCTGATTATCATCTTGTTCTTCATGTTGTGTCATGAGTTCATCCTTTTTATGCTTTATGCCATGATCTTGCTCAATAACATGACTACCATCAATATTCAGAGACATAATTGTTCCTGGATAATCACCTCTAGCTCTTTCCACAATCCTAATCCAATCAAATATCTGATAAAGATTTTTAGGCTTCAATTCATTAGGCAAAGTGCTCAGACCTAATTCATATACTTCACGAAACAAATCAACACATAGAATGCTTAGGTTCGCAACGCTCTGGGATTTTTAACAAAATATTCATGAATCGTGTCTATAGAGCATAGGGTAATTCTTCTTCTTGTCTCCTCAAGTCAAACAATGGTTGAACAAAGAACATAGGATCAATAGTACTTTCAACTTGTTCACTAATGACCTAAAACTCTTCCTCTTCTACTAGAGTACCAGAAACACATTCACCTTGAAAATTATTTTGAAAACTTATTGTCATGTATCCTATTGGTATTCCATACTTCTGATTATTCTCAATGTCCATGACAAATTTATAGGCCTGATGCCATGTGGTGGGCTCTTTATCCCTCAACAAATAACTCATTTCTTCATTAAGTGCTCCCAGATAGACCACCAGGCACAATGCATCATTTTGTCTCATGTATTTAGGGACCAGCTCGTCCTCTTCTCTCTGGATGTTCATAAACTTATTGATCAAAGAACTTGGATCAATTCTTTCACCAAAATGCTCAATAAATACTGCCACAAACTCACCCCAAGAATGAATAGAGCTAGCCGGTAAATAAGAGAACCAATCTCTTGCATCTCCTTTCAAAGATTGGACAAATAGCTTCATGACAACATCCTCAAAATTAAGTTCATAGTCCCCAATCACATCAACAAACTCTTCCAGATGCCTACTTGTTGATTCAGACCTACTACAACTAAACTTTGGTATTTTATTTCTAATTTCAGGTGGGAGATGATTTGAGAAACCAAAGATATTGCAGAAATTTATGGCCTTATACCTTTCACTACTGAAATTTCATCGATAACATGACAGGGGCAGCATACTATGCATTGTTACATTTGAGTTCACATAGGGATTCACGGGTTGGTGATACATTTTCTTACACCCTAGCAAGTCTTTTGATATTAGCTTTACAATTACATAGGGCAACTTGAACCCCCTTTACAATAATGTTCTTAAGCCCTTAAAATATTAACTTCTATTTCAACTTGCTTAAGGTCCTCTAAATGAGTTTCTTAAAAAATATTGCCTATTTCTTCTCAAAATACATACTACAATCTCAGCAATGTGAAAGTATGCAAGCCTATCACTACTATTTCCCTTCCATAGTGCTTATTTCCACTTAATAGGGAACCAAAAAATTCCTGACTTTCAAATATTGGTTTTTTTACACAAGTTTATCCTTCTTGAAAACCAAAATATGATGAAATACCTAGATATGTTGTAGCTGCTACAAATTCTTTTCTCTAACTTGAAATCTTTATTGATCTAAAATATTTTTCACATCTTTATCAGGTTCTCTTGACAAAGTCACCACCTCTCTTCGTAAAGGACTAATATGCAAGCAACATGGAGCTCCTTACAACCCTTCTTTTATTTTGGGTTATCAAATAGCAGAGCCACACATAAATTCTTCTAAATTTGCTGCAACAAAGCCTCTTCCAGGTCTGAAACCTCAATATCTGAACCAGATGTTCAAACTAATCAAATTCTTTGTCTCTTTTCCCATAGATCTGTCACTGATTCCCCAACGGAGTCGCTAGTTTTGTTGGTCCCCAAATCAATAGACAATAAACCCTAAAGGTTTGCTATTTCTTATGATCAGATTTTCTGTGAGACTTGGCCAACAAAAATGAGAGATTATTTGCACTTGTCTCCCCTACACTTTAGGTTCTTCTACACCTAGGGGGTATCCCTCATTCATAACAAGAAGATTTATCCTTGACTAACTCAAGCATAATGCTCTCATGTATGGACCAGGATTTGTAAGATAAACCCTAGATTGACAACATTCTTGGACTATCTCCTGAGGTTAAATCTGAGAGCATGTGACACCTAGATGCTACTCCTAACATTCCTAAAGTTTACTAATGATGTTCTAATTTTAATTTATGCTTGGATGAAAGACTTGGGTTTTGACTTATAAATTCAATACAAACTCTGACTGGTACTTATCTAAGGGCAATAGAGTCAAACTGACATATATGTGTGACTGCTTCTCATAAACTCAACATAACATTTAAGTTTCAAAGGGTTTAGTTAGTATCTGTCTTATAGACACCACCTAAGACAGAGTATTCAGTTAACTCTACTTACATACATTCCTACTGCAATACATTCTTCCCCATACTTAACCCAAAATATTTAATCTATTCCTTGAATAGAAGTAGAAGATTAAGCATGCAATAGAGTAAACCTGTATTCTAGAACCTTGGATAACCCTTAGTTACTTGACTCAGAAGAAGAATACATACAACCATGGAGATAGTTAACATAACACATGTATATAGTATTTTTTATTTATATCAACATGAAACTGAATAAGATTTATGCAGAAATACATTCAACACATAACTCATGGACTTACAAAGAAAGAAAAGAAGCAACCCAACAAAACCTATATTTTATTTACTCCTCAAAACTTCAAAATCTTCAACCACCCAAATAAAAGCCCAACAGTTCATTTATAGGCTCAGAACATGTTGCCCTAAAATTTACCACCACATAGAGGTCGGTGAGATATTTCCCATCACAATTTTACCTCCAAAAAATACATTGGAAATAAAATATTTTACAATTAAAAGAGGAGAAGATTAAATAATAAATAAAACATGTTTTAATTTCCTCTTTTAATTTTTACACTTTTCACCAATTCCCAATTTTGCACGACAGGCAGTTGAAGACTCCTCATTCCTCAACATTGATGTCAAATGAACCTTGGACCTCCTTCTTCAGCTTCTTCATAGCATTCAACCTTAGAGACATCATCACAATAGCATTCAATTAAAATTTTTGCCCAAATCAATCCCTCTGGACCATTTTTTGACAGAGGAGGGCCATTTTCATCATTCTGGCAGCTAAAAATCGTTACAAATGTGCTAAAAACCTTCACCAATGCCATAACAATGATTGTAGGAAGATTCATGAGCATAAAACAACATTTTTGAGCCCAAAACACCTTCAAAAATGTGCTGGAAGTCAAAAAACGTGATTCAGCAACTCAATCAGCTAATAATCTGCCTGAGGCTGAATAAAACCGGTCAAAACCGCCTCCAAGGAGAGGGAAATGCCTCCAAAAATGCCACAGAGAGGAAAGCAGGTCAGAAAATGCCCTGCGATGGGCATTTCGCACCATCGCAGGGGTCTTCGGGAGCACAACAGAGAAGGGTGTGATGGTGCCAAATGTACCATGGTGCCTCTCTTTCTCAATAATAAACTTTATCCAAAGTTTTTAAGACATTTTTCTTTTAATATTTGAATTTATTTCATCCTGTTCAAACCTTTTAAAATGCCTTTTAATATTTCCTTTTTAATATTTACATTTTAACAATAATACCTAGGCAAATTTTTTAATTTCCCCTGCCGGGCACATGGCATTTTTTCACTGTAGGCAAACTGGGCATCCAATGACCATGAAAATTTGTACAGGGTTGTTATCAATTATTTCAAACAAACCCATTTCCTCAGAATCCACTTCACTGACCGAATTCAGGCACCTCCTTTGTAAACTGGCCCACCAGATGAGTTCGCCACAGCTGGAATGCATTAAAATAATGGATCATATGGTCTCCAATTTTGATGAAAATGAAATTTGAGACATTTGAGACCAAATTGAGAAATGGGTCACCCTCAAAATTACAAGATCTACAACTTCCTGAAATGTAAAATCTAACTCGGTCGCAGTCAGAAAATAATTAAATACCCCATCAAAACTCGTCCCGGGAGCACGAAATTGAATATTCATGTTTCTAAATGTGCCAAAAAAACCTTCCACCAAATAGATTTTCAAAGTGATGCCTAAGTTGAAAATTTTTAATTACCAAAGGTGGCCTCCGGGGTAGATTGGGTAGCATGTCAACCAGACCTTTGTGACACCTCGAAAGAATATAGACACTTCAAATTTGCAAAATTTGAAGGTGTCAACAATTTAAAATTTTATAATTTTCTTTCCAATTCTTCTTTCCATCATATCTAAAAAATTTACTCTTAGCTACATATGCATGATTCTGTTTAATATATCCCTCTTTAATAAGTTGAACTTCTTCATCTAAAACAAACTTACAAAATTGATCAAAAGTTTTCTAGGGGGCATTGGGATTTAGTTGAAGAACCCTTTTCCTTGATTCCTTAAATACCTTTTATGGTTGGAGAAGCTTACTTTTAACCATTGCAATCAACTAAAAATATTTTTTTGCATAGTCAGCACCTATTTTCTTCAGCTGAGCATTTAAAAATGTAACTTCATTAAAGTAATCAATCATTTTTTCAAAATCAAAGGGATCTAAATTCACCAATTTCTCTTCTATACTAAACATGCTAGCAATATTTGCATCTTTATAATCTTTTTCTAAATTCTCCCATATCTCTTTTGGATTATCGATATCAACAAATCTTCTATTGAGATTAGGGCTTAAAACTTTACCAATAATACCTCTAGCTTGCTCCAACTTGCATTTTTAGAATAGTTTTTCTTTTTCATTTTGGGGTTTACCAATTTTTTTATTCACTATCCTCCATAGAGCCTTTTCTCTCAAAGCATTCTTGACTACAATCTTCCAATCTACAAAACCACTTCCATGAAATATTGGCAACACTTCATTTGTAGAGCCCATGTTAGCCACAAAAATTAGTCTTCAAACAAATATTACTCTAACAATATAATAGACTTGCAAACAAATATCAATCCAGCAATATATTAGCCCTGTTGGAAAAATTTCTAGTTGAACCTGGCTCTGATACCATGTAAAAACAAACCCATAAATCATAACAAAACAAAAGAGCAGTAATCAATAGATAAACTGGGCAAAATAGAGTTGAAAAAATAAGATTTATATTTATCTAGCTTGCATTACATTCCATCCAAAATGTTGGGTCCAATAGCTGTCTACAATCACATATATATAACTATAGAATCTTTGAAGCCTGGAAGCTTGTATCTTTCTAGAAAACTCTAAAACTAAGAATGGTCTTTTCTAGAACAACTTTATGGAAGTTTCTATCTTATGGAAGACTCTAGAAACATTTTATCTTTTCCTAGACAATCTTAATTATCCTTAACATCTGTATTCTCTAACACCATTGAAAGCTAAATGGACATCCCATATTGCATCTTGATTATTCTTTCTTCTTCCGTAACTACAACAACAACAAAATATTTTCCTCTTCCAATATTGGCCACCATCCAGTGCATAGGAGGAATCTTTAAACATTTTCAACAATCATTCCCTTTATAAAATCTTTCAACTAACATAAATATGATAATTGCACTAGTTTGTTCTATCACGGGAACCACGAACTCTGTCTTGGGATTGCTAGGAATATCAATAACTATGCTATCTAAATGAAGATAACCCATTGAATTGTAGTAGAATGCTCCTTGTGTAAATATTTGATTCCCAAAATAAACTAGTAACCTATGAAGGTACTCTCTGAATTGACAAAGAGACAAGTTAGTGTAATTAATCTAATTAAAATTATTATTAATATTTAAAAATATATATAAAAGATAATAGAAGAGAAAACAAAGAGCAAGATAATAAATTAAAAAAATTAAAATATCTTTAAACAAAAAAAAAAACTAAAAAATATATAATAATAAAACTCAAAATTAAATCAATTAAGAAAGAATTGTGAAAGTTTGTAGGGGAGAGGGACCCATAGTGGGTCACCCTAACTTCACCCCTCCACCTGGCGCACCATGTCATCTAAATAATTTTTTTTTGCAATTTCCACGTAGACGCTGACATGGAGAACCTAAATATTTCCTTTTAACACATTGGACATCGATTTGCCACGTGGATGAAATGTATCATTGGCAGGGTCAAATTTCTAACCATTTTTACCACTGACTGACAATCGGACACATGATATACCGGTGGCAGGAAGTGGCATCATGAGTTGTGCTTGCGATGTCATGTGGCAACCGAACAACTCGCCACCTTTTCATCGTACACTCTCACATTAATGAGGCAAGCCAAATGCATTTACACCCATGCATACGCTAGGGATAACTTTAAGGAACCCCCCTAAAAATACCTATAAAATCTTGGCAAATCCTAGCCTAAGGCCATGAAATTTTTGGCGAATCTATGCCTATTTTTGAAAAAATTAATAATTTCATTGGGGAATTTTTTCAAATTTGTCAACAGTGGGTTTTTTGCTGGTGAATTGTATATAGATTTGAAAAAAAATTCCTTGGTGAATTATAGTTGTATTCTAAAAAAAAAAAAAATTATGTGGCGAATTATAGTTGCATTCCAAAAAATAAAATAAATTAGGTGGTGAATCATATAGATATTAAAAAATGTAAAATAAATTATTTGGTGAATGTGCTGGCAATTTTTTAAAAAATCATCATGTGGCTAGTGAAAATACCAAATGCCAAATTATAATGACTAATTTACATGGAAAATTTATAGCTTAAAATAATATTTTCATTTAGATCGATGGATAGTTAGTATCAGAGATCAATGACATCAGTTATATCCTAGGTTGCAGTTCTGACACATCCATCTTTTTCCATAAAGTCTCTGGAATAAAGCCCAGTGTCAACAAAGAAACAATTCAGATTAGCAAAAATTGAAAATAACTGAAATATAGAGTAACACAAAATTTCTCTATCAACAACACAAAGTTTTCTAAAAGATCCTAAATGCATCGACAAGCTTAGTATATATAGCCTTGTCATAAAATAACTATCTTTGAAATAATAACAACTTCTTGGGGTCAGTCAATTTAAAACATAAAATAATAATAAGTCTTTTGCCACAAGAGTATCTAGAGCATGTTTAAAGAAATAACATAAAAATAAGAAATGCCATCACGTGGCAGTAGTCGAGCCCACCTGAGATGATCCTCTTAGTTTCTCCTTGTACCTCTTGTACCTAGTAATGATAGGATTTAAAATCTTGTCACTTGGTCCATAGGTAATGTTTTCCTCAAGTTTCCACTTACTTATCATTTTGTCTGCATCTATTAGTCTCTTATAGGCATCATCAATTTCATGCTTGAAAGGTTTGAGATACATTGCTATATGTCCAATCCTCCCTAGTGATTCACCATTAACTATGTCAGCACCAACAAGCTCTTCAGTAAGCATCTTCTTAAAATTTTTCTTTACTTCCTTGACATCAAGCAAGTTGAAGTTCTCTCCACTTTCATCTAAAATCTCTACATCTATTGTACTACAATTATTTTTAAGATCAACTATGTCAGTGTGACATTGATTCAAAATTCTTCTTATTTATCCACTAAAATCCCCTAGCACAGACCTCTTCCACTCTAGTGCATCTAGACAAGACATAGAATCATTCTCATTTGGATCATTTAAAAGTTTTTCAGCTACAAGAATATTTGTATCAATTTCCATCATCTCTTTTATCTCTGTAGACACCATGAGAAGATTACTATCTTCCTTCTTTATATTTTGTAACTCTGCAACTAACCCTTTCCTTTTATCATAAATGAGGACCATATATAGTTTCATGACCTCGATGTACAACAAACCATCAATAGTGAGTTGCTCAACCCATTGCTCGATGGCCTTACCTAGAGTTTATTATCTCATGATTTGTTGCAACATGCAACAGAAACACTAGGAGTTGCATCGGAGGATTGAGAAGTACTATTCAAAATAGATTGAATGAAAGATGTCAGAGAATTCACCTGGGCTTGTAGCTTTATGTTCTCCTATTGCTAAGATTTAATTCTCTTTGCTAGCATGCATTGAGAGAATTTTGCATAATATAAATCACCTTCCACCGTAGGAGGACCCATGCCAATCTTGGTCATATTGAAATCTACTTATGTGACTTCATTTTCATTTTTATCCCCGATGGGGTCTGTAATCTCCAAAATCCTATTCCCTATGGAAGAATCAGTTACCATCCGAGACATCCTCTTAGCCTTCTTAGGCTCAGGTGCAGGATGTAACAATTTAGCTACAATGTTAATGTTTGTGTCTGCCATTGGGGCATGTCTCCTGATTCTCTTTTTCTCAACAAATTTCTTTAGCTAGGAAGGGGAAGACAAAACTATACCACACTCACTTGCACCCAGGATAACTCTCTGGTTGATTAGGAGTATCTTGCATAGGAATTTCATTTGATACAGGGGAGGCTAGAATCTCAAACAAGGAACGAAAATTACTATCATCAACAATCTGTTGAAAAATGGAACAATCATTACTAGGTGAAGGAGACACAGGAGAAGTCATGTTGTCTGCTTGCAATTGTTGTAAAGCATCCAACTTCTTTTTTCTCATGGTTTCACAAATGCGGGTTGACCATCCTGTTCACATACACCTTTTAGTTTCCTATTATCTTCAGGCTAGTCTCCATACCCACCACTACCAGATTGTGAACCAACTCTGTGATGACTTCTCTCCACACCAGTTGAAGTTTTTTGAATTCCGGAGGCCTAGGAGGTTCCTTTCTCTCTTGTTCCTGATTCTTTATGCACAGAAGAAGAACCAACATGCTTTTGAAATTTCCCCTTAAGCCACCTCTTGGTCTTCTCCAAAACAAAGGATGACTAGACCTTAATATCAGGATAATAGTTCTTTACACATGCAACAACTAGGTCTAGACATGGAACAATAGGTGGGAAACCCCCAGCAAGAGCTAACCCACTTGTTAGGATTTTCTCAGCTATAGGTGACTTGGGGTTTTGCTCTAACCTAGCCTAGAAATCCTTCAAGTCCAAATCTATATATCTTAGATCGGTATCCTTCACCTTAGATAAACTATTCTTAATAAACAAAAGCTTCACCTTTACTTGTTTGAGAAACTAGTAAACAAAAGCTTTTATAACTGCTAAGGGTAGAAAATAAATCTCTAGAAGATTTGGGGTAAACAAACAGTCCAGACTCATGAAAAAATAATTGTTCTTCCCACGCAGTTGACTTACAGAATTCATATTTATCAATATAAGAAATGGGCAAGAAAGAGCACTAATTAGCTAACCTGGTTGCAAATGCTCGTGTTCAACAACTGTAGAAGGCATGGTCCAGAGTTCATCCAAAGTTCACCAGTGAAAATGTAGAATAAGGTAGGTGCGAGGGTTGCAAACCTAATAAAATGTTTTCATAAATTGCATTGAATTCAGCAGCATGTACTATTGTACGATTCATAAATGAGCTACGTAAATTGCCTTCTAAAAAATGTATAATTGTGCTTCCCATGACATTCCTTATTAATTATGAAAGTACAAATGTCACATCAACCACGCATGTCAATAAATGGAAAATATTCTAAATTTCTAATAGTTTTTTATCATTAGATGACACAAGTTTTATTTCAGGCCAAAGTACTGACACACCCAAAATTCTACATAAAGTCTCTAGAATAGAGACAAGTGGACTATGTTGTATGCCATGTGGCTCATCGTGATTGCATCATGATTTTTCATGTACATAGAAAAATTAAGTAGGACCATCTTCACAGTTGAGGGCTTGCACTCTGCTGCCACCTTGACCTTTATAAAATAATCAATATAAATATATTTATATTTTATTTTATATTTGTCTCAACCATTGATCTAATAATATCTAACGACTCCTAGTTGATTCTGGAGGATTTTGTTGGCAATGTGTAGCATTGGAGATCTACCTTCTGAAAGTGAACTACAACCGTTGATCATTTGTTCATCAAACAGTGGAACAATTTGCTCTAATGGCTGACATATTGGTGGACACATCAGTCACCCAAGGCAATTAAGTGGATGTAAAATTCAAGTTTTGTAAATCGATCCAATGTACTTTTCGATGCGAGATGTCCAATCCATATGTGCAAGATGACAAGTCCATAGGAGGATTTCTTGAATTGGATGCCCAAACGCTCTTAGAGAATGATATGATTTTGAAGTGACATTTTGGCATTTGGAGATTTATTTGTAGGGTTAGTAAGATAGACTAATAGATAGGTAATGATTTTTTGAATTCCCAATTTCTCAGCGATCATGGCTATAAAGGGATAGAGAAAGTTGCTTTCGACAATCAATTGCAACTTTTGGTTGTTCCCTACTAGCTAATTTTGGGAATTATTTAGTTAGAATGTAGTCTTTTTTGGCAGAGGAAAGGGTTAGAATGGTTACACAATTGAGTTGTTATCCTTACCTTGAAGGACCTAGTTTTTATAAGATGAAAAAAAAAAGTCATGGGAGGATTTGGTAAGATAACAACTAGCTGTGTGGGAAATAAAGAAGAAAGAGAATGGTGCCTTTTTGCATCATTCTTCTTTTACTATAGCTAGAAAATGTTAAGAAAAGTGTCTCAACCTTGCAACTTCAAAAGATTACTATTCTTCCAAGTTTTGGTCTTTTTGAAATACCTTTTATCTTGGATAATGGTCTGGAACTTTCAAAGTTTCCAAATGAGCTAAAAATAGTGAGACTTACTATTTTAGTAAGTCATTTGATTGAGCTCAGATTGACCTAAAATTTTTCTCAGAAGGTACGGAACAACTAAGTAAACATCTAGGGTGAGTTTTGTCTCAAAATCATATCAGGATTGTAAGATATTAAAGTTTTTATTTTTTGAAACTGCTAGAAAAAGTCTTTGAACTCAATTACCTGAATCAAAACTTCTCTAAATGTCCCAAAAATGCTCATAACTAGTGAGGTGGGTTATAGGGTGATAGATCTCTTTCTGAGCTTTCTGACGCATTAAAAGGTTCGTCAATCAGAGACCCGAATCAAAAGTTATGACCTCTAGAAGATGGACCTTCTATTTTTGGGAAATGTAAAAAATGTGTTGGACACATAGAAGATCTATAAAGGGGAGAGTTACATGTGTTGGTGTGTGGTTTGGCACATCACAAGTCATCTTTGATTGGAGATAATTTGGGTGCCACTTTTGGGTGGTTTTAACTCATGTTTTGTAATTACCGTTGGTGGTGTACTGTATTCTATCTCCTGTATATCAGGTGCTGGAGATGGAGGTAGTGTGTAAGAATCTAATAGATTTCAAGTTACCTCCTGAATCTCTAATGGGATATACTCTTGTAAAAGCTTTCTCTACAAGTATATTGTAATCTTCTTGATTCTTGAATAATATATTGGGCAGCTTTGGAGTGTGGGGTTTTTTACCTGAAAGGGTTTTCCCCACATATCTCTTGTATTGTGAGTTTTGTGTTTGCATTTGGAATTTGTTATTATCTTTCTGTTAATGTGCATCCTAATTTGTAACTGTAAAAGAAAAATGTGCATAACTATTTCCTCAATAGATTAGTGTAGGAAGTGTTTTTTGCATACCTTGCTTCCTTTCAGTTGGTATTGGAGTTTGATCACCTTTGGTTCTAGTTGTTGGATAGAAGATTTTCTGATATGATCTTCATTTGAGTGGGAGCTTGTGCAGAGGATTTTGAAATCTTTGTTGTAGGTAAGAGATGGCAAGTATAGCTGGGAGGTTTAAGATAGAGATGTTTAATGGTAGTAATTTTGAGCTGTGGAAACTCAAAATGGAGGACATGCTTGTAGATTGGGATTTATGGGAAGTCATATCTGGTACAAAACCAACGACAATGTCTCAAGAAGACTGGGATCTCAAAGATCAAAAAGATAAGGGTTTGATAAGATGCTATTTGGCTGATTCAATGCTCCTGAAGACCCATGAAGAGAAGATTGCAAAGGAACTTTGGAAGAATCTTGGAGATGTTTAGCAAGGTAAATCCCTGGTGAACAAGTTATTCATGTGAAAGAATTTGTATTCTTCGAGGATGGAAGATGGAGGATCTATCGCTGATCACCTGAATACATTCAATATGCTTGTTGCCTAGTTGACTTTTGTTGGTGTGAAGATGGAGGAGGAGGATCAATGTATGAAATTATTGTGTTCCTTACCAGATTCATGGGACCACCTTGTTATGGCCATTGGGAGTACCACTACCACCTTTAAGATGGATGAAGTGGTTTCTTCATTGTTGTTTGAAGAAATATCGAGAAAGTCTTCTAAATCAGCTAAGGAGGCTCTTGTAGTTCATGGTAGATCTAAAGAGAAGGGAAAGAAAAAGGATAAGAAGAAGGAAGAAAAAGGAAGACCCAAATCCTATGGGAGATCTAAGTCTCTCAAAAAGTCGAAGGCCCTTTGTTGGAATTGCGGCAAACTAGTCACTTCCGCATGGAATGTAAGGAGGAGAAAAAGAAAAAGGAGAATAATTATGATTCAGATTTTGATAAGTCCTCTCAGGATGAAGGAGAAGCATTTGTTGTTGCCTTGGCAACACATGCATATGAGGATGTGTGGCTTATCGACTCTAGTGCATCTTTTCACATGACTTTTCATCAGGGTTGGTTTTTGAAGTATGAATAATACGATGGTGGAAAGGTGTACTTGGGTGATAATTCTCACCTAAAGATAGTTGGCCATGGAAGAGTCTTGATTTGATTCCTTGATGGATGAGTAAAGGGAATCAATGGTGTTCTGCATATCCCTGGTTTGACATAGAACCTACTTTCTGTGGGTAAATTTAATGATGTGGGTGTGCGGGTTGTTTTCTCGAATGGAGGATGCAAGATGACTAGAGGATTTATGGTGTTGGCTAAGGGTGTTCGGATTGGCACTCTCTTTCAGCTTGATGCATGCACAGTTCAGTGCAATAGTGCCTCTATTTTGAAGAAGAGAGCTTCAAAATCTTCATCGTCACCATTGGAACGAACTGAGAAAAAGACTGTTGCATCTACTTCTGATGGTCATGCTTTTTAGGTACCTAAGGGTGGTCATTCTATGGAGATGAAACTTCCAGCTGAGAAGACAATGTTATGGCACCAAAGGCTTGGTCACATTGGTGAAAGGGGTTTGAGGACCTTGAACAATAAAAATCTTGTTGAGGGTATGAATGATTGTAACCTTGAGTTCAATTTTTGTGAACATTGCATTTATGGAAAACAAAACCATGTTTAGTTTTATTCCAGTTCTCACAAATCTTCTAAGGTGTTGGACTTGATTCATTCTGATTTGTTTGGTCCTGTTAATGTTCCTTCGATTTCAAAATCTGTTTACTTTGTTTTATTCATTGATGACTACAGTAGAAGGACATGGGTTTATTTCCTTAGAAGCAAATCTGAAGTCTTTAACAGATTCAAAGAGTTCAAAGCTCTTGTAGAGAATCAAAAGGATAGAAAGATTAAGTGTTTGAGGACTGACAATGGTGGTGAGTTTTGTTCAGTAGACTTTGACAAGTTTTGTAAGGAACAGGTGATTGAGAGGCACAAGACAACTCTATTTAACCCTTGGCACAATGGAGTTGGAGAGAGGATGAATAGAATGTTGATGGAGAGGGCAAGGAGTATGCTAATTGGAGCTGGTCTTGAACAAAAGTTTTGGGCTTAAGCTGTTGCTACCACTTGTTACCTGGTTAACAGGTCTCCTACAACAATGCTCATTGATAAGACACCTATGGAGGTATGGTCTGGTAAAAAGCCTTCATTAAGATGCATTCGAGTATTTGGTTGTGAGGCATATGCACATGTACCTAAGGAGAAGACGTCTAAGTTGGAGAAAAAGGCTGTAAAGTGTATCTTCATCGATTATGGCATCGGTGTGAAAGGGTGCAAGCTTTAGGATGCAGTGGTTGAGAGAGTTCTATATAGCAGAAGTGTGATCTTCAGAGAGCTCAATCATTCTTCTATTGTCTTGCAAAAAAAGAAAGAAGAGAAGAAAGATGATGTGGTTCAGCTTCCTTCCACCCCTAAAAAAGTTGAACCAAAAACATCTATTGGACCTGATAATGAGGAGAGCTCTAGTAGCTTTGGAAGTTCAGAAGAAGATGAAGAACCTCAAACTCAACCTTTGAGGAGGTCCATGTAGATAAGGCAGCAACCTAATATGTTTGGTTATTCATTGCATGATTCCAGTTGTATTTTTTCTTTGATTTCTAACACTAATGAGCCTAGAACTATGAAAAAGGCTATGGGTATGAAAGATGCAGGTTCCTAGAAGGAGGCCATGGAAGAGGAGATGGCTTCTTTGGAAAAGAATAATACTTGGGACTTGGTGCCTTTGCTTGAAGGACAAAAACCTGTTGGATGCAAATGGGTGTTCAAAAAGAAATTTTGTGCAAATGACAGTGTTGAGAAATATAAGGCTAGATTGGTTGTGAAGGGTTATTCTTAGGTGGAGGGAATTGACTAAGGTGAGATTTTCTCTCCCATTGTAAACTTGACATCTATTTGGTTCCTGTTATCTCTTGTAGCAACATATGATCTAGAAGTGGAACAAATGGATGTGAAGACAACATTCCTTCATGGTGACTTGGAGGAGGAAATCTATATGTCATAGCCAGAGCACTACATGGAGAAAGGTAAAGAAAATCTAGTTTGCAAGTTGAAAAAGTTTTTGTATGGCTTGAAATAGTCTCCTAGGATGTGGTATCAGAAGTTTGATGCCTCTGTGTTGAGTATTAGATTTCAAAGATCAAAATTAGATCATTCTATTTACTACAAGTTTGACAATGATCACATTCTCATTATTGCATTGTATGTCAATGATATGTTACTCATTGGGAATGGTAAAAGTTTGATTTCTGATTTGAAGTCTTAGTTTTCAGCATAGTTTGAGATGAAAAATCTAGGGCATCTCGATACATTCTAGGGATGGAGATCAGAAGACATAGAGCAAACAAAAAACTTTGGTTAGGCCAGAGTAAGTATGTTAACACTGTGTTGGAGAGATTCATTATGGATTGTAGACCTACATTCTGGGGATGGAGATCAGAAGAGACAGAGCAAACATAAAACTTTGGTTAGGCCAAAGTAAGTATGTTAACACTATGTTGGAGAGATTCATTGTGGATTGCAAACCTTTGATTGTTCCTATTACAATGGAGACAAAGTTATTTGTTGTAGATTGTCCAAAGTCTCCTTCTGAGACAGAGGATATGAGTAGTGTTTCTTATGCTAGTGAAGTTGGTAGTTTGATGTATGTGATGGTCTGTATAAGACCAGACATTGCAAAAGAAGTGGGAGTCCTTAGTCAATTTATGGCTAATCCTAGATGGGTACATTGGGATACAGTTAAGAGAGTGTTCATATATTTGTAGGGTACTTCTGAGTATTCCTTATGTTATCATGGTTATCCTACAGGACCTCGACATTCACTTTGTATTCATGGATTTCTGGATTCAAATTGGGCAGGTGACATTGATAGCAGGAGATCTACCAACACTTATGTGTTCATTATATTTGTGGTGCTATTAGTTGGATAAGTAAGTGGCAACCTATGGTTTCTTTGTCCACTACTAAAGCTGAGTACATGGCAGCAACACATGCTTGTAAAGAAGCCATTTGCCTTAAGAGATTGTGTTCGAATGTTGGGTTTGATGGAGGGAAGATTACTATTTTTTGTGATAGTCAGAGTGCCATATGTTTGGCAAAGAATCCTACTTTCTATGAGAGGACTTAGAAGCATATTGATGTCCAGTACCATTTTGTTTGTGACATGGAAGAGGATGGGAAGGTAAACTTGGAGAAAGTTGATACTTTGACAAATGTTACAGATTCCTTAACAAAACCTGTGAGCACAAAGAAATTCAGATGGTGTTCAAAGTCTATGGGCCTCTCGGCCCCTAAAAATTAAGTCATGGTGTTGATACTCCCTTTGCTCTTGTAAGGTATTCGACAAGTGGGAGAATGTTAAGAAATGTTTCTCAACCTTGCAACTTCGAAAGATTACTATTCTTTCCAGTTTTGGTCTTTGTGAATACCCTTTATCTTGGATAATGGTCTAGAACTATCAAAGTTTCCAAATGAGCTAAAAGTAGCGAGACTTACTATTTTTAGTAAGTCCTTTGATTGATCTCAGATTGACCAAAAAAATTTCACAAAAGGTGTGGAACAACTAAGTGAACATCTTAGGTGGGTTTCGTCCTAAGATCATATCAAGATTGCAAGATATTAAAGTTTCTATTTTTTGAAACTACTAGAAAAAGTCTTTGAACTCAATTACAAGAATCAAAACTTCTCTAAACATCTAGAAAATGGTCATAACTAGCAAGACAGGTTATAGGGTGATAGATCTCTTCACAAGCTTTCCGATGCATCAAATGGTTCATTAATCAGACACCCGGATCAAGGTTATGACGGCCAAAAGTTGGACCTTCTATTTTTAGGAAATGTAAAAATGTGTTGGACACATAAAAGAGACGTAAAGGGGAGAGTTACATGTGTTGGTGTGTGGTTTGGAACATCACAAGGCATCTTTGATTGGAGATAATTTGGGTGCAACTTTTGGGTGGTTTTAGCTCATGGTTTTGTAATTACCATTGGTAGTGTACTGTATTGTATCTCCTATATATCAGGAGCTAGAGATGGAGGTTGTGTGTAAGAATCTTATAGATGTCAAGTTACCTCTTGAATCTCTAGCTGGATATACACCTATAAAATCTTTCTCTGCAAGTATAGTGTAATCTTCTTGATTCCTGAATAATATATTGGGCAACATTGGAGTGTGGGGTTTTTTACCTGAAAGGGTTTTCCCCATGTATATCTTATGTTGTCAGTTTTGTGTTTGCATTTGGAAGTTGTTATTATCTTTCTGTTAATGTGCATCTTAATATGTAACTATAAAAGACAAATTTGCATAAATCTTTCCTCAGTAGATTAGTGTAGGAAGTGTTTTCCACGTACGTTGCTTCCTTTCATAAAGTGCCTTGGCTTAGCATACAAATGCATCTGCCTACATTGTACGCTAGATGGTCTTGCATCTATCTGATGGGTTGTGGTTAGTGTTCTCTACCAATCCATTGATGCATCTTTCTGGTAGCCTAGTGATGGATTATAGATAGTGGTCTCTCCCAATCCATTGGTTCATGCATCTGGCAGCCAGCTTAGTCGGATGATTTTTCTAGGTTCCTTCCAGACAGTCCATACTGCAGAAGGCTTCTTCTTTCACCATGTTAGCTTTTCTTTTTAAATTTGGATGAAAGCCCCAATTTTATTCCTAATTTCATTCACATATGCTTCCTAGTACAGCGGCCAGGACTCAAGTGAAGGTTTCTTCTTCACTATGTTGTAAGGAAAAGACAAGGGAAATACATAGTGTTCAGTTCTCTGTCAACTAGAAATATTTATCCAATGAGGGGCCAAGGGCTACTTCTTTCACCATGTAACTGTTATTATAAAGGGATGTCATCTTTGTGTTTTCATCTTTCTCTAATAGTTGTTTAAGTTTTTTGACTTAATAAAATGAGAGATGATTCTAATTCTAATTTGTTAATTTCATTAATTACACACATCGTTAATCTCTTTTCTGAAGGATTCAAGGAATGATTTTGATTAAACTTATTTTTTACATTTATTCTAAATTTTAATGCTTCTAGAATCAACCAATTGATCTAACCATAAAATAGTAAAACTTAAAAGTTCCAGAATAATAATATTATCTAAAAATAATAGATAATAAGACAAAAGAATTAAAATGTTGTCAACAATTGTAATCTATATTGATAACCCATATTAATATATTATATTAAACAAAAGACTTTAAGACATTCCTTACTTATTACAAAAGGAGAGATGTCACTTCCGCTGCGTATGTCAATGAGGCATAAGTTCTATTTCAGGCCAAAGTACTGACACACCCAAATTTCTAATTTTCTATAGTTGAGGGCTCGCGCTCTACCACCACCTTGACCTTTATAGAATAATCAATATAAATATATTATATATTTTATATATATATATCAAGCTTTGATCTATTAATATCTAACGACTCCTAGTTGATTCCAATTTTTGAAGGATTTTGTTGGCAATGTGTACCGTTGGAGATCTATCTTCGGGAATTCAACTATAACCGTTCATCATTTGTTCAATGGTTCACCAAATGATGGAACGATTTACATGACTACAAGTGGAACAATTTGCTCTATCATTAATTAGAGTCATATTATTGATTTCATTGAAAGCACCACTTAACCAACTAGATTAGCCAATGCCAATTGAGTTCATTAATGGCAAGTGACATACCACATAGATTAGCCAATGTGAATTTCTAAGGTATGACAGAGTCAATTAAATGGAGTTGTTTGTTATTTATTACCCATTTGTCATGACAGTACATGTCATGTATATATGATAGTGGTTATTGATTCAACCTTATATTGCATTACTAAGTTTCAGATAGTAGAAGAATCAAGAGACTGTAAAAGTTTAAAGTAATGGCTTTCATTATGACAGCTGTGTGAAGAAAGTAAGTTACCAAGTACTTATTTTGTGATCATTCATGATTTTGAATTTAACTATGTGATAGAGTTCTCAGTTCACAGATGTAGGATAGTGATAAGAATGATGATCTGATGGAAAATTTTGTTTCTGTGTGGCTAGGTAGGATGTTATTGCTTTGCATGTCTCAGAATGAAGAAATATGAGCATTTGTCAAGTGGAATAAATCATGTCAAGAATAGACACTTTTAACATTTCCAAATGATGCATTCTATTTTGGGTGGTGGGTTGAATCTCCCACACATGCATGCATGTATGAGAAACTGGAAATTTGAATTGACGCATGAAATTGGTATTGCAACTCAATTACCAATGACCTCAAGAAAATCAATTTAATTCTCCTTTACTGGTCTAATTGTTACCCATAGCTTGTGGTTTCTTGTACATATAAAGCAAGGTTCTATAGTAAATCATTGACTGTCATTGTGAATGAGGACATAATTGAATTTGTAATGGACCCATTGCCTGTTAATAGGATAATTATGGACTATAGTGAAATATTCATTAAGCGTCGTCAAAAAGAGGAACCAAAAAGATTTTGGAGAATCAACGCAAGGTTTGAAGGTCGAAGGATAGGAGTTTTATTTAAAACTTTGAGGATGGTTAGATGGTAAACATGAGTTTTCCATAGTCCATGACAGTATTGCGTGAAGAGCTTCTAGATTCAACAGTCTGTGTGTGTTTTTTGCATCTATTACTGTTACATGTTGGTTAGAAACTTAGATGTTCATGTACAATGTAATTCACTAATCGTTTTTGAAGGGTGATGTTAAATTTTAATACAAAATATAGAAGTAATTATGGTTTGAAATTGACATGAGTTTAATGCTAAATTGCAATGTATATAGATCATAGATGGTTCAAATTTTCAATATTAAAAATTTAAATAACATTCATCACATGGAAAAAAGAAATGAGTTCACTTGCAATGTATAGCAATGTATAAAAAGGGAAAAGATAAATGGATGTGTTATATCAATTCAAAATTTTATGGTTTTTAGGTTATCATGATTCACTCTGCAAAATCTCCAAGTAAAAACACTACAGCTGGTGTTGTCTAAGGCATTTAGGGTTTATTCTTCTAATTGATCATTGACCTGTGTAGCCAGTTTCCCCAACTTAAGTTGTTATTTTGTCCCCTTGGTGGTGGTTATTTTATCATATATTATATTAATATCAATATCAATACTAATACTAATACTAATACTAATACTAATACTAATACAATATAATATAAATTAATAAGACATGATGTTAATCATATTATATAATACAATCTAATATAATAATATTTATATATTGTTAATAATTATTGAAGCAGTAGTACTTTTCCCAAGCATTAAATGGCTCTCCTGTGTGAGCTTTTGAAAACCCTACCATCGCGAGGAATAAAGAATTGTAATTATTAATTACAACACAAACCAAAGATTGACGATACAAAAATCTAGATAACAAATAAATACATCTTTCACCTGAAATCCTGGAGATCTCCAACAAAATGGCACTCATCTAGCTTGTTCAAAACATAGGATGGAGACTCCAATAAGGCTCCACTGCAATAATTGCTAGGTCATCTTTTTGGGTCGTATCACAAATTACAGACTGATGATCATTTGTAAGCAACATAACGAACTCTTCATTGAGGCAGTGAAGATGGTTCTAGGTAAAGACTTCTTAATCTTAGAGGACATATACAGTGTAAATATAGACATTTCCTCATTCTTTCTAGCTTCTTTGTTTGACCTGGGAGAGGCCAAGGTGGATGCATTGGTGATTCTACAGGAGGTATTCACTCTGGATATTCTTGTGGATGACGTAGATGTGGCAGTTCTTGCAGAATTGGGGGTCAGGATCCCATGGCCAAGGGACCTGGAGAACTTGTAGTAGGAAGAGGAGGTTGTTGCTAGGTAGTCGTTCCCACTAAACATGAATGAGCAGCAACTAGGAAGGCATAGGCTCTAGACGACTCGTGGGAGAGACTTTCTTCAGCAGTCAATTGGAATCGACATAGAGGAGACTCTAGTATGGATTGATCACTTCGTAGCCACTGTGCAGGCGAGGGAATTCTACTAGACGTAGGAGTGGTCGGGCTCCCAATCCCAGAGCCACTTTTTTGGTAATTGCCGTGCTGGGGACTGGGGTGGTAGGGTGGCAAGTTTTCAAACTAGTGGCCTAAGCCTAGTGATGTGTGTTTTTGGAGCCTGGGCTGGTAGATTAAAGGGCTAATTTTGGGAATTTTCTTGGCACTATATTTGTTTTTTGGCACAATGAGTGCTCTTGTATTAATCTATGAAGAGACTTGTAGGCTCGAACTGAATGTAAATCTTTACATATTAATATAATTTCCCACACATAGTGCGGTTTACTGATAAAAAAATGTGTTTCTATCCTATTATTATAATTATTTTTTGATGATTAATTAATTTCTACATTATTATTGATGTGTTTATTTCATTCTATTAGTTATTATTCAATTGACATATGACGTTGTGGAATTGTGATTTTATCATATTTTTGTTATTACTTTTGGATGATTAATTACTCCCTACATTGCTATTGATGTGTGGTTATTTTGTTAACTATTGAATTTAATCTTCAAGGATAATATATTTTAATCTTAGTGTATCAAGCTTCTTTTATTTTTATGTTTATTTTAAATCCTCTTCATGTTTATGAAAACGTTGTGAAAAACCCATACCTTATGTTGGTGTTTTTCTAACTGATCATGTTTATAATCAATATGAAACTAATAAAACTTATGCAAAATACATTGAACACACAATTCATAGACTTACAGGACAAGAAATGAAGCAACCCAACAAAACTTGTATTTTATTTACTCTTCAAATTTTCCAAAATCTTCAACCACCAAAAGAATGAGTAACATAGTTCTTTTATAGACCAAGAATTTGTACTAATCATTAATTGCAATGTCATTTCAATTATGCAACCCATGCTTTTTTGTCCAGTCATTATATGTCTTTTCAGATTGCCACTGGAATGAGATTATCTCTGCAATCTTCTGATTATGATAGGTGTACCAAGAATCCAACAAAGGCTTTGCTTCGTTACAAAATATTTTAAAATTTATTTCAATTATATGCAGTTTATCAAGTGTTAAGCTCAAAATTTTCATAGTTGGATCAGCCTCACTACAACAAGTATGAATTAATTGGTTGGCATTTTTTTCTATTTCTTCTTTCCACTTGTCTAGGCCTTTTACTTTCCCATCACCTTCTAAAATACTCAAAAGCCACCTTTTGTCCATCTTTTTTATTATCTGTTTCTTCTCTACCAAAACCTTATCTAACCTCAACTAAAAATTGGCAACCTCCTAAAAATGTGTCAACATATCCATTACCATTTTTAATTCAGGGGGTGCTTGTGTATCAAATCTTGAACATCTATGGAGATCCCTTATCTCTCGATTCCTTGGCAACCATCTTGCTTTGACAACTGAAAGCCTTTCTTTATCTGATTCATGCTTTTCATAGGCTATCCTCAATTGTGAATAAGACCTCCAGGTCTGATCCATCCTTATCAAGATTTTAGTCACCCTGTTATTTATCATATTGGTGACTATATCCTTCACTATATTCTTTTTCTCATTCTCCAATTTCTTGTTCTCCTCTTTCAATTCTCTGATTTCAGATAAGAGAGGCTTTGTGTCAACTGGGAGAGATTTGTAGTCTGAATAATAGGACGAGTTTGTCATGGGCCAGTCTCTAGTCACAATTGTCCCTGATATTTTCTCAATTCTTCCATGGCCTATGCATATTTCTCCAACAATTCATTATGTTCCTTTTGCAGTTTGTTTATTACTGCCTCAACAAATTGTGTAGTTTATACATTCAAACTAGTAGCCTAAGGAGTAGGGGTGGTTGACACCCTCTTAATTATTATATTTCTAGTTAGCTCCTCTAAACCAATCCTTGGTTTCTTGTCACTTGAGGCTAATGCCCAATTTGCCAAAGTTTCAAACCTTGGATAAAATGCAACACCTGTTAAAGCTTGGCTGACCTACTCTTTTGTGACCTTTGAGTAATCCCTTGTGATAATATCAAATGCAATTGCATCTAATAAAGTCTAGTGTTATAATAGTAAGATGTTGCTCTTAGCCACAAGAGCTTTGCCTTCCTATGGGGTTGTCCCACTGATATCTTTGTTAACTTTACTCAAGACTCTCTGAGTAATTGGTTCATATTCTAAGGGTGAGCTCCAACTTTTGCTTTTTCAATCCTCTTCTAAAATTATTCACTCTTGGTCCTCAACACAAATGACCTAAACTCAATGGTATTAATAAGTTCATCATCCTCTACAAATTTATTGTATGCCATTACCCTCACATCCTCTATCTCAACTTCATTGCCAATTGTTAACCTTGTCAATCTATTGTCTGGTGAGGTGTATGGCCTAACTCTTGTTAGTGAGCTGATCTAATAAGTAGGCTCATGAACTTGTTCGTCTACTGCCTCGCCTGCTATGTCAACAACCTCCACCTCTGGCTCTAATTAAAGATCAATAATTTTCATTCTTTTTGGAGGAGGGGAGTCAAGGGATTATGTCTTTCTTACACCTCCACTCCTAGAGATGGTAGGTTGGTAGGATGGCCTCTCTTCACCTCTAGGTGCACTGGCAATCAGATCCTCTACTTTATCAAATATCATCTCAATTCTCTTTATAGGATCCTGCACCTCAACAAAAGCTCTAGGATATGCAACATTTATGTTTCTTCTCATCCTTTCTCCTACCATCACTACTTCCCACTTATCTCTCACAATATAGACTTATGGCATAGAGAGGCAGTTTCTTGCTGTGTCTTCATCCAGGAAGACCTGATGGGGGTACCTTAGTCTGCTGACATTTATCCTTGTTTTGTTTATGAATCCCTCTGGATTAAAAATCCCTGACTGTTCCATATCCATCTTGTAGCATTGAAGAATAGAGCCAATTTGATCCAATCCACTTTTATCTACTGTTATTAAGTCACTAAATTTCAAGGAAGTGGTGATTAGTGACCCCTTCTTATGCTTCTTGAAATGCACCTTATTAGCTTCTTTTAGTTGCCTTAAAATTTCCATGAAGGCAATTCTATTCGGCACAAATTTTGGTAGAGTGTAAGGCATCACCTCAGATCCATAGACTCTGATGCAAGTTGTATCAAAATCCAAAAACCAGTCTCCCTAATTGTGATCTATTTTAAAATGTGGGGCTCTTTCCAAGGGCCTCAAAAAATCTTTCACATCTGCATGTATTCTCTTCCCCTCAAGTTCTAGGAAACCAAGGACTTTCCTTACAAAGTGTTCTTCAAAAATAGCATAACTTGCATCCTTATAGTGCATGTCTACAATGTAGGCCCACATTTGTACAGACATCATGTTTCCTTGAGCATCTGTTGTTTTCACATGTAGGTCCTTGTGCCATTTGCCATACAAAGAGAAAATGATCATGTGGCACATCAAAGAATACCATGGGAATTCAACATGGGGACTTACAGTGTATAATTTGCCTTTTATGGCCACCATCTATTCATGCATTTTCTCTACCAAGTAGCTTGCATAATCATAAGGATGTTTGGCCCCAAGGTCCTGAATATAAATGGCTAGATCATCATCAAGGACACAGGCATCCTGTTGGCTGCATCCCTACCCAATACATGACACAAACTATGGTAGGTCTTGACAAAGTAGTGCATGAACATTGAGTAGTCAAAAGGCTCCTCTTCCCTGTTACATATCTTTACCAGACTACCATCTATGCCTCTCAGACTGTGCTTGGGCAGGTTGAATATTCTATATGCATACTTAACAGTCTTATATTTTTCTTTGAAGGCATTATGGTCTACGGGAATGTTGGTAGAGGGGTTCAGATTGAACACAATAGAAATGTAAGCTTTTGTGAATCTAATTATAATAGAGCCATTACCAAATAGGACATACCTAGTTTGCAGGTCATATCTCTCGGCAATTGATCTAATTAGGTCTGGGTTAACAAAGAAATTAGGACAAATCAATTTGACTAGGTCAAACTTCCAGGTGTGGCATATAGGGGATCTGTAGTCCATTCTACGATGCCAGTGATAAAAAAGGGTCCATTCTAATATAGGAAATCTAGCATCTCTATAGTTTACTCAAAAGTCATAGATTTTATCATTTTTACCTAATTGACCTAGCCTTGTCACAACTTTCCTAAAGTTAACCCAGGACACTAGATCATAAGATCCTCATCTAGACTGCATTTCGAGGAGGAAGGTTGTCTAGTCTAGCTCATTTTTGTTTATAACAATTGACCTACGGCTCCTGGAAATTACTACTTACTCCTAGCACTTCAAACAAATTAACAGTAACAATTGAACCAACCAAGTATAGGAAATGGAGGTTACTTACTAGTTTTGATGCTTGCAGAAGCCTGAGATCACCTTTTCTTTCTCATTTCAAAGCTTTCTACTCTGAGAATGCAACTGTGCTCATGAAAGTGATGAAGAATGCCTTTGATTGTGTCCTTATGATGTTAGGTTTCTTTACCATTTATAGTATTAATGGTGGTTGCAATAGCCATTACTCTGTTCATGTCATAAAAATTTGAAAATCTTCTATTTCTGCAAGTTTGACTTAAGGTTGCCAGTCATTTCCTTACTTTCCACAATCTATGACTGAGATCAGTTGACTGGATTTGAAAATCTTCATCATCACCTTTGAAAAGTTCTTGTCGGATGGGAGAAGGCCACATAAATCTGCAGTCTTATCATTGACAACACTAGTAATGAATCTATAGAGGGAGGTTGTAAGCCCATGACAGATAGATAGTTGGCAGCATTTCATAGTGTCACAGGGGTTATGTGACATCACTAAAGGTACACTGCGAGCTTGTGAAATGCACTTCATTAAGGCTTCCTAACTTAAGACTTAAGATTTAATTTTTATGGGCAACAGTGGGTGAAGCAAGGACAAGGGGCTGATCGTTTCATGGGTATAAAGACATTAAGTGGTAACTTAAGTGATCGGTAACCCTCTACTGGCGGTCAATAGAGGAATAGTTTAGTGCCATGTATCACCTGTTCGATGAATGTTTCGATGCTAGATGGAAGGCTATAGTTGAATTCTAGAACAAAATTCCAAAGCGCTAGACTCGGAAACTCAAACCTGTAGAATCAATCAAGAGCCGTTAGATTTGCAAACATCAACAGTTGAGATTATATGATAGTTTTCAATTCCATGGCTCGACATACATGTTGTATAAGTATTAAATTATTAATTCATTTGAAGTGGGAGTACTCAGTAGTAGTACAACTACAACTATAAAGTACAAACTTGTATTGAAAGTGAAAAATAGAATATAATATAATAACTTATAAAAAAATTAACTTCCTCAAGAATAAAATAAAATTTATAACTTTAATAAAAGAATGTAACACGTTTCACTCTCTTTACTTCACAGTTGGAACTTAGCATTTAGAAATTTTAATTGATACTATTTGGAAGCGAGAGGGACTGGTCAAGGACTCAAGGAGATTGCAATGCACCAAAAATTTTAATATCGATTGTGCAATGCCATGAAGTCACTCAGTGCCAGTCTTTGTATTCATCTTTTCCGAGTAAGTGAAATATAGAAATAATTCATTCCTATTACTATTGCTATTACTATTCTCCTTGAAACTTTAGTTTTTTCAATCATGGGGACCAGGGTTTAGAAATTAGGGTTGAGTGTTTAAAAACATGTCTACCAGCACTACTAGACCAAAAATTAGAAAAACCAAAGAAAGAGATAAAATAAACTACGTCAAACTACTTATAACCCTAGGTTTTACAGATGAATACCATGATATTTATGACCTTGTAATCTTTGGAAGGTTTACCTCAACACTTAGATATTCATTGGAGAATAAGGTACATCAAGTGCAAACTGACCCCAAAAAACCAATACGAAATACTAGGTTGATTGCACCATGGGTGGTTGGATTGGGACGCTTGATGTTCCTTGAGGTTTTCCCTTGCCCTGAATTTATCATGGTCTGTGCCCATAATTATGATGATAAAAGAAAAGCAATAGTTATAAAAGATAGTGAAGAAGTAATGCTTCCCATTAATGGAGAATATTTTAGCATATTATTGGGTTTTACCACTGAAGAATGTGGAACAATGACATAAACCTAGAAAAACTTGCTAGTACTTATGAAGAAGTTAGTGAAAATGATAAAACAAAAATTATCAAATCTGTAACATTGGATACTGCCCTACTCAATCAGAATCATAAATCCTCCTTATAAAATTGATATTTTTAAACCATGGGTTCAGGATACTGTTTCCATGCTAGTGTTTTGCCTTGGATTGGATAATAATAGTCAAGTGGATGCAAGCCTTCTTGAAATGGTATACAATATCCATCAATGCAATTCACCTACTAAATACAGATTTCTTAAGCACATTGCAAGATCCATGCAAGATCAGTTTTTAATGATTAAACAAATTCAAAGTGAATCTCCCATACCTAGTTCCAATAGAAAGACATTTATGTTCACAACCTACTTGTGCTATTTTTTTCTAGTTCAGTTTGTTGGGATGTTTCAAGACAACAAGCTTCAAATTTAGCATCAGCAAGATAAAAATGGACTACTAGATTAGACCTATAAGATAAAGATGTATCGTAATCAAAAGAACTACAATAATTTTGTGGACTACTTTTTGGCTCCATTGTATCATACCATTACAAATACTCCAATGCCTAGATTGCGAGAGTCTTGTAGAAATTGCATTCAACTAGAAAAAGAAATACAATTGGCTGACTGGTACTTCATGGAGGAATATATTGTCCTAATATTTTATGGATCAAGAGTAAAGCCCAATGAACTTCCAATACATGTGATAGAGAGGATTTTTGTATTGGAATACATATAATAGATGGAGAGTATAGATCTACTACACTTTGTTAGTCAACAAAAGAAGAGCATATTTCCTTCCTTACCTTTTTCATGTTGAGGGTTCACATTCGAGAGAAAAGCATTCACTGTGGCACATGAAATTTTACAACTTTTTAAATTTGAAGTTAACTCTCACTAGCAGTATGACCCATGTGATGTGATTAAAACAAGGCTTGTGGCCAATAAGAATGCTCCAAGTAGAATTCAACATGAAAGTAAACCCCTGCTAGAAATGTTGAGAAACAAGAATTCTTGGGATGAGGTCATAAAAGTCATGGAAGAAACTGCTGCTCAAAGAGGTATTTCTTTTGAAATATTGTCATTAGAAATAATGGGATCGCATCCAATTCCACAAACACAAAGAGATGCAAAGGTGGCACTAGAAAACAAGAGATATGACAATTTCTATAGAAAAGGTGCTATAAAATCTACGTATACAAAAATTCCACAAACTCTAAAAAAGACTTGTATAAATGAAGGTTGGTCATGCAATCAAAAATTAGTACCTTTTGGTCTATGAGGAAGGATCTCGGTGATCCAAAAGCTACTGCAAATTTTAAAGAAAACTCAAAAGATGAAGAGTTCAGCAAATTGTGGGATATAGAGCATTCCACTGTCAATGAAGCATCTAATGTTGAAAGTGAAGATGAGGATGAAGAAAAACCCATAGATCTTAGTGCCTTTACATTCAAACCTCATATGAGTGAGACCACAAGAGAAACATATACTACAGGGGCATCAATAGCCCAAAAATTGGGTTATGAAGGTGGTGAATTGGGGCCCACAGGACAAGGCATTTGGATTGTACTAGATGTATACCCTAGAAAACCTAAGATCTTCAACTCGGCATTGGAGGTGATGAACAAGCCAAAGGGCATACACATACAGATCATGAGATTAGATTTATTCCATCTTTAAATCCTCATAGTGAGATCCAATCAGTAACAGTACCACAAGGGTCTTATGATCTACATGTTTCTCATTCTTTTCGTACAGGAGATGGTGGATATTCTAGTGCTATTGGTGGCAATTCTGGTGATGGTACAGGTAATAGTAGTAGTACTGGTTAGTAAGAACCAAAACAAAAAACTCACAAGAGGCCATCAATAAAATTAGATGATACTATAGACAAACTTAGAGAACAATGCCTTTTGAATACTAAGAAGCAAAAGATTATGACAGTTTTTTATTCTACATCCACATCAAAGCAATTGTTTCTAGAAGGTGCCCCTCTATTGGCAAGAGACACTATATGGATTCATGTATGTTGTCATTGATGCCAACAAAGGTTATCCCACACATCCACAAGACATGATGAGTCTCTATTGGAAGTCAGATTGAAGAAGTGTTATGATCCGGTAAGCAAGAACAGAGCAGTCAGCAAGGTCTGACAGTCAGGTCCAGATCTCTCAGAGGAAGTATCTCAGTAAAGTGTGAATTTGGGGAAGTCAAGAGGAGTACCTTGACTAATATATTCCAAGGATTTAGCCTCCGGTGATGGAAGGGTGAAGAGATATGAGCACTTGAGTGTTGGGTTCCTGTTTGAGAGGAAGAACTGTACCGGCAGAGTGTCAGACCCAAATCCGGAAGAGATATTGCTGATGACTAAGTTTCTTGAGGTATCATTCATGATTGGCCAACATGATTGATGACTTCTTCAAGCATCTCCTAGATCCGCATCACTTGGTAAGCAAGGATCCAACTGATAGATCGAAGCTTGGGAAAATATTGACTATTCCAGATGCCGACTAGAAAGGTGGTGAGATTACTTGTGTGAATATATATATATATATATATACCAAATGAACTTAGATATAGTGTGTGTGTGTGTGTGTGTGAAGATGTGAAGAAAAGAAGAGTAGCCTAAAGGCAGTGAGACAGGTTCGAAATATGACAGGATAGCAACACTTAAGGAGAGTAAGAATGAAGTGTAGCAGATTAGTTTATTAAGCTTAACCAGAACTAAACTTTAGCATGTGTGGATGCTTCTCATCAGTTCAAGTATTGTGTTACCTTCTTTTCTTATAGAAAGTAAGTCTTTTGTAGGCAGTGAGCCTCTTGTGGGCAATGTGCTCGGGCAGTGAGCCCTAATTGGCAAGTGCCATTTTTGTTCTATCTATTCTTCTAATAGAGAATAATATATTGGGTTAATCACCCCGTGGTTTTTCCCTTAACCAGGTTTTCCATGTCAAAATCGTTGTGTCATGTGTATTAACTTTGTTTCTACTTTCATGCTTTTTTGCTTTGATGGTACACTAATTATTAAAGAAGAACAAAAAGTTGAATAAATTGAAGATAACTGATTCACCCCCCCTCTTAGTTATCAACAATTGGTATCAGAGTCAAGTTCCTCCAAACAAGAGCCTAACAGCTTGAGGAAGATCTAGGAATTAAAATGGATGTGTATGGTATGAGGGAACAACTTCAGTCTGCTCTAGATGATCTTGAGCAATCTAACTTTGAAGTCAATGAATTAAAGGAAAGACTCAAACAGGCTGATGATTTTATAAATGAACTAAAAGGGAAACTAAGTCTCTCTATGAAAAAAAGAAAGGATCTACTTCAGCAATTGACAAATCAAAATGAAGCAAATGATACAAATGAAGATCTGAAGGAGAAAACCAAGTTATATGAAAAATTATCAAAAGAGATCATTATGGTAAGACATGAAATGGAATCAGGAGTTATGAAGTTTACCCAAGAAATTGAAGAGAAAAGAAAGACTGAAGATAATCTAAGACAATCTCTCAAGGAGAAATCAAAAGACTGCTACAAGATGGATAGGGTAATCAGACATCTTGAATTTGATCTTGAAGATGCTAAAGATAATGAAGAAAAACTTGAGGATCAAATTGTCTCTCTTAAAAGGGATCTTCAAACAACAAATGAATACAAAGAGAAATTCAAGATGAGTTTGGCTCAACTTGAAGTTCTTCTTGAAAGCCAAAAGAGGGTAGATGACAAGCGTGGCTTGGGATATGAGAAAGGTGAAAGCTCCAGATCTGGTCAGAAGAATTTTAGATCAAAAAATCCAAGGAACAGACCTAGAGGACCTCCGGTAAGGCAACGTAATGCTCAAAGATATCCATCCTTCAATGGATATTGCAATAACTTTGGTCACAAAGCTAATCAGTGTAGAAAGAGAACAAATCAGACTAATACATCCTTCTCTAGATAGTGTTTTAATTGCAAAAGGTATGGTCACAAATCTCATGAATGCAGAAATATACAAATGAATAATTCATTCAATGGTAGATGCTTTACATGCAATAGAATGGGTCATATGGCTAATCAATGCAGATCAAGAGGACATCAATCAAATATGAAAAGAAATGTTTGCCCCAATTGCAATAGATTTGGTCATATTGCCAAATTCTGTAGAAGCAAGAATCAGGACAAAAGAGGTCCGGTACATCATAACCAGAATCAAGACAAAGGAAAAGGAAAAGTGAATGTGGATGAAGTTCAAAGTGAGATGAACAAGATTTGGGTAAAGAAAAGTATAGAAAATGTAGAGGATGGATCCGCACCAGAATCTGGTGCTGATATTCCTTCCAAAAATTACAAAGTGAGCTCTGGCTTAGTGGGAGGCACAAGGAAAAACTTTTTCCCCTAGCTAGTAAATTGGTGCCGGAATTGGCACAAGGAAGGTTACAGATTAAAGGGTTCTCAAAGAATCATCTAAATAATCTGTGGTTAAGATATGAAAGATCTGCAAGATGTTTAGAACAAGATGGATCTGGTTCATCAAGTCATCCAAATCAGGAAAACAAGTCAAATCGGAATGACTTAAGTTGAGCATTTATTGCAACTTGGTATAAGGGTTTGCAAAGTAATATAAGGGTTCTTCTTATTAAACATTTGTTCATTCTACATTCAAGAAGAAGCGAAAAGGAGCTCTGCAACATATTTCCTCAAGCCCATCAAAGATCATTTGTAGAAGTCGATTCATCCAGCAATCGATCTGGCTCACTCTATGAAACCTAAAGGCGCAAAAGGTATTTTCCATTCTTAAATATCTCTCTGCAAATCTTTTTAAAGATGTCTACTCTGAATATTGTGAATATCACTTATAGGCCTCGCCCCAAATTCTAGAAACATCCCTACGAATCCCTGGAAGTAGATCCCCTAAGAGCATTTTCTAGTGTTCTGCATGGTGTCTTGCATACAGAAGATATTAGGGTTTACATTCATGCAAACATTGAAGAATTCAGAGAGTTCAAATTGAGGGATATCTACCACAAACATCTAATAGATCATTCATTTGAGCTCAAACCCCAATACAAGGTCCTCCGGGACAAGCATTTTGCACAATGTATACATTTCCCTTGTTTTGCTGAGGATGAATGGTTTCAGTATGTCTTGAGCAGAATACATGACAACTTCATGTGGTTGAATGGACCATTCAAGATCACAAAAGATGCCATTAGGGAAGTTACCAGTTTACACTCATCTGGTGGGATACCTACTCTCAAATCTATCAAGAATTAGACTGTAAGTGAGGCTACCAGATCTAGGTTTGACAAAAGAGTAATGACAATAGAAGATATCACTGATCTGGATATCAAGTTTGCCTACATGATCATCAAATACAAGATATATCACTCTAGCAGGGAGAATTCAGTACCTGGAACTGCTATCTACACTGCTTATGAAATGTTAAGAAAGAATTCATACTATGACCTTTGTTAGCTCCTTCTAAACCAACTCTTGGAGAATCTACAGAAAATAAAGAAAGATAAAAAGAATTCATTTATGTATGGTGGGTTAATATTGTGCTTATTCTTCTACTTTATGAATGAGCTACCTAGATCCAGTGGATGGGTATGGTAGAATGATAGACTGGTTGCCATACAAATCAAGGATTATTTGCATGGACTTGGTGATGACAAAGCACAAAACACAGCTCTCTGGGGTTTCTTCAAAAACTTCCAGAACATGATGCAAGCTAGATAGAGAATTCCCCAGTCTCTAGTTAAGAAATACAAAGACACAGTATGCTTTATGGTAGAGACTAATCAGTGCCTAATTGAGGCAGTAGAGCCAAGAACAGTGTGGATCATACCAATGGGGTATGAGGTGGATGAGAAAATCATAGAGCTGCATGTTCAGCACATGCTGAGTCAACCAAAGGATCCCAAGGTAGAAAGGTTTGGAACCTTTGAAGAATTGAGTGTGAAGATCCATGTTGAGCTAAGGCAACCAAAGATGAAAAGAAAGGCAAGAAAAGAAGTAGAAAATATTGCCAAAAGTTTTGGCATATCAAAAGAGGCACTTGATGCCAACAGGGAAAAGAAGGAAAGGACTGAGTGTAGTGCCCCTCCATTTTCACTTTGGTTGTGTCAGGTATGTTTGACATTTGGTTATTTGGTTTGGATTGTTCATTTGATGCTATTGGTTAATCATGGCATTAAAATAATATTAGTAGTCATTAAAACATTTTTGATAATTAAATAAATAGAAATGCCTTTATGCAAATTTAGTGCTGAAAATTTAAAAGGGTAAACCCAAATTTATAAATTATTATTTTAGGCCCCTATATTATTTATAGCACTATAGTTTATTAGCTATATTAATTTGTTACATTTTCTAGAGGTTATTTTATATTATTGGTGAGTGAAACCTTATTTTATATAAGGAAACATAATAAAATATAATGTTATTAAATATTACTTTAGGATACCTAATTATAATTGCTTGAGGACAAGCAATCTTGAGTGGGGAGGGTTGTCATGTCCCTATAATGATTTATAATTGAATTGTTTATTTAAATAATAAGTTAGCCTTATATAAACTAAATATATAATATATTTATTTAAAATATATTATTAATATGTATTATTTAATAAATAATATTATTAATTTAATATAATTTAAATATTATAAAATATATGAAATATATATATTTATATTTTAATTAACTAGATATATTATAAATATAAATATTTTAATATAATATTTATGTGAGTAATTAATAAGATATTTAATTATATATAAAAATAAATATTATGAAGAGTCTTACCTATTAAAGTTAGAAAGTAAAGTAATTTAGAAAGTAAAGTAATTTGGAATAAGGCAAACGGTTAAACAAAAGGTTAAATTCAAAATAAAATCATATAAAAATAAAAGTCTAATAAGACAAACATTACCCCACCATATTATATGCTTGGAAATAAAATAAATTAAAAGAGCTCCCGTACTTAATAACAAAAGTATTTATTTATACTATATATATTATATAAATAATGTACTTTAAAAAAGATTAAGGGGAGGTCGAAGGAAGATATTTGTAAGTGCAACACATTAATAAATAATATATTATAAATATATCTAATAATATAAATACAAATATTATTATTATTATTATCTTATATTGTAATATAAATATAAATAATATAATATAAATTATATATCATTTATTATGATATAAATGATATAATATAAAATAAATAATATATATCATTTATTATAATGATATAATATAAATACAAATAATGTAAATAAATAATAATAAACATCTTTTAACCTATCCTCTTATGATAAGGGAGTTATGTATGGTTAGAACTAGTTTTACCACAAAAGGGAATTAATATAAAGTAATAAAAATAATAAGAGACATACCTCTTCAAACATATCCCTTGAAAGGGAAATAAATAAAGGTTGTGAGATAGAAGGAAATCATCATTGAAAGAATGAAGTAATAAAAAGAAATAAATAAATAGCTGTGATTTCAATAAAGGTAATAAAGAAGAAACATCATTTGAATTCATCAAAGACACAGCAAGAAAATATCACAAGGAAGACACAAGGGTAGCCAAGGAAAAGGATCACGGGGAGAAAATATAAAAAGAGTATGGGATAAATACATATATTTAGATCTGCATTTTATAACAGCATACAATAAAGACTATATTACTGCAGCATAGGTAAGGAATCCCAGGTAAAGTAGGTAAGTAAGAATTTATATTTACTTATTCAATTTATGATTTGTAAGAATTTATAATTACTTGTTCAATTTATAACTTGAAAGATATAAATAATAAGGTTATTAAGTAGAAATTGATATATGTGATATATACATTTATGTCTGAAATTTATATTTTAAATATGTATCTTGTATGATTTGAATTCATAAGTTGTTAATAAATGACGTATGAGAGATAACAAGTATGTATATGTATAGATGAAGATTAATTAAGGCCTTAGGGTAAAACCTAGGGAGAAGGCTCTAGGATAAAACCTAAAGATTAATAAAGGCTTTAGGGTAAAACCTAAAGATTAATAAAGGCATGAATTTCTAAGGGTAGATACGAGACTTCCTAATTAACCACCTAACACTAAGAAGGTGGGGTAGATAGTTATGGTAGGTATTGATAATTCCATGGGAATGGGCCTTGATTGACGAATCAAGGATATTATGGGCCTTGATTGACGAATCAAGGGTATTACTATGGACCTTCGATTTAAGTATCGAAGGAATGGGCCTTAGTTGACAAACTAAGGAATTATAGGCCTTAGTTGACGAACTAAGGAATTATGGGCATTGGTTGACAAACTAAGGAATAATATTAATGGACCCATAGGATTGAGATGACATCACCTACCTAACGAATCTTCTCTCACAAGGTGGAAGGTGAGGTTAATAAGAGGCCTAAGGATTATCTCACCCGAGGAGAATCATGATGTATGAAAAAATGAATTTATGAAATGGCAAATAGTATATGGTTATGTTTATGATTATCATCAAGATTAAAAGGAAATGAAAAAATGGAATACTAATGTTCTCTTTTACTAAGTTGAAATTGTTTGCAAGGGTGCAAAAATTTTAGCTTGCTAGAAGGGGACATTACACTGAGAAAGAGAAGAAAGAGGCAGAAAAGCAAAGTGTTCTAGTAGAATCCTGGTCCCGGACCAAATCTTCTAGGAGCTTTGCACCTACCACTGATAAGAGCTCAAGTAAATCAAAACCGGAAGCAAAATCATCTGGTAAAGCAAAGAAAAGAACTAAGACAAAGGCCACAAGGTCTTACATCAGTCAAAAGGATGATGAAGAGACGGAGTCAGATGAGGAGGTAAGAAAAAAGAGGAAAAAGAAGAAAGTATTTGGTGAACCCTCTACCGATGAAGACAAGGAAGAGATGGAAAAAGAGTTTGTTGAAAAGCCCACTCTATCATTAGATGATTTCGTCAAATTAGTTACTGTGGATGGAAACCTTCAACCAATGGCTAAATTCTATGATTATTATAATGAGGTTGACCAAAAGATCTTGCAAGAAGTAGCAGTCAAGTATCTGAATATCTACAATAAGGCTTTAATTGAAATTATATCTCTTATTGCCAAAAGCCTAGAGAAAGAGTTAGAAATAAGAAAGAATAATGCTATGGAAAAAGATCTTGAGATCCAAGAATAGATAGCCATTCAACTATATCCTTCAATTGATTCAAAGCAAATGAATATGATCTTCAAAGATTGAAAGGACGAGTTCTAGAGAAAAGAAAGAATAAATCAACTTATGCTCAAAGAAATTGACAAAGTAGCAAAAGAGATAGAAGAGATCCTCTAGAATGCATACTTAATTCAACATTCCTATTATAGAGGACTTGGGTGTTGATCCCCCAGCTACAAGTGTTGAAAAAGAATCAATTGAGGCAATGACGAAGAAGTAATGGGCACCGGTGAAGAAAAAGATAAGGATTTGGAATCCTCTGCTTCGGAAGAGGTGGCCCGTGAACAAACAAACATCACTCCTCCAGTTTCCCCTGCTGACTCCGGATCCAAAGGAGAAGAAAGAATAGAGGATAAAGAAAAAGAAGTGAAGGAAAAAGAAGATGACAGTGCTAAGGTTGTTGAAGGAAAGAAGACTTCAACAAAGAAGACCACAGTTGTTAGTGGTAAGAGTGAGAAGGAGAGAAAGCTCCAAGAGACAGTTCTAAGATTGCAGAAGAGAAAAAGAATCTGTCTTTGGCAAGAGACACTGCAGAAACTGTCAAAGAATTCTTAAACAAAGAGATAATGGAGATTGATGAACCAGAACTTCTACAAGGGCCATTTGATTTTGATTCTCTTTCCTTGTTACAAACAATGAAGATAGCTTCATTTGCTAATGCAAAGGTAAAAGAAAAACTCCTGAAGTCTCACATGGAAGATTGTGAGCTAATAGAAGTTGCATCTAGAGTATCAGAAAAGATCATGCCATCTTTTCAGAAGGATCCCTCAGCCTCCTCATCCAGTAATCTCAAATCTCTAGTCAATAGTGTTAGAACACATTTTTATTCCCTAGAGAAGTCAACAGAAAATAAGGTCTGGAAGGAATTTTTAGCAAAAAGATTATCAGAGGTACAAGGCTTAATAACTAATGATAGGAGGAATATGAATATTGGGATAAAGAGCTTAGAAAATGCTCTTAACGATGGCGGGGAAATGTACAAATTTTGTTTATCATGGTCCAAAGTACCATTGGATATTGAGAAGAAAATGAAAGAATAGGAGGACAAACTGACAAAATTCTCTAAGAACTTTGATCCTCTCTCCTCTTCCATAATAAATCAAGAATGTTAGACTATTGCAGTCTTGAATGAAATCAAGAAGCTTGAGAAGGAAAAGAAAAATAGAATATAAGCAGGTTGGGTGAACTTATAGGGATAATTATCCCCAAGTTAGAGGCCATGCATGAGGCCATAAAAGAAGCTCAGATCACACCCTAGACCAGTGATCCAATAGATCTAAAAAGGGTAGACGCGTTTGCATTCATGTTGAGTGGTCACATCTCAATTTTGGATAGGATGAAGCAAAGTTGGGCAACATAATTTGTCCAATTGAAGACAACTTTTGTAGACATACTTCAGTATATGTAAGTATCCTATATATATATATTTATGTGGCTAAGTATAGTTGACTTTTTTGAGAATTTTGGTGTGCAGACCCTTCCCTTTGCCATTGATGTCAAAGGGGGAGTGAGGAGTAGTGAAAAATGAGGAATCCAGCTAAGGGGGAGCTCCAAAAGATCTATATAAAAATAGAGCATCAGCCAAGGGGGAGTATAGTGTGACACTTAGTCATTTTTCACTAAGTTTTGCTATCAATGCCAAAGGGGGAGATTGTTGGCAAGAGACACTATATGGATTCATGTATGTTGTCATTGATGGCAACAAAGGTTATCCCACACATCCACAAGACATGATGAGTCTCTACCAGAAGTCAGATTGAAGAAGTGTTATGATCCGGTAAGCAAGAACAGAGCAGTCAATAAGGTCTAACAATCAGGTCTGGATCTCTCAGAGGAAGTATATCAGTGAAGTGCAAATTTGGGGAAGTCAAGAGGAGTACCTTGATTAATATATTCCAAGGATTTAGCCTCTGGTGATGGAAGCGTGAAGAGATATGAGCACTTGAGTGTTGGGTCCCTATTTGAGAGGAAGAACTGTACCGGCAGAGTGTCAGACACAAATCCGGAAGAGATATTGCTAATGACTAAGTTTCTTGAGGTATCATTCATGATTGGCTGACATGATTGATGACTTCTTCAAGCATCTCTTAGATCCACATCACTTGGTAAGCAAGGATCCAGCTGACAGATCAAAGCTTGGGAAAATATTAACTATTTCGGAATATGAACTTAGATATAGTCTGTGTGTGTGTGTGTGTGTGTGTGTGTGTGTGTGTGTGTGTGAAGATGTGAAGAAAAGTAGAAGAGTAGGCTAAAGGCAATGAGACAGGTCCGGAATATGACAGGATAGCAACACTTAAGGAGAGTAAGAATGAAGTGTAGCAGATCAATTTTTTAAGCTTAACCGGAACTGAACTTCAGTATGTGTGGATGCTTCTCATTAGTTCAAGTATTGTGTTGCCTTCTTTTCTTGTAGACAGTAAGTCTTTTGTAGGCAGTGAGCCTCTTGTGGGCAGTGTGCTCGGGCATTGAGCCCTAATTGGCAAGTGCCATTTTTGTTCTATCTATTCTTCTAACAGAGAATAATGTCTTGGGTTAATCACCCCGTGGTTTTTCCCTTAACTGGGTTTCCCACGTCAAAATCATTGTGTCATGTGTATTAACTTTGTTTCTACTTTCATGCCTGTTTGCTTTGATGCTGCACTAATTATTAAAGAAGAATAGAAAGTTGAATAAATTGAAGATAATTGATGCACCCCCCCTCTCAGTTATCAACACCCTCCTCCTATTGTTAGTGTGACTGGGACAAGAATGGCTAATCCTCATCATCAGTTAATTAAAGATGTTTCCGACACTACAACTACTCCTTCATCATTCAAACTTATGTCAAGTGTCACAGATTCTTATTACAAAGATGAATTTGAAAAGAAAGCCAAAATATCTAAAACAGACAAGAAAAAAGTGCTAGAGATAGAGACTACTGCAACTTCAGAGCCTGCAACAACCAGGTATTAACTACATTTGACCTAGAAATAGAAAGGTGAAAGTTCAAAGTTGCGTCACACTTTTATAAAGGAAATGAGCAACATTGATCTAACTTTTTAACTTGAATCACTACAAAGTGACGTATATGTTTGAATTGTAAAATGATGTAAACTAATAAAATGTATATTTTAGAATATTTTGTGTTTGTATTTTAAAAAATAAAATAAAAAATTATTTAAATGTAGTATTTTATAAAATTGACTCTATATTTTAGTTGCTAATAAAATGCTGAAAAATAAGGTTGACTGGGACATCACACTTTATCTAGTATATTTCATTTATTTTCCTTCTATATTTTTTTGTGTATTCATAACTCAAAACTTTAGTCCATCGATTAATTTTTCCCCAATTTGATAAATCTATATTTTTAAATAAATCTTTGAAGTTGTGTGTAATGAAACATAACTGTTTAGACAAAAGTTGACGTCCCATTGAAACAAATTAGTGAAAAATATATCATCTTGACAAGGAATCTCTCCTCTAGTGCATCATATTTTTTTCAAAATTTTTTGATAAACTTTACTATTTTCTCTTGAGAGGACAATCAACACCATATTTTGGTGCTGATAACCTACTTTTAGTAGAAATAAAAAATAAAATTTAAACACTATTTGAAATGTTTAAAAAATTAATTTTTACAAAGTAGACTTATTGATCTACAAAAGGGTATTTTTAGATTCTTTTAAAATGATTATTTGCATGAGTAGGATTTGTTAGAACATCAATTTTTTCAAATAATTTTATTTTTTTGGTAAATGAGTCCTAAGGTGATGCTACATATGTTTTTAGTGGATGGTTCTAAATGGAAAAGTTATGGCCTAGATCTAATATAGCTAGAATGAATCCAGATAGAACATAGGTTTCACCAAAATTAACTTTTAGTTGGAAATACTAAAATTTGTTTATGCTAATAAGTTGGCCCAAAGTGTGAAACAACTTTGAACTTTTACCCAGAAAAAATGGATTACATGATTATTGTGCCCAAAGTTCAAAATAAACTAGAGGACCATATGCAACGCTTTGACTATGAGGTGATCACCATCCAAGTGGATTTTTTTGGAATGAAAAATTCTTACAAAATTAATGTATCAAAAAAGAACAACAAAGCGGTGTACACATCATTGCTAAAGCAAGAGAGAGAACAAAAAAGGTATGATTATTTTTTAATTTCCTAGTAACTTTGTTGAATATATTGTCTAAAAATTGGAGTTGTAATATAGACAGGTCATAGGTTTTGGTAATTGAGTTAGAGCAGAAGAAAAATATATTTAGTGATGTTAATTCCATTCAAATTGCTCATTTTCATTTGAATTTGTGATTTACGTAATAGGTTGCAGACTCATATAGAAAAGTTATAGGGAGACATAGCAAATGAAAAAGCCAAGAAGAAAGCAACAAAAAACAAGACTAAAGAATTAGAGAAAAGGATTAAAAACTTTGACTCTACATCTACAAGTGAAGTGAATAAATAGATAGAGGTGGAAGTGAATAAACCGTAGAAAATGTTAAGTGAAAATAAAAAAAACTATGATATTGAAAAAGCCAATTCAGAAAAATTAGAACAATCCTTGAATCAAGCCAAAGACAAACTATAGGTAGTAGAAAAATTGAGACATCCGTGGGAAGAAAATGTGGAGGGAGAGAGAGAGAAAATAAATGTAAAAATTTGTAGATAAAACTAAAGAATACAGAAAATAAAATAAAATCCTCCAAAAAGAAAGTATCTAAATTTTATAGAAACACAATGGCTTATGTAAAACATAACATGTGGGATAAAATTATGAAGAGGATTGATGAAATGTCTAAAATGTTTGAATTCATTGATGATATACTACTATGTAGTCATACACTCCAAAAATACATTGCTGAAAATGGGTACATGACAACTTCAAAACTATCAGATGCAAACAACATTTTGGAATCAATCTACAATGCTACTAGCGAAGAATTGGAATTGAAAGGAATTCAGAACTGTATTGATGCCATAATAAAGGTCTTATCTATCATTGAAAAATGTGAGAAACTGGAAGAAGCACATCTTTTGGAGCAAGATGCATTATTGACAAAGAGGATGCAAACAAAGGAAGAATACTTCGGAAAGCTTGGTTTGCTAGGGGCTTTTGACCCATCATGGTGATACATTGGAAAGGTTTCTTTCAAAAACAATATGGAGGATAAAATGAAGTGGGATAAGGACTAGTTTCCTCAAAATCTTGATGAGGCAAACTTTCTGGATACTATCTCACCACTGATAACCTTGAATGGAACTTTTAGTGAAACATTGATGTCAAGTAAATATATGAATTATAAAATTTTATCACTTACAACTCACTCAAATTGGGTTAAGAAAAGCTACACTTCCATCAAATGAAGAGTGGAGCATTCTACAAAAGTTGATAAAATGATATAGTAATATGTGTTTCCAACAAAGAATTATGCAGAGTTGGTTTTGAGCAAGTTATTGTACATTGTAAATGTATTCCTTCAGACCTTCATTTGAAAATATATATAACACTAAAATCCATTTATGTGTTCATTGTTCAAATTATTTGTTCTATTTAATTGCCTACTTCAAGAAAACTTTAGTTTCTACATACACATTAAAAATTTGCTAATGATGTATATTAATATGCTACTTTTGTTGATTACTATGCATTGCAATAAAGGAAAACAAATGAAACACTATTGTGGTTATAGAGAAGAAAAATTACTTTGCATTTAGTTGAATGCTTGTAAAACTTATTAGTATATAAACAGAATAATAATATGAAAATATTATTTTTTTATATAAAAAATGAAGAATGTACATCACTAATAGACAAATAAAATGTCAACAACATTTTGGAGTTTGCAATATGAAATATAGTATAAATACCTGTAATTAGGGTAAAATTATAAATAGGGTAAATGAATAAACAACAATGATCAAACCCTAACAATTGCACAATGAAGCACAAGACAACATGAAAAATAAAATAACAAATGTAAATGTAAACCGATCTCTATGCTATGCTCGATTTATCTCCATTGCTCTTCTCCACCTTGCATGAGCATGCAAGATTTTGAAGGATGATTGTTGGAGGAATATTGCATGCTCACTTCTGTAGCATAACAATAAGATAAATATGATATATGAATGATTAATAGATGGAAAATGATGATAATGGATGATAGATGCAAAGGCTCTAATGTGATTTTAGTAGCATAAGGATACTTCAATTCAATGCCTATTAAAAATTTGACAGAATAAGGGTACTTGAAGACGAAAGCGTGCTAATGGCTTGGGAGAGGGTTGATTTATAGGAAAGGCTTGGTTCAAATGGATGGTTAGGATTAAAAGGTTAAATAATTGATGTGGACAACTAGGATTGATTAGTTATTCCCACTCTTCAAGGGAGTTGTAGTCATGTGACAAGTGTTAAAGGAGATAAGGCTCATATGTGATTGTGTACATAAATACTAAAATTAGGTCCCATGAGTTGTACATGTGAAGGATTTTAAATGAAAGTTGTACTACCACACATGATTCAATTGAGAGGTGGACAAGTGTTGGAATGTGGTGAGAGGTGAGGACCTAATTCAAATATTTTATTTGAATTAGTTGGGATAATGTGTTAGAAATTAATTAATTAAATAAAATTTATTTAATTAATTAGGAAGATGATTAGGATAGAATTAGGATATGATGTAGAAATTAATTAAATAAATAAAATTTATTTAATTAATTGGAAAGTGAGATTATGAATGTGAAAGTAATTAAATAAATAAAATTTATTTAATTAATAAGCTTAGAAGTGGGATAAGGATGGGATTAAGATGGGATTTTTTAATTAAATAAATAAAATTTATTTAATTAATTGGCTAATGGATTAGTTGGATTAAGAGTGGGATTAGGAAAAAATGCTACAAGATGTCTTAGTAATGTTTTAACTAGGTGTTGCAAGACATTGACAAATTTGGGATAATTTTGGGTGTCTACAATTTGCCCCTCTTTGAGATGATGTTCGAGATGATAAGATTTGTGTTGAGTAACATCATTTCAAAGAATCTAAGGTATGGATAGAGGAAAAGGATAGGGATAATGAAAAGATATGATGATAATGAAATAAATAGGATGAGGATGGAAAGATAGAATGGGGATGGAAATATAGGATGGGGATGCCCCCTCGAGAGGATAGGCAGGTTAGACAAACATGGGTAGGCTCGCGAAATGAAAAGGATTAGTCAAGAAAGAAAGATAGTGGAAATGGATAGAAGAAATGATGATGCATTATGCTGCAATGAAAGTGAGCAACCATGATGTTCGATATAGCACTAGACATTATGCACCAAGGTATAAGGACCAAGGTGATGATGTGTCTTATGCCCCAACATAATACAACCTTGTCTAACATATGAGGAAGTAAACTTAGAGCACTAAAGTCCTAATGAACAAAAGGTATGATATGACCTTAGATGCAAAGGAGAGTGCAAAAATCTATTCCAACATACACAAGATATGAATATTAGCTAGAATGATACCGATATGATACAAATTCAAGATAAAAATGATAACACACACAATCAAGAAAGCAAACATGCACAAATGATACAAAAAAAGATAAGGTATTGCCCTGTTAAGTTCTAAACCAATGATTGATTGATTGATGATGATAAGAGTGTTGTCATTACAAGGAATGCTATATCCCTAGATCAACACAAGGATGTGGGAATGATATATCCCATTGATAATGATGATGATTGATTGATTGATTGATTTGGTTTACAACAAGACTAGGGTTAAGACCAAGGATGTGATTGGATAATTTGACACAATTGATTATCTCGATTGATACGGATTAAGGATGACTTGAAAATGGATCAATGATTGGATGACTTTGATGGCTTTGGAGGATGATTAGATGAATTGATTTGATGGTTGGATTGATGTGCTTTGATTTTGATGATGATGGATTGGATGGATTTGATTGATTGATTATTCCCAATCTTCAAGGGAGTTGTAGTCATGTGACAAGTGTCAAAGGAGATAAGGCTCATATGTGATTGTATACATAAATACTAAAATTAGGTCCCATGAGTTGTACATATGAAAGATTTTAAATTAAAGTTTTACTACCACACATGATTCAATTGAGAGGTGGACAAAGTGTTGGAATGTGGTGAGAGGTGGGGACCTAATTTAAATATTTTATTTGAATTAGTTAGGATAATGTGTTGGAAATTAATTAAATAAATAAAATTTATTTAATTAATTGGGAAGATGATTAGGTTAGGATTAAGATATGATGTAGAAATTAATTAAATAAATAAAATTTATTTAATTAATTAGCTAATGGATTAGTTGGATTAAGAGTGGGATTAGGAGAAAATGCTACAAGATGTCTTAGTAATGTTTTAACTAGGTGTTGCAAGACATGGACAAATTTGGGATAAATTTGGGTGTCTACAATACCTAATAATTGTTAATTCCCTTCAAATTGCCAAATCATCTCATCATCCTCATTCTCCTCCCTTTGACCATGATATCTAGTGTCATCGTAATCATGTTCTTCATTTTCTTCTATATCCATATCTCCACTTAAGAGTGTCTCATCAACACCACTACCACTACATGTGGTTCTGGTATTCATTGTGTCACTATCATTTGTGCTATTATTGTTTGAAGTGTTGCACAACCATCTTCTTTCACATAAGGACCTCCAGATTGTGAGTGGCCTATCAAAAGAAAAAATCCAGATATCATGTCTAGTTGTATACATTCTCAAGAAGTTTTCCAAATTCTTGTCAAGTTTATTTCTTAACTTTGATTTCAAGAACCCTAATGCACTAAAAAATCTCTCATCCTCCACCAACCCCAATATCATGGTTTGACATAAATCAACAAATTTGAAAAATTCTGATAATGCATCACGCAATATTTCACTTTGACTTAAGGTTGTCCAAAGATTTGTTATCTATCCCTCTTGGTGGGGAGCCTCCATGAGTTTAAATTGTTCAATCATTGAAGTTGCAAATCGACCTAATTTCTTTGTAAGCTTAGTTTGATTTAAAATTCCTTCTATTTGTTGTCCATCAAGTTTTGTACTTCTACAAAAATGATCTGTTAAGGTCTTTATCTTGGTTTTATAATCACTTGGCTCACAGTTGACCCATTATTTAGGATAGACTATAGACGTGGCTTCAAGCAGTTTAGCGTGAGGGAATCAATCTATAATATGCGAGGAAAGAGATTTCACAATATTCTTTAAAGTAGTACTTATAGAAATAGCAATCTTGTCAAAATCTTCCCTTGAAATAGGTTCTTCTCTGATAGTATGCTTGACCTTGTTAAAATAGTGCATTGGTATCTCAAATCCCTTTATAGAGACACATAACTCCCTGCTATCATTACTAACTATAAAAAACTAGTAGGATTTGTCACATTTGTTATCAAGTGCTAACTGCTAAATTTTGGACTTATGAAGGACCTATCTAATAGATATAGATTATCGAGGGTCATGCATATCATTCAACACAGTTTAGTATATTCAGAAATATACATAGTTCTTTCTTGGGCTTTTTTCATAAGCATGTTCATTTCCTCTAGCATGGGAAGAATACTAGCTAAAATGAGTAGTGTCTCTATGTCACTTAACCTATGTAAGAGGTCAGGAGCCCTGTCAACTGAGAAGCGATGGTTGTACATTACACCAATCAGGGATTGATATTCTACAAAAAATCTTTTGGTTGGTTCATGCAAGGAGATCCATCTAGTATCAACATCCTTAAGAAGCTCATTTCCTACAGTTACTCCCTTAGCAAAATGTTGAAATTCCAAAAACTATTTGGGACTTTGGAAGAAGTATGAGTAGAGCTCATGGACTAGATCTTCAACTTTTGATACCGCAGGAAACTTACTCACCATTTTAAATGCTAAATTCATTTTGTGGGCCATGTAGTGGATGCAAATCATGTATGGTGAAATAGAAGTTTGTAGCTTTACACAAACCTTTCCTATGACCTTGCATTACTGAAGCTCCATTTGCCCCTACACACACCAAGTTTTTGGCAATTGTGCAGTCATCCATACCTCCAATTTCAATCAAAGATTTCTTAACTATCTCAAATAGATTTTGTGATGTTGCATTCTCCTTCATTTTATAAACAAAGAGTAGATGAGGTTGGCAGACATGATTTGCCACAGTATACACATGCATACATAACCAATAAATATTATCTATTGTTGTAACTTCATCTAGAGATAATGCAATAAAAGTTGACTCTTTTATTTTTCCTGTAAATCATATTTTTCCACATCAGTAAGACAACTTGCCCACTCCCATCCACTGTTTATTGACCAATCTGTGTTAGGAAAATTAGGAATGCCCATAAAAGATAATAAACTATTATATACTGGGTAGTCTGTTATAGGATGACCTCCGGTCAAAATATGAAAAACAACACCCAACTGAATAGTTTTTGCCATTTGTGATTGTCCCATCATCTTTCCAAATTGAGCTTCATTTGAACCTCGACCTGCATGAATCTTCACCTTTCTTTGCATATGTGCATAATATTCAAGGGCATTCTTTACATGAATACATTCATCCTTTGATTTCCATCTTATCACTAATTTTTCCAATCCATCTATGATTTGTTTTTCATAAACTTTGCCAATATGTTTTTCTATGGTGTCGAGTTTTAGTTGCAACCTCTTGTCCCTACCATATTTCCAACTGCAAATCTTACACTTGCATTCTGTGGGAAGTTCATCTTGGTTTACATTCTCCACTGATTCAATGAAAGGGAATTTTGACACCCAATCAATCTAAAAACTTCTTGGCATTTCCCACTCACGCCCCTTTTTTTATTTGGCTTTTCTTTTTCCCTTGTGTGCACTTGTAGGATCTTCATCTTCATTGATTTCTATAACTTCATTATCATTTGTTGAGTTTGATTTATTTATATTATCATTCATGCTATCTTGGGTATTCCCTAGAACATCAATATCATATGTGGCATTGTCATCATTCTTGTTACCTTGGGTATTCCCTCAAACATCATCTGTGACATTCTCATCATTCTTGGTACATTGGGTATTCTCTGCCCCTGTAACATCATCTGTGGCATTGTCATCATTCCTTCTACCTTGGGTATTCCCTAGAATATCATCCATGGCATTGTCATCCAAGTCAATAGATGGTACAGGTTCTGATGTTGTAGCTCCATCAGATGGACCGCCAACATTGACAAAGTATGACTTTATGTTTCTCTATTTTAGTGACCTTGACCTCCCTTCACCACCCTTAGACAACTTCTTCTTGCTCGACATCTCTCACGAATTAAAAGCTACAGAAAAAATGTCATTTTGTTCAAGAAGGAATCATAGATGATAAAATATAGATCCCTGATTCCCTAGGTCCTAGATTAAGATATCTCCCTAGTCCTAGACTCCTAACTACTACTCAATCAATATCATCTATAACAAATTACAATGAAACCAAATAAAGACATAAATAATCAACATGAATCTTATATTATTACACAGTAAAGAAATGATCACTTACCTTTTCTATGACTCACCAATGCCTGTAGCTGTAACTTCTCTATGATCCAAAATGAATCGAGGATTTGAGAGCTTAGAGATGAACACAATGTCTAAAGGATTAATTAGAGTTTTAAATGCATCTATATCAATGCATATTTGGTGAATACCGTAGGATTTTCAAATGGTAGTGTAATAATTTGGCAAATCACATGTACTATTAATAGGACACTTATAAATGTTAGGCAAAATGGACCTCCATCAAACACATATGTTGTAATTTTATAGGTGAATAAGGCCCTTGGATTAGTATGGAGTAATAATGGTATTGGCAAAATTGGTCCTCATACATGTAACCGTTTAATTATACTAGCAAAATTGATCCTCATGCATGTCAAATGTTTAATGATATTGGCGAATATGTAGGTGAATTAAAACATGCCTCCAAAATTCTAGGGAAATCACCATTTTAACCGCATAGAATACCGTGGCAAAAATACTAACTATAAATGACTCAAAAAATAATAGGGTGGCGAATTGAAACACATTGGACCAAAAATCCAAAAAAGCTAGGTGAATTGGCCCCCTGCCGATGGGAATATATTCCCCAATTCCCAATCCATGAATATGAACTATTCTCCAATTGGCAAAGATTCACAACTAAAAAAATCCCTGGTAGACGCATTTACTTCACTTCCCTCCTTATTTTGCTGGTTATTGTGGCTTGCTTTTTTGCAGTTATGGAGCATTCAATGCTCTCGTCCTTCACACTCAACAAACCCTTTGACACTATTACCAACTCTGCCCTTTGTGTTTGGTCATTGCAGATGGCACCCATGCTGGTTCACCTTGGCACTGTTAAGATACCTGCATCCACTGGCTTCGCTTTTTTTTCCTTCAAACTTGGTAAGGATTTATTATCCTGCTAAGGCAATGATCTTTCTAGCTTGAAAACAAAGAGGATTTTTTTGGTTTTTTTCTGTTTGCAATGCTATCTGTGCTCATAAATTTAATGTTCTTCTAGTTTTCCATCTATTTGTCTATTTTGAAGCTTCAATTTTTGAATGGGTTTTTAGTTTTCAAATGGGTTTTTGGTTTTCAAATGGGTTTTTAGTTGTTTAATTTTCTATCTACTTCTACTCATGGCTTCTCTTATTTATCCTTCGACCTTGGTAAGGATATCTTATCCCATTAAGGCAATGATATTTTTAGCTCGAAAAAAAGAGGATTATTTGGTTTTTTATGTTTCTATGTCCTATGGTTTATGCATGTAATATATATTGCTATGAGAGGTCATAAATGGAAGGCTCCTTTCATTTTTGGTCTGCATGAAATCATTAGGCTTCAGTATTCAAATGGGTATTCATTCTTTTAATTTTTATTTATTTGCAATGGCATTTTTCCATCTATTGCTGTCTGTAATCATATTTGGAAGCTTCTTATGGTTTTCTAACTATTTGAAATCATGAGGTTTCAGTGTTAAAATCAAGTTACTATTTATCCATGGGTTTAAAAATATTTTTTTATTTTTCTTGTTTGCAATGGCTTCGCTCATTTATTCTTCGACCATGGTAAGGATATTATTTATTATCTGTATCATGGGTATTCAATTATTTTACATTTTTTTGTTTACAATGGGATTTTTTCCATCTATTGCTGTCTGTAATCATAAATGGAATCTTCTTATGATTTTCTCACTATTTTTAATCATGAGGGTTTGGTATTAAAAAGGGGTTATTATTTATCCATGAGTATTCAATTATTTTATATATTTTTGTTTGCAATGGGATTTTCTCCATATATTGTTGTTCGTAATCATACATGGAAGCTTCTTAGGGTTTTCTCACCGTTTGAAATCATGAGGGTTCAGTATTAAAATGGGGTCATTATTTATCCATGAGTATTCAATTATTTTATATTTTTTTGTTTGCAATGGGGTTTGTCTATTTTTTATTGTCTGTAATCTTAAATGGAAACTTCTTATGGTTTTCTCACTGTTTGAATTCATGAGGGTTGGGTTTTAAAATGGGGTTATTATTTATCCATGGGTATTCAATTATTTTATAACTTTTTTGTTTGCAATGGGATTTTCTCTATCTATTATTGTCTCTAATAATAAATAGAATCTTCTTATGGTTTTCTCACTGTTTGAAATTATGAGGGTTTGCTATTAAAATGGGGTTATTATTTATCCATGGGTATTCAATTATTTTATATTTTTTTGTTAGCAATGGAATTTTCTCTATGTATTGATGTATGTAATCATAAATAGAAGCTTCTTATGGTTTTCTCACTATTTGAAATTGTGAGGGTTTGGTATTAAAATGGGGTTATTATTTATCCATGGGTATTCAATTATTTTATATTTTTTTTTGTAATGGGATTTTTTTTTGTCTATTGTTGTATGTAATCATAAATGGAAGCTTCTAATGGTTTCCTCACTATTTGTAATCATGAGGGTTTGGTATTAAAATGGGGTTATTGTTTATCTATTGGTATTCAATTATTTTTTATTATTTTTGTTTGCAATGGGATTATTCTTTATCCATGTCTATTGATTATTTTTTTGGTTTGCAATAGTTTTCTTCCATCTTTTGCTGTTTGTACTCATTAATTGAAGATTGTTTTGTTTCTTTGTGGTGGAATGTCTAGATTAGTGCTTAAGGCTCTTTGTTTCTTTAACTTTGTACTGCAGAGATTCAACAAATTCCAAATGGAAAATCTGGTGTTTAGTGGTGCTTGTTGCAACACATTACTACTTTATGAGTAGTTTTTATCAACACATCTTAATGGCCATTTTCTATGTTTTGTAACACATTTATTGCTTTTGGAAATTGCAAAATTCTATTCAAGCATCACTATGACTCTTTAATTTGAGATACAATTTTTAGTTTATAGTTTCTAATTGTAGAAAATGTAATCACAAATGTTTTAATGTGCTGCAAAAATTTTTTACAAGTGCTTTTAAAGTTTATAATTGATATCATATTGAATACCTTTTAAAGCATGTTTACTTCAAAATTCAATTTGCAATATGTCCTCTTTTCATAGTAGGTCACCCTAACTTGACTCCTTCACCTGCTGTACCACATTATCTAAAATTTAAAAGAATTGCATCTACTTCTTGGGGTTATTGTTTATCCATGAGTATTCAATTATTTTATATTCGATGATATGGACACCCTAAATATTTCATTTTGTTGTTCACAAATCTTATCTCTTTTATCTATACACAAACAAACATATGTGTGTGTATACACATGAAACCAAAAGAACCTTCTATTTATGACCACATACAACAATAGATATGTGTATGTGTGTGTGTATACACATAAAACTAGAAAAACCTTCCATTCACACTATGTCCTAGTATTAAAAGATATTTTACAATATTTGACACTATGTCCTAGTACTGAAAGATATTTTGTAGTAGTATATGTGTGTGTGTGTGTGTCTGTGTGTATACACATGAAACCAAAAGAACCTTCCATTTATGACCACATACAACAATAGATATGTGTATGTGTGTGTATATACACATAAAACTAGAAGAACCTTCCATTCACACTATGTCCTAGTACTAAAAGATATTTTACAATATTTGATACTACGTCCTAGTACTGAAAGATATTTTGCAATATTTGACACTATGTCCTAGTAGTGAAAGTTATTCTATGATTTGTCATCCACACATATCAAATAATTCATTAATTAGTGAAAGATATTCTTTAATTAGTGAAAAATATTGCATGCATAAACCATAGGACAAACATACAGATATATTTTCTCATTGCAAATAGCAAAAATCAAACCCTGATATTTGTTATGCCCCTTGATTTTTCTACTTTGAGCTAACTACACCTTTTGCAAAAATTGACACTTTGTCCTAGTAGTCAAAGATATTCTTTAATCTATCATCAACACACATCAAATAATTGATTCCTATCCTTCATTTGAATCAAGCCATCAAAAAACATTAAAGGAAATCAACCAATTCAGAGAAAATAAGCATTTGACCAAATCAATCACCTCCCATATTTAGTACTAAATTCAATTTTATAGACATCCATCAAACCATTCAAATGAAGTGCACTAAAAACTATAGTATGAACTTAGATGACAAGTCTGTAGTCATTGATTCAATTAAGATGTTGCATGCATAAACCATAAGACATAAAAAATGGAAAAAACCAAATAAATCTTTTTTTTTCAATCTAGAAAGATCATTGCCTTGGTAGGATAGTATATCCTTACCGGAGTTGAAGGATAAATGAGTGAAGCCATTGCAAACAATAAAAATAGATAATATTTTAATACCCATGGATAAACAGTAACCCTATTTTAATACTAAACCCTCATGATTACAAACAATGAGAAAATAATAAGAAGGGTTCATTTATGATTATAGACAATAATAGATGGAAAAAATTCTATTGCAAACAAAAAAAATATAAAATAATAGAATACCCATGGATAAATAATAACCCCATTTTAATACCTAGAGCATATATTATGTTTTGAACAAATATATATACACATATATTATGCATATGCATATGGATATGTATGTTTATACATATTCATATGTATGTTTATATTACATTCTAATTGTATATCGATAAACAATAACCCCATTTGAATACAGAAGCCTCATGATTACAACCAAATAGAAAACAAAAGGAACCTTCCATTTATGGGCATATTAAACAATCTCACACACATAGATATGCATACGCATATGTATGTATATATGCATATGCATATGTATATTACTACATATGTGACATCATGAGTTGTGCTCGTGATGTCATGTGGCATCCAAGTAACTTGCCACCTTTTCATCACACACTCTCACATTAACTCAGGAAAGCAAACACATTTACTCCACTTCCCTCCACATTTTGCTGGTTATTATTCCTTGGCTTTTCGTAGCTAAGGAGTGTTCAATGCTCTTATCCTTCACACTCAACAAACCCTTTCACACCATTATCAACTCTGCTCTCTACATTTGGTAGTTGCAGATGGCATTGAAATTGGGTCACATAAGCTTTGGAGATGACTCTACTTTGAAAAGTCTTGATAATGCAAAAGCATTTTTAGTGTTAAGCTATGGTGTAGTTATCATCAAATTAGTTTGATTTGTACATTGCAGCATTGCTCAACCCAAAATACCTTTGGGTAAGCAAGTCTCCCCAATGCACTTATCTAGGAGAATAGTTCTCTAGTAGAATGGTTTGTTCATGTAGAATAGTTCTCTACTAAAAGGTAGTCCTAGTTTATAGGATTATCATGCATTTAGATCATGACTATAGGAGTTCACCATAGTGGGCGAGCTGTTATTTGTAATTGAATGAATTAATAGTTAAATGATTTACTTCATTAGTACTTTATTATTCATATTAGGTGGCATATACAAATGATTTTGTAGGAAATAATGGAGAGGCTGATTGACTTGGTTGAATGCTTGTGTGGTCTGAAATGTTAACTTATTGTCCTCTTTTTTTGACTGCTTGATTGGAGTTCCTTAAACCTCCGAATGTGGATGCATATCCATATACAATCATGTTTTTACAAATATACCTCATTGTATACAAAAATAGAGATCTAAATTCCCCTAAATGCAAATCATTAACATGCCAAACACAGATCTGAATTCCCCTTTCATTAATTCAATTCAAAATTAAAATTGTACTATTACAAAATGCAAAAAAAATGTCTCCCTAGGCTACAATTTCAAACTTGTTTTTGTACAATGATTGGTTGCTACCAATCTCATTCAAACCATGCTGGAAAACCTAGTGGACTCAAAGTGGTAGAGGTTATTGTTGTCTAGTTGCTTGACAAATTACTCCCAATTGTATTCTCTTCCCTTGCTAGTGGACTTAGAGTGCTGCTTAAATGGGATGGCCTTAGGCCTACAAATTGTGTACTAATCACAATGGATGGGGTTACACTTGGAAATTGAGTGCTAGTCACAATGGATGGGGTTAGACTTGGAAATTGAGTGCTAGTCACATGGGATGGGGTTAGACTTGGAAATTGAGTGTTGGTCACATAGGATGGGGTTAGACTTAGAAATTGATTACTGCTCAAATGGGATGGGGTTAGACTTGGAAGTTGACTACTAGTCAAATGGGATGGGGTTATAGCTATATAATAGTTAGGGATATGAATGTTCATCATCTCCCTAAACAAGACATGATTTTCAGAAAAAGGGTTTAAGGGGTTGCTTAAATGCCTTTCTCTCTGTAGATCCTTCCTTGCCATTTCAAACACTTTTTCCTTTCTATCCTACTTCTTTTGAATCCTTTCTTGCTCCCTTTTGAGCTATTTTTCCTCTTTCTATTATTCCTTTTCTTGTCATGCAATCTCTCTATCTAGTTTGGCTTGATCCTTCAATTCCTTTGCAACAACACGTGCTACCTTTCTCTCCTCAATCTACTCCCTCTTTCGCAGTTTTAACTCTTGAATTTCTTTCTTCCTTTACTCTTGTCCCATTAACAAGTTCATGTATTCGTCTATTGTTAATAACTGGGACTGCTGGCCGAAATGTGAATCTACTTGGGAACCTAAGGATTGGCTAGAATCTCCATGAATGTTGTGTTTAGCCTCATCGCAAAATGCCTTAGTATCTTAGCTCAAATCTGCAATATCTTGGGTATCACCTTCTCCACACTTGTCATAGTAATGTACCATTTCATACACATTCACCGTGGGTGGTGGAGAGGGGAAAGAGAATGTACTACCTTCTGCCTATGGATGCAAATCATATCTTAAATTCATTGCTCCCTCCACCATCCATGATGGCTGGCTTGGGGGAGATGGAAGGCTAAGCCATACATGGTAATCTATTGTTGACTTTCAACCATGTCATCAACCAGTTGACCCCCATTGTAGGTTCAAATGAATCATGTAAAGGTATTTCCTCTCCCATTGTTTCTTTTATTGTAGGATTTAAATCACCATTAGCAAACCCTGACAGCAATGTGTTGGCAACTTCCACATCTGAGACATTGACCCCAGAAAGACTAAGGATGTTCTCCATGGAAAAAGCATCATCATGCATGTTGAACTAAAAAATTTCGTTGGCTTGCATGTCATCCATATTCTCTTTCCTTCACTCTCATTGAACTAAAACCTTCTTTCTTCTAGTAGCTGCATTGACTTGAATAACAGGCTTAGATGGTTGAGGACTGCTCTCATTAGCAAATTGATTGTCTTCATCTAGTGGGAAATGAACTCTTTTTTCTAGAGGCATGGTTGTCTTTAGTCTCTTGGTGCCACGGTGGGTCTACATTTGAGCTTTGTTCTTCATATGCACATGTCAACAAACACCTTTGGACATCAGTTTTGTAATTTGGAATCTTTTGAATCTCTTTAGTAAAAAGTTAAAAAAACAAAGAGCCTAAAGCATTGAATCAGACATCCCACTTGCATGTGTTAATTAGTAGAGAGGCTTGTAGGGTGGTGCAGCCTAACTGTCAAGATCTACTTGGGATTGTATGTGACTAGTACAACAAATATGATTACTCAAGCATGCATGCAGTGATGTTGACAGTGTAAATCTATATAGTAAGATAAAAACATAGACCAACAATCAGCTATACTAATATTAATCACAAACATTACAACATCTGGCATTCCATTTTCTTCATCTCTATAATTGTAGTTTGTAATTTCAATTTGTAAGTTTAGTCAAAAAGTTCACAGTGATGCTCTAAATAGAAGATGTGTGATATTATATGTTTGTTTTGATTGTTTCATGTTCTGATTTATGATGTTCTATGTTTTATTTGATAGTTTCATATTTTGATGTTCTATTCTATGTTGTATGTTTGAATTTATAGTTTGGTTGTAATTATGATTTCGTATGTTGTATGTTTGTTTTTTTATGGTTTAACATTTGAGAATGCTACTAAAATTTTCCGACGGCGAGGATAGGTTTGTAACAATGATCAGCTGACATAAGCATTTAATGTTGATACTCAAGTTGCTTTAGGGATATCTATTTAAGTCAATTCTTAAACAAGACGAGATGCCTGTGTTACTATATATTTTGCAGTGAAATGGGAGTTGCCCACTATACATTCCACTTAACAAACCATTGCAACACTCGGTAGATTGAGAAAACAAACACAATGAACTGACGAGAATAAGAAAACATGCAAATAGGCAAGAGTATTTACCAAAGATAGCTAAATATCATACAATAAAGATTCCAAGCACCAATTGCAACATAGTTTTTGATTCAAATAGAAGCAACACATAGCACCCAATCATATCACAAAAACCTAGATTGTTAACTACTACTTATGAAACCTACCAAATGAAAAGCATCCTAAACTTTGGTTTGTTAAGACTTGGAAGTTTCCCACTATACAGTCCTTAAGTTAGTTGGTTAAGTCAGTTTCCCACTATGAAAATGTGAGGTTATAAAACTGATATATCTTAAGTTAGCCAGTTATATTCATATAGCAATCGATATAGTTTAAAACACAATCAGTGCAGTTTGGTTATATTCTAGTTGTTGTTTTGAATACATTCTAAACAAATAAGGCAATATAGATTAATCCATAACTACATTTTTCTGAGAAACTCACCACCTTTTTTCTCACACAATCTCGCATTAATAAATATTTGTGTTTTAACTGTATTCTTGTTTGGTTTAAAATCTATGTTGTTTGGTTTAGAATTGAAGCTAAACGTCTATAATTCAAAACAACAATAGAGTTTAAACTTAAACAACAAACATTTGAAATGGAAATAGACATTGCAGTGATGTTCGAATATTGAACTTACCTGAATGTTGATAGAACTCTGCAATTCCAAGCCTCCAGGAGTCTTGTGTATGTGATGTTGGAAACTTACACTAGGAAATCTGGGGTTTATGTAGGAAAACTTGGAATTTGTTGTTTTTGATCTGTGCACCCTCATTTGATTGGTTCAAGTTGTTTTTATTGCACTTCATTTGAATGATTTGATGGATGTCTATAAATTTGAATTTGGTATTAAATATGGGAGGTGATTGATTTGGTCGAATGCTTGTTTGCTCTGAATTGGTTGATTTCCTTTAATGTTTTTTTACTGCTTGATTGGTGAGCCTTAAACCTTCGATGGTGTGGAATTAATGGAGAGTTTATTGATTTGGTTGAATGCTTGTTTGGGATGTTTGTGCTAGATTTTAATAAATTGTTGACCTCTTGTTTTGATGGCTAGTTTGGTGAGCCTTACACCTCCATTTGTGGCCCTTTTGTAGGTATTGAGGAAAAGGGACTAGTAGATGGGCATTTATCATTGTTTTGAGTGCACTTGGGCACTCTTACATTTTACTTGGGACTCCAACTTTTTATTATATGCACTTTTTTTGGGACGGATCTCCATGTTGGATGGGATATGTTATAATGAAAAAATGTTTAAAACTATTTATTATAATGCAACCTGGAATTTAACTTAGTTTGATCGCTGGTCATGTACTTGGAAGATATGGATGTTTACTTTTAAATATAAATGATTTAATGTGACATTTTAGGTTCTATTGCATCCAATTGTGTACAAGTTCAAAATAATGTTAGTTGCATTTATGTTTTAAAATCCTTGTTAATCATTTGTGTATGCCACCTAATATTAATAAAAAAAATACTAAAAAGTAAACAAATGCAATGGGAACATTGATTGGTCCCCATATGTCCTATTTTTAGAAAAAAATAAATAATTAATAGATCCCTTATTAAAAAGTAGTGGGCCTAGTTTGGTCAACTCCTATACCATGTATAGGAGCCCGGCCCACTATCAGGCTTTCTCCCCTAATAATTTAAAAAAATCACAGTTTTTTTTTTTTTTTTCAGAACATGTCAGTCAAAACACAATTACAATAAAAAAACACAAGTTACAGTTAACAATATATAAAATTGTTCTACTATCAACTCGATGTATGTAATAATGAAAAAATGACATTTTTCTTTCTAAACCATGCCAGTGAAAACATAATTACAGTGTAAACACAAGTTACATTAACAATTATGTAAAATTGCTATCATCTCAAAATGAATAACATAATTGTAATACCTGCCATATTTTAATGCAACCCCATATAGGTACAATGCTAGTTGAAAGATGTAGATATTTCAATCCTTGCAATTCTTCAATACCTTTGATCTTCTACAACTTCCAACATCCACCAACAATAATTGTCTCTAAATGGCATTGATGAGCAGAACTTTATATGTCTGCCAATCCTAAGTCCACTTCAATAAGACTTTCCATAGATTCAAGATGGAGAAATTTAAGGCTGACAAGGTACTGTCCACTTATTGAAACCTTAGATATATGTTTTGCATCTCTAATATCTATTTTTTCAAGGTTGACCATTGAAGTTCCAATAGTAGTTGAATCCATGCTATTCTTAAAACTCTGTTCCCCAATTAATGTCAAATCCCTCAATACCAAGCTTCTAAGATTTGTGAGCTATCTAAGTGATTCTGAAAAGAATTTCCCCTAAATTCTCATGGAATTATTCCATTATGTTCTTCCTGCAAGGACTAGATTTTCCAAATGACTTAACATTCCCAATGAATTTGGAAACTCTTTCATGTTTCTTCCGTCGAGCACAAGCTCTTTCAACTAAAAAGGGGCCTGAAATTTGACATTAATTTGTTTAAAACACCTATTCTTCGGTTCTAAATAATGGTGATCACAAAATAACTACTTTCAGAATGTATTTTACATCGTTAACTAGACTTAATCCTCAAATATAGAAGAAGAATAAATTACCTGTTGATGAATCTGCCACAATCTTCGGAAATATCCATCGAAAATTTTTAAATACTGCAAACTTTGGAGAGGAATCCATGAAAGAATAGTGAGTGACGAAGGCACGCTTGATACTTATCCTTCAATTATATCAAGTTCATCCAATGTTTCCAACGTACTAAAGTCAAGTTCAAGCCACAAAAAGGAAGTTGAAGAACCCTCACAATAGTTTGAATTACCTAAAAAAGTATCTTAATTGAAGATCAATATGTTGATTAAAAATGGAATTGAGACGCCTAAAATTACGACCATTGATCCCAACAAGAATGTTCTTGAATCCTTTTTCTTCCTGCATTTAAGGATGAATCTAAAATTTTGTCACTCTCCCGTTAGAAAAACAATGATCAAGCTATATAAACACATATTTTTTAATGCCGTAAAGTGGACTACAAATTTACAAGGAGAAACAAACCTGAGAACGAAGATGCTAGGAACGCCATAGTCGATCAGGACTACTCAATTCATTTGCAATTTCTCTGTCGAGATCCTTGATGTGATCATGCATTCTCAAAAGAGGAATGTTTTCAAAGTCAAATCCATTCCAGTAAGTCCTTCCCACTTAACTTCAACAAGACATTTATCCATTACGATCTAAAGTGTGTGCTCGTCGCTCCATCTTGATGCTTCCCATATTCTTAAAGACATATGATGAGATTTGTTGACGAAAAAACATGCAACATCCATAAATACCTATTTTTCCTCAGCCTCAAGGGAATCAAAGCTTATTCTAAGCTTCCCTATTATTTCTTGGGGTAGAGTTTTCCTCACTTTATCTAATTCTAGTTTCCAATAATGCTTATCAACACTACTAGAAACATGTCGACCCAACGCCTACAAAGACAGAGGCAAACCCCCACATTTCTTTGTGAAGCTTTCGACCAAATCTTCATATCCGCTGGTTGGATATGATTGGTTGAATGCGTGCAAACAGAAGAGCTCAGTTCCATGATGGGCATTCATTAATTTCATCTTATAACGAGAATTAATTTTTACCCTTATCAGAACTCTCTCATCATGGCTTGTCACAATTATCAAACTATGAGAATTCTTGGCTAAACGATCCCTAACCAGTAAGGCATCCAACTGGTCCACGTGATCTATATTATCTAAAACAATTAGGAACCTTACAAAAGGGTTGCTCGCTAGAAGAGACCTGAGATAGCTAGATCCTTGAGCTATATGGTAAAACTCACGATTTTCCTTCACCAGATCCTTGAGAAGTTTGCTCTGCAAAAAAGTCAATTCAAATACCTGCACATCAAACAAAAAACATGATGCACTAAATTCTGAACACTTTTAGTTAAACAATTCTATAACAAGGGTGGTATTACCAAACCCACCCATACCATAGATGCCAATCACTTTATCTTTTGTCTCCATCTTTTGCCAGCATGTCCTTTCAAATTCTTCAACCAATTCTTCAATTCCAATCGGATGTCTTGCAACTTCTAAAGATCTTGTCTTTTCTACCTCTCTTCGAACAGTGGACGCTACATTTTTACATAGTGTCTCAAGATTACTTGAATTTCTCAATGAAAACAATAATGTCATCAGACTAGGCTAAACTAAAATCACAATTTTTTGTGGGAGAAAATATTTTAAAGAAAAATTGAGATAAAAAAGAGTTGTACTCATTATTATGGTTGAATTTGTAGCTAGAGAAGCATGAAACAGAACGGAGGGCTTCTTTCCATCCATCAAGTTTGTTGAGATACATGTGCTTCTTTGTGTAGTAATTGAATGAATCAGCATACCCTCCCTTTTCTATGAATCTGAGTTGGGAAGGTGGAACATCATAGAATATTGGAATAATCTTCTTCTTAGTGCGTAACATGAGAGCAAGATCTGCTAAACACCAAATAGACTTGGCATATCCTAGGGAGAAAATGGCAATTTGAATTGTGGAAGGAAACAAATCACCTAATTCCATCTCTTTGCAATCAAGGAAAGATCGGAATCCCACCTTCTCAAGAGAATTATAAAGTTCAAGAGATAGGGTTTCTTTGACATTAGGGCCTCGGTGGTTAATGAAAACATCATAAAATTTGGGAGATGTAGATGATCCTATCGTTTCTCCTTGAAATAACTTTTAACCAAAAACATCCTCTTCCACATTTAGTTGGCGAGATGACGTAGATGAACCATGAATGGGGGACGAAACTCAAATAGCAGAGAAACCTTGAAAATTGCAACTCACATTGAATTGATTTATCAAAGTAGAAATGGCTGACAAAGTTGTTTGCTCTCTACTTTTGAGGCGTTGCTCAGCAAAGACAAGGTAAATCAATCGGTGTCTTGCCCATCTTCCATCAAGAGGAAGGAAGGAAGGCGATATGTTTCTTTCTTTAATATAATAATTGGGGGATTCAAGGATTAGGGGAAAGGGGCCAATAGCCGCCAACCCTAACTTCATGCACATCAAGCTCGCAACTATACATATTAGAATTCAACAAATTTTTTTGGGTTTCTCCGTATGCAACTGAAGAGCTTAAAGCTATTATTTCAGCTTGTGGGTACTTATACATATCACTCTATGACATGTTATGTGCACAAGGATCCAAAATGTGTGATTTCAACGTGCCACCCCATACAAGCGCAAAGATGTGCCAGTGCTCGCTCACCATAAATGCCCCAAAAAATCCACCCATCCACTAAAAAAGTTATACACTTGGTCCCTATTGTACTTAGGATAGCTTGAAAAAAAATTAATTAACACCCCACCTCAATCAAGTTGACGGGGCCTTAAAACATACCCACCCCTTTCCCTATACACTTCTACACCCTAACATATATTATTGACACCTTTTTATTTTAGAAGCACATCAAAAGGTGAATGTAGTGGCCCAAATGGGAAACACAATACGTCCATTTTATTTCTTTTGACGTCTGAATACATAATCAACAATGCACCCAAAACCTAATCATTTTCTCGAATGTTCTCCATGGTGCATGGGCAATATGAGGGTTTTTCTGTTTTCATTTGCTTGTTGTCACCCTCCTCCATAGTCATTCTCCATGCAAGTAATGAATACCTACATCATTTCTCCTTGTCATTTCAGTACTACTTTTATTCTAATCTATTGGTTTCATACGGTGTTGTCTATGCAATCATTATATAGTTGTTTTCCTTCATGTTTGTCTCATACAACCCTTGATTTGAGTACTAGCATCATTCGAATCTTTCATTCCTACAACATTTTGTCTGCAATTATTTTGCATTCATATTTTTTCCTATTTTGTATTAGACAACCTTTGGAAAACACAATGTGTTCCATTTTATTTCATTTGACGTTCGAATACATATTCATCAATGCACCCAAAACCTAATCATTTTCTAGAATGTTCTCCATGGTGCATGGGTGGTCTAAGGGTTTCTTTATTTTCATCTACCAGATATCACCCTCCTCCATGGTCATTCTCGATGAAGTTAATGAATACCTACATCATTTCTCGTTGTGATTTTAGTATTGCTTTCATTCCAATCTTTTGGTTTCATACGGTGTTGTCTATGCAATCATTATATAGTCGTATATTTTTATGGGTATATAATTTTGAGGGTGCATTGTCAATGGTTAAGGGTTTCATATCATGGTATGATTTCATTATTTCCCATCTTTTCAAATCATATCAAAGTTAAGGGTTTCATCATATCAAGTTTTCAAATCTTTCCAATCCTATGGCTTTGTCTCCGTAATAATTTTACAGTTGGATTCTTCCCAATTTTGATGAGACAACCCATGATTCAGGATTTCTCTCTGTACAGTTGAATATACTATTTTTTAATTAGGGTTATATTAAATATTTGTAAATGGTTTCCTATGTTTTTTATATAATATATTGAGGGTTTCATTTTATATAATATATTGAGGGTTTCAGTTTATATAGTATATTGAGGGTTTCATTTTCATTTTGTATATTGAGGGTATTGAATTCCTTTTCAAAGGTGCATTCTCAACATTTAGGGGTTCCCTAATTATGTGGTCAACTTCATAGTGGCAGCCACCATCCTCCATGCAGGTAATGAATACATCATGTTTCCAAATGATTCTAGCACTAGTTTCATTCGAATATTTTGATTCCTATGACATTGTCTAAGAAATCATTTTTTAGTGGGATTCTTGCCTCATTTGTTTGAAACTGTGATGCCCTGTCATGCAACCCTAGAGTGTAAGACTAAAAAGAACAAAATTTATAGAATTTTTTTTTGAAGCAAGAAAATGCAAAATTCATTAGATAACATTACAGTATTGACAACAATTAACAAGTCGTACAAATAACACCTCTAGGGAAACATAACTACATTAGATAAACATGAAATCATAACAATACAAGTGATATACATTATAATACAATAGAAGAGGATTGCATCATTCATTTGCAAAGATGAATATTGCAAAGGTTCAAATACAAGATTACATGACTGATCACATCGGTTTACAATATACAAAAATATAATATAATTATGAAGATATATTACAACTCTAAAGGTGCAGAACAAATCTAGAACTAGAAACACTTATACATTGATCTCGAACCAGAACATCCAAGAAAACCAGTGGATTAAGCTCTTCCACCCAACCATGTGGAACCCTAAGGTCCACCCCCCAAGCTAGGAGATAACAATAAGGTTCCACTAAGTCAAAGGTTACAAGAAAGCAGATATAGATTTGACATAAACAACTCAGATCATCAAGACTACACAAATCATCAAGACTACTCAAATAAGCAAGACAAGACAGTACTCCAGAGGCAACAACAAAAGATAAAGAGGGAAGTAACTAAGCTGCAGTAGGGAGAGTTTCATTGCATGGTCCTAGCATGGGTTACCCAGGCTATCTCTCACTAGAAACCAGCCCCCAACTATGGTTACCCTGGAAGCCTCTCTCTAGGCACTGGCCCCATAGCATGACACATACGGAGCTGACATATCCTCTCATGGAGACAAGGAGGTCAACCTTGCCAACCAGGCCTTCTCATCCCATCCTTAGCCTGTGAGAGCACTCAAGGCATGGGTGAGGCATCTTACTTATCTTGTTATGTAAATTACTACCCAACCCACCTAGGTAAATTATTAAGTTATCACTTGATTACAACTTCTATGGGGTTACCCAGGAAGCCACTTTGGGTGCCGACCCCACCATAGAAGCCACTCTCCTACATGCAACTAGCAACCCCTAACCAACATCTAGAAACCAATACCATGCATGGACAAGGACTAGAAGGCATCTAACCTCTTGCATACTGATGCATAACCAAGTCAATATCAAATCCAAAACTCAATAACAATCCTTCCCCTATCCACTTCAAAATCTCATAACAAATGAAATCATTAAAATGACAAGTCACAATGTTGCACTAGAACCAGGTAACCAACCCTCTGGAGTTGGGTAAATCTGAAACACAATGCCACTACTCAAATATTCATTTCACGATATGGAAAACAAGGTTTTAACCACATGACACTTAACCACCATGACATCCCACTGGAAACATCACCTCACACCTAGGCTCGACAAAACATAGTTGCAAGACTCAACCCTGATAAGATGTAATGACACTATTTCTTCATTAATAAACTTTGGTTTGAATTTGGCAATGAAACTACAAGAAGAATAAATACAATATCCATAGATCAAAACTCAATTTCTTTTAAAACTATAAATCTCTTTCAAAAAAGATAGTTTCACTATGGTAACAATATTCTATCCAACTCAAGTCTTTCTAAATCTAAAAAATATTTATTTAATACAAGTACTACAATTTCAACTCTATTTATACTAATTTCCTAAAATCATTTCCCAAACCTTACTTTCAACAACCTACCCCTACTAATCTTTCTTAATAAGATTAAGTGCACAAATTAAATTAACTACAACGAGGCAAAATAATATTGAAACTATCTACTGCCCATATCAAATGATTTATTAGTTAATAAGCATTTAATTGTGATTACTTACAAGCAGACCCAAAATAACTATGATTATAACTTAACCAAATCACAACTGTAGAAAGAGATTCTTTGTAATCTTAAGGAAATCAATTCAATCACGAGAAAGATTTTAACAGCAGGAAGTTTCTTTCAAACAATAAAAGAAAAATAGTATGTTTCTAATGACACAAGATCATAAGTTGCTGCAACTTAAAAGCAAGCAAAACCAGAGATTAAAAAAAAGGTCATTTCTAACCTACCCGGCTAGGCAATTCGAGGGACGGACCTGATTCAGACAATGAATAGAATTTTATTTACAATCTTCCACTCCATGTCTAGTTAATGTGAGCTAAAATCAGGGCATGCTAAGATTGATTACTGAAAGAGTTTTGAAATAAAATTTTGATAGATAATGCCTAGGACTGAGCCACACCGTATGGATGGCATGACAGATTGTCTAAATTCATGCTCTCAGAAGGCAAGTTAATAATGGGCTAAAACTATTCAAAGATATGATTAAGGCTGCCTCTAGTGAAATCCAATGGAAAGCAATGATTTTCAAATGAAAGAGATGCCTAACAGGGTTAACGTTGTATGGTCAGCACATGAGATATATTAGAGGAACATTTAGAATTTGACAAATGACCATCTCTAGTCAAGAAACAAGTCTAGAGAGAAAGGATACATGATGGAAATTGCGGAATAAGGAAAAAGTCAATCCAATCAGAAGGGATTTGTTTATGAGGTTTAGGGCAACGGGTGATGTTACATCCCTTCGCACCGGCATTGAATTGAAGGTAATAAATGTGTAGTGGTTAGCCAGAGCCCAAATGAAAGTAAAATCAAAGGTTTCAACTAAGTTTTAATGAGCTGGTAATTTTGCAACAAATCAAAGCGTCTCTTTGTTGTAGACAAAGGTAATAAGAGATATAATGAAGAAGAGACTGCTAACAAAAATGTCCAGTTTCACAAAATGGGTTCACTTAGATAATAATTTTAGGCAAATAGATAAAATGGCTAGCTAAAGAATAGATTGGCTTTGATTGTGATTGCTTTAGCAAGCGATATACAGGGTTATAAGGAGACATCGATAGCTAACACCAGGCTGATATCATTCCAAGAAGATACAGAGGTAAAAGTAAGCAATAAGGAATCATCTTTTAACTTGATAGAATGAATATGATTGAATAAGATTTGCAGGAAGCATTGGAGACACACAAGAAGTTCAGAGCCTTTCCCAAAGGTATTAAATCACAATAAGAAGAATACAACAACAACTAAAATTTTCTAGAATCCAAGCTCAAATTAAAGATTCCAGTATGGTCATAAGGAATGCAAAATCAACAAGTTGATTACAACCCCAAGAACACAGATTCGAAAGGCAATGGGAGATAATGAGAGAAAATAAAAGAACAAGTAATTAATTATCTACATCAATTTCACCTTTCAACCAATCAAGCAAATTGTAGCAAGAACGTACATAGAATTTGATTCTTGAGCTTCAAAATTCCATTGGTTCCCCCAATTTCTGTCTACTTCTTTAGAATAATTCTCCCCAAAAATACTAACCCCTCGAAGCAAAAATAGCTACAACTCATAAAGTTCCACTATCATGAATACGTTACCGAGAATCCCACTACTCAGAAGAATTTAAAATTTTTACTTAACATAGAGATTCCCCAAACCTAGAATCTTATTCGACAACTAACAAACATTAAATTATTGACTCAAATTATTCTATAAATAAATATATACTATTTAACCATAATAAAAACTTATGACTCATATACTATTAAAAACATTAAAATAATTAATTTAATCTACATTAAAATTACTTAAAGAATATTCCAAATTTCCTTAATACTCTATGACTAAGAAAAACACTATTATATTTGACATATTAAAAACATTATTATAATAATATTAATTCATTAACGCATTACCAAAATACACATAGGCTTCACTAAACAAAACTTGACAATAACCCCACATACCACTTGATGACCAACAACCTGAAGACTGAAACTGACCTAGGGGAAAACCTCATGTTATCTCCCATCAACATTATCCATTGGTGCAAGGGCTCACTCAGACCTGCTAAGTTAGGTGGAGTCGAGGCCTGATACTTGCAACCTGCATCAAAACAATATGTTGCATACACATATAGCACACATATAGAGTTAGGGATTCGCAGCATAGTATGGTGCTCAGGTTGAGCAATACTACACTGTCCCCTCTCTGAAAGCATGACAATAACATAAACACCTCTAACTATAAGTTAGATACCAACAAATCACATAAGCATGATAATATCTAATAATTACTGAACATGTCAATCACATCATAAACTGGAATATCAATAATGTCATCCTATAACTCATAAAACATGTCAAAACCACATCAGTTGAACATAGTCCATCATAAACATAATAAGCATAACCATAAGTCTCACAACTCAAATGTCTCAGAACTGTCTAAATGCAATAGAAGAACTAACAACTGCCACAAGCCAAAAAGAGGGGCATTACATCCTCCCCCCAGAATCATGCTTACTCCTGGAAGCCTACAAATAAGTAAGGGTATGACTCTCTCACCCTAGAAGCATCCTCGTAAGTAGTAGAAGTCTCATCACTAGGGTCCCACTGGACCCTGACCTAGTCCACATCTTTGCCCCTGAGAGTCTACTCCCGATCCTACATCTTGCACATGATCACCAAAGAAGGCTGCCTGTCCCCTACCTATGGTCTCCAAGGTTGTCTCCTGATGCTCAGTTAATGTGAACACTCTATGAGACCTCCCTCTGTTACCTATGGTTAGCTTTGAAGCTACCGGCCTCTGACCAAAACCTGAAGCATTCCTTTGTGGACATTGCCTAGCTATATGGCCCTACTGTCCACAAGAGAAACATCTTGTGCCTCTACTAGGATCTCCACCACCTGAGACAACATTGGGTGGTTGAAAATTATCTCTACTCACTGTAGACTATGTACTCTGAGCTAGTTGATCGAAGTAGTTACACCTATTCCGCTGCCAAGACTGATCTTTCTTAAACTAAAATCTATTACCTTGTTGAGGCTGAGTATTCTTTGGTTGTGACTGAGAACACTATTGTTGCTACCACTCACCTTTGTTGGGTGAATGATGGTCTCTTAAAGAGCTAGCTACCTGAGACTAACCACCAACACGTATAGAAGGTGCACTACCAATATGCACACTTGTATGCCCTCCAAGAGCCATCTCCAAATTCTCTTCTACTAATCAGGCTTTCTCCATTGCTACCTCCATAGTCTTAGGATTGAATACACAAACTCCTCCACTGATCTGGGCATTTAATCCCCTAATAAAATGCTACACTAAAATAATCTCATTATCTCCGATACCCTCATACTGCTTGAGCTCATAGAATCTATGCTCATACTGCTCAACACACATGGCCATCTGACTCAGCTCATGGAACTCGTCTATGTGACGCTACCTCCAATGATCAGACATGAAACAGGCTTTGAATCTCTATAAGAACAACTCCCAAGACACTATGCTAATGTCCAGGTGCAGCTTCTACTCCTCTAAACACCACCAAGTTGAAGCAAAACCTCTAAGATATAGAATAACATATCTATCTTTAGTGTTGCTACCTTATTGATGCATGGCGAAACACTTGCCTATATCTAGTAACCATGTCTCTGCCTCTAGACCACTACCAGCTCCATCAAAGGTGGGAGGGCATGCCCTCAGAAGATCTCTCATATGACTAGCTAGTGTGGCCTCTTGCTCAGTTGTCAACTCTCTCTACCTAGGTGATCTCAACCTTTCCCTAGGTTCTGGTTGATCTACCTCCTGACCCCCTCTAGGCTGCCCCACCTCTTGTCTAGGGCCTAAACAAGCAAGGGCATCTTCAAGTTACTGTCACAACTGGGCTCCTTCAGGCTGACCCTGACCTTCCATATTATGAGCCCCGCCTTTATGAGCACTCTCATGAGGAGAACTGGGAGGAGGTGTACCACCACCACTTCTCCCATGACCCCTACCTCTGCCATGACCCTGACCTCTACCTCTAGGCATCTACCCACAACACCAAAGGATAATTTATTACACACATAGAGGGAACAACAGGGATGAAAGTTAGCCTAAAAAGTTTAAGCACTAGGTTACATAATGGGCTTAATTATAACCAGAGTACCCAGTGTTTAAACCTGGCTCTGATACCAAATGTGATGCCCCGTCATGCAACCCTAGAGTGTAAGACTAACAAGAGCAAAATTTACGAAAAAAAAATTGAAGTAAGAAAATGCAATATTCATTAGATAACATTACAGTATTGACAACATTTAACAAGTCATACAACTAACACCTCTAGGGAAACATAACTACATCAGATAAACATGAAATCATAACAATACAAGTGATATACATTATAAAACAATAGAAGAGGATTACATCATTCATTTGCAAAGATGAATATTTATAAAGGTTCAAATACAAGATTACATGATCGATCACATTGGTTTACAATATACAACAATATAATACAATTATGAAGATATATTACAACTTTGAAGGCGCAAAACACATATGGAACTGGAAACTCTTCTGCATTGATCTTGAACTAGAACATCCAAGAAAACCAATGGATTAAGCTCTTCCACCCAACCATGTGGAACCCTAAGGTCCACCCCCTAAGCTAGGAGATAACAATGAGGTTCCACTAAGTCAAAGGTTACAAGCAAGCAGATACAGATTTAACATAGACAACTCAAATCATCAAGACTACTCAAATAAGCAAGACAAGACAGTACTCTAGAGGCAACAACAAAAGATAAAGAGAGAAGTAACTAAGCTACAGTAGGGAGAGTGTCATCGCACGGTCTTAGCATGGGTTACCCTGGCTATCTCTCACTAGAAACTGGCCCCCAACTATGGTTTCCCTAGTAGCCTCTCTCTAGCCACTGGCCCCATAGGGTGACACATGCAGAGCTAACATATCCTCTCATGGAAATAAGGAAGTTGACCTTGCCAACCAGGCCTTCTCATCCCATCCTTAGCCTATGAGAGCACTCAAGGCATGGGTGAGGCAACTTACTTATCTTGTTATGTAAATTACTACCCAACCCACCTAGGTAATTTATTAAGTTATCACTTGATTACAACTTCTATGGGGTTACCCAGGCAGCCACTTTGGGTGCCGGCACCACCATAGAAGCCACTCTCCTACATGCAACTAGGAACCCCTAACCAACATCCAGAAACCAATAATATGCATGGACAAGGGACTGGAAGGCATCTAACCTCTTGTATATCGATGCATAACCAACTCAATAACAAATCCAAAACTCAATAACAATCCTTCCCCTATCCATTTCAAAATCTCATAACAAATGAAATCATTAAAATGACAAGTCACAATGTTGCATTGGAACCAGGTAACCAACCCTCTAGAGTTGGGTAAATTTGAAACACAATGCCACTACTCAAATATTCATTTCACCATATGGAAAACAAGGTTTTAACCACATAACACTTAACCACCATGACATCCCACTAGAAACATCACCTCACACCTAGGCTCGACAAAACATAGCTACAAGACTCAACCCTAATAAGATGCAATGACACTATTTCTTCATTAATAAACCTCGGTTTGAATTTGGCAATGAAACTACAAGAAGAATAAATACAATATCCATAGATCAAAATTCAATTTCTTTTAAAATTTTAAATCTCTTTCAAAAATAATAGTTTCACTATGGTAACAATATTCTATCCAACTCAAGTCTTTCTAAATCTAAAAATTATTTATTTAATACAAGTACTACAATTTCAACTCTATTTATACTAATTTCCTAAAATCATTTCCCCAACCTTGCTTTCAATAACTTACCCCTACTAATCTTTCTTAATAAGATTAAGTGCACAAATTAAATTAACTACAACAATGCAAAATAATATTGAAACTATCTACTCCCCATATCAAATGATTTATTAGTTAATAAGCATTTAATCATGATTACATACAAGCAGACCCAAAATAACTATGATTATAACTTAACCAAATCATAGCTGCAGAAAGAGATTCTTTCTAATCTTAATGAAATCAATTCAATCATGGGAAAGATTTTAACAGCAGGGAGTTTGTTTCAAACAATAAAAGAAAAATAGTAAGTTTCTAATGACACAAGGTCGTAAGTTGCTACAACTTAAAAGCAAGCAAAACCAAAGATTAAAAAAAAGGGTCATTTCCCACCTACCTGGCTAGGCAATTGAAGGGATGGACCTGATTTAGACAATGAATAGAATTTTGTTTACAGTCTTCCACTCCAGGTCTAGTTAATGTGAGCTAAATCAGGGCGTGCTAAGATTGATTATTGAAAGAGTTTTGAAATAAAATTTTGACAGATAATGTGTGGGACTAAGCCACGCCATACAGACGACATGACAGATTGTCTAAATTCATGCTCTCACAAGGCAAGTTAATAATGGGCTAAAACCATTCATAGATATGATTAAGGTTGCCTCAAGTGAAATCTATATCAGATATGCCTAACAGGGTTAATGTTGTACAGTCAGCACATGAGATATATCAGAGGAACATTTAAAATTTGACAAACAACCATCTCCAGTCAAGAAATGAGCCTAGAGAGAAAGGATACATGATGAAAATTGTGGAATAAGGAAATCGTTGATCCAATCAGAAGGGATTTGTTTATGAGGTCTAGGGCAATGGGTGACATTACTTCCCTCCACATTGGCTTTGAATTGAAGGTAATAAAATGTGTAGTGGCCAGCCAAAGATTGAATGAAAGTAAAATCAAAGGTTTCAATTGAGTTTTAACGAGCTGGCAAGTTTTCAACAAATCAAAGCGTCTCTTTGCTGTAGACAAAGGTAGTAAGAGATATAATGAAGAAGAGACTACTAATGAAAATGTCCAGTTTCACAAAATGGGCTCACTCAGATAATAACATTAGGACAATAGATAAAATGGCTAGCTAAAGAACATATTGGCTTCCATTGTGACTGCTTCAGCAAGCGATATATAGGGTTATGAGGAGACATCGATAGCTAACACCAGGCCGATCTCATTCCAAGAGGATATAGAGCTAAAAGTAAGCAATAAGGAATCATCTTTTAACTTGATAGAATGAATATGATTGAATAAGATTTGCAGGAAGCATTAGAGACACATAAGAAGTTTAGAGCCTTCCCCAAAGGTATTAAATCACAATAAGAAGAATACAACAGCAACTAAAATTTTCTAGAATCCAATCTCAGATTAAAGATTCCAGTATGGTCATAAGGAAGGCTGGTCATAAGGAAGGCAAAATCAACAAGTTGACTACAACCCCAAGAACCCAGATTCGAAAGGTGAGGAGATAATGAAAGAAAATAAAAGAACAAGTAATTAATTATCTACAGGAATTTCACATTTCAACCAATCAAGCAAATTGTAGCAAGAGCGTACCCAGAATTTGATTCTTGAGCTTCAAAATTCCTTTGGGTCCCCTAATTTCTATCTACTTCTTCAGAACAATTCTCCCCAAAAATACTAACCCCCCGAAGAAAAAATAGCTACAACTCATAAAGTTCCACTATCATGAATCCATTACTGAGAATCCCACTACTCAGAGGAATTTAAAATTTTTACTTAACATAGAGATTCCCCAAATCTGGAATGTTATTCAACAACTAACAAACATTAAATTATTGACTCATATTATTCTATAAATAACTATATACTAATTAACCATAATAAAAACTTATGACTCATATACTATTAAAAACAATAAAATAATTAATTTAATCTACATTAAAATTACTTAAAGAACATTCCAAATTTCCTTAATACTCAACGACTGAGAAAAATACTATTATATTTGACATATTAAAAACATTATTATAATAATACTAATTCATTAATCCATTACCAAAGTATACATAGGCTTCACTAAACAAAACTCGACAATAACCCCACATACCACTTGACTACCAACAACCTAAAGACTGAAACCGACCTAGGGGAAAACCTCATGTTATCTCCCATCAACGTTATCTATTGGTGCAAGGGCCTACTAAGACCTGCTAAGTCAGGTGGAATTGAGGCCCGGTACCTACAACTTGCATCAAAACAATATGTTGCATACAGATATAGCACACATACAGAGTTAGGGATTCGCAGCGTAGTAGGATGCTTAGGTTGAGCAATACTACACGGCCCCCTCTCTAAAAGCATGAAAATAACATAAACACCTCTAACTATAAGTTAGATACCAACAAATCACATAAGCATGATAATATCTAATAGTTAATGAACATGGCAATCACATCATAAACTGGAATATCAATAATGTCATCCTAAAACTCATAAGACATGTCAAAACCACATCAGTTGAACATAGTCCATCATAAACATAATAAGCATAACCATAAGTCTCACAAGTCAAATGTCTCAAAACTGTCTAAATGCAATAGAAGAACTAACAACTACCAAAAGCCAAAAAGATGGGTATTACAAAAAAAACCCTTCAATTGGGATTCTTTGGATCTACACTTGAATATATTATTTTATAATCAGGTTTTCATATATATGTATATATATATATAAATAAATATATATATATAGATGTATACATATATATATATAGATGTATGCATATAGATGTATATATATATACGTATATATATATATATATATATATATATATATATATATATATATATATATATATATGTATATATATATATACGTATATATATATATATATATATATATATATATATATATATATATATACGTATATATATATATACGTGTATATATATATATATAAGTATATATATATACGTATATATATATATATACGTATATATATGCATTACTGTATACTTCTAGTGCTCCTAAAATTTCCTGCACCAAAACTCAATGACATTAGGCTCCCAAACCAGGTCCATAAAATTAAGTAAAAATTATGCATTCATCATGTTTATAACAATACAAAATCCTGTAAGGATCCCCAACTAAAAAAATTATGCACAAATAGAAAATAGTGTGTACCAGAAATTAAATAAAAAATAAAATTAAATCAATTTTATTATAGAATCATTAGAAAATCCGTTAGTTTTCAAAATCTTATCATCGAATACAATAGCTTCTACACATTTGATCAAATTCAAACTCAACAACCAAATTCAATTATGCATATCATATCATTGAATACAATAGCTTCTATGCATTTATTCAAATTCGAGCTCAACAACCAATTTCAAAGCATTCTTTTTTCAAATTTAAACAATTATTAGAGGAACATTATGTAGCGTAGACAATGTTAACATCAATTTCTTGAAGGAGCGCTACAAACGATGTTTGCCAAAAGAAGAATTTTGTAGGCCACATTCCATCCTTCCAAAATTAGGTTTAGGTTGGTACATCACATTCTTATATTCCTTCCTCTTTATGCATAACATTTCAGGTTGGTACTTAACATTTCAACATTTTACAATTGCATACATCTATATTCAAAGTCTATAGGGAATTTTAGTTCAATTTGTTTGTTGAACTTTGCTACATCTTTTCCAATTGTTTGTTTAATAGACAACTTCATTCAATTGATTAAATCATATATGTTAATGTACTATATATGTATGTACGTATACATATATATGTACATGTATACATATACATATGTATATATATGTATATCTATATACACACATATAGATATATCTATGTACATAATATATATATATATATATATATATATATATATATATATATATATATATATATATATATATATATATATATATATATATATATATATATATATATATATATATATATATATATATGCGTCAATCTGATTTAAGGAAAACATATAAATACAATATTTTTTGGGGTCTATGATAACCCAGACCACAAAATGATGAAACCCTCAAATGTTGATAATGCACTATTGAAAATGGATACATATAATATAATATATATAATATATTTACATACATATATATGAATACATGTATATATTATATTCATATTTCTATATATGTGTGCAATAATGTATTAGATATCAGTGATGCGAAGGATATGTATTCAAACGTGAAAGAAATTAAAATGGAACACATTATGTTTACCATCTACACCACTGCATTCACCTTTCGATGTGCTTCTGAAATAAAAAGGTGTCAATAATATATGTTAGGATGTAGAAGTGTATAGGGAAAGGGGTGGGTATGTTTGAAGGCCCCGCCAACTTGATTTAAGGTGGGGTGTTAGTTAATCTTTTCTAAGGGACCCTACGTACAATAAGGACCAATTGTATAACTTATTTAGTGGAGTGGATATGATTTAAGTCCTCATTGTATATATTATAGATTATATATACATATATATGTATACATATATGTATATGTATAACTATATATATGTGCAATATATAGTTGTATCATTGCACATAGATTGTATTACATTTCTTCTGTTATGTGAATGTCTTAAGATGGATGTACATGCAGTGCTTGAATTTATTTGAATAATTTGATGTTTGTTTGTTACTACCCAGATTACTTCTCGACATATGATTTTTATGTTTGCAGGCATGTGAGTGGTTTGTAGAGCACCTAGCATTGCAAGCACTCAATGAAGGTAAAGTCTTATAAGACTTTACTTGCACCATTGATTTCGACTTCTACTATGCATTTGTGTTTGTTAACACACTACTACTATTGGGATATTTTGTTCTAATGGACCCTACTTGGATTATATACACTCTAATTTTGCAATTGCATATGTGACTATTTAATTTCTTCGGTTAATTGAATGCAAATGTACACATATGTGAACAGGTAATATAAATTGCGCAATGCATTTACCTTTTCCTTTGAATATAAAGTTTAAATACCTTAGGGTCAACCCAAAATAGTGGGTTACACTTTTGTGGACAAAGAAAAATTGAAGGTGCCAAAAAAATTCTAGCAGGCACCTTCAAACGAAGACCCCTTCCTTCGAGTGAAGACCCCGTCAGTTGTATTAAGCCTTGATAGCTTCATTCAAAGGAGGTCTTCGAATGAAGACATATGGGCACCAAATTAGAATAATAAAATAATGCCTTCATTTGAAGAGGGTCTTTGAACGACGACATTAGTTTATTGTTTTTTTATAAATAGGTTTTAACTCTCAAATGACAGTTTTTTTGTCATTTGAGAGAGCATAGTGAAACGAACCCACGGACGAAGGCAACAAGGTGAGAGAGAGCACGTCGAAGGGGACAACTTGAAGCTCTAAGACAGGTGAAATAAGGCCCCACATCAGCATTCTAGCCTCCCTCCAAGTGCATAAAATTATTGTTTCTCATGTATGCTTGTCGTTTCACGGCCCCATATGCTTGTCATTTCTCATAGAAAAATTGTAGTGCCCCTCTATTCTCATCTTGGATGTGCAGATAGTCTAGCTAAGGAGCATGAAGATGAAAACAAAATAATAGGAATAGTTAGGGTATGTTAGACAGTTGATGTTGTACATTATATGATGTTGGTAGATGCTACATGCATGTTGGTGACTGTAGAGTGTCAAAAACTCTACATTTTGTTTCAGTTGTGGCTTAGTTTGTGAGTTTCAAATGTTACTGTACAGGTTTCAAACATTTTGTATAGAATCTACCAAGTGTCAAAGCCACAGTTAAATCCACAACAATGTTTCAAATATTAAGTTTTGTGTGGAGCGCGCCACATAGCAGATAGTTTCAATAGTTTTATTTGTTTCAGCAATGCTATGGATGTCGCCATGTGTCACTTGTAGAGGTAGTCTCAAAAGTTTCAACCTTTTGTATGGAGGGCACCGTGTGTCTTTTTAGTTTGCCATGGACGATGCCATGTGTTTCTTTCCATATCATGTTGATGCTAGTATTAGAATGGTGGGCCATAGTAATGTTTCAAGTTTAGAGCTTGCAAAGGACGCCATGTGGTGGTCATGAAGAAGTAGTTGCTTTGTTAATGACTCTTTCAGTGAGAAATTTTTTTCTTCTACAATTTTGTGCGAGTTGTACCAAGTGTCAGCTTCCATGGAGACCTTTCAATAGTTTTATTTGTTTAAGCAATATTATGGAAGTTGCCACGTGTTAGCTAGCATGCGCGCGGAGGCTGCCATTTATCCCAGTTTTCTCCTTTGTGGGTAGTGAGCGTCAAGGTTGTGGGTCCCATCATTTATTATGTCTTAGTTTTATTAGTAATGCAAGTTGCAATAGATGTCATAAAAGAAGGTCACCCGAGCATAAAGACAGGTTTTAAAGGGCCTGCGGGAGAAGACACCTATCATGTTTTGAAGGCTGTGGAACACGACAAGTATCATTTCTCTGTTGATTTCTAAAGATAAAGGAGTTTCTAGGTTTGATGCAAAGGTTGCCATCTGTCATATTTTGTTTCAGTTATAAGCACGCGAGTCTCACCATGTGTCTATGTATCAATGAAGGAAGTGTGCCTCATATATTTTGCCCCAGCCAATGAGCATTAAGGAGGGACGGCCATTGCAAATTTAGAGGATCATAACCGCCATGAACTTTCAGTAATCTTCAATTCTATTAGGCCATTGAGGATTCGGTTGTTACAGATGATCTTTGGTCAGATCTATGATATAAATATGCAGTATTTGTAATAGATCGATAGATATAGATATACTTTTTGGTAATTTTAGTCAAAAATCTAAGAGAGAAGTCAGAGACTTTGTTGTGACCAGTTTATGTCATTTTGCCTTTATTTTTTTGTTCTTGATAAGAAAGTTAATGTATCTGTGACTTTTATGTTGCTGGAAGATTAATAAGAAGAACTATGTTCTATGCCTTTGTTGATATTATCTGTGGCATTGCAAAATTATCTGGTTGTAAGCCTTTGATAATATTCATTCTATCTATTTATGTTAATCATGCAGTATCTTCTCTTTAATATAAATGTATCTTGAGAATAGTTTGATTGTGATTATATTGAAGGGAATAGTTTTATTCAAGTGCATCGCCATAGTTAGATTTGCTTAAATTGTATCTGTAATATTGTTAATTTCTTACCCTTTGTTCAAAACCCAATTGAAATAGAGAAGAGCTAGCTTCTTTAAAATCTAGAAGTCGTTTCAAGTAGCAAGTTCCACATTCTTGGAACTTCTCATATTGGTGTTAGAACCTGTGCAATTTTACACATCAGTAGTGACATTCCTAATTATCCTCACGTGTGGTTTCATATGACAATTAGTATGTTTTATTGATAATCCCTGTTGTGACATTGATAATTCATATGCTTTGACATTATTTTATATTCAAGTGATTATGATGTTGATTTTAATATGATTGTCATATGTTAGAATTGAGTTTTATGAGACTGATTTTGTATTATAGGATGATCTGATTATTGTGTGGTGTGTAAAGAGGCAATGTCATACCACTCATTCATGAGTATCAAGTGACATTGTGATTCTCTTTCACTTTGTGACCATTTGATATTTATTATACTTGTGCATAGACTGTATGGTGTACTGCAGGTTGCAGGTATTAGGCATTGACTCCACCAGAATTGACAGGTTTGAGCATGCCTTAAAACTAATGGAAACTATTGAACGGAGATAACATATGGTCCCCTAGTTAGCCATCATCCTTGAAAAGTATGAGTATCTAGTTTTGCACCTAGTCAGTGTTGTTTGTTTGGGCGTGACAGTCAGTCACTATCGTTGTGGTCATGCTTTCAATCGTGCATAGTGTCAGGTATTATTTGGCATTTGGGTTAGTAAGTTTGGAATTGTTTGATTAATGCTTTGGTTAATTACTTCATTAAAATAAAATTATTAGTCTAGAGGCAACTCTGATAAATAAATAATAATATTAATGAGGTAAATAAAGTGTTTTAAAATAGGAATTTAATTGATAATATTAATATGAAAAATAATTTATAAACAAGTGATATTTTGTTAAGTGTCCATAAAAATAAATTTACTATAATTGTGTGTTGTCATAAAATATACGGTATTCCAAGATCAATAAATAATGATAATTATGAGTTGTCATATATAGTAAATACTAAATAAATAAAAATAGAAAGAAATCTTTCTATTTGCTGCAAAGTTAAATGAATTGTTTTTTTTGTGAGAAAGTAATAAAGGCAGAAATTATGGCCTTTATGGGAGGAATCTTCTGGAAGAAATGTTTGGGGGTTTCTTCCCTAAAAATAGCAGGAGTTTTGGGGTTTGGAAGGTATTATTGTTTCCAGTTTCTAGATTTTGGGGGAGGATTGTGGAGTTGAAGAGATTTTCTATCTCAATACAAATCTAGTCACTCTTAATTTATCTTAGGAATAAAGCTGGAATGAGACATATAGAAGGGAGGGACTCAAATGCAAATTGGAGACTGCACTTGTGAGAACAGATGATTTGTTAGTATTGAGGTATAGTACCAACTATTTGGTATAACTATTGATTTCAATAATATTTGTGATTTCTTATGATTGAATTTTAGTTTACAAGAATAAGTTTATGTTTTGGAATTTTCGTATTCAAAGAGATGGAAATGGGTAATATATTACTTTTGATCCAAAATAAGTTATAAAATTAGTGCCTTATTAAAATAATAGTTGATGCTTTGATGGATGTCCTTGTCATTCCAATGCTTCCATTTTGGTGCAAGCTGTAGGATGCTGGCCAAAGTCATTGTTCTGGTTTAAAACATGCAATCATATTTTCTTGAAAGTTTCTAAAGCCTTTTCAACGAATCTATTTTGTGTGTTTGTACCTGCTAATCACATTTGTTTGAAGTTTCTAAAACTTTTCAGTATATCCATTTTGAGCATCCACATCTGCCAATAGCATTTGCTTGATAGTTCCTAAAGTCTCCTCAAAAACTCCATTTTGTGTGTGTATGCTGCAATTATTGCATTTCATGATGCTACATTCTTGAGGTATTTTGTCATACAGTCCATTTTCTGGGTGAGTGCGAGATCATAATGGGCCAAATAGTGGCAATGGAGAAAAAACTTGCTGGATGAAAAAGTGTTAACATTTAGACTAATATTTAGATTTGGATGGAAAGGATGTGAATATTTCTAGCTCAATATGGATTCCCTCCAAAAATGCCTTAGGATTACCTCATATTTAGGCAAGTGGGAGTCCCAAAACTTGCCAAAGAAACTTGCAAAACCACCCATTTAGTCTTATCCTAAAAATTTTCACAATTTCATCCTTGAAGCTGATAGACTTTTTTGTAACTAAATTTAATCAAATGAAAAGGGTTTATAGATGAAGCTATTAAGATTCTAAAAATATAATATATGCCTCATAATATTTTTAATAGATAATTATTATTAATTTTCTACATATGCTATGTCTGATTTACTAATAGATATACTTATTCAAAAACATCCATAACTTTCAACATATTAATCCTTTTTTAAATCCAAAAGATGCTTCGCATTCTAGGATTTATTGGGTATACATTAAAATTTAAAATTTTTAAGTTTCATATATTTTTGACCAAGTTAGGTTGACTGGAAAATTAATTTTTAATATTTTAAAAAAGTCACAGTAAAAAATTCTTAAATAAATATTTATTTACTTAAAAAATTCAAAAAAATATGGATCACATCTGCTCATGTGTCCTTTACTTAAATCTAAATCATGGAGGAAAAAGATTATCTTTTTCTCATACATAGGTTGGCCAGAATGACACCTACTTTTTACGTTTTTCTAAAAAAATTGTAGTGCTTCATTCAAATATCTAATTTTCACCAAACTATTTTTAAAATTTTTAGAACAAAAAGTAGTAGCCCATAAACTACATTCAACTTATTACAACTTTTATTACTACCTTATTTTTAGATTGTGTAGATAACTCTTTCATCTTTTGACATGAATTTACTTAAGTTTGTTTTTCACATTTCAATTGCCACTTAGGAGTAGCGTTTGGCCCATCATGATCCTGCACTCATCCTTCTTGCACATGCATCTACAGTTTGCATACGTGTGTTCCAAGCTATCTGTAACTGCAACATCTGATGGAATTTATCTTTCCTTTATGTCTTGATGTATGTCCACGCCCTATTCCAAAGCTATCATTTTCACACAGGCCATGAGAATGCTGGCAAAGGTCACGTAGTCTGTGTTTACACTTTCCAATTGCTTTTGTTTGAAAGTTTTTAAAGCCTTTTCAATGAATCCATTTTGTGCGTTGCCTATAACCATTGCATTCCATGGGATGACATCTCTTAAGGCATTTTATCAATCAGTTCACGTGCCTTGTTGATGCTTTCACATTTATCATAGATGTCTACCAGAGTATTCCCAACTTTAATGCACTTTACACTTTTCATTTACATTTGCTTGAAGGTTTTAGGAACCCGATCAATAAAATCCTTTTTTCTCAAATATGTATTCTTTATGTTCCAAGACATGATCTCTCTTTGTGGCATTTTTTCCAAGACGTTTGAATGCCTTGACAGTATTTCACCATTGAATTAGTGTCTGTTGTGCAACTATACTAATCATTTTACATTTGTTTTATAATTTAAAATATTTGATATGACTCTCTCTTTCTCTCTGCTACATTTTGTATTATCTAAATGCTATTTTGAAGTCTCTATTATGCTATATAAAGCACGAATAAATCCTCTGCCTTCCAATAATTATTTAAGAAACTCTTTTATTATTCATTTTCCTTTTTATTAGTTTAGTTTATTATGACATCATTTGTAAAGTCTCCTTGTATCATCATCATCTATATGATCTAATGTAAAATTTGATTGTAAGTTCTAAATAGATCCATTTTATTCAAAATGTGTGTCACTTATTGTTGTGCATACCCTGCTATTATTATATTTTACAAAATAACACCCCTTGGAGCATTTTACCAAACCATTTGCACGTCCTTGCATTTATATTATTCAAAGTTTCTTAAGGTCGTTCAGTTAATCCATTTGTACATATCCTGGAATTATTGCACTCCATGTTGGTGGCGGCCATGCTTATGGATAGTCGATATTTCGGTAGATTTGCTTAACTCCTGCATATTACATTAGCAAGAGAATTACTATATCCTTTTTCGTCAAGCAGTTTATGTATCTTGTATTAGGAGATTTTTTTTAAATACCATGTATGCAAATGGCACTTTCTTTATTTTTTGTGTTCTTTTGGCCAGAGAAATGACTCATTCCATCACTTAATATCTTATTGTCTTATATGTGAACTTGAAGCTGATAGGTGAAAACATTTTTAAATCTCCTTTCTCAATTCATTGGTAAGTAAGAAAGCCCTATTCACGAAATGAGGAAATATGGTGCATTGGGGTTAGGAAAGCATTGCTTAGTTTTGTATGTCCTTTCCCTAAAGGGGCATAATCTCTATGATATTAATGATCTAGCACTACCTTTAGTTATGCGTAATAATTTTTCTTGATGTGTTCACCATACGTTATATTAGATATTAAATACTTGTGTGAATTTTGGCAATTAAAAAGTTTAGAATTACTTGTTTGCTGGTTAGAAACTTTATACTCCTAATAAGAAAAGAAAACTAGTTCTTAATTCATAATATTTAAAATTATATGCTTTCCCTTTTTATTCTTATTTAAAGCCATCACTGAGCATGTGAAAATTAATCATACTGTATAATATTTATTCTACTAATAGGGGTATTTTATTCTTTTTATGATTCCCTTCATTATAAAGGTATCTTCCTCTATTTTACAATTATAAATATATATATCTTGGTATAATTATTCTATATTTTATAGAAAGAGCACATTGTATGAATATAAATTTAATTATATGTTTATGAGTATTGTAATTTTGAATATATATATTCAAGGAATTTATCTTTTTACATAAATGGAATTTTATTGAACTATGATAGATAAAGGCATAATATTGGTAATAATTTATTATTTCTTGAAAGAGATAATTGTTATGATAATTATACCTTAACTTGTAGAAAAGTAAGAATTATGATTAATAAACATGATAGAAACCTTATGATTGTTGATAAAGTCCAACCTTAAACTTCTATATAAAGTATTGTTACTCATGGACACTTATATTTTATGATCATAATAGTAACTACTACTGGTGGTCAGAAAGTTATAGTTTTGTATTAATGAGATAGATGCACTTTATAATTGTTAGATGATTGATCATGATTGGATTAATGTTACATTCTTTAAGACCCATAGCTAGTGCATCATATCATATGTTGCATTTGTGGTATTGTAATTGAAATATGGATGAAGGATCTTAGTTTATGATGTGCATTTGAGAGTGAATGGGATGTGAGACCATTGTGTTTTAATGGTGTCAAGTGTTTGTATCATTTGGGGAAGTTCATTCTAGAGGCTTAGAAGGCATGATTGTGTGGGGGTTGGCTAAGTGTGCATCATGTGACTTGAGTGAAATGCAATCCTGAAATGTTGTCGCTATTCATATTTGTATGATACATGTGTAAGATGGATAATGCCTTGTTCAGTGTACCTATTCATGTGGTTATGATGACTATGCAAGATGGATAATGCCTTGTTCAGTGTACCTATTCATGTGGTTATGATGACTATGCAAGATGGATAATGCATTTCTCTGTGTGATGCTAAATGATGTGTATTTTATGTTGCAAATGCATCATGATGAGAATGTGATAGTCCATGCTTGGTTTATGTTATGGGCTTTGAGAATCTAGATGCAGTGAAGGGGGAGTGGATTTCAATGTGGGGTTGGCACCCAATGTGGCTTGCTAGGGTAACCCATTGGAAGTTGTTAATCCAATGATAAATTAATAATAAATTTAGAGGATTGGGTAGTTTCTACACTAAATAAGATAACTGGATGCCTCACCCATGCCTATAGTGCTTGTTCAGGCTAAGGATGGGATGATAAGGCCTAGTTGGCAAGATCAACTTCCTTGTGCTCATGAAAGGAATGTTAGATCTGCATGTGTCACCCTATGGGACCGATGTCTAGTGAGAGACTGCTAGGATAACCATAGATGGGGGTCACCATCTAGTGAGGGACTACCAGGATAACCCATGTTAGGACCATGCAATGACACTCTTCCCTATTTCAACCTAGCATTCCCTAATTGTGTTTTCCCCTTTTCATTGTGTGATTACCTCTAGAAGTGATGTTTGAGTTGCTTGTGATGTTCTTATTGACCCGTGTTGTATTGGAGTCTTGTGTAGTCCTTGCACCTGTTAGTCTACTCTCTTTCTTGATTGTTTGCTTAGTGGGACCTTATTGTTATCTCCTAGCATGGGGGTTGGACCTTAGGGTTCCACATGGTCAGGTGGTTGTGCTTTCATCTCCATTGGTTTCCCATGTTATTGTTTGTGTGCGAGAAGGATGTACCTCTTATATCAGATTTTGGATCTTGTTCTAGCTTAAGGAGATAGATACCTGTGTTCATATTCTAGTTTGTATATTAGTAGAATCATGTATTGATATCTTGATGTATGTACTCCAATGTAATTAGGAAAGCAATATTGTAAACAATGTAATGTTGTACTCTCTTATAAAGGAAATTATATATGTACTTGTAATCCTATATGCAGGATTTTCATGTTTACTTATCTAATGATGTAATATGGAAATGTATGTGTGTATTCAATCGATGTAATTAGATTTAGAATGAACTATAGTTGTTAGTTAATTCATAATGATGTTTAGATCTTGTTAATAGTCTGTTATTAATGCAGCTGTGGAACCCTAGACGATATAGGTTAACTTAAATGTTATGAATAAATATGATTTACATTTCTTGTTATTTCTTCCTTTAAAAAAGAAAATATCCTTTTTGTATAGCATAGTTGAGCTGTTCGCTGGGGTTTCTTGGCAGGGCATTACAAAAATTATCGTTTAATTGTGCATAAAATACATATACACCTGTGCATAAAATACTATGATAAAAATTCCATTGTATTGTTGAATTCCTTGAGCCAATTAAAGAACTATCAAACCCTAGTTTCAAAATAACAATAATTTCTCAAACCTAGTAATGATGCAAAGGAAAATGTGAATCAATTTACTAACACCTTTTTTTCCTTCATTTAACCCATCAAAATGTAGGGAATGAAAATGTGAACTATGAACTTTGTTTTTTCCATGATGATTCTATGAACAATGTGAACTATGAACTATGAACCTTTTTTTCCTCGATGATTCTATGAACAATGTGAACTTCAAATTTTGTTGAGTGAAAATCTTATTACTCTTTCTCCTATTCATCTTATAGATACTTCTCAACCCCTCCTTAAATGGTATAATGATCAAGCATTTTGTGATCATCATGTGAATGGGCATCCAACATAAATATGTGTAAATCTTAAACACAAGGCTCAAGATCTTGTAGATAACAACACAATCAAATTTAGAGGAATAAATTACAATAGAAATTCATTGGTGGCACTTGCTAAAAGTAATTTAAAGATATATATAAATCCATTTCCAAAAAATTCTAACAACATAGACATGCACTTGTTATTAATAATGTCCTCGACAATAATGATGTTGATGATGTTGGTCAAATCTAATGCTACATCTTCCTATACTTCTATGTCACCATTGATTGGATTTTTTGATGAGGAGATCGTATAGAATAAGTATTATGGTCTATTGTACATGCCAAGTAATATGTGAAGTGTGAATCAACTTCAATTTCTTATTGATCTTATATGTCAATACAACATATTTAATGAAGATGAACTATTTAATTGACATGTCACACATAGAGAATATGCACATTCTATAGTTCCATTGAGGATGACAAATGGAATGATGATAAGTACATTGAGTTGTATCATTTTGAACTTAAGAGTAGGACCTAAGGAGTTGCCCATTTATGTCATGTTATGACATCATTAGATGAATTTAGTACATTTACTTGGTAAACCTGAGATTGAACAATGAAAAGTTGTGCCATATATATTTACATCAATGTGTTAAGTTTATACATGAAGATAAAGTTCAATCAAAATTTAAACATCTCATTAGAACCCAATATTAAATGCTAGTCACTTTATAGTGGACACATTTGTTAAGCTGTGACCTTGTGATGTGCTTTATGAGATAGATTATATAATTCATGATTTATATGATCCACTTTGATGAGTTAAAAAGAAACCAAAACAGAATTAAGAAAGAAGCATTCTATCCAACCAAAGAGGAGCCAAAACAATAACACATTAAAGAAAGAACAAAATGAGCATGTCCTGGAGAAAGATCAAAAGGAACCAAGTGTCACTGAGTTTCAAGCAAAGCAATCAAAATGGAAACCCAAAAAAAAGTTGTGTTCCATCCAAAGAGTATCATTCTACCACAACCACAAGCAGCAAAACAAACATAGATAAGAAGATATTACACTAATTTATCATGTATTTACACCTAACATGTGAAGGAGTATCAAGAAGAAACACATAATTGAAATGGAAAGAAAAGAAGAACACAAAGAAAAACAACTTGAGGATAAGTTGGAATTTTTTTCTTGAAAAAAGAAGATGATCTAATGGATACATGTGCTAACACAAAAAGAATCAAAGAAAGGATCAAATTTTGTCAATTTACCATATCATTGATGTCATTATTACCATTTTAGTGTTTTCCCTTTATTTTCTTGATTACCTCTAGATTGTAGATTATGTCTCATGCTTACTCTTCCCTTGAACTTGGGAAGAATGTTTAGCTTCATTGGTAGTTATGTTATTTCATATTCTCTTTTCCCCTCACTTTAGGAGCATGTTTGGCTTCATTGATCTTCATGTTTACTTTGTATCATATTCCTAGGTGAATTAGGGAATTTTTAGTCTTTAAAAATAAGGGAAAGAAAATCAATTAAGTTTAAAAGAAAAAAATTAAATCTACCTAGAACATGTCAATAAAAAGTCACTTGTCATTCAAATATGTGCAAAGTTTGCTCTCCTCCCACCTACATATTGCATGATCCATATGTCATGCTAGCTAAAGGTTTAGATTTATAAATAATCTATTGAAATAAAAGCTCATTTTATTTTATTTTGTTGTGAAACTAATGCAATCTTTGTTACATTGCATGGTAAATTACAATGCTTTTAGAAGAGATATATTTCTTCTATAATTGCACTTACAGGTTGTTATATGAAAAGAATTTATCAACCCAGCTTTGATTTAATCTAGGTTAATTGTGAATAGGTAGTTATTGTTTGGATGGCGTTCGCGTTCTCTGCAAGCTGAGCTAGGGTGTCCGTGCCCTAGCTCATTCTCTGTGTGCTGCTCGCTTCTGCGTTGTGGGGGGGGTTCTGAAGCTATCGGGGTTGTGGTGGGGTTTTCTCTTTTCTGGAGGCCTTCTTGCTGCCATTTGGGTGGCCTGTGGGTGGAAGGGTTTTGATCCTTCCCTTGGGGTCTTTTCTTTTTCCATTTCTTGCAACAGTGTCCTGGGGGTTTGCATCCCTGTTGGGGATCTTGTTTTTTGCTATGCAGGGTGGGGAAACATTTGGGGCTAGCCCCAAATTGGATTTCCAATCAGCATTTGGTTCGAAGCCTTTGGCACATGGAGTGAATGTTTTTGATAATACGCTATTTTCTTCAGAGATGGAGATGAATGATCTAGGATTGGTTAGTGGTTCCCAAATAATGAAGATTAATGGGTGTTTGGAAAGATGCAAAGAGCAACCGAAGTTGATTATCCCAATGGAAATGCTTGCAGATGATATTGAATACTATTCAAGGCACTCTTTTTATTACAAGTTCATGGGTTTGAGAGTCTCGTTGCAATTTTTGGAATCTTGGGCTCAGCGGACTTGGATGCCGGAGGGGGAGATGGAGATTAGGCTCCTTGTGAACAACTTTTTTATGGTCCCTTTTGATTGCATGGCAAATCGGAATAAGGTCTTCGAGGGTGGTCCCTATTTTTATAACCAGGTGGGTTTGTTTATCAATCCATGGCATGCTAGCTTCAACCCGACTGAGGCAATACTAAGTCAGATCCCAGTTTGGGTTCGGTTTCTGTGGTTTCTAGTTGAGTGTTGGCGGGATGATGTGTTGCATTTGGTGGCTTCAATGCTCAGTAAACCTGTTGGGTCTTCACAATAGACGCAGCATAAAAAGGTAATGACTTTTGCTCGTATCTGTGTAGAAATTGATTTAAGCAAGCCATTGCTAGATTCTGTTGAAGTGAGTGCTGGATCATATACTTGGGTGCAACAGCTAGATTATGAAACCCTACCTTTTTGATGTCGTCTTTGTCATGAATATGGTCACTTACAGTGTAGGTTCCCTAGGGCTAAGCCTATGGTGACCCAACCTTCTCAGCCTTCTCGTAATCCACCTAGGGCTGATAATGGTAAGGAGCCTATTCCAGGTAATGGTAATGGAGATGATGGTTATGTCCCTGTCAAGGCTCAGAATAGGAATCGGGGTCAGAAGTGGACCTTGAGGGAGAGGTAGGATGATGAAACTTTTAATAGGTTTGAGGTGTTAGATGATCTCAGCTAGGAGGAAGTGAATCTGGGGTTGCTGAACTTGGATCAGGGAACTTTGGGTACAGGACAGGATAGGCCACCATTGGAGGCCATGCAGGTTTTGCAAGAGATTGGGGTTGGGCAGATGGATACAGATCAACAATTGATTGTTCAGACTAAACAAGAATCTTCTATTGGAGCTTCGAAGAGTGGTGGAGGTGGTTCCCCATTGCCCCTAAAAGGAGGCAAGGATGTGGGGAAGAGCTCTTTGGCCTCCTCTCGTTTGGGTATTCAGCAAAATGAACTGAAGAAAGGGGTTGGTGACAAGACTTCCAAGCTGGGAAGGAAAAAGGATATGGAGAAGATTAAATTAACTGAGGAAACTTTGGTGGAGTCAGGGTCAGTCAAGACTCAGGATTCACATTTTTCATGCCCCCAGAAATGATTGTTCTCTCATGGAATGTAAGGGGCTTGAACAGTGGCCCTCGACAAAAAGTTGTTCATGATTTGGTTAGGAATCATTCTCCGAATGTTCTTTTTCTTCGGGAGACTAAATTATTTGTAGATAATATGTTGGCCATGGCTCCTAAGTTGTGGAAATATGGTGAATGCCAGTGTATGGGGGCTCTTGGTGCTTCTGGAGGGGTGGCTTGCTTTTGGAACTCTCAGAAAATTTTCCCTCTTTGGTGGATGTCCTCAAGATCCTCTATATCCCTAGTCACCTCTTGGTATGAGACTGGTGAGTGTATTCTCCTCTCTAATGTGTAAGCTTCTGTTGAGGTTCTAGGTAAACAACTTCTATGGTCCCATCTTCATTTTGTTTGTAGCTTAGCTCCTTACCATCCGTGGGTTATGGCTGGCGATTTTAATGCTATTGTGGAGTTGTCTAAGAAAAGAGGTGGTATTCCTAGGTTGGAGCCTTCTACTCTGTTATTCAGAGATAGCATTTCTGAATTAAATCTTATTGATGTTCTACCAAGTAATGGTCGCTTCACTTGGAATAATAGGAGAATTGATGAGAGTTGTGTTGTTGAGAGGCTAGATCGATTCTTGGTTTCCTGTTATTGGGTTGGAGACTTATGGTCCACTCGATCTAAAATTCTTGATTGGAGAGGTTCTAATCACTGGCCTATTAAGCTTAGTATTATCTTTGCATAGGGGCCTCGTTCTCCCTCATTCAAGTTCCATCTTATGTGGTTATGGGATCCTACTCTTCATCAACATGTGGCTGAGTGGTGGCGGATTGGTAGACCAACTTTTGGTACGGCAATGTACACATTCTCCAAGCTTCTTCAGTTTGTCAAATATCAGCTTAAAAGGTGGAATTGGCGATGTTTTGGTAATATCTTTCATGCTAAGGTTGCTGCCCAGGAGGAGTTGAATAAGATTACGTGGTTGATTTGTGAGAATGGGGCCTCTGAGGATCTTCTAAGGGAGGAGGCTAAGACTTTGAAAGTGGTTGAGGAATTTGAATTGCGAGAAGAAATCTCTTGGAAGCAAAAGGCCCAGGTTGAATGGTTACAGGAAGGGGATAAAAATACCACCTTCTTCTTCAATTCTATGAAGGACAGGAGGCATGGTAATTCCATTCCTACTCTGGTGAATGATAGGGGTGAACGTCTTGCCTCGTTTTAGGAAATCTCTGCTGAGGCATCTCAGTATTTTGCTACTTTATTTAGGGAGGATTCACGGGGAGGCTCTATTGAGGAAGCACAGGTTCTTTCTTGTATTCCTTAGTTGGTCTCCAGGGAGGTGAATGAGTATCTGATGAAAGATATCTCTCTTGATGAGCTGGAGGGGATTGTGTTTCAGATGAAGAAGGGTAAAGCTCCAGGTCCCAATGGTTTACTGATTGAATTTTTTCAGGAATTTTGGGATATCATAAAGTTGGATCTTCTGGCGGTTGTCCTTGAGTCCCAGAGGAATAAACAGATGCTTCGTGCTCTGAATTCCACCTTCCTTGCTCTCATACCCAAGTGTGAAGGGGCTGATAGGTTATCTTAGTTCTGGCCTATCTCGCTTTGCAATGTGACTTATAAAATCATTTCTAAGTTATTGGCTGAGCGATTGAAGAAATAGTTTAAAGTGCTGATTTTAGAGATATAGAGTGGATTTGTGGTGGGTCGATAGATTCTTGACGGGGTTGTCATTGCTCCGGAGACCATCCACTCCATGGACAACTCCCACGAGAAGGCTATGTTCATTAAGCTAGACATGGCTAAGGCTTATGAAAGGGTTAGATGGTCTTTTTTGTAGAAGATCCTTGTTTCTTTTGGTTTTGGTGAGGAGTGGATCCAATGGGTCATGAGCTGTGTCACATCTGTTTCCTTCTCAGTTTTGATAAATGGAGATCATTCTAAACTTTTTGGTGCCTCAAGGGGTTTGCGCCAAGGGGATCCTCTTTCTCCGTATCTTTTCCTGCTTCTTGTGGAAGGCCTTGGACGTTTGTTGAAAAGAAGGGTGGAGCTTGGCATCATTCAGGGATGGCGATGGGGTGGAGACTTGCTTCCGCAATCTCATCTACAGTTTGTTGATGATACTGCCCTGATGGGGATGGCTACTATTAGGGAAGCTACTAACTTGAGGTAGGTGTTGGACATATATCTTGTTGCTTCAGGACAATTGATTAATGAGGAGAAGTCTTCCATATTCTTCTTCAATACGCCGACCCCCATTTAGAGAAGAATTGCTAATATCTTGAGGTTTTAGATAGGGGTTCTCCCTTTGACGTATCTGGGTTTCCCAATTTCTGTTCGCCCTCTACCCAAGGGTTCTTGGCTGAATATTATTGATAAGCTCCATACAAAAGTTAATCATTGGACCCACAGATGGTCGTCTTTTGTGGGGTGGGTTCAACTTCTCAAGTCAGTAGTGCAGGCTCTCCCTACCTACAGATGTATGCTTCAGGTAGCTCCGATGGGTTTTCTAAGGGAGATGGATTCTCTTGAAAGGCAATTCTTATGGGTAGGAAGTTTGTCATCCTCCAAGTGGAGCCTGGTCAGGTGGGATGTTGTGTGCAGCCCAAAGTAATTTGGTGGTCTTGGTCTTCGACAGTCTGCGTTATCTGGAGTGGCTGTGGCTGCTAAGCTATTTTGGAGATGGTGTGTGGAACAGGATTAGCCATGGGCTAGGATATTATCTCATAAGTATTTCCCAGGGATTCCATGGTAGGATCTCCCTCATTACCCTCTTAAGAGGAAAGGTTCAGTGATTTGGAATACTCTTTAGAAGGGTGCAAAGGTCATCAAGGAAGGTTTATTTTGGATTTGTAGACGGGGAACTAACGCTCTCTTATGGTCAGATTCTTGGGATGGATTCCCTCCACTTACTTCTCAGTTCCCAACCTTCTTCCTTTGTGCCAAAGATTTCTCGAGGCTGGCTGGGCTAGGGTGAGTGACTTCAAGTCTGTTCCTTTTTTGGGTCAGTTGGAGGTAGCTCATTGGAAGGATCCCGCAGTGTGGCCAGATTTGGGACTTGCGGAAGAAAGTGCTGAGCTTCACAAGATTCTTCATAGTAGGAGTTGTAGTTCTCTCCTAGAAGAGGATATTCTTGCTTGGACCCATAATCCTAAGGGGGTTTACTCTGTTGCTTCTGGTTATCAGGTGTTATTGGCTCAGAAGCTAACTGGGGTAGAGGTTCATTGGTGGAAAAGGGTGTGGAATAAACTTTCGTAGCCTAAATGCAACTGCTTTGTTTGGACTTTAGCTTGGAATAGGTGCTTGACCTGGGATAACATTCGTAAATAGGGATTTCAAGGACCTTCAATTTGTGTTTTGTGTGGGGGTGCGGAAAAGGATTCTTCGCATTTGTTCTTCTGGTGCCCCTTTGTTGTGCAGCTTTGGCATTGGTGGTGGGAGGTGTGGAAGCTTCCTTGTCTTCATGTGTGCTCTTTGGTAGAATTCTGGGATAGTATGGGAAGACCTCCTTCTATGGCTTCCTTTTTGCAAGAAGTTTGGTTCATGGGCCCTACCTTTCTGCTTTGGTAGATTTGGCTGGAGTGGAACCGTAGAATTTTTGAGATCAGAAGTTGGTGGGTCGGCAAGTTTGGATGCATATGCTTGGAATGGTGCAAGATCAGTTTTAGCTAAATGTGATGTGGTTTTCCCCTTGGAGAGAGGTGATGCTGAGTTGGTGGCCAGACTGGGTCTTCAAGAATTTCATTCTTCTTTTGTCAGTTCTAGGAACTGTAGGCATGGGAAAAAGAGGGTTCAACAAGTTGGAAGGTGGTTACCTCCTCCCAATGGATTTTTAAAGATCAACACTGATGGTTCTTCTAGGGGAAATCCTGGGCCTACTGGAATTGGTGGGGTTGGTAGGGACTCAGCTGGGTCGGTGATTTTTCTGTTCTTTATACATGAGGGGGTGAAGACTGTTAACCTCATGGAGGGTCTGGCAATTCTTCATGCTATTGAGAGGGCCCTTGCTTTGGGATGGAGAAAGGTTATATGTGAAGCTGATTCACAGATTTTGATTAATCTCTTGAATGAGCGCAAGATATCTGATATTAACTGGCAGTTGGCTCTGATGGTTCAGTGGATTCTTCAAGTTAGTTCTTGGATGGAGGAAGCATCCATTGTTCACATCCCGAGGGAGTGGAATCATGCTACCGACTGCTTGGCCAAATGGGCCTCTGAGCATGATATTGGTTGGAAGGTTGAGGATTGGGATCAGGTTAACCCTAAGCTGCATTTGGATTTAGACAGATTCTTGGAGGAGGATAGAAGGATACATGGGGATCATTGATGTTGTTTTATGCTGTGGGGTTTTTGCCTTGTTTTCTGGGGCTGGGTCCCTTGGTTATTATTGTAATGCTCTTTTTCTGATTTCTAATAAAGTTTTTACCCCTTTGTCTTTAATCTAGGTTAATTGTGTTTAATTCTAGGTGTATTTATTTATTAGCCTAGATTATTTATCTAAAGCATTTAAAATATATTTATTTCTTTACAACTTTATATTCAACAATAAAATATAGAACTTATGATCAAGGTATCCTTTATCAAATGTATTATGTGCATGCCTAAGCATAAAAGGTTGACTTAAAGTTTAATTCCTTTTAAGGCTATCCTATATATAAGGACTTTAATCATCTGATAGGAAAACAAAAAATGTCTACTAGATTACTACAATGTGTATAAAAATTTTGAAATTTGAAATTTATATTTAATAATGTCCACTTGTAGTAACCAAAATAGGTTAATGGGACTACAAGAAAAATGTATTTTAACAAAAAAAATTGAAAGAAAATTTATAATTCAAGTTATGAACTCTTAAGAATGCAAAATTATGGTGGGTCATGTCTCTAATGAATACAACTGTACACATCTTTTATCCTCATAATGAATAAGATCTTAGTGAGAGCCATGAATTTCTCTAAAGAAGTAGTAAAACTTGTCACATTTCTCATAATACATTGGACACCTAAAAATAAAGTGCTTTGACTCCTTATGAATGTAATTTGAGAGCATACTCATAATTCACCAAAAGGAAATCCCAAACCAAAAGAAAGTCTAATGTACTCAAGAGTAATATTGTATCCATGTCTTTGATCCATAAACCACTAGATTGATAACCTTAATGGTGCATTAGTTATCGATTCCTAGTTAACTCTTCTAAACATCAATTCTTAGCAATCTACCCTATTAACCTTTATACTTGCAGCAGAATAAGTATTCAAATAACAAGACAAAAAATAATGTAAATAATAGAGCATAGTTCACATAAGATATAGAACAGATGACACAAAGTTTCAGATCTCAAGAAAACCCAAATAGGTGAAAAAATATAGGAAGAGTGTGATACAAGCACCCCATCACTATATATGGTGTTAATACATGGAGTAAAATGTCCTTTTCAATGGTCTTTAGAGCTATATAATGAACCTATAATCTCCCCTAGCACTTTGCTTCTACAATCACAACAACTCTAAATGTGCACCTTCTATTTGATTGAATTAACAATGAGAGTCACTTCTATGAGCCAACCACTCCAGGAAATGACTTGATGTTGGTCTTTTTATCCCCTCTCTATCCATGTGACCAGAGGGAAGATGGATGAATGCCCTAGAAGGGCAACGATTGTCCATTCTAAATTGTCCAAATATTGGACCACGTCCATGAAAACCTAATGCTCATCCTTCTACCCTAGTGGCTACTAACAAGAAATATGAAGTGTCATCTACCATAGAGAAAGAAACCTATCATGGTTTGATGAGGAGAAGAGCATCTCACAACAAGTCAAACTAAATGTTAGATCAATTACTAAAACAAACATGACTAGGTAAATGGTGCAAGAGCACCTAATGGACTTTATGTCTCCATGAGGACATTTTGTAAATATTTGATTTATGTTGTCTTTTTAGTATTTTTTCATGTAATAAGGTCTATTAAAGACCACTCTTCATGTTTTAGAGGTCACTTGTAGTGGAGTTTTAAGATTTGGTTAAGTTTAGTCTTTCTATATTGAGTAGTGTTAGTGGTTTGGCTATTTTTAGCCTCTTCTTTTTGCATGTAAAAGAGAGTGGATTGATGGAACAATGAATATGGATGTAAAGACATTATTTATGCTTGGGCATTTTGTGCAAGAGGTAGAGATGAAGGAGAAATGAAGTTTAGAGAAGACAAATGAAATAAAAGTTTAGTTTTCTACATTTTTTGACTTTTTTTTTCGTTGTTCCTGAGGCTAGTACAACCATGTACCAACTCCAAATGACATGAAATTGGATTTTTTAGAAATATCTTTAAGTATTCTTTCTTTTTGCATTGGTTGCATCAATATTTATTATGTTTTGTGAAAGTTATGATGAATTTAGTGATTGACATTTCTAGTTTTTTTCACTATAATAGTCATCTTGTTTGGAATGGTACGAATTGTACAGACCAATTATAGGTCTGAAACCAATGGGAAAAGAATGGATATATGAGCCTAGTTTCATATCATTTTGGTTTGGAAAATGTTTATTGAGAATTGAGTGAGTTATGCCATTTTTGGTGAGGGCAGGTCTGCGATCTACTAGGGTCTCCATCTCTATAAGAGTCCATTTTTAAGCATACTTTCAAAAGTAACCCCTACCCATTTTGAGATATGTTAAATAAAGGTCAAATGGGTATTTGAATCAGGTTTAATTTTTTGGAGATAAGTTCTGGGTTGAAAGTTATGGCCAAGTGGCGCTCCATTTCAAAACTTAGGGAAGAGTAGAACAGTCACCTTTTGAGGCATATGTCCAAAAACAACCTATGTTGCATGTGTGATATGTTGTGTAAGAGAGAAAATGATATCTAAATAAGTTTTTAGATCATAGGTTTGAGTTGTATTCTAAAAATTATGTCAAATTTACCTTATTTGTTGCTCTCATCAAAACATAGTGGAAGTTTGTGAGAAAAGTCTTTTGTTTGAAGCGTGTTTGTTTTGAGTGAATCCTCCATACTCTACGTCAAATTGGTATCAGAGCTCAGAAGGTCTGGGCAAGAGAGTTTGGTGTTTGTGTGTTTGTATTTGTGTAGGTTGAAGAGAGAACTTGGTTGCCAAAAGACTAGGTAAGGAAAAAAAGAAGAGACCTAGGTGAGGCAAAGACAAGAGGAAGCAAGGTTAAAGGGACTTGCTTGAAGAGAAGATGGATTTGTTGAGAAAGTACTTGTAGGTTGGGGGTTCACAAAAGAAGAAAAAAGAAGAAAAAGAGAGGAAGAGGAAAAAGGAAAAGATGAGACAAATAGGGGTTGAGAAAGAGATAAGAGAATTGAGGCAAGCTATGGAAGAGATGGGAAAAAATATGGAAAGAATAGTTCAGCAGTTGCAAAGTTGGCACTTATCACTGAAGAGGAAGGTTACATGGCCCATTAAGAATATTATGCAAAGAAGAAGAAGACAAGTACGGACAACAACAAATGAGTTAGAGGTAAAGTTTGAATCTACTGTTCGAGTTGAGCAAGGTAAGTTATAGGTTGAGATGCATGATATTCCAGTTGTGTTTTAAGATGAACAAACCTCTTTATTTGATGATGAACCAATAGAATGGCATATTGATGTTGAGATTAGTGATATGGTTGTTGAGGTTGCTGATAAATTTGATATTGATACTCAAGTTGTTGATGATAAGGTTGTTGATAATGTTGGTGTTGATATTCATGATCAAGTTATTGTTGATAATGAAATTACTAATAAGGATGTTTTAGATTTGTTTTCTAATGATGTATATGAAGGTTTGCAAGAGTATGATGTAGGTTACACTAATGGTGAATATGTTGTCATATGGTCTTCCAATGATGAGGATGAAGACAAGATAAAGCTACTGAGGTATATGCACAAGAAATGGAGTTTTTAAGCCTTGAAGTTGAGAAGATGATGGATAAGAGATGGTTTAAGAAGAAGAAAAAGAAGAAGGACCCAGAAGGAGTTACAAAGATGAAGGACAGGTTACGGAAGAATTGGAGGAATAGGAAGAAAGACGTGACTTGCATTCAATGGGACTTGAATTTTCTTTCCTCCGGGAGTATGGTGCAAGAGCACCTAATGGACTTTATGTCTCCATGAAAACATTTTGTAAATATTTGATTTATGTTGTGTTTTGAGTATTTTGTCATGTAATAAGGTCTGTTAAAGACCACTCTTCATGTTTTAGAGGTCACTTCTAGTGGAGTTTTAAGATTTGGTTAAGTTTAGTCTTTCTATATTGAGTAGTGTTAGTGGTCTTGCTATTTTTAGCCTCTTCTTTTTGCATGTAAAAGAGAGTGGAGTGATAGAACAATGAATATGGATATAAAGACATTATTTATGTTTCAACATTTCATGCAAGAGGCAGAGATGAAGGAGAGATGAAGTTTAGAGAAGACAAATGAAATAAAAGTTTAGTTTTCTACATTTTTTGACTATTTTTTTCATTGTTCCTAAGGCTGGTACGGCCATGTATGAACTCCAAATGGAATGAAATTATATTTTTTGGAAATATCTCTGAGTCTTCTTTCTTTTTGCATTGGTTGCATCAAGTTTTATTATGTTTTGTGAAATTTATGATGAATTTAGTGATTGACATTTCTAATTTTTTTCACTGTAACAGTCATCTTGTTTGGAATTGTACGGATTGTATGGATCAAGTACATCTAAAACCAATGGGAAAACATGCAGATATGAGCCTAGTTTCATATTTTTTTTGTTTTGGGAAATTTTCATTAAGAATTGAGTAAGTTATGCCATTTTTGGTAAGGGCAAGTATGTGATCTACTAGGGTCTCCATCTCTGTAACAGTCCATTTTTTTATCAAAAGTAACCTCCACCTATTTTGAGATATGTTAAATAAGGGCTAAATGGGTATTTGAATTAGGTTTGATGTTTTGAATATAAGTTCTAGGTCGAAAGTTATGGCCAAGAAAACCCTATTTGGCGCTCCATTTCAAAACATAGGGAAGAGTAGAACAGTCACCTTTTAAGGCATATGTCTAAAAACAACCTATATTTCATGTGAGATATGTTGTGTAAGAGAGAAAAGGGTATCCAAATCATTTTTTATATCATGGGTTTGAGTTGTATTCCAAAACTTATGTCAAATTTACCTTATTTGTTGCTCTCATCAAAGCATAGTGGAAGTTTGTGAGAAAAGTTTTTGTTTGAAATGTGTTTGTTTTGGGTGAATCCTCCATGCTCTGCATCAGTAGAAAATAGATAAACAAAGTCAACTGGGTGCTAATAATTGAAAAAATCAAGTCTCACCAAAAACCTTCCACCCTAATGATTTCTAGTATGTTGAATTAACCAAAGTTCAAGACCTACAACAAGCATGTTATGGATAATCAATTCCACAACTTTAATTTTAGTTTTTGAACCACCACCAAGATGCTCTAGTAGACCCAATTTATCCAACCACATATTTCTTGTCCACCATTTTTTGCATTCATAGCATTATTGAAAGCAATTTTAATCACTAAACAAAATGATTTTTTTCAAGAAATTCCAAAACTTTGGTCGTCCAAAAATCTTTATTTGTTTTGTGTTTTTAAATTTATCTTGGCATGCAACTAATTTGATGGTAGACTACAACTTTTACATTCTAATAATTTATTTAAAACAATTTTAGAAATAGAAAAAATGGTGGGAAAGTAAATAAAAATAAAATTTAATATTCAAAATAAATGAGGAATGAAACTATTCAAATGAACATGTGTGATCTTATGTAGACAAAAGGTTTTGTGATGATTGTGCTCCATGGTGGGTAATACACTAAAACTTGCATATGATGACATATGTAATACTTTGTGTTCTATTCAGATCCATTCAAACAAGTACATGTACACATGTATCTATCTAGATATGATACAAATTATTTACCATGTGGTCCTTTAAGTTATTGCACTTGCTTTTCATGTTATCACTTGTTTCAAACATGTATTTAAATTTTTTCAAGTGAACTAGAACATGTGAGCTTGGAAGTTTATAAATTTAAAAATTAGTTTAGATGTAGTAGATGTACGCATACATTGGAATAAGTAATTTATTTTTGTGTGCAATTAGGTCAAGATATCATGGCACATGCACCACCACCTCATGGACCTTCTATATTTACTCATATAGATACTAAGATCCATAGATTGACAAGTGTTCTATCTGACCCCAACACAACAGGGGTTTCTAGAGACACTTGTCAATCAATTTTATCTAGCTTGCAGCGCATTAGGAAGACTTTAGGAGATACCCATGCTTATTTGGGTGATACTCTAGCAGCTATTCTTACCCAGATGTAGCAAGAGGTGACTGGTGACATTTCACTTTCTTCTATTCATCTTAGTGTCTCAAAAGAGACCATCAAATCCCAATGTTTTCCATATTATGTTGGTAGGCTTAATGTGAAGGGCTACCAAGTGACTAGATGTGTAGATCCTCTTATGGCCCTATTGATATATCCACATTTTCTTGCAGCTCATGGTCATTATCCCAATAATGACTAAATTCCTTTATATTTTGTACAATAGTTGTACGTAGAGGTTCATATGGGCCTCAAGGTCAACTACTTGGATCTACCAGCATATTTTGGTCAAGGGCGAGGCAGGGTTGCTGATAGAGATGCTTATCATCGAGTAGATTGACAGGCTCCAACTTATAGGGCCTTGGTTGGGGAGAGGATGCCTACTATCTCCCTAGCCCTGGCCCTTATTGTTTATCAGGTTGTCATTGATTCCCAAATGGAAGCAATTGACAGTGTTGGTGATATTGCAACTGCAACATCTAGGATATCTTCTAATTATGTGGGAAGGTATTTGATGAGTCATCCTAGATGATCTAGACCATTAGATCATGCTACTAATCCTTATGCTATCATGGGTGTCCCTTCACAAGTAGATATAGATGGTCTTATAGGAGACCATATGCTTAGAGTACAATGAGTTGTTTGTTTGAGGACCTATTAGTGTCATACGCTTTCATTGCATAAGAGCTTGGGATCTCTTTACATGAGGTTAGAGGACATGTGGGTAGAGCTTGTTTTTCACATGGGTTAGGATCTAGCCAGGATGTGAGACCTTCTCATTACCCTAGTAGTACTCCACATCCTGATCCACCCATAGATCATTCGGCTAATGTAGAGGCAGATACACCTACCTCTCCTTCTACAAGTGTTGAGCATCAGACATCCCAACTCTACCTAGATTCACTTAAGGAGTTGCAGTTGTAGATGGGATCATCAAATTATGTGGATATGCTTCTACATTCAGGCTCTTCGATGCCAACTCGCTTGCATACTCCACTTCACTCATCATTACTAGAGCTAGCCAAGGAGACTCATGATACAGATGAGTTGGCATCAGATATGATCATTGTAGCGGATCTTGTACCACCTGATACATAGGTATGTACATGTGTATGTGCACGCATGTGATTTAAAAGAACTTAAATTAAATTAAGTCTTACATTTCTAGATAGAGTCCTAATGTACACACACACATAGATATATATAGATATATATATATATATATATATATATATATATATATATTGTAGGGGTTAGCTCATGTTACACCTAGTCTTGGGATAGAGCGTGTACACAACTGTGATTCAGTTGATGCTAGTAATGTTAGTGGATAGGTGAGTTTTAAATTTTTTAATCATGTACTTACATGTTTGCATAGAATTTGTATGTACATGTACATATATATTTAACATTATTCTAATTTAACATAATGTACTTTTATGTACATGTGTTGTACTATCTCTAGGGCTCGGTGCATCCATTGGAGTAGGATTGTCACTTAGAGGATCACTTGACTTGCAGCTGACATGATGACCAGGCTACCAACACTGCCTAGACATTTCTCTAGATATTTGTAAACATTTGCATATACATTACATTTGACATACATGATCTACATGTTTGTTGACATTTCTATCTACATTTGCACATTTTTATGGACATTTCTACATGTTTGTGGACATTTATATCTACATTTGCACATGTGTTTGATTATATATATACTTATGGACATGTTTGTAGATATTTGCATGTTTGATGATACTTTTGTGGACAAAATTTATGTTAAATGATGGTACATTTATGGAATTGATTACATGTTTGATTCAATACATTTATGGACATTTATATGTTTGATGAGATATATATATTTGTGGACAAATTTATGTTTGATGATATATATATATGTTTAATCATGTATGCATTGGATGCACGTGCACATGTATGAAAGTTATATATACATAAATAAAAATATGTTTAAATATGTTTATAATAGATTAGAATACATGTAATCACATTGGATAGAAGAATTTAATTAACTCATGTAATAATTTATTGTTCAGTGTCCATCAAGAATAAGCCCACATGATTTTTTAAAATGTTTTAAACTTATCCATGGGTAAAAACATACTACATATAAGCAAGTATGTTGTTACCTTTTAAGACTAGAGTATGCAGTCAATATATTTTTTGACCATAAATATATATGTGATATTTAATTTGAATTTGATTGTCACTTTAAGTCATCAAATTTTTTATCATTATAATATATCACAATATTAATATTCAAGTTGTAAAATAGAAGAACATATTTGCCTCAAGGTTTCTTCACATAACCTCTTTTCTATTTATATGTTTGATATACTTGTAAGATTTGTATATATATAAATGATACTCTTGTTGGGGAGGGCTTCCTACAAGTCCTACTACATTCCATTCTAATCCTTAAAATATTATCTTATGATGCGGTATAAAATATTTAAACTTTAATTTGTTATGGTGGAAATTACATACCTTGCACTTTTCTCCATTATTTTGAGCTCACTTTAAATTGGATATTGGACTTAGCTAATGAAAAGTGTACAAGTAGCATTATTTATGCTAAAATTTGGCACATAACCCAAGAATTGATTCTATTTGTAATCACTCATATGGATTAGTCTTTAGATCCCTAATTTTACCCATTTCCCTACCCAAGTTTAGATCTACAATTTGTGCAAGTGGTCCCCAAATTGGTTGTGTGACAAAAATGAACCTTGATATTTAAAATTTAAAATTCAAATTTACGGCCAACATAACCCTCCCAACTAACCATTATGCATCAACTCAATCCATGAAATGTTTTTTTTTTTCACCTCAAGTAATTATATTTAAGGACTTTAACTCTAGTTCATTTGAACACATTTAGCGCCTAACACTTAGAGAGCATGTCCAAACAGCATATAGAATTAAATCAAAGCATTCAAAAATTATCATATCACATTCTTGAATAAGAATCTAGGACATTCTCTACATGACTTCCTATTGTCTTTCATCTTTGTAATTTCATTGTTTCTTTGGTTGAATTGACCTGGTTGCATCACCATTACTTTCCCCATGATGGAGGTAATTATTATATTTTTTATCCTATCTATATTGTTGGTTTTAAAATCATGTTTTTGATATGTTTACAAAGATTAAAAATATATTCTAGTTGATCACAAGTTCATAATTTGTACTACAAGTGTTCTCAAATTCTGTGTAGTCACTATCTAATCTATATCAAATTGTCTAGTAAAATGATTTTCCTGTTGCTTTCATCACAGCCTTCTCAACTTGTGGATTTAAGAAAATTAAATAGCCATTAGTCATGTACATAAAATGTGTTCTTGTATAGGAATGAAAGGAGTAGGAGTTCAAATTCTGTGGTCACTAGATCTGATCTATATCAAATTGTCTAGTAAAATGATTTTCTTGCTACTTTCATCACATCCTTGTCAACCTATAGATATAAGAAAATTAAATAGCCATTAGTCATGTACATAAAATGTGTTCTTGTATAGGAATGAAAAGAGTCCTAGGAATTCAAATTCTATGTAGTCACTATCTGATCTATATCAAATTGTTTAGTAAAATGATTTTCCTACTACTTTCATCACATCCTTGTCAACCTGTGGATTTAAGAAAATTAAATAGCCATTAATCATGCACATAAAATGTGTTCTTGTATAGGAATGAAAAGACTAGGAGTTCAATGTAAATTAAATAGCCATCTAGATGTGAGTTCTAGCTATAGATAGATCTATTATTTTCAAAGATTTATGTGTTTATAGATCTAATTGTGAGAATATTTTGGATAGTTTAGTTCGTATAAGATCTTTGTTAGGGAGTGTTTGTGCATATTCTTTTTTATATTTGGAAATTTCAAACTATAACAAGCAATTTCTTAATCTAAAAGATAGTGTATGAAGTTCAATAACTTGAAAGATTTCCTTTCAGCAAAAACTAGTCATAAATAAAAGTAGACTAAATCTATATATAGAGATCATTTGTTAAGAACCAAATGTTGAAATTAAAATTTGTTCAATGAAAGAACTATTAATTTAACTTGCATAAACTTTAAAACAATTAAAACATGAACATAGATCTAGATAGTGAATTTAAGTCTTCAAAATGAACTGTAAGTTCTTCATCCATATTTGTTATACCATATCAAGTGGTTCAGCTCACTCTTCAATCACATCTAATATTCTCTGATGATCATCACTATCTAGTCTCCACTTACAAAGTCCACGTGCATGTGGAACTGAATGAAGAGATAGGGTGGTAGTAATTACTAGGTGGCTATACTAATATACCTTATTCTTAGGTTGATAAGCAATAAAGTGAATCCCATGTTGAACAATCTTGACTTGTTTGAGATATGTCCCTTGCACTACAACTGAAACTAAATAACATTCAATGGTAAGACAACATTTTCAAGGTAAATGTAACCTACATAGTTCATGTATAGTATTTTCATTGAGGTAAGATATAACATAAATTATAAAAAATATAAATTGAACATTTAAATCACTCAAGGTACTTGACATGTACATATAACAAATTCAAAATTTATATATATTATAAATTTAAACCTATGGGAAACAACATTCCATCACTTGTTTCTAGATTTATTATCTTCTGCCTCTCTTGTGTGCAACACAATAAATAATAACTAACATCTTCTATATTTCCAGCCTCTATTATGACTGCAAAAACATCTCCTACACCAAATTTACATGGAAAATTTGTAATTTAAAATTTAGAGATACGTTATATAAATTATATATGTACACATACCTTTTTTAATCAATCCTGAAATATGGTTATAATCAATTGAAATCCAAGGAATGTCTTCAAACCTTTCATCCTCATGTTCGTTGTATGTGTTGGTAACAACTAGTGGCACATTTTTTCCATCCACTAACATATCCACATTGTTGGTTCTTATAATTCTCACAATCTCCCAACATGCACTCATAACAAAAATAAGAGTAATTCCTAGTGCACAACGTCCATGTCTAGCTATCTATACTCATGACACAATGCAAAGATCTTGTTTTCTCTACCCTCTTGCATCCATGCATTGATCTTCTATCCACACCTACAAATTTATTATATTGTAGATTATAAATATAATAGAAATAATTAAATTCAAACTAAAATAAACAAAATCATGTACACATGATATATGAATATATATAAAGTATTAAATTTTTAAACAATACATACCTAATATCTCCCAAAACACTCTATGTGGAATGTATCAATTTGTTCCTAAAGATTTGCCAACCTCATTTGACACAAAGTGTATCTTACTGTTACCAATTTTTCTCACAGCTCAAATTGGCAAAGCTTGAATTTATTCAGTTCATCCTAGATGAGAAGGTTTTAACATTTTCTATTTTTGCATAGTTGGAATGAGCACTGATATTACAGTTCAGTTATGTTGTTCATGAAAAGAAAAGATTTTCAAATCACTCATTGCATTATAGAACATTCATAGGAGAGATAAGTATTTCATTCACTACAATGATTATTCGTTTACAAATTGAGATACATAAAAGGATAAACATTGCATTGAAAGAAATAACATTTGACAAATCAAATGTCCCAGATAAGCCATGGGTATAGCTGAACTAGTACAGTCATAAGAAAGATACTATGCATCTAAAGACAAGAAAGAAAATATTTCCATCAATGTCTATTTGTCTTGGTTGATCATCCTTGCAGTTGAATCTTCCTCGCTTCCGATCTTCGAGTGGACCTGTGTCATGACAAGGAATATATTAGAGCTTCAAAAATAATTCCTTGTATGCCTATTAGAAGATACAGAATATATTGCTTATGATGTACTACATTAGATAAACATATCATCCATGAGTAAGACAGATTGAAAATGAACAATCATTTGTACTTCAATGTTTTAATCTAATCTATTTGTTTCATGTGTAGGTATAGGTGAAATTATGTTGCTATTTTGAAGACATATTAGCAGGTGGTATAAAATAGGATCCCACAAGGCTTGAGCCCAACATGTTACCCTGATTCTTAGAGGGAATGGATTGCAAATACATCATATTTCTCAATCAAATCAATTAAATTGAAGGAGTACAATATCAATCTAATATTTGTAGTTCAAGTCATGAGGAAATGCAAGTATTAAAGTGACCTGAACCCATAAAAAAAAAAACATCCAATGCATGAAAGTATCTGACATTATTGCTACAGTAGAAATTGAGGAGGTGAAACTCATAAGAGAGATTTGAGCTCATTCATGTTATCTAGAATAGAGTTGTGACATTGAAGAAATTATTCATCTGTTTGTTCTTACAAAAGAACTAGGACACTCTTATGCTGATCAAAGAGAAGTATATCATGTCACATTCCAAGTATTTTCCATCTATATATCTTGCACAATATTTGTATGTAGCCAAGGGATTAAAATTTACATATGTAATTACAACATTCGTATGTCAAACCAATGTAAATGATGGAGGTGCTATCATGGTTCAATTTGGTATGTATATCCATCTACATTTGATATGATATACTGAGTTAAGAGCCAAGAATCAATGCCATAATGATAGTAAACTGGAATAGAGAGGAGTACATTGTTTATATGGGGCAGCCACTTGTTTGTAGTATAGGATATAGTTCATAGGTTCTAGTGTGAGAATAGAAAACAACCATGCAGCCTTCATAATCAAATGAAATACAGTCAAACCAATGTCAAGTAACATCTCATCAATTAGAGCATGCTCAAATGCATGGTTGTGTGAGATTGAGACATCAACTCAGGAATCAGCAGAAGCCATAGGGCGTTGGCAAGAGACATTGTTAGGCATGAAAAGTGTTGTCATTGATGGCAACTAAGTCTCTACTACACATCCGCATTGCATATTTTACCCATATCAGAAATCAGATTGAAGATTTATCTAAGTCTAGGGAGTCAAGAACAGAGTGTGTGATAGGGTCCAGTATCTTGGTCTGAATCTCTCTGATGGTAGATCATAGTTTGTTGTGGATCTGATGGAGTCATAAGGATTGTCAAGATAATCTAAATCTAGATTTTTGGCCTCTAGTGATGAAGGATTCACTAGTTCTTAGCGTCTGAGTATCAGGTTAACAGTTTGACAGAGTAGATAGAAGAAGAATAGGTTGACCTTGAAATTGATATTGGTTCCAGATGTATGGGAGTTGTTGACTAGGCAATTAGTGATGACTAGTGATAGTGCCTAACCTAATTGATGATTTGTGAGTGCAAGTTTTGGTCCGCGTCTTAAGTTATTCATGGATCTAGCTGATAGAGCAGAGTATTCAATAAAGTTCTAAGTGTTCTTGAAGCTGACTGAAAAGTGATTAAAGATCAGGATGTAGATATATATAACCGATGTATTTGAATGAATGTGGTGTGTTTGTTGCGAATATGGAGTAAATGTGAAAAGAGTAGAGATCTAAGATTCAGATGAAGGAAGAGCAGTAAAAGAGGCAGAGTGAAGATGAAATGTGTAAGATCAGTGTTTTGTGCTTAACCAAAACTAAATTTATACATTAGTAGATGGTTCTCATTAGTTTAAAATCTCTGTTATTCTCTTGTAATCATTTGTAGGCAGTGAGCCTCTATTTGAGCAGTGAGCTTTGGGTAGTGAGCTTGAATGCATATGCATTCTCATTTGTGAAAATACTTTTAACAGAGTATTAATTTTTGTGGGTTAACCCCCACTGTGGTTTTTCCCTTAACCAGGTTTCCACGTCAAAAAATCTTGGTGTCAAGTGTGTTATTGTGATGTTGCTCTTACATTTATAATTGTTGTTTTCATGGTTAAGTTATTGATTTGTTGTTAAATGAAAAAGAAATAATTAACTACATAAAGCATTAAAGTTTTGAGACAACTGATTAACCCCCCTCTCAATTGTCACTTCTAATTCCAACAATTGGTATCAGAGCAAGGTTCCTTTGAGAAGCCTAATAGCTTAAGGAAAGATCTTGGAAGGAGTTTTAATGGGTTCACTCAAAGATCAACTTCAATTGGCCCTAGAAGATCTTCTTTACTCTAAAGAAGAAATTAATAATCTGAGAGGTGAACTTAAAGATGTTGATGATACAATTGAAATGTTAAAAGACAAATGATGCAGGAGCATCTAGTGGTGTAAGGGCAATCTTGCATCACCCAAAATGAAGCTAATTCAAAATCATTGTAGTTGTTTTTATTTCTTTCCATAATTAGTGTTTCTAGTTCCATAATATCCAGAATAATGATGTAGGACTTTCAGTTTTTCCAAAACTGCTACAAATAGCAACCTGCCTATTTTGAAAAGTTTAACTACCATTTTAGGAAAGTTTGAATTTTGGCACGGATTGAAGTGAAAACTTACAGAAAGTTACATAACAGAAATATAAGACCTTTGGCGAAGGAATCAGGTAAAGATCATTTGTAAGATGAAAGATATTAAAGTTTTTGTTTTCTGAAAAGCACCTAAAAATTTCTAAAACAAGATATGAGGCACTAAAACATCCCATAACGTCTTAAAAAATTGACAAAAATCTATTTACAAATTTTTGGTGTGATATTTCACATCGCGATCTTTCTAGCACTTATTTAATGGTTTGTCAATCAGACACCAAGATCAAAAGTTATGCTTCTTGGAAGTTGACCTACTTTTGGAGGGAGTTGCAAATTTTGAAATTTAGCTGGAGGCTACCAAGAAATGCTATTTATGACTATTTTGGGACCCTGGTAAGTAGTAGAGTTAAGGGGGGGAAACGTAGAGTCAAGAATAGGTGGGAAAATAGAAACCCTAGCTGATTTGGGGTTACATAAGGCAAATGATTCCAGAGTCTTGCGAGAGGAAGCTGTAATGTGTTGCAGCTTGTAGGGGATTCATCCTCTAATTGTATTTGAGCTTCTGTAATGTAATGTTTTCCCATATTAATAAAATTCTATTCTATTTTCTATGTGCAATTTCTATTATTGTGTGTTTTATGATTTACCTCCTTCGTCAAGTGGTATCAGAGCAAGGGATCCTGAGTGTGTAGACAAATCACCAACCATGAGGGACCTGAGATTGTGGGTTTGCTGCAGAGATCAAGATGTCTCCACAAAGAAATCGTGTTGGGAGGAATGCTTTGATGAAAGAGGGTTTTAGAGCCCTGCAAAGGCAAATCGATGCATTGCAAGAGGAGTTGCAAAGAGGGTTTGATCTAAGAACAAGAGAAGAAAGTGAGGATGAAGTTGAAGAAGAGCTATCCAAGGAAGAACAAAAAGTTGTAGGAGATCCTGTAAAAGTTAGGTTGTTGAGGGCCATTTCAAAGATCGAAAAAAGGCCTAGGATCAAAGTTTCTACATATTCTGGAGATTTGAATCCAGAACAACTTATTGATTTGATCAATGACATGGGGGAGTATTTCAAGTATGAAGATGTGGAGGACCCAGATCGGGTCAAGTTTGTAGAAACAAAGTTGAAGGGCCATACAAATATTTGGTGGAAGGAGGTCCAGTTAGAGAGGAATAGAAGAGGAAAAGGAAAGATCACCAGATGAGATCAGATGGTGGAGAAACTGAAGAAGCAGTTCATTCCTATGGACTATGAGATGGAGTTGCTGAAGAAGTTGCAAGGACTAAAGCAAGGTAACAAGTCTGTTAAGGAGTATACAGAAGAGTTTTATAAAATTACTATTAGGACAAGCCATGTAGAGCCCAACAAGGAGAAGGTAGCCCATTACATTAATGGGTTGAGGCCAAGTATTCAAGAGGAGTTGAGCCTAGTTAGAATTACCACCATAGAAGATGTGTACCAGTTTTCCCTAAAGGTGGAAGAGAAGTTGAATAAAAGATTCAATAGCAAGCAAAGGGGAAGAGGTCAAGGCAGAAGGACTAGTGGAAGACCCTATGGAGGTCGTAATGAAGATCAAAAGAAAAGTGAAGAAGCTAGCACCAATCAAAATCAGAGAAGGGATAATGCCTACCGCCCTCATGACTAGAACAATAGTGAGCAAAGAGGAAGAGGAAGAGGCTGACTTGGGCAAGGACCCGGAAGAGGAGGTTTTAGAGGAACATGTTTCCAATGTGGAGAAGAAGGGTATCGAGCACATGAGTGTCTGCAACATCAAGGAAGGACAAATAGAAGACTTGAAGGTAATGCATGAGTTGCACATGTAGATGAAGATGCACAGTCTGAGTGTTCTGAAGATGTTGAAAGGGGAGAAAGCCTAGTTGTCAGAAGAACTTTTTTGAATGATAAGAAAGAACCCAATTAGAGGAAGAGTTTATTCTGCACAAGGTGCAAATGTGAAGGTAAGTGTTGTGATATTATTATTGACAGTGGAAGCACTGACAATCTTGTTTCAGAGGATATGGTTGACAAGTTGAAGTTGACAAGAAGAAAGCATCCGCATCCATATCAGATTGCATGGTTACAGAAGGACCACAGAGCTTTTGTCAATGAGCAGTGTTTAGTGAAGTTCAAGATTTAGAACTACCATGATGAGGTGCTGCGTGATATCATATCGATGGATGCATGTCATATGCTATTAGGCAGGCTATGGCAGTATGATAGGAGCATTATCCATGATGGCCGTGCAAACACATATTCCCTAACAAAGGATGGAGTTCATCACAAGCTGAAGCCCTTGAAGGAGGTGGAAGAAAAGGTATGTAGTACTACCAGAATTTGCTTGGTAGATGGTTGAAAATTTTTGGAGGGTATGAAGCATGAGCATCATTACTTTGCATTGATTCCTAAGATTAGTTAAGAGAAATGTGAAGATGTACCAGTAGAAGTCTTAGATATGTTGGAAGAATTTTAGGATATTATCTCTAATAATGTATCAGAAGGTTTACCACCAGTGAGGAAGATAAGTCACCAAATAGATTTCATATCAGGAGCTAGTTTGCCAAATAAGGTAGCCCACAAAATGACTCTTGCAGAGAGTGAAGAGTTGAACAGACAAGTTCATGAGCTGTTAAGGAAGGGACTGATAAGGGAGAGCCTAAGTCCATGTGCGATACCTGCAGTACTATAACTGAAGAAAGATGGAGAGTGGAGAATGTGTATAGATTCTCGATCCATCAACAAGATCATGATCAAGTACAGATTTCCATTACCTAGAATGGATGACATAATGGATTGTTTGAGTGGATCCAAGTACTTCATGAAGATTGATCTGAAGAGTGGGTATCACCAAATTTGAATTAGAGGAGGAGATGAATGGAAGACAGCCTTCAAGACCAAGGAAGGTTTGTATGAGTGGTTAGTCATGCCATTTGGGCTAACCAATGCACCGAGCACATTCATGTAGCTCATGAATGAGGTATTGAAAGAATTTTTGGAAAGTTTTGTTATTGTTTATTTAGATGATATTTTAATTTTCAATAAGACTTGGAATGAGCATCTGATGCATATCAGAAGTGTTTTAGAGAAGCTGAGGGAGGAGAAGTTACTGATTAATCTCAAGAAATGTAGTTTTGCAATGTAGGAGTTGGTATACCTAGGATTTGTTGTCTCAAAGGAAGGTCTTAAGATGGACCCAAAGAAGGTGAGAGCTATCCTTGAATAGCCTACACCAAAGAGTGCCACAAAGGTATGATCTTTTCATGGCTTGGCAAGTTTTTACAAAATGTTTATCAGAAATTTTAGTAGTATTTGTGCACCCCTAATAGAGACATTGAGAGGGGATAGAAAAGAGTTTAGATGGACTAAAGGAGCAGACAAAAGCTTTGATACATTGAAGTAGAAAGTTACAGATCAACCTATTTTGGCACTTCCAAATTTCAATAAGGTATTTCAGGTAGACTGTGATGCTAGTGGTAGTGCTATAGGAGCTATTTTGAGTCAAGAAGGTAAGCCCATTGCCTATTTTTGTGAGAATCTTAATGATGCCAAGAAAAAGTATTATGCTTATGATCAGAAATTTTATGCTATAGTTCAAGCTTTGAAGAAATGGAGACATTATTTGTTACAAAAAGAGTTTGTTTTATATACTAATCATCAAGCTTTACAGTATCTTAATAGTCAAGGAAAGTTGAATCAAAGGCACTTAAAATGGGTTGAGTTTTTGTAGAGTTATACCTTTGTTTTGAAGCATAGGAGTGGGAAGTCCAACAGAGTTGCAGATGCCTTGAGCAGAAGGAAAAATTTGTTGACAGAAATGAAGATAGAGGTTGTTGGGTTTGATGAGCTCAAGAGTTTGTATCTAGAAGATCCAAATTTTGTCGAGGCTTGGAAAGCTTGTTTGGAACCTGTTACTTTGGACAAGACAAAATGGTTGGATTTTATTATCCAAGATGGCATATTGTTTAGAGGAAGCCAGTTGTGCATTCTGAGGAGTTCCATGGGAGAGAACCTGATTAAGGAGAAGCATAGTGGAGAATTGGCTGGACACTTTGGTCAAGATAAGACCATTGCTATTGTTGGTGAAAATTATTATTGGCCACAGTTGTAGCAAGATGTGAAGAAATTTGTGCAAAGTTGTAGAGTGTGTCAGATGGCAAAAGGAACAAGTCAGAATATAGGGCTATATCAACCATTACCTATACTAGAGAAGCCATGGGATGATATTAGTATGGATTTTGTTCTTGGTGTACCAAGGACATAGAGAGGACATGATTCCATTTTTGTGGTGGTGGACAGATTCTCAAAAATGGCACATTTTATTCCTTGCAAGAAGACTAATGATGTTGTTCATATTGCAGAGTTATTTTTCAGGGAGGTGGTGAGATTACACAGTCTACCAAAGAGCATAGTTTCAAATCAAGATACCAAGTTTGTAGGTTATTTCTGGAGGACATAATGCACAAAGTTGAAGATAGATTTGAAGTTTAGTTCTGCACACCATCCACGGATAGATGGACAAATGGAAGTGGTGAATAGGAGTTTGGGTAACCTACTATGATGCTTAGTAGGAGATAAGCCCAAGGGATGGGATTTGATTTTACCACATGTAGAATTTTCTTACAACAATTCTGTCAATAGGAATACTGGTAAATCACCATTCCATATTGTATATGGCAATAGCTCGAGAAATGCTTCTAAGTTAAGGAAGCTGGAAAAAGGAGAAAAGACAAGTGCTAAAGCTGAAGGCTTTGTAGAACATCTGAAGAATTTGCATGAAGAGGTGAGAAAGAACATTAATAAGATGAATATTCAATACAAGGCTAAGGTAAATCAAAAGAGAAGGTATAAGGAGTTCTGGGTAGAAGATGAAGTCATGGTTCACTTAAGAAAAGAAAGGTTCCCAAATGGAACATACAATAAGTTGAAAATGAAGAAATTTGGACCATGCAGAATCCTAAAGAAGCATTATTCAAGAAATGCATATGAGGTAGAGCTGCTGAGTGGGATCAATATTTCTCCTATTTTCAACATTGTTGATTTATCAGAATATCATGAAGGTGGAACAGAGGATGGACCAACAGAAGTGCAGTGGAGTATTCTAGCATCTACTTCAATGGAGGAGATAGAAGAGATCTTGGATAACTATGTGGGAAGAACTACTCAGGACAGGCAATATGAAGAATATATAGTAAAATGGAAAGGAAGACCTGTTGAAGATTTTTCTTGGTTGTCTAAGGCAGAGGTTGACTGTTTGGGTTTCCCTCACACAAACATATGAGACGTGATAGGGTCACTTCTCAAATTACCCTGGGTGTCTGATGCAGGAGCATCCAGGGGTTTAAGGGCAATCTTGCATCACTCAAAAAGAAGGAAATTCAAAATCATTGCAATTTTTTTCATTTCTTTTCATAATTAGTGTTTCTGGTTCCATAATATCCAAAATAATGATGTAGGACATTCAGTTTTTCCAAAAATGCTAAAAATAGCAACCTACCTATTTTGGAAAGTTTAACTGTCATTTTAGGAAAGTTTGTATTTGGGCATGAATTGAAGTGAAAACTTATAGAAAGTTACATAACAGAAATATAAGACCTTTGGCAAAGGAATCACACAAAGATCATTTGTAAGATGAAAGATATTAAAGTTTTTCTTTTTTGAAAAGCCCATGAAAATTTCTAAAACAAGATATGAGGCACTAAAACATCCCATAACATCCCAAAAATTTGATGAAAATCTGTTTACAAATTTTTGGTGTGATACTTCACATCACGAGATTTCCAGCACTTAAAACGGTTCGTCAATCAGACACCCGGATCAAAAGTTATACTTCCCAGAAGTTGACCTACTTTTGGAGGGAGTTGCAAATTTTGAAATTTAGCTAGAGGCCACCAAGAAGTGCTATTTATGACTATTTTGGGACCCTAGGTAGTAATAGAGTTAAGGGGGGGAAGCGTAGAGTCAAGAATAGATGGGAAAACTAAAGCCCTAGTTGATTTAGGGTTATAGAAGGTAGATGATTCCAGAGTCTTGAGAGAGGAAGCTGTAATGTGTTGCAGCTTGTAGGGGATTCATCCTTTGATTGTATTTGAGCTTCTATAATGTAATGTTTTACCTATATTAATAAAATATCATTCTATTTTCTATGTATAATTTCTGTTATTGTGTGTTTTATGATTTACTCCCTTCATCAACAAATTAAAAAATTCATGGAAAGGAAAAAGGAGCTACTTCTATAGTTATCTAGTTTAACTAAAGAAAATGGCATGAATTTCAAATCTTTGGAAGAAAAGAGAAGGGAATGTGAGAAGCTATCAAAAGAAGTTGTTCTAAAAATTGAGATGGAATCTGGGGCAATGAGGCTAAAAAAAGAAATTGAGCAAAGGAAGAAGACTGAAGAAGACTTGAATCAAACTCTAAAAGAAAGAACTAATGAATTCTACATATTAGACAGTATAGATGGCCATCTAAAGTCTGATCTATAAGAAAGTAGAGACAATGAAAGAGATCTTGAAAGACAAATTGTCATTCTCAGACATGTCCTAGAAGTTGTAAATGAATACAAGGAGAAGTTCAAGATAAGTTCATCTAAACTTGAAGCAATACTTGAGGGTCAGAAAAGGGTTGATGACAAGCATGGTTTTGGATATGAGAAAGGTGAAATCTTTGGATCTAGACAAAGAAACTCTCAATCAAGGAATGAGAGAAACAAGCCTAGAAGACCTCCGGCAAGACAAGCTAATGCTCAAAGGTATCCATCTTTCAATGGAAATTGTTTAAAGTGCAATAAATGTGGTCATAGGGCCATTCAATGCAAATGTAGAGTAAATTAAAATAATCTATCCTTCTTCAGACAATGCTCCAATTGCAAGAGGTATGGTCATAAATCCAATGAATGCAGAAGTATGATAATGAATAACTCATCAAATAGAGAAAATAGGAATTCCTTCAATGGAAAATGCGTTGCATGGACATATGGCCATTTAGTGCAGATCAAGAGGAAATCAATCAAATGGGCAAAGAAATGTTGTGTACTTCAATTGTAACCAATTTAGTCATTTTGCAAGATTCTACAAAAGTAGGATTAATGAAAGAAGGGGTCTAGTAAACAAAAAACTGGATGATCAGAGACAAGACAAAGGAAAAAGAAAAATTGATGAAAATGAGATCCAGAATTAAATGAGAGAGACATGGGTCAAGAAAATAATTATGAACCATAGTAATGGGTCCACATTGGAATCCGATGTTGACAATTCCTCCAATAATTAAATTAGGAGCTTTGGCTCAGGGGGAGCTACATTGAACATCAAATTCCCCCAGTCATTAAGTGGGTAACTGGATATGGCACAATGAGTGAAGGTACTTTGAATTGTTTCAGATCTTTGGAAGGATTTCTAGAAGAAAAGATGTAAATGTGAAAATTTGCGGAGTAATTCATGAAGAACAGTTCAAGAAATAGAGTAACTGAATGAAGTTAGGGCAGCACATTTATTACAATGCAAAATTAGGTTTTGCGGAGGATCAAAGGTCAATTGGTCATGCATTTGAATCACTTTACATTCAAAGGAAACAAGAAGAAGTGCATCTGAGATGTAAATCCAAAAACTGAGGCATGAAGGGAGAATTCAACCGACAATTGATCAACTCTAACCCCGTAGAAGAAAAAGGTACTTCTCTGTAAAATCTTGAATCTGAAATCTGTTGAGATGGCCACACCTCTAGTTGTTGATGTAACTGAAAGGTCCTGACCAATATTTAAGAAGCATCCATACAAAATAGTTGAAGTTGAACCATTAGGTACATTTTCTAGAGTTCCGTATGGCATACTACATGTTGAGGATATTAGCGTATACATCCACTATAACATTGATGATTTTGGAAACCTAAAACTCTTGGATTTGTTTAACAACTACTTAAGGGATGATAGCCACAAATTGAAACTAGAATACAAAGCTCTAGAAAGCAAATATTTTCTACAAGTCATTAGGTTTTTGATATTTGATGAGAATGAATGGGTTTGATACATATTGAGATGAATACATGATGAGTTCATATGGCTATTAAAATAGTTTAAAATTACAAAGGATGTTATCGAGATTGTAACTAGGTTAAATTCATCCGGTGGATTACCCATGCTGAAAGCCATGAAAAACCAAACAGTGACTAATGCTACTAGTGCTAAGTTTGATAGAAGGGCAATGACCATCAATGATATCATAGAACCAGATGTTAAATTTGCCTCTATGGTGATTGGGTACAAGATCTACCACTATAGTAGGGAAAATTCTATCTCCGGAACTGTAATATATGTAGCCTATCAAATGTTAAAGGAGAATGTTGATTATGATCTTTGTGAACTACTACAAAATTAGTTGATTGAGAATCTGAGAAAAATAAATAAAGATAAGAAAAATTCCTTCAAGTATGGTTCCTTGATTATTTGTTTGTTCTTTTATTTTATGAATGAAGTGTCTGGAGTTCAAGGTGTGCACTGGACAAATGACAGGCCAGTTGCATGGAAAATAAGAGATCATCTACTCAGCCTTGGTGATTCCCAAAATTATAAGACAATCATATGGGGTTACCTCAAAAACTTTCAAAGTATGATGCATGCAAGAGAAAGAATCCCTAAGTCAGCTGTGGAGAAATATGAGAATGAAATATACTTTATGGTTGACACTGATCAGTGCCTGATGGAAGCTATGGAAGCTAGAACCATATGGATTGGGATATGAGGTTGATGAAAAAGTTTTAGAAATGTATGCTCAACATCTCTTGAGAAAATAAAAAGACACATCTATGGAAAGGATTGGAACATATAAGGAGTTATTCTAAAGTTGCATATGGAGCTCAGATGGCTAGAGACCAAAAGGAAAGAGCAGAGGCAAGTTGAAAGATATGCTGAGAGCATTGGCCTAACCATGGAGGACAATGAAATATTAGGGCTTGCAACCAAAGTCTTGGAGAATTTATTGCCAACCTGCCAAAAGAGTTCATCGGATTCCCCCTCTAGTCACCTAAAGAATCTTGTAAATGTTGTAAGTACACGTTTTGAGTCTTTTGAAAAATTTGCGGAGGTGAAAGTTTAGAAGGAATTTTTGGATAAGAAATATAGTGAAGTATAGAATCTAATAGGAAATGATAGGATTATACTTGGCATTAGAATAAGGAATATTTAGAATGCTCTAAATGATGGAAGTGATATGTACAAATTCTGTCTATCATGGCCTAAATTTAGTGAGGATATTGAGAAGAAGATAAAGGAGCAAGAACAAAAATTATCAAATCTTTCTCAAATTTTTGATCATCTAGAAGCTTCACCTATAAGTCAGGAATGTCAAGTAATTATCTTGATAGATGAGATAAAGAGGCTTGTTAAAGAAAAAGGTAACATTATGAAGAGAATGTGTGAGCTCCAAGAATTGATTGCCTCCAAGTTAGAAACCATGTTTAATGCCTTATCAGAAGCTCAGACTGCACTTCCGATAAGTAATCCTTCAGATCTGACAAAAGCATAAGCATATGCATTTTTTCTGAGTGGACACATTTCAATTTTGGATGGAATGAAGGGAACTTTTGCCTCTGAACTTGTGCAATTGAAAAACAAATTTTCAAACATTCTCAAGTTCATGTAAATAGAACTTAATGATTAGTTGTACATATGTGGCAATATACAAAGAATTTTTGGAGGATATTGGCTTGTGAACCCCACCCTTTTCCATTGATGTCAAAGGGGGAGTGAAGATCAGTGAAAAATGAGGAATCCAGCAAAGGGGGAGTACCTAAAAGCAGTGTGAACAACATTATGGAGCTCAAGAAAAGGGGGAGTTATTCTGACACTTAGTCATTTTTCCCTAAGTGTTGCCATCAATGCCAAAGGGGAAGATTGTTTGCAAGACACACTATTAGGCATGATAAGTGTTGTCATTGATGGCAACTAAGCCTCTACTACACATCTGCATTGTATATTTTGCCCATACTGAAAATTAGATTGAAGATTTATCTAAGTCTGGGGAGCCAAGAACAGAGTGTGTGACAGGGTCTGGTATCTTGGTCCGGATATCTCCGATGGTAGATCATAGTTTGTTGCAGATCTGAGGGAGTCATAAGCATTGTCAAGATAATCTAAATCTAGAGTTTTGGCCTCTGGTGATGAAGGATTCACTAGTTATTAGCATCTGAATATCAGGTTAACAGTTTGACAGAGCAGATAGAAGAAGAACAGGTTGACCTTGAAATTGATCTTGGTTCTGGATATATGGGAGTTGTTGATTGGGCAATTAGTGATGACCAATGATAGTGGCCGACCTAATTGATCATTTGTGAGTGCAATTTTTGGTTTGTATCTCAATTTATGCATGGATCTAGCTGACAAAGTAGAGTATTCAATAAAGTTCTAAGTGTTCTTAAAGCTGACTAAAAAGTGATTGAAAATTAGGATGCAGATATATATACCTGATGTATTTGAATGAATGTGGTGTGTGTTATATGAATATGGAGTAAATGTGAAAAGAGCAGAGATCTAAGATTTGCATGAAGGCAGAGTGAAGATTAAATGTGTAAGATTAGTGTTTTGTGCTTAACTGGAATTGAATTTATGCATTAGTAGATGCTTCTCATTAGTTCAAAATCTCTCTTATTCTCTTGTAATCATTTGTAGAAAGTGAGTGTCTATTTGAGTAGTGAACTCTAGGTAGTGAGCCTAAATGCATGTGCATTCTCATTTGTAAAAATACTTTTAATAGGGTATTATTTTTTGTGGGTTAACCCCCACCGTGGTTTTTCCCTTAACCGGGTTTCCACATCAAAAATCTTGGTGTCAAGTGTATTATTGTGTTGTTGCTCTTACATTTATGATTGTTGTTTTCATGGTTAAGTTATTGATTTGTTGTTAAATGAAAAAGAAAGAATTAACTATAGAAAGCATTAAAGTTTTGACACAATTGATTCACCCCCCTCTTAGTTGTCACCTCTAATTCCAACAAGGGCAACATTTATTTCATAGTGGAAAATAACGCAATCTTAAGATCCATGTTCATCTACATGAGATTCATAAAATAAGGGTTTGGAGGTTTTTTTAGCAAGTACGTGTGAATGTCAAGTGACGGATGGATTTCAATCTGTTAGAGTATATACAGGAGTGGCATATATTCAAGAACAGTATTGTGACAAAATTCTCATGGGATGGTAGTTGTGATGCCTTAGCTCATAAACAAAAATGTTAAGAATAGTAATATCTTGTAGCCACCATAAGACTTCTAGGGAAGAGAAAAAAAACAAAATATCATATGCAACTGTCTTTTACAAAACTCAAAGCCCATATCAAATGTATACAAGAAAAATAGTTTGTGCGGCTACCTAGTATTGTTTTTTTTAAAACCCTTATCATAATATATGCAGAGGCATATAGATACAATGGTCACCTGATACCATGAAGATGTACTTGTAAGTTATGTTCAAATGTGTTCATGCCAGGAGTTGTAACAATACAATATGTTGCTGCAGAGGTCATAATAGAGTGCAAACTTCACTAAGGCTCATGAAAGAACAAGTGAAATACACATCTAGTGCCTGAAAGAGATTTACAATATGCATTTTTAGAAATAGAGGAAATGTATAATGTCATTATCAACCACACATAAATGAATAGTCGCAGCCACAATGGAGCATGAGTTTTTTTTAAACCAACTTCAACCCACTTAGGGTCTCATCCAAAAGTCACAGATAGCTGCCTCAAATCACTGTGGGTTTCACATGAAGAGATGGAGAGTTTTGAACTCATATAATGAAAATAATGCTTAAGAATTGCAAGTATGGCTGTGGCCCATCAATAGAAAGGTAAAAGGATTTCTTGCATTTTAAATTGAAGTTCAAAAAAAGTATTATGCCAAACCTTGAAAAGGAAAAACTTACCTACAAATTACCGTTGGAGATGCATTTCGAGCCACTATGTGAATAGCTTTAGGAGTGGTAATCCATGGTGACCTCAAGACAGAGTGCAAGTAATATCATAATATTTAGTCATAGCCATAGACATAGAAGGGGGTAAATAACAAAAAGAAGCACAAAAATATATCATAGAGTTTGCTTTAGCCGTGGCCTATAAGGTTTAATGGCTCTTCAAATGAAGGAAAATCTAGCACAAATTCAGGGCGAATGTTGACTTACCTTTATCTCTCCTTGCAAAACCCTCAAAGTATGCTCACAGACAATAAAAATGGAGGGTCAAACTCCAAACCCTAGCACCTATGCATGCTAAGCAGAGTCCATTCCACCAAAAGCCAAATACGAATGACACAAAAGATTAGGGTTTCGAACTATTTAGGTGTTAGGGGGTCCTTTTACCCTAGCTCGACTTGAGCATTTTCATCACATTGAAATTGAATTTCATTAGCCTTGACTAATACCCCGAGGGTATATTTGTCCCTTTACATGTTATATGCCTAGGTCTTATGACTTTAGTGCCCTTTGCCACATTTGAAAACATAAATATATCATTTGCCTTAGCATTTTTGTGAAAACCATATGGAAGGGGGGTGCTACCACAATAATGGGTTACACTTTCTGGGACATCCTGATTTTTGCTGAAATCACATATTTTTAGAAAATATAATGATTTAAGACTTGAAAGGTTCCATTTAAAAGATTTTAATTGAAGAGGGTTTGATCAAACCCCCTTAGATTCAAACCCCCTTAGATAGAACCCCGCTAGTTTTAAACCATACCTATAATGGAGTCTCCTTTACACCTATCAAAATGCTGATAAAAAACTACTTTTGCTTTACCTTTTAGGGGATCAAATGAATTCATTTAAAATTTATGTTTTGTAAGTATGTATTCCTTATTATAAGCTTCCCAAAAAGTATAATTTTAAATATATTTAATTTGATTATTATATTTATTTTTTTATTTCTTGTGAATGTAGGTTTTTCACCGAGCATCAAGTTCTCTGTTCTACACACATGGACAATTAGTAAATTAGTGAAAAAAAATTCTAAAAAATATCTATGCCCTAGGTATTGATGTCTTTGTTTCAATAAAAAAAGAAAATTTGAATGTCGATACATATAGAAAAAGTTATGTTTTACGGAATACGCCTATGTCTAAATTATAATTAGTTTGACTTTAAAACTTAATTAAAAAAATAATATTCAACAAAACATTATGAAAAAAAATGCATGCCCTATATATCAGTGTTACCAATCGAAATTCAAAAGAATCAGAATTTTATCCTTTGTAGAAAAAAAGTTATGTGCTATAGAATACACATCACTTAAAAAAATGTTGTTTACTATTAAAAACAAGTTATCAAAGGAGATGCAAAAAAATTTACAATTTAACTCCAAAATTTTTTAAAAAATATATATTTATAATCTACAAACAAAATTTCACAAATCACTAGTTTACACATCTTCAAATTCCTAACAATTTAGCATCTATAGGTGTCATAAAGTGAAGATTTAGTTCAAATAATTGATTTTAATGTAAAGTTTGGCCAAAAAGTGTAACCCATTATTGTGGGATGACCCAGCTTAGATTGAGCCCTAAAGCCATGTAGTCCCTTTTGAAGACAGGTCTTTAATGCCTTAGGCTTTTGCCTTTGTATTTTGGAGTTCTTCATTCACTTTGAAACATGAAACACAGGTCATATGCCCTTAGAACCTTTCTGTAGATCTAGATAGGTGATAAACTTTAGAGGCTTTCTTTTATTCTTGCAAATCATTTAACATGCCTAAATATTTGTATGATTTTTTATAGAAAAATCAATTGCCACGTAATGTGTATGCTTGGCAAAATGCCACATATGAGCATATCTTTTGTAAAAGAAATCAAATCATTGTAAAGCAAATAAAACTGCAACTATTGTAAGACAAATATAAGAGCAATGTCCTTTATAAATTGCTTTTAATATTTCCTCATTTTATGTAGTTAAAACTATTAAAGAAAATTGAATTTTTGTTTTGGATTTGCTTTATTTTGAGGGAAATGAGAACAAAAATTGAGTTTTTATGGGCAGAGAAAGTAGATTTTGGTGGGGCCAGATGAGAGGATCATTTTGGTAGTTTATTTTCATAATTTTAAGGTAGTTTGGTGGGCTTTTTATCATCTTTTTGATGGATTCTGAAAATGGACTTGGATGTCTACTAATAGGTGTTTTTTTCCTGCTTTCTTTGGGAGAGATTGTTCTATAGGATATATGGCAAAGAGAGTCTTTTTCATTAGTTCTAGTCCCAATTTTAGCAAAGTAGCAGTAGAGATAAGAGTTTAGGATACTAGAGTCTTCCTCTCACACCGAGAGTGTTGTATTCCAGTTCATGTACTCATTATTCCTTAAATTTATAGAGCAACAGTTTTCCTTCACTTTTGCCTCTATTTTTTGCAAAATTGATTTGATATTGCACTGTGACAAGAATTTATCCTTTGTTTTGTCTTGATTTTGTGATGGTTATGCAATTATTTTGTTTGATTCAAGTTGCATGTCGTGTTATGTTGAACCTTCATGCAAAATATTTATGAATTAGGTAGAATCAAAGTGTTGTGAAGACTAAAGTTTTGTAGTCTGATTGTGAGTATGGTTTGATAGGAGTTTAGTGTTGGTGCATCACCTAGAAGTTAGTTTCAGTCATTTATTTTCATTTATAGTTATCTTTCTCATCCCTTTTCTCAGACAAGTCATTAGATTAGAAAAAATCATAAGGAGAACTAGCTCACTCTGGAGATTCACTCTCCACATAGATCACCCACAATCTGAGAGTGTTACCATGTGTCAACAGATAGCTAAGTCTTTAGTAAGCTTAGCATAGGGTGCATATCTGATTGATAATAGTTTTTGGCACACCCAGTGGGACTCTGAAAGTATTTTTAGAGAAGTTTTTCAATCCTCAAAGCCCTTGTTCTGGTATATGTAGCAATGTTCTAGCCTTTGGAGGCTTTTTACAAGTATACATGGTGACTCATTCTTCTGGTCTTGCATGCAAAACTAGTGCATTTAGCTTGTGAAAACAAGATCGTGATAGTTTGGACTATTTCAGTCCAATAGCATGTTCATATATCACTGATATTTGGTGTGTATGTCAGTGATCTCAGCCTTTGGAGGCAAAAAATCAAACACATCTGGTGACTCTGAATCAAGATCTATAGGTTTCGATATGATCAAGTGTTGGTATGTTATAAAATTCATCTATTCATTTTATTTTCTATCCTTCATATGAATAAAAATGTCAAATTTTCATAGGCAGTATGAATATCCACCACCATACTATGAAAATGATGTCCATAGGGCCCCTTATCAACCATATCAGACCAATTATGCTATCATTTCTAATCCCATGGCTTCTCAAAACCAGCATGCACAGTATAATTACCACCCACCCACCCCTGCTCAGCCTCCTTACCAACCATACACAAGTGGCCATGATATTAGTTTTAGTCCAAATACTCAAGATGCTTACCGCATGCCTATTCCTACCCAATCTTCCAATCAGCTTCAAAATTCTCACATTAAGGAGCTTAATGACATTCTGTTGACTTTAATAAGTAGATGGAAGAGATTAAGTGGGAATAGGAGTATAATTAGAACCAGGAGGAGCTGGCTTATCAAGCCTATCTTCATGAGCAAGATTTGGAGGCACAAAGAGCACAATATGAGTAGGAGATTGCAAGCATAAAGAATTATCAATATCAACAAGGAGGGGGATTTCAAGCAAGGCAATATGAAGAGTCTAATTTACAGCTTGAATCACCAAGTTTACTTTCAATAGCTAGAGAAGCCACCCTATGAGACCTTCGGTTCTAATCAGGAGTGGGAGACACAAAAGAGATAGTTTGAAGAGAATCTTGAGAGAGAGGCAGCTGCACAAACAAAGATTTTGCTTTCTCGATCCCAAGCAACTCCTGTTGTTTTTGAATAGCCTTCTCAAGAAGAGGTATGTAAGTATAAATTTCCAAGTTTCAAATAGAATGAACCTCTTAAAGCTCCTAAAGTTGAGATTCTAAGTTTTAGGCAGAATAAGGCCCTTAATTCCCCAAACTAGCCTCTCAAGCTTGAAATCCCAAGTTTTAGGAGCCTTCACCCCTTACAAGTTGAGGAAAATAGTCATATTCAGCCTAGTGTAGTTGCAAACCAGCCACTTGAAGAACCTCTTTTCCTCCAAGAAACTCAAGAAACTCCCCAATTTCCCCAACCTGACAAATCTGATTGTCCTATCACTATTCATCTTTGTAAAGATGGACCGATTGTCTTACAAAATGACTCATTCACCATGAAAGAAGCTAGAAAGGTAAATTTATTACATATATCTATAGATCAATATCGGTTAAAGAAAAAGAAGATTGAACAAGAGAAGGCTCCCCCTGATGAATCTACCAATGTTTGCACCAAAGAGCCTCCTTTTTTTGAAAAAGATGATAATTTTTTTTTCAAAAAATCAACTAGTGCAAGAGGTTGATTCACATGGAAAGGTTGTTGTTGTTTGTGTTACAGCCTCAGCTGATTATGAGCATAATAAATGTGCAAAGGAAGTTGATTCAAACTTGATCCTAAATCCTTTGCATTTCAATTCCTTTGACAAGTTTTCTAATGCCTTTAATAAGATGCATCAAAGAAGGATGCAGAGCTCGGAGGGTGGAAGTCTCCAATTGCAAAGACAAATTGCCCAAGTTCAAATGGAGAATGAACCAGAAAAGGAAGATGATTCAGTTTCCTTGTTTGATCAACTACCCACTTATGTTGGAGATGATGAGGACAATAAGCAGGAATCAAACTTATCAGCCAATATGGGATAGCTAAAAAGTATTGCAGAAAATGATGCACTATTATTTCATAAAGGCAATGATGAGATTGAGACCTCAATATAGTTTGAATAGAAAAGAGGCAGTTTTGTCTCTAAATCTAGCATGCTTATTTTGCATGAAGACCCTGACTATCAAGCTAAACACAAGGTTGAATCAAATTAGATTCTTTTGTTGGAATTTGGCCAGATAAGTAAGAGGGGGGTGAATCAGTTGTCCTACAATATTAACCTTTTCCTCTTTTTAATATTCTTTCACAACTTACAAGAAGATTAATGATGTAAACATTAAATCATGAAAGAATAACACATGAGTAGAAACACAATTAACACACTTGAAACCAAGATTTTTAACATCTAAACCTGGTTAAGGGAAAACCATGGTAGGGGTTAGCCCACAAGATTTGTGCCCTTTTAAAAGTACTTAAAAATGGGAAGGCACTTGCCTTTAGGCGCACTGCCCAGAGCTCACTACTCAAAAGAGGCTCACTGCTACAAAAATTTATGCTTAATACAGAAAGAATTAACTAAGAAATAAGATCTTCTTCATGCCTGGTTCAATCTAATTAAATGCTCACAAAACTTCTTCTCTTCTCCAAAATACTTCTTCACTATCACTTCATCCTTTACTATTCTTGTTCCTTTGCTCCTCCTCTTCTCTACTCTGCCTCTGATCCTTTCTTGGGATTTGATTATTTCGCACAAGGATAATTTTTTATGACTCAACTACATGCCTTTATATGCTTCATCAACCTTGGAATAAACATCAAGGTCAGCACTACAAGCATCTGACTTAATGTGAATGACTAGGTTGTCAACCAAACATAACTGGGACTTAAATCTTCCTTGATCAATATGCCACACTCCATAGAATTGCTCTTAGATCATCTGCAACATGCTTGAATCATCCGGTCAACCAAGACTGGGAAGAACAATAACACCAAGGAAGAAATCTTCAACAACAAGCTCAATCTTCAATGTGGACCTCCAATATAGCAAGTGCACGATCCAGAGACCTCCACAAGCACATTGAATTCAACAAAGATGTCTGCACTCCTCTAAATCATCAAAATCACTTGCATCTTCTTCTAGAACCTTAACAACACTGTCTACCATGACTGTCACACTAGAAAGATTGCTTGCGGACCTCCAAACCATGAACCACTTGAGTTGATGATACACACTAACTTCCCAAACATGCCTCTAGAACCACAGATCATAATATTTCAATGCAGAGCAATCCGAACCACTTTACTATCATTCTATCTTTTCTGAACACAGCAAAACCTGGTTCAATTTAGATGGACATATCTTCTCCAAATCTTCATGCAGACCTCTCAAAACTTAACTGGAGCTACTTCAGACAATCCTATACATAGCCATATGGTCTACATGCATTGATCTTGATTAATTTTCTCAATATCCTCAACATTCTAGTCTTCTAAAATAGACAACAAAATAGGATATAGTTGACACCAATGGCAACAAGGATATGTTGACATCAATGACAACACTAATTAGGCACATACTTGCAATAATCTCCCCCTTTGTCATTAATGGCAACATATGATGTGAAAAACTAATTCAACCATCAAGACAAGAACTTCTCCCCTTTTCTCTTATCACACCTACAACCATTTTTCTTTATAGCTCCCCCTTTTATTAATAACTAGTTTTTCACATGACTTCTCTCCCCCTTTGACATCAATGGCAAAGGGCACATATTTGCAACCTTTTCTCCCCCTTTTTTGTTTTAGACTAATCTCAAAATTTACATACTGACTACTCCTCCTAAGTAGTATCTCCTTAACATCAATCCGGATCACAAGATATGTCTGTGAATTCCATCAGACTGATGCACCCTAGTGCATCTTAGTTCTGATCAGGAGGGGTAATAACCCCTAACTTTTCTCTAAGATACTCAAAAGTATCATTGGGTAGAGGCTTAGTGAAAATATCCGCAACCTGATCCTTTGAAGAAACAAACTCCAATCTGACTTCATTCTCATTAACCTTCTCTCTCAAAAGTGAAACTTGATTGATATGTGCTTTGTCTTTGAATGCAACACCAAATTCTTTGAGATGCTTATTGCACTTGAATTATCACGTAAGATTGTGATAGGCTTCTCAAACACAATTCTGATGTCCTTCGACATTTGCTTCATCCATAGAACTTGAGTACAATTGTTTGCTACTGCTATATACTCTGCCTTTGTTGTAGATAGGGATATTACCTCCTACTATTTGCTCAACCAAGAAACCAATCTACTTCCCAAGAAGAATGCACCACCACTAGTACTTTTTCTATCATCCACATCTCCTACCCAATCAGCATCTGTATATGCATGAAGAGTGAAGTCATTATCCTTTGGATACCATAAGCCATAATCAAGTGTCCCTTTGAGATATCTAAATATTCTCTTGACTACTACAACATGGGATTCTCTAGGATCAACTTGAAATATAGCAACAAGTCCAATTGCATTCATAATATCAAGTCTAGTTTGAGTCAGATAGAGCAGTCCTCCAATCATTTATCTATACCTTTTCTGATTTGCCCTAGGGCAGTCATCATCTTTACTCAGGTTACATCTAGTTACTATGGGTGTACCCACTAGCTTTGAATCTTCCATTCCAAACTTTTTCAATAGTTCTCTCACGTACTTAGATTGAGATATGAAGACACCTTTATCTAATTGAATGATTTGCAGACCTAAGAAGAAATTTATTTTACCAAACATAGACATCTCAAATTCACTCTACATCTGATCAGCAAATGTTTTGCACATACTCTCATTTCCACCAAATATGATATCATCAACAAATACCTCAACAATTAGAATGTGCTCATGATCAATCTTGAAATAAAGATTACTGCCAATAGTACCTTTGATATATCCTAGCTTTAGTAGATACTTATCTAATATTGAATACCAGGCTCTTGGGGCTTGTTTGAGTACATACAATGCTTTCCTCAACCTACAGACCATATCTCTTTGATCAGACAACTGAAATCCTTCTAGTTTCTCAATGTAGACTTCTTCTAATTCTCTGGTTAGGAATGCTGACTTGACATCCATCTGATAGACCTTGAAATCTTTATAAGCATAAAATGCAATAAATAATCTGACTTCCTCTATTCTTTCCACCGGAGCAAAAGTTTCTTCAAAATAAATTCCTTCCACTTGAGAATATCCTTTGCATTCCAACCTTGCTTTGTTTCTTACAACTTCATCATCTTCATTTAGTTTATTTTAGAAGACCCATTTAGTTCCAATCACATTTTTGTCTTCAAGTCTAGGAACAAGATCCCAAGTGTGATTCTTTTCAATTTGCATTAATTCTTCTTCTATGGTTTTTACCCAATTTTCATCATTGCAGGCTTCACTTACTAAATTTGGTTCAATCTTTGAGATCAAACAAATCTCCTCTTGATCTTCAGTAATTCTTTTCCTAGTTTGAACGCATTTATATCTATCTCCTATGATCTGATCTTTAGGATGATTCAGTTTTACATACCTAGGAGTTTTGGGATTTATTTGAACCTCTATTTCTTGAGCTTGTTCTTCAACATCTGCACTATCCTCTTGAGTCAATGGATTTTCCAGATAAATCTAAATTTGAGTCTAGGTTTGAGCTTGTCTTCCTTGACTTTGACTTTCATCTTGATCATCTGATTCATATCTACAAAACCTAGAATGTCCTTTGCTCTCATCAACTCTAACATTTGAACTTTCAACAATCTTTTAGAATTTTTTTGTTAAAGCACTAGTATGCCTTGCTTTGAGTAGAGTAACCCAGAAATATCCCTTCATCACTTCTTTCTTCAAACTTTCCTAGATCCTCATCCCTTTTGATATAGCACTTACTACCAAAAACTCTAAAGAATCTCACACTAGGAGGGTGACCAAACCATAGTTCATAAGGGGTCTTACCAGAATTGTCTTTGATCTGCACCCGGTTGATAGTGTAGACAACAGTACTCATAACTTCTCTCCAATAGACTTGTGCAACATTTGCTTCCATCATCATGGTCATGGAAGCTTCTTGAATGGTCTAGTTCTTTCTTTCCACGACTCTATTTTGCTAAGGTGTCCTAGGAGTAGATAACTATCTTTTTATTCCATGCTTTTCATAGAATGTATCAAACTCACCAGAGGTAAACTCTCCACCTCTGTCGGATCTCAGACACTTTATTTTTTCACCAATCTCATTTTCCACCAAAACCTTGAACACCTTGAACTTGTCAAGACCTTTTGATTTTTCTTTCAAGAAGGTTACCCACATCATCAGGGAGTAATCATCAATCAGCAAAATAAAATTAATGTCTCCTTGCACACTCCTAATTCTAGCAGGGCCACATAGATCAGTATGCACAAGTTCCAGCCATCCACTTGAAAATTGTTCTTTACTCTTGAATGAAATTTTGTTCTATTTACCCAATTGACATTCTCTACACATGCTATCAGCAAGTTTCACAGGTTATGGAAGGTCTCTCATAGCCTGAGTAGAACTTATCTTGACAATGTTATAAAAATTCACATGACACATTTTGCTATGCCATAACCAACTTTGATCAACCTGAGCAATCAAAAAACTTTTACTAGAACTACTTAAATGAAAGATGTTACCTCTAGTCTGAGTACCAGTTACAATTTTAGTTCTGGAGCTTTCCAAGATTCTACATTTTCCATCCTTGAATCAGAGATCATAACCCTTGGCAACCAACTGTCCAACACTAAGAAGATTATTCTTCAATCCTTCCACATACAAAACATCATTAGTGTTATTCTTACTATAAAAAGAGATGGATCCTCTACCACAGATTCTACCAGCTAAGTTGTCTTCAAATTTCACAGTTCCACCTTCATATTTTTCAAAGCTTATAGACTTACTTTTATCACCAGTCATATGATGAGAACATCCTGGTGCAGGAGCACCAAGGGCTCAATACAGCCCTGTACATTGCAGCATGTGGTTTTTTTTAGGAGCTTTTTAGTTTTTCAATAAAGCCTTGGCGGGAAGTGTTTTCCTTTTCATCGGCCTAGGTCATGGAGCAGTCCCACCGATAAAACAATAGATCGGCAATATCCATCGATGAGAGAAGCATTATCAGCCGAAGGAGTAAATGTTATGTCGAAGATGGAAGTCATATTGATGGTGAAGTGGTGTTAAGCATATTGGTGAAAGTATCATCATCGGAGGAAACGAAATCAGTTGACCCGACAGTGAAAGTCTCACCAATGTTTGCCTTGACCTAAGGCATCAGGTTGAGAGGGAGTATCGGCGGAAGATGCAAGGTGTTCGACATTGGTTCAACCGATATGCATTGGTCACTTTGTTGAAGGTTTGAACTTCGTCCGTTGGGTTCAACGATTCAACAGTTCGGCAACATCAGTTCATATGTTCAATGGTTCCTCGGTTAAATGGGATAGGTCATCGTCTTGGCTGAAGATATCACTCTGTTGAACCGTTGAACCTCGCATCGAGGTTCAATGGTTCAATAGGTTCAACAATATGGAGTGGTGAAGTTGGAATCGGCATGAGAATCACTATTGGTGAAGGATGTGGAAGTCGCTCCGATATTAACTGTCTATCCGATGGAGTGTTGGCGAGGCTTGTCATCAGTGTGAGGCTTGATGTTAGCGAAGTGCATGGTTGAATCTTGGCCGATGTTTTGGATTACATCGATGTGGCCAAACTGGGGTCGTCGATGGCAAAAGTGTCGATGATAGTCTTACCAAGTCGTCATGTATATAAACTGGAAATCATCCAATGTCAGATGCATGTGGGACTAAGGTCCTCACGAATATGTGAATGGTTTGGTAGTTATGCGACGGTTAGAAAAGAGCGATGCCAATTGGAATATGAACCAGTCTAGGAACTAAACCATCCTATAACGGACATGAGCTAATCTATATGATGTAGCATTCTTTCTATAAGGGGTTGGAGGAGAAAGATTTTGGGGTTGAGAAGCATTTTGATGTAAGAAATAGTTTTGAATAAAAATCCAATTCATCAGTTCAACCAATTTGTGTATTTTTGTACAGTTTTCAGTTTGTTATTCTGAAGTAGATTAGTCATTTCTTTTTCTGCAATTTTGTTCTCTTTTACAAACCATGACTCTGTATTGATGTTCCTCAAGTTCCTTTGTACAGTATGGAGGCCATCAAGCAGAGTCATGCTTTTTGTTTGTTTTTCTTTTGTGGGGTGGTCGAATTGTCGACTAGAGGAAATGCATGCTTGTTCTAGGTGAGCTTAGTAAGGAGTTCGGCTAGATAGACAAGTAGGAGAATAGACTTGCAGGGGTGGAAAATAGAGGTGAAGAAAGTGAGCACCAAGCAATCAAGACCCTTGAACAGAGAGAGAAGGGTGGACAACGGGCCTAGAAAAGTTATGTGCCATTGAGGTAGTATCTTGGAAGCAGTGAAGATAAGGTATGTGTCCCGCACCAAGTAGAGTGATAGAGTTTTCCATCTCTGCAAAGAGTTGAGGACTTTAGCTTATATTTTTGTGTAGAAAGATGTCATGAGCACTTGAATTGGTAGAGAGGCTAGAGTTGTCCAGAGTCTTGAATTGATTCAACATAGGTAGAATTGACATTCTAGAATCCCTCCCTATCAAATTGGTATCAGAGCCATAAGATTTGGGTTATTCCTAGATTGGAATAGACGGGTTGTATGTCATCAACTAGTGAATCTATAAATTCAGTAAAGACGATGGTGACTAATGCAGAGTTAGCAAAGAAAGTTGAGGATCAAGAAGAGGAGAATAGGCTCCTACAGGAAAGATTGGTAGCAATGGCAAGTAGACTGGGAAAAATGATGGAGAAGACTGAAGAAGTCAGGCAAAAAGTAAACAAGGAAAAAGGTGTGTCTATAGAAGATGAAGAGCCCACACCTGATCCTAAGTTGGAAGAAGAACCATTCTTGAAAGCTTTGAAAACAATGAGTGGTAAAACATTGGAAGGAGTACCACTTTTTAGTGGGAAAATGGACCCAGATTTGGTCATGGAGTGGATAGAAGGACTTGAAAATCACTTTGAATGTGATGGTGTAAGCGAGGCACAGAAAGTAAAGGTGGCCAAATCCAGACTCAGGGGAGCTGCCTTAACCTAGTGGAAATTTGTGCAGACTGAAAGAGCAAAAGAAGATAAAAAGCCCATAGCTACTTGGAAGGGAATGGTGGCTAAAATCAAAGAAGCATATATGCTAGAAGATTATGAAATATAGCTACACAGGAAGAGATAGAATCTGAGACAGAAGGAATTAGATGTCAGTACATACACTGAAGAATTCCAAAAGCTATGCTTAAGGTCCAAAGTAATGGAGGATGAAAGCATAAAGGTAGCAAGGTACCTTAATAGTCTGAAGTGGAATATACAAGAAGAAATCAGTTTGTTGTGTCCTACAATAGTGCACAAATGCTATCAGCTGGCACTGAAAGTGGAGGAAAAGAACAAGAGGAAACAAGACTCAAACAGTAGAGGAAGAGGAAGAGGCAGAGATAACAGAGGACACAGAGGAAGTTTTGGTGGAAGGAATGCTGACAATAGATCCCAAGTGGAATCAAAACTCACATAGCAGAGTGGGGAGTCAAGTGGTAGAGGAAACCACAGAGGAAGAGGATCTAACAGAGGAAGGTCAGGAGGATCAGGCAGAGGATCCTATTTCAGCACCATGAAGTGTTACAATTGTGGTAATCTAGGTCATCCAGCATATAGGTGTCCAGAAAAGGCCACATCCTCTTCTCAAGGAGGTGATAAGAGGAATCACTATGTCCAAGATAATGCATCCAGTAGCTAGTCACCTGAGGTCAGTCTGAACTTAGAAGATGGAGAGAACCTGATGATAAGGAGAACCTTGATGAAGGAACCAGTAAAGTCTGAACCAAGCCAGAGGAGAGCACTATTCAGAATCAAATGCAAGATTTTGAATAAGGTATGTAAAATTATCATAGACTCAGGATCTACTAATAATATTATTTCTGATGAGGTGGTTAAGAAACTGAATTTGAAAAGAATAACTCATGCAAACCCATATAGAGTCACATGGTTGAATAAGGGTCAACATGTGGTAGTGAATGAACAAAGTTGGGTAGAGTTTAGTATAGGTGGCTATAAGGATAAGGTATTATGTGATATACTACCCATGGATGCATGCCATCTCTTATTGGGTAGACCATGGCAGTATGACTAAAAGGCAATACATGATGGTGAGAAGAATGCCTATTCTTTTCAGAAGGATGCTGTCACCTATAAGATTCAGTCATTGGAGGATGAAGATGCAGTTCAGATAAAGAGTCCTAATATCTTGGTTGTGAGTGGAAAAGAGTTTCTAAGTACTCTTAAGGAGGATGGTACTGGTTATGCCATCATAGTAAAACCAAAAGAAGGACAGCAGGATAAGAAAGAGATTCCCAAAGAGGTGCAACCTATACTGGAGAAGTATAAAGGCATAATCAGTGATGGTACACCAACCACATTGCCTTCATAGAGAGCAATAAGCCATCAAATAGACCTGATTCCAGGGGCATCTTTGCCAAACAAGGCACCTTACAAGATGACTCCAGATCAGCACAAAGAGATTGCCAGGCAAGTGCAGGAGTTGCTAGATCAAGGATTGATCAGGAAGAGTATTAGTCCTTATGCAGTACCCACAGTGTTGGCACCGAAGAAAGGAGGATCATGGAGAATATGCACAGATGCCAGAGCCATAAACAAAATAACTATAAGGTATAGATTTCCAATTCCTAGAATTGAAGATCTCATGGACTGTATTGGAAAAGCAAAGTACTTCACCAAGATAGACCTGAAGAGTGGTTGCCACCAAATAAGAATCAAGGAAGGAGACGAGTGGAAGATAGCCTTCAAGACCATAGAAGGACTGTATGAGTGGCTTGTTATGCCATTCGGTCTATCAAATGCACCTAGCACCTTTATGAGACTCATGAATGAAGTCCTAAAGGATTATATTGGTAAATTCGTAGTTGTTTTTCTAGATGATATTCTAATTTTTAGTCAGACCAAGGAAGAACATCTAGAACATGTAAATATTGTTTTACAAAAATTACATGATGAACAACTAACCATCAATTTGGAGAAGTGTGAATTCATGAAGCAGGAATTGGTATACCTTGGTTTTGTGGTGTCCCAGGGAGAATTGAAGATGGACAAGTCAAAGGTAGAGGCAATCTTGAGCTAGCCTACTCCTAGAGCAGCCACAGAGGTGAGAAGTTTCCATGGCTTAGCCCAGTTTTACTGAAAGTTTATCAAAAATTTCAGTGGGATATGTGCACCCATGTTGGATACAATTAAGGGTGGAATGAAAGAAAAATTCAGATGGACACCGGTTGTAGATAGAAGTTTTGAACGGTTGAAGAAAAAGGTAGCAACACAACCTATACTATTGCTGCCTAGTTTTGATAACCTATTTACTATTGAATGTGATGCAAGTAACATAGCTATAGGAGCAGTGTTAAATCAGGAGGACAGACCTGTAGCCTTTTTCAGTGAGAGGTTGAATGAAGCAAAGAGTAAGTACTCTTTGTATGACTTAGAGTTGTATGCTCTAGTCCAAGCACTTAGGAAGTGGAGACATTATCTCCTGCCTAAGGAATTTGTTGTCTACACAGATAACCAAGCCCTGAGTTTTCTGAGCTCACAAGATAAGTTGAGCAGCAGACATATCAAGTGGATGGAGTACCTGCAATCCTACACTTTTATAATTAAGCATAAGAAGGGGCAGCTCAACAAAGTTGCAGATGCTTTGAGCCGGAGGTTGCTCACAGTGCAGGAAGTGTAGTTGAAGAGCATTGGAGTTGAATACTTCAAGGATCTCTAAAGAGATGATGAAGACTTTGCTAAGGCATACAAGGTATGTCAAGATTTTGAGAATCACTTTCACAGTGAGTTTGCAGATTTCACCTTACAGTAGGGATTGCTATTCAAAGGTGGACAATTATGTGTGCCAAGGGGATCTATGAGAGAAAATCTCATATAGGAGAAGCACAATGGTAGTCTGAGTGGCCATTTTGGTCTGAACAAAACATTGGAGCTAGTCCAAAGGTTCTATTATTGGCCGAGGATGCACAGAGACATCAGAAGGTATGTAGAGCAGTGTATCATATGTCAGAAGGCCAAGGGAACCACTTCAAATGTAGGACTGTACCAACCCTTGCCCATTCCTTCCAGGCCATGGGAATGTGTAAGTATGGATTTTGTAGTTGGTTTACCTAAGACTAAGACTGGTTATGATAGCATATATGTAGTTGTGGACAGGTTTAGCAAGATGAGTCATTTCATTCCCTATAAAGTGACTCATGATGCCAGTCATATAGCACACTTGTTTTTCAGAGAAGTGATAAGGATTCATGGACTTCCAGCAAGCATTGTGTCTGACAGAGATGCTAAGTTCATGGGGCATTTCTGGAAAACTTTGTGGCAGAGATTAGGGACAAATTTATCTTTCAGCTCAGCATACCATCCACAAACAGATGGTCAGACAGAGGTGGTAAACAGGACACTGGGTAACCTATTAAGATGTATAACCAAGGAATATGGGCAGAGCTGGGATCAAGTTATTCATCAGGCAGAATTTGCCTATAATGACAGTGTGAATAGGACTACTAGTAAGAGTCCATTCGAAATAGTCTATGGAATGCACCGCAGAGGTGTATGTGAGCTCAAGAATATGGGAAACATGGAGAACAGAAGTGGTCATGCAGAGGATTTTGCACAATCCATGAAAGAAGTACATGAACAGGTGAAGATCAAGGACAAAGTAGATGCCCATAGGAAGGACATCCAGTTTGAAGTTGGTGATCTCGTTATGGTGCACCTGAACAAAGCTAGACTACAGAAGGGAATGCCAACCAAACTGCAAATGCGAAGAATTGGTCCTTGCAGAATCCTGAACTAGTATGGTAACAATGCATATAGGATTGAATTGCCAGAAGACCTAGCAATCTCACCAGTATTTAATGTTCAAGACCTGGTGCAATACTGGGGTCCTTAGTCAGTAGAAAATGGATCCATTTCAGAGAAGGAATAGACAGTCAAAGATGGGACTTTGCCACTAAAACCCAAACTATAGGCAGAGAGAATACTGGATTCAAGAGTACAGAAGCAAACCAGACATGGTGTCTACATGGAGCATTTGATCAAATGGAAGTAGTTGCCTGAAGCAGAAGCTACCTGGGTTACAGAGTCAGAATTCAAAAAGAGGGGCATTGATGTTGCCTCATTGTCACCAGAGGTGACCTAGCTTCTTTTTGCATAGGGGGAGTATGGTGCAGGAGCACCAAGGGCTCAATACAGCCCTGTACATTGCAGCATGTGGTTTTGTTTTAGGAGCTTTTTAGTTTTTCAATAAAGCCTTGGTGGGAAGTGTTTTCCTTTTCATCAGCCTAGGTCATGGAGCAGTCCCACTGATAAAACAATATATCGGCAATATCCTTCGGTGAGAAGCATTATCGGCCGAAGGAGTAAATGCTATGCCAAATATGGAAGTCTTACCGACGGTGAAGTGGTGTTAAGGATATCAGTGAAAGTATCATCATCGGAGGAAATGAAATTGGTTGACCCAACGGTGAAAGTCTCACCGATGTTTGCCTTGACCTAAGGCATCGAGTTGAGAGGGAGTATCGAAAAAATATGCAAGGTGTTCGGCATTGGTTCAACCGATATGCATTGGTCACTTTGTTGAAGGTTTGAACTTCGTCCGTCGGGTTCAACGGTTCAATAGTTCGGCAGCATCAGTTCATAGGTTCAATGGTTCCTCGGTTAAATGGGATAAGTCATCATCTTGGCTGAAGATATCACTCTGTTGAACCATTGAACCTCGCGTCGAGGTTCAATGGTTCAACAGGTTCAACAATATGGAGTGGTGAAGTTGGAATCGGCATGAGAATAGCTATCGGTGAAGGATGTGGAAGTCGCTCAGTTATTAACTATCTATCCGATGGAGTGTTGGCGAGGCTTGTCATCAGTGTGAGGCTTGTTGTCAGCGAAGTGCATGGTTGAATCTTGGCCGATGTTTTGGATTACATCGATGGGGCCAGACTGGGGTCGTCAGCGGCAAAAGTGTCGACGATAGTCTTACCAAGTCATCATGTATATAAACTGGAAATCATCCAATGTTGGATGCATGTGGGACTAAGGTCCTCACGAATATGTGAATGGTTTGGTAGTTATGCGATGGTTAGAAAAGAGCGATGCCAGTTGGAATACGAACTGGTCTGGGAACTAAACCGTCCTGTAATGGACATGAGCTAATCTGTATGATGTAGCATTCTTTCTGTAAGGGGTTAGAGGAGAAGGATTTTGGTGTTGAGAAGCATTTTGATGTAAGAAACAGTTTTGAATAAAAATCCAATTCATCAGTTCGACCAATTTGTGTATTTTTGTATAGTTTTCAATTTGTTATTCTGAAGTAGATTAGTCATTTCTTTTTCTGCAATTTTGTTCTCTTTTGCAAACCATGACTCTGTATTGATGTTCCTCAAGTTGCTCTGTACAATATGGAGGCCATCAAGCAGAGTCATGCTTTTTGTTTGTTTTTCTTTTGTGGGGTGGTTGGATTGTCGACTAGAGGAAATGCATGCTTGTTCTAGGCGAGCTCAGTAAGGAGTCCGGCTAGATAGACAAGTAGGAGAATAGACTTGCAGGGGTGGAAAATAGAGGCAAAGAAAGTGAACACCAAGCAGTCAAGACCCTTGAACAGAGAGAGAAGGGTGGAAAACGAGCTCAGAAAAGTTATGTGCCATTGAGGCAGTATCTTGGAAGTAATGAGGATAAGGTATGTGTCCCGCACCAAGTAGAGTGATAGAGTTTTCCATCTCTGCAAAGAGTTGAGGAATTTAGCTGACATTTTTGTGTAGAAAGATGTCATGAGCACTTGAATTGGTAGAGAGGCTATAGTTGTCCAGAGTCTTGAATTGATTCAAGATAGGTAGAATTGACATTCTAAAATCCCTCCCTATCACATCCACTGTCAATTACCCATTCATCTTTTTCTACAACCTGAGAAGCCAAGGCACTTTCCACATTTGCACAGCGAGCAGATTTAGTAGGCACTAGATCTTCTTCTTTTATAGCAATGAATACCCAATCATTTTGAATGGAACCTCCATGATCAGATTCATCATCTATGACTCCTTCCCTACCTTCTTGAACATAGTAGCATTTATTTTGAATTCTAGGTCTGTTAAGGTTTGGCCTTGAACCCCTCTCTGGACACCTTGAGGCAAAATGACCAATCTTATTACAAGAAAAACATTTGAATGACAACTTTGCTTCATACTTACCGGATCCTCCTAGCAATCTTTTAGAAAAAAGGGCTTCAAGTTCATCGAACTTGGTTTCACCATCTTCAAGATCCTTCCTTGTCATGTCGAATCTATTCGATCTTCTTGAAGAGCATTCACACGGATCATATTTTTGTTTTCAATGAATACTGACCTTAAATGCAGATTTAGACTTAGGAAGAGAATCACCAAACTCACTCATTTCAAATACTGAAAGCTTACCAACCAACTGATCCCTTGTAACAGTTGTCATAGTTTTGATTTCTTCAATGGCAACAACTTTATGCTTGTATGCTGGAGGTAAGGATCTGAGCACTTTGGCAACAATCTCTTATTTATCCAATACTCCACCAACACACCTTATACCACTCACAAGTTCATTCACTTTTAGCATGTAGGAGGTAATATTTTCATCTTCACTCATCCTTAAGCTTTCATATCTACCCTTCAGGCTTTGTAGCTTGGCACATTTGACATGTTCATCACCTTCATGTAGGGTTTCCAACTTCTCCTAGATTTCATGCGTGGTTTTCAATTCTAGTGCATTTGTCATTTCTATATCAGACATGGAACTCAACAAGGCTTCTTTAGCTCGAATGTTGTTCTCAGCATCTTTGATTTCATATGGAGTTGTAGGACCTTTTTCTAGAATCTTATACTCATTCTCAATTATCAACCAATATACATCACCCATAGATTGCAAATGACACTGCACGCGCATCTTCCACACAGTGTAATTTGTTCCATCAAATCTTAGACTATCCTTGTAAGTTGACATTTTGGATCTTCTCAAGTGGTCAAGCTTCTTTTAGAGGAACTTGGCTCTGATACCAATTGTTAGAATTAGGCCAGACAACTGAGAGGCGGGGTGAATTAGTTGTCCTTAACCTTTTCCTCTTTTTAATTTTCTTTCACAACTTACAAGTAGATTAATGATGTAAACATTAAAGCATGAAACAATAACACATGAGCAGAAACACAATTAACCCACTTGACTCCAATATTTTTAACGTGGAAACCTAATTAAGGGAAAACCATAGTGGGGGTTAACCCACAAGATTCATACCTTGTTAAAAGTACTTTCAAATGGGAAGGCACTTGCCTTCAGGAGCATTGCCTAGAGCTCATTGCCTATAGAAATTTATGTTTAATACAGAAAGAATTAACTAAGAAATAACATCTTCTTTATGCCTGGTTCAGTCTCATTGAATGCTCACAAAACTTCTACTCTTCTCCCAAATACTTCTTCACTATCACTTCATCCTTTACTATTCTTGTTCTTCTGATCCTCCTCTTCTCTTCTCTGCCTTTGATCCTTTCTTGGGATTTGATTATTTTGCACAAGGATAATTTTCCATGACTCAACTACATGCCTTTATATGATTCATCAACCTTGGAATAAACATGAAGGTTGTCACTACAAGCATCTAACTTAATGTGAATTACTAGGCTATCAGCCAAACATAACTAATACTCAAATCTTCCTTGATCAATATGTCACACTCGATATAATTTCTCTTAGATCATCCACAACATGCTTGAATCATCAGGTCAGCCAAGACTAGGAAGAACAGTAACACCAAGGAAGAAATATTTGACAATGAGCTTAATCTTCAATGCAGACCTCCAACATAGTAGGCACACAATCCAAAGACCTCCACAAGCACATTGAATTCAATAAAGACATTCGTACTCCTCCAAATCATCAGAATCACTTGCATCTTCTTCTAGAACCTCAAGAACATTGTCTGCCATGACTGTCACACTAGAAAGATTGTCTGCGGACCTCCAAACCATGAACCACTTTAGTTGATGATACACACTAATTTCCTAAACATGCCTCTAGAACCACATATCATAATATTTCAATGTAGAGCATTTCAGACCACTTTACTATCACTCTGTCTCTTCTAAACACAACAGAATCTAGTTCAATTCAGATGGCCATATCTGGTGTAGTTACAGTATGAGGGTTCATAGAATGAACTATCTAGACCATGTAACAAGCAAAAACACAACTGAAACAACTCAAATAAATGGAGCAAATGTAGATTCAGTCATTTAGTATATCAAAGAATTCAAATACAATCTAGTCAGCAACATGTAGGCTTACAACTAGGGCTCACAAGCCTGATTACATACATGTGCAAGATAAAGCTTTGAAGCTCATTCACAAAGAATCTAACTATCAATCTTCTAAATCATGAGAAATTGTTAACTAATTTCCTAAGGATCTATTACATCAATTAATATCCTCTCTAAACCAATAGATTCCTCTATGTCGACCAAGGAAGGTCACAAACTCCAATGAAAAGCTATAACGTGTTCATAGATAGGTCAAACCTAAATGCATAGAACACTTCCTCAAATGAATGGAATAATGTGCGGCCCTCTAAGAAGGGTTGACCACAAACCAAGGATCATCAAATGATGTGTCATTAAGATATACAAGTCAAGGAATGATTCGCAAGCCTTCTGCTTTAGCTGATTATCTAAGACTGTTAGGATGCTCTATTCTGAGAAAATAGTCAATCTTCTGATAGTGATATCTTTTTGATAACTGATCTTAATACTTTGAATCCTTGATATGATGTAGATGAATGAATGTAGATGCTAATTCTAGTTTCATAAGGTGTGAAATGCCAATACCATACCACAAGTTGAAACTGCTTCTAACTGAACTACCTAAACTGAACTAGAAAAATGAAAAGAAACAAACTACAAACAAACTGAAATGCAAATGTTTTTGGTTGATGTAAGATTTCCCTTGAACCATGGATGCTCCTACATCAGACATCCAAGGGTATTGAAAAAATGAGTCCCTCACTTTGCTGGGGCTAAGGGAGAACCAAGACAGTCCACCTTAGCCTGAGAAATCTAAGATGAGTCTTCTTCTGGTCTACCTTTCCACTTCACAAGATATTCTTTGTATTATCTTCCTCTAGTGCTGCGTCCAACTCTATTGTCCCAAATGTCTTCAATCTACTCTAGTGCTTTGTGTGGTAACTGTTTCTTCAAGTCTTCTTTCATGTTGTCACTAAACTTTGTTTCATGATACTGATAAAAGTCTGTAATGTTGAAAATAGGTGATATACCCAATGCCTCTGGTAACTCTACTTCATATACATTTCTTGAATCAAATTTTCTGAGTATCTTACAAGGTCCAAACTTTTTCAGCTTCAACTTGTTATATGTTCCAACTAGAAATCTTTCTTTTTTGAAGTACACCATCACTTCATCTTCCACTTCAAATTCTGTATGCCTTCTCTTCTCATCTTCCTTCTCTTTATACTTACTATTCATGTCCTCTAAATGTTTCTTCACCTGATTATGCACTGTCTTCATGTGATCTATAAATTCTTCTACTTCTGTACTTCTCTTTTCTTCTAGGTTGATATCTCTTAATTCTGCTCCTCCTCGAGGATTCACTCTGGTCACAATCTCAAAAGGTGTTCTTTTGGTACTCCTATTTACTAAATTATTGTATGCAAACTCTGCTTGTGAAAGAATCAAGTCTCAAATTCCCGTCTTCTCTCCAATCAAACATCTCAATAAGTTACCCAAACTCCTATTCACTACCTCTATCTATCCATCAGTCTATGAATGAAAAGTTGAACTAAACTTCAAATATGTCTTCATCTTCTTCCAAAGTGTCCTCCAAAAGTATCCAACAAACTTTGTCTCTGTCTGAAACTATACTCTTAGGTAATCCATGCAATCTCACAATCTCCTTGAAAAATAGGCCAGCTATATGCACTGCATCAGTTGTCTTCTTACAAGGCATGAAATGAGTCATCTTTGAAAATCTGTTCACCACTATGAATATCGAATAATGTCCTCTTTGTGTCTTAGGCAATTCCATTACAAAATCCATGCTTATGTCTCCCCATGGTCTCTCAGGTACTGTTAAAGTTTTATACAATCTAGTGTTCTGACTACTCCCTTTTGTATCTTGACATACTCTACAACTCTACACAAATCTCTGAACATCCTTATGTATCTGAAGCCAAAAATAGTTCTCACTCACCAAGGCCACTGTCTTATCAATGCCAAAATGTCCTACCAATCCACCACTATGTTTCTCCTTGATCATATTATCTCTCATGGAACTTCTACGTATCCACAACTGACTTCCTTTGAACAACATATCTTCTTGAATGAAATAATCCAACCACTTACTCCTATCTATCACATCACGTTCCTTACATGCTTTCCAAGGTTCTACAAAATCAATGTCTCCCTCATACATGTTCTTCAATTCATCAAAACCCAACACTTCAACTCTCATTTATGTCAACAAGTTTCTTCTTCTCAGTGCATCAGCATTTGTTGGATTTTCCACTCTTATTCTTCAACACAAAAGTATAACTCTGCATGAACTCTACCCATCTCATATGTCTCTGATTCAACTTACCTTGACTATTCAAATACTGCAAAGTTTGATGATCTGTATACAACACAAACTCCTTAGGCAACAAATAATGTCTCTACTTCTTCAAGGCTTGAATTATGGCATAGAACTCCTGATCATAAACTGAATATCTTCTTCTTACATCATTCAACTTCTCACTAAAATATGCTACAGGTCTACCTTCTTGACTTAATACTTCTCTAATTGTACTTCCAATTGCATCACAATCAACTTGAAATACCTTATTGAAATCCAGTAATGCCAAAATAGGTTGCTCTGTCACTTTCTACTTCAACAACTCAAAACTTTTATCTGCTCCTGATGTCCACTTGAAATCCTTCCTGTCACCTCTCATTGTCTTTGTCATAGGGTTACAAACTGAACTGAAATTTCTGATGAACTTTCAGTAGAAACTAGCCAATCCATGAAATGATCTAACTTCTCCAATGCTCTCTGGTGTAGGCCATTCAACAATTGCTTTCACTTTCTTAGGGTCTATCTTGAATCCTTCCACAGAAATCACAAATCCCAAATACATTAGTTATTCCTTCATGAAACTACACTTCTTGATATTTATCAACAATTTCTCTTCTCTTAGTCTCAGCAAAACTTGTCTAATATGCCACAAATGTTCCTCATTTGTCTTACTAAAAATCATAATGTCATCCAAGTACACAATAACAAACTTACAAAAGATTTTCTTCAAGACTTCATTCATCAATCTCATGAAAGTACTTGGTACATTTGTCAATCCAAAAGGCATCACTAACCACTCATACAATCCTTCATTTGTTTTAAAAGTTGTCTTCCATTCATCTCCTTCTCTAATTCTAATCTAATGGTATCCACTCTTCAAATCTATCTTTGTGAAATATCTTGCTCCACTCAAACAATCCATGATATCATCCATCCTAGGTAAAGGAAATCTATACTTAATTGTGATCTTGTTTATTGCTCTAGAGTCAGTACACATTCTCCATTCTCCATCTTTCTTTGGTTCTAGCATTGCAGGTACTGCACAAGGACTCAAGCTTTCTCTAATCAAACCTTTCCTCAACAACTCTTGTATCTATCTATTCAATTCTTCATTCTCTGCTGGTGTCATTCTATGTGCTTCTTTGTTAGGCAAACTTGCTCCTAGTATAAGATCCATGTGATGACTGATACTCCTTATAGGTGGTAATCCTTCAGGTACATTATCTGATATGATGTCTTCATACTCTATCAGCATTTCGCTTATCTCCTCTGGTTGTGTCTCTTCAATCTCCTTCTTCAATGTTTCAGGCTTCTTAGGAATCAAGGCATAACACATATTCTCATGTCTCAAATCATCCAAAAATTTTCTTCCATCTACAAAACAGATTATAGCATTCCCACATACTTCACTCTTAGAATCATCTTCTAAAGGAATCAAAGAAATTCTCTTTCCATTTGCTGTTATAATGTATGTATTCTTTCTCCCATCATGTATAGCTTTTCTATCATACTGCCAAGGTCTACCCAACAAGATATGACAAACATCCATAGGCATAATATCACACAAGACCTCATCATGATAAGATCCAATATGAAATTTCACCAAACATTGTTCACTCACCAGTACCTTATGATCATCTTGAATCCATGCTATCTGATAGGGCTTAGGGTGTTTCAATCTTTCCAACTTCATCTTAGTCACCATCTCCTCTAAAACTAGGTTATCTGAAACAACTTTACAACACTTACCTCTTGATTTGCATTTGGTTCTGAATAGACTCTTCCTCTGCAGTGGTTCCTCATCTATCTCTACTTGAAATAGTGTTCTTCTCATCACCAATGATTCTTCTTTCTTAGGTTTTCCAACTGAACTAGGTGATTCAACAGGTTCTTCAATATAGGCTGCTCTTCCACTATTTTCTGTCCTCTTGCTTGTACTACCCTGATTACACTCAAATGCTCTGTCCTTCACCTCCACATTTGAAACAAGTACCTCTGAATATTCTCTTATCAAATCCTCTTTCTTCTCTTTTGTATCCTTCATTCTGGTATGCACTAGGGTTTCCTTTCTGATAAATTTTTTTGTCATCTCTCCGGTAAGCATTGTTATCTCTGTCCTCCTTCTTGAAAGTACTATCAAACTTCCTCTACTCCATAGAGAATCTATCATATCTAGAAAATGTTCTTCCTCTCTAAAATCTGCCTCCTCTACCTCTCTATCTCTAATCATGTCTCTTATTCAGCTTCTCTTCAACTTTGAGGGCAAACTGATATGCTTCTTCTAAAGATGTCATCCTTACCAAGCTTAATTCTTCTTGAATGTTCAATCTTAGTCCATTGATGTATCTAGCCATTTTCTCCTTTTTTTCTTCACTATGTCTTGTCCTTATGATCATTTTATGAAATTCTTCAGTGTACTCCATAGTTTTCTCCTTTTGTCTCAGGTTCTGGAATCTTTTCAATAGTTCCAACTCATAGTCAACAGGTATGAACTGATTCTTCACCTTTGTCACCATCCAGTCCCACTTTGTAATCTTTTCTTTTCCTCTTCTGTTTCTTTCCAACTAAACTTCTTTCCACCATATAGGAGCACGTCTTTCAACTTATCTTTGTAAATTTCACCTTCTCTGAATCTTCAACTTCTTCATATTGAAAGTATTCTTCCATGTCATTTATCCAGTCAATCAATTCTTCAAGGCTCAAATTACTAGTATAATTCAGTACATCAACTCTAGGTCTCTTTCTAATCTTTGAAATAGCTCGCTACATCTTTATCTGATCTGATTCTCCTTCTTCATCTCCTCCTAGGGTTTCGCCAGGTTGTTCAACAGATTGAAATTCTTCTTCATCATCACTTTCAACATTAGGTCTCAGTGGCAATCCTTTTCACCTATCTTCTTCAACAACATCCAATTGAATTCACATTGTTTAAATCAATTCCATCATCTCATCCATTCTATTAGCCATTGTACCAACAGGAGGAACTCTTCGTGGTGGCATCTTCCTTGGATCAAGTGCAAACTGCCTCAAATTTGGGAATTGGGCTACAAGAGACAACTGCCTCTCAATCAATGATCGGTTACACACAAGTAACCTACCTCAAATTGATGATCTGCTTACAACTAGATCTTTGTAGAATCCCCTTCACCAATTCACTCCAAATAATCAAACTTTTGCTCTAATACCACTTGGTGTAGTCACGGTAGGAGGGTTCACAGAATGAACTATCTGAACCATGCAGCAAGAGTAAACACAATAGAAACAACTCAAAGAAATGGAACAAATGTAGATTCAGTCATTCAGTATATCAAAGAATTTAAATGCAATCTGGTCGGCAACATGCAGGCTTACAACTAGGGTTCATAGGTCTGATTACATACATGCACAAGATAAAATTTTAAAGCTCCTTCACAAAGAATCTAACTATCGATCTTCTAAATCATGAGAACTTCTTAACTTCTTTCCTAAGGATCTATTACATCAATATATATCCTTTCTGGACCAATAGATTCCTCCACGTTGGCCAAGGAAGGTCACAAACTCCAATGAAGAGCTGTAATGTGTTCATAGATAGGTCAGACCTAAATGCATAGAACACTTCCTCAAATGAATGGAATAATGTGAGGACCTTTGGGAAGGGTTGGCCACAAACCAAGGATCATTGAATGATGTGTCATTAAGATCCACAAGTCAAGGAATGATTCGCAAGCCTTCTCCTTTAGCTGATTATCTGAGACTGTCAAGATGCTCTATTTTGAGAAAATAGTTGATCTTTTGATAGTGATATCATTCTGGTAACTAATCCAAATGCTCTGAATCCTTGATATGATGTAGATGAATGAATGTAGATGCTAAGTCCAAATATGCAAGGTGTGAAATGCCAATACCGGACCACAAGCTGAAATTGTTTCTGACTGAACTACCTAAAGTGAATTGGAAAAATGAAAAGAAACAAACTGCAAACAAACTGAAATGCAAATGTTTTTGTTTGATACAAGATTGCTCTTGAACCAGGGATACTCTTGCATCAATATCTTCTTCAAATGTTCATGCAGACCTCTCAAAACTTAACTCGAGCTACTTCAAATAATCCTTTACACAGCCATATGGTCCGCATACATTGATCTCCATTAATTTTCTCAATATCCTCAACATTCTAGTCTTCTAAAACAAACAACAAAATAGGATACAGTTGACAACAATGGCAATAGGAACATGTTGACATCAATGACAACACCGATTATGCACATATTTGCAACATCTTTATAAGGATGAGGCATTTAGTTTATTCTTAGAGCTCCCATTGTACTATGGTGAAGAGGCTAACATGAATGGGACTAAGACAACTTGCCTTGACAAGCAATCAAGTCAATTAGCTAAAAATGATGAACCTGTCCAAGACAACTTCATACTTGAATGTTAGGATCCTGACTGTTCAGCTTGTAGAGAGCTTACAACTCTCCTGATTACTTGTAGCAATCAAAAGCCAAAGCCAGTTGATGATGAGGACAATGAGCAGGAGGAAGAGAATCGGTTAGGCAAAGTGCAAATTTGGGAAAAATCAAGTGAGGAACAACCTGACTTATTGTTGAATGAATCCTGACTGGAGGAGCCACCTTTCTGTTACACACAGGAACTAGAGGTTGATAAGAAAATGAATGGTTTTCTGATAGAGGATAATTCATCATTTAAATTATTGCCTTCACTTGTTGAAGAAACACCTATTTTGGAGTGTATCTCCTCGAGCAATCTTAAATATTTTGAGCCTAGTGCAGCTCTAGCTAAGCATCTTCCAAGATTTGATAGTTTTGATGAGCTACTAGCTACTCTAACAGAAGAGGATGACCCATTAATTGAAGAGGAGGAAGCCACATGGTGGACTATCATGCAAGGTATAGATGATGCTCTTGCTTCCAGTCCAAAACCTTCGAGGGGATGTCCTATTAGATTTTTGGTTGGGTTAGAAGCCAACAAAAAGAACCAGCCTCATAGTGACACTAACCCAGATCATCAAGAAGGGTATCAAGTTGAGTGCTATTAGTCTACTTGTTCATTTGATCAATTTGCCCAACAAGCTAGTGTCAGATTTAGGGTAGACAACTGAGAGGGGGGGTGAATCAGTTGTCCAAAACTATCTTTTTCATCAAATACTTAACTCCACACAAGCATAATAGTAAATCAATCATGAAAGCATAATGCAACAAGTTAAGAGCTGATACACATCAACACATGAGACACCAAGATTTTTGACGTGGAAAACCTGGTTAAGGGAAAAACCACAGTGTGATTAACCCATGAATGTATTCTCTATTAGAAGAATAGAAAGAACAAAATGGCACATGCCAATCAGGGGTCACTGCCTGAGCACACTACTCACAAGAGGCTCACTACTTACAAGAGACACATTGTCTACAAAAGAATAAGTATTACATACTTGAACTGGTAAATAGCATCTTCACCATGCTTGAGTCGGTTCCATTTAAGCCCAAACCTTCTACTCTACCTTTCACTCTTCTCCTCGCTACCACACACTCATCTCCACAAGTCCACCTTGAAATGACTTCGCAATCCCTTATTTATACATGACTTCAACTTAGGAACAAAGATCTAAGTTGGCAAACATCCGCAAGATGTATAATTCATCCGATCAGCTAGTCACAGAAAGAACGCCTTTATCCAGAAGTATTTCTTCAATTCCAGGCTCCAACTCTAATGTGGACGATCAACACAAACTGAACATGATCCAATGACCTCAAAAAACTTTCATAAAACACCAAGAACATCCGCACTTCCTCTACTTACAAAAATCCTTCTCTTCTTCATTCGGAACCTCAAGAACATAGTCTACCATTACTGTCACAAAGGAATAGATACTTGCAGACCTTCAAATCACAAACCAATCAAGTTAACATACCACACAAACTTCTTCAACACTTCTTCAAATCCATAGAACCAGAGAATGCATTTCTGGATCTCACCAGACCTATCTGTATCACTCTGTCATCACTGAACATCTGCTGGAACTGGTTTCACTTGAGCTGCCATAACTTCTTCATATCTTCATGCGGACCTCTGAAATCTCTACTGCAACATCTTAAGACACATATCTACAAACCCTTTAATCCACATCCTCTGATCCTCATCCTATATTGGACTTTTACCTTATGTCATCACTGTTCTTCACTATTCCTGATTGAGACTAATTTTCTCAATATCCTCAACACACAACTCATCCAAACCTTGTCATTAATGTAACAAGACTATGTTGACATCAATGACAACACCGGTTAGGCCCATACTTGCAACAATCTCCCCCTTTGTCACTGATGGCAACATATGATGTGAAAAACTGTTTTGACCATCAAGACAAGAATTTTTCTTTACTGTCACAACTTCCCTTGTCAACAACCACCATTCACATTTCTTCTCTCCCATTACTACTCCCCCTTTGATCACCAACCATTTTTTTTCACATGTCTTCTCTTCTCCTTTGACATCAATGGCAAAGAGCTCATACTTGCAACTCTACCACCTTAGGATCATATATGCTACTCCCCCTGAGTAGTAGCTCCCCATCATCAGTCCGGACCATGAGATGTGACTGCAATATGCACCAGACTGATGCACCTTAGTGCATCTTAGTTTATCACCGGAGGGGCAATAACCCCTAACTTCTCCCTTAGATATTCAAAAGAGTCCTTAGGCAGAGGTTTTGTAAAGATGTCTGCAATCTGATCCTTGGAAGGCACAAACTCCAATCTAACTTCATTCTTGTTCACTTGTTCTCTCAGGAAGTGAAACTTGATGGATATATGTTTAGTCTTTAAATGCAACACCAGATTCTTAGAAATGTTTATTGCACTTGAATTATCATAGAAAATTGTGATAGGCTTCTCATACTCCACTCTAATGTCTCTTAACATTTGTTTCATCCACAAAACTTGAGTACAACTACCTACTGTAGAAATATATTCTACTTCTGCAGTGGATAGAGATATTGCTTCTTGTTTCTTGCTTAACCAAGAAACCAACCTCTTCCCCAAAAAGAATGCTCCACCAGTGGTACTCTTCCGGTCATCCACATCTCCTACCTAATCAACATCTGTATATGCATGAAGATAGAAATCATGATCTCTAGGATACCACAACCCATACTCAACTGTCCCCTTTAGATATCTAAAAATCCTCTTGATTACCATAACATGATATTCTCTAGGATCAGCTTGGAATCTAGCAACAAGACCAACAGCCTGCATAATGTCTGGTATAGTTTGAGTGAGATACAACAATCCTCCAATCATTGACCTATATTTTGTTTGATCAACCTTGGGAGAGTCATCATCTTTGCTTAACTTGCGTCCAGTTGCCATTGGAGTGTTCATTGGCTTAGAGTCTTCCATGCCAAATTTCCTCAGCAATTCTTTCACATATTTTGACTGAGAAATGAAGATTCCTTCCTTTGTTTGAGTAATTTGTAGACCCAAAAAGAAATTCATTTCTCCAAGCATGGACATCTCAAACTCACTTTTCATTTGACTTGCAAAAGTTTTACACATACTATCTCTTCCTCCAAAAATGATATCATCAACAAATACTTCAACAATTAAGATATTGTCATGATCAATTTTGAAATACAAATTACTATTAGCAGTACATTTGGTGAAGCCAATCTTTAGGAGATGCTTATCCAATCTTTCATACTAGGCTCTTGGGGCTTGCTTCAGTCCATATAGTACCTTTTTCAATTTGCAGACCATGTCACCATGATCAAACAATTGAAATCCATCCAGTTGCTCAATGTACACTTCTTCTTCCACATTACCATTTAAGAAGGCTGACTTGACATCCATTTGATACACCTTGAAATCCTTAAAGGTAGCAAATGCAGGAAATAATCTAACTACTTCAATTCTTGCCACCAAAGAAAAAGTCTCTTCAAAATCAACTCCTTCAATCTGAGAGTAACCCTTGTAGACCAATCTAGCTTTATTTCTGATTATGTCACCAGCTTCATTCAGTGTCTTAGGTTCAATCTTTGAAATTAGACAATACTCATCTGAATTTTGAGCAATTCTCCTCCTTGTTTGCAGCCCTTTGCTTTTGTCACCTATGATCTGATCTTCAGAGTGTTTTAGAGTTACACACCTTGGAACTTTGGGAGTTTCTTGCACCTCTAATTCTAGATCAGTCTCATTGAGACTTATCTCTTCTTCCTATCTTACTGGATCAACTTGACTTTGTTTCTCAGAAGAGGCTTGGATACTTTGAATCTGAACATCATTTTGATCATCTTGATCATACTCATGAATTCTTGAGGGTATTTCAATTTCTTCATCAACTTTCACATTTACACTTTCTACAATCTTTCTTAGTCTCTTTTTGTAACACTGGTATGCTTTGCTTTGAGTAGAGTAACCCAAGAATATTCCTTCATCACTTCTAGCATCAAAGTTTCCTAGATCTTCATCCCTTTTAATGTAACATCTGCTACCAAAAACTCTGAAATATCTCACAGTGGGAGTAATGCCAAACCAAAGTTCATAAGGAGTCTTACTGGTATTGTTTCTAATTTGAACTCAATTTAGAGTGTAAACTGCAGTGTTGATAGCTTCTCTCCAATAGATCTGAGGAACATTTACTTCCATCATCATGGTCCTGGATGCTTCTTGGATGGTCTGGTTCTTTCTCTCAACAACTCCATTCTACTGTGGAGTTCTAGGGGCAAACAACTATCTCTTTATTCCATGTTTCTCACAGAAGTCTATGAATTCACTAGATGTGAATTCCCCACCTCTATCAGACCTCAGACATTTCAATCTTAATCCGGTTTCATTCTCCACCATGGCCTTGAATATTTTGAATTTCTCAAGTGCTTCTAATTTTTCTTTCAGAAAGGTTACCCACATCATCTGGGAATAGTCATCAATTAGCAACATGAAGTAGCTATCACCTTGGATACTCCTTACTCTTGCCGAACCACAAAGATTAGTATGAACTAAGTCCAACAGTCCGATAGAAGACAATTCCTTACTTTTCAATGTGACTCTGCTCAGTTTACCCAACTGACATTCTTTGCACAAGCTATTAGTAGGTTTCACTAATTTTGGAAGATCTCTTACAGCCTGAGTATTGCTTATCTTGATGATATTATCAAAATTTACATGACACATCCTCCTATGCCATAACCAACTCTGATCAATTTGAGCAAATAAGTAATTTTTACCAGTACCAACCAAGTGGAAGATATTACCTTTAGTTTGAGTACCGGATGCAATCTCTATTCTGAAACTTTCAAAGATCTTGCATTTTCTATTCCTGAATTTGAGATCATAGCCTTTGTCCACCAGTTGTCCAACATTGAGAAGATTGTGTTTTAATCCTTCAACATACAGTACATTATTGGTTTTGTTCTTTCCATCAAGAAAAATAGTTCCTCTACCTCTGATTCTGCCAGCAGAATTATCTCCAAATTTTACAATTCCTCCTTCATACTTTTCCAAATTTAAGAACTTATTCTTGTCACCTGTCATATGGTGAGAGCATCCACTATCAATGACCCAATCATCCTTTGCTTTAACTTGGGTAGCCAGAGCTCTTTCTTCAACTTTATGATTGACAAATACAAAGGATATTGGTTCCTCTTTTTTGATGGCAATAAACACCCATTCATTTCCAGATTTGTTTCCTGTCTCTGATTCATCATCTGTTACTCCTTCATTATCATCTTCTTCATGAACATAGTAACAATTCTTTTAAGACCTTGGTCTGTTAGGATTTGGTCTTAAAAATCTTTCCAGACATCTTGCGGCAAAATGACCAATTTTATTGAAGTTAAAACACTTAAAAGGTAATTTCCCTTCATACTTACTAGATCCTCTTGGTAGTCTTTTTGCAATAAGAGCTTCAAGATGAGCAGTTTCAGCTTCTTCTTCTTCCAAATCTTTTCTTGCTTTTTCATACCATGATAGGTTCCTTGAAGAGTTTTCTCCCAGATCAAACCTTTGTTTCCCTTTTATAGAGGCACTGGCTTTGAATGTAGATTCAGTCTTTGGAGGATCATCTCCAAACTCGGCCATTTCAAAAGCAGCCAACTTACCAACCAATTGATCTCTTGTGACTGTTGTGTGAGCTCTGAATTCTTCGATTGCAAAAGCCTTGATTTTATAAGAAGCAGGAAGGGATCTGAGAACTTTACCAATGATCTCATCTTCACTCAAGGTTCCACCTGCATTTCTAATCCCACAAACCAACTCATTCACTCTTGGCATAAAAGAGGTAATATTTTCATCATCTCTCATCTTCAGTTTTTCAAATTTCCCTTTTAGACTCTATAACCTTGCACATTTAACATACTAGTCTCCTTCATGCAAAAGTTTCAGTTTATTCCAAATCTCAAAAGCAGTTGGTAGATCAATAACATTTGAGAGCTCTAAGTCAGATAATGCACTTAGAAGAGCTTCTTTGGTCCATAGATTGTTTTCAACATCTGTGATTTCATTTAGGGTTGTTGGAACACCCTGTGGAGGTACATAATCTTTTGTAACCATGGACAAGTATGCAAATCCCATACACTGCAAGTGACATTTCATGTAACCTTTCCAAAGAGCAAAATTAGTTCCATCAAACTTCGGACTATCCTTCTTAGAGGATGACATCCTAGATCTCCTCAAGCGGTTAAGCTCCTTTCAAAGGAACTTAGCTCTGATACCAATTGTCAAATTTAGGGTAGACAACTGAGAGGGGGGGTGAATGAGTTGTCCAAAAAAAAAAATTTCATCAAATACTTAACTCCACACAAGCATAATAGTAAATCAATCATGAAAGCATAATGCAACAAGTTAAGAGTAGATACACATCAACACATGAGACACCAAGATTTTTGACGTGGAAAACCTGGTTAAGGGAAAAACCACGGGGTGATTAACCCAAGAATGTATTCTCTGTTAGAAGAATAGAAAGAACAAAATGGCACATGCCCATTAGGGCTCACTACCTACAAGAGACACACTTTCTACAAAAGAATAAGTATTACATACTTGAACTAGTGAATAGCATCTTCACCATGCTTGAGTCAGTTCCATTTAAGCCCAAACCTTCTGCTTTGCCTTTCGCTCTTCTCCTCACTACCACACACTCATCTCCACAAGTCCACCTTGAAATGACTTCACAATCCCTTATTTATACATGACATCAACTTAGGAACAAACATCTAAGTCAGCAAACATCCGCAAGATGTATAATTCATCCGGTCGGCCAGTCACAGAAAGAACACCTTCATCCGGAAGTATTTCTTCAATTCTGGGCTCCAACTCTAATGCGGACCATCAACACAAACTGAACATGATCCAAGGACCTCAAAAAACTTTCCTGAAATACCAAGAACATCCACACTTCCTCTACTTATAGAAATCCTTCTCTTCTTTATCTGGAACCTCAAGAACACAGTCTGCCATTACTGTCACAAAGGAATAGATACTTGCGGACCTTCAAATTACGTACCAATCAAGTTAACATACCACACAGACTTCTTCAACACTTCCTCAAATCCACAGAACCGGAGAATGCATTTCTAGATCTCACCGGACCTATCTGTATCACTTTGTCATCATTGAACATCTGCCAAAACTGGTTTCACTTGAGCTGCCATAACTTCTTCATATCTTCATGCGGACCTCTAAAATCTCTACTGCAACATCTTAAGACACATATCTACAAACCCTTTAATCCACATCCTATGATCCTCATCCTATATTGGACTTTTACCTTATGTCATCACTGTTATTCACTATTCCTAATTGAGACTAATTTTCTCAATATCCTCAACACACAACTCATCCAAACCTTGTCATTAATGTAACAAGACTATGTTGACATCAATGACAACACTAGTTAGGCCCATACTTGCAATAGTTAGGTGGGTAAGTAACTGTATATTCCTGCTCAGATAGTTGTTGCAACTATTTTCTGGTTATTTGTTTTTACTCCACCTCTTTCCAATAACTCACAAGTTTATGGAGTATTGCAGATTACGGAGGAAGGGCAGTTATTTCACCCAATCAGTTAATGCTTTTGTTTGATTAGCTTTCTAGGTTGGTTAGAGTAGGCTAGCTTAGTGTTACTATTAATAAGTGCTTTATGCACATTTATTTTAGTTAGTTTGTTTCCCTAATTGTTGTTGTACATTCCTATTGGCCATCAGGGCTTGTTAGTTTGCTTTGGGTTTAGTTTATTTTCAGCTTTCTGTTGCTATTTGAACTAGTTGAAGTGCTAAGTTTTAGTGTTTTCTGAGTTGAGAATGAGTAGAGCTTGACTCAATTCCCAATGGACAATTTAAGGCAACTGGTATTGATGATTAGTAGGAAAGCATATTGCAGAGGTTGCCAGAAATGTTACCAATTTTTCTCACAACTCAAATTGGCAGAGCTTGAATTTATTCAGTTCATCCCAAATGAGAAAGTTTTAAAATTTTCTATTTTTTTCATAGTTGGAATGAGCAATGATATTATAGTTTAGTTATGTTGTTCAAGAAAAGAAAAGATTTTCAGATCATTCATTGCATTACAGAACATTCATAGGAGAGATAAGTATTTCATTCACTACAATGATTATTCGTTTACAAATTGAGATACATAAAAGGATAAACATTGCATTGAAAGAAATAATGACAAATCAAATGCCCCACACAAGCCATGCGTATAGCTGAATTAGTACAATCATAAGAAATATACTATGCATCTAAAGACAAGAAAGAAAATATTTCCATCATTGCTTGTTTTTCTCGATTGATCATCCTTGCAGTTGCATCTTCCTCGCTTCTGATCTTCTAATGGACCTGTGTCATGACAAGGAACATATTAGAGCTCTAGAAATAATTCCTTATATGCCTATCAGAAGATACATAATATATTTCTTATTGTGTACTACATCAGATAAACATATCAGCCATGAGTAAGACAGATTGAAAAGGAACAATCATTTGTACTTCAATGTTTTAATCTAATCTGTTTGTTTCATGTGCAGGTATAGGTGAAATTATGTTGCTTTTTTGAAGACATATCAGCATGTGGTATAAAATGGGCTCCCACAAGGGTTGAGTCCAATGTGCTACCCTGACTCTCAGAGGGGGTGGATTGAAGATACATCATATTGCTCAATCAAATCAATTAAACTGAAGGAGTACAATATCAATCTAATATTTGTAGTTCAATTCATGATGAAATGCAACTATTAAGGTGACCTGAACTCGTAAAAACCAAACATCCAATGAATGAAAGTATTTGACATTATTTCTACAGTCGCAATTGAGGAGGTGAAACTCATAAGAGAGCTTTGAGCTCATTCATATTATCTAGAATAGAGTAGTGACATTGAAGAAATTATTCATCTCTTTGTTGTTACAAAAGAACTAGGACACTCTTATGCTAATCAAAGAGAAGTATATCATGTCACATGTCAAGTATTTTCCATATTTATATCTTGCACAATATTTTTATGTACCCAAGGCATTAAAATTTATATATGTAATTACAACATTGGTATGTCAAACCAATGCAAATGATGGAGGTGCTGCCATGGTTCAATTTAGTATGTATATGCATCTACATTTGATATGATATATTGAGTTAAGAGCAAAGAATCAATGCCATAATGATAGTAAATTGGAACATCAAGGAGTACATTGTTTATATGGGACAACCACTTGTTTGTAGTACATGATATAGTTCATAGGTTCTAGTCAAGAATAGAAAACAACCATGCAGCCTTCATAATCAAATTAAAAATAGTCAAACCAATGCCAAGTACCATCTCATCAAATAGAGCATGTGCAAAGGCATGGTTGTGTGAGATTGAGACAACAACTTTAGAATCATCAGAAGCCATAGGGCAGTATATATTTCATAGTGGCAAACAATGCAATCTTAAGATCCATTTTCATCTACAGGGTGTTCATAAAATATAGGTTTGGAGATGTTTGTAGCAAGTATGTGTGAATGCCAGGCGATAGATGGATTTTAATTTGTCAAAGTATATATAGGAGTAGCATATATTAAAGAACAGTATCATGACAGAATTCTCATGGGACAACAGTTGTGATGGCTTAGCTCATAAACAAAAATGTTAAGAATTGCAATATCTTGTAGCCACCATAAGACTTCTAGGGAAGAGAAAATAAACAAAATATCATATGCAACTATCTTTTACAAAACTCAAAGCCTATATCGAATGTACACAGGAAACATAGTTTGTGTGGTTGCCTAGTATTGTTTTTTTAAACCCTTAATATAATATATGTAGTCATATAGATAAAGTGGTCATCTAATACCATGAAGATGCAGTTGTAAGTTATGCTCAAATGTGTTCATGCTACGAGTTGTAACAATTCAATATGTTTCTATAGAGGACATAATAGAGTGCAACCTTCACTAAGGCTCATGAAAGAACAAGTGAAATACACAGCTAGTGCCTAAAAGAGGTTTACATTGTGTATTTTTAGAAATAGAGGAAATGTATAATGTCATTATCAACCACATAGAAATGTACAGTTGCAACCACAATGGAGCATGAGTTTTTTTTAACCAACTTCAACCCACTTAGAGTCTCATGCAAAAGTCACAGATAGCTACCTCAAATCACTGTGGGTTTCACATGAAGAGATGGAGAGTTTTGAACTCGTATAATGAAAGTAATGCTTAAGAATTGCAAGTATGGTCGTGGCCCATCAGTAGAAAGGTAAAAGGATTTCTTTATTTTGAAACTGAAGTTCAAAAGAAGTATTATGCCAAAGCTTGAAAAGGAAACACTTACCTACAGATTACCGTTAGAGATGCATTTCAAGCCACTGTGTGTATAGCTTTAGGAGTGGTAATCCATGGCGACCTCAAGACAAAGTGCAAATAATATCATAATATTCAGTCATAGCCACAAACATAGAAGGGGGTAAACAACAAAAAGAAGCATAGAAATATATCAGAGAGTTTGCTTTAGTCGTGGCCTATAAGGTTCAATGGCTCTTCAAATGTAGGAAAATCTAACTCAGATTCATGGTGAATTTTGAATTACCTTTATCTCTTCTTGCAAAACCCTCAAAGTATGGTCGTAGACAATGAAAATGGAGTGTCAAACTCCAAACCCTAGCACCTGTTGTGGCCAAGCAAAGCCCATTGGACCAAAAGCCAAATATGAATGATGCAAAAGATTTGAGTTTCAAATTGTTTTGGTGTTAGGGTCCCCTTTTGCCCTAGCTCAACTTGAGCATTTTCATCACATTGAAATTGAATTTCATTAGCCTTGACTAATACCCTGAGGGTATCTTTGTCCCTTTACATGTTATATGCCTAGGTCTTATGACTTTAGTGCCCTTTGCACCACATTTGAAAACATACATATATCATTTGCCTTAGCATTTTTTTGAAAACCATATGGAAGGGATTAAGCCCTAAAGCCATGTAGTCCCTTTTGAAGATAGGTCTTTAATGCCTTAGGCTTTTGCCTCTGTATTTTGGAGTTCTTCATTCACTTTGAAAGATGAAACACAGGTCATATGTCCTTAGAACCTTTTTGCAAAGCCAGATAGGTGATAAGCCTTAGAGGCTTTCTTTTATTCTTGCAAATCATTTAACATTCCTAAATATTTGTATGATTTTGTATAGAAAAATCAATTGCCATGCAATGTGTATGCTTGCTAAAATGCCACATATGAGTATATCTTTTGTAAAAGATATCAAATCATTGTAAAGAAAATAAAACTGCAACCTATTGTAAGACAAATATTAAAGCAATGTCCTTTATAAATTGCTTTTAATATTTTGTCATTTTATGCAGCTAAAACTATTAAAGCAAATCAAATATCTTTTTCTAGATTTGCTTTATTTTGAGGTAGATGAGGACAAAAATTGAGTTTTTATGGGCAGAGAAAGTAGATTTTGGTGGGGCCACATGAGAGGATCATTTTGGCAGTTTGTTTTTCATAGTTTTAAGGTTGTTTTGTGGGCTTTTATCATCTTTTTTATGGATTCCAAAAATGGAATTAGATGTCTATTAATAGGAGATTTTTTCCAACTTTCTTTGGGAGATACTATTCTACAGGATATATGGTAGAGAGATAGTCTTTTTCATCAGTTCCAGTCCTAGTTTTAGTAGAGTAGTAGTAGAGATAAGAGTTCAGGATACCAAAGTCTTTCTTTCACACCGAGAGTGTTGTATTCCAGTTCATGTACTCATTATTCCTTTCATTTATAGAGCAACAGTTTTCCTTCACTTTTGCCTATATTTTTTGTAAAATAGATTTGATATTGCACTATGATAAGAATTTATCCTCTGTTTTGTCTTGATTTTGTGATGGTTATGCAATTATTTTTCTTAATTCAGGTTGCATGTCATGTTCTGTTGAACCTTCATGTGAAATATTTATGAATTATGTAGAATCAAAGTGTTGTGAAGACTAACGTTTTGTAGTCTAATTGTGAGTAAGGTCTGATAGGAGTTTAGTGTTGGTGCATCACCTAGAAGTTAGTTTTAGTCATTTATTTTCATTTACAGTTATCCTTCTCATCCCTTTTCTTAGACAAGTCATTAGATTAGAAAAATTCATAAGGAGAACTAGCTCACTCTGGAGATCCACTCTCAACATAGATCACCCACAATCTGAGAGTATTTCCATGTGTCAACAGATAGCTAAGTCTTCCATAAGCTTAGAATAGGGTGCATATCTGATTGATAGCACTTACACCATTCTACAACATCATGTGCATCTTTTATATGATCTCCTGCATAATTCATTTGATGCTTTCTTAGAGCATGTTTGATGCAAGCTCTTGTGCCATCATGGTCACCCTTCCATGCCCACTCTCAAAGAAACTCCAAACATGTGGTATATCATCATTTCAATGATATATACATAGTGCATAAAATGGCCTTGATGATTTGAATTGTGATGCACATCCATCTGGCCATACAAAATGCTTTTCAATTTTTACACACCTGCTTGCCAAATATTCAAAACATTTCTTAAAGGAATGTTCTATAAAATGTGTGTCATGCTCTTTATCATCACTAATATAAAAGTGATATTCTTTCTTAATGACTTGTGCTTCAAATGTACTATCAACACCATCCAAATCTAATTGTGCATGCCAATAACACACATGCACCATAATAGTGATCTACTCTGAAAAGTAATATTGTGATTGAATCTATTTTTGATGTACAAAAGAGTAATTTTCTACAAAGTTGACTATTGATAAAATTGTTCCAGGTGGGAAAGTATCTCTTAATGTTTGAAATTGGTGTGCTTTCCACTTAGAAAAAAAGCGTGATGTATGTATGGTTGTATCAATTTATGAAAATTTTCCATAAATGTTCCAATAAGTATATCCTCTTCTACATAATCTAACCTTATGAATTCTTTCACATTTTTCGTTTGAAACTTTACTAACTTCATTGTGTCGATATCTTCATTTCTCAAAGGCATTTTAGCCAAATTTCCAAATGTTTCTCAAAGACCTTTTATGCAGTTTATTTGACCAATTGCATTATCATCATCTAATTTCTCACATAAGATGAATGCTATGAACTGACTTGCCCGTTTAGGAGGTGCATTTACAAAACCATCACTGTCTTCTCTAATCTTTTGAAACACCTCATAGTAGAGATCAAATTCAATATGATAACGACAACAAAAAGTTTCAAAAACCTTGTTTGTCTTCACGTAATATGGCCTTAACCTTTCAAACATTGTTTGCCCAATCTTTATATGAGGATTTGAATTACAAAACATCACATGCATCTCATGTTGTGTTATGTCTAGCCAATATTTTGTATGTAACTCATGACTATTGGGCCCAGTTCTTATGTTTGATAACATCTCTACTATTTGATGAAGGATGAGTATTATCATTCCAAAAGGTTGAGATCAAGTTCCTAACAACATCTTGAATCATGTCAGATCAAGGAGATTTACACATAATTGTCCAATTGCCTTCCGAGGTACTATCATCCAATAATTTTCTCCTTTTCACATATTGTGTTAGTGTCTTTCTACTAAAGCTAATCTCAATTGAAATTGAAGACAATTGTCTTTTTTTGGAATTTTTTCACTTAAAATAGATGTCAACATCACTCTTCTTGAAATGGACGTATCTACAGATTGAGATTGTTTCCCAATGGAAGCCAAACCTTTTTTAACATTTTCAACAATATCTTTTTCTAGGTGTGAACTTGTCCCCTTTTTCAATGACGAATCTACATCCAACAATTGTAATGGCTCATTTACCTCATTACTAAGAAGTACAATTGATAACAATTAGGTTTGCTCATGTGTATCAAGATTACTGAAATGAGCAATTATTTCCTTTGTAGTTTTATTCATTGACCTCCTAGTAGTATGTCTAGGTTGTTCAGCATAAAGTTTCAATTTCTTAATAACCATTTCAAGTAAATGATCCAAATTTCTATAAGAAAATTTTCTCTTCACCTCTTTAGCAAGATTCATATGCTCATCCATGGTCAAAGGAAGCAATCTTGACCCCTCTCCAACATCCATTGTTTGCACTTGGGCCTCCTCCAGGCTAACATCAACTAGATGTGTTGTTCAACCTCATTTTCTCCAGTATCTAAATTTGGGTCAACTTTAGTTTCTGTATGTTGAGCCCAGGTACACACAAAAGTCATATATACAAGAGAAAAATTTAGAATATTTAATTTAAGTAATTGTATACACCTAAAAATGGAAAAGACAAATTAAATAACTATTTATTATTTATTTAATTCCCATTCTTCTATCATTTAATAAATTCATCAATTTATCTATTTGATTCACATTCATCATTAATAGTCCAAATATTAAATAAATATCAATTTATTTAATTAAGTCAATTTAACCTATTCTTCTAATCTCATCCTTTAATTAAATAATAATCAAATTATTGAATCACAAATCATCCTATTCCAAAGTCTTCATTCATAAATCCACATCACACATCCACCTCATCATGTTGCACATGTAATTATATATTTTAATATTTAATTAATCTATTTTCCCTCACCCACGTGTCCTATTATCTCTCTAACTATCCCTATTCCAAAGGGCATGGTCTCTCCATGTCACCATGGTCAAAGGGTGTTGTGAGACACTTGTTCCATGAGTCCCTAGAATCTTTCCAACCTCCCTACAAACATGGTATCCTTGTTTTAACTTCACTCTATGGTCTTTGTGAGCCTTGTGACATGTGAACTCATGTCACACCTTTCTCTCCTCCATGTCAAGGTGAGATGAACATCTTCCCTCTTTCTCTCCCTCATCTCAACCAACTCAATCCTCACCATACACCTCTAAAGACTTCTTCTCCATCGTTAAGATCTTGACACATGGATTTGCCCCTCCTTGGCCTATAAAAGGAAGCTCATACCCTCATTCTATCATACATAAGCTATAGAAAACTTACTCTGCCAAAATTATACCAACGTGCCTTTGGCAAAGCATCCATATTGTTCATTACATTATCTCCATTATCCTCATATCCACACAATTATGTCTTCAATCATCCATCCCTCATCTTCATAAGAGTTACATTGTAGGTAATCTTCATTGCATTTATCCAACATACAATCATTCAAGTATTATCATCTTCAAACAATGAGGAAGTGCACACTTCTGAGAGCTTTATTCATCAACAAGATCAATACAAGATAGGTGACAATGGAAGCTTTGAGGTAAATCAGTCTTCAAGGTAATATATATTTGTTTATTTGATTTGCATCATATTTCATTGAGTTATTAGATTACTAGTAGTTTAATACAATTGAAAATATTTCCTCTAACATTTTTGGCACCCATCATGGGGCCTTGCCCCATTTTTAATTTCCATCTGAGTGTTTTGTGAAGGTTTTGTCATGATAGGTCATTTCTATGCATACAACTTCCAATTCAACGCATTAAACATTGCATGTTGCGCTTTCACCTTTCTGTGCATCCAACCCGTATTGCTGTGCATCTAAGGCATTTTTCTACTCATTTACAAATCCTATGCATATACCATGTAGTCCGCCACATCTGATACTTATTGTTGTGCATTTGTGAATCTACACATATACTACACAATGCTTCGCATATGACCTGCAGTCCTACGCATTCAATTTGTCACAGAGAGTTGCAATATTTTTATAAGGTTGTCCATACTAATTATCATTTGTAAGTGTTAGGAGCTAGACTTGGTCATTTTAGCTGAATTATTAGGCCACCTAGAACTAATTAGGAGAGAGTAAATTAATATGTTCATGCAAATCATCACCTAGACATAACTAGGAGGAAAGTAAATCATTTTGTTGCATCATAACTTGCATCTAGTCCCAACCTAGGGGTTAAAACTGAACAATTTCTTTATGTTTTTACTATCTTGCACTACAATCTATCACATAGTTTAATAGGGGAAAGTAATACTTGTTTATTTCTTCAAACAACAATCTACACCTAGGCTTGTTAGAAGGTTAAAATTAACAAAATCTTTTCCAAGTTATTTCTATCTTGTTAAACAACTTCTGTGCTTGATAGAGTTAACACATTTAGTTATTTTTCTTTTAACTAGGAGGATAAAGAACCATTGTTTTCCATACTTGAAAAATGATAATAGGCCTATGCACTCCCCTTAATTGGGTTACCAAAATGCCAAAAATATCATTTTATCTTTGTCATTTTAGAAGAGGCCTACCCTTGGAATTTCGTCCTTCCAAGCGGGATGACTTCAAGTGAAAATGATCTAAAGCCAAGACACCTCCAAGTCACTTAAAATAAATTGTGTTTGTAACAAAAGTTGCAAATAATGGGTGTTTTTGTGTTACTCCAACCAATGTTTCCCCCAAAACCCTGTGGAGCGTAACCTCTACAGGCTGGGAAGCCTCCTTATTAGAGCGAATGGCCACATGTGTAACCACCCAAATGGATGCCTTGACTAAAATCCATTTGTTCTAGTAAGCTAAAATCCCCTATTTGTTGACGCAGGAGGAGTGACCTTTGAAGCCATCCAACATCATACACTCATCCAGTGTGGAGACAGAAATTTCAATTCTTCAAAGGAACTATACTTGGTATGCGTGAGAAGTGAGTGTCATGGAGGGGAGCCAGTGCTACCAAGTTACTAACTGTCTACCTTTATGTAAGTGGCTGGACTAAAATCTAAGTTGGAATTCAATGAATATTGTCTTTGCCATCCCTAGGATTGTAATTGTTTATTTTTAATTTTGTCAAGTAATCATGGAAACCTTTTGTTCTCTATGTTTTCTAGCAATAACTTGAACCAAGATCAGCGTTGCAAACCTTAGATTAACTTAGGAAAATGTTCCAAACAAATCAAACTGTCAAACTGAAGCAAAAGACCAAGTACCTATAGTTCTGCACATTTAAACCATTTTGTTGCGCATATAACAAGTTTTGTTGCGCTTTTTATAATGTTGTGCATTTAACCTATTTCGCTACGCATTTGAACCATTTTGATGCACATATGATCTTTTTGCGCATGTGACACATAGAGCGACACATATAAACCATAGTACTGTGCATTCAAATTCAACTAGATCTACTCATTTGACCCACAGAGCTGTGCACTTAACCCATTATCCTGCACTTTTGAAGCTGCACATCCAAAACAAAGACATATTCTGTACATTGTGGGACAAAAACATTATCAATTTAGAGTACCCTTTTTGCAGTAGTTTTGTTGGCAAATAGATTTGTTGCTTTTAAATAACCTTCATGAATAACTTTGTTTCGCCCTTGAATCAGCAACAACCTGCTTACAACAATTGAAGAATCGCGGGACTATGTCGATTCCTCTGTGCGTTTGAGAGGGGTAGATCCCTCGTATGATAGGGGTATATGGATTTTCTAGGGTTTTTAAGAAAAAATTGAATAAATAAATCTAATAAATAAATGAGAAGTAATCTTATTGATTCAAGTTCCACACATTCAAGTTGAGATACCAAAACTTAACATGATAATCTTTTCCACATACAATGTTTAAAGGAAAACAAATGGTTATCATTGATTAAACATATGAATATCAACAACAACATGTGAAATCAAATTGAACACACATCCAAAATATTTCTATATTTCTTTCTCACTTGAATAGTACTATTCGAGTCCATACAATGCCTTGTGAAAAAGTGGAACCCCCTGATTGAATTACAATGTTGTATTTATAGGTGAGGTTAGTAACCACTTAAGGTAACTACCTTAACCACTTTTTGCAACTACTTGGTATAACTAATTCCTTAAGTACACCAACTTGGAATAACTAACTTTTCTTTTCAAAAAGATAGTTGCTTAGAATAACTACCCAACTTTGGCACTTAGAATAACTACCTCGTGAGAAAGAGTTAGGATAAATCTAACTTTACAAAGTTAAATTCAAAAGGCTAACTTTAATTACAATAAGTGACATAAGTCACTTTTTCAAAAGGTAACATTAAATTTGGAGCTTTCGAGTTGTAAATTTCTCTAACTTACCCTTTTCCTCCATTTGCTCCATTTCGGTAGTCACATCTAGATACCTGAATCTTAGACTCATGTGTCTGTGCATATGAAATATGGACTTAGAAAATAGTATGTCTCCCACTAACATCAATAGCCTGAAGAGGTAAACTGAATATCTTTGCTCATCTTCCCATTCTAATTATAACCATAAAGGCCATTGCCATCCATTTTCTATTTCAACTCATTTCCTTGCTCTGGACAATTCATTGATATTAATCTCTATAAGCTCATCATCTCTTATTGTCAGGACTTCGATAGCTGCAACAACTTGTATCCTTGATAATCATAAAGCTCATCCTCTGTAACAAACATCTCCATCATAGATGACTCCTGTTGGCTTGTAGTCTCCATGAAACCACATTTTTGTGAGGCATTTTATCAAATGTTTTATGCACGAGTGCATTCCATGAGATAACATCTCATCGGGTTTATCTGTAAAACAAATCATGGGATTTGTCTGTGCTTACACATTATGTATACAAATCTGCTTCTACTCTTGTAATCACTACATCTGACAAAAGTCCACTTTTAACTATGCTTTTATCAATATCCATACCATGTTCAAAAGCTCCCATTTTGGCACGGGCTGGGAGGATGTTGATGAAGGTCACAGAATAATGGCTTTACACTAGCCAATTGTAGTTGCTTGAAAGTTTCTAAAGTATTTTTCAACACTGTGCCTTTTAATTATTGAAGATATTTATAGAAATCTCCAAGGGTCTATGTGTAGCAACTTTCATGCCTCCTTCAACTGCATTTCTTACATAATGCTGTGAGATTGAGATATGGAGCAAATGATAATGGCCTTTTATAATTTATAAACTAATTCTTGTGCATCCATAATTGCAAACATGCATGCCAGGGTAGATGCTAGCAAAGGCTATGGAATTTGGCTTTGTGCTGACTTATTGCATCTATTTGAAACCTTTTAAAGCCTTTATAGTGAATCCATTTTGTATATATGATGCAATAGTTGCATTCCCCAAGAAGGAAATCTCTTTAAGGAATTCTGTCAAACGGTTCACGTGCTTTCTCTATTCTTCCACATTTTAAATAAAGATCAACCAAAGCACTTACAACTGCTCCATCTGACAAAATTCCACTTTTGATTATGCTTTGATGGATGTCGATACACTGGTCTAAAAACTCCTATATTGGTGCAGGGAGGAATGCTGGCAAAAAAAAAATTGTAGAATTTAGCTTCATGCTTGCCAGATGTATTTTCTTTAAAGGTTTCTATCGCCATTTCAACAAATTAATTTTGTGTATACCCCTATTTAAAAATCACCATTTGGATCATGCAAGAATGGAGTTGGAAAAATTTATGAAATTTACCTTTACATCTACCAATTGCACTTGCTTCGCAAGTTTCTAAAGCTAGTCCAACACCAAAATTGCTCCCAGCAGTCAAACCAATGCCAAGTGCACCATGACCATTACGCATGTTGGTTGTTTCAGGCCTTAAACTTAGCTTTTGTTTAGCTTCAGAATATATTTCATTTATGGTTTTTGCTTTAATATCTTCATGTCGAGGAATCCATTTGTTACCACACAAATCTAAAACATCACAAACCATAAAACTCATTCTCGACACTAAGTGAGGATTATTACTCAGCTCCTTCATCCAGGAAAAATAAAAATCATTGATGATGTGTGACCTAGGGTTTTCCTCAAGCTATTTTCTAACTGTATTGAACAAATGGCAAAGAGCCTCTACATTCTCCTCAGCTAGAGGAGCTTTTTAATCCTGACCTAATAATTCCTAAACACAGTGATGAACAATTTTTTTAGGTATCATCTTTTGCTTGAAAAGTTGTCCAATAAACCTTCTATTTCCTATAGTGTGAAGCTTAACCATCCTCTCCTTGTTTTGGCATTTAGCTTTTTGCTCTAGGGCTATCATCTACTTGATCTCATGCCACCGATCCTGACACAATATGGAATACATGTGATAGAATGTTGGTTCAAACACTGTCTTATCAAATATAAGTGATATCACATCCTCCAGAATATCTGCTCTGGTAATCCTTGGCATATTTTTGAGAAAGGAGGTCTAAAATAATTAATGATATATAGAGTAGACTCTAGGGGGTTTCTGTGTAGCTGAATGTGTTGTGTCTCTTTCTACTAGCTCTCCCTCAACAATGCTATGAGACTGATATTGATGAGTGCCAGCATAGGCTATAGAATGCTGCTATACACCTATGAATTTTTTTTCTTGAACTTAAGTAGTTAAAATAACTACTTCTTGTTTCATTGATTCACCTTTCTACAACCTCCGTCGGTAGTTTAAATTAGTTTTGAAACATATTAGAATGACCGATCAATGAAGATTTAGCTCATTATGTAGTTATAATAACTACTTGTTTCTTAATGGTTTTAATCAGGAGTTTGAGTGGTTCTTAGAACATTGTCGCTGGCCAAAGATGCTTTCAAATTACCTCAACTCTGAAATGACTTGTGACATCAAACTTGTTATATACTCATGAGTTTGATAATAGCCATGATGCCCCTTTTAAATGTGCTTCACATTTTCATAGGAAATTTACAAATTGTGATCTTCATTTTATTGGATTTCTAAAGTACTCTTCCTCCATGATGGTTGAAATGCTTTCGAACATGCAATAATGTCTTAACTTTATCAACGACCCTTTGATGCCACCTTGAGAAGCTCTCAAACTCTAGAGGAGATCAGTTGAAGTTTTAAAAGCAAATATATTTATTGTCTCCGTAGTTATAAAACCTATTCCAATGCTAATGAATGTTCAAAAATTTCTTGAATTTGGAAGAAGTTGTGCATTGGCTGTTTGAGCACGGATGGAGACTATCTGACTCAATAACTCTGCAAATACAAACAATGGTGCAGTGCACATAACTTTTAACTCCTATAGTATTTTCTCATGAAACCTTGCCAAATTATCCATAATAACACCATGAGATCCCATATTAGATGATTCTACTCCAACCCTTATAGAAACCATGATTTAATTGTTTCCATAAATTGTGCACCAAAAATTGAAAGTTTAAAATCTCCCAAACTATGAGATAGCCTGATCTAGAAACTTGCCAGATTAGGTGAAATATAGTTGTGAACATCGTCATAAAGGATTTTGCACCAGCTATCACAGATTTGAAGATTTAATTATTTTCATGGTAACTCTAAGAGATCAAACTAGATCGATGGGTGATTCTCCTTCAGATTTGAAAACTTATTTGACACTTTAGCACTCATGACTAGGAGTGACTCAATGTAGAGATTTTGACATAAAAGGTTTAAAAATTGACAAGTAGAAAACAAGGCTAACAATTGGTTCTAACTGGGGACAAGGACCTTGTGGATGCAGGATGAACCTAGAATCTTAATGACAAAGATTAGTGCATGATCTATTGGGAAATAGAGTCAAGAGATAACACAATGTACAAGGAGAACTAGGAGACTCCAACGAGACAAAAGGACAAACAACAATGACACACAGAGATGAGGCACACAATGAAAACCAATAGAAACTAAAATAATATAGACACAAACAAAAACTCCTAACTAACCTATGTACATGGTAGGTGACTCCTACCTCAAACTTCTCCAGGATGATCATGTAAAACCATTAATGGGTTGAGAAAAACAGGCACCTGTTCAGAAAAGAAATGTACACGGATGAGGTACTTGTAGACTCAGTAGATATTTCAGGATGATGAGAAAAATGAAATACACAAAATGTGAGGACTCCTTGAATAGTACACCAAACAACCATTTCTCATCCTAAATTTTTGAGTCCATTTGAATGACATTAGTATTGCCCTTTGTAGTGCTAATCGCATCTTCTAGAGTCATGTCAAACATACCAATTTTCTCTATCTAGATATTCTTTTGATAGTCTGGTTTGCAACAAATTATCCCATGAATTGGACAACCTTCATACAATTTGTGATGTGAAGAAATCCGTGTAGACACACCCATTGAATCATGCTTTTGAATATCAACTTGAGAAACATTTGTGGCAATGCACTTGTTCACAAATAAAGGATTAAGTTAGACACCTTGGCTATAGAGGGAATCATTACCTAAATCTTTCAAGAACCAACTTGGGACACAAACATCATGAGAGTTAACTTTATTGAACTCCTCTATTAGATCATCCATTACCTCATTCCTTGCTTCATTGTTGGCACAATTCCCACAACTATCTTCTGAAATAGGGATGTCTTCTTGATCTAAAGATTTGAAAAGAGGATTGCTTTGAACCTTAAATACTCCATAAGACAAAGATTGTACTTCCAACGAGACATGGACATTTGTAAAAGTATCTACATAGATTTCAATTTTAACCTGCTCAATATTCTCTGGACTTAGTTATTCTTCTCCATGGAACTCTTCATGAAATCTGAAAACTTCATATTCCAATTACATGTATGATAAAGAGTGAATGCTTGATGATTCATCTTCATTTTGAAGTTGATCTTTAACTTTTGTATCAACTGTACCATTGATTGAGTCTCTATCAATATCTTCAAAGGTAAAGGTCTCCATTTCTGAAACTAAGGAAGATATTTGCAAGGGCTCACTCATGGTTACCTCTCCATTGATTATAATAGTACAAAGTTGTCCAATAGACATTATATCTCTAATTTCATCAACCGGTCTTTCTACTTTAGCAATTGGTGATGTAGGAATATCTTTTCGATATAGAAAGTCATCATCAGAAGTATTGAGACACCAGTTTGGAACAAAAACTATATGAGATTCATTTTTATTCTTCTCTTCTTCATCATTTTCTTGAAGCTTGGGCTGCATGGAAGTCTTGAAATTATTGACTTCTCCTTTAAGATCCTTGTTTTCAGGTTCATGGAAGACTTCTTCTTTAATAGGTGATAAAGGAGAGAGGATGACATCTTCTTCACAAAGAAAATCATCTTCAGGAGTCTTACGACACTAGTTTGTGATGGAATCTTTATGGGAAAGATCTTGTGGTACTATTTCATAATCATTCTCCTCTTGGTCAGATTGCATGTGTGTCAGAAGAACATTTTGCAACTCATCTTCATGATCTTTCACACTTTGGTTCAAAATTCCTTCTGCATTCCCTTAAATAGTGACTATGTCACATAAATCTTTCTCAGAAGATATAGTTGTGGAATAAGAGCAAGTTGTCACTAGAGGAGTGAGATTCTTCAAAGAAACTAAGAATGTGCGATCATCTAGAAAACTTTCTTCTTCATTATTGCATGCTTCCATGCAATCTTCTTCTTATATCTCCACCACTTCTTCTTGTCGATCTTCCTTAAGTGGATGTGCATGTTCTAATGAGTTTCTTTCAAACTCTTGATTTGAAGACACTTCATTCAATACTGGTTCATTTGTAGGAAAAATCTTTACCTCTTCATTGTTTTCCTCATCACACAAATGATATGTCTTAACATAGTTTCTTTTGTTTTCTAGTGCCTGAATCTCCTCTGGTAGGGGCTTACTATAACAAGCAAAGAAATGAGACTCCTTCCCATCTTTTTGTTCAATCTTTTGCAACATTTGGAGCAAGGAAGAATGAACCTAGTTAGATGCAAATTGCAAGCCACCATAGAAACTCTTTAGGAACTCCACTTGCTTAGGGTAATCAAGAACATGATGTTGTTGAGAAGAGGATGTAGGAATAGGATAGTCTCCATCATCACTATCACTCTCTAATTTAGGTAACTGCAAGTTGTGTCTCTACATCCTTTGATATGAAACCATTTTTTTAGGATTCTTTCAGATAGAGTCACCAACTTCTTTTCTGGGGGAGATACTTGTAGATTTCTGAGGAACAAAAGGCACCAACACTTCAATCTTTTCCCCAACAGAGTCGCCAAAAATTTGTTGGTAAATAGATTTGTTGCTTTTAAATAACCTTCATGAATAACTCCATTTTGTCCTTGAATCAGCAACAACCTACTTACAACAGTTGAAGAATTGCAAGACTATGTTGATTCCTCTCTACATTTGAGAGGGGTAGCTCCCTCATATGATAGGGGTATATGGATTTTCTAAGGCTTTTAAGAACAAATTGAATAACAAAAACTAATAAAGAAATAAGAAGTAATCTTATTGATTCAAGTTCCACACATTCAACTAGAGATACCAAAACTTAACATGATAATCTTTTCCACATGTAATGTTTAAAGGAAAGCAAATGGTTATCATTGATTAAACATACGAATATCAACAACACGTGAAATCAAATTGAACACACATCCAAAATGTTTCTTTATTTCTTTCTCACTTGAATAGTACTATTCGAGTCCTTCATACAATGCCTTGCAAAAAAGTGGAACCCCCTAATTGAATTACAATGTTGTATTTATAGGTGAGGTTAGTAACCACTTAAGGTAACTACGTTAACCACTTTTTGTAACTACTTGGTATAATTAATTCCTTAAGTACACCAACTTGGAATAACTAACTTTTCTTTTCAAAAAGATAGTTGCTTAGACTAACTACCCAACTTGGCACTTAGAATAAATACCTCGTGAGAAATAGTTAGGATAAACCTAACTTTACAAAGTTAAATTCAAAAGACTAACTTTAATTACAATAAGTGACATAAGCCACTTTTTCAAAAGGTAACATTAAATTTGGAGCTTTCGAGTTGTAAATTTCACTAAGTTACCCTTTTCCTCTATTTTCTCCATTTTGGTAGTCACATCTGGATACCTGAATCTTAGACTCATGTGTCCGTGCATATGAAATATGGACTCAGAAAATAGTATGTCTCCCACTAACATCATTAGCTTGAAGAGGTAGACTAAATATCTTTTCTCATCTTCCCATTCTGATTATAACCATAAAGGCCATTGCCATCCATTTTCTATTTCAACTCCTTTCCTGGCTCTAGATAATTCATTGATATTAATCTCTATAAGCTCATCATCTCTTAATGTCAGGACTTTGGTAGCTGCAAAAACTTGTATCCTTGATAAACATAAAGTTCATCCTCTGTAACAAACATCTCCATCGTAGATGACTCCTGTTGGCTTGTAGTCTCCATGAAACCACATTTTTTTGAGGCATTTTATCAAATGCTTTATGCACAAGTGCTTTCCATGAGATAACATCTCATCGAGGTTATCTGTAAAACAAATCATGGACTTTGTTTGTGCTTACACATTATGTATATAGATCTTCCTGGGCTTTTGTAACCACTACATCTGACAAAAGTCCACTTTTAACTATGCTTTTATCAATGTCCATACCATGTTCAAAAGCTCCCATTTTGGCATGGGTTGGAAGGATATTGATGAAGGTCACAGAATAACAGCTTTACACTAGCCAATTATAGTTACTTGAAAGTTTCTAAAGTCTTTTTCAACACTGTACGTTTCAATTATTGAAGATATTTATGGAAATCTCCAAGGTTCTGTGTGTAGCAACTTTCATGCCTCCTTCAACTGCATTTCTTACATAATGCTATGAGATTGAGATATGGAACAAATGATAATGGCCTTTTATGATTTCTAAACTAATTCTTGTGCCTCCATAATTGCAAACATGCACGCCAAGGTAGATGCTAGCAAAGGCTATGGAATTTGGCTTTGTGCTGGCTGATTGCATCTGTTTGAAATCTTTTAAATCCTTTATAATGAATCTATTTTGTATATATGATGCAATAGTTGCATTATGCAAGATGACAATCTCTTTAAGGCATTCTGTCAAATGGTTCATGTGCTTCCTCTATTCTTCCACATTTTAAATAAAGATCAACCGAGGTACTTGCAACTACTCCATCTGACAAAAATCCACTTTTGATTATTCTTTGATGGATGTTGATACAATGGTCTAAAAACTCCTATATTGGTGCAGGGAGGAATGCTAGCAAAAACAAAAATTATGGAATTTGGCTTCATGCCTGCCAGATGTATTTACTTTAAAGGTTTCTATTGCCATTTCAACAAATTCATTTTGTGCATACCCCTATTTAAAAATCACCATTTGGAACATGCAAGAATGGAGTTGGAAAACTTTATGAAATTCATCTTTACATCTACCAATTGCACTTGGTTTGCAAGTTTCTAAAGCTGGTCCAACACCAAAATTGCTCCCAGCAGTCAAACCAATGCCAGGTGCACCACGACCATTACGCATGTTGGTTGTTTCAGGCCTTAAACCTAGCTTTTGTTCAACTTCATAATGGATTTCATTTATGGTTTTTTATTTAACCTCTTCATGTCGAGGAATCCATTTGTTAGCATGCAAATTTAAAACATCACTAACCATAAACTTCATTCTCAACACTAAGTGAGGATTATTATTCAACTCCTTCATCTGGGAAAAATAAGAATTGTTGATGATGTGTGACCTAGGGTTTTCCTCAAGCTATTTTCTAACTATATTGAACAGATGGCAAAGAGCCTCTACATTCTCCTCAGCTAGAGGACCTTTTAAATCCTAACCTAATAATTCCTAAACATAGTGATGAACATTTTTTTTAGGTATCATCTTTTTCTTGAAAAGTTCTCCAATAAACCTTATATTTCCTAGAGTGCGAAGCTTAACCATCCTCTCCTTGTCTCAGCATTTAGCTTCTTGCTCTGGGGTTGTCATCTGCTTGATCACATGGCATAGATCCTGACACAAAATGGAATACATGTGGCAAAATGTTGGTTCCAACATTGCCTTATCAAATATAAGTGATATCACATCCTGTATAATATTTGCTCTAGTAATCCCTGGAGTATTTTTGAGAAAGGAGGTCTAAAATAATTAATGATATATAGAGTAGACTTCAGGGAGTTTCTGTGTAGCTGAATGTTTTGTGTCTCTTTCTACTGGCTCTCCCACAACAATGTCATGAGACTGATAATGATGAGTGCCGGCAAAGGCTATGGAATGCTGCTATACACTTGTGAATTTTGTTTTCTTGAACTTAAGTAGTTAAAATAACTAATTCTTGTTTCATTCATTGGCCTTTCTACAACCTCCGTCAGTAGTTTAAATTAGTTTTGAAACATATTAGAATGACCGATCAATGAAGATTTAGCTCCTTATTAAGTTATAATAACTACTCATTTCTTAATGGTTTTAATCAGGAGTTTGAGTGGTTCTTAGAACCTTGTCACTGGCCGAAGATGCTTTCAAATTACCTCAACTCTAAAATGACTTGTGACTTCAAACTTGTTATATACTCGTGAGTTTGATAATGGCCATGATGCCCCTTTTAAATGTGCTCCACATTTTCATAGGAAATTTACAAATTGTGATCTTCATTTTATTGGATTTCTAAAGTAATTTTCCTCCATGATGGTTGAAATACTTTTGAACATGCAATAATGTCTTGACTTTATCAAAGACCCTTTGATGCCACCTTGAGAAGCTCTTAAACTCTAGAGGAGATCAGTTGAAGTTTTAAAAGCAGATATATTTATCATCTCCTTAGTTATAAAACTTATTCCAATGCTAATGAATGTTCAAAAATTTCTTGAATTTGGAAGAAGTTGTGCATTGGCTGTTTGAGCACAGATGGAGATTATCTAACTCAATAACTCTGCAAGTACAAACAATGGTGCAGTGCACATAACTTTTAACTCCTATAGTATTTTCTCATGAAACCTTGCCAAATTATCCATAATAACACTATGAGATCCCATATTAGATGATTCTACTCCAAGCCTTATAGAAACCATGATTTAATTGTTTCCATAAGGGACATCCTGATCTGGAAACTTGCTAGATTAGGTGAAATATAGTTGTGAACACCATCATAAAGGATTTTGCACCAGCTATCATGGATTTGAGGATTTAAATATTTCCATGGAAACTCTGAGAGCTCAAACTGGATTGATGGGTGATTCCCCTTCATATTTAAAAACTTATTTGACACTTTAGCACTCATGACTAGGAGTGACGCAATGTAGAGATTTTGACATAAAAAGTTTAAAAATTGACAAGTTGAAAACAAGGCTAACAAGTTTCACCCTAAAAAATTAGTTATACCTTGCAAGCAACTTTTCATGTCATTTTCACAAATATCTTCTTTTCACATCATTACATTGCTATCAAAACACCTCAAAATCAAACCATAACTTGCTTCTATGACCTAGTTGATACTCTTCCAATTCAAACAAGAGCTAGTTAGTTTTTATAATAGGATTTCAAAGCATCCTTCCCAACAAAACTATACTAGTGTAACCTTGACAAGAGAATAGCCTTCATCAAATAGCAGTATCAATCTATCCCTATTTAGACTACCACTTGTATCGACCCTTTGATAGCTATTAGACATTATAGCTCAAGAATTACCTTGTTTGAGGCAAACATAGAATTAATGAAAACCTTAGCAAAATCTATTCCAATCAAACTCACCTTCTACCATATCACACCTCCAATCAAAATCAAAATCTAACAAAATCTCATAATCCAATTTCATCCCATCCCAAAATCTTGCATGGTGCAAACTAAATCTCAATCAAAACAAAAGCAAAGCATGGACAACATCAACAATAACATACCTAATGATGAGGAAGTCACTCAAGAGGAAATCCTCCAACACCTCCAAGGTCATAAGTTCCAAAGGATAATGGATAGAGTTGTTGCTACAGATCCCCAAAAGTATTTCATCATGCTTTCTCAACAAGGAACAAAGCTACCTATAGAATTTGATATCTTTAATCTATGGGAGAATAATGCATCCAATGAAGTTGAGTCATTGAAAGATAGCTCCAAAATTAACCAAGAGACTCAAAAAATAGAAAAGGCTAAGGATACACCCAATCCCTTGGATGCATTGACAACCCAAATCCAAGTCTTACAATAGCAATTGGTAGATATCCAAAGTGCAACAACAACAAAACATTATTCCCTTAAAGATATCTCACCTTATCCCTTTGACAAATCCTTGCCCATGATACCTTTTCCTAAAAGATTTGAAGTACCAAAATTTGACAAGTATAGAGGAAAAGGAGATCCTAGAGATCATATCAGGGAATTCAGTACTGCTTGTCTTGAAGTTGTCCACATTGAAACTTATCTAATGCGACTATTCCCTAGAAGCCTAGGAGGACAAGCTATGGAGTGGTTTTCATGTCTACCTCCCAACATCCACACCTTTGATGAATTAGTGGACAAATTTGTCAAACATTTCTCTTATAACATAGAACATGAAATCTCCATGCTAGACCTTTGCAATAACAAACAAAAAGGAGGAGAATCATTTGCATCTTTCCTACAAAGGTGGAGGCAACTTACGAGAAAGTGTCCCTATCACATACTTAAAAAGTAGATGATATAAATGTTTGTACACAATCTGTCCACAGAGCTAAGCTATCAAATATAGATTCAATGTCCATCAACTTTCAGTAAGGTCATTGAGATGGGGCTTCTCATTGAAAAATCCTTGATAGCAAAGGGGCAAGTTAAGATATACAAAGACACCCCAAGCTCTAATAACAATGTGGATAAGTCATGATTTTGGACCAAAAACAAACCCATAGTGAATGATGGTGTGGTAGATGCAAAACATGCAGTACCAAAGCAACCTATTTTCAACATATCCAATCCACAGAACAACACACCATCTACCAAGCCTCAAGGCACTGAACAAAAATAAAATGACTTCCCTCCAAGGAGAAAGTTCACGCAACTTGGTGAGTCACTTGAATCCACACATAGAAAATTAATCGAGGGTAACCTCATCACACTTCCACCAATGTACGAATATGAACCCAAGTTCAAACCTTCTTGGTGGAATGTCAATGACTTTTGTGAATACCATAGGAGAAAAGGTCATAAAACCAATGATTGTATGAAACTCAAACATGTCATTCAAGAACTCATTGGCCAAAATTGTATATCCATTAATGAAGGACATACTACCAATGATGAACATATAGCATTTAAGAATCCTATTCCTCATTACGAGAAGGGAGGTTCTTCAAACCAAAACAACAATGGTGCTAATAAAGTAAGCTCTAATAATGCTTCTTACAAATACACCGTCAATCATATCTCCCAAAGTGATTCACACATCAATGTGATCACCATCAATAATTAGCTTGACTGTAATGTGACCACATGTTGTGGAAACATAACTCTATAAGGGGCTCAATCGAAGCCATCTTCCACATCCAAGTCACCCTCCACATCAAATAGGTATAGATTATAAACCAACTTCACAAAACACCCGCACATATATCCATCTTGGAGTTATTGCGTTTATCACCATCCCATAAAGCCATTTTAGAAAATAGTTCCTATGGACCTTCCTCAAGATCAATTCCAAGCTATGGTAGGTCATCTCACCATGCCACATTTTCTATCCTTCACTGAGAAGGATGACATGTCAATAAATCAACCACACAATGCATCCCTACACATTGAGGCCCAAATACATAACTACAAAATAAAAAGGGTCCTAATAGATGGAGGGGCTAGTTTGAACATTTGTACACTAAAGTTAATCCTTGCATTGGGGTTTTCTAAAAATGTTGTTGATCCCAAGAGAAAGATAACCATCAAGGCATATGATGAGGAAGAAAGAACCTCCAAAGGAATGGTGGTTTTGTCAATACGAGTGGGACCAGTAGAAAGAGATTTGGTGTGCCAATTTCTTGACATAGAGCTTGCATATAACATTCTTCTAGGAAGACTTTAGATCTACACAATGAAGGTTGTCCCATCAATGTATCACCAATGTATCAAGTTCCCGCATAACGGTCAAGAAATAACCATACAGGGGGACCCCAATCCATTTCAGTATTGCAATACCATACAATCTAAACCAGAAGTTGTAATATCCACCAATAGAGCAACTTCTTCTTCCTCTAACCAAGTGGATCCAAGTTCCTTAGCTTCCACCTCAAAAACATCAGAGCTTAAAATCAAAATCAAAGTCAAAGACAAGGACGTGGGGGAGTATGTTATTTAACAATCTTTCTCTCTAGCATAGTTGTTGCTATCACCAAAGTCTTATGGGAGACCTTCCATGAACAAAGCCAAGTCACTAGAGACTTCTATGCATCCTTTCATTAAATGGGGAAGCCTATCTGATGAGAGTGATGAAAAAGATGTCTTACAATGAATTTTCAAAGATGAAGATAGTCAAACCATACTAGAGGACCAACAACCCTAAGCTTCCTAGAGAGCAGTGTGGTCAAGGTTTTTCCATGTTACAAAGGATGGGATACAATGGTCATGGTCCCATAGGACTAAGAAAGGATGGTATCATAGAACCTATCAATCCCCCTACTCAAACAACCTGAAATACTACTAGGTTAGGATACCAAGGTAAGCAAAAGGACAAAGGCAAAGGTAAACAAAAGGTTGAAGATAGACAAGTAGCTACTACAAACTTAGTGGAACAAATTCATCGCTTGCAAGAGGCTAGTGAAACTGATTGAAATGAGTATGAGTGGGACAACCTCTCTGAGATGTCTTATGAAGACAAAGGGATTGATGTTGTACAATGATATAGAAATATTCCAACAATGCTTGAGGGACAAAGCTCTAGGGCTAGACCGCTAGAGTCCAAACCACAACATGATGAGAATAAACTACATGAAGAGAGTACGATATCAAGCCTGATGAACCAACTTTAGGAGAGTACCATAATAGACCTCATCAATACCTCATCCCATTCAAATGAATCCTCTATCCTAACCATAACTACCCTTGAGTTCGACCAACTAGATGATCCCTTACCTCTAGTTCACCTTGAATTAATAGATTGGGATCTATCTGAAACATCACCTAAGCATGACACCATTGAAAATGATGATGCCATCATCGACTACCTAGAGATTAGAGAACACTTACCCGCAGGAGACCACAAGGCTAGCTTCCCCATCAACCTTAAAGACAAGGCATACTTTGGAGAGAGTGTCAATCCTTTCAGTCATAAAAATGTCAAAATAAAAATGAGATCTAATGGTGTAAACTTCTCTGCAACAGTGTTAGATCATGAAAAAGTAAAAAGAAAAGATGTATCTAAAGGTGAAAACCTCTCTGAGGCGCCAACAGATGAAAGGCTTGACCCTCTCCCCCTTTATGCACATCTAGAAAGATCTTCAGTATTGATTGAACCAGTAGAACCAATCAACATTAGCACAAAGGCACATCCAAAACTCATTTATCAAGCAGAGTCATTAACTGCACAAGAAAGAATAGAATTTTCTAAGTTCTATAGAAGAAAGCAGATAAAATTTTCTTGGTCTTACACTGATATGCTAGATATTGATCCTAATTTAATCATACAGCATCTGTCACTAGCTCTAGGAGCTAAGCTAGTTAAATACAAGCTGAGGAAAATGCACCCCCACATAGCTTTAATGGTAAAAGAAGAGCTTAAGAAGTTACTAGATGTGGGGTTCATTAGAGCCATTGATTACCCAAAGTGGGTCTATAATATTGTATCTATTTCAAATCCTGACAAGAGAGTCAGAATATGCAACAACTTTAGAGATTTAAACAAGGCTTGTCCGCAGGATGACTTCCCTTCACCAAACATTGATATCATTGTTGACCTCACAATAGGTCACATCATGTTGTCCTTAATGAATGGTTTCTCCAGATATAACCAAATCAAGATAGCACCGAAGGATCAACATAAACCGCATTCACATGTCCATGGGGCACCTATTGTTCATGCATTATGCCATTCGGTTTCAAGAGTGCAGGGAAAACATATCGGTGAGCAATGACAACAATATTTCATGACATGATGCATACCATCATGGAAGATTACGTTGATGATATCCTAGGGAAATCACTCACTTGAGAAGGACATCTTGAAGTCTTGGACAAAATATTCACAAGACTAGAGTAGTTTAATGAATGGTTGAATCCTAAAAAGTGTGTTTTCAGAGTAACATCTGAAAAACTACTTGGATACATCATATCATAAAATGGAATAGAGGTGGACCTAGCAAAGGTCAAAGCAATTATGGAAATGCCACCACCAAAGAATCTAAGTCAGCTACGGTCCTTACAGGGAAATTTGTAGTTAATTAGAAGGTTTATCTCCCAACTGGCAGACAAGTGCCATCCATTCTCACATTTGCTACATAAAAATGTTCCATTCAAATGAGATGATAACTGTGAGCAAGCATTTTAGCACCTAAAAGAATATCTGATGAATCCACCTATCCTAATGCCACCAACTCAAGGCAAACCTCTACTATTGTATATATCAGCTACACCCATAGCTTTGGGAGCAGTGCTAGCACAAGAAAACCACAAAGGAAAGGAGCAGGCAATCTACTATATCAGCAGAACATTAGTAGGTTATGAGCTTCAGTACACACCAATTGAAAGGGCATGCCTTGCAGTTGTCTTCGCTTCACAAAAGTGGAGACACTACATTCTCTCTCACTCCATAAAGCTAGTAGCAAAGATTGACCCACTAAAGTATCTACTTAGAAAATCTACCTTGATAGGTAGAATATCTAAATGGGTTATGATTCTCAGTGAATTTGACATTGAGTATGTGGACAGAAGAGTCATAAAAGGACAGGTCATTGCAGATCAGCTGGCGGATGCACCTTTGATTGATAACAACCCCTTATGTTTTGAGTTTCCTGATGAATCTATATTCAACATCACAACAATAGCTTGGAAGCTCTACTTTGATGGGTCATACATGCAACATGGATCTGGACTAGGTATCTTGCTAGTAACACTGCAAGGAGATACAATCCCTAAATCATACAGACTTATGTTCCCATACACCAACAATGTGGCCAAGTATGAAGCACTGGTTATCGACATAAAGATGGCAGTTGAGTGGAAGATCAAAGAGCTTCATGTGTATGGGGATTCGTAACTTGTCATTAATCAAATAAATGGCAGATACCAAACAAAGGATGAGAAGTTGATACCATATAAGAATATGGTGGATGACTTCAAGGAATATTTCATTGTGATCTCCTTCGAGAAAATACCAAGGTTGGAAAACAAAGCAACAGATGCAATGGCCACTATTGCATCCCTTCTAGATATCCCTAAAATCACTCGCGTTATGAGTTTTTGGTGGAGATAGTCTCCCATCCAGCCTATGAAAGCCTAGAAAATAACACCATTTATCATATCGTAGGAGTCGATTCTCCTTTATATGGCAAGGTTTACACCTATCTTAAAGAGAATGTCCTACCTCCCGACCTATCAAACAACCAAAAACATACATTCATATGCCAATCATCCTAATATACCATTATTGCTGACACCCTGTATAGACGAAGTTTAGATGGTACTATCCTTGGGTGTTTAGATAGTGATGAATATCAAAATTCTCTAAGGGAGGTTCATGAAGGCATTTGCAGGATGCACTCTAGTGGTCCTACTCTAGCGAAGAAACTCATGCATTTAGGATATTACTGGCCAAGCATGGAAAAATATTCTATCATTTTGTCAAGTGGTGTAAGAAATGCCAGGTTCATGGTAAACTAATACACGCACTCACTCAAGAGTTACAACCCTTAACAACACCTTGGCCCTTCTATCAATGGTGACTTGATCTAGTAAGCAAGATTCACCCTTCATCCTCCAACGGCCAAAAATTCATTATCACAGCCACAAAGTATTTTATGAAGTGGATTGAGGCCATTCCATTAACCAATGTCACAGGGAAATAGATTTCATCCTTCATCCTTAACTATATCATATGTAGCTATGGTATTCCATTATCTATTGTCACAGATAATGGAAGACCCTTCAAGAATTAGGATGTATAGGAAATCTGTGATAAATGCCACATCCAACATCATTTTTCCACTCCATACCACCCGCAAGGTAACGACCAAGCTGAGGCATCGAATAAAACCATTATGAAGATACTCAAAAAGACTATCGATGATGTTGGTCAAGACTGGCATATGCATTTGAACCTCACTCTATGGGCTTACAGAACTAGTATATGCACACCCACAGGTGCGACACCATACACCCTTGTCTTTGGTTCTGAAGCCATATTGCCTATCGAAGTTGAAATTCCTTCCATCAGGGTGTCATTAAAGGGACTCATAAATGATGAGGAATTTAGAGTATCAAGGCTTCAAGAACTAGAACTTCTAGAAGAATGAAGACAATAGGCCTTTAACCATCTTCATGCATACCAATAGAGAATGTCAAGGAGCTACAATCAGAAGGTTAAGCCATGTGTTTTCAAGTAGGTGATTTGGTCCTAAGAGAGAATCCCCGCAATCAACAGAATAGAGAGAATAAGGGGAAGTTTGAACCAAATTGGTTGGGTCCCTATGTCATAATCACTGCCTATGGATTAGGTACCTATCAGCTCTCAACATCAAAAGGTGAATTGTTTGATGATCCCATCAATAGTATACATCTTCGAAGATTCTATACCTAATAACCCTAATGAAAGGAAAATATATATATATATATATATATATATATATATATATTGGTACAAATAGAAGCAAGTGGTGAAAACCTAGAAACAGGCACTATTTGTGACTAATCACTACCTCCATTTGTTAGTAAAACCTAACCCACATCCATTTTTACTATCATAATCATCCAGTAACCGCATCCATTTCACATCTACCTAGCAATAGCCTACCATAGCTTGGTGTCTTGTCACCCCTATCACCTTATCCAGTAGGGTCATCCCATCTCATTATCCTATCATTTATCCTATCACAAGTCTATTGTCAGTATCAGTTGAATCCCAAACTACGTCGCCTCTGAGTTGTCACGTAGGCAAGGCCATCTTTGATGCGCCCCTGAGGTTCCTTCCCCATTCATCCATATCCCAAATCCTACTATAAACCTATTCTTCATCCATATCTTCATCCATCACTAGCGTCAGTCTTCAAGGTCGAACTACATTTCCTTTGCGTAGTCACGTAGTCAAGGCCATCATCGATGAGCCCCCGAGGCTTCCCACCCCTAGGTCTTTAGGTCCACATAGTGTTGGAATTAGGTCAGACAACTGAGAGGGGGGTGAATCAGTTGTCCACAACTTTAACCTTTTATGATTTTAATCTTCTTTCACAAATTACAAATAGATTAATGATGTGAACATTGAAGCATGAATTAACAACACATGAGCAGAAACAAAATGAACACACATAACACCAGAATTTTTACGTGGAAACCTAGTTAACGGAAAACATGGTGGGGGTTAACCCACAATATTTTTACCCTATTAAAAGTACTTAAAGGAAATGGGAAGGCACTTGCCTTTGGGTGCACTTCCCAGAGCTCACTGCTCAAAGAGGCTCACTGCCTACAAGATTTTATGTTTAATACAGAAGGAATGAATTGAGAAATAGCATCTTCTTCATGCTTAGATCAGTCCCATTGAAGTGCATAACTCCTATGCTCTATTCCCACACTCTGCTCTGCTCTACCACATCTTCACTCACATCATCCCCTTTGATGGACTCACTTCACTTATTCATATATGACATCGACTTTGGAATGATCATCAAAGTCAGCTTTACAAACATCTTATTACAATTGTTCTTCAAGGTCATCCTAACAAACTATTACAATTACAACACTTGATTTGATACAAAGAATTACATGCAAATCCTTATAGTGTTGGCTAAACAGTTTCTGGGACTCTAATATTCTTTGATCAACATGCTACACTCCAGAGAATTGCTCTTAGATCATCCGCAACATGCTTGAAACATCCGATCAGCCAAGACTGGGAAGAACAACAATACCAAGGAATAAATCTTCAACAATGAGCTCAATCTTCAATGCGGGCCTCCAAAACATTAGGCACACAATCCAAACACCTCCAAAAGCACATTGAATTCAACAATAACATCTGTACTACTCCAAATCATCAGAATCACTTGCATCTTCATCTGGTACCTCATTAACACTGTCTACCATGACTGTCACACTAGAAAGATTGTTTCCAGACCTCCAAACAATGAACCACTTGAGTTGAGGATACACACTAACTTCCCAAACATCCCTCTAGATCCACAAATCATAAGTTTTCATTGTGGAGCAATCTAGACCAATTTCCTATCAATTTGTCTCTTCTGAACACTGCAAAACCTAGTTCTACTCAAACGGCCATAGCTTCTTCAAATCTTCATATAGACCTCTCAAATCTTAACTAGAACTACTTCAAACAATCACCTACATATCCATATGGTCTGCGTACTTTGATCTTCATTCCTCTGGAAATACAGAACGATCTACTTTACTGATCTGCACTATTTCCCCTATTTTTGGTAAGCGATATGTTGACATCAATGACAACACATCATAGGCACATATTTGCAACAATCTCCCCCTTTGTCATTGATGGTAACATATGATGTGAAAAATTGATTCAACCATCAAGACAAGGATTTCTCCCCCTTTCTCTTATCACTTCTGCAACCACTTTCTTCACTGCTCCCCCTTTCATCAACAACTAGTTTTACACATGACTTCTCTCCCCCTTTGACATCAATGGCAAAGGGCACATATTTGAAAGCTTTTCTCCCCCTTTTTGTTTCAGAATGATCTCCAAAATTTGCATACTGACTCTTCTCCCCAGGTAGTATCTCCTTAACATCAATCCGGATCACAAGATATGACTATGACTTCCACTAGACTGATGCACACTAGTGCATCTTAGTTCTTAATAGGAGGGGTAATAACCCCTAGCTTCCTTTTGAGATACTCAAAAGTATCCTTAGGTAGAGGCTTGGTGAATATATCCAAAATCTAATCCATAGAAGAAACAAACTCTAATCTGACTTCATTCTCACTTACCTTCTCTCTCAAGAAGTGAAACTTGATGGATATGTGCTTTGTCTTTGAATGCAACACCAAATTCTTTGAGATGTTTATTGCACTTGAATTATCACAGAAGAATGTAACAGGCTCTTCAAACATAATTCTGGTATCCTTCAACATTTGCTTCATCCACAAGACTTGAGTACAATTGCTTGCTAATTCTATATGCTCTGCCTCTGTAGTAGATAGAGATATTGTCTCCTATTTTTTTCTCAACCAAGAAACCAATCTCCTTCCCAAGAAGAATGCACCACCACTAGTACTTTTCTTGTCATCCACATCTCCTTCCCAATCAACATCTATATATGCATGAAGAGTGAAGTCATTATCCTTTGGGTACCATAAGCCATAATCAGATGTTCCCTTTAGATATCTAAAAATTCTTTTGACTGCTACAACATGGGATTCCCTAGGATTAGCTTGAAATCTAGCAACAAGTCTAACTGTATTCATAATGTCAGGTCTAGTCTAAGTCAAATAAAGCAGTCCTCCAATCATTGATCTATACCTTTTCTGATCTTCCTTAGGTGAATCATCATCTTTATTCAACTTGCATCTGGTTACCATAGGAGTACTTACTAGTTTTGAGTCCTCCATTCCAAACTTTTTCAACAATTCTCACATACTTAGATTGAGATATGAAAATACCTTTATCTTATTGAGTGATTTGCAGGCCTAGGAAGAAATTCATTTCACCAAACATGAACATCTTAAATTCACTTTGCATTTGGTCAGCAAATTTCTTAAACATGCTTTCATTTCCACCAAAAATGATATCATCAACAAATACCTCAACAATTAAGATGTGCTCATGATCAATCTTGAAATAGATATTACTGTCAGTTGTACCTTTCCTAAATCCTAGCTTTAGTAGATACTTATCTAATCTTGCATACCAGGCTCTTGGGGCTTGTTTCAGTCCATACAAAGATTTCCTCAATCTACAAACCATATCTTCTTGATCAGACAACTGGAATCCTTCTGGTTGCTCAATGTAGACTTCTTCCTCTAACTCTCCATTCAGGAATACTGACTTGACATCCATCTGGTAAACATTGAAATCTTTGAAAGAAGCAAATGCATGAAATAATTTGACTGCTTTAATTCTTTCCACCAGAGCAAATGTTTTTTTCAAAATCAATTCCCTCTACTTGAGAATATCCTTTACATACTAATCTTGCTTTCTTTCTCACAACTTCACCATCTTCATTTAGTTTATTCCGGAAGACCCATTTGGTTCCAATTACATTTTTGTTTTTAGGTCTAGGAACAAGATCCCAAGTATGATTCTTTTCAATTTGCATTAATTCTTCTTCCATTTCTTTTACCCAATTTTCATCATTATAAGCTTCATTCACTATTTTTGGTTTAATCTTTGAAATCAAACAATACTCTACTTGATCTTCAGCAATTCTTCTTCTAGGTTGAACACCTTTATTCATGTCTCCTATGATTTGATCTTCAGAATGATCCAACCTTACATACCTGGGGATTTTGGGAGTTTCTTGAATTTCTTATTCTTGAGCTCGTTCCTCAACATTTGTACTAACTTCTTGAGTCACTGGATTTTTTGGATCAATCTGGATCTAAATCTGGGTTTGAACTTGATTTCCTTGATTTTGATTTTCATCTTGATCATCAAAATCATATCCATAAGACCTTGAAGGTCTTTCTTTGCTCTCATCCACCTTGACATTAGCACTTTCAACAATCTTTTTCAATCTCTTGTTGAAGCACTGGTATACCTTGCTTTGAGTACAGTAACCTAGAAATATTCCTTCATCACTTCTTGCATCAAACTTGCCTTGATCCTCATCTCTTTTGATATAGCATTTACTACCAAAAACTCTAAAATATTTCACTGTAGGAGGATGACCAAACCATAGTTCATAAGGTGTCTTACCAAAATTGCCTTTAATTTGCACCCGGTTAAGAGTGTAGACAGCAGTACCCACAGCTTCTCTCTAATAGACTTGTGGAACATTTGCTTCCATCATCATGGTCCTAGTACCTTATTGAATGGTTTGGTTCTTTCTTTCCACAACTCCATTCTACTGAGGAGTCCTAGGAACAAATAATTGTCTTTTTATTCCATGTTTTTCACATAATGTATCAAACTCACCGTAGGTAAACTCTCCACCTCTATTGAATCTCAAACATTTTATCTTCATACCAATCTCATTCTCCACCATAACCTTGAACACCTTGAATTTGTCAAGAGCTACTAATTTTTCTTTCAAGAAGGTTACCCACATCATCCGGGAGTAATCATCAATCAACAACATAAAATATATGTCTCCTTGCACACTTCTAATTCTAGCAAGACCACATAGATCAGTATGCACAAGTTCCAACAGTCCACTTGAAAATTGTTCTTTACTCTTGAATGAAGTTCTGTTCTATTTACCCAATTGATATTCTCTACACATGCTATTAGTAGGTTTCACAAGTTTTAGAAGATCTCTCATAGCCTGAGTAGAACTTATCCTAGCAATATTATCAAAATTCACATGACACATTCTCCTATGCCATAACCAACTCTGATCAATCAAACAATTTTTGCCAGTACCACTTAAATGAAAGATGTTACCTTTAGTTTGTGTACCTAATGTTGTTATATGGAGCCTAATCAGACTCGAAGGTTATATTTACCCCACTTTTATCGGTGCGGTTTCCCCCCAAATTCCTACGGGGTCAAGGGGCAGTGCCCCCAAGACGAGGTCAAGGGGCAGTGCCCCCAAGACGAGGTCAAGGGGTAGTGCCCCTTGCAGAGTTATTTTTCATTGACCGACATAAGAAAACCCTATTTTTGTAACTAACAAAAAGCTTGATAAAAAGAGACTAAGGGTTAGGGTTTTTAGATATATTGTATTGTAGCATTTTGCAGCGGTATTGAGTTGCAGGGATTGCTGATTGTAATCAGTTTGATTTACTGGATAATAATATTGGACTCTCTGTTTGGTGGATGCAGCCCGAGTTTGGATGAACCACGTTAAAACTTGTCTCTCGCTATTATTATTTCTGTGTATTTCCATTCCTCTGTTTATTCTTTATTTGCATTTAATTGATATCTTCTGCCGGCTAACCCTAACAAGTGGTATCAGAGGGGGTTGTGTTCAATTATTATCTGCAGGAAAGTCTCACGGTTGAGTGGGAGCAATGGCAAACGAGGGTAAATTGAAGGTTGATAAATTCAATGGGTAGAACTATCAGTTATGGAAGATGCAGATGGAGGATTACCTCTATCAAAAGGATTTATGGATGCCGTTAGAAGGAGTATCCAAGAAACCATCAACAATGTCTAATGAGGATTAGAATCTTCTTGATAGAAAGGCATTGGGAACCATTTGGTTGTGCCTGGCACCAACAGTGGCATTCAATATAATGGAAGCGAAGACAACAGATGGTCTGATGAAAGCTTTGGCTAAATTGTATGAAAAACCCTCAGCCTCAAATAAGGTATTTCTTATGAAGCGTTTGTTTAATCTGAAAATGGTTGAAGGTGGATCTGTGACAGATCATTTAAATGAATTTAATACGATTGTCAGTTAATTGACTTCTGTAAATGTAAAATTTGATGAAGAAGTTAGAGCTCTCTTGATATTATGTTCATTGCCTGAAAGATGGGATAGTTTGGTAATTGTGGCTAGTAAATCTGTTTCTAGTTCAAATACCCTTAAATTTGATGATGCTGTTGGTGTTATTCTGAGTGAGGAAATTCATAGGAAAAGCTCAGGTGGATCCAAATTAGGCAGTGTTTTGAATGCAAAAAGCAAGGGTAGATCAAAGGAGAGAGGAAAAGGTTCTGGAGGTCATGGGAAGTCACGAGGAAAATCAAAGGACAAAAGATCCCAAACCAGAGGACAGAAGGATTGCTGGTACTATGGAAAACTAGGTCATCTAAAGAAAGATTACTGGTCTCAGAAGAACAAAGAAGGAGACAAACAAGAAGGCAATAAGGAAGCAAATGTGGTAAGCAATAAGTCTGAAGGTGATGCTTTGATTCTTTCCCTAGATAATGTTGATGATTCATGGGTTTTAGATTCAGGGGCCTCATTTCATGCTACGCCCCATAGAAGTTATTTCCTTGATTATGTCCAAGAGGATTTTGGGCTGGTTTATTTGGGAGATAACGAACCCTATCAAATTGTTGGAAAGGGAAGAATCAAGATTAAGTTGCAGATTGGGAATCATTGGCTACTACAAGAGGTAAGGCATGTTCCAAGGCTCAATAGGAATTTAATTTCAGCAGGGCAGCTAACTGAACAAGGTTGCACTGTTACATTTACTGATAAAAATTGGAAGGTTTCAAAAAGTGCCTTAGTAGTAGCAAAATGTGTGAAAGTAGGCACCTTATATCTTTGTATAGGTCATACTGTTCCTTCCACTTTAGCTGTTACAGAGAAAAAACAAACAAGTTTAGGAACAATTGCTATAGGTTTGCAGGAAGAGACTGGAAAAGTTGCTGTAGGTTCTGAGACAATAGTGTGGCATAACAGACTTGGGCATATGAGTGAAAAAGGTATGAAGGTACTTCATTCTAAGAAAGTTTTACCAGGTTTGAAATATATTAATATGGATTTCTGTGAAAGTTGTGTGTATGGCAAACAAAAGAGAGTCAATTTTCTCAAGGATGGGAAGCAAAAGAAAAATAAAAAATTGGAGCTTGTGCATACAAATGTATGGGGACTAGCTCAGGTATCTTCTCTCGGTGGCTCTCGGTATTATGTTACATTCATAGATGATGCAACTAGGAAGGTCTAGATTTATTTCCTTAGATAGAAATCTGATGTATTTGAAACATTTAAGAAATGGAGAAACTTGGTTGAGAATGAGACGGGTAAAAGATTAAAATGTCTCAGATCTGATAATGGCGGTGAGTATTGCAGCAAAGAATTTGAAGATTATTGTTCCTTTAATGGAATTCGTAGGTAGAAAATGGTTCCAAGGACTCCGCAGGAAAATGGAGTGGCTGAACGCATGAATAGGACAATAATGGAATGTGCAAAGACCATGAGATTGCATGCTGGGCTGCCTTTAAACATGTGAGCAGAGGTTGTCAACACTACTATATATTTAATTAACAGAGGTCCTTCAGTTCCTTTGGACTGTGGTATTCCAGAGGAAGCATGGACAGGCAAGAAGGTGAGTTATTCTTTTCTGAAAACCTTCAGCTGTGAAGCATTTGGACATATAGATTCTGAAAATAGAACCAATCTGGATGCAAAATCAAAAAAGTGTACCTTCATTGGATATGACATTGATGAATTTAGTTATAGGCTTTGGGATTTTGAAAATCAGAAAATTGTGAGAAGTAGGCATGTTATATTCAATGAGAACGTGTTGTACAAAGATCAGTTGTAGCAGCATGAGAAGAAAGAAAAGGATTATGTGGTGTTGGATGATACTCCAAATAGTGATGTTCTAGTGGTTCCTCCTGCTCTGCAACAACAACTAGAAATACCACAAACTCTAGTGAATGTTAGATGGTCAACAAGGATAAGTAGACCTCCTGAAAGGTTTTCTCCCTCTTTGTATTCTATTTTGTTAACAGATGCTGGTGAACTAGAAGGGTATGATGAAGCTAAGCAGGTGGATACACAGGTTCAGTGGGAGCTTGCCATGAAAGAAGAAATGGACTCCTTGCTGAAAAATCAGACTTGGGAATTATGTAAGTTACCTATAGGTAAAAAGGCTTTACCAAATAAATGGGTTTATAGGCTGAAAGAGGAAGATGGAGGTAAGCAAAGATTTAAGGCCAGGTTAGTTGTAAAAGGATTTGCACAGAAAAAGGGCATTGATTTTGATGAGATAATTTCTCTGGTTGTCAAGATGACTTCTATTTGTACTGTTTTAAGTATTGTGGTTGCTAAAGATTTGCATTTGGAACAGCTAGATGTGAAAACTACCTTTCTCCATGGTGATTTGGAGGAGGAGATATATATGGAATAACCCCAAGGATTTGAGGTCAAAGGTAAAGAGAAACAGGTGTGCAGATTGAAGAAGAGTTTGTATGGCCTGAAACAAGCACCTCGGCAATGGTATTTGAAATTTGACAGTTTTATGGCTGAGCAAGGCTACAGCAGGTGTAATTTTGACCATTGTGTTTATTTTAAGAGGTTGGATAATGACAGCTACATTATTTTATGTTTATATGTTGATGACATGCTTGTAGCTGGGTCTAACATGGATCACATAAGAGAGTTAAAACAGTAGTTAGCACAGTCATTTGATATGAAGGACTTGGGGGCAGCAAAACAAATCCTTGGTATGAAAATTTGCAGAGATAGGAAGAACAGAAAATTGACTCTATCTTAGGCTACTTATTTTGAAAAGGTGTTGCAGAGATTCCACATGGAGAATGCAAAATTTGTCAGCACACCTTTGCCTAGTCATTTGAAATTGACCAAGGAGATGTGTCCTAAGACACAAGAGGAGGAAGAGAAAATGTCCAAGGTACCCTATGCTTCAGCTGTAGGAAGTTTAATGTATGCCATGGTATGCACTAGACTAGATATTGCACATGTTGTAGGAGTTGTTAGCAGGTATATGAGTCATCCCGGATTAGAGAATTGGAATGCGGTAAAATGGATTCTCAGATATTTGAGAGGTACATCCAATAAACACTTATGTTTTGGGGGCTCTAATACTAATTTAGCACGTTATGTAGACTTAGATTTGGCAAGGGATATTGATACCAGGTGGAGTACTACAGGTTATGTCTTTATTGTAGGTGGAACAGTAGTGAGTTAGATTTTTAGGTTGCAAAAGGTGGTTGCTTTATCTACCACAGAGGCAGAATCTGTAGTTGCAACAGAGGCAAGCAAGGAGATGATATAGCTGCAATCTTTCATGAAAGAATTAGGCACACAACAGGTTAATAGTTATTTGTTTACGGATAGCCAAAGTGTCATACATCTTGCAAAGAATTCAGCCTTGCATTCAAAGACCAAACACATACAGTTGAGGTATCACTTCATTCGGTCAGTGTTGGATGATGGACAGTTATAGCTAGCAAAGATACATATAGATGGCAATCCAGCAGATATGTTTACAAAGGTAGTAACAAGGGAGAAGCTGAGCTCCTCTTCAACTTCAGTTGGTCTTCTAGACTGAAAATAACAAAAATAGAACAACAGAGTCCAGGGTGCTTATTTCCAGTGGGAGCTACAGGGTCAGTGGTGTTATGATTAGTCTCCAAGTGGGAGATTATTGTTATATCGAGCCTAATCAGACTCAGAGGTTATATTTACCCCACTTTTATCGACACGGTTTCCTCCCAAATTCCTACGGGTGGGGGTTTCGGGGCAACACCCACAAGACAGGGTCAAGGGGCAGCACCCCTTGTGGGGTCTAGGGATAGCGCCCCTAGCGCATTCCCTGTCGCAATACAGGGCGGGGTCGAGGGGCAGTGCCCCCATGGGGGCTCGTGGGCAACGCCCCCGAAACCTCACACGGTTTTTTATTATTTTATAAAGGCACCAGGAGTTATTTTTCATTGACCGACATAAGAAAACCCTATTTTTGTAACCTACAAAAAAATTGATAAAAAGCAGCTAAGGGTTAGGTTTTTTAGATGTATTGTAGCATTTTGCAGTGATATTGAGTTGCAAGGATTACTAATTATAATCAGTTTGATTTACTCGATAATAATATTGGACTCTTTGTTTGGTGGATGTAGCCCAAGTTTGGGTGAACCACGTTAAAACTTGTCTCTTGCTATTATTATTTCTATGTATTTCCATTCCTCTGTTTAATCTTTATTTGCATTTAATTGATATCTTCTGCCGGCTAACCCTAACACCTAATGCAATTATAGTTCTAAAGCTTGCTAAGATTTTCCATTTACTATCCTTGAATCAGAGATCATACCCTTTGTCAACCAACTGTCCAACACTAAGAAGATTATGCTTCAATCCTTCTACATACATAACATCATTACTGTTATTCTTACCATCAAAAGAGATGGATCCTCGACAACGAATTCTACCAGTTGAATTGTCTCCAAACTTCATGATTCCACCTTCATATCTTTCCAAACTTATGAACTTACTTTTATCACCAGTCATATGATGAGAACATCCACTATCAATCACTCATTCATCCTTTTCTTCAATCTGAGCAGCCAAGGCACTTTTCACATTCACATAGCTAGTAGATTCAGTAGACACCAGATCTTTTTCTTTGATGGCAATGAACACCCATTCATTTCCAGAGTTACTTCCCATATCAAATTCATCATCTGTGGCTCCTTCTTCATCAGCTTCCTAAACATAGTAACATTTCTTTTGAGCCTTTGATCTATTAGGGTTTGGCTTTGAAACCTTCTCCAGACACCTTGAGGCAAAATGACCGATCTTATTACAAGCAAAACATTTGAAAGGTAGCTTTCTTTCATACTTACCGGATCCTATTAGCAACCTTTTGGCAATAAGAGCTTCAAGTTTTGCATCCTCAATTTCATCATCTTCAAGATCCTTTCTTTCCTTCTCAAATTTGTTTGATCTTCTTGAAGAGCTTTCACCTGGATCATATTTTTGTTTTCCATAAGCACTAGCCTTAAATGCAGATTTAGACTTAGGAAGAGAATCGCCAAACTCACTCATTTCAAATGCTGAAAGCTTACCAACCGACTGATCCCTTGTAACATTTGTCACGGTCCTGATCTCTTCAATGGTAGAAACTTTATGATTTTATTCCACTGGTAAAGATCTGAGCACTTTGGCAACAATCTCTAATTCTTCCAATGTTCCACTAGAACTCCTGATACCAGTCACAAGTTCATTCACCTTCTACATGTAGGAAGTAATGTTTTCATCTTCACTCATCATCAACCTTTCATATTTACCCTTTAGGCTCTATAGCTTGGCATATTTGACATATTTATCACCTTCATACAGAGTTTCCAACTTTTTCCAAATTTCATGTGCAATTTTCAATTCTAGGACATTTGTCATTTCTATATCAGTCAAGACACTCAATAATGCTTCTTTAGCTCAAATATTGTTTTCAGCTTCCTTGAGTTCATTTAGAGTTGAAGGGCCTTTCTCCAAAATCTTATACTCATCCTTAGTTATCAACCAAAAGGCATCACCCATACATTGCAAATGATATTGCATGTGCACCTTCCAAAGGGAGTAATTTGTTCCATCAAATCTCGGACTTTCCTTCTTGTAAGTCAACATCTTGGATCTCCTCAAGTGGTCAAGCTTCTTTTAGAGGAACAGGCTCTGATAACAATTATTAGAATTAGGTTAGACAACTGAGAGGGGGGTGAATTAGTTGTCCACAACTTTAACCCTTTCTAATTTTATTATTCTTTCACAACTTACAAATAGATTAATGATGTGAACATTGAAGCATGAATTAACAACACATGAGCAAAAACAAAATGAACACACATAACACCAAAATTTTTATGTGGAAACCCGGTTAAGGGAAAACCACGATGGGGGTTAACCCACAAGATTTGCACCCTATTAAAAGTACTTAAAGGAAATGGGAAGGCACTTGCCTTCAGGCACACTGCCCAGAGCTCACTACTCAAAGAGGCTCACTACCTACAAGATTTTATGTTTAATACAAAAGGAATGAACTGAGAAATATCATCTTCTTCATGCATGGATCAGTCCCATTGAAGCACATAACTACTTTGCTCTGCTCTACCACATCTTCACTCGTGCCATCCCCTTTGATGGCCTCACTTCGCTTATTTATATATGACATTGACTTTGGAATGATCATCAAAGTTGGCTTTACAAACATCTTATTACAATTGTTCTTCAAGGTCAGCCTAACAAACTATTACAATTACAAGACTTGATTTGATACAAAGTATTACATAAAAATCCTTATAGTGTTAGCCAAACATTTTCTGGGACTTGAATCTTCTTCAATCAACATGCTACACTCCAGAGAATTGCTCTTAGATCATCTGCAACATGCTTGAAACATACGGTCAGCTAAGACTGGGAAGAACAACAATACCAAAGAAGAAATCTTCAACAACGAGTTCAATCTTCAATGCGGACCTCCAACATAGTAGGCACACGATCTAGAGACCTCCACAAGCACATTGAATTCAACAATAACATTCGTGCTACTCCAAATCATCAGAATCACTTGCATCTTCATCCGGTACCTCAAGAACACTTGCTGCCATGACTGCCACATTAGAAAGATTGCTTGTGGACCTCCAAACAATGAACCACTTGAGTTAAGGATACACACTGACTTCCCAAACATGCCTCTAGATCCGTAGATCATATGTTTTCATTGTGGAGCAATCCAAACCAATTTCCTGTCACTCTTTAGATGGCCATAGCTTCTTCAAATCTTCATGCGGACCTCTCAAATCTTAACTAGAGCTACTTCAGACAATCCTCTACACAACCATATGGTCTACATACTTTGATCTTCATTCCTCTAAAAATGTGGAGCAATCTACTTCACTGATCTACACTATTTCCCCTATTTCTGACAAAGGGATATGTTGACATCAATGACAACACATCATAGGAACATATTTGCAACACATAGGTCCACCCAGTTGAACTACATTACATCTGCATTGTCACATAGGCAAGGCCATTTAGCAATGAGTCCCCAAGGCACTAGGTCAGTCCCTTAGGGTTCGTGACATTGTTACTTGTCAATTCACCCATAATAAGTCAATCCTTTACTTGACTGGGGGCAAATCCTTGACCTAGTCAGAGAATAGGATTCTTGAATGCTATAAAATCAGAGGATAAACAATCGCATCACAGTTTTATCACTAGACAACAAGCAACACAACAAGCAAGTTTTCAAAATCATCTTGACACAAAAGAAAGCAAGACTACGCTTGATAAATCCCTTTTGGCCTAACACATCATACTAATTCTATTAAGTTATTGCAATAAAACATATTTTGGGCAAGAAAGTTTTTCAATGGTTATTTTAAAAGTCTTATATCATGATTTTTGTTATTATGTCTTTCTACACTACCCAAGGATGTCTCAAACTAGAGAAGATATAATGGGGGCATAATCATTTTGTTTGTTTTCTGTTTGTGGGTTTATCTTTAGTAATGTGAAATCCCTGTCTAACGACATGATCAACAAAAATGATCATCAAGGACATCAAAGGTCTAAACATGAAATAGGTTTAATCATTGTCTGTTGATATGCAAGCAATACTTAGGTCATCTTGGTTCAATTATAAATAGATGCTTGTATTAACTTGCTAAATCAAAATCCATGTAAGAGATCCTCAAGTCATCATGGTTCAATTATACCTAGACGCTTATATTTTCTTACAACATTTTAAAAGTTCAATGATGAAACAAAGTATTTGAAATACTCGCACAATCAAAGATGACAAGAATCCATATCCATACTTATCCCATTGCATTCCATTTTCATTGTAAGCATTTTATCATTTTACCAAAATCTATGTGTCTTTGTGATCATGTGTTTATCCAATTTCTTATCTTTCATTCATTAACCATTATATATCATTATCATTATCCGATTTCTTATCAAATCACTCATTATCCCATTTTCTTATCTTTCATTATCATTTCTTTTCATTGTCCAATTAATTTCTTTTGAAAGGGGTATTGTTATTAAGATTGAGTATACTTGGCATTAACAAAAAGTAAATATTATGTGTCATAATTAGGTCCATCATCATAGATGCATATCATTTTGTTCATTAGGGCACATAAACACAAGTAAATTGTAAATTATCCATAGCAAGAGTCATGTACTCGTATCATTTCATCCATTTGAGTTTCATAAGTATATCATGAGAAAACAAAAAAATACAAAAACATAGAATGATCATCAATTAAACCATCTTAATGCATACATACATGATTCATATAATTAAAGTTAGCATTATACAAATCAACACATGTAAGAAACCATCCCATATAGATACTTATTGCATATAGCATTAGGTCAAACATCATAAGCCTGTAGAACCATCATGTCTAGTATCAAAATCTATAGAAGCATCAACATAATCATCATAGTGCTGCATCATACAAGTCATCATATAGATCATCAGGTCCATCACATAACATAAACATGTGCATCAAAATCATAAACCGTATAAGTCATCTATAAGCATAGCACATCATAACGTAAGTCATGTCCATCACAATAAATCATAACATAGTCCATCGAATTATGATATCATATCATCATTATCAAAAAGAATAAGAGTGTCCAAGTATACAATGATGTCAAAATAATAATACATCCCGAAGTGTCTAAACCAAAGTGGTGCATACATGTCCAAATAAAAGTGCTAGAAACAAATACATGGCTAAAGAAATAGCTAGGAATGGCTCCCCTCTGATGGTGCTAGTTGTGGTGGCAGAATACCTCCTACTCCTCCTGCACCTAATGTCCCTATCCCTGGTACACCTCCTGTTGGTGGTCTGTGAGGTGGCCCCATAGGTCCCATCACCTTTCCACTCTTTGTGGGTACCATCTGTGATCTGTTGTGGTAACTGGGTTGATAGCTACCTGCCTTACGCTCTAGCAGCATAGCTTGCTCATAAAGGGACCTCCAATAGAAGATCTCCTGGCCTGCTCTAACCATCTCTGTAATTATCTGGCCAGTGGGACCTTGTCCCTCAATCTATTTTACCTGATCTAAGAGTGCCTCTACCCTCCCATATCTCTGACTATCTATGTCTCACTCTAGTCAGGCAATCTATAGGTCACTCTGCAACTATGTGATCTAGGCCTGCATCTACCCTATCTGTCCCTACTGTTGCACTAGCATAGACTATGTCTGAGCCAGTTGGGCTTGTAACCTAGCTACCACTCCATCATCTGCACCCTATCCTTGTGGTTGTACTGGAGGCTAGACCTATCTTTGTATGACTAGTTTAGCATGCTGAGTGGGATCAATCTGCCTGCGAACCCTCCTCCCATCTCCATCTCTGCCATCATCATCACCACTACCATCATGTCCACTATCATGACCTCCTCCTCCTCTGCCACCGCCACCGCCATCATGGCCTCCTCCTCCACCACCACCACCACCATCATCCCCACCTTGGCCACCTCTGCCTCCCCATCCTCCTCATCTCCTTTGTCGCCTCCATGGCCACTCATCATCCTCCTCCTGATCGTCTAGAATCGAGGCTCGCTCTCCTAGTCCAGAGTAGCATGGAAAAGGATGTGCAACAAACTAGTCAAAGAAGTTCTGTGTCATGCCAATATCTATTACTACCCTCAGCATCAGCCAAGGCTAGTAGGGGATGTGAAGGAACTCATCATGAGCCTACTCATAAGATAGGCTAGGTCCCCATCATGTCTGCTCCTTGTGCGTATGGGAAAATATGGCATTACCCTAGGGCATCCCCTAGATTCTACCAAATTGCCTATACACACATGATATAATGTGTCTATCTATAATATATGGTGTCCTCCCTATAAGACATCTCATCTAAAAACAAAAAAGGTAGCTCAGATGCATCATCATCCCATACCTCGTAGTCCAGGTATGGTCGCCACTCAACTTTGTCTACATTGTCGAAGGTGTGTCTCTAATACTCCAACTTTCCCAGCTTGGGCTGGGAAAGGCTCTCCTGAAACATATAGGAGTAAGGTTGATCCCTACCCCGAGTGCCAATGCTAATAGGACGAGTGATAGCTATGTGAGTACATGCCCATATCTATAGAAGTGATACTCTGCAAGCCAAGGTAGAGGAACCATCATTTACAAATTGATGCAAGTTGTGATACAAGTGTGCAAGGATGTAAACACCCTAGGCATATCTGGTACCCTCCATCATAATCTGCTCTAATACTCGACCCCATCCAACTGCAAATCCATGAGGTCATCTGTCAGGAAACATAATACCTCTAATCAACCCTGCCACAATTGAAGGAAGCGGCTCATAGTAAGTCAGTATGTCAGACCAGTTGATCTAAGTACCCTCAATACTCTCATCATCAAATACCCATCTGCACTCATCTAACCTTGCCCCAGTCTGTGGCTCGTACTCCATGAGCTCTCCATCAATAGGTCTATGAAGAATCCTATGGACATCCTCAAGAGTAATTGTAATCTCTCCAGTGGGAAGATGAAAAGTCTCGTCCTTATTGTGAAATCTCTCAACCAAAGCAGTCAGCATGCTGAGATTTGCCCTAATCTCGGGCATGAAGCAAACAAAAGACAATCAAGTCAATCCAAGTATAAGTAGATCAGTCTCAATAAGATAAGGCCTCAATATCTTTGTAACTGGAAAATGCTCTCTCGACATGAGAATGTCATCAAACTCCTCCTACAAACAAGCAACCATGCATTAATTAATCAAAATCGACTAAACTGTAAATTTGTCTATCCAACATCAAAGACTTAGGTATTTTAATAGGAAAGCAATCTTATCATCTCTCAGGAGATCCTATTATTCTCAGAGATGACCTATCAGTTGACCAGCATCAATCACACAGTCAACTTCATCAAATTTCTAAGTATTTTGATCAACTAAAGTCAGATGCGTAGTTCTGACTATTGGATTAGTAGTTTTATCTCATATGTACAGAATTACCTCATATGTGCAGAATCATCTTATATGTGCATCTTTACTTTACATGTGCAAGACTGTTCTTTAAAAGCACAACAGAAATTTACTTGCGCAGTAAAATATCAAATGTGCAGTAAAACATTGTATGTGTAGCATCCCTCATTGCATGCACAACAGGATTTCAAAAGCACAAAAATAGACTCTATTTGTGAAAAATTGCATATGCATCGATTCTGGCATCATATGTGCGGTATCGTGCATCATATACGCAGTTCTACCTTTCAATGCATTTAAAACCTAAAAATTTGGCCTACAATTAATGCTAACATTAATGACCCTAACCTAAAAATGAAGGGGTACTTACTGGCAGCCTATAGTCTGCTAGATGGTTGAACTGTCAAATCCGCTTGAATCGATGAAGCTCAATGGGAAATTGTTGCATCTTCGTTGACTACTCTATGTTAAAAAGGCTCTGATCTCCTAAAAGATCTCTCTCAAGGACAAGTGTGCAAATGACTAGGAATGTGACCCCACGTTCCTATATATAGCACATGGAACCCTAATGGGAGGTGTTTGACATTGTACATGTTGGGGCATGGTTTTCACCTTAGTTTTTCTTCTAGGTCAACCAATTTCTTCACCCGTCTATCCAGTCAATCTATTGTTCAAACTATCTCATCATGAGATTGTCCATCATCCTGTCAAGTTCTTCCCATCCAATCTCATGAGGGGGTATCCTAGCATCATAAACCTGTACCAGGGGCAAACTGAGGCATGTACCAATCGCAAAAAAAAATTATTCTTTAAAACATGTTAAAACACATTGTCTCAAAGAGGGGAAAAATGTATAAACCTAAAAGTGGCAAAGACAAATTAAATAAATATTTATTATTTATTTAATTCCCATTCTTCTATCATTTAATAAATTCATCAATTTATCCATTTGATTCACGTTCATCATTAATAGTCGAAATATTAAATAAATATCAATTTATTTAATTAAGTCAATTAAACCTATTCTTCTAATCTCATCCCTTAATTAAATAATAATCAAATTATTTAATCACAAATCATCCTATTCCAAAGTCTTCATTCATAAATCCACATCATCACATCCACCTCATCATGTTGCACATGTAATTAAATATTTTAATATTTAATTAATCTATTTTCCCTCACCCACATGTCCTATTATCTCTCTAAGTATCCCTATTCCAAAGGGCATGGTCTCTCTATGTCACCATAGTCAAAGGGTGCTTTGAGACACTTGTCCCATGAGTCCCTAGAATCTTTCCAACCTCCCTACAAACATGGTCTCCTTGTTTGACCTTCACTCTATGGTCTTTGTGAGCCTTGTGACATGTGGACTCATGTCATACCTTTCTCTCCTCCATGTCAAGGTGAGAGGAACATATTCCCTCTTTCTCTCCCTCATCTCAACCAACTCAATCCTCACCATACACCTCTAAAGACTTCTTCTCCACCATTAAGATCTTGACACATGGATTTTCCCCTCCTTGGCCTATAAAAGGAAGCTCATACACTCATTCTATCATCCACAAGCTATAGCAAACTTACTCTGTCAGAATTATACCAGCATGCCTTTGGCAAAGCATCCATATTGTTCATTGTATTATCTTCATTATCCTCATATCCACACAATCATGTCTTCAATCATCCATCCCTCATCTTCATAGGAGTTTCATTGTAGGTAATCTTCATTGCATTTATCCAACATATAGCCATTCAAGTATTGTCATCTTCAAACAACGAGGAAGTGCACACTTCTAAGAGCTCTATTCATCAACAAGATCAATATAAGATAGGCAACAATGGAAGCTTTGAGGTAAATCAATCTTCAAGGTAATATATCTTTGTTTATTTGATCTGCATCATATTTCATTGAGTTATTGGATTACTAGTAGTCTAATACAATTGACAATATTTCCTCTAACAATAATAAGCAGAGTCAAAACATCACACATCAAGGAAATACATATTAAAGAAAACTTATAATTTAACTAAGTCTTGATATATTTTAAAGAGCCTCCAGATTAAATTACTATGAAAATTAATATGTATGTATGTAATAACTAATATTTATGACCACAAGTGATATATATCCTCATGCACAAGTGACAAATATGAGTAAGATGTACATTTTGATATATATGAAATCTCCTATAAGGGTGGTTTGCCTCAATATGGACCATACATATGGTAAGATAGCTCTAGACTTGAATGATTTAACAAAGTGCAATCCTTTGTTGGAATATATAATCAAAATGAAATAAGAATACTTGTAAAGAAAAGATAGGGCTTATATAAGTAGCAACATGTAATGTAGCAAAATAGGCCTAAGATTAAAGTGAAGAGAAACCCCACCATGGATTCAAGGTAATGAAGTTCATTAAGCTCAATGAATTCAAGGTGTTGATTCCCAGATCTAAACACATCAAAATCTAAAGATTTGCCACTTCTTATGCTCAAGTTCAATAGCAGATTTGGCCAACAAAGACGGGAGATTGTTTGCATGTGTCTCCCCTGCACTTTAGGCTCTGCCACACCTGGGAGGGTATTGTTAGAAATGAAAGCAACACTACTTCAATAGAAATTTGATTCAAATAAATTTCAGCAATCTTTAACTGTGTGTTATTAATGGAGATTGTAATCAAAACATAAACCCATAATACAGAAATATACCAGAAGTAGAATGAAACACATAACACAAGTGTTTAACGTGGAGAAAACCCTTGTGGGTAAAAAACTCCACCAAGAAAAGAGACCAAGTTGTATTATCTTCACAAAAGGAGATTACAAATACATTCACTTCCTCTATCATTCAACCTTCACTCCGGTAGAACCTGGGTACCTGTAAACTGTTATATCACTCTCATACACTATGCTATGGTCTATATAGAATTTACACACCCTCAAGACATTAGATGACTTCTTACAAGCCCATAACACTTGTCAAGAGTCAACAATACAACCTTGGGCGTCCATGGCCAAGAATAGGCTCTTACGGGGTCATAAATGCTATCATACATGCATCCTACACTTGGGAAAAAGTGCCCATGCGAGCTTGAATGCCTTGGGGCTAAAAATAGCCACTTATAGCATCTTATGATGCGTCATATGCTATTATAAGTGTCATAGATTCTTATGACAACTTACAGTTGTCATAGAATCTCTTACACCCTCTTACAGCATCTATGACTTACGTCATAACACTAAAAATGGATTATTCCTCCACATGTGCACCCCACTTTGACCAATTACCATTTACCATAGTAAATGACATCCCATAACTACCACAGGTAACTCTGAGACTTACCGTGTAGTAACTTCATAATTACCATGGACAATAAATATTTTTTACTATTGTTGGTGAAACTTGTACATCCCTTATGTGTAATTACAAATTACAAATAATAAATGGAACAAATACAATATTAGGATTTACAAGTTTAATGGCACCTTATCCCAACAGGTATTCCCTTATTCACAACAAAAGATTCATCCTTGACTAACTTAGGCAAAATGCTCTCACATATGGACAAAGATTTATAAAATAAATCAGATTGGCAACGTTCTTGGACTATTTAACTGGCTGAAAATGAGAGCATGCAACTACAATCCTACTCCTAAAATCTAAAAATTTTCAAATGATATTCTAATTTTTTATTTATGCTTGGATGAAAGACTTGGGTTTTGACTCATAAATTTAATACAAGCTTAGACTATGCTTATCTCAGGGTAATGGAGTCAAATAGACGTATATATGTGAATGATTTGTATAAACTCAACTGACATTCAAGTTTCATGGGGTTAGATTGGTATTTGGCTTACAAACATCATCCAAGATAGAGTATTATGTCAACTCTTCGTACAAATAGCCATGTTGCAATACATTCTTCCTCATACTTAACCCAAAACAATTTACTCTACTCCTTGAATAGAGGTCCAAGATTAAGCATGTAATACAAAAAATCCATATTCTAGAATCTCAACAACTCTTAGTTATCAGATTCAAAAGAAGAGATGCATTCAACACTAGAGACAATCAACATAATACATGCATATAGCATTTTTCAATTAAAATCAACATGGAACTGAATAACATTTATGTAGAAACACATTCAACATAGAACTCATAAACTTACAAGACAGGAGATGAGACATCCCAGTAGGAAATATATTTCATTCACTCCTCAAAAGTTCCAAAATCTTCCAGCCAAAACAAAATGAAAGCCCAGTAGCTTCTTTTATGCTCAAAGTATGTTGCCCTAAAAATTAACTCATTTTGGAGGTAGGTGAGATATATTTTTAATACATTTTGCCTCCAAAATGACATTGTGAATAAAATATTAATACATTTAAAGAGGAGAAGAAAAATGAATAAAATATGCTTTAATATCCCTCTTTTAATTTTTGCATTTTTCAATTTTCCTAAATTTGCACGGCAGACAACTGAGGACTCCATTCCTCTCTGATAAGTGACATCTGAGACCTTCTTCTTGAACTCCTCTATGATGGCATCTGGCTCTGAAGGATGAAGAGAATATGTCACAGTAGTTTACCAAACCAATTTTGCCCAACTAATCAATTATGGGTCGTTTTTTGCCAATATTGGGCATTTTTCACTCTTTTGGCACTCAAAATTCATTGCAAACAGCCAAAAAACCTTCATCAATGTATGAGGAATGGTCATATGGAGATTTCTAAGCAATAAACAACAAATTTGGGTTGAAAATTGCCTTCAAAAAATGGTCTGAAGTAGAAAAACGTGATTACAGTTCTGGATCTGCACAAAAATCCTCTTGGAGCAGCCAAAAATTGTCAAAAATGACCAAAAACCTCCACCCATGCCACAAGAATGAACGTAGGGCAATTTTGTAGCATGAGACAACAAATTTAGGTTAAGAATGACCTCCAAAAATTGCCCAGAAACATAAAACATGATCAACAATGGCAACCTACAACAAAATCTGCCTGGAACACCAAAAAACTCGTCAAAATCTTTGTAGCAGCGGAGGAAACTGGAGAAGCCTGTAGATGAAAGGGGAGGACCAAATATGCCCTACGTAGGGGGTAGAAAAGAGACTACAGGCAGGGTTGTGATGGTGCATTATCTGTACCATCCCACCCTCACTTTACTCTAAATAAACCTTAATAAAGTTTATAAAACTTTATAAGCCTTTCCTTTATAATTTGACTTTTCAATGCTCACATTGAAACCTCATTAAAATGCCTCTTTTTTAATATGCAACTTTAATATTTGATTTTAATATTGCATTTTAACATTTTAAACTTAGGCAATTTTAATTTCCTTTGATGGGTGATTGGCACTTTTTCACCATAGGCAAACTAGGCATCTAATGATTGCAAAAATTTGTGCAAGTGTATAATCAATTGTTTCAAGAAAACCCATTTGTTTGGAATTCGCTTCGCCAACCAAATTCAAGCACCTACTTTGTAAACTGGCCCATTGGGTGAGTTCACCGCAACTGAGATGCATTAAAATAATGCATCAAATGGTCTCCAATTTTGATGAAACTTGAACTAGAGATGTTTGAGACCAAATCGACAACTGGGTCACCCTCAGAATTGAAAGATTTGAAATTTTTTAGAATGCCAAAATTAGCCTAGTCATAGTTAGAAAATAATTAAAAGGCCCATCAAAACTCATCCTAGAAGCCTGAAATTGATTAGGTATGTTACCATATGCACCAAAAAACTCTCTGCCAAAGGGATTTGCAAGATAATTTCTAAGTTAAAAAATCTTAATCGCCGAAGTTGGCCTCCAGGGCAGATTGAGCAGCTTGTCGACTTAGCCTTTGTCGACATGTAGAAAGAGTACTGACACATCAAATTTGAATAATTTGAGGGTACAATCAGTGTCTCTTTCTCAGAGATGCATGCCTCTTGCAGGCATGGCAAGATTTTAGCTCTCTGGGACATAGACCAAGTGCCTAGTGTTGGCAAGAGACACTGTGTGGCTTCATAAGTGTTGTCATTGATGGCAACAAAGTCTATCCCACACATCTGCAGTACATAGTATGCCTATACCAGAAGACATATTAAAAATTGTTTTGGTTCGGTGAACAAAAACAGAGTATGTAACAAGGTCTAGATCTCTCAGATAGTGTAACTCAGTAAGTTGTGGACTTGGTCAAGTCAAGAGGGGTATCATGACTACTGTATTCCAGAGATTTAGCCTCCGGTGATAAAGAAAGAAACAGATATGAGCATATAAGTGTTGGGTTCCAGTCAGGCAAAGCAGATAGAGGAAGAACTGACCAGCAGGGTATCAGACTTCAATCCAGATGTGTAAAAAGTGTTGATCAAGCAATATGTGATATTATACATTGTTGGCCAACATTATTTATGACTTCTATATCTATGTTTTTGATGCACATCACTAATCAAGTATGGATTCAGCTGACAGATCAATAATTTGCAAATATCTTAGGTGTTCCTGTTGCTGACTAAGAAGTTGTTAGAAATCCTTGATGCGGATATATATACCCGATGGATTCAAGCCTATGTGGATGTGTAATGGTGTGTATGTATGGTTAAGTGTGAATAAAAGCATAGATAAGAGAAAAGGTAGTGATTCAAGCCCGGAATGTGACAGGAAAGTTATACTGAGCAAAGGAAGAGTAAAATGTGCCAGATCAGTATACTGTACCTAACCAAAACTGAAATCTTGCATGCATGGATGTTGTTAATTAGTTCAAACATATTGGTATCATCTATAAGCATTTATAGACTGTAAGTCTCTTGTAGGCAGTGGACCTTTTGTGAGTAGTGTGCTCAGGTAGTTATCCCTAATTGGCAAGTGCCAAATTTGTACTCTTTATTCTTTTAATAGAGAATACAATCTTGGGTTAGTCACCCTGTGGTTTTTCCCTTAATAGGGTTTCCATGTAAAAATTCTTGTGTCATGTGTTAATTTCTTTTTTGGCTCTTATGATTGTCTTGCTTTGAATGATAAGTAAAGAAAAGAAAAGAAAAATAGAAAAGTTATAAGATAACTGATTCACCCCCCCTCTCAGTTATCTGCATTATTTTCAACAATTGGTATCAGAGCTAAGTTCCTCTAAACAAAGCCTAACAGCTTAAGGAAGATATGGGAATCTCAATGGATGCATATGGTATGAAGGAACAACTTCAGTCTACCCTAGATGACCTTGAACAATCCCACTCTGAAGTCAATAATTTGAGAGAGACTCAAACAAGCTGATGATTTCATAAATGAGCTAAAAGAAAAACTTAGTATTTCTGTGAAAAAGAGAAAGGAACTTCTCCAAAAATTAGCTAATCAGAGTGAAGTCAGTGATTCTGATAAAGATCTGAATGAGAAAAGAAATCTATGTGAGAAGCTGTCAAAAGAAGTCATTATGGTAAGGCATGAATGGAATCAGGGATTATGAGATTCACCCAAGAAATTGAAGAAAGAGAAAGATTAAAGATAATCTAAAACAATCCCTTAAGGAGAAAACAGAGGACTACCATAAAATGGACAGAATAATCAGGCATCTTGAATCTAATCTTGAAGAAGCTAGAGACAATGAAGAACAACTTGAGAATTAGACAGACACTCTTAAACAAGATCTTCAAACTACAAATGAATACAAAGAAAAGTTCAAGATAAGCTCAGCTCAACTTGAAGTTCTTCTTAAAATCTAAAAGAGGGTAGATGATAAGCGTGGCTTGGGATATGAGAAAGGTGAAAGCTCTGGATCCGGTCAGAAGAACTCTGGATCAGGAAATCAAAGGAATAGGCCTAGAAGACCTCTGGTAAGGCAACCAAATTTTCAAAGATATCCATCCTTCAATGGATATTGCTTCAATTGCAACAAATTTGGTCACAAAGCAATCCAGTGTAGAAACAGAATGAATCAATTCAATTCATCCTTCTCTGGTCAATGTTTCAGTTGCAAAAGGTATGGTCACAAATCTCATGAATGTAGAAATATGCGAATGAACAATTCTTTCAATGGTAAATGCTTTGCATGAAATAGGATTGGACATATGGCTAATGAGTGCAAATCAAGAGGATATCATTTAAATAAGCAAAGAAATGTTGTGTTTTACAATTGCAATAGATCCGGTCATATTACCAAATTCTGCAGAAGTAGAAATCATGATAGAAAAGGTTTGGTGGAACATGATCAGAAACAAGATAAAGGCAAAGGTAAAGTAAATGCGGATGAAGTTCAAAAGGAGATGAGCAAGATTTGGGTAAAAAGGAGTACAATAAATATTGGGGATGGATCCACACCAGAATCTGGTGTTGATATTCCTTCTAAAAACTAAAAGGCAAGCTTTGGCTCAGGGGGAGCTACAGAGAAGATCCATTTCCCCCAGCTAGCCAGTGAGTGCCTGAATTTGGCACCTTGAGTCAATATAAGAAGTTGCGGTCTAAAGGGTTTGAGCAGACTCACTTGAAGGTCATCCAATCAAAATTTGACAAATCCACATGCATATTTGAACTAGTTATGAGGAGATCCTGTATCAGCAGCTATCTAGTAAAGCAGAATTTCATAGTCAGATCTGGTATGATCCAGAATTGAAATATTTTAATCTGCAGAACAATGGCATGTTTGAAAAAGGTGAAGATATGTTGTCAACCCTCATAAACAATGATTTGAAAATCTGCAAGACAAGTTAAGAAAAGCTCATTTGAGAGGTAGGGAAACCGGATGACTTAAAAACTTGTGCATTTATTACAAAAGGAAATTAGGGTTTATGCAAGGATAAAAGGGTTATGTCACTCATTATTTACACACTTGCACTCACGAAGAAGAAAAGAAAAGCTTTGCGAAGAAGATCCTACATTTCACTCAACTTCAATTGAAGATCTAATTCAACCAGAGAATCACTCTAGTTTCCGCTTCAAACCCTAAAAGTGTGAAAAGGTACTTTCCTTCTGAAAACTCTCTCCGGATCTCTTGCAAAAATGGTTACTCCAATGGTTGTCAATATTTCTAATAGGCTGAGACCTAAATTCAAGAAACACCCTTAAAGATCTCTAGAAGTTGATCCCTTGGGTGCGTTTTCTAGTATTCTGCATGAAGTCTTACATGTAGAAGATGTTAGGGTTTATATCCATGCAAACATTGAAGAATTTGGAGACTCAAAGTTGATGGGCATTTATCACAAACAGTTAATAGATGAGAATTTTGAACTCAAACCTGAATTCAAGACCCTTCGAGACAAACATTTCAGACATTGCATAAATTTTCTGTGTTTTGCAGAAGACAAGTGGGTCTGGTATGTTCTAAGTAGGATGCATGATAATTTTATGTGGGTAATGAGGCCATTCAAGATAACTAAAGATGCCATTAGGGCAGTGACCGAACTGCATTCATCCGGTGGGTTACCCGCACTCAAATCTGTGAAGAACCAAACCGTAACTGAAGCCATCGGATCAAAATTTGACAAAAGAGCAATAACTATAGATGACATCACATATCTAGATGTCAAGTTTGCTTCAATGATAATCAACTACAAAATCTACCACTTGAGCAGGGAGAATTTTGTGTCTAGTACAGTAATCTATGCTACATATCATATGTTAAGGGAAGATGCAGATTATGATTTGTGTGAGCTTCTTCTAAATCAGCTGATGGAGAACTTGCAGAAGATCAAAAAGGATAAGAAAAACTCCTTTAAATATGGTAGTCTAGGGTAAATGCAAGAAGTTGTGTCCACTTAAGGTGGAAGTTTCAGAGTTAGAAAAAAATCTGAAATCGGGTTAACCAAAACGGGATCCCGCTTTTTATGAAACAGGATCCCGTTTTGCTTCGGGTTCTCGAGCCAAAAGCGGGATCCCGTTTTCAAGAAACAGGATCCTGTTTTGAGTCCCATAAAAGGTTAATATTTTAACCTTTATGAAACGGGATCCTGTTTTGAAAACGGGATCCCGTTTCATAAAGGTTAAAATATTAACCTTTTATGAAATGGGATCCCGTTATTTAAAATTTGAATTTTAAGCTCCGCTTTTGCTTTGTAACCCGATTCGGGAAATGCTTTGGGGACCTGAACCTGACCTCTGGACCAGGTTTGACCTGCAACTTGAAGGTCCTGTCAATGTCACAACAAAATAGTGACTTTAGGCATATATCTGAAGGTCTATTTTGTAGAATATTTTGACGAAATTAAAACTCATTATAGATGAGACAGTGTAGATTCCAAATATGTAATTTTTTTTACAATTGGATTAATTTTTCTATTTTTTAGTCAATTTCTGATGAAATAGGTCCATAAACTTGAATTATTAGGGTTTTTTAGTATTTTAATAACTTTTTATTAACATTTTTTTGTAAAAAAAATTGTAGGAAAACGTACTTTAGACAATTCTTTTCAATTTTAAATTTTTTTTTTAAAAAATGTTAAGTTTAGGTCATCTTATGCGTGACGTACACGATGATTTTTTAAAAGACCAAAAATGGCCAATAAAAAATTAATAAAAAAAAATATTCAATAAAAAATTACAAAAAAATATGGAAAACATGCTTCAGTGAGTTACAAATATTTTCCCAAAAGGATTTTGAAAAATATGATTATTTAAGTCAAAATATGGATGACGTACATGTACATGGTATAGTAAAAAAAAGTGACTTTTAAACAGTGGTTTTTAGAAACACCTATTCAAAATCACTTTCTATCATCTGGGTATTGAAAAAATTACATATTTGGAAACTAGACTCCGAGTACTGCATTTCATATTTAGTGAATTTTTCCAAGATTCCACCGTTAAGTGCTTCAAATTTTTAGATCAAATGTGACAAATTCTGGAAATCAGGGAAAACACTTCCACTTTTTGGCCAATAAGTGGACAACTTCTTGCACACACCCTCTAATTCTATGTCTATTTTTCTATTGTATGAATGAGCTACCTGGATCAAATGGTTGGGTTTGGCAAAATGATAAACCTGTTGCAATTTAGATCAGAGATTACATGTATGGACTTAGTGATGCTCAAGCCCAAAACATACCCCTCTGGGGTTACTTTAAGAATTTCCAAAGCGTGATGCAAGCTAGAGAAATAATACCACAAACAATAGTTGACAAATACAAAGATACAGTCTGCTTCATGGTTGACACTGATCAATGCCTAATGGAGGCAATTGAGCCAAGAACTATATGGATAATGCCTATGGGTTATGAGGTCAATGAAAAAATCTTGGAGCTACATATTCAACACTTGCTAAGCCAGCCTAAAGACACTGAAGCAGAAAGGTTTGGCACCTTTGAAGAGATAACTATAAAAATACATGTTGAGTTAAGACAACCGGAAATGAAGAGAAAAGTAAGGAAGGAAGTTGAAGAAATTGCCAAAAGATTTGGCATATCAAAGGAGGGTGTAGATGCTAATAGAGAGAAAATAGAGAGGACATAGAAAGAAAGACAAGAAGAAAAGAAAGAAAGTGCTCCTGTACAAACCTCCTCTTGGACTAGATCTTCTAAGAGCTTTGCTCCTAACACTTTCAAAAGCTCAAAGTCTACCAAACCAGAAGTCAAGATATCTGGAAAAGGAGAAAAGAGGATGAAGACCAAAGCCACAAGGACATATACAAGCCATAAAGATGATGAAGAAACATAATCAGATGAAGATATCAGGAAAATGAAGAAGAGAACATTTGGGAAGTTCTCTGCTAGCATAAATGAGTAAGAGAAGGCAGAGAAATTTATTGAAAAGCCCACTCTTTCCATTGAAGACATCATCAAGGCAGTTACTGTGGATGGGAACTTGCAGCTGGTGATAGAGTTCTATGATGAATGCAATGATGCTAACAAGAGAATTCTGGAGGAAGCTACTGTAAGGTATTTAAACATCTATAACAAAGCATTCATTAAAATAATTTCTTTAATTCCAAAAAGCCTAGAAGAAGTATTGGAACAAAGAAAAGTGAATGCAAAGGCTAAAGACTTGGAGATCCGGGAACAAATAATGATACAGCTATGCCTTTCTATCACTCCAAAACAAATGAACATGATTTTCAAGGAGTGTAAAGATGATTTCTGGAGAAAATCTAGAATGAACAAACTCATGCTTGGTGAGACTGAACAAATAGCCAATGAAACAAAAGAAATCCTCTAGAATGCATTGAAGAGATTCAATCTTCCTATTATAGAGGAATTAGATGAAGAGCCTTCTAACATGGATGTCAAAGGATTAATGAAAAATGATGAAGAATCATCTCAGGCATTGGATTCCTCTATTCCAGAAGAGGAAGGATAGAAGGAAGAAACATTTTTTGACAAGGATGTCGAAGGATTAAAGAAAAATCATGAAGAGCCATTTGAGGCACTAGACTCCTCTGCTCTGGAAAAGGTAAGATAGGTAGAAGAAACAAAGATCAATAAGCAAGTGAGTCCAGATGTACCCAAAAGGAAGTAGAGTCTACAAGAGACACTGCAGAGACAGTACAAAATTTCCTGGACAAAGAAGTAATGGAGCTGAATGAACCTGAGCTAATTCAAGGGCCACTAAACTTCGACTCTCTATCTCCCTTTCAGATAATGAAGGTAGCATATTTTTCTCAAGCCAAAGTAAAAGAGAAACTTCTAAAATCTCAAATGGAGGACTATGAGCTGTTGGAGATTACATTTGGGATGCTGGAGAAGATTATGCCAACCTACCAAAAGGATCTTTCTGCCTCTCCATCTAGTAATTTGAAAAACTTAGTTAATTATGTTAACACTCACTTTGAATCCTTAGAGAAATCATCAGAGACTAAGGTCTAGAAGGAGTTCTTGGGAAAGAGGTTAAGTGAAGTACAAGGGATAATTACTAATGATAGAAGAACCTTAGAAATTGGTATAAAGATCCTTGAAAATGCTCTTAAAGATGGTGGGGACATATACAAATTTTGTTTAACTTGGCCCAAAGTGATAGAGGACATTGAAAAGAAAGTGAAAGAACAAGAAGGAAAACTGTCAAGTTTATCTCAGAATTTTGAACCCCTTACTACCTCTCTGGCAAATCATGAATGTCAAGCTATTGCTATAATAAATGAAATTAAAGAATTGGTTAAGGAGAAAAAGAACATAATAGATAGAATGGGTGAGCTCAGAGGGATAATCATCCCTAAGTTAGAGGTAATGTATGATGCCTTGATAGAGGCACAAAACACAATCCAGATTGGTGATCCAACAAACCTAAAGAGGGAAAAAGTATATGCATTTTTGTTAAGTGGACATATCTCCATTTTGGATAGAATGAAGAGGAGTTGGGCGACAAAAATCATCTAGTTGAAGACAAACCTTTGCTGATATACTTAAGTATATGTAAGTATAACATATGATTTATATATACTTATGTAGCCATGTATAGAATAATTTTTCCAAAATTTCGGTATGCGGATTCCATCCTTTGCCATTGATGTCAAAGGGGGAGTGAAGAGTAGTGAAAAATATGGAATCCAGGTAAGGGGGAACTCTGGTAAAATAGTGCAAAAGACAGAGCATCAGCAAAGGGGGAGTTACTGCGACACTTAGCCATTTTTTACTAAGTGTTGCCATCAATGCCAAAGGGGGAGATTGTTGGCAAGAGACACTCTGTGGATTTATAAGTGTTGTCATTGATGGAAACAAAGTCTATACCACACATCCGCAGTACATAGTATGCCTATACCAGAAGACAGATTGAAGATTGTTTTGGTCCGGTGAACAAGAACAGAGTATGTAACAAGGTCTGACAATTAGGTCTGGATCTCTCAGATAGTGTAACTCAGTAAGTTGTGGACTTGGTCAAGTCAAGAGGGGTATCATGACTACTATATTCCAGAGATTTAGCCTCTGGTGATAAAGAAAGAAAAAGATATGAGCATCTAAGTGTTGGGTTCTAGTCATGCAGAGCAGACAAAGGAAGAACTGACCAGTAGAGTATCAGACTTCAATCCGAACGTGTAAAAAGTGTTGATCAAGCAATCTGTTATATTGTACATTGTTGGCCAACATTATTTATGACTTCTATATCTATGTTTTTGATGCGCATCACTAATCAAGTATGGATTCAATCAACAGATCAATAATTTTCAAATATCTCAAGTGTTCATGTTACCGACTAAGAAGTTGTTGGAAATCCTTGATTCGGATATATATACCTGATGGATTCAATCCTATGTGGATGTGTAATGGTGTGTATGTATGGTTAAGTGCAAATAAAAGAAGAGATAAGTGTGAAGGCAGTAATTCAAGCCCGAAATGTGACAGGAAAGTTATATTGAGCAAAGGAAGAATGAAATGTGCCAGATCAGTATACTGTACCTAATCGGAACTGAAATCCTACATGCATGGATGTTGTTCATTAGTTCAAACATCTTCATATCATCTATAAGCATTTGTAAACTGTAAGTCTCTTGTAGGCAGTAGATCTTTTATGAGCAGTGTGCTCAAGCATTGAGCCCTAATTGGCAAGTGCCAAATTTGTACTCTTTATTCTTTTAACAGAGAATACAGTCTTGGGTTAGTCACCCCATGGTTTTTCCCTTAACAAGGTTTCCACGTAAAAATTCGTGTGTCATGTGTTAATTTATTTTTCAGCTCTTATGACTGTCTTGCTTTGAATGATAAGTAAAGAAGAGAAAAGAAAAATAGAAAAGTTATAAGATAACTAATTCACCCCCCCTCTCAGTTATCTGCATTATTTTCAACACCTAATCCATTGGGCTGTAGAGTCAATACTCCATCTTGCATTAAAAACCATACCTTCAAATTTATTTGGTGGCCCCAGGCCCCCAAAAATGAAAAACTAGAAGCCTCCTCTGTCAAATACTCTGTTTTCAAGTGACTTCATAGTATCAAACTTGAAAGCATTGACACGAACTACCCATAAACTAACCCTGGCACTACCATACTCAACCACATCACTGAGCCTACCCCTATCAACATTACCTTTGTCAATCTGAAAGCTACACAATAACTGAAATCCACAATCATTTTGACATTTTACCATATCCAGCTCATCGGCATGTTCCACTAAATTCTTATCCATCTTAACTAAAAATTGAAAACAGTCATAATCCCTTTGACAGTTGGCATCATTAATCTTGAAATCGTATTCATCATGCATATCAAACATAAAGGCATCAAAAAGGATTTGCTCAATAGTCTCATCAAGAAATATTTGCCCTATTTCATTGAAGCCAAATTGCAGCTCTAAGTTTAGAAAATCAGACTGAGTGGAAGGCTCATATAAAACCTTGGAGTCAACTTCTTCACTAATCATGAAACACTCATACACAGGTAGCATCTTTACTTGCTTCGTTGAACACTAGCTTTCATATTCATATAAACCTTTCAATCCTAAAGTGAAAATTTTCCAAGCATGCTCATATAAGAAATCATAATTAATTAAAAATTGATCATACTCATAGTCACGATGGGCAATATACTAAAGGAGCTCATTATTAAAAACATCCTCATATCCATCATCATTGTGTTCAGTACTTTCATCATTAAACTATGTCTGAAATACTTCAAAAGAAGGCATGAAGAAATCAAAATATTGTCCCTTATCAGAAACTTCACAGTCATGGATATTAATTCTATCCTATGTGGGATGAACATGAACATCTGCAACTTGTCCACTCACATCTGAATAGTGACCCTAATTTTCCTCTTCATCAATGCATTCATGATAAAAAGTAAACATTTCAACTCCAACATTGTAGAAACAATCATCACGTTCACATTCAACAATTTCATATATTACATCATCTAAAAGACTCACACATGGGTCTAAATTTTGACAAATATTAGCACATTCTATGTTATCTGGTAGGTCAGTATCCTCCTTTAGAGTGAATGATTCCATATCAGCCTCATATAAATAATCATTTACAGCTGGAAGATTTTTATCATTATTTGAATCATGAATTGAGGTATCAAACCTTATGATGTAAGGACTTCCGGAGGTCATAACTTTTGACTCGGATGTGGGTTTTCTACAAAATTTTATAGGTGGATGTGTAGAGGTTATGGTAGTAGTAGAGGATGGGAAAACTAGAGAAGGCCTTTCACTTGTTTCAGATGTGGAGAAGAAGGTCATAGGGCATTTGAATGCTCAAATTATAACATGCAAGAAAGAAATCAAGGAGGACAACCTAGGGTGAACTTGATTCAAATGCAGTATGAAGTGGAAGGGATGAAACTAGAGGTTCCACCAGATGTGGGAGAAAGTCTTATGATGAGAAGAGCAATGGTGATTCCAGTGAAGGAGAAAACACAAGCCAAAAGCTCTTATGGTTCATGGCTTCGAACCAATATCTTTAGAACCAGATGAACTTCAGGTGGCAAGGTATGTCAAGTTATGGTTGATGGAGGTAGTTGTGAAAATATGGTTTCTAAAGAAATGGTAGACAAATTGAATTTGCACTGTGAAAAACATCCTCATCCGTACCGCATTGCATCATTTAAAAAGGAAAATGAAGTCACTATTGATAAAAGATGGCTAATTAAGTTTAGCATAGGGAAGATCTATCAAGATAAAATATGATGTGATGTTGTCCTAATGGATGCCTGTCATGTGTTATTGGGAAGGTCATGGCAGCATGATAGAAAAGTCATACATGATGGAGAGAAAAACACATACACCTTTTGGAAATATGGCTCTAAGGTGATTTTGTTGCCTCTCAAGGATGAAGGAAAAGGTGAGACCATGTTGTCTGAAAGAGATCTTATTAAATAAATGAAGGTGACAGGATGTTGTTATGCATTAGTAGTGAAAAAAGGTGAAGAGGAAGACATTTGAGTTCCTCTAGAAGTAGCAGAGCTATTGAAAGAATTTGTTAATGTTGTGTGTGATGAATTACCTGATGATCTATCACCAAAGAGAGATATTCAACATCATATTGATTTGATTCCAGGAGCAACTCTACCCAACCAAGAAACTTATAGGATGAATCCAACACAACATGCAGAGTTGAATAAGCAAGTAACAAAACTCATAAGTAAAGGTGTGGTGAGAGAGAGCATGAGCCCATGTGTTGTACCAGCATTATTGACCCCCAAAAAAGATGGAACATGGAGGATGTGCACTGATAGCAGAGACATTAATAAGATTACCATCAAGTATTGGTTTCCTATACCTTGTATGGAGGACATGATGGATGTCCTTGTAGGGGCCAATATTTCAGCAAGATCGACCTATGGAGTGGCTACCACCAAATCCAAATCTGAGAAGGGGATGGGTGGAAGATAGCCTTTAAGACTGGAGATGGATTATATGAGTGGATGGTTATGCCATTTGGGTTATCAAATGCACCTAGCACATTTATGAGATTGATGAACACTATACTACGACCTTACATTGGTAAGTTTGTGGTAGTTTATTTTGATGATATTTTGGTATTTAGTAATAGCAAAGAAGAGCACTTACAACACTTGAGGATCATCTTTGGTGTGTTAAGAAATGAGAAGTTCTATGCCAATTTGAAGAAGTGTAGGTTCATGCAGGATAGTTTTGTTTTTTTAGGCTTTGTCATTTCTAGAGATGGTGTCAGAATGGATCCAGAGAAGGTCAGGGCAATTCTAGAATGGCCTAGTCTAAGCAGCATCATAGAGGTAAAAAGTTTTCATGGCTTGGCCACTTTCTATCGAAAGTTCATTTGAAATTTCAGTAGTATTGTAGCCCCTATAACAGATTGCACCAAAGGAAGGGAGTTTGTATGGAGCATGGATGCTAAGGAGAGCTTCAAGTACTTGAAGCAAAAGGTAACAGAAGCACCTATACTTGCATTGCCAAATTTTGATAAGGTATTTGAAGTAGAATGTGATGCCTCCCATGTGGTAATAGGTGTTGTGCTTAGCCAAGCTGAAAAACCTGTAGCTTTTTGTTGTAAGGCGTGGCCCTTGGTCTATTTGTTCAGCGCTGCACTACGGTGGTTTGTGACAAGGGCTTAACCACCTCCCATGCTTGTTAAATCAAGTGGTTGTATCAAGCATTAAAAGGTTGATCTTTTGGTGCAATGACAACTAACAATTGGTATCAGAGCTAAGTTCCTCTAAAAGAGCTTAACCGCTTGAGGAGATCTAGGATGTCATCCTACAAGAAGGATAGTCCAAAGTTTGATGGAACCAATTTTAATCTTTGGAAAAGTCACATGCAATGTCATTTACATTGTATGGGAATGCAATACTAGACCATGGCTTTAATGATGTATACTCCTCCACAGAATGGCCAAAAAATTGCAAATGAAATCACAGATGCTGAAAACAATCTGTGAACTAAAGAAGCTCTTCTAAGTGCCTTATCTGATTTAGAGTTGACAAATGTTGTTGACCTACAAACTTCCTTTGAGATTTGGGAAAAATTGAAACTTCTACATGAAGGAGATAAGTATGTTAAATGTGCAAGGCTACAGAGTCTGAAAGGAAAATTCAAAAAACTGAAGATGAGAGAAGATGAAAATATCACTACTTTAATGCCAAGAGTAAATGAGCTTGTTTATGGAATTAGATGTGCTGGTGGAGTCTTGGATGAAGATGAGATTATTGACAAAGTTCTCAGATCCCTTCCTACTTCTTACAAATACAAGGTTGCTGCCATTGAAGAATTCATAGCCCATTCAGGTGTCACGAGAGATCAATTGGTTGGTAAATTGGCTACATTTGAATTGACTGAGTTTGGAGATGCCTCCCCAAGACTGGATCTGTATTCAAAGCTAGTGCATCTATAAAAGGTAAACAAAGGTTTGATTCATGAGATAACTCGTCAAGAAAACTATCATGGTATGAAAAAGCAAGAAAAGACCTAGAAGAAGAAGAAGCGGAAACTGCTCAACTTGAAGCCCTTATTGCAAAAAGACTACCAAGAGGATCTGGTAAGTATGAAGGGAATTTGTCTTTTAAGTGTTTTAACTACAATAAGATTGGTCATTTTGCCTCAAAGTGTCTGGAAAGATTTTCAAGGCCAAATCCTAATAGATCAAGATTCCAAAAGAATTGTTACTATGTTCATGAAGAGGATGATAATGAAGGAGTAACAGATGATGAATCAGAGATAGGAAACAAATCCAAAAGTGATTGGGTGTTTATTGCCATCAAGGAAGAAGATTCAATGCCCTCTAAATCTATCAATCATAAAGTTGTAGAAAGAGCTCTGGCTACCCAAGTTGAAGAAAATGATGATTGGGTCATTGACAGTGGATGCTCTCACCATATGATAGGTGACAAAAATAAGTTCATAGATTCAGAAAGATATGAAGGAGGAGCGGTAAAGTTTGGTGATAATTTTGTTGGTAGAATCAGAGGTAGAGGAACTATTTATTTTGATGGAAAGAATAAAACTGGTAATGTACTGTATGTTGAAGGATTGAAGCACAATCTTCTCAGTGTTGGACAGTTGGTGGAGAAAGGCTATGATCTCTGATTCAAGAATGGGAAATGCAAGATCTTTGAAAGTTTCAGAACAGAGATTACATCCGGTACTCAAACAAAAGGTAATATCTTCCATTTAGTTAGTACTGGTAAAAGTTGTCTACTTGTGTAAATTGATTGGAGTTGGTTATGGCATATGAGGATGTGTCATGTGAATTTTGATAATATCATCAAGATAAGCAACACTCAGGCTGTAAGAGATCTTCCAAAACTGGTGAAACCTACAAATAGTTTGTGCAAAGAATGTCAGTTGGGGAAACAAATCAAAGTCTCATTCAAAAACAAGGAACAATCTTCTACCGGATTATTAGACTTAGTTCACACTGATTTATGTGGTCTGGCAAGAATCAGGAGTGTGCAAGGTGATAGATACTTCATGTTATTAATTGATGACCATTCTTGGATGATGTGGGTTACTTTTCTGAAAGAGTAATCAGAAGCTCTTGAGAAATTCAAAATATTCAAGGCTATGGTAGAGAATGAAACCAGATCAAAATTAAAATGTCTGAGGTTTGATAGAGGTGGAGAATTCACATCTAGTGAGTTCATAGAATTCTATGAGAAGCATGGAATAAAGAGACAGTTGTCTACTCCTAGGACTCCACAGCAAAATGGAGTAGTAGAGAGAAAGAACCAGATCATCCAAGAAGCATCTAGGACCATGATGATGGAAGCAAATGTTCCTCAGATCTATTGGAGAGAAGCTATCAGCACTGCAGTCTATACTCTCAATCAAGTACAAATCAGAAGCAATACCAGTAAGACTCCTTATGAACTTTGGTTTGGCATCACTCCTATTGTGAGGTATTTTAGAGTCTTTGGTAGCAAATGTTACATTAAAAGAGATGAAGATCTAGGAAAATTTGATGCTAGAAGTGATGAAGAAATATTCTTGGGTTATTCTACTCAAAGCAAAGCATACTGGTGTTATAAGATTGTGGAGGGTACAAATGTGAAGGTTGATGAAGGAATTGAAAAACCCTCAAGGTTTTATGAATATGATGAAGAAGATCAAAATAATATTTTTGTGAAACTCAGATTCATACTAATTTGGTAAATAAGGAAGAAGAGATAAGTTTGAATGAACCTGTTCAAGAATCAGAAGTGCTAGAAACTCCCAAAGTTCCTAGGTATGTAAGACTAAACCACTCCGAAGATCAGATCATAGGTGATAAAAGCAAAGGTGTACAAACAAGAAGAAGGATTGCTCAAGATTCAAAAGAGTATTGTCTGATTTCAAGGATTGAACCTAAGATAGTGAATTAAGCTTGTAATGATGAAAACTGGACCAAAGCAATGGAGGAAGAGCTGATGCAAATTGAGAAGAATCACACATGGGATCTTGTTCCCAAACCTAGAAACAAGAATGTGATTGGAATCAAATGGGTCTTCCGGAACAAACTGAATGAAGTTGGTGAAGTAATCAGAAATAAAGCTAAATTGGTCTGCAAGGGTTACTCTCAAATAGGAGTTGATTTTGAAGAAACTTTTGCTCCAGTGGCAAGAATTGAAGCAGTCAAATTATTTCTTGCTTTTGTGGCCTTCAAGGATTTCAAAGTATATCAGGTGGATGTCAAGTCTGCCTTTCTGAATGGAGACTTGGAAGAAGTTTACATTAAGAAACCAGATGGATTTCATATGTCTGATCATGCTGATATGGTCTGCAAGTTAAAGAAAGCATTGTATGGACTGAAGCAAGCCCCAAGAGCCTAGTATGAAAGACTGGATAAGCATCTTTTGAAGATTGGTTTCAACAAAGGTACTGCTGATAGTAATTTGTATTTCAAAATTGATCATGAAAACATCTTGATTGTTGAAGTCATTTTTGGAGGAAGAGATAGTATGTACAAATCTTTTGCAAATCAAATGAAAAGTGAATTTGAGATGTCCATGCTTGGGGAAATGAATTTCTTCTTGGGGCTGCAAATCATTCAAATAAAGAAAGGAATCTTCATTTCTCAGACCAAATATGTGAAAGAATTGTTGAAGAAATTTGGGATGGAAGAATCAAAACGAATGAGTACTCCCATGGCAACCAGATGTAAATTGAGAAAAGATGATGACTCTCCTAAGGATGATCAGAAAAAGTATAGGTCAATGATTGGAGGATTGTTGTATCTCACTCAAACTAGACCTAATATTATGAATGTTGTTGGTCTTTTTGCTAGATTCCAAGTTGATCCTAGAGAATCTCATGTCATGGCAATCAAAAAGATTTTTAGATATCTAAAAGGGACAATTGAATATGGTTTGTGGTATCCTAGAGATCATAATTTCTCTCTTCATGCATTTATAGATGCGGATTGGGTAGGAGATGTGGATGACCAGAAAAGTATCAGTGGTGGAGTATTCTTTTTGGGGAAGAGATTGGTTTCTTGGCTGAGCAAGAAACAAGAGGCAATATCTCTGTCCATTGCAAAAGTAGAATATATTGCAGCAGCAGGTAGTTGTACTCAAGTTTTGTGGATGAAGCAAATGATAAGAGACATAAGAGTGGAGTATGAGGAGCCTATCACAATCTTCTGTGATAATTCAAGTACAATAAATATATCTAAGAATCTGGTGTTACATTCAAAGACTAAACATATATCCATCAAGTTTCACTTTTGAGAGAGCAAGTGAACAAGAATGAAGTTAGATTGGAGTTTGTGTCTTCTAAGGATCAAATTACAGATATCTTTACTAAACCTCTACCTAAGGACTCTTTTGAGTATCTCATAGAGAAGTTAGGGGTTATTACCCCTCCGGTGATGAACTAAGGTACACTGATGTGCATCAGTCCGGTGGATATCATAATCATATTTTGTGGTCCGGACTGATGATGGGGAGCTACTATTCAGGGGGAGCAGTGGGTATGATTTTGAAGTGTTGGAGTTGTAAGTATGTGCCCTTTGCCATTGATTTCAAAGGGGGGAGAAGACATGTGAAAAACAAATGGTTACTGATCAAAGGGGGAGCAGTAAAGGAAGATAAGACATGTGAATGGTTGTTGTTGATAGGGGGAGTTGTGTTTGTTAGAAAAAGTTCTTGTCTTGATGGTTAAAATAGTTTTTCACATCATATGTTGCCATCAATGACAAAGGAGGAGATTGTTGCAAGTATGGGTCTAACCGGTGTTGTCATTGATGTCAACACACTCTTATTACATTGATGATAAGGATTGGAAGAGCTGTGTGCTAAGGATATTGAGAAAATTGGTCCTAATCAGGAACAGAGAAGAACAGTGAAGACAGTGAGCTAAAGATCCTAGCTAAGATGAAGATTAGAGGATGCACATCAAAGAGTTTGTAAATATGTGTCTTAAGGTGATCCAATAAAGATTTTAGAGGTCCATATGAAGATCTAAAGAAGTTGTGGCCGCTCAAGTAAAACTAGTTTTGATAGATGTTCAGAGATGACAGAGTGACACAGATAGGTCCGGTGAGATCCGGAAATGAAATATCTTGTTTTGCTGATTTGGTGAAGTGTTTAGGAAGTCAATGTGAATTGACAACTCAATTGGTTCATGGTCTGGAGGTCCACAAGCATCTATTCCATTATGACAATGATGACATACTGTGTTCTTGAGGTTCCGAATGAAGGAGATAAGGATTTCAGTAAGCAGATGTAGTGTGGATGTTCTTGATGATTTAGACAAGTTTGTGCATATCTTTGGATCATGTCCAATTCATGTTGGTGGTCCGCATTGGAGTTTGAGCTCGCAATTGAAGAATTACTTCTGGATGATGGTGTTCTTCCTAAGTCTGGCTGACCAGATGAGTTACACATCCTGCGGATGATCTTGAAAATGTAATGTGAAGATTGGCATGTTCCTAAAAGAAGATTGAAGTCTTAGATTTGTGTGGCTGACAGTATGTTGATCCATGTGAAGTCTTTTGTAATTAGTCATGTTGTATTTATGTATTTGCTCTATAATGTTTGCCAACTTAGATGATCACTCCTAAGTCAATGTCTTTGGTGAAAAGATGAATGAAGTGAGAAAGAATTATTCTACTTATGATTTGAAATTTTATGCAATTGTTCAAGCATTGAGGCATTGGAGACATTATCTGGTTCCCCAGGAGTTTGTATTGTTTACAGATCATATTGCATTGAGATAATTGAACACACAGAAAAAGTTGAATAGTAGGCATGCCAAGTGGGTCTCTTTCTTGCAGGGTTACAATTTTGTGTTGAAGCATAAGTCTGGAAAACAAAACCAGGTTGTAGATGCATTAAGTAGGCGTGCTGCACTTTTGACCACAATGGAAACTGAGGTGATTGGTTTTGATGCCATCAAAAATTTGTATGAGTCTGATGATGATTTTTGGGAGATTGTGGAACAATTGAAGGCACCAATATCTGGTAACTTGGATCACTTTAGGGATGAATATTTTATACAAGATGGGTATCTATTTAAAGGAAAACAACTATGCATACCAGCTAGCTCTATGAGGGAAAAAATTCTCAGAGAATTTCATAGTACTGGGTTGGCTAGACATTTTGGCAAGGACAAGACAATAGCCTTGATAGAAGATAAATATTACTGGCCAAAGATGAAAAGAGATATAACTAAGTATGTAACAAGGTGTAGGATCTGCCAAGTGGCTAAGGGACATTCACAAAATACAGGGTTGTATATGCCATTACTAGTACCAACTGCACCATGGACAAATTTGAGCATGGACTTTGTGTTGGGCCTTCCGCATACTCAACGAGGTAATGACTCTATTTTTGTAGTTGTTGATAGGTTCTCTAAGATGGTTCATTTTATTGCATGTAAGAAAACTAATGATACAATGAGGGTAGCAGAGTTATTTTATTCAGAAGTTGTTCGACTACATAGTGTTCCAAAGACAATTACCTTTGATATGGATACCAAATTCCTTAGTCATTTTTGGAGGACTTTATGGAAGAAGATGGGGACCAAGTTACAGTTTAGTAGTGCCTATCATCCTCAAATGGATGGGCAAACAGAGGTAGTCAATCGGAGTCTAGGAAATTTGTTGAGGTGTATTGTTGGAGAAAAGCCAAAACAATGGGACTTGGCATTACCCTAGGCCGAATTTGCCTATAATAGTTATGTTAACAAATCAATAGAAATTTCCCCTTTCTAGATTATGTATCCCAGGAATCCTAAGGGTGTTCTAGATTTGGTACAGCTACCAATGAGAGATCGGGTCAGTGATGATGGGGAAGCATTTGTAGAACACCTTCAACAGTTGTAGAAAGAAGTGAGACAGAAGTTGCAGGTCAGTAATGAGAGGTACAAGAATACAGTGAATGATAGTAGGCAACATCAGACATTAAATGAAGGTGACTTAGTGATGGCATATTTGAGAAAAGAATGGCTTCCTACTAGAACATACCACAAGTTGAAGTACAGGAAAATTGGTCCTTGCAAAATTACAAAGAAGATCAATGATAATGCATATGAGGTCAGTTTACCAGATGATCTCGATATTTCTCCTGTGTTTAATCTTTCTAATTTATATGCATTCCATGGTGAGGATGATGTTGAAGATAGTCAACCAGAAGTTGCATGGCACCACCACAATCCCCATAAGAAGAAGGAAAAGATTGCACAGGTTCTTGATAAGAACACTATCTACACTAGGCAAGGGCAGTACAACAAGTATTTAGTACAGTGGGAAGGATTGCCACCAATAGATAGCACATGGATTACAGAGTGGGAAGTGTAGAGGTTGGATCCAATCAAGTGGCAGTAGTTCGAAAAATCTCACTTGCAGGAGCTGCGTTCTTTTCAACCAGAGGAGAATGATGCAGGTACTTCTGGAGGTCATAACTTTTGACTCAGATGTGGGTTTTCTATGAAATTTTATAGGTGGATGCGTTATGAGGTAGCAAGTGGTTTCCCAACTCACCCTAGTCAGGCAGACCCCATCTTGGCACTTTTTCAAAGCTTGAAACTTTCATCTTGGCCCTCAAAATAGCAATTTAGTATTTTTTTTAGATTTTTAAAAAGTTGCTTTTGTAATAACTCGAAACTCATGTTTCAAATTTATAATATTAGTTGGTTGTTCATCCTACCTTAGTTTTAGGAAGCTTTTGGGAAAAACTGAATTCTCAAGATATGATTGTAAAATTACCTACAATGGCAAAATCTGACAATTGTTGAAAGCTGTCAAAAAAGGTAATTTTTTGTTTATTTTGTTTTCTTGGATATAAGAGAGTTTTCTCTCATTGTAGAAGTAGAGTTGATGAATAGAAGTTTTTTATGTTCCAACTTCCAAATCTTTGGCTCTCATATGTTTAATGGCACAATTCTATTGAGTGTATGTTGTTGGCTACATCACCTTACACTCATCCACTCCTGTGGTTCTTCAATGACAACATTACCATAAGAGGTAACCTCATGTATATCGTTCATTTCTTCATGTATGCAAACTGCATCGGCATGTTTCTCTTCCACATGCTAACCATGACCTTCATCTTTATCATTGTAGGATGTGCCTTCATTTTCTCTCACAATTTCTTCATCTTTTTGCATCATGTTCTGATTCTTCTCAATAGGGCAGCAACCGTCTGCATTTTTAGACGCCACACCACTTGCATAGTCACATTGGGCTGATGCGTAAATTGGGACAATAGGGATGTAAGTGCTCTGGCATTCATTCCTAAGACTTGAATTATACCTTTCATCAACATTTTGAGCCTCAGGGTAGCAAACACTTGCAGATAAAAAGCATTTGTGTATGCCATACTTATAGTTATTCTCAATGTCCATAGCAATCCGATATGCCTGATGAAGTGTAGTAGGTTCCTTATCTCTCAACATGTAGATCATTCTTTTGTCAAATGCACCCAAATAAATAAGCAGAGCTAAATCATCATTAGGTCTGATTTTTTCTGGAATTCTTTTCAATGCCTTTATGAATTTGAGGTTAAAGGCCAGAACTAACTCATCATCTTCAATGTGGATACCCATGAAATCATTGATAAGTCAAAACTCAGACATTCTTTCACTGAACTATTCTATGAATGCTGCCACAAATTCACTCCAAAAGATGATGGAGCATGCTAGAAGATAAGAGAACCAGTCCCTTGCATCTCCTTTTAGAGACTGAACAAAGAGCCTCATGACTATATCTCCATGGTCAACTTCATAGTCATCCATTAGACCACTGAACTGCTGCAAGTGTTTTTCTTCTGATTCACTCTTCATACCACTGAATTTAGGCAAATATTTTATGATTTTACTAGGGACAACATTTGGGTAACCATTGATGCCACTGAAATTTATGGCTCTATATCTGTCAATGGTGAAATTTCTTTGATGACATAACAGGGGCAGCACACTTTGCATTGTTACATTCGAATCCACACAGGGATGCAGGGGTTGATGATACATTTTTTTTACACCTTTACAAGCCTCTTCACATTAACTTTGCAGTTACACAGGGCACCTCAAACTCTTTTACAACAATGATCTTAAGCTCTTAAAATACAAATCTCTATTTCAGTTTGCCTAAAATCCTCTAAATGAGTGTCTTAAAAAATATTGCACACTTCATACATTTTAGCAAATGCAAAAGTATACAAGCTTATCACCATTATTTCCCTTTTAACCAATGCTAATTTCACCTAATAGGGAATCATTTAAAACTCATATGCCATGGTTTTTTAAAAACTAAAATATGAAAAATACTTGGATATGTTGTGGCTAGTGCAAGTTCTTTTCACTGATTGAGAATATGCAAATCTAGCACTTCTTTACATCCTTTTTCAGGTTCTTTGTATGCAAAGTCGCCACCTCCTTATAGAGGAATGAGCTTTATGAAGTTGAAAACTCTTCTCTTTCATTTTGGGTTCTCCTCAACAGAAGAGTCACACATAAATCCTTTTAAAATTTATGCAACAAAGCACTTCCAAGTCTAATAATTTCTTAAAATCTGAACCAAATGCTCAGATCCATCAAATTCTTTGACTCTTTTCTAATGGATATGGCATTGTTCCCTAGTAGTCACCAGTTTTGTTGGTTCCCAGATCTAAACATATCAAACTCTAAAGATTTACCACTTCTTGTGTTCAAGTTCAACAACAGATTTGGCCAACAAAGATGGGAGATTGTTTACACATGTCTCCCCTTCACTTTAGCTTCTTCCGCACCTGGGAAGGTATTCCCTTATTCACAACAAAAGATTCATCCTTGACTAACTCAGGCAGAATCCTCTCACATATGGACCAAGATTTATAAGATAAACCCAAATTGGCAACATTCTTGGACTATCTAACAGGCTGAAAATGAGAGCATGCAGCTACAAGCCTACTCCTAAAATCTAAAAATTTTCAAATGATATTCAGATTTTTCATTTATGCTTGGATGAAAGACTTGGGTTTTGACTCATAAATTCAATACAAATTCAGACCGGTGCTTATCTTAGGGCAAAGGAGTCAAATAAACGTATATATGTGAATGATTTGCATAAACTCAACTGACATTCAAGGTTCATGGGGTTAGATTGGTATTTGTTTTACAAACACCACCCAAGATAGAGTATTATGTCAACTCTTCTTATAAATATCCCTTCTGCAATACATTATTCCTCATACTTAACCCAAAACAGTTTAATCTACTCCTTGAATAGAGGTCCAAGATTAAGCATGTAATACATAAAATCCATATTCTAGAATCTCAACAACCCTTAGTTATCAGATTCAAAAGAAGAGATGCATTCAACACTGGAGACAATCAATAGAATACATGCATATAGCATTTCTCATTTAAAATCAACATGAAACTGAATAACATTTATGCAAAAACACATTCAACATACAACTCATAAACTTACAAGACAAAAGATGAGACAACCTAGCAGAAAATGTATTTCATTCACTCCTCAAAAGTTCCAAAATCTTCCAGCCAAAATAAAATGAAAGCCCAGCAGCTTCTTTTATGCTCAAAGTATGTTGCCCTAAAAATTAACTCATTTTGGTGGTAGGTGAGATATATTTTTTAATACATTTTACCTCCAAAATGACATTCAGAATAAATTATTAATACATTAAAAGAGGAGAAGAAAAATGAATAAAATATGCTTTAATATCCCTCTTTTAATTTTTGCACTTTTCAATTTTCCTAAATTTGCATGGCAAACAGCTGAGGACTCCATTCCTCTATGATAAGTGACTCTGAGACCTCCTTCTTGAACTCCTCTATGATGGCATCCGGCTTTGAAGAATGAAGAGAATATGTCATAGCAGTTTACCAAACCAATTTTGCCCAACTGATCAATTCTAGGTCTTTTTTGCTAATACTAGGCATTTTTCACTCTTCTGGCACTCAAAATTTGTTGTAAACAGCCAAAAAACCTTCGCCAATGTATGAGGAATGGTCATAGGGCAATTTTTGAGCATTAAACAACAAATTTGGGCTAAAAATTGCCTTAAAAAAATGGCCTGAAGTAGAAATACGTGATTACAGTTCTGGACCTGCACAAAAATACACCTGGAGCAGCCAAAAATCGTCAAAAACGACCAAAAAACCTCCACCTATAGCACAAGAATGAACGTAGGGCGATTTTGCAGCATGAGACAACAAATTTGGGTAAAAAATGACCTCCAAAAATTGCCTAGAAACATAAAAACATGATCAGCAATGGCAACCTGCAACAAAATCTGTCTGGAACAACAAAACACTTGTTAAAATCTTTGTAGCAGTGGAGGAAACATGTTGGAGAAGCCTACAGATGAAAGGGGAGGACCAAATATGCAGTAGAAAAGAGGCGGTGGGGAGGGCAGCGATGGTGCTATCCGTACCATCCCACCTTCACTTTACTCTTCATAAACCTTAATAAAGTTTATAAAACTTTATAAGCCTTTCCTTTATAATTTGACTTTTCAATGTTTATGTTGAAACCTCATTAAAATGCCTCTTTTTTAATATGCAACTTTAATATTTGATTTTAATATTGCATTTTAATTTTTTTAAACTTAGGCAATATTAATTTCCTTTGACGGGCAATTGGCGATTTTTCACCATGGGCAAACCAAGCGTCTGACAACCGCAAAAAGTTGCACTAGAGCATGATCAATTGTTTCAAGAAAACCTATTTTCTCAGAATTCACTTCGCTGACCAAATTCAGACAGCTCCTTTGTAAATTGGTCCACTGGGTGAGTTCACTGCAACTGAGATGCATTAAAATAATGAACCAAATAGACTCCAATTTTGATGAAACTAGAACTGGAGATGGTTGAGACCAAATTGACAATTGGGTCACTCTCAGAATTGCTAGATTTGAAACTTTTTGAAATGCCAAAATTAGCCTAGTCGCAGTCAGAAAATAATTAAAAGGCCCATCAAAACACATCTTAGAAATATAAAATTGAGCAGACATGTTACCATATGCACCAAAAAACTCTCTGCCAAAGGGATTTGCAAGATAATTTATGAGTTGAAAAATTTTAATCGTCAAAGTTAGCCTCTGGAGTAGATTGAGCAGCTTGTCGACTTAGCCTTTGTCGACATCTAGAAAGAGTACTGACACATCAAATTTGAAAACTTTGAGGGTGCCACCACAAGGAAAATCAAATGAAATAAAAGAAATAGATCTCTCCAAGTTAGTGCAACAAGTACTATCATCTCCATTCAAGATGAGCACAAGAAGAATTTCCCTATACAATTTTTTCTAGAGTTAACTAATGAAAAGAAGGATGAGACTAGAGTTTTAAAGACTAACCTTTGGCTATAAATGGAGTTCCACCTTATAATATAATTAATCCAATTGCTAAGGTAGAGGTTCAACTATAAAATATGGTGACAAAATCTAAGCTACCACAAGTAAAAGGTTCATTTTGGTAATGTTTGGATTAGAAGCATGACACACTTCCTAGGTTTAATAACACATAACCCACTTGTTAAAGACAGAGGTGAGAAAAATAGTATGAAAGGAAGAAGAGAGAGAAGGTTGGAGAGAGGGAGAGGGATATTGAGAGTTAGAGAGGGAGAGAGATAGCTAGGGAGGGAGCAAGGGAGAGGTAGAGGTAAAGAGAGTGGGCAACCTAAGAGAGAGAGAGTGGTGGAGAGAGAGGGAGGGGTAAGTAGTTATCTCTAGATAGAGGGGTGGGGATTATAGCCAAGAATGAGGAATGACTTAAACTAAATGATATCATAGTTACATGAAATCAATGTGTATATATTTAAGCATAAATCAAGTGACCTGGATTAAATTTGATATCCTACTACATGATTCATCAATGTGTATATATTTAAGCATAAATCAAACGACCTAGATTAAATAGAAAAGAAAAGATGCATACCTTGTTTTAGTTTGTTATATTTTTGTCATCTTTCTTTATTTAATCTGTGTCTTTTCTATGGAATGCTTTTGTGCACTCTTATTTTGTCTCGTCTTTTTGTTTCCCATCTCCTTCTTTGTAAAATATGACTTGAAAATTCTTCTCTCAAAGGTTTTCTCCTCCCTTATAGAACAAAAATGCAAATTTATCTTTTTATATTGATTTTAAAAAATGAAAAAAAAACTTCCTATTTATATGCAATAGGAAAAAATTAAAATATTTTTAAAAAAAGTCGGTTGTACCTTCAAACGAAGATCGTGTTAGACTTAGGGCACACAACTGAGAGGGGTGGTGAATCAGTTGTGCAAAACTTTCTCCAATTACACACTTAAATCCTCTTAGTGATTACCAATATATCAATCATAAAACATAATGCATTCAGATCAAAAGCAAAACCACATCAATACATAAGACACTAAGATCTAGACGTGGAAAGCCTGGTTAAGGGAACAACCATGGGGTGATTAACCCAAGATTGTATTCTCTGTTAGAAGAATAGAAGGAACAAAATGGCACATGCCAATTAGGGCTCACTGCCCGAGCACATTGCTCACAAGAGGCTCACTGCCTACAAGAGACACACTGTCTACAAAGAGATAAGTATCACATACATGAACTAGGGAATAACATCTTCACTATGCTTGAATCAGTTCCATTTACGCCCAATACTTCTGCTCTGCCTTTCACTCTCCTCGCTATAATATTCTCATCTCCACAAGGACAACTTTGAAATGATTTCACAATCTCTTATTTATACAAGACATCAACTTAGGAATGATCATCTAAGTCGGCAAACATCTACAAGAACATCTGCAGGATGTGTAACTGATCCGGTCGGTCAATCTCAAGAAGAATACCATCATCCGGAAGTTATTCTTCTATTGCGAGCTCCAACTTCAATGTGGACCATCAACACGAACTGAACACGATCCAAAGACCTCCACAAGCTTGCCTGAATCATCAAGAACATCCACACTTCATCTACTTATTGAAACCCATCTCTCCTTCATCTGGAACCTCAAGAACATAGTCTGTCATTACTGTCACAAAGAAATAGATGCTTTTGGACCTTCAAACCACGAACCAATCAAGTTGACACATCATAAGGACTTTCCCAACACTCTCAAATCTGTAGAATAGGACAATGCATTTCCAGACCTCACCGGACCTTTCTGTAACACTCTGTCACCTCTGAACACCTACTAGAACCGGTTTTACTTGAGCGACCACAACTTCTTCATATCTTCATGCGGGCCTCTAAAATCTCTACTAGATCACCTTAAGACACATATCTACAAACCCTTTAATCTGCATCCTCTGATCCTCATCCTATCTTTGAATTTTAACTTACTGTCATCACTGTTCTTCGTTGTTCCTAATTGAGACTAATTTTCTCAATATCCTCAACACACAACTCATCCAATCCTTATCATTAATGCAATAGGAGTATGTTGACATCAATGACAACACTGGTTAGGCCCATACTTGTAATAGATCGGTCATTAAAAAAATAATTATTTTTTAATACAAGGGACCTTCGTTTGAAGGTGGTCGTTATGATGATGTTGGTGCCATGTCTGGGTCTTCGAATGAAGGCCAATCCACTTCAAATGTAGGATGCCATCTACCTTCATTAGACTAGGAGCAATATGATTTAATGTATTCATGTATGTGTATGTATATCTATATGTATATGTATATCTATATGTATACATCTATATGTATATGTATATACATGTAAATAGCATATATGTATATGTAATATATGTATATGTATGTCAATAGTCAATCTATAATATAAATTGAACAATGCATTTTTTATCAATCTAATTTAATTAGGCGTGGTACTGATTTCTACCAAGTGCGTTAATGTATTATACGTGTACTAATATGTTATACATATATATGTATTGTATCTATATTACACATGTATTTATGTACACACACACATATATCTGTAATATATACATGTATATTATATGATGGACCGATGGTGTGAATTAATGAACCAACTATTAATGAACTAAATGGATGTATGAATGGACAAATGAATATATGCTAAGATATATATATAGCATATATTCATTTGTCCATTCATACATCCATTTAGTTCATTAATAGTTGGTTCATTATATATATATAATGAAAGGATTTAAAAGAAAAAGGATAATGATGGACAAATGAATATATGCTCAGATTAATAAACATATATTATGAATGGATTTAAATGCAAAAGGATAATATGAATATCTAAAGGAACAATGTGTTTTCTTTTTGGTGTGAGATTTAAATTTAAATACCTCAATGTGATTTATATTTACAATCTTATCTATGTACTTACAATATGACTTACAATGCATTTACCTATTGGTGTGAGGTTACAGTAATGTCTTGATCTACTTTTTATTTACAATGCAAATTATGTTTAGAATAATCTGCACACACACACACACATGTACATGTGATATGTAATATAAATGGAACAATGCATTCACCTTTTTGTGTCATTATAAAATTTAAATGCATCAATTTGATTTATAAAGTAGTTTGCAGATAATGTTTCCAATAAAGATGGCAGTTTACATATTCTTATTTTTGTTGTGTTTCTCAACACAATTGCATAATACTTATACCATTGATTGTGTAATTGTACTATAAAATTGTGTTTGTCAACACACCACCACTATTGGGATATTTTTCTCTGATAGCCATTACTTGAGTTATTTACATTGTTTCTAAATGTCTTTAGATAGATAAACTATAGTTCTATTTAATTTATTCGGTTATGTAAATGTCTTTACATAGATGTACATGCAGTGCTTAAATAAATTGGGATAAATTGATGTATACATTCGTTACTACCTGGATTATGATTTCTATGTTTGTAGGAATACAACCATGGTTAATGGTTTCTAGAGCACCTTGCATCGCGAGCAATCAATTCAGGTAAAGTCTTATAAGACTTTACTTTGGCAATGATCCACTAGGCTTTCACTTTTTCTTCCTAGTTGTTTTAGGTTCTTTTCAATCCTATTCTTGACTATTGTAGACAATTTTTTAATGTTTTCTTTCCTTGTTGCTTCAATCAAACTACATTAACATACATGCTTGCATCAATTTCCTTTACTTTACTTTACCTTGGCAATGATCCACTAGGCTTTAGCTTTTTTTCCTAGTTGTTTTAGGTTCTTTTCATTCTTATTGTTGACTATTGTAGACAACTTTTTAATGTTATGTTTCCTTGTTTCTTGAATCAAACTACATTAACATAGATGCGTGAATCAATTCAATTAATTACTTGTTGCTTGAATTCCTTATTGCTTGAAACAAACAACATTACATGAACATAATGCTAAATTAGCATGCTACTACAAGTAAATATGTAGAGAACTTGTAGTACCATATTGTTTTAACCATTACAATAATTATTTTTTTTCCAAACTAAATACAATCATACAAACATACAAACATAAGATGTCCCATTGTATAGTAAACTAGTATACACATATATGCATTAACAGAAACAAAAACATATACATATAACAAAGGAACCATTTTGCACTTCAAAAATGCTATTACAAAATATTTTGACAAAATGAGATCTACGCATAGATATTTTAGAAATAACAACTATCTTCATCCAAAATAAAACCATATTGATGCACATCTTCTTCAATTCTCCATAAAACCAAGAAAGGGAATATGTTGTTCCTCTTCGGTAGTAGCACATTCATTTCCACTCTGAGTTAAACTGAGTGGTTCAGTTATATTCTGTAGTGATACAATGATCTGGGCAAGCAAAGCCTGATTTGATTATGCATTTACAGCCAACTCATTAGATCTTCCAGGGCTAGACCTTGCCTACAGATTGCTTAGAGCTATAAAGGTTGGACTCAAGATGTTGAACATCTCCATTAGAATGGGATGTTGTACTGGTAGAGGAGATTGTGGGGTACTTAATCATCTCTCATTTAATGATTGGTCAACATTCTATTTTACCATCTTCAACTATCAACCAATCCTTGTCTGCTCACGCTGAATTTCCTTCTCCCATTTTTCCTGCCAATTTCTATTTTCTTAAACTATTTTTTCAATCTTATTCTCTCCTCTTACTACATGGCTTCTCTGTCAACTTTCCTCTCCTTTATTTGCTCCCTTTTCATCACTTGCAACTCTTCTATCGAAACTTTCTCTCTCTCTCTCTCTCTCTCTCTCTCTCTCTCTCATATTCGTTTAGCATTTCCATATACACATCAGATGTTAAGATTTGGGATTGCCTACTTAAACGTAGTACCCCGTCCTATTCTTACCTCCCCTTTCTTGTACCCTTCAAACCAAGAGCTTCAGAAATTGATTGTTTGATGTCGGTGGCTACAATTGAGTCTCCTGGGTGCATGGCACATAATCAACTTCCACCTCACCTGTACATTCTTCTTCTTCTTCTTCTATATTGTCCTCATTAAGTGGATCCCAATTTGATGCATTGTTGAAGTAGTGTATAATGTCAGTTGGATCATGATCTGGTGCTAGAGGCATTGAAAGGTTGACATCCACTTGACTGAAATTGTTTTGATCCCTAAGTTTCATGCAGCTTTAGCCAACCATTCTAGTTCGGTAGTTTCCATTTGCAAACTAAGACCATGCAAACTAGAAATTGTTTCAACACCATTAGAAACTCTTTCAATAGCATTGAGAATTGGTTGTCTATGTTCATCCACATTACAACTATTTCAGCAGCATTATAAACTATTTTAGCAGCATTACAAAGCATTTCAGTAGCATTAGCAGCTGACTATTGCTCTAAAGTTGCATTACAAATTGTTTGACCAATAGCCATTTCAAAGCATTATTCTTCTACCTTAGTTGGATTATATTCACTTCCAATTCTATTATATGTGTGGAGGAATTTTACATCTTGTTCCTCTAAATATCCAATGAATTACAAGAAGGTTTCAAGTGCAATTATCTTGGGGTCCTCTTCCACTGTGAAGGCCTGATTCTATGTTGCAATTACCATAGGTTCCTAACTACCTACTGTAACAAATTCTCCTTCATCTGATACTTGGAAGCCCTCACTTGGCCTCATGCCTTGTTCAAGCACAGACCTATTCAATGGCCAAATGTGTGTCCTTCGAAACCCACTAATAATATTGCATGGGGTCATGCCTTGTTTGAATATCTTGCTAGAAAGAGTGGTCAACTCTTTTCTTCCAATTTCAATTTGGGGGTGGCTTTCCATCCATGCAAACCTTTGTTTCTTAAAATAAGTTTTGAATGGTGAAAAAATACTCACATCTAGTGGTTACAACTGGTGGCTTGTATGAGCTAGAAGGGTGATCAGGTCAATCCCTAAATGCCTTGCTTACTCGATGGTCTTGAAGGCAACATGGCTTCCATGACCTTAAAAAATTAGAAGAGTTATGTTGTTTGGTGAAATCCCTCTGGGGATAGATGCTGCAAAATGTTACAGCCAATTTCGAAACACTTCTTTTGTCATCCAGGCATGTTCTTGAGCTGCCATGCATGCATCCGGCTCACAGTTTACAAAGTAGTTTTTGATATGCATTTTTTATTTAAATAGATAAAAAACAAGGATGTTGCAACCCAATACACTTACACATGCGAAAACATTTATCCACTCCCTTCTTTTCAAGATGAGGTGGGGCACACATTGGGATCCCAATTTTGCAATTACCCACATTCTACAGTTATTGCCAACATGTACTCCAATTTCATCATAGTTCCAAATTCTACTAGACCCATACTCATGTCTATTGTAAATATTTTTCATATTGTCATAGAAAGAAGCCACTATGCTTAGCCTTAGCATAACCGCTTTATCAGTGTCCACCCACTCTGCAGTTTGAATTGTTACATCTGGATGCCTTCTCCTAAATCCTTCCCACCATGATCTCCTTGGCATCCCATCTGTGAAAGGGTTTGGCCTAGATTGAATGACTTGTGCCACAATAGATTTTAGTTGTACAATTTCAAGTCCATGGCTTATGTCAGCCATGTCCTTGCACCACTGAACAATTTCTACCTCCTCCTCATCAGTAAAGATGGTCCATGGCCCCCTCTGTTTGGTGTTGGTAATACCTAGAAACTAGGCCCTCAAAATGCTAGTAGGCATTCCCCACTTCTTTGCAGTAGCTCTAATGGACATATCCTTATCCTTGACATCTACCATAGCACTCTGGATGTCATTGGTTATCCAAATACTTCTGCTGAACCTTAAAGAACCAATTTGCACAATAGTTGTTTGACCATGCAATCTGTATTCATTTCTATATCTTCCATATGTGCAGAGGGAAATATGCATTCCACAGGAAACTCTTCTAGTTATATGGTATGTGTATCTTTGCCTCCAGATACCACAGTGGTAAACTTCGCCCCTTGGGTTACTCTAACTATCCTCCTTCCACATGTTCTCCTCCCCTTCTTACCTCCAGCCATAACTATCTATAAACCTACAAGAAATGCAAACATAATAAAAATTAGAAGTGATTTGTAGAAATGATGACATCCTTAGTGCAATGACTTAAAATAGATTGAGGCATCTATATTTCATAATGGCAGCAAAAGGTGAATGTAGTGGCATGGACGACAAAAATAATGTGTTCCAATTTATAATGTTCCAATTTATTGTTCCATTTTGGACTGTGCATTATCAACATTTCAAAGTTTCATCATTCTGTGGTCTAGTTTATCATAGACCCTAAAAAAACCATGTATACGTCTGCCTTATATTAGATTAAGACATTTATATTTTATATTCTATATCTATATATAGATATACATATGTCTATAGATATACATATGGGAATAGTATTACATATGTCTATGGATATACATAGATATATAGATATGTATATAGATATACATATGTACATATAGATGTATACATATGTCTATAGATATACATATATATATAGATAGATAGACATGTATACATAGATATATAAACAGTACATTAACAGACATGATTTAATCAATTGAATGAAGCTATCCATTAAGCAAACAAATCAAAAGGATGCATGCAATTGTTATATGTTTAAATGTTAAGTACCAACCTGAAATGGTTGTCTTAGACAAAATAGGCAAGAATCCCATTGTAAAATGATTGTAGAGACAATGTTGTAGGAATGAAAAGATTTGAATAAAACCAGTACTAAAATCAAAAGGGTAAGTGATGTATTTGTTACCTACATCATTGTTGGAGAACAAGTGCCTCAGACAAAACAAGCATCAATCCAACGTTATATATATATAGAAACTAAAACCAGAAAAAAAGGAACTCATTTGTTTATAGAAACTAAAACCCTCAATATATTTGCATAAAACAAATACAAATTGATTTAAATATAGAAAAGGAAACCATTATTATAAAATAGTATATTCATGTGTACAGTGAAATAATTCCAATTGAAGGGTTGTCTTAGACAAAATAGGTAAGAATCTGAATGTAAAATACTATAGGAATGAAATATTCGAATGATATCAGTATTCAAATCATGGGTAGTATCAGACAAACATGAAGGTAAACGACTGTATAATGATTGCATAGACAACACCGTATGAAACCAAAAGATGGGAATTAAAGAAATACTAAAATCACAAGGAGAAATGATATATGTTTCCAATAGAAAATTTGAAAATCAAACCCTTAATGTAGGAGATACATATTGTTGAATTTAGGATAGACAACTGAGAGGGGGGCTGAATCAATTGTCACCAGAATTTTTGTTCTTTAAATACTTAAAGCCTTCTTATATTTCTACAACATAATAATGATTTAATCATGGAAGCAAAATGCAATAATTTAAAAGTAGAAACATAGTCAACACATATGACACCACAATTTTAACGTGGAAAACCCAGTTAAGGGAGAAACTAATGGGTGACTAACCTAAGATTGTATTCTCTATTAAAAGAGTAAGAAGAAAAGATGGCACTTGCCAATTAGGGCTCACTGCCTGCGCACATTGCTCACAAGAGGCCCACTACCTACAGGAGACACACTATCTATAGAATAATATAAATATTACATACTTGAACTGGAGATTAGCATCTTCACCATGCTTGATATAGTTCCATTTAAGCTCAACACTTCTACTCTACTTTTCGCTCTTCTCCTCTCTACCACTTTCTCATCTCAACCAAGGATACTTTGAATGACTTCGTAATTCTTATTTATATATGACATCAACTTTGGAATGATCATCAAAGTCGACACAACATACTATATTCTATTACAGAGCAATTACAAAAATATAACTTGATTTGTTACAAAGACTTCATGCGTGTCAATACCCTATCGGCCACGCCTATCTGGGACATCAATCTTCATCAAGGAACATGCCATGCTTTGTGAAACATCTTCAAAATCATCCGCAAGATGTGTAAAACATCTGGTCGACCAAGATTAGGAAGAACACCATCACCCAAAAGTACATATTCAATTAGGAGCTCAATCTTCAATGCAGACCACCAACACGAACTGGACACAATCTAGAGATCCCCAAAAGCTTGCCTGAATCACCAAGAACATCCACACCACTTCAACTTACTAAAATCATTTACATCTCCATCCAGAACCTCAAGAACACAGTCTATCATCACTATCACATTAGCATAGATGCTTTCAAACCTCTAGACCACAAATGAATTGAGTTGTTAGTTCACATTGGGTTCTTAAACATTCCACCAAATCTGCAAAACAAGATATTGCATTTCTGGATCTCACCGGACCAATTCATGTCACTATGTCACCTCTGAATAGCTGCTAGAACCAGTTTTACTCATATGGCCATAACTTCTCCAAATCTTCATGCGAACCTCGTAAATCTTGACTGGATCATCTTTAGACACATATCTCCAAACCCTTTGATGTGCATTCTCTGATCTTCATCTAGCTGGGATATTTAGTTCATAGAGCTCCATTGTCTTCACTATTCTTCTCTATTTCTGATAGGACTAATTTTCTCAATATCCTTAGCACACAACTCATCCAATCCTTGACATCAATGCAACAAGAGTATGTTGACATCAATGACAACACCAGTTAGGATCATACTTGCAACAATCTCCCCCTTTGTCATTGATGGAAACATATGATGTGAAAAACTATTTTAACCATCAAGACAAGAACTTCTCCTCACTAACTAACATAGCTCCCCCTATCAACAACAATCATTCATATGTCTTCTCTTTTTTACTTCTCCCCCTTTGATTAGTAACCACTTTTGTTTTCCACATATCTTCTCTCCCCCTTTGACATCAATGGCAAAGGGCACATACTTGCATCAATACTTTAGAATCATATAGACTGCTCCCCTTGAGTAGCAGTTTCCTATCATCAATACGGGCCACAAGATATGACTATGAGATCCACCAGACTGATGTAGATCAGTGCACCTTAATTCAAAACTGGAGGGGTAATAACCCCTAACTTCTCCCTAAGATACTCAAAAGAGTCCTTAGGTAGAGGTTTAGTAAAAATGTCTACAATCTGATCCTTTGAGGGCACAAACTCCAATCTGACTTCATTCTTGTTCAACTGCTCTCTCAAAAAGTGAAACTTGATGGATATATGTTTTGTCTTTGATTGCAACACCAGATTTTTTGATATATTTATTGCACTTGAGTTATCACAGAAGATTGTGATAGGTTCCTCATACTCCACTCTGATGTCTCTTAGCATTTGTTTCATCCACAATACTTGAGTGCAACTACCTGCTGCTGTAATATACTCTACTTCTGCAGTGGACAAAGATATTGCCTCTTTTTTTTCTTAGCCAAGAAACTAATATTTTCCCCAAAAAGAATGCACCACCACTGGTACTCTTCCAGTCATCCACATCTCCAGCCCAATCAGGATCTGTATATGCATGAAAAGAGGAATCATGATCCCTAGAATACCATAAACCATACTCAATTGTTCCCTTTAGATATTTGAGAATTCTCTTGATTTCCATGACATGAGATTCTCTAGGATTAGCTTGGAATCTGGCAACAAGACCAACAACATTCATAATGTCAGGTCTAGTTTGAGTAAGATACAATAGTCCTCCAATCATCGACCTGCACTTTTTCTGATCAACCTTAGGGGATTCATCATTTTTTCTTAGTTTACATTTGGTTGCCATGGGAGTATTCATTGGCTTTGAATCTTCCATCCCAAATTTCTGCAACAATTCTTTCACATATTTGGTCTATGATATGAAGATTCCTTTCTTTGTTTGAGTGATTTGCAGACCCAAGAAGAAATTCATTTCCCCAAACATAGACATCTCAAATTCACTTTTCATTTGAGTTGCAAAAGTCTTGCACATACCATCTCTTCCTCCAAAAATGATGTCATCATCAAGTACTTCAACAATCAAGATATTTTCATGATAAATCTCAAAGTACAAGTTACTATCAACAGTACCTTTGTTGAAACCAATCTTCAAACAATGTTTATCCAATCTTTCATAGTAGGTCCTTGGGGCTTGTTTGAGTCCATACAATGCTTTCTTCAACTTGCAGACCATATCACCATGATCAAACAATTGAAATCCATCTCATTTCTCAATGTATACTTCTTCTTCCAAGTCACCATTCAGGAAGGCAGACTTGACATCCATCTAATGTACTTTGAAATCCTTGAAGGCAGCAAAAGCAAGAAATAATCTGACTGCTTCAATTCTTTCCACCGGAGCAAAAATTTCTTCAAAATCAACTCCTTCTACTTGAGAATAACCCTTATAGACCAATCTATCTTTGTTTCTGACTACTTCACCATCTTCATTCAGTTTATTCTGGAAGACCCACTTGGTCCCAATCACATTTTTGTTTCTAGGTCTAGGAACAAGATCCCAAGTGTGATTTTTCTCAATTTGCATCAACTCTTCCTCCATTACTTTGGTCCAGCTTTCATCATTACATGCTTCACTTACTGTTTTTGGTTCAATCTTTGAAACTAGACAATACTTCTCTAAATCTTGAGTAATCTTTCTTCTTGTTTGAACACCTTTACTTCTATCCCCTATGATCTGGTCTTCAAAATGATTTAGTCTTACATACCTGGGATTTTTGGAAATTTCTTGCACTTCTATTTCTTGGGCATGTTCATTCAAACTTATATCTTCTTCCTGTATTTCAAGATTCTCTGAATCAGTCTGAGCCTAAAGTTCAGAAGGGGCTTGAACTTCTTGGACCAAAACATTATTCTGACCATCTGCTTCATACTCATAATACCTTGAGGGATTTTCAATGCCTTCATCAACATTCACATTTGTACTTTCTACAATCTTTCTTAATCTCTTGTTATGACACCATAAGCTTTGCTTTGAGTAGAGTAACCCAAGAATATTCCTTAATCACTTCTAGCATCAAATTTGCCAAGATCTTCATCTCTTTTAATGTAACATTTACTACCAAAGACTAAAATACTTCAGAGAAGGAGTGATGCCAAACCAGAGTTCATAAGGAGTCTTACTAGTATTGCTTCTGATCTATTCTCGATTAAGAGTAAAGACAGTAGTGCTTACAGTTTCTCTCTAGTAGATTTGATGAACATTTGCTTCCATCATCATGGTTCTAGATGCTTCCTGGATGGTCCAATTTTTTCTTTGTACTACTCCATTCTACTGTGGAGTCCTTGGAGCAGATAACTATCTTTTTATCCCATGCTTCTCACATAATTCTATGAACTCTCTCTATGTGAATTCTCCACCTCTATCAGACCTAAGACATTTTATATTTGACCTAGTTTCATTCTTTACATTAGCCTTGAATATTTTGAACTTCTCAAGAGCTTCAGATTTCTCTTTCAGAAAAGTCACCCACATCATCTGGGAGTGGTCATAATTCAGTAACATGAAATATCTATCACCTTGTAGACTCATGATTCTTGCTGGTCCACATAGATTAGTGTGTACTAAGTCCAACAATCTGATAGAAGATTGTTCCTTACTTTTAAATGTGACTCTGCTTTGCTTACCCAATTGACAATCTTTGCACAAACTATTAGTAGGTTTCACCAGTCTTGGAAGATCTCTTACAACCTAAATGTTACTTATCTTGATGATATTATCAAAATTTACATTACACATTCTCCTATGCCACAACCAACTTGGTCAATTTGAACAAATAAACAACTTTTTCCAGTACCAACCAAGTGGAAGATGTTACCTTTTGTTTGAGTACCAGATGCAATCTCAGTTCTAGAGCTTTCAAAGATTTTGCATTTTCCATTTTTGAATTGGAGATCATAGCCTTTGTCCACCAACTGCCCAACACTAAGAAGATTATGCTTCAGACCTTCAATATAAAGTACATAATTGGTTTTGTTCTTTCCAACAAAACAAATAGTTCCTCTACCTCTGATTTTGCTACCAGAATTATCACCAAATTTTACAACTCATCCTTCATATCTTTCCAGATTTATGAACTTATTCTTATCACCAGTCATATGGTGGGAGCATCCACTATCAATGACCCATTCATTCTTTTCTTCAACTTGGGCAGCCAGAGCTCTTTCTACCATTTTATGATTAATAGATTCAATGGGCATTGGATCTTCTTCTTTGATGCCAATAAAACCCAGTCACTTCCAGATTTGTTTCTTGTCTCGGATTCATCATCTGTTACTCATTCATCATCACCATCTTCATGAACATAGTAACATTTCTTTTGGAATCTTGATTTATTAGGATTTGTCCTTGAAAATCTTTCCGGACACCTTGAAGCAAAATGACCAATCTTGTTGCAGTGAAACATTTGAAGGGAAATTTTCCTTCATACTTACAAGATCCTCTTGGTAGTCTTTTTACAATAAGGGCTTCAAGTTGAGAAGCTTCTACCTCATCTTCTTCTAGATCTTTTCTTTCTTTTTCATACCATGATAGTTTCTTTGAGTTCTCTCCTGGATCATACATTTGTTTACCTTTTACAGAGGCACTAGCTTTGAAAGCAGATTCAGTCTTGGGAGGTGCATCTCCAAACTCAGCCAATTCAAATGCAACTAATTTTCCAAACAATTGATCTCTTGTGATATTTGATAAAGATCTGAATTCCTCAATAGCAGCAACCTTGTGTTTTTTAAGGAGGAGGTAAGGATCTGAGAACTTTGGCAACAATCTCATCTTCATCCAAGGTTCCACCAGCACATCTAATGCCACAAACAATCTCATTTACTTTTGGCATAAATGTAGTGATATTCTCATCTTCATTCATCTTTAGGTTTTTGAATTTTCCTTTCAGACTTTGTAACTTGGCACATTTAACATATTTGTTGCCTTCATCTAGAAGTGCCAGCTTTGACAAAATTTCATATGCAGTTTTTAAATCCATAACATTTGTTAGCTCTTAATCAGATAAGGCACTTAGTAAGGCTTCTTCAGCTTGAAGATTATCTTTAGCATCTCTAATTTCATCTATAGTTGTCGAACCATTCTTTGGAGGAACATACTTCTTTGTAGTCATGGTCCAATATTACATTCCCATACATTGCGAGTGACATTCCATGCTGCTTTTCCAAAGAGTGTAATTTGTTCCATCAAACCTCGGACTATCCTTCTTGTAGGAAGACATCCTAGATCTCCTCAAGTGGTTAAGATCTTTTAGAGGAACCTGGTTCTGATACCAATTGTTGGATTTAGGACAGACAACTGAGAGGGGGGTGAATCAGTTGTCACCAAAATTTTTGTTCTTTAAATACTTAAATCCTTCTTATATTTCTACATCATAATAATGATTTAATCATGGAAGCAGAATCCAATAATTTAAAAGAGGAAACACATTCAACACATATGACACTAGGATTTTAATGTGGAAAACCCAATTAAGGGAAAAACCACGGGGTGACTAACCCAAGATTGTATTCTCTGTTAAAAGAGTAAGAAGAAAAGATTGCACTTGCCAATTAGGGCTCACTGCCTGAGCACACTGCTCACAAGAGGCCCAGTGCCTACAGGAGACACACTATCTATAGAATAATATAACTATTACATACTTGAACTGGAGATTAGCATCTTCACCATGCTTAATATAGTTCCATTTAAGCTCAACACTTCTAGTCAACTTTTTACTCTTCTCCTCTCTACCACTTTCTCATCTTGACCAAGGATACTTTTGAATGACTTCTCAATTCTTATTTATACATGACATCAACTTTGGAATGATCATTAAAGTTGGCACAACATACTTTATTCTATTATAGAGAAATTACAAAAATACAACTTGATTTGTTACAAAGACTTCATGCATGTCAATACCCTATCGAGCACGCCTATCCAGGACTTCAATCTTCTTCAAGGAACACGCTATGCTTCATGAAACATCTTCAAGATCATCTGCAAGATGTGTAAAACATCCAGTCAACCAGGATTAGGAAGAACACCATCACTCCAAAGTAAATCTTCAATTACGAGCTCAATCTTCAATGCGGACTGCCAACACGAACTAGACACAATCTAGAGACCCCCACGAGCTTGCTTGAATCACCAAGAACATCCACACCACTTCAGCTCACTGAAATCATTCGCATCTCCATCTGAAACCTCAAGAACAGAGTCTGTCATCACTATCACATTAGAATAGATGCTTGTGGACCTCCAGACCACAAACCAATTGAGTTTTTAGTTCACATTAGGTTCTTAAATATTCCACCAAATCTACAGAATAAGATATTGCATTTCCAGATCTCACCAAACCTATTTGTTTTACTCTGTCACCTCTGAACAGCTCCCAGAACCAGTTTTACTCATATGGCCATAACTTCTCCAAGTCTTCATACGGACCTCTCAAATCTTGACTGGATCATCTTTAGACACATATCTACAAACCCTTTGATGCACATTCTATGATCTTCATCTAGCTGGGATCTTCACTTCATAGAGCTCCACTATCTTCACTATTCTTCTCTGTTTTTGATATGACTAATTTTCTTAATATCCTTAGCATGCAACTCATCCAATCCTTGACATTAATGCAACAGGAGCATGTTGACATCAATGACAACACCAGTTAGGCCCATACTTGCAACACGTATATATGTTTCTATGTAGAAACATTTGCATAAAATTAAATCCTTTATATATGAGTTTTTTTAGCATATTAGAGCACTGGTAGTTAAATTATACAAAAATCCATGGTTGAAGATTGATTGTGTTAGACTTTGACTATGTCTTCCAATGGATCAATACTTGAAGGCCTTGAGCCACTTCACTTGCTCTCTCAATGTGTGAAGGAGAGAGAAAGTCAACATAATTACTCAGATAAAAATTAAACATCTCCATATTGTTTCTGAGGATTCCTTCCTAGAATAGTTTCAAATCTTGTGTTGTCACATTATTTTGTTTGACAGCCTCAACTTCAAACACACCTCCAATCATACCTTCATCTCGATAATCATTAAAAATGGAGATCACATTGGTCATAGCATCTTTGAGTTCCTTCTTCACGAACTTACTGGCTAGCTTATTTCTGTAACTTTTCTCGCCTAGGATTTGAATAGCTGTGGAGAAGAATTCTTGATAGATCACATAGTCATAGATATAGCCTCCCTAGAAATGTTGCATTCCTACAACTTGTTGGATTGCAGTCACCAGTTGATTTGAACCAGCATTGAACAACCTCTTGATTTGGATATTGGCATCTTCTTGCAGTCATCCACATACATTGACCACCTCCATTGCTTTCTATGTATGTAGAGTTTAACCACTGCAAGGAATTTTATAATTGGGATAGGCAGTTTCTTCACGAGCTCCAATCCATTTGGCATAAGATTATCAGAAAATCTCTGAAGATAGTGTTTATAGGCCAATTTTCTATAGTTAGAATATCTAAAAAATCTAGTCTAATTAGATCTAAATAATTGGATTTTCTGTACTTATAATATCTGAATATCTAAAAAATCTAAAGACACATGTTCTAATCTAATCAAACTGAGTAATGATGGACCTTCATTTTTCAATAATACTTTCCAATCTTGATTCCCGTATGTATATGTAATATAAAATCTTATAAAATATCTGCCTTAGACAACTAATATCAAAGAATCTATAAGATGGTCAAATGTCAATGGTGCAGGAGCACCAAAGATGTCATTTGCAAATTTGAACATTTGAAGGTCATTAGGTTGAGTCTAGGGAGTTTTGGAGTAATTTGAGTCTTTTGCATTTAATAAGGTCTATCGAGACCACTACTATGTAATAGGGATCAATTTTGAGTCATTTTGTGTCAAAGTGTTAAAAAGGTACAAAAATGTAAAAAGTTGTCAAGGGAAAGAAATTGCAAAAATGAAACTTTTCAAGAATGTGAAGGTCATAGGGATTTGAAAGGCAGTTAGAGATGTTTGGGTGGTTAGGTTTGAATGTAAAATATATATAAAGCCTCCAAAATGCTCGAGCAAGGATTGATGAAGGTTTTATTGAAATTTTCATATCAATAACATGTTTTTTTCTATATTTTCTCTATTATTCTACACTTTTCAAGGACTGTATGGTCCCTTACAATTGGTAATTGCTTGAATATCATTGATTTTCTATAGAGGTGTGAATTAACTCCCATTTGTATCTAGTTTGAGAGTCTGACATTGAGATTTGTGGGAGATTTCATCAATTTTCTGAGACAGCCTGTAGAAGGCCAGTGAAGGGTTTGACTAGGGTTATGATGTTCTAAGTCATTCCACCTACTATCAAGGCCTATAATTTGGTGGAATGACCTTTCCCTTGGTAGGTTAAGCATTCCCATGTTCTAGAGGATGGAGAAGATAGGTTGTTAGGATTTGGGTGATATCCTAGGGTAGATTGGCATAGCTTCCAAGTGAAAATGGGGTATTGAAGTAGGGTTTGGCCAAAATGATGATGGAACTATTCATGTGATAGTTGTTTGAGTCTATGCAAGTTATTTTTGAAGTGCTGGAGGCATTGGTTGGGTTAGATAAGCCCATGAGGTAGTATTTTCAATAAACCCTTGTCAATTGTATGCAAAGTTAGGGTTTCAGGGTGTGGGATCCTAGAGGTCATGACTCTAATGAATGATGGCAGATTTTGAAGTTTTGTAACCTAATTAAGGACTATCAATTGAGTTTTGGGGATAAATGGATGATTTGAGGGTACTCCCTTTGTAAAAGAGGGCTAATTGCCCCTTAAAATAGCATAATAATAAATTTTAGGAGGTGAAAGTCTAAAACAACCCTAGGCACAAATGAGATATGTTGAAAAGAACCAAAGAGATTATTTGAAAAGATAAACCATTTGTGGGTTTGATGAGTTTTCTGGAAGTTATGTCCAAACGTCACTATTTGGAGGGCTACTAGGCTTAAAGGGCAGATTGTGAAGGCACTTAATCAAAATTGCAAAGTCTAAGTTCTTGATGACCATGTATGGTCTTATCATGTCACATTCATAATTTCAAATGTGTTTGATGTGTTAGTTTACAGAGGTTGAAGTTTTGAAACATGTTTTGGGTTTGTAGTCCTTGAAGAGTTCATGTCATGTTGAAGAAGAGTTTGATATCATAGCCCATTATTGTGAAATATGGTATTAATGGTCTGATTGTCTCCTAGCACTGCATCAAAGTGGTATCAGAGCTTAGGTATCAGATCTCTTGAGGGAGGTTGGTTGAAGGTTGCATAGAAGAAGGTTACAAGTTGTAGAGTCAAGATGCCTCCTAAGAATAGTGGAACTATGATAGAGTTGCAGGAGTTGAAAGAGAGACATGCTAGGTTATTGGAGTCTCATAATGTTGTTTCAGCAAGACTTGTTGCCCTTGAGTCAAATCAAAGAAGAGATGTTGCATTGGATGAGGAGAGTGATGAAGATGAAGGGGAAGAGTTTCAAGAAGTAAAGAATGAGGAAGAGCAGTTAGACCCTGAGGAGAAGAAGTTCACAAGGCTATTGAAAGCAGCCAAAGGTGATAAACATAAGGTAAAAGTTGATTTGCCCATGTATGGTGGAAATGTAAATGATGAAGAGTTACTAGATTGGATTTCAGCCATGAATAATCACTTTGAGTGTGAAGATGTGCCTGAGGAGAAAAAGGTAATGATAGCAAAGACAAAACTAAAGGGACATGCATTATTATGGTGGGACTATGAACAAGCTGAGAGGAGAAAGAGGGGTAAAGCAAAGATAGTATCTTGGAACAGAATGGTTGCAAAAATCAAAGGTATGTTTCTTCCTAAGGATTTTGAAGTTCAATTGTATAAGAAAATCTAAGATTTGAAACAAAAATAATTAGATGTTAAAACTTATACTGATGAATTTTATAAGTTGAGCATAAGATCAGGTAGATAAGAGGATGAAGTTGAGAAGGTTTCTAGATACCTTTGTGGTTTAAGATTCAATATTCAAGATGAATTGGTTGTGGCAAACCCAAAGACCATTGAAGAATGTTTTCAAATAGCCATTAGAGTGGAAGAGAAGTTGAAAAGGAAATAAGATAAGTCTATGAGAGGCAGAGGCAACAATGCAAGAGGGAGAGGAGTATTCCCTACTTCAAGGCAATCCTATGAAGAATAAGAAGAAGCAAGCAAGAGTAAGGAACAAGTGGTTGATTCTAGAGGTGGTTTTAGAGGTTCAAGAGGCAGATTTGGTGGAGGTAGAAGTTCAAATACATTTTAAGGAAGGTGCTACAATTGCAATGAGTTTGGTCATCCATCTTACAAGTGCCCTAAAAAGTTTGGTGCTACATCAAGTGGTGGATAAAGGAGAAGTGAAAGAAGAGCTCAAATTCTTCAAGAAGATGAAGGTGAGAGTTCAAATTCCAATAGTATTGTTGCTACTCTAGAGATAGGAGAAAGTTTGATGATGAAGAGACAACTCTTGAAGACATCCAAGGAGAAGGAGTTGATTCAAAGAAGAGCATTATTTAGGACATCTTGTAAATGCAAAAATAAAGTATGTAAGGTGATAATAGATTCAGGATGTACTGACAATATGGTATCTCTAGTGAAATAGTAGACAAACTAAGATTGGAAAGAGTACCTAGGGAAACACCTTACAAAGTCTCTTGGGTAAGTGATAATCAATCACTTTTGGTAAATAAACAAGCATATGTTGAGTTTCAGATTGGGGGGTATAAAGGTAGGGTACTTTGTGACATTTTACCAAAAGATTGTTGCCATCTACTCCTTCGAAGACCATGGCAATTTGATAGGCACTCAATCTATGATGGAAGAGCAAATACATACACCATTGAGAAGGATGGGCATACATTTACTTTGACTCCACTGGTGGAAGAGAACAAAGGCAGGGGTAAAGAGGCTAAAGTGATCATGTTTGGGAAGAAGGAATTTGCCATTTCAAGGCTTACTAATGCTGTGACAATAGATGTGAAGGTTGATTCAGAATTGAAGGATGAATTGGTAGTGAATTGGCATACACATGTCATGGTAGGAACAATGGTGTGTCCATTAGTTGGGAGCAAGGTTATAGGGCAAGCAGGTGTTGGCAAGAGACACTGTGTGGATTTATGAGTGTTGTCATTGATGGCAACAAAGTCCATCCCACACATCTGTAGGACATGGTGTGTCTATACCGGAAGTCAGATTTAAGAGTATTTTGGTCCGATGACCAAGAACAGAGCATGCAGCAAGGTCTGACAATCAGGTTCAGATCTCTCAGAGGAAGTATCTCAGCAAAGTACAGACTTGGGGAAGTTAAGAAGTATACCTTGACTGATACATTCTAGAGATTGAGCCTCCGTTTATGAAAGAGTGAAGAGATATGAGTACCTAAGTGTTGGGTTCCTATTTGGCAGAGTAGACTGAGGAAGAACTGACCAATAGAGCATTAGAACTTAATCCAGATGAGATATTGATGGTAATCAAGTTTCTTAATGGATCATTCATGATTGGCTGACATGTTTGATGACTTCTATAAGCATCTCTTTGATACGCATCACTTAGTAAGCATGGATTTAGCTGACATACCAGAGATTGGAAATATCCTGAGTTTTCTAGATGCTGACTAGAAAGATGATTGAAACCATTGATGTGGATAGTTATACCAAATTGATTTCAGTATGAAATGTTGTGTGGTGTAGTATGGTGTGCGAAGAAAAGCAAAGAATAGTGTGGCAGCAGCAATACAGGTCCGGTATGTGATAGGACAGCAGTAACAAGAAGAGGAAGAATGAAGTGCAGTAGATTAGTGTATTGAGCCTAACCAGAACTAAACCTCAGCATATGTGGATGTTACTCATCAGTTCAAGTACCTGGTTTATAATTCTTTCTATAAACTATTGTAGGTAGTGAGCCTCTTGTGAGTAGTGTGCTCGGGCAGTGAGTCCTAATTGGCAAGTGCCATTTTGTACTATCTTATTCTTTTAACAGAGAATACAATCTTGGGTTAGTCACCCAGTGGTTTTTTCCTTTAATAGGATATTCCATGTCAAAATCATTATGTTATGTGTATTGATGTTATTTATGCTTTCATGGTTATGTTTGCTTATATGATTTGATGCTTCACTAATTGTTAAAGAAGAACAGAAAGTTGAAGTAATTAAGATAACTGATTCAACCCCCCTCTCAATTATCAACAATTGGTATCAGAGCCAAGTTCCTCCAAACAGAGCCTAACAACTTGAGGAAGATCTGGGAATCTCAATGGATATATATGGTTTGAGGCAACAACTTCAGTCTGCCTTAGATGATCTTAAGCAGTCTCACTCTGAATTCAATAACTTAAAGGAAAGACTCAAACAAGCTGATGATTTCATAAATGAACTAAAAGAGAAACTGTGTATCTCTATGAAAAAGAGAAAGGAACTACTTCAAAAACTAGCAAGTCAAAGTGAAGCCAATAATACTGATGAAGATCTGAATGAGAAGAACAAATTATGCAAGAAGCTATCAAAAGAGGTCATTATGGTAAGACATGAAATGGAATCAGGGGTTATAAAATTCACCCAAGAAATTGAAGCGAAAAGAAAAATTGAAGATGATCTAAGATAATCTCTCAAAGAAAAGTTAGAAGACTACCACAAAATGGATAGAATAATCAGGCATCTAGAATCTGATCTTGAAGAAGCTAGAGATAATGAAGAACAACTTGAGAATCAGATTGACTCTTAAAAGGGATCTTCAAACAACAAATGAATACAAAGAGAAATTCAACATAAGCTCTGCTCAACTTGAAGTTCTTCTTGAAAGACAAAAGAGGGTAGATGACAAGCAAGGCTTGGGGTATGAGAAAGGTGAAATATCTGAATCTAGTTAGAAGAACTCTAGAAATCCAAGGAATAGGCCTAGAAGACCTCTGGTAAGGCAACCAAATACTCAAAGATATCCATCCTTCAATGGATACTGCCACAATTGCAATAAATTTGGTCATAAAGCAAATCAATGCAGAAGAAGAATGAATCAAACTAATTCATCCTTCTTTGGTCAGTGTTTTAACTGCAAAAGGTATGGTCACAAAACTCATGAATGTAGAAATTTGTAAATAAACAATTCATTCAATGGTAGATGCTTTACATGCAATAGAATGGGACATATGGCTAATCAATGTAGATCAAGAGGATACTAGTCAAATATGCAAAGAAATACTATTTTCTACAATTGCAATAGATCTAGTCATATTGCCAAATTCTACAGAAGTAAGAATTAGGACAAAAAGGGTCTGGTGCATCATAATCATAACCAAGACAAAGGAAAAGGAAAAGTGAATGCAGATGAAATTCAAAGGGAGATGAACAAGATTTGGGTGAAGAGGAGTATAGAAAATGTTGAGGATGGATCCACAATAGAATCTAGTGTTGGTATTCCTTCTAGAAACTAAATAGATGAGCTCTGGGTCAGGGGGAGTCACAAAAGAAAACAAGTTCCCCCAGCCAGTCGATTGGTGCCTGAAATATGCACATGGAAAGTTGCGGATTGAAAGGGCTCTCAAAGAAACATCTAAATAACCCTTGGTGAAAATATGAAAGATCCATAAGGAATTTGAAAAGGTTAATCATCCAAGATTAATCCGGTTTGACAGTCATCCGGTGAAAGCAAGACTTTCATAGATAGATCCGGTATAATTCAAAATTGAAATATTTGGATTTACGATTAGTTGGAATGTTTGGAGAAAGGGAGATACTTTGTAAGTTATCATTCTAGGTGAATCTCAGTGATCCAGAAAGATCTCTCTCAGAAACAAGGAAAACAAAGCAACCAGAATAACCTCAGTGGTGCATTTATTGCGCAGAAATAAAAAGGTTCTTTTGTTCATCATTTGTACACTTGCATTTGAGAAGAAGAGAGAAGGAGCTCTGCATCAAAATTGTCTCAAGCTTCTCAAAGATCAACTGCAAAAGTTGAATCATCCAACAATCCAATCAGGCTCATTTCGTGACCCCTAAAAGCGTTAAAGGTATTTTATGCTCTTGAATCTCTCTCTTTGAATCTTTGAAAGATGGCTACTCTGAATGTTGTGAAGATCATTGATAGGCCACGCCCTAAATTCAAGAAACATCCTTACAAATCCCTAGAAGTTGATCCCCTAGGCGCATTTTCTAGCATCCCTCATGGAGTTCTGCATGTAGAAGATATGAGGGTTTACATACACGCAAACATTGAAGAATTTAGGGAATCCAAGCTGATGGATATCTACCACAAGGAACTAATAGATGAATCACTTGAACTTAAACCCCAATACAAGGCCATCCGGGATAAACATTTCAGATAGTGCATCCACTTCGCCTATTTTGGAGAAGATGAGTGGGTCTGGTATGTTTTGAACAGAGTGCATGACAACTTCATGTGGTTGAATAGACCATTTAAGATCACAAAAGATGCTATTAGGGCGGTAACCAGTTTACACTCATCCAGAAGGTTACCTGTTCTCAAATCCATCAAAAACCCAACTGTGAATGAGGCTACCAGATCAAAATTTGACAAGAGAAAATTCAGTACCCGGAACTACAATTTACACTGCTTATCAGATGCTAAGAGAAAATGTTAACTATGATCTTTATGAGCTTCTCCTAAACCAACTGTTAGAGAATTTGTAGAAAATAAAGAAAGATAAAAAGAATTCATTCAAATATGGTGGCTTGATATTATGTTTATTCTTTTATTTTATGAATGAGCTCCCCAAATCCAGTGGTTGGGTATGGCAAAATGACAGACTGGTTGCCATATAAATCAGAGATTATATGCATGGGCTTGGTGATGCCAAGGCACAAAATACAACACTGTGGGGTTACTTCAAAAACTTCTAAAGTATAATACAAGCAAGAGAGAGAATCCCCCAATCTCTAGTTGAAAAATACAAAGATACAGTGTGCTTCATGGTAGACACTAATCAATACCTACTAGAGGTAGTGGAACTGAGAATAGTGTGGATTATGCCAATGGGCTATGAGGTGGATGAGAAAATTTTGGAACTGCATGTCCAACATCTACTAAGTTAGCCTAAGGATTCTAAGGCAGAAAGGTTTGGAACCTTCCAAGAATTGAGTGTAAAAGTTCATGTTGAACTAAGACAGCCTGAGATCAAGAGAAAAGTAAGAAGGGAAGTAGAAGAATTCACTAAAAGGCATGGAATATCAAAGGAGGTAGTTGATGCCAACAGAGAGAAGATAGAAACGAAAGAAAAGGAAAGGCAAGAAATATAAAGTGCTCTGGTGCAAGCCCCCTCTTGGACCAAATCCTCCAGAAGCTCTACACCTACCACCTCCAAGTGCCAAAAGGCATCAAAACCGAAAGCCCAGACATCCAAAAAGGGAGAGAAAAGAACCAAGAAAAAGGCCACAAGGTCCTATACAAGTCAAAAAGATGATGAAGAGATTGAGTCAGATGAGGAGGTCAAGAAAATGAAAAAGAAGAAGAAAGTATTCGATGAATCCTCTACCGGTCAAGGCAAGGAAGAAAAGAAGAAGAATTTGTCAAAAAGCCTACTCTCTGCATTGATGATATCATCAAATCAGTCACTGTGGATGGGAACCTGAAACCAATGACTAAATTTTATGATGAATATAATGAAGCTGACCAAAAAAATTTGCAAAATGCTATAGTCAAGTATCTTAACATCTACAATAAAGCATTCATTAAGATCATATCTCTAATTCCCAAAAGCTTGGAGAAGGAACTTGAAATAAGAAAGAACAATGCTAAGGCAAAGGACCTAGAGCTCTAAGAATAGATAGCTATTCATCTCTATCCCTTCATCTCCCCAAAGCAAACGAACATGATTTTTAAAGATTGCAAGGATGAGTTCCAGAGCAAAGCCAGAATGAACAAACTTATGCTTGGGGAGACTGATTAGGTGGAAAAAGAAACTGAAGACATCCTTAGAAATGCATACAAAAGATTCAATATTCCTATTATAGAGAACTTAGGTGATCCTACAGAGAAAACTATAGAAGAATCAAAGGAGGTAGGTGAGGAGAAAACTAAGGATCTAGATTCCTCTACTCCAGAAGAGGAAGTCCATGAAGAAGTTAACATCTCTCCTTTGATTTTCCCAGCAGACTCTGGATCAAAAGGAGAAGAAAGAATAAAGGATAAAATTAGTCAAGAAGATGAGGTAAAGCGAAGAGAAGAAGATCAAATTGAGAAGACTCCAGGAGACAATTTTGAGGCTGTAGAAGGGAAGAAAACTCTGTCTCCAGCAAGAGACACCACAGATGCAGTCAAAGACTTCCTGACAAAAGAAACGATGGAATTAGATGAACCAGAACTACTTCAAGGACCATTCAATTTTGATTCCCTATCTCTATTGCAAGTATGGGCCTAACTGGTGTTGTCATTGATGTCAACATACCCCTATTGCATTGATGAAAAAGATTGGATGAGCTGAGTACTGAGGATATTGAGAAAATTAGTCCTAATCAGGAATAGAGAAGAATAGTGAAGACAATAAGGTAAAAGTCCAAGATAAGATGAGGATCAGAGGATGCAATTTAAAGAGTTTGTAGATATGTGTCTTAAGATGATCCAATAAATATTTCAGAGGTCCGCATGAAGATCTGAAGAAGTTGTGGCCATTCAAGTGAAACTGGTTTCGGCAGGTGTTCAGAGGTGATAGAGTGATACACACAGGTCCAGTGAGATCCAGAAATGCATTATCCTATTCTGAGGATTTGATGGAGTGTTAAGGAAGTCTTTGTGAAGTGTCAACTTGATTGGTTTGTGGTTTGAAGGTCCACAAGCATCTATTCCTTTGTGATAGTGATGATAGACTGTGTTCTTGAGGTTCCAGATGAAGGAGAGAAGGATTTCAATAAGTAGATGAAGTGTGGATGTTTTTGGTGATTTAGGAAATCTTGTGAAGGTCCTTGGATCATGTCCAGCTCATCTTGGTGGTCCGCATTGGAGTTGGAGCTCACACTTGAAGAATAACTTCTGGATGATGGTGTTCTTCCTGAGACTAGCCGACCGGATGAGTTACACATCCCACGGATGTTCTTGTAGTTGTTTTCTGACCTAGCTAATTATTCCTAAGTCAATGTCTTGTATAAATAAGGGATTGTAAAGTCATTTCAAAGTGTGTGTGAAGATATGTGAGTGGAGGAGCGAGGAGGAGACCGAAAGGTAGAGTAGAAGTATTGGACTTAAATGGAACTGATTCAAGCATGGTGAAGATGCTATTCTCCAGTTCAAGTATGTGATACTTATCATTTTGTAGACAGTGTGTCTCTTGTAGGTAATGAGCCTCTTGTGAGCAGTGTGCTCAGGTAGTGAACCCTAATTGGCATGTGCCATTTTGTTCTTTCTATTCTTCTAATAGAGAATACAATCTTGGGTTAATCACCCAGTGGTTTTTCCCTTAACCGGATTTTCCATGTCAAAATCTTGGTGTCATGTGTGTTAATATGTTTCTGCTCTTGAATTAAATGCATTATGTTTCATGAATGATTTATCTTCATGCTGCTGAATTACAAAATGGATTTAAGTGTTTAATTGAAGGTAGTTTTGTACAACTGTTTCACCCCCCCTCTCAGTTGTCTGCTCTAAATCTAACACTCTCCAGTTCAAACAATGAAGATAGCATCCTTTGCCCAAGCAAAGGCAAAAGAGAAACTTCTGAATTCTCACATGGAAGACTGTGAGCTAATAGAAACTGCATCCAGTGCACTAGAGAAAATCATGCCATCCTTCCAAAAGGATCCTTTGGCCTCCGCATCCGGTAATCTAAAGTCTCTTTTGTTAATACACATTTTGACTCTTTAGAGAAAGTAGTAGAAGAGAAAGTTTGGAAAGAATTTTTAGGTAAGAGATTCTCTGAAGTACAAGGGCTAATAACAAATGATAGGAGAACTATGGCTATTGGGATAAAGAGCTTAGAAAATGCTCTTAAATATGGCGAAGAGATATATAAATTTTGCTTATCTTGGTCTAAAGTGACAAAGGATATTCAGAAGAAAGTGAAAGAGCAAGAGGATAAACTTTCAAGTGTATCTCAAAATTTTGATCTTCTCATCACATCCATAATAAACCAGGAATGTAAGACTATTACCATTCTAAATGAATTAAAGAAACTTGAAAAAGAAAGGAAGAATATAATAAGTAGGATTGGTGAACTTAGAGGGATAATTATCCTTGAGTTAGATGCCATGCATGAGGCCCTAACTGATGCTCAGACCATAGCCCAGACTAGTGATTTGATAGATCTAAAGAGGGAAGAAGCTTTTGCATTCCTATTGAGTGGTCACATCTCAATTTTGGACAAGATGAAGTAGAGTTGGGAAATAGAATTTGTCTAGTTAAAGACAACTTTTGCAGATATACTTCAGTATATGTAAGTATGTTATGTATATATATTTATGTGGCCAAGTATAGATTGTTTTTGGAAATTTTGGTATGTGGATCCTACCCTTTGCCATTGATGTTAAAGGGGGACTGAGGAGTAGTGAAAAATGTGGAATCTAGCTAAAGGGGAGCTCCATAAAAGTGTACATTAGAACAGAGCATCAGCCAAGGGGGAGTATAGTGTGACAGTCATTTTTCACTAAGTGTTTCCATCAATACCAAAGGGGCAGATTGTTGGCAAGAGACACTGTGTGGCTTCATGAGTGTTGTCATTGATGGCAACAAAGTCCATCCCACACATCCGTAGGACATGGTGTGTCTATACTAGAAGTCAGATTGAAGAGTATTTTGGTCCAATGACCAAGAACAGAGCATGCAGCAAGGTCTGACAATCAGGTTCGAATCTCTTAGAGGAAGTATCTCAGCAAAGTGTGGACTTGGGGAAGTTAAGAGATATACCTTGACTGATACATTCCAGAGATTGAGCCTCTAGTGATGAAAGAGTGAAGAGATATGAGCACGTAAGTGTTGGGTTCCTGTTTGGTAGAGTAGATTGAGGAAGAACTGACTGGCAGAGCATCAAAACTTAATCCAGATGAGATATTGATGGTAATCAAGTTTCTTAAGGGATCATTCATGATTGGTCAACATGTTTGATGACTTCTATAAACATCTCTTTGATACGCATCACTTAGCAAGCATTGATTTAGCCAACAGACCAGAGATTGGAAATATCTTGAGTTTTCTGGATGTCAACTAGAAAGATGATTGAAATCACTGATGCGAATATATATACCAAATTGATTTTGGTATGAAATGTTGTGTGGTGTAGTATGGTGTGTGAAGAAAAGTAGAGAATAGTGTGGAAGCAGTAATACAGGTCCAGTATGTGAAAGGATAACAGCAACAAGAAGAGGAAGAATGAAGTGCAGTAGATTAGTGTATTGAGCCTAACTAGAACTGAACCTCAACATATGTGGATGCTACTCATTAGTTCAAGTACCTGGTTTCTTTCTATAAACTATTGTAGGCAGTGAGCCCTAATTGGTAAGTGCCATTTTGTACTATCTTATTCTTTTAACAGAGAATACAATCTTGGGTTAGTCACCCCATGGTTTTTTCCCTTAACAGGGTTTCCCACATCAAAATCATTGTGTTATGTGTATTGATGTTATTTTTGCTTTCATGGTTATGTTTGCTTATATGACTTGATGTTGCACTAATTATTAAAGAAGAATAGAAAGTTGAAGTAATTAAGATAACTGATTCACCCCCCCTCTCAATTATCAACAATAGGAACAAGTATAGTGGGTTATAGTAAGGACAGTACAATGGTACATGAGACTGATAAGATAGAGGGTTTGATGATAGTGATGAGAGGACAAAGTGGACAAGGAACTAAGGGAAGATACAAGCATGAAGACAAGACAAAGGAGAAGTCAGTTCAAGGAACCTTTAGTCAATGTTTGTTTGAAGGCATGAAGGCAGGGACCCTATCAAGTTTTGATCAAGAAACAGGTAGAAGAGAACCATCAGGTCTAATTGCAAAGGAGTCATGTTCATGTGCAAACAAGGTCAAGGATGCAAGGCAGGATACAAGATCTTAGTATTTGAACCAATGGAGGAGATTTTCATACCAAAGCATGTGAGGAAAACAAGGAGAAACTGAGATAAGGCAGTACTCATGTGATATGAGTCACTTTTCAGGGGGGTTGTATGGTGTAGGAGCACCAAAGCCATCATTTGCAAATTTAAACATTTAAAGGTAATTAGGTTGAGTGTAGGGAGTTTTGGATTAATTTGAGTGTTTTTCATTTAATAAGGTCTATTGAGACCATTGCTATGTAATAGGGATCAATTTTGAATCATTTGTGTCAAAGTGTGAAAAAGGTGCAAAAATGTAAAAAGTTGTCAAGGGCAAGAAATTGTAAAAATGTAACTTTTCAAGAATGTGAAGGTCATTGGGATTTGAAAGGTAGTTAGAGATGTTTCAGTGGTTATTTTTGAATGTAATATGTATATAAAGGCTCCAAAAGGCTCGAGCAAGGATTGATGAAGGTTGTATTGAAATTTTCATATCAATAACATGTTTTTCTATTTTTCTCTATTATTTTGCACTTTTTAGGGACTGTACGGTCCCATACAGTTGGTAATTGCTTGAATATCATTGATTTTGTATAGAGGTATGAATTAACTCCCATTTGCATCTAGTTTAAGAGTCTAAAATTGAGATTTATGGGAGATTTCATCAATTTTCTGAGACAACCTGTAGAAGGCTAGTGAAGGGTTTGACTGGGGTTATGATGTTCTAAGTCATTCCACCTACTGTTAAGGCCTACAATTTGGTGTAATAAGTTTTCCCTTGGTAGGTTAAGTGTTCCCATGGTCTAGAGGATAGAGAAGATGAGTTGTTAGGATTTGGATGATGTCCTAGGGTAGATTGGCATGGTTTTCAAGTGAAAATGGGGTATTGAAGTAGGGTTTGGCCAAAATGATGATGGAACTATTCATGTGATAGTTGTTTGAGTCTATGTAGGCTATTTGTGAAGTGCTAGAGGCATTGGTTGGGTTAGATAAACCCATGAGATAGGATTTTCAATAAACCCTTGTCAATTGTATGCAAAGTGAGGGTTTCAGGGTGTGGGATCCTAGAGGTCATGACTCCAATGAATGATGGAAGATATTCAAGTTTTGTAACCTAATTGAGGACTATCAATTGATTTTTGGGGATAACTAGAGGATTTGAGGGTACTCCCTTTGTAAAAGAGGGCTAATTACCCCTCAAAACAGTGTAACAATCAATTTTAGGAGGTGAAAGTCTAAAACAAGCCTAGGTACAAATGAGTTATGTTGAAAAGAACCAAAAAAGGTATTTGAAAAGATAAACCATTTGTGGGTTTGATGAGTTTTCCGGAAGTTATGTCTGGAAGTCACTATTTGGAGGGCTACTAGGCTTAAAGGGCAGATTGTGAAGGCACCTAATCAAAATTACAAAGTCTAAGTTCTTGATGACCATGTGTGGTCTTATCATTTCACATTCATCATTTCAAAGGTGTTCCATGTGTTAGTTTGTAGAGGTTGAGGTTTTGAAACAAGTTTTGGGTTTGTAGTCCTTGAAGAGTTCATGTTAAGTTGAAGAAGAGTTTGATATCATAACCCATTGTTGTGAAATATGGTATCAATGGTCTGATTGTCTCCTAGCACTGCATCAATCAAGTCCATATTTTGGAGGGTGTGAGAATATATATTTTGAAAATCAAATCTTTATCTTGGATAACTCTTCTTTGTTAATCTTATAACACTCAACCTATATTGACATCTCCACAAAACATTAAACCTATATAGACATCTACACTAAGGCTTTCAGTTGTCCACCTAAGGCTTTGAATCACAATAAATGAGAGTAAATTTCAACATACAAAAACTATTTATCCACCCAGGGCCAATGCACATCTACATATGACCAGAAGAGAGATCCATACAATTCGTTGTCCTCTCTATCCTCATTCAAGAAAGAAAACTCATTCTCGTAGCCAACTAATATATATATGGAATGTTGGACAATGTCCCCTTGGGGGCTTTTCCCTCAAAAGGTTTAGCTCTTGGGTTTCTTAGCTGCATTTAGGACATATTACATCATAATTTGACATCCCGATGTAATGAAGCCTAGGTATCATGACAAATGGGGTCCATGGGGATCCCTTGAGCTTAGCCCTACCCAAAATAGGGGAGGAGGACTTGGGCACCTGTGCCCTAGTCCTACCCTATTTTGGGTCAGGCCCAAATTTGAAGTGTCAATTTATGACCATTATTTGGTCCCTAAGCTGACAGGATAAGTTTGAATTTATGAAATCTGATATAAACATCCTACAAGTAAGTATTTCTAACCCTTTATCCCTCTCATGATATGCTTCCCCCATGATGTGTTATGTGTTGTTTAGGCCTCCTGAGATGACCCTTGATTCTCTTGTAAGGTTCAGGATACCAGGAGACCACCTATGTTGTGACCTATTTGTGTCATCATTCTTCTATATTGCTTCTCTCTGATTTCATTTTTGTGTGTTGTGTCTTGCAGACATAGCATTGCAGTTGGTGACACTGGGGGCACCCTCCTACGTGACTGTCCCTAAGACACTTGTTTCTCCTCTGATATTTATTGTTTCCCTTCTTCTAGTGTTTCTATCTAGTGGGCGGATGACAAAAAACATTTATACTAATGCTGACCTAGCATCCCTTTCACAAGAAATAAGAAATTGGACTTAGTTCCTAATATGATGATGGGGTTGTATATCTTATCTGACACTTGGCTAGTGGAAACACACGTGCTTTCCGTGTAGTGATTTTGATGGTGTTCTATCTCATTTACAAATCATAACAATATTGCTTCTCCATGCACTTTGTCTATCTTGAATCTTGCATGCCTCAAATTTCATATGCATTGATGTTGTTTTTTGGACACTAAAATGTTTCTTGCAGGGATGTGTTTGTGGGAACATTTGGCAATCTTAAAGTACATGTTACCCCCGGGGAGCATGGGCTTTGTGAAAGTTTATATTCCCTTGTGTGTTTTCTTCCTACCTTAACGTGCTTGATATCGAGACATGATATCAACCACCTTAAGGTGGGGGCATATAAGGTAAGATGTCTATTGTAGATGTTAGCAATGTGTTTGTCCTCAGGTGCAGTTTAAAGACCTGCATGATGAGTGCATCCTGCATCCTAAGTTTTTTTGCAATCAATTAATCAATCAATCATGTAAGCCCTTTGTGGAGGTGGGATATTGAGCATATCCTTTTTCTTAAGCCCTCTGCATAGGTAGGGATGGTGTATTTCTCAGAGCAGATTGCATCATCCTGTCATTTTCAAAAGTCCTTTATGGAGGCGGGGAGCAGTTTTGTGACTAACTCAATCCTTAAGCATGTCTTCGGTGATTGTTGTGGTGAAGTCCAATCATCGGTGTGTGCCTGTAATGTGTCTGAGATGGTACTGAACCTAGAAATAGGGACACTCCATTGCTTGTCTGTCATGTTTTCTATGTGTCTTCAAAGTGTGTGTGTTTTGGTGTGCTTTCTTTGTGTGGTGTGTTTGTTGCCCCATATGCAGTTTAAAGACCTACATGATGAGTGCATCCTAGGTTTTGGGAGGTTTTGTGTGTCTTGAGTGTGTGTTGCCCCATATATATAGTTTAAAGACATGCGCGATGAGTGCATCCTGTATTATGGGAGGCTTGTTTGCTTTCCTGTACTTGCATCTACATTTCATATATATGAGAAAAAGACAAGAAAAGAAATCATTCCTATCTTCCATGCATTAATGTGTCTTCTATGCATTTACTATATCCTCCGTGTTTTGCATAACTGTAACTGTCTTCTCTACATGGTTTGCATGCTTGTCATTGTCTTTAATGTGCTTGGCGTGTCTTCTCTGTGTTTGGCATGTTTGTTGTTCTTGTTGACCATACTTTAATGCATGTATTGGCCTTGCATTTATACATACATTAAAGTGGGAACTAAATGTAATGTCATAAAATGTCCCCTTGGGGGATTTTCCCTCAAACATTTTGCTCTTGGGTCTCTTAGCTGCATTTACGACATATTAAATCATAATTTGACATCCTGATGGAATGAACACTGGGTATCATGACAAATCGGGCCTAGGGGGACCCATTGAGCTTTGCCCTTCCCAAAATAGGGGGTGAGGACTTGGGTGCCTGTGCCCTAGTCCTGCCTTATTTTGGATCAGGCCCAAATTTGAAGTGTCAGTTTATGACTATTATTTGGTCTCTAAGCCGACACGGTAAGTTTGAATTTACAAAACCTTGGTGGGAATGTTTGTAGTTGCATATATAAACATGTTTAGGCATTCATTTTTAAACTAGAGATTATGTTCATGTGATTTTGATATCCTAAAGGTGATTCAAGGCTTTCATTGTGTTGCAAGAGCAGATTTGTGTTGTCTATGTGTTTGTGTTTGCAGATTTGAGCATCCATCTCCTCATGGAATGAAAAGATTCTTCCTCCAATGAGATCTTCACTACAAGGTGATATCTATTATGATCATTGAGCATTTATCATTTGGTTTTTGCCTCTATGTCCCTAGGCACGCATGCTCTATCTGACAACAGTGTTCAGAAGACTTGAATGTCTCTCTAGGGCTTAACTGAGGCAAGCCTCTAAACACCACAACCCCCTCCCAAAGTTTTGTGATTGTAAGTTATAGGTGTCACATTCAAAAAAAGTAGAATTGTAGGAAGGATCAATAGACATCAAAGATTCAGGATCTGAAGAGAAGTAGGACAATGGATCCTTTTCAGGACTTGGGTGCTAGTCCTTGTGTCCTCCGCAGTTGAATTTCTAGAAATAAAAGTTACAGTGCGGATCAATGTCAGAAGGAGGTCAGGATGTCGCAAAGAAACTGGTACCTTGGACTTGGGTGCCCGCTCCTTAGTCCCTGACTTTTCCATCTCTGAACCCTGAAAATAGGTACATAGTGACTTGTTATTTTACATCTTCCTTAGTAGCATTTTTTGTTATTCATTTGTTTGCTGTTGTATTTGGATAATTAGGGTTTTAAGGTGTAATTGAGCATAAGAGAAGGAAATTGATAATCAAATCATAGAAAACCAAATTTACCTACATCTCAATAGTGACCTAGGGTGATAGTACATTGCAACTCAACCCTAGGTCCTTGAATGTAAGGGTAAAAGGAGGATATGCACACAAACTACTAAAAACTCAACTATCCAAAAATCACCCTTTACAATATGTATATAAGTTTTTAGAATATATATAATGCACTATATACACCTGCACTAAAAAATAAACCTATATATTTTTGGTTTCACTGAAATAACCAATAGTATTATTAATATATTTTTGGATGGGTTAAATATATATAGATGGGTTGAAGCTATATATAATCAAACCCTATATTGTAGCATGAGGAGAAACTGAGCCAAAAAAAGGCAGAGTAGGAGTGCGACGGAGCAGCTGCAGGGGTTGGAAATCAAGCTGTGGATCAAGTTTCAGGGTAAGATTTTAGAGCAAAATTAGGGTCCGAGGATGAAGGGGCAGTTCGCCGAATCCATGGATTAGCTTCCTCAAGCTAGCACAAGCCTTGGATGGTGGTCAGGAATGTAAATTGAAGCATGTCAGAAGAAATGTCTATTATTCAAATTCTGGATGAATTGCTTAATTCAAAACTTGAAAGACTTAAGAAAACCACAGTGATAGAAAAATTCATTGGAATATTGCCTCCAATGAAGAAAATTAAAGATTGGATTGTGCATAGATGGATGGATGTTAAGATGGATATAAGCTTCCTGGCTTTAGGGTTCCTACAGATTGAATTTCAAATGGAATTTGAAAGAGACCACATTCTGAATGGAGGCCCATGGTTCATGGGCAATGTGGGATTGTACATGAGGGCCTAAGATCCTGGTTTCGATCCACACAAGGAGATGTTGTAGAAGGTGCCGATTTGGATTAGATTGTACAAATTACCTCAGGAGTTGTGGATGGAAGAAATCTTCAAGCTGATCAGAAATTCATTGGGTGCTTACATTTCGTGCTCAGATGTCTCATTTCAAGGTAGGTTGGCTTCTTTTGCTAGAATTTGTGTCTTCTTAGATTTAAGCAAACCTCTAGTACATTTTATAAAGCTTGCTTCAGCTTTAGGAGTTTGGAATCAAGAGCTAGATTATGAGTGTCTTGTAATAAGATGTTTTAAATGCCGTAAAGTCAGACATATGGCAAGGGATTGTGAATTGGGAAAGAAAGGAGATTCTCCTCGGGAAAAGAAGATCGAGGCAAAGGGGGATAGAAAATTAGTGGAAGAAGAAAAGCCTTCTCTAGAGTCAAATAGAACTGTGGACTCCCAGGATGTCACAGTCTTGGAGGAGGTACTTAAGGAGGTAGGAAATACGGTAGATACTTTCTCCAATAAAATGTTGAACCCAGAAGCTACAGTAAACCTAGGGGAAAATGTTTTATCAAAAGAAGAAGTGGAGTCTAATGGAAAGGAAAATGAATGGAAAATCCATGTTGGTTTTAGGACAGATAACTAAGAGGGGGGTGAATCAGTTGTCTCCAGAATTTTTGTTCTTTAAACACTTAAAGCCTTCTTATATTTCTACAGCATAATAATGATTCAATCATCGAAGTACAATACAATAATTTAAGAGAAGAATCATATTTAACACATATGACACCAAGATTTTAATGCGGAAAACCCAGTTAAGAGAAAAGCCACGAGGTAACTAACCCAAGATGTATTCTCTGTTAAAAGAATAAGAAAAGATGGCACTTGCCAATTAGGGCTCACCACCTGAGCACACTGCTAACAAGAGGCCCATTGCTTACATGAGACACACTGTCTATAGAATAATATAAATATTATATACTTGAACTAGAGATTAGCATCTTCACCATGCTTGGGATAGTTCCATTTAAACTCAACACTTCTACTCTGCTTTTCGCTCTTCTCCTCTCTACTCCTTTTTCATCTTGACCAAGTTACTTTGAAATGACTTCACAATTCTTATTTATACATGACACCAACTTTGGAATGATCATCAAAGTCCACACAACATACTTTATTTTATTACAGAGCAGTTACAAAAATACAACTTGATTTGTTACAAAAATTTCATGCGTATCACCACACTGTTGGCCACACATGTCTGGGACTTCAATCTTCCTTAAGGAAAATGCCATGCTTCACATAACATCTTCAAGATCATTCGCAAGAGGTGTAAAACATCCAGTCGGCCAAGATTAGGAAGAACACCATCAGCTGAAAGAAAATCTTCAATTTCAAGCTCAATCTCCAATGCAAACCGTCAACACAAACTAGACACAACCTAGAGACCCTCACAAGCTTGCTTGAATCACCAAGAACATCCACACCACTTCTATTTACTGAAATCATTCGCATCTCCATCCAGAACCTCAAGAACATAGTTAGAATCATTGTCTCACTAGAATAAATGCTTGTGGACCTCCAAACCACGCACCAATTGAGTTGTCAATTCACATTGGCTTCCTAAACATGCCACCAGATCTGTAGAATAAGATATTGCATTTCTGGATCTTACTGGACCTATTTGTGTCACTTTGTCACCTCTGAATAGCTGCCAGAATCAATTTTACTCATATGGCCATAACTTCTCCAAGTCTTCATGTGGATCTCTCAAATCTTGACTGGATCATCTTTAGACACATATCTACAAACCCTTTGATGCGCAGTCTCTGATCTTCATCCTGCTGGCATCTTCACTTCATAGAGCTCCACTATTTCACTATTCTTCTCTGTTCCTGATAGGACTAATTTTTTCAATATCCTCAGCACATAGCTCATCCAATCCTTGACATCAATGCAACAGGAATATGTTGACATCAATGACAACACTGATTAGGCCTATACTTGCAACAATCTCCCCCTTTGTCATTGATGGCAACATATGATGTGAAAAACTGTTTTAACCATCAAGACAAGAACTTCTCCTCACTAACTGATATAGCTCCCCCTATTAATAGCAAAAATTCATATGTCTTCTCTTTCTTTGCTCCTCCTCCTTTGATCAACAACCACTTTTGTTTTTCACATGTCTTCTCTCCCCCTTTGACATCAATGGAAAACGGCACATACTTGCATCAATACTTCAAAATCATACAGACTGCTCCCCCTGAGTGACAACTTTCTATCATCAATCCAAACCACAAGATATGACTGTGAGATCCACCAGACTGATGCACCCCTAACTTCTCCCTAAGATACTCAAAAGAGTCCTTAGGTAGAGGTTTAGTAAAAATGTTTGCAATCTGATCCTTTGAGGGCATAAACTCCAATCTGACTTCATTCTTGTTCACCGTCTCTCTCAAAAAGTGAAACTTGATGGATATATGTTTTGTCTTTGAATACAACACCAGATTTTTTTATATATTTATTGCACTTGAGTTATCACAGAAGATTGTCACATGTTCCTCATACTCCACTCTGATGTCTCTTAGCATTTGCTTCATCCACAATACTTGAGTTCAACTACCTGTTGCTGCAATATATTCTTCTTCTGCAGTGGACACAGATATTGCCTCTTGTTTCTTGCTTAGCTAAAAAACCAATCTTTTCCTCAAAAAGAATACACCACCATTGGTACTCTTCCAGTCATCCACATCTCCTACCCAATCATCATCTGTATATGCATGAAGAGAGAAATCATGATCCCTAGGATACCATAAACCATACTCAACTGTTCCCTTTAGATATCTGAGAATTATCTTCATTGCCATGACATGAGATTCTCTAGGATTAGTGTGGAATCTGGAAACAAGACCAACAACATTCATAATGTCAGGTCTAGTTTGAGTAAGATATAGTAGTCCTCAAATCATTGACCTGTACTTTTTTTATCAGCCTTAGGGGATTCATCATCTTTGCTCAGTTTACATCCAGTTGCCATGGGAGTATTCATTGGCTTTAAATCTTCCATCCCAAATTTCTTCAGCAATTATTTCACATATTTGGTCTGAGATATGAAGATTCCTTTCTTTGTTTGAGTGATTTGTAGACCCAAGAAGAAATTCATTTCCCCAAACATAGACATCTCAAACTCACTTTTCATTTGATTTGCAAAAGTCTTGCACATACTATCTCTTCCTCCAAAAATGATGTCATCAACAAATACTTCAACAATCAAGATATTTTCATGATCAATCTTGAAGTATACAAGTTACTATTAGTAGTACCTTTGTTGAAACCAATCTTCAAAAGATCTTTATCCAATCTTTCATACCAAGCCCTTGGGGCTTGTTTGAGTCCATACAGTGCTTTCTTCAACTTGTAGACCATATCACCATGATCAGACAATTGAAATACATCCAGTTGCTCAATGTATACTTCTTCTTCCAAGTCACCATTCAGGAAGGAAGACTTGACATCCATATGATATACTTTGAAATCCTTGAAGGCAGCAAAAGAAAGAAATAATCTAACTGCTTTAATTCTTTCCACTAGAGCAAAAGCTTCTTCAAAGTCAACTCCTTCTACTTGAGAATAACCCTTACAGACCAATCTGGCTTTGTTTCTGACTACTTCACCATCTTCATTCAATTTATTCTAGAAGACCCACTTTGTCCCAATCACAATTTTGTCTTTAGGTTTGGGAACAAGATCTGAAGTGTGATTTTTCTCAATCTGCATCAACTCTTCCTCCATTGCTTTAGCCCAGCTTTCATCTTTGCATGCTTCATTTACTATTTTTGGTTCAATCTTTGAAATCAGACAATACTTTTCTAAATCTGGAGCAATCTTTCTTCTTGTTTTAAGACCTTTGCTTCTATCACCTATGATCTGGTCTTCAAAATGATTTAGTCTTACATACCAGGGAGTTTTGGGAATTTCTTGCACTACTATTTCTTGGACAGGTTCATTCAAACTTATCTCTTCTTGTATTTCAGGATTCTTTGGATCAGTCTGGATCTAAACTTCAGAAGGGGCTTGAACTTCTTGGACCAAAACATCACTCTGATCATCTACTTCATACTCATAAAACCTTGATGGGATAGTTAGGGGAGGGGTCTATATAGAACTGCCACTCGGCCCACGGTAATACCCTTGAGCTGCTCGGGAGGATCTATGAGATAGAACTGTCGGGGGCAGCCTATACTCCAGATAAGATATCTAGCGGCCCTCCTGAGCCTATAGACAGTCCCAGATAGAGTATAGAGGCCAAGTGCCTATAGCTAACCCAGCCTAACTATCCCCCAACCTAACCAGATTGGATTATGACTGATGGCTGATGGCTGATGACTGATGACTGAAAGCACGCACCAAACACCGAAGATAGACTGATAGGCCTTTCCTTTCTTTATCAGGTCAGATCAGACCTCTCTCTATAGACTATAGAATATGGGACCCCTATATACGGATATGGCTCCAACTCCCTATTCTATATGCCCTATATATCTATCTGGCATTGGGTTGGTTATGGATCATAGATGGATAGTTCACCTGGGTGAACTTCTGAGGGTTTGCCTAGAACCCTCGGGGGGCCTGAACTATCTATGGGGGGGATTAGGGCCACCTCCGTTCACCCCTCTAGATCCATGGGGGTCCACCTCCAGAAGAAAAGATGCGGTTCATCACTATTTGATTCGCCCCTATCCCCCTCATATCGAGATAGGGGAGTATAGATAGGGGCCGACGGGACTAGACTATCTATATGCTATGTGCTCCAAACCAAATAAGATAGATAGCTATCTAAATTTGTATGTATAGGATAGGTAGGGGTGCAGCTATATAGAGGATAGAATCCACTGGCCGGCTATTCTCGATTGGGAACTAACTACCAAACTACCAAACTATAATAGATGGGGATGGGGATGGGGATAGGGAGCCCACTGATCCAGTGGGAGATCTTTCTCGATTGGGATACCCGATAGACTCTCCCGTTGTTCATTGACCGGCTATGCTCGATAGGGCAGATCGGGATCTACAGCTGATTGGGGACTAAACTCCTCTATACAATAGATGGGGATGGGGGTGGGGATGGGGAGCCGGTCGATTGGGCCCCCCTACTATAGAAGTGGGCCCCCCCTCTATATAGTTGGGGGATAGAGGGGGGATGGGGAGCTGGTCGATTGGGATTGATAGGTCCTATTGAGATAGGAGCTAGCCGGTATTCACAAGAACGGGATACCGAACCTACTGACGACAGACATAGACCCGCTACTCTCGAATTGGATACAGAGCTGTGGAATTGATAGTGCCGAGTCTAGTCCATATAGCGCCCCCCCCCGCTAATTGTTAGTGCTATCCTCGATTCAGATACTGAGCCTACTGACCATCGACTGGCGATGAGTGGGCCTACTAGAGTAGAGTCTCCCTATATATAGATAGGTCGAGAATATGCTCTACTCTGATATAGAGGAGAGATAGGCCGGGGCTGCCTCTCGCAAGCATAGGTCGGGGTTGTTATATCTATAGGGAGGGGAGAACTCCGCACTTAGGAATCCCTCTCCCTCCCCCATCGAACTAAACTCCCTATAGATATAGCTTGGCTAGCCCTATGGAATAGAGAATAGAGAGGGGCCGCGGATCCCGCCAGCCGCCTAAGCCTAGCCCACTATTTCTAGTATAGTCTATAGGCACCCAGATAGATAAGATATATGGGGGGGGCACCTGGCCCGGGCAGATTGGCTAGTCCTCAGTAGGATCGATCAACATGTATATGGTATAAACAGGCTCGCCCAGCTGGCGTTGGGCGGTTCGACTATACGAGGGAGGGGACAAACCGGTCTATACTCTATATAGATGGAGGCAGAGATTCTGAGTGGGACCCTAATCATAGATAGCTAGGAGAGCCCCTCTATAGATCTATATCTATATCTATATATGGCAGCTGGGCTGGGATCGTTCGGATGAAGCCCCTCTATATATACACGGCTGGATGATTCTTCGGATGAGATGAAAGAAAGCCCCGGCCGGATGATATGATTCTTCGTTTAATAACGGATGAAGCGAGGATGATTCTTCAGGGAAGGCTGCCCCCTATCTCTTCTCTATATGGGAGAGAGGCCCCGACAACCTACGCTCCAACGGGAGAGGAGGGGAAGTATGGACTGCATCACTGCACTACCAAGTATGGCATGGCATGGTATGGCATCATCAGCTACATATGGATCTTCATCAGTTGTATCACGGCTACTATAATAGACCTACTAACTGATGGATGATGCTTGACCCCAACCCCGCTCTTCACCTATAGACGGCAGGCCCCCCTTATATGGGTTGGGTTCTCTCGGCCACTGGGATCGAAGCCCCGGTAGAACAAAACTCTATCTAGATTTGAGTTCGGCCGGGGAGGAAGGAAGGTGATTCTATATAAGATTCTATAGATCGAGCACCCCTACCCCTCATTTGAGTTTGGCCGGGGGGAAGGAAGGTGAGTCTAAGAAGTCTTCTATAGATCGAGCACCCCTACCCCTCAACCTATACTTGATGGATCGATGGTCGAGATCTACCATCCATTATGATACGATCAGTCATCAGTCGTATATCCATCCAAGTCTATTATGTATGTAATACAACCGATTTCAGCCCCTACTATTTTAAACCATACTAGCAGCTGGGTGGGTGGGAGGAGATAGGGGCTCTCCCCCTCCCAGGGTTGCGAGTGCCAGCCTGGTTCGTTATTACGTACATGATCTAAATCGATACGTGTTCGTTATTACATACATAATCTGAATCGATACGTTGCAAGCGAGATCGTTTGTCACACCGATTCGATTGGTGCTTCCCGTACCCGTATTAGGTACGCGACTTCGAAGCTGTATTATATACGTGATGTGAGAATTGATCAAGAAAATCATCCATCGATCGATCACCCCTCTCTTCAACAAATTCGTAGAAATAGAAATAGCATTTTTCTCTCAACTTTCAATAATATACCGACTAGAATTCCCGCAACTAATCTACCTCCTGGGGGGGCCGCCCACCCACCCAAATGCCTGAGCTAGATCAAGCTACTCTCTTCTGGTTCTGCCCCGGGGAAGGGAAGGAAATGACATGGCCTACCTCCGCTGATGGATTCGCCAGATCCGCCTTCCGTTCAATGCAACCATCCTTTCCCACCCCAGTTCTTTGGTCATTGCTTTTCCATGATGCCTTCGAAACTCTAGGGATCTTGAATCCTTAAAGTTTGGTAAGTGGCCCTATCGAAACTATGGGCAAGGTCCCTTTCTCTCATTGAGAGATAGGCCCCCCCCTCCAATTGGCATTGGTGGGTGGGAGGAGGAGAGGTATAGGGCCGACATCATTTGGCAAGTGCCCCTACTATTGAATAATTACATGTGTCCAATTATTGAAAGAGCAGGGGGCGTCCTCTTCACTGCCATCTTTCAAGCACCCCTGGGCAGTGGGGCATAGGGTTCAATAGGGCTCTACATGCATTCTGGAGCCACCCGGGGCACTTAATTCGTTCACTACATTCTCTACTTGATTCACCGTGCCTTTGAGGCCCACTACTCTAGAAATAGAAAGGCGGGCATTTTCACGTTACCTTATAATGGGATGGGGGAGCCTGTTCGTGGTCGGAGAAGGGCTCACTTGCAAAGATCCATCATGGAGTGCGCAATCATGGCGGGATTCGGTCTGGTACTACCCATCATTCTTTCCGCAGAGGGAAAGGTTTTTCTCATGTTAGAACTATCCCCTATTGCTGTCAGCGGTCAAGTCAGTCATATTTCTAAATGGCTAGTGATGGGAAAGAAATAGACGAGAATCTATCCCCCCCTACCGGCACTATGGTGGTATCTGGGAATGGCATCTCGAAGCAATCATATTACGTCTATAATAGACGGACTATGCTCTCCTCCTCTTTGGTATTAATGCTCATTATTGCTCTATATGAGATGGATGGAAATCGATGCCCGATCGCTTTGGAACTAGCTTCAAGGTTTGGATCTTGGATTAGAGAAGCGAAGCATGATGGCCGACTTGGTTCATAGGGGTGGGTGGGAGGAGAATATGCGATTCCCTTTCAACCGGGCGTTTGTTTAGATAGAAGAACGAGACATGTTAAACGTTGAGTCGCATGGATCAATGGGTGGGATTGAGTAAATTGGATGGGGGATGGACCCTATTGATTCTATAGGCCAGGTCTCATATTCATCAAACAGAGAGATCCGGAAGGGGCGACGGGCCCATTATAGAGTAGGGCTCTGAGAGTTACTCTCCGGATCACTACACTATGTCGGTTACCGGAGCACTATGTCGGTTAATAGATCTGGATAAATAATGCCTGCTTGGCTGGTGGATTTCTTTCCCCCCTGATCTTGGGCTTAGGTTCAGCTGACCCCCACTGATACTTCAGAATCTAGTTAATCACAATTCGACAAGGTTAGTTAGTTGTCCAATCCAGCCCCCCCCTCTCCCCCTACCCCTCCCCCGGCCCCCAACTACAAAACTACCCCCCCGGGAGGTTAGCCCAGGGAACATAACCCCCCACCCGGGTGGGAGGAAGGTAAGGGCGCCCCCCTCCAATTAAATTGTGGGTGGGAGGCATGTTACATATAGAATCTGGCCCCTTAGAAAACTATATTAGCAACCGGGGGCCGTCAACTATTAGATAGAGTTCTCCGTGATCCCCCTACCATTCTTCTATAGGCGCAACCTTTCCTTCCCAATCGTGATAGCCTATAGATAGTAGGGGGCGGGGGCATGTTACGTATAGAATAGAGTCCTGCCATCATCGAAAACTATAGAATGGGACCCCTTTCTCGACTAGGGCCACGATGAAGAGCCCTACCTTTCTAGCAGTGAACTCGTCAGGCTCATGACCTGAAGACTGCAGGTTCGAATCCTGCCCCCGCCACTAGAGGCCCTCCCAGGCTATTCAGTTGTCCCCGTTTGATATATCGTCAATTGATGATTACATACACCCCTACGGGCACATGACGACTATGCCCGTAGGGCGGCCGGGTGGGAATAACGGGCCTCCCACCTTGCTTATTCACCAAATGAAAGGACCTCATGATGAGTCTATCTGATATTTTTCTAAATCTATCTCACCAGATAGATTTCCTGGTAAACGTGGAGAATACCCTTCAAGTGCTCCAGGTGCTTTTGCAGTTATATGAAACAGGAGATCTCTCGGACCCAGTCAGACAGGCAGTGGATAGTATTCTTCGTGATGCTGGGATTTCTAGTAGTGGTATTGGCGAACTCCGCACTCTTATACAGTTGACTGAGCACGTCAAAACCGGTGCAATCGATTGCCGGAACTCTTTCATCATCGATGCAATAGCTCTGAGCCGCCTTAGTGAATTTAGCAATCCATGAATGAAATTCTTATTGTGGGCCCCTCCTACTAAATGCCGAGGGGGAGGCGGGGGGAGAAGGGAGTCGCCATGGTGGGATTGATGCGGGGGGAGCCTTAAGGTGTCGGAGCAACTACAATAGAGGTAAAACGTGCTAAAGAGAAAGGGAAGAGTGGGTGGGGGAGAGAAACCCCCTATCCTCTACAGCTAGGTGGGGATGGGTGGGGGTTGGCATGTTACGTATAGAATTGCCCGGGGATAGAGGGCTCCCTCCCACCCACCCCAATTATAGTTTAGTTGGTCCCCCATGCTGGTTCAAAAGCATGGGTCCGAAGGATAGGGCCATCAGACAGAGGCGGCTTCAGTTCAATAACTTAGTGTAGTGGTAGTGCTGCGCTGCAACAACCGATGACGATGAAATATTCTAGTTCAAAATTGATTTCTCCGAATCCCTAACCTTCCTCCACATGTTCAATCTTTTTCCAGCGGTTTTCCCAGAGATCTTTCTCATTAATGCAACTTTCATTTCGCCCATTCATGGAGTTGTATTCAGTACCTCTAAGAAGTATGATTATCTGCCGTTAGCAAGTAATGTGGGTTGGCTTGGATTACTCAGTGTTCTAATCACCATACTATTGCTCACAGCTGGCGCACCTCTCCTAACTATCACCCATTTCTTCTGAAATAATTTCTTTAGGAAAGACGATTTTACATATTACTGCCAAATCTTTCTTCCATTAAGTACGGCTGGTACCATCCTGATGTGCTTTGATTATTTCGAACAAGATAGGTTCAATGCTTCTGAATTCATTGTCTCAATCCCACTCCCTACTAGCAGTATGCTCTTTATGATCTCAGCTTATGATCTAATCGCTATGTATTCAGCTATTGAGCCTCAGAGTCTATGTTCTTATGTGATCGCAGCATCGAAAAGGAACTCTGAATTTTCCACAGAAGCCGGCTTGAAATATTTGATTTCAGGCGCATTTTCTCCTGGAATATTATTGTTTGGGTACGACTGGACAACTACCGGTGTTATTCCCGTCCCAGAGAATGATCTCCCTTCGCGGCCTACTATGGATAGGGGCGCACCTTTCTATAGTGGGGGACCCCACCCACTATAGAGGATAGGGCCCCCCTTTATATAGTATAGTAGGGGCTATAGATAGGCCTCCTCTCCCTCCAAGCCCCCCGGGCAGATAGGCCCCCATTCTAGAGAGGGGGGAGAGGGGTGGGAGAGTGCCTACTATGGATAGTTGCCCCCCCCCTCTTTTATAGTTCCCTATTGAACCCCTCGTCCTATAGTTGGCGTTTGGTTTAGTTGGCAACCACTGAACAAACAGTTAGCATTTAGCCCTATTGAACCCCCCCTCCCCCCTACTACAATTTAGAAAGGGGCCCTACTATATAGACGGGAGGCCCCCATCCATTATAGGGGGCCCTCGGGGCTGAGCGGCGCATAAATGACCTGCCCCCACCCCCCCACTAACTATAGAAAGGGGGGGCTCGATCTATCGATCGAGGCCCCTCCCGGGCCCTACTATACTATACTCTAGTTGCCGGGGAAGGAATCTCTCTACTCTTGATTAAAGGATAGGGGCCCCTCCCAAACTTGCCACATGGGACGGGCTATGTCCTTATCCCCTACGTGCAGAAGGCCGTCTAAATGATAGTCGTTGGCGTAAAGTCAGTTCGGATTGGGGGGCAGAATGAATCTCCTTGGAGGGGTATTCCGAAGGTGTAACCGCAATGGGTGGTTCCCCGGTACTGAAACCAGACCAGAGGAGAGACCAGTTGGTGGACCAAACCCCAACCCAGCGTCACACGTGCTCCTTCCATCCAGTGCCCTTCGACTCCTCCCGAAATAGCGTGATCGGAGCCAAGCCAGGAATGGCCGGAGCGGACACCCACCACTCCCGGTTAGAGAGGCCCTCTCTAAGACATTCAGGGGAGATGTTCACAAGGGCTAAAGACACTCGTTCCACTGGATCAGGCCGCACCGAATGAATGGGAATGGTCTCGGGCAGAGACCCGCTGCTTACTGCCTACTGCCCACGGGCTCACGACTTGACTTCTCAGGAATGGCCCCCCCTCCAATTAAGTTGTGGGTGGGTGGATTCAAGTTGCCCCAAGCAGCCACATCTCCTACATCGGGTAGGTCGTGCCCGCCCTCGTCATCAGATCTATATGGTGGTTCCATATTTTGTTCGGTTCCATTCCATATTATAGACGTTCTACGTCCCGCGGTCGCCATGGGAATGATCTGTCATATACGGAGAACATTCTGGCACTCACTATTTAGACAGACTATTTAGTGCACCAACGGTACTATCATGCATGTACGTGGGCCCGGTTGCGACGTCAGTCGGACCACAGAGATTCAGATCGACCCCCCCTCCCTCCTCTCGTTATAATGGGCCCCCTCTCTATAATGGGGCGGGCTGGGAGCCTATCTATAGTAGGGGATCTGTTGTGATTCTCCCGGCCGGCCCGGCTGCTAGTATGGTTAATGACATGGTGCGGATCGACCGCGCAGATAGATTGAAGGACCACGGCCCAATCGACGATATTCCCGGTCTCTCTCTTTAGTTCGGGTCGAATCAGGACTCGGGCCCACCCCACTAGAATTCTGTTCCGAATTTATCCCTCTCAATGTTTGATAACTAGAGAATTCAAATGCATGTGCCCTCTAGATAGTAGGCCAATCACCAGATCTGGGAGGAGTCCATGGATAGGGAGTTGCAAGTTCGATTGGGAGTGGCCAACTCCTGAAAGGCGAGGAACGAAGTGGGGAAACCGAGGGTTTACCTAGAACCCTCGGCAACCATGGCGTAGCAGGACAAAGCTAGTCGACCGGGCCGCACCGCACTATCTCCCACCCACCCACCCCCTTCATCGGTGGGGGAGAGGTAGGGCTACCTGATCTATAGTTGGGGGGGCGCCCGGGAGGGCCGCAATCGACCCTACTATAGATGCGGGGGGAGGGGGGCCCTACTATAACTAGAAGGGGGTGGGGGGGCCCCCCACTATAGATAGGTGGATAGGGGCCCTCTCCTGACGCCTTATCCAGAGTAGCGGGGCCCCCCGACCCCCCACCTTCGAACGCCCAAACGCGCCATTAACTGTATCTGTATGGACGGGAGCCCTGCAGAAAAGCCAGCCAATATGGTGTAGCCGGTGTTTGATTGTGGGAAGCCCCAATTCACTGAAGTACCAGTAATCATCATAATCCGCACTCGCCGCCACCTCCCCTTGATCATAATTAATAATAGGGGGTAGATTAGGCCCTGTCCCCACTTTTTAGTTTGGAGAAGGGGGTCAAGGCAGCGGTCTGCCGCCCTGTTCCCCGATGTTACTTAGTCGTGTTTATTCCATACTGGCCAGTAATTGAATAGTGGGTGGGGGGGGCTAACCTTCTGAGACAAGGAAAGCTATTGAGTTTCCAGCCAACTTGAGATTGGTTGGGCATTGATGATCAAGTTTCCAGCCAACTCGAGCAACTATAAGGAGGGGCCCATTGGTGATCAATCGAGAGTCACCGGAGTCCTAGCTAGCTCTTTTGCCTTATTCTATGACCATACCTCTGCCTCATTGTTGGTAGCTGGCGTGGGTAACCATATCTCTGCCTCATTGTCGGGAGCGAACGTGTGTGGGGATGGGTGGGGGGTTAAAGGGCCTCCCACCCACCCCGGTGACAGGCCAGGCCTCGTATTCAATGTTCATCCTCGAATATGCCTCATTGTTGGTAGCGTGGGTGTGACAGGCTAGGCCTTGTATTCCATGCTCATCTCTGAGGAGAGCCCCAGCCCCGGCCCTAGCCTTTGGATGCCCCGCTTGATCCAGCCTGGGGTCCAGTGGGTGTATTTTATATCTCTGTCTGTTCCTCTGAGTCTGGCAATGGGCCCTATATATCTATCTGTCCAACAACCTCATATCACTGTGTATTCTTCTATGTTTGTTTCGCAAGTTTTTGCCCAGTTTTGATTCGACTCGGGATCAGGAAGTCCAGCTGGGGTGGGTGGCCCCCCCAGGAGGTAGATTATGGTGTTGGAGGTAGATTAGTTGTAGGGTAGCTGGGAGTTCCAGATGATGCCAGTTCAGCCCGGGCCATGCTCCAATGCCCTATTGCACAGATTCTGCTTGTTGGAACCGGGACATCCAACCAACATCTCGAGATAGGAGGGGTTGTCTCTTCCGCTTCTTCGCAGAGTACACATCTTGCCCAACAATTGAAAAGAGGGCAATTGTTTTTATCCTGGCCGCCGAAGCAATTCATCTCCTTATGGCTGGCACTGCCTTCCTTCCTTTATTGGCCAATTACAATCTTCTTAGCATTCACTTGGGCCCGCCCTTTCGAGAGTTGGGGTGGGTGGGAGGGAGGAGATTGTTCCGTATTTGTATTTATCTCTTGGGATGGATGCCCATTGTTGATCAAGATTCTCGTATCCCCGACAGATAGATGCTGTCTGTTCTAGAATGAGCTGCAAGGTCAGGGAGGAGGGATCAGCTCCCAAAAGTATCGAACCGGTCCTTCTCGTCCCACCCAACCCTTATGGCTTCTTTGGTTGGTTGGATAGCTAGCTGGAGGGATGCTCTAAAGGGAAAGCCCATCCATGATCCGGCCTTCTTTCTCCCCATTATTCCCAAGTCAACCCAGGCACCTTTATAGAGAAGGCAGTATAAAGTTCCAGATGCTTGATCCGCTATTCTGTTCTGATCCAATCCACCCAGATATAGACGCCCTTGCTCCATTGATTGTCTGATTGCTCAAAAAGTATCCATACGCTCCCATCACTTTGTGCCATATGCTCCCATCGGTCCCTTGCCTGAGAAGGCATGCTTGCTCCAGGCTACTATAGTCAGAGGGGTCTCCTCAACTCCATTCCACAGAAAGTTCCTGATGATTCTTGCCTATCCACCTATCTGGAAACACATCTCCGAAACTGACATCATATACAGGGCTCGCTCAACATCATATACAGGGCTGGATAGGACTGATTTGAGTCTAGTCTGCTAAGCTGAGCCCCGGCTGCGGCCCCCCCCGGCACAATAGATATTGGCCCAACGGGATTGGAATGAAAGGGCAATCCGGGATCCCGGGTGGATGGTCATAATAGGCGTCAATAGTTGCGCGGGAGGAGCCCTTCATTTCAGTGGTTCCTGGGCCCCTCCCTATCTATATCTTACATTCCGAAAATAAAGTTGCCGGCAACTATAGTTTAGTTCCCACCCGCCCTCTTAATTCATCATTGATTGGGCTAAGAAGAAAAGGAGGGCAGGGGTGGGTGTCCCGTAGCGGGTATAGCAGGGATAGGAGGCGCTCCTGAGCAGGGTAGGGGTAAAGGAGCAGCTGTTCGTGCCCAGTTGTATATAGTACTCAGGGGCTCGAGCTAGCTACCGAAGGGGAGGGAGCAGGGGAGCGATGCCTAGTGGCTAACCGTACTCAGGCAGAAGAGGAGGCAGGGGAGGGTGGCTGGGCTATATATAGTCGGGACTCGGGCCCCTAAATAGAGATGGGGTCGCTCCTCGGCTCTAGCTGGCCCTATCCCCTATCTAGGGAGGGGATATATAGATATAGGTGGGGCGACCGGGATTGGTATGGTATATGTAGACGGGGGAGCAGTAGATGGGGTTGGGCGGCATAGATAGTTGGCCATATCGGGCCCAACCTCTACCCCCTATATATAGGATCGGTAGAGGGGGGAGGTGCCCCCCACCCCCCACCCCATAGTAGAGTGAGTATAGGGGATCGGTAGATGGAGTTAGGCGCCCAATATCTTCATCTATATAGTTGTCCATACCGTCTCTGTCCAACCAACTAACTACTGGGAGGGCCCTTCCTCTTTATCAGGTTGGTGCCCCCCACCCTACATAGAGTATGGATAGGGGATCGGTGGATGGAGTAAGGTGCCTATCAATGGTCGATCGCCTTCCACCTCCCAATGGCCTTCGAAGGGGGTGTTTGGTGGAAAGCCGATCTGAGATGTGAGATCGGCTTGTCAGCCATAGTCAGTATATAGTACTTCATGGTGGGTGTAGTAGGATCGGCTTGCCAGCCATAGTATATACCTCATGGGGTAGATGGTAAGGGGTGTAGGATAGGTTAGTGAGGAGGGGTACCGACTGTCCCAGAGAGAGTATCAAGTGGGCGGTATGCCTCTAGGTTGTCCGACCGGTAGCTAGAGCCCGTGTAGTTGGGCCGGTGGCCCTATCTATATAACTAAGAGGGGGATTGTCCGGCCGTCCCGGAGAGACTATCAAGCGGGCGGTGTTCCTTGGGGTGTGCCCATGTGCCCCCTTCCCCCTTCTATCTAGATGGAGATGGGGTCTCCCGGGAATGGAGGAGGGTAGTGTGCCCCCGGAGGTTGAGGAGGTATTTGATAGCGCCTCTCGGAACAATAGAATAGAGGGCCAAATCAATAATCTTGGGTGGGCCCCTACTATTCTAAGGCGGGTTAATCCTCCCAACCGGGCGGGTGCTGATCTCATTAGGAGATGCTTGCTCCAGGGTTTGGAAATGCAGAGGAGGATTGCTTAGACCTCCTAACCTCCAACTTCGGCGGCATATCGATTGATTACTTCGGTGATGGCCGGCCCCGGATGGATCAAACATTGATTTGAGGAGTCAGGGTGCCGGTTGACCTCTATGCCAGTGATCCTCAGCTGGCTTAACACATCAATGAATGACAATGCCCATCCTCCAGCCGGCTAGCTACCATCTACTTATTTCACTCCCGGAAGCCAGTGATGTGAACTATTCCCCTACTATATCTGGGTGGGCGGGAATTCTAGTTCCCGGCCCCTACTATTCTAAGGAAAGGAAAATTACCCCCTCCCTTCTTCAGTGATAGTTAACCGGCCGGAGGGATGGGGATTGAAGGAGTTTGTGTCCTACCGCTGGCTTTCGATGGAAACGACATATGCCCCATCCCCACCCTCCCGGGTGCCGGGAAGATTGGTTCGCGGAGAGCTCCTCATGTTCGTCGTCCCGGGCCGTCGACCTAGAGATAGAATATCTGGTTAGATGAGGCACCCATAGAATTGTAGGGCACTTCTGGGCGGTCGGAACTTTTTTTTCGGGGAAACCCGAAAGAGAAGAAAGGGCCGCCCTCACCATAGGACCTTGCCTCGACCGATAGGGAGCGAAGTGGCGCAATGGCAGTAGGCTGCGCTTACTTGGTTGGTGTAGGCGGTTCCCATCTCATTTGTGCATGGGAGGGAGTATATCAATGTATGTGGTGGGAGGGAGTGTCTCAATGTATGTGCCTGAACGATATTGCCCTCTCGGTCTTGTGGTAACCTTGGTGAGGTATACATGGTATGAAGCTCAATGGATCCAGGCTCTCCTCTTGCGGGATGGCATGGAGAAGGGCGCACGCAGGTGGGAAGATGTTTTGACATGGATAATGGAGTGGAGCTCGAAGTTCTGGATAATGGAGCTAATGGGCTTCTGTCCTTTATGGATGGTGAGGCCTTCTTGTTGTTGGGGTGAGCTTGTCGAATTGATGTTATTTATTTGTAGGATTCGAACCCATGACATCAGGTTTTGGAGACCTACGTTCTACCGAACTGAACTAAAAGCGCTTTCAGACCTATTAGAATAGGCCAACCTTAACTACAACTCCCACCCAACCTGGGTGGGGGGCTCGTGTGTGGGGTTGGGTGGGGGGCAAAGGCCTCCCACCCATTCCATAGTCTAGTTCCGGGCCCCTACTATTCGGCTGGTAGTTGCCGCTGTGTTGCCGCCGGTTAGGAGAGGAGGGTAGGGGTGGGGAATGAACACTTAATTACTAATGGGGATGGATGACCGACTCGACCATAAGAAGGGAATTGATTAATTGATTGAACGAGATCGCGGGAGGGTGGATGCAGGGCTGTTCCTCCCTTGGCCGGGTGGGTTCTTTCTCTTGTTTCCAGTGGTGGACAACTCGACATTTCAGTAGTCGATCACCTACCTAACTGATTGATTAGTCAGATTCAATACCTCTAATGCCAGATAGATATAGGGGCCGACAGTATCGATTTCTCAGGCCTAGAGAAAAAAGAGGCCCCACCACTGCTCTATCACTTGCCAGAATGGATCGATATCTCTCTCGATCGAACTATTGCTTCCCACCCACCCGGCATACTAATCCGTTCGTAGCCAGCCTTTCCTCCTCCCACCCACCCCAACGCCCTATCTTTCTCCCACCTGGGTGGGGGGTATAGGCGTGTGTGGGGTTGGGTGGGGGGTGAAAGGGCCTCCCACCCGGAACTATTGTTTCCCACCCACCTGCTAATGTTCCCCGGACTAACCCAAACCACAATAATATACCTCCCGCCAATCAAAATCTATATTGCCCACCCACCCGGCTATCTCCCCCCCATAAGTTGCCCCCCACCTGGCAATTAATCTACCCCCCCAACTAGGAAGGGCCTCTCACCCACAATATAATCTACCCCCCCGGGAGGGCCCCCCCACCCGGAAAGTAAGCGGGGCCGGTGGGAGGCCCTTTGTTCGCACCCATCCCTTGCCAGGGAATCTGCCATTCGAAATAAAGTGGTCATCTCTATGGACGTAATATCGATGCATCCATATCACGTATAGAAGAAATCCCTCGGGGTGGGTGAAAGGCGGGTAAAAAGCTGCTGTCTCTCCTCGCCCTATAGTTTCTTTGGCATCAATAGGTGATATATGGAATCTGCTCTTGGTACTGATAGCTATGGAACCAGTGCTGGTTCAAGCACTAGATCAATTGGAACTGTCAATCGGCCTGGAGGGATTGCTACCGGCTCTCCAACAAAAAGAATTCCCACCCGGGAACCAACTGGAAATAGGGAACTCTAATTGCCCCCCCTCCCCGGAACTATAGTCTAGGGTTGGGTGGGGGGAGATAGAGGTTATGTCCCGATATTTCTGTTCCGGAAGCATTGTATATCTAACATACTCTAAGTGTAGTTCTGGGATTCTCACTTGTTCTTAGGAGTCAAGTACATCAGTCAGTGTACTTCCGATATTTGTATCCCGGTGTAGTTTCAATATTGGCAATCTTTCCTTTCGATAAAAGTGTGATGAATAACAGAAAAAAGGGCAGTGATGTTCTAATATTAGCTATGGTTCCTACTGGGTGCACTGTTGTTCTGCTATTCTATGATGTTCCAGGAGGTGCAGTGCAAGGAAAAGATGTTACTTCATTATAAACCCTGTAGTTCCGTCAAGCTTGCTTCAACTGACCAGTGGGCATCCTTTAGACTCTACGTATGGTTCCAGCAGAACTAGTTGACCAGGTGAAGCAGTAGCAGATCCAGACGCAGTAGAGGAAGCTTCAGCAGCGGATCTACCCCTGCCTTTGCTTATGATGATAGGTAAGGAATCGGATCTTCGCTCACCCCCGCTTCTAGCCTTGATGCTTCTTTCTCGGATGCCGATGATGGTGCTAGTGAGGATGCAGGGATCTCCCACCCACTGGATCTTTCTCTTCAATTGGATCCGCTGGGTGGTAACCCGGATGTGAAACTGGGCGGGCGAGGTGCCTGGCAATGATAGGAATAAGGGGCACTTCTGCTTCTGGCTCTGATGTATAGATGTATATAGGAATGAAACGCCTTCACAGACTGGAGGCTGAGCGGTAACATGGGTTGCGTGATGCGCTGGTGAACCACAACCAAAAAATGTGCTGGCCGATACTCTATATCCACCCACCCACCCCCGGGAGGGGCCCATTATCCTACACTTCAAAGCTCGTAAACGAGAAATGAATTGGCAAAAGACCAGGGTCCCGGTCCAATGGAGAACAAAACGTGTAGATCCTCCTTGGTGATAGGTGTAGAGTGAGAGTGACTAATTGGGTGCTCCCTCCCCCTAGACTATATTTCCCATTCGATGCGAGCAGCACAACCCTACCTTTGATCGTGGTTGTGGTGGAATCCTCAAGTATGGTTTGGATGGGGTACCCGGTACTCTTGGGGCTTTCCCTTACCTCGGGGAGTATGCTACGATTGGAACCATTTGTTCGACTGTAGGTTGATCCAATGCTGTGACGTGACAAGAGGTACCAAGATGATGACGTATATAGACCAATTTAGACCTCACTCTATTAGGAGCTTGGCGTAATTGACAAAAGAGGAGGTTCAGATTCATATTTCTCTGCGGCACATGTGTGGCTCTTCATCAGAATTGTGACCGAGAAGATTGCTCGCTTGAAACTGATTGGTGAATCTCGCCGATAGATCTGGGATAAGAGGCGATTGGGCCTAAGATTTGCCCCTCAAATATATAGTTGCTTGTCCTGGGGTTTTTTCGCTGATCGACCAAGGGCTCACGATGTTTGCACCGACTCCGTAGCATACTGCAGGCAGGTCCAAACAGCCAATAAGGCATAGTGTGGCGTATACTCTTAGATGGTTAGTCAATGGATTCCGAATAGAGCAGGTATAGGATCCGATCAGTGGACATGCAGGGGTGGAGGTAGACGCAGTAAAAGCATTGGTTTACCCTCCATCAGTTAATCCCACGGAAACAGGGGTGTAGACAATTCCTCTAGCCATTGATTTAGTTTACCCAGCAGTTTCATAACCAATTGAAGATGAAGTCAACCTTGTTTCAGTTCCCACTACAGAGGTAGGTGGGTAAATGAGATCAGCTGGTTCAGGATAAAGCACTTCAATGGTTGTTGGTGGATAAACGGATTATGATTCAACAGGCACGGATGCTGCATTTTGATCTGCTCAATCTGGATCAATTAAGACTTTTGCGTAGGGTAGGGGCAATTGCTTCTGTCTTCATTGCCTCTGTCTCTGCGCCTAGACCCAGATCTTTCAATCTAGATATTGAATGGGTTGGGTGGGAATAAGAAGGCCGTTAGGGAGAGATATTTCATAACCTAATGGCCTATCTATTTCATAATCTAGATCTGCTACTGGTGGATTTGGGTCTTGCTCTGGATCTATATCATGGTGAGGTGATAGCTGTCTAACAGGCACCACATCTCGATGTGCACCCACCCCTGCTTCTGACTCAGCTGCTGGGTCTTGATCTCAAAATGGCATAAATGCTAGGCGAGATACCGGTGGCTAAGATGCTTGCTTTACTCCAGCCACTTCTGGGTCTTGATCTCGATGTGGTGCTGGTGGTGCTTGAACCCTTGTCTCTCCAACCTATGCCTTCGCTGTCTTTCTGCTGAAGCTGTAGGTGCTGTAGACCTTGCATATGCCTTTCCCAGTAGCCTAGTAGAAGTGCGAGCCTTTGTCTTTGCATCTTTAGCAACTCATGCTAGATCAACAGCTGGTTATAGGTAAGCTACCTCAGCCTCTCCTACCTTTGCTTGTGCTACTCCTACCTATGCTTTGACTAGTGCGGGTGGGTGAGGCGAATAAGGTTAGTCAACTACAACTGCTTCTTAAGCTGCTATTCGTGCTGGTGGTGGTTCTAGGTGAATAATGACAGGAGGGCAGAATGGCTGGAAGGGTGTTATTAACATATACCGGGTGGCTTGTATCCTAACAAATATTATCATATTTTAGAACTCGTTCCTGTTACCACCCGCGCCTCTGCTTTCAAGAGAATAAAGGGCGGGGGTGCGCCCAATCCTATTACTAATAGAGGGGTGGGAGGGATAACCTGCCAATATATATAGGGGTGGGTGGGAGGCGAGAGTTAGGGTGGGTGGGTGAAAGGCATGTTTCCGATATGCTTTCATCAGTAACGAAATGCTTCTTGTCCTAGTGGGTAGGAAGAGGGCCCTTTTCTGTCCATCTAATGACGGGTAATGCTTCTCCACCAACCAATATGTTATGGCACACCTCCTTGATGGACATACCTCCTCGATGGACATACTTCCTCGACGGACATACCTCCTCGATGGACACACCTCTTGGAATATCACACCTACTTGACTGATCATGAATAATCCGATTTGATGGACCGGGATGAATAGATGGCGATCTAGTCTGTACGTAACATGATTGAATGGAAACATGAATCCACAACACTGGCGTGGCATAGCCCCTCATCGTAACGCTTATCCGGCTACCGCTAGGCCTGCATTACAAGGAGGGATAAAGGTTGCATGAAAAGGTTAGGTTCCCCTGCGTACATACAGCAAGCACTGGCGTAACATACAAGTTGAGTTTTCCTATTCTAAGCACCCAATTAGAATCAATCGTACTACGTATGTGATATCGACCACATGGCTGGCGTGATAGCATTCATGTTAGGACTTCCCTCGACCGAGACCGGTGCTCAACCGACGTCAGGGAATTGATCGCACTCGAGCATATTCCTATCCCAAAGAAGAACCAACCCCGCTATCTACCCCCGTTTCCCCGGGTGGGCGGCTATGGGGATGGGTGGGTGGTTATGTTCCTGGGTGGTTGGAATAGAAAGTTGCTATCTCCCCCCACCCAACCCCACACATGGGTGGGAGGCCTATGCCCCCCACCCTGGGGTGGGTGGGAGGCCCGGTGGGTGGGTGGGAGATAAGGGTGGGTGGGAGGATGAAGGTTGGGCGAACCCCTGGGGGGCTCGGTGTAGACAGTGACAGTCTTATTACGTACGCCCTGCTATAGATGGCTACGATGCCCTATTGAAGAAAAGGGAGAGGCTCGACCTACTATAGGAAGAAAGGTGAGAATCACCCGGGCGAGGGATAACCTTCAGCAGTAGCCTTCTTCATAGCACATGCCCAGTTATATAGGTAGGGGGCCCTGCCCGGAGGAAAGAATTGAATCTCCCTGGTCATCCTTGCCCTAGCCCAATCTCTCTATCATTCTCCCTATCATGAAGAAATCCTAATCTCCCCATCATGAACCGGCTGGTCATCCTTGCCCTGGCCCAATCTCCCCATGCTTACGCTCCCTTCGGGGTCGGCCAGGGGTGGGTGGGAGGAGATAGCGCTCCCTTCGGGGTCGGCCCCCCTTCTTTCAATTATTGAGGAGAACGGGCGCTTACGCTCTCGCGGGTGGGGGGGAGAGGCATGCTGTGATCGGTCGAGGTCTTTCAGACCCCTACCTCTGCCTGTCTATAGTGGGGGGGCGGTCGAGGTCTTTCAAACCCTGTCGGTCGACTCAACCTCGCAGGTGGGGGGGAGAGGCATGCTGTTATCAGTCGAATTGTGGACGTAACAGAAATAATACCATATTCACCACATCATGTTACGTAGATATGGGCAATGGGCTACGACTAATGGATTGATTCCTTTATGCGGCCCAGGTCCCCCCACCCCTCTATAATAGCTATAGATGCGGGTTGGCGACCCCCGGCTAGATACTAGGGATTGGGAGATGGGAGAGAGAGCACCTCGACTGCGTGGGAGAGAGAGGCAAGGTACATATAGGAGATTGATTCCTATTGATCGGTCGATCCCATCGGTCCCATTATCAATTGCGGGAGTATGCGACCTATTGATTGGTGCACTCGACCAACCAGCCATAGTACCAACCAGCCATAGTCTAGTTATTAGCCATAGTACCAACCAGCCATAGTGATTGGGCCCGACCCCCCTCTCCTGTAGTGGGCCCTATAGATAGTAGGGGCCCCCACCCCATTATAGTTATTGCCCTATCTCCATCCACAGTTCCTGACCTCTTGATTGATAGTACCAACTAGCCGGGCTTGACCTATTGAAGTGCCCCCAGGCTCGACCCCCCTCTCCTATAGTGGGCCCTATAGATAGTAGGCCCCCCCCCATTATAGTTATTGCCCTATCTCCATCTGCAGTTCCTCTCGGTGATTGAACTTAAGGCGGTATGGGGGAATGCAGTATGGGCTCGACTCCAACACGAAAGCAATGGTATGATCCCAACATGACTACCGACCGGTTGTTTCCATCTTCGCCCTGGCCCTCCCCCCCAGTACTTTAAGCTACAATAATCCAAAACCCCCCACAATAAAACTACAGTAGCCCTCCCAGGGGGGCCCTCACCTGAACTAATCATTCAGGAGAGAACTAATCTACCTCCCGGGGGGGCCCTCCCACCCGCTAATGTTCCTCGGCCCCCCCCAGATTATTGTTGTTGGAAAGCCCGTGATCGGCTTGTTTCAAAAGAGCAAGGGAGTTAAGTTCCGTGGACGAAGGTTGCTTTCTTACGGTCGAAAAGGGCTGCCAACCCTAGGTACCCATTATATATGGATGGAAAGGAGGAGGGGTTTGGTGATGGCAAAAGAACTCGAGGAAGAAGAGGGGGTCGGCTCAGAACAAAAGGTGGAGACGGAAGCAGAGGCTACAGCCGCGGTAGGAAGGGAGGGTTTAGTATCATAAAGGGGAGAGGGACTGCTGGCCATGCCACTGCCTAGATTAGATCCAGGGGCAACTATAGTTTAGTTGCCCCCCCTTACAGTTTCAATTATCACCGGAGGGAGGTATATGCCATTGTTGGAGGTAGATGCCTAAGGAGGTTGACCCCCCTATCGGGCAACTTTAGTTGTTGTTTGGGGCTGGGTCTGAACAAAGACAGTCCGGCCAAACAACCACCCCATCAAACCCACCCGACCAATGAAATTGGAGCACCCCGGTGGGGTCAGGGGTGGGTGGGAGGATATAGTTGAGGGGCTACCCCAACCTCAGAGCTCAGACGGTGAGGAATGAACTGCCCTTCTGCATCTATTATTGCTAACCCTCACCATTGCTCACCTATTGTTTCTTGCTGGGCATTACATTCATACTAATCTCTACACTGTAACCTCCGAGAGCAGAAACTCCTCAACGAGAAGCCTATTGTTTCTTGCCGGCATTCATAGTATTGATAGTATGCTCGCACGGGGAGGCCCTTTACCTCTATATTCCCGAACCAGCAGGTGGGGGGGGAATTATAGGCCGCCAGGCCCTACTATCGGACATTGCCCACCCGGCAATAAATACGCCGCCGATTACCACTCGGCCCACTACTCTAGGCAAGGAAAGGGGCGAGAAGAGGGGCCACTTTTCTTCATTGTTCGATCGACTCAGCTCCTCCTACCGGTGTAGCATCCATATGCCTACATCCGTACCTATTAAAGGTGGACCGTACCTTCTCTTCTGATACAACCCGTTCACCTCGCCTATATTAGCCTGCCTACCTGCCAGGTTTTACTCACTATCTTTCATTGATCGTTCATCCATCCACCTGCTAAACTCATTCCCCATAGTCGTGGCCTATGGGGCACCAGTGTGGTATTCATATCCCTTCTCGGGTTCTATTGCCGACTTATTCATTCAATCGACCAACTGAAGCTTTCAACCATTCATCGAATCTCCTGACCTCTGAGCCATCCGGGACCCTAAACCCCCCACCCACCCAACAATAGTAGGAAAGGTTCTCAGAGAGGGGGGCCAAAAGGCTGGCGAATGTTGGAATAATGAGGAATCTGAATGAATCAATTCATGGCAAACCCCGGGGTTTTACAGATTCTCGTTTGATCTATGCCCTCGATCCTATACCATACTGGATCGACAAGTCATTTCTCTGTAGTGGTGATATTCTGGTTTTGGACTGGTTTTCGATCGTTGCTTCTGTATCGGTGATGCCGTGCTCGAAAGTGAGGACCGGTGGAAATTGATGCGGGTGAGCTCTTCCGGGAGAGGGGAACCTATGGTTGGAGATTCTCGAATCCATCCCTTTCCTATCCATTTGTTCCCTAGCTCGCATCGAACGGCTAGTTCCCACCCTGCTTCAACAACTATTCCTTATTCTAGCAGGTTTATTAATGGCAGTGGGAGGGACTATAGTGAGGGGCGTCGGTTCTCCCACCCACCCCTGGGTGGGAGCAATATACCGCTCCCTAACGGCATTCATCTGTTCCTTTCCGCTCGCCTCAAATGATGGGGCGGCTGGCCCACCCATCGGATCCACCTCTGGCATATCCTCAGCCAATGTAGACCGGATTCACCCATCCATATGGATCTCTTCCATATTGGCCGGGGTGAGGCAGTTCATCATCGATCAGGAGCCCAACCCCCCTATTGTTTCTGAATGGCCCTATAGTTTCTTTGGCCCGAGGGTTGACCTAGAACCCTCGGGAGAGGTAGGGGTGGGTGGGGCTCTACCCTAGATTCTATAACTATTTAGCCTCTGTACCAGTAGCTTAACCCGCTGATCTGATTGTGCCAATAGCGCTAGAAACGATCGAGTAGCAGATACAGTTGATTCATCAGTTGATCCTTTTGATCCATAGCCATCAGATCTAGTCCCAGATTTAGAAGATCCTCTAGTCGCAGAGCCGGATGAAGAACCAGTATCGGTATTGGCGGCTGAGGCAGAGGGAGCAGCATCAGCGCGAATGGTTCACCTTGAATCATTCGATGTATCAGCACTAGAACCAACATCCTCGTCATCACTCACTTCGAGACCCGGAACCCACTCAGAACCATCAGTAACAGGGGCGGGGGAGTAAGCATCAAAGCATGCATTTGATTGGGATCGAGACCCAGACCATGCGGACCCGGTCGAAAATGAGGTGCCCATTCCTCTCTCTGCGTCACCCATGTTGCCTTCTGGATGCATGTCAATAGGTAACTGGCTGGTCTAGTTACTCCTGCGCCCGAATCTCCTTGACCGGGCTACTGATGCCAACCCTTCACGTTCAGTGCCCTGGGTTAACCATTGACGTCAGCCTGCCAGAGATATAGATAGGGGGCCCCACGAAGGCTACTTCTGACTCGGATGCTGATGCGATTGGTGCTGATTCAAAGTAAACGACTGGATTGACGGGTTATCGATCTGCCTTTGCCTCTACAGCCTATGCCTCCACCCTACCGGGGATGCTACAACAAGATATCGATCCATCTGGCTCCCTCGCCCTCTCTCTTTTTTAGTTGAATCGGAGCGGGATCTACAAATGCCCTTTAGAGTAGTAGGGGGCCCCGCCCGTCTTCTCCCACCCACCCACCCAACGTGTGTGGGGCTACCATCACCGGGTGGGGGGGAGATATAGCCCGACCGCCGGCTACTAATATAGTTTGGTTGGGGCTTCCCACCCTGGCTGCTAGTATAGTTGGGGGGCACCCCCGGGGAACATAACCCCCCACCCGGTGTTGTGGGTGGGAGGCCCTTCCTAGTTGGGGGGTAGATTAATTGTTGCCGGGTGGGCAGTCCTTATCGTTGTTGACCCCCCCAGATTATTCATTATTGTTGTTGTTGCCCCCCCCCGCTTCAGCCCCCCCTCTCATAGTTGTTGTTGGGGGGTGTTGGCTATTCCTCCCACCCAGGCATATTATTGATAGCGGCTGGGTTCTTCCCAATAATGCGTTTGGTTGGTCACCAGCTTTCACAACTGGGTGGAACAAAGGAGAAGAATCATAGTTAGTTGTCTCACACCATTGGTTTGACTTTCAGTCTTCCTGCTCAAATGACCAAACCACTGCCGGCGCACCACCACAGAAACTATAGGCGTTCGATCACGGGTTCTTGCAAGCAAGTTTGATAGCAGTATCTCCCACCCTTCCATTGGTTCATTCTCTGCCTCTCCTAACAATCTTAAGACTGAGAAGAGCAAGGGGTTAACAAATCATTCTTTCATCCTTCCTTTTGACCCTGCCCCCGATCAAAGCTTGATGAAGACTTCCATTCTTAAGAGCCGGTAGAGAGAAGGGCGACCTATCTGCTACCGAGTAGACCGGTGGAGAGGGATTAACGCATCGAACTCCATCCATTTCAGATTCAAGCATTTGATTGATCGCCATTTGGCACAGCCAAGCAAGCCACATCTGGAACAGCAATAGAAGAATATCACTCCTTCGGATCACCATCTCCAAGCGTGGTCGAAGAAACACTCTTTTGAAAAGCGGGACTCTAACATCTTTCTTCTTCACGATATAGTGAAGAAGAGGGTTACCTTTGATTGCAGTTTCTTTCTGTCTTAAGAGTGCTCAATAGAGTGACTAGAAACCCCGAGAGGGGAGAAAATCCGATGATGTTTTCAAACTACAATTAATCTGGGGTGGGTGGGTGGGAGGTATAACCCCCCACCCGGGTGGGAGGAAAGTGACGAGCCCGCCCCCCACCCGGGTTGGGTGGGAGTTGTAGTTTGATTGCCCCACACACGTTGTTGAAGGCAACTATATCGATGATTGGGGTGGGTGGGTGGGAGATAGCGGGGGCCCGGGGCTCAACTGGAACTAAATACACTACGGGGTAACCTTAATCCAATGGATCTACGCTTGGCAATGGATCAACGGCGAACTGAATCAACAAGCGGTCAACAGGTGAAACTTCCTTTGCCTCCACCTCTCCCGTGGGCTCTGTATCTTCTTCTGAGACTCCATCAACCGCATGGACTTGGATCTAGATACCGATCCACTAATGGATATGCTACTTGCTCTGTTGCTCCCATCTTTGACTTTGCGCAACTAGAGTTCTTCCTCTGCCTTCACTCTAGTTCACTGTGCTCTTGCCTCTGCTTGCTCTACTTCTATCTATGGCGAATCCACTCGCTTTGAATCTTGGAGTGCCTGATTTGGAGAATGAATCGCAACTGTATCTATGACTGGAGGCTCTGTAGGGCCTCAATTTTGAGGCTCCCCATGAACTAAACTATAGAAGAGGGGGGCCCTCAACTATAGCCACCCACCCACCTGATTAATTGGGGGAATTATGGTTGATATACTAAAATGGGGAACTATAGTTGGGCTATGGCTCTGGAACTCAATATCGATATGGAACTGATGGGTATGGATCTTCTACTCGAACTCGATCTCGAACCGAAGGAACTACTGCCTCTCCCACATAGGGTGCTGGTTCTTCGACTGGGACTGTAGGATATAACCTAGGTACTCCGCTACTGGATCAACTTCACCGGGGCTGGAATAAGCTCTGGGACTAGAGGATCTACATATGGAACTGAGCGGGATGAAGGCTGGTACGTACGGGGGTGGAGAAAATCAGAGTGACCTAACGTAGCCCTAGTCGAGTCTTACCTCTACCAGCAATGACCCGTAGCCCTACACACCTTACCCAAGCCTATTTTTTATCTATACTACGATTTGCCAACCGAAGCCCGGTCGTATCTGAACAAAATGTTGACCTCTCCTTTACGATATAGTTCAGGAGAGGGATTAACCTTGCGGGAGGAATGCAAGGTTAGAAGATGGGACAGGAAGGTACGCTGAGCGAGATGCTTACTTTCATGCGAGAAGAGCCCTAGCTAAAAGAACTAGAATAATTTACCGACTACAATCCTTCACAGTTCTCTATATAGGGCCTAAACTGACCACTACAATCTCTCACTTGCCTGAACTGGAGACATAATCCTGAACTGAACTGAGCTCTCCTGTTAAGTTGAGTCTCGCCAAGAGCCCGATGGTCGAGTGTCGAATGGGGGTGGGTGGGAGGCCCTAAAGTAGAGATTGATTCTCGACGTCGAAGAGATCGCCAAAGAAACAACTATAAAGGGGGGGCCGGGGAACTAAACGGCATCTACCTCTTGCTCGAATCAGCAACTAGAATAGCCGGGGGGGCCCGAGGGTTTACCTAGAACCCTCGGGTTTCAATAGTTGTTGGCAAATCCCCCCCACCCGAACCATTGCCTCCCCCCACCCCTTGCCGCTAGAATTCCCCCCCACCAGGGGTGGGTGGGGGGAGATAGAAGGGGCTGATGAACCACCCCAGGGAAAACCGTAATCTGAATGAAAGATTACGGTTCTGTTCAGAATTGCAGGGGGTGGGCATGTTACGTATATAATCTGGCATACTGGTCAACTGAAGGGAGCATCTATAGTTTCTCCCCACCTTCCATTTCGGCTCGGAGGCCCAGGCTGGCCTCGCCTTACTCACCCGGCACTTCATCTCGGGGCCCCCCCTCCTATAATTGGCACAAAGTTCAATGAGTGCCTATAGTTTCTTATGGCTTCATCAGATGAGGGAATTTTAGCCCCCCACCCAACCCCACACACGAAACAATAGGCACAGGTGAGCTATTTTTCTTCTTGGTTCTGAGCTAGGATCAAATGATAGATGTTTCTTTGCCCCGGCACTATAGCTAGAATTCCCCCCCACCCCATTATGGTTAGTTAGTTATAGTAGGGCAGAAGGGCAATTCAGTCTACGTGGGCAATTCAGGCTCGTTGCCCTTCGTTCTTTCATTATCGCCCTTTTTAATATTATTCGAGGCACCGCCAATTTCTATATAGTTGGGGCCGCCCCATCTAGCTCTACCAATTTATGGGTGGGGTGCCCTCCCCCATTCTCTAGTTGATGCTGGTAGGACTAGATTCTATACGTAACATGCCCCCCCAGAAGCCCCAACAACTAAGATCGGGAAGGCCCCAACCCCCTCCTTTCAATTAGAGTTGTTGTTGTTTCTAGATCAATCTTTCAACTATCAGGGTGGGCCTATGCCCCCCACCCATCCCCACACATGGAGGCTATAGATTGGGTTGGGTGGGAATTGTAGTTCATAGGGAGCACCTGTTCATTGATTGAAACAGGCTCCATCAGCCCATAACCTCGATCAGTCGGATCACCGAATGAATATGTGTTCCCATGCAAACTATATCTCCCACTCGGGGTGGGGGGGCAATATAGTCTCCCACCCACCCCGATTAGTGACGGGAGGTAGATTATTCACCGGGAGGTAGATGCCTAAGGGTGGGAGGGAGATAGCCGGAACTATTGTTTCCCGGGTGGGAGGAAAGTGACGAGCCCCCCACCCATCCCCACACACGAACCGGGGTAGAAAGAAACTCACCAGAGAAGATTTATCGTTATATAACCCCCCGGGAGGGCTGGGCCTGGCTGATTCCCTCCCACCCGGCCCCGGGCGTCCGTAGAAAGTTGCAATAGAGAAGGGTTGCCCGGTTTCAAGAGATCCGTAAGGCCCTTTTGTCGATCGAGGCCCTAACCAACCTATTGTGTTGTGATGGGTAGGTGGCACCAACCTATTGTGTTGTGCAGAAGTGAACCAACCAACTTACTGACTGACTTCTGGTCACTCACTGATCTCACTGACTTACTCCGGCGAGGAGAGATGCCCACTGACTTACTGATTTCACTTACTGACTTACTTTAGGCGATATGCTGGAGGGTATCTAATTTTTTTCGGGGAGGTAATCCTGAAAGCATTTCTCTAAGTGGGGAGGGAATTGGGAGAGAAGAACACGTCCGGGAGAGAAGTGGGAACCAAGTGGGAGAGAAAGAAGCGGATTCCCCTCGGTCGGATATGAATGACACAAGTGGGGGATACGAATTTCGGATTCCCCCCGGATATGACATATACCTGAAGTACGAAAGAAGTCCCTTCAAGCATAGCACAAACCCTTACCATAGCTATAGGGCCCTACTCTACAATGGGGAGGCCTCCTCTCCCCCTACTATAGATAGGCCTCCTCAATCTATCGATCGAGTGCTTCTCGACTGTATCCATCATGTTACGTAGAGAATGCATCTCAGTTGCAGTTTACTTGTGCTTGTGCATTCGTATAGTTGTATCAATGTAGCTACTCAGTCACTGTTCGTTCGATACAGTCAGTCTCCCCTCCATTCGACCGATACTATAGTGAGCCATATATATAGAGAGGGCGGGTCTCCCTTCGGTTCAAAGCCGTGAGCCATAATTGAGAAATCTCTAGGGCGAGCCTTACTATTGCCCCCCAACTAGAATCCACCCGGAACTCCCATAGAATAGTAGGGGCCCGAGGGTTTACCTAGAACCCTCGGATGAAGGTGGTAAAACCGTGAATATCTCCATTAGTCGTAGGATAGATAGGGGGCAGGCACCTGTCGGTCGAGCTATTGACTTACAACTCACTGGATGCATCCATCTACCATCTATTATATATGTGATACAACCAGATACTCGTGATACAACTAGTCATCCTATTCATCTCATCTGGTGCTCGACCCCCTTTACTCTAGCCCTATCTATACTCCCTCCCTTGGGGCACCTTCCTTTCAACCATCCATCTTGCCTTCCAACCAGCCATCTATTTTGGACTATTTCATTTCTTGCCGAGTGGGAGGGAGATATAGGGCGGGGATGAAGGCCCTAACTTCCTACTCCTGCCTTCTACACCCCCGGTAGGATGGGAGGAGCACTCAACAGCTATTAGTCTAGCAACACCTTCCAACAAAGCTAGCTTTCTAGATAGGGTCGTTTAGCCCAGGCTGGATAAACAATCTCGAATTCAACTTCCTCCTCCCCGATACAATACTTTCGTTAACTCCGGGCTAAAGGTAGTGAACTTCCTGCCGCTGGACCAAGGGACCTTGCTGGGCCATCCTTGTTTATTCTAGCTGGACCATCCATCCTTTGTTCCCATGCATCTGGCCATCCAAAGTATCTATCTGTTGAGAATGTTAACTTCTCTCCAACTCCCATCCTAGCCCACACCCCCTCATTGGATTAGGAAAGAAAGAGCCTGTCCTCACCCCCGGTTCGAGCAGCAACTATAGTTGTGAGAACTCCTCCCTCGGGGCACCGGCCAATCTTAACTGAACAATCACATCCATCCGGAGCTACCAATTAGAAATGAGTTAACACCTTCCTTCCAGAAACTTTAGATCGATCCTCCGACTAGCAACGAGAACCAAAGAGAACAAAAGCAGCCAGCGATAACTGGATGGAAGGCAACTCGTTAATTAGGTAGGGTAGCAATTATATATAGTTGGGTTTACCTAGAACCCTCGGGGATTATAGGGTGGATGGGCTTTCCCTCCAGGGGGTGAGGGTTAGGACCCCCTGTGGGAGGGAGATAAAGGTAGTTCTGGGTGGGAGCCCTTCCCTTCAACTATTGTTGAATACAAAGTGGCGGATTGATGAATAACCTTCTCTTGGCTGTCGATAATAACCTCCCTCGTTAATGCCGGCCATCCCCCCGGAATAACTTCACTGTGATGGGGCGGATGGAGATTAGAGTAGTAAAAAACAACTATAGAAAGGGGCATTTGCCGCGGACTACCTTCCATCCAGCCACCACCTTCCTTCCATCCAGTTCCAGCCATCCTTCACCGGCCATCACTAGCTATAGAAAGTGAACTCCCTCCCCAACGTGAGCTCTCTATCCATCCATCCTTCCAACCGGGGGTGTGGGATTAGCTTCCAGTTGTCAACAACTAATAAACGAGCACCGGCCAATCTTAACCGAAATCCAACCGGGTCCCGACACTATCCAGTATTGAGGGAATTCTGCTCATTGAGTTCCTTCCTTCTGACCTTCCTGCTGATTGAACCGGGGGTGGGTGGGAGGATATAGCGGGAGTTGGAGAGATCGACTCAACTTCATATCAGAGAATTTAGGAGCTAGATATTGGCACTCGACAGCTACTCTCTCTCACCTAGCCCATACAGTGCCGCCCTGGCTGGGGGTGTAAATGGGTGGCCCCGGTGGCCGGTGAAGGATGGCTGGAACTTCTTTCTCATTGCCGGGTAACCAGATAGGATGCACTGGACAGAAAGACTTCCACCCAAGGTTCACTCATAGTTACTGATGGAGAGTTGAACTCCAACTGGGGGTGAGTGAGGGGGGTCGGTTACACCCCCTGGATAACTATAGTTACCTTCCAGTTGAATGAGAAATAATAAATAGCTAGTCGTTGACTTCCATGAAAGCATGCTCGCTGATTGAACCGGAGCTAGACATCTTGAAACTTTGGATGGATCCTCCGACCAGCATCGACGAGCATAGAGAACAATATGGAGTTGTGGGAGGGAGAGAACAAAAGCGGGGAATGGGAATTCAAGAAAGAGGAATTGATCGAATCTCACCCGGTTGGAAGTTTATTAGCTGGCTGGAAGTTCCGGAAAGAAGGCCTAACTGACCATCCTTGCCACTAGCCAACGTTGATCCTTTCTCAAATTTCCCACCTAGGGATACTCTACTCTTCGACGAGCTTCCATCCCTCGAACAACCGTAACTTCCATCCAACGAACGACTAGAGGGCTCAACTAATAAGTTCTAGTCCCGCCTACCTGAGCATGCTTTCATTCTTGCCTCCGGGGGATGGAGCAGCTCTAACACGTCGAGTATATAATTTGTTTCCAGAAGCGACTAATTCATTGATAAAGGTAGAAAACCAGCCCACAACTATAGTTTAGTTGGAAGGCAACTACATTTCATTTTATGGTCCAGCTAGGCAGGGAGTAGACTAGTTACCACTAACCGGGGATGGAGAGCCTAACGAGGAGAATGAACACCCAGGGGTTGAAGGAATGAATGCTATTAGCCCATACCCAGCAGTTTAGGATGGAAGGAACTCCCTCATTAACTATAGTTGGAGAGAGAATTAACCCTAGGGATGGGTGGGGAGAGGTAGTTGGGAGGACTAGACTAGCAAGAGAGAATGTGCCGGTCCCCCCATCAATTGTTCAACCGGAAGGAATTCAAGACTAATCGGAATTCAAGGAGAGGGTGTATTAGCTGGTTGTTTCTATCCGGAAGGAAGGTAGTAGAAGTTACCCGACGGTAGTCCTTCATTCACTCGGATGTTGGATTGTTATCCCCAGGGGTGAGGACAGGCTCTTTCTTTACTCCCTCGGTAGTCGAGCTACTCGGAGCTAAGGCAACAGGGACTGAATTCACGAGGTTGGGAGTTCACCAGGGAGTAGACTAATCGGTCCTCCGGAAGGAATTCAACAACTAATGTTGTTCTAATCGGCCCCGCTGCAATAGTTGTAGAGGAGAGAGTAGCTGGCCAGTGAGAGTAGTTGTCCAGTGAGAGAGAGTAGCTCCTTAGTTCAATTCTATTTCGAATCGCCTTTCTTCTTTGTTGGGAAGTTGAGTAGTAACAGAGTAGAGAAGGTGGGCCAACCAAGAGGAGGGGGTTCAAAAGGATGGCTCTCTAAAACGTCGTAAGGATGGCCGGTGAGGGATGATTAACGAGTTAAGTAGCCAACCGATATCAAGCTTCTGGCTGGATAGCTCGGTCACGCTGGATAGCTTTCTTTCCTCGGTCAAGGTAGTTAACTTCTGGCTAGCTTTCCTACTTCTGGCATCGCATCATCAACTAGATTGGTCCATCAACTACTTTGAGTTCATTGTATTCTAGTTGTTCGGAAGGAAGGTCCATGCCTTCACCATCCCTACCCTCGAAAATGAAAGCATGCTCAGATGGAACTCAGTAGTTGATTAGTTTGGCCCAACATCCTTCATAGTTTGGCCCAACTATCATCCACCCACCCACCCCAACTATATTAGCAGCCGGGACTTCACGTAATATCAATGAGAAAGCAGTTCAACAACTAAAATAAGCTAAATTAATCTACCCCCCCAACTAGCCAACAAATATATATTGCCTCCCACCCACAACAATTAATCTACCCCCCCAACTAGGCCCAACAAATATATATTGCCTCCCACCCACAATATAATCTACCCCCTCGGGAGGGCCCCCCCACCCCAACCGGAAGTAGATTGATTGTTTGGGAAGGAAGGTCGATCCAAATGCCGTTGATTAGGTAGGCTAACCGAGCAAGGAGCTTTCTCTCTGCTAACCGGAATTCCATTACCCGGTAGTTGATTAGTTCCGGGAGTGCTCTCTGGATAGCCCTTCTCTCTGGATAGACTGTAGGATAGTTTACCTAACCCTCACCCCCGGATGGCCGGTATTAACGAGTTGAGGATGACCAGCCAACGGGAGGCAAGAAAGCAACATTCCGGAAGGAAGGAAAACTACCATACCTGATCAGGTTACAGTTCTATAAGCTGAACAAGCTGGTATGGATAAGGCGAAATTGAACAAGCTTGGCTAGAAGGAAGGCAGTTCGCTAGCCCATCTCCAAGGAAGGGACCCATACTTAATGAACGAGGGAGATTACGCCCTGATTCTCTTTCTTTCTTCTGAGAAATCTAGATAATCAACTCACGGTGTGGGAGGACAAGGAGAAAGAAAGGAAAATAAATATCCGGGAGTTTAAAACATCCTTGCCCGGTCGACTAGCAACAAATTGATTTCGGAAGGACCATCTATCCAAACAAAATAGAAGTGCCCTAACCGGGGGTATAAAGGGTAACCCCGATGGACAGTGTTCAATGGCCCCCCTTCCATAGTAGTTGCTCGAGCATGCTTTCTAGCTCCGGAAGGGAATCAACAACATCAGGGGTGGGTGGGAGAACTTGAACCCCCCACAATAATCTACCTCCCAGGGGGGGGCCCACACACATTGGGGTGGCTATCACGTATATAATATGGCTATTATTTCCAGCCCTCACCATGGGTGTAGGACGGTAGAGTCAACACCAGATTCTCTATGTAACATGGGGTGGAGGACGGTGGGGAGGATATAGAAGTTAGTACGGGGGTGTACGCTCCCATCCTATCTGAGGGAAGGGAAGATAGTCTATGGGCCGGGGTGAGGGAAGGATATCTATAGTTGCATGTCCGAGCCCATGGTTAGGCCAATCCAACTTCTCTGGCTCTGGACAGGATAGTTGTTAACTTGTTACTTCCCTAAAAAAGGCAAGGATGGTCCAGCAGCTAATCTTGTTTCTCACCTTCCCACATAAAGGCTTTCTTGAACTCTTTCTCACAGAAAATGGAGCTACCGATGCTAGGCTAGCTAATAGCTAATGGATGGGACAGCCAAACAATAAATCATGGGCAACCGAGGGCCTTTACACCCCCTCATCAACCGAGGGTGAAGGACGGATAGGGCCCATCTATTCATCAACCAGGGGTTCAGCTATTAGCAGGATTAGTCTATCCAGCCAAGTAGTAGGGAGTGATAACGGTCTTGAGCTATCCATCCTTCCAACCTTCCTTCTGCCCTTCTTTTCTATTATTGCCCATGGTTAGGTATTAGTAGGATGGACCTTACAGCTTCAATCCCTCGGATGGCTTCAATCTGACCTTCCTTCCGAACAATCCATATTCTTGCCGGCCTTCCTCCTTCCGAACAATCCAACTAGTTGAATTCCGATTAGACCAGGAGGATGCTGAGAAAATGAAAGCTAACCAGCCTATTCTATACATTACTAACTCACTACTTCCTTCCTTCCAACAAGTGCCGTCTGATTGAACCTACCTGCTGCAAGTTCCATCTGAACCTGCCTGCTCCAAGTGCCGTCTGATTGAACCGAACCGATAGAAATCAATTTTGAAACCTCGCTCCATCTGGTGGCGGGGAGTTCTTTCTAGCCGAGGAGGGACCTAACTACTTCTATTTTGTTTGACCTTGCTGGACCATCCTTGTTTATGGAGTTAGCTAGACCATAACTCCCTGGAGTTCTCACTCACTCTTTCTCTACCTTCCCACAGGATAGAAACTAGGATGGAGCCATAACCATAACTTCATTTATGTGGGGCCGACAATAACCTCCCTGCTTTGTTGAGCTACCGATTAGCTTGCCTTCGAAGCAGTTGAACCGGTGAAAGATGACCTAGCTGCTATAGTTTAGGCCTACCGGGGTGGAACTCAACGAGGACCTGGTAATGTGAATAGGTCCACGAGGACAAGAAAGGAAAGGCTTGATGGGAAACAATAATATTGCCACCCCCTGCCTACCTAAATTCTCTATCCGGGGGTGAATGAAGGAAGGATCCGGATGGATGGATGGGAGGAAGGGAAGATAGTTGAACTCGACGTTAGTTCTCCTTGCCCTCACCCGCTTCATTATCGAGGGAGGCACCCCGTAACCAGATAACTTGATTTAGCTCCCCAACTTGATTTAGCTTTGTCCTTTAAGACGTCCTAACTCAACTACTCTGGTTGGATGAGTTCCTGCTGTTGAGAGAATGGAAGAGCTCTGAGTCTGACGACTGGCCCCTATGATGAAGCTGGGGTGGGTGGGTGGGCCCCCCGGGAGGTAGATTATGGTGTTGGCAGTTGTTTACCGGATAGCCATATTCTCTGGGAGGGCCTTCCCATCCATCCGAATTAGTTTCTTCATCCGAGCATGCTTTCATTTTCTCTAGGCATGTTGCTCCTACCACTTTCATTTTCTCTTTGGCTATATCATCTCCCATCCTTCACCCCCGGTCGACAGCTCTGCTACCTTCCTTCCATCCATCCTTGTTTATTAGCTGGACCTTCCAACCGGGGGTGTGGGATTAGCTTCCGATTGAGCCCGTGCGTGTTAACTTCTCTCTCTACAACCGGGCATGGGGTGATGCAACCTTCGATGGCGATGGAGCTAAACTCTCTAGCCGTTGGTCATGGAGCTAAAGTTCACCGACTCAACATTCGCTAATACCTCTATCTAGATTCTTTCCAACCGAGGGTGATGAGTTAGGCCAACCGCTAGAACCTTACTTCCGGGAGAACTCTATATAGTTGTGAGAACTCCAAGCTAGCCCCTCGGTGAAGGATAGCGACTCTATGGGAGGAGGCAAGTCCAATGAAATGTACAGTTCAGTAATTGAATTCAAAGAAAAAGGTAACCCTCACCCATTCTCTCAGGTAAGTAGGGATGGTCCAGCTCAAAATAGAATCTAGTCAATGGCCAGCTAACCGACCGAACTATAGATCCCCACCCAACCCGGAATGAACTGCCCTATCAGCTAACTGACTGTGGGAGGCAAGATGCTTTGTTAACGAACTGCCAGAGGAGGAGAAAAAATGCTATATCCTATCGTCCATCCTTCAGCTCCTGTAGGTGGGTAATGTCACGGATGGGAGGACAAGAGAAACAGGTGGGTGGGAGGAGCAGTTGTTCTCGACGACCGACCGTGGGTGAAGGATGGGGCAAGCTACAGGAGGTGAGAAGGGGTGGCTGGTGAAGGATGGAGAGCTAGATGCCGTTGGAAGCTAGTTGAACTCTAGATAGTTGAAGGGAAGGGAAGATAAGAAAGTTAGGTAGTGGGGTTAACCCAACTATATTAGCAGCCGGGGTGAAGGATGGCCAGTTAAACAAACAAAGGATCTTGCGGACCAGAGAACAAAATGAACTAACTCTATTGGCTGGCCGGTTAACAGTTAGGCAAGCCCATAAAACAAAAAGGTAGGTTAGGCACCTCCATCAACTACTTTCTCTAGGCAGGGACAGATCCAATTTCTAATTACCCATCCCGGGCACCTTCTATTCCCACCCAACCTCGGCCCCCCCCAGGAGGTTTATAGTTAGTTGGCGGTTGAACTCCCAGTAATGTTATAGCCGGCACATTCCCTCCTATCCTATTGCCTATCGGGTTCTCCATCCTGAATTGCTGGAGCTAAGGCCTTCACTGCTTGCTAGAGCTACCATCCATTCACCCATCAGGTAGGAAAATGAAGAGGGTAGCTTTCCCTGCTTCCATCCCCCGGGTAGCTTTCCCTGCTACTTCTAAACAACTAGAATAAGGAGGGGAATTCCATCCAGTGGGTGGGAGGTACTTCCTCCGGTTGAGTTAACACCGGCATCGACTAGAATTCTAGATAGTTCAACTACAGCCTAACCGGGGGTGAAGCTCTACTCTGTTACTACTCAACCTCCCTCTGATCTTTCCGGCAACTATGCCGGTTCAGGATGGACAGAACAACTAATCATTAATCGGGGGTGAGGATGGGACTATATCCTCCACTCCTCAACTACCTGATAATGGAAGGAGCTAGCTTCCGAACTAGCTTAACGAGATCTCCCCCAGCGAGGAGAGCAAAATGACTAATAGCTGCTAAGCTTCTTAACTCATTCTCTCGAATCAATATTATCTTTGGCATAAAGAAACCCCGAAGTGAGCTTTGGCGCCCCTCTGTTCGTGACATGAATATGCTGATTTCACCTTCCATCCAGTTAGAATTCAACTAGTTGGAAACCTCCCTTCTTTCTGAGCCTCCCCACCGTGGGTGCCATCCTTTCCCCTGGATGGGAGTGGAGTAACCTTACTTTCTTTAACTCCCTCCCACCTGCCGATCAGGATAGGGCTCTGTGCTCGGAGCCGGGGAAGTCTAGTCCATCCTGAACTTATAGTTCGCCGGGGGCTCCTCATACTTTCTTTTTCTCGTCCCTGGCCCTTCACCTCCTCTAGCCAAAGCTTTCATACTAATATAAGGTGTTCTCAGGATGTCGGATCCTTGCTAGACTACTGAGTTAGCTATGGCCCCAACCTCACCAGGGGACAAGTTCTCCCATCCTTCCAACCGGGGGTGAAGCAGCGGAGATAGCCCTTTCTTTCTTTCTTTATTCCCAGATTGACATGTTAGCAGGAAAGCAATCCAACCGGGGGGTGAAGGCTCCATCCGGTAGTAGGATATTCAACTCCCTTCCTTCCGCCCTGCTTAAAGTAGGAGCCCAACTTTCTAAAGTTCTCCCAGGCCGAACAATCCAGGTAACCTTCCTTTCTATCTCAACGGTTTGTTCATGGACTCTACCCAACTGGGGGTGAAGGAACCTAAGCTATAGCTATTCCTCCCACCGGGGGTTCAGGATGGACTTGAGCCGGGTAACCTGACTTCCTTCCGGTTGAACTACCCAACCTCTCCGATTATACCATCCCGGTAGTTGGATAGGTGTTACCATCCCGGTAGTTGGATAGGCCCATAGAATGTCGAGGGGCGGAATTCTGATAGCTATAATTCTTGCCCTAACTTCAGAACTATCCGAGGGTTCTAGGTAAACCCAACTATATATAATTGTCAACTAAAAAATATAGGCGCCCCATGCCTATTGAAAATCATTTGGGATTCGAACCCAAACCCCTATTCCCGGGGGCAACCCGCTGATCTATAACGTAACATCCCCACCCTTAACACCCTCCCTTTTTAGGATATTCCAGCCCAGAATCTTTTTTGGCATAATGTTCCTCTGTCTGAGCTTGGCATTAGTTCTAATCCGGCCTTTATTGGTTCCAATCGGTTATCCCCGAGGAGCTGCTGGCCTTATTGACAATCCTCCTGCCTGAAGCGTTCGTAGCTGATTGAGCCCATTAGTGAGAATGCTTTCCTCTAAGCCAGATTCTAATTCGGGCTTATTGCCAAGGCACCTGATTCCTTGTCTCTCGGCCATTGGTGATTTCCTGTTCTGATTGGGTTAAGGTGGAGTCAGGTGGAAGAAAGGTTGGTGTGGGGGCCGGCCTGTCCCGCCTGACCTACACGGCTTATGGCTCTGCACTCTCTAATCTCAGGATCCATCCCTGGCATTAGTGATAATCGGAGACCTGATGCTGGAGTGCCTGCTCGTCCTCCTGCTCGTCCTCCTGCTCCTCCTCCTGATTCTAATGCCTCCTCCTGCTCCTCTTCTGGCATTTTAATGCTTCCTTCCCACCGTATTTTGTCTTTGCTGAATTCCTCGGCGCAGTAGATTGCACGCCATTATATGGAGGTGTTATAAGAGCACGCCATTATAGAGTATATTAGAGGCCTTTATTTGGGGGTTGGGACCTGACTTGGGCACTTACTGAAATAAATGTTGTGATTGCATGGCCTGCCGGCCTGAATGCTTTCCTCAAGTTTCTAACGACGCTGGTGGATTCCTTCGCAGTGTGAACTCTTTAACGTCTTTTGTCTGTCGAGGCAACTTGGGAGAGTCCTAGGGTTCTAATGGGAGCTAGCAACCCGAAGAGCACAATCTCGTTAATGGGCTTTCCTGAAGCTGCGTACCGAGGTTTCTGATATTCCTTCCGCCCTTATTGGCGAGATTCCTGATGATTTAATGGAACCCGCGTGTAATCCTACCTATGAAGCTTTGATTTCTGCCCGGCTCAACTTTTGACTTTCTGGCTGCCCGGCTTTACTCCAGTAAAAGGGAACGGGTTAATCCCATACTCACCCGAGATAACGGGTGAGGGTTAACGTGAAGTTGCTCGCTCGGCTTGAACTTCCTTTGTATTCCTAACTCTATTATGATGTGATCGTGGAGGTTATTATGATGTGATCGTGGAGGTGGCCACTTTCTAACCACTTTCTAATCATACTGGCTGAGCAAGCCATGATTACAACTAATGTAATTCCCTGGCAACTTATGAGAAACACTGTATTCGTCCACCTGGGCAATAGAATTCTCGCGCCAAGCTATCTTTTCCGTCCACTGGAATCCTTGCGCTATTGCGGCCTGAGGTATTGTACTAAAGGGGGCGGTCAGTTCCTGGGGGATCGATAGAGGGTTAGGTTAGGGTGACCAGCACTAAGAATGCTTCATCCTAGACAATTATATATAGTTGTCCGCAGCAGATTTTTTGTCGAGATTATATAGAGGCTACCCTACGACGAGGTCATTCATTCTGTCGAATTTGGAGGCGAATCCGAATCTAAGTTCCTGCGTCTTTAGATATGGCTGAGTTTGTGGGGGTCCCTATCTTCTGTGTCTGCTGGACTGGATCTCCTCGTCCCGACTGGCTAAAAGGTATGGGAGAACTAGATTGATTCGTAAGATTGGTGGGTGATGGGTGTCCGTTAGTTGTAGTGCCTGAAGTGGGGAAGTAGGTTGTGGTTTTCTTTGGAGTAGCGGAGGTTGGGGCTACGGGTGTAGTGGAGCCCCTGTGTGACTAGAAAGGTGGGGGCTCTTTCTTGGTTGAGCTGTATCCTGATGGAAGTAGGGTCCTGATTGGTCTTTGTGATGTGAATAGAGACTGTGTATGTAAAGAGAGTATAGCAACAGCGCCCCCTCTCTATATAGTTCAGCGCCAACTGTGCAAGTGGAGTGCAAGAGTATGTCAGTTTTTGGGTGTTTTAGCTTGGAGTGTGCCGGTTTTGGGGCTTGTTCGGGGGAGTGTGTGAGATGCACTGTTGCGCTGTTTGGCACTGGTGCCCCTGTGTATCGGCTTGGTGTGGGGGTTGAAGGCGGGGCTGTGTCAATTCTCCCCCTAGAACCCTTTCCAGGTATATGCACTGTTGCACTATTGATAGAGTATTGAGTGTGTAGGTGGGTGTGGGTATGAGTTGGGTGGGTGTTGAGGTGGGTATTGTTGGTTGGGGGGGCGTTCCTAGTGGGTGGGGCCGAATATGGGGGGTGGGAGGGTTGAATAGTGTGAGGCGGGTGCCGTATGTTGGTAGGGTGGGTCATTGATTGTTGGGATTGTGGCTGTTGGGTGGGTATTGTTGATAACTGAGAGGGGGGGGGGTGAATCAGTTATCCTAATTATTTCCCTTATTGAACTTTCCTTTTAATTGATGCAGCATAGAATCAAACACAAAAACATTAATCATGAAATAAGAAACACATGACACAGTATTTTTGACGTGGAAACCCTGTTAAGGGAGAAAACCACGGGGTGATTAACCCAAAATTATTCTCTGTTAGAAGAATAGGAAATTACAAAAATGGCACTTGCCAATTAGGGCTCACTGCCCGAGCACACTGCTCACAAGAGGCCCACTGCCTACAAGAAGACACACTGTCTACAAAGTGATGAGAATCACAGTCTTGAACTGATTGGAAGCATCTGCATATGCTGGAGTTCAGTTCCGGTTAGGCTCAGTACACTGATCTGCTGCACTTCATCTTTCCTCTGTTCTTTATTCTGCTATCTTTCACATACCGGATCCTTTTTGCTACCTCTGCTCTTATCTGGACTTATTCGCATATATCTCCATATCACCACTGACTTCACAACTAAATCCATCCTCTATATATATCCACATAAGTAATTTCATCACTTTTCTAGTCGGCATCCGGAATAGTCTAGTTTCTTACAAACTCTCATTCTGTCGGCTGAATCCTTCCTCACCAAGCAATGCGGATCAAGCATATACTTGTAGATATCTTTAATCATGTCGGCCAAACATGATTCATGCCTTCACAACCTCTGTCATCAACAGTAACACATCCGGAAAGCAGTCTGATACTCTGCCAGTCAGTTCTTCCTCTGTTTTCACTGTCTCTCAGGAATCCGGTACTCAACCATTCATATATTTTTCCTTGTTCATCACCGGAGGCTAAATCCTTGGAATATACCACTCAAGGTAGTCCTCTTGACTTCCCCAAATCCACACTGCACCAAGACACTTCCTCTGAGAGATCCGGACCAATCTGTCGGACCTTGCCACATGCTCTGTTCTTCTTCACTGGACCACAACATTCTTTATTCTGACTTCCGGTAGAGACACATCATGACTTGCGGATATGTGGGATGACCTTTGTTGCCATCAATGACAACAACCATGAATCCATATAGTGTCTCTTGCCAACAATCTCCCCCTTTGGCATTGATGGCAACACTTAGTGAAAAATGACTAAGTGTTTTCACTATGCTCCCCCTTTGCTGATGCTCTGTCTTTATATACAATTTCTGGAACTCCCCCTTAGTTGGATTCCTCATTTTTCACTGCTCCTCACTCCCCCTTTGACATCAATGGCAAAGGGTAGGGTCCGCACACCAAAATTTTCAAAAATTTTCTATATATAGCCGCATATTTACATACTCACATGTACTGAAGAATGTCTGCAAAGGATGTCTGCAATTGGATCATTTCTGTAGCCCAACTTTGCTTCATTCTATCCAAAATTGAAATGTGACCACTTAACAAAAATGCAAAAGCTTCTGCCCGCTTGAGATCTGTCGGATCTTTTGTTTGGGCGGTGGTCTGAGCATCACTGATGGCCTCATGCATAGTTTCCAACTTAGGGATTATAATCCTTCTAAGTTCTCCCATCCGGTTAGTGATGTTCTTTCTTTCCTTCTCAAGATTCTTTATTTCATTCAAGACTGCAATAGTTTGACATTCTTGATTTATTATAGAGGAAGAGAGAGGATCAAAACTTTGAGATAAGCTTTGTAGCTTATCCTGTTCCTCTTTTATTTTCTTGTCAAATGCTGCTGTTGCCTTTGACCAGGATATACAAAATTTATAGATGTCACCGCCATCCTTAAGAGCATTCTCTAAGCTCTTTATTCCAATGCTTACAATCTTCCTATCTTTAGAGATTAATTCTAATATTTCTGAAAATCTCTTATCCAAAAATTCCTTCCGGACCTTTTCTTCAGCTGATTTTTCTAGAGAATCAAAATGTGTATCAACATTGCTGACTAAGGTTTTTAGATTACCAGAAGTGGAGGCTGTCGGATCTATTTGGATTGATGGCATAATCTTTACAAGTACTCCGGAAGCAGCCTCTATCAACTCACAGTCTTCCATATGAGACTTCAGGAGCTTTTCATTTGCCTTGGCATTTGCAAATGAAGCTATCTTCATTGTTTGTATCGGAGAGAGAGAGTCAAAATCAAATGGGCCTTTTAGAAGCTCCGGTTCATCGATCTCTAAAGTTTCTTTGCTCAAAAATTGTTGAACAGTTTGTGCAGTGTCTCTTGCCGGAGACAGATGTTTCTTTTCTTCTGCAGTCTTAGAACTGTCAACCTCTTTGTCTTTCACCACTGCTTCCTTCTCCTGTAATTGCTCTTCTTCTTTGGATCCGGAGACTGTAGGGGAAACCGGAGGAGAGATGTTTGTCTGTTCAGGGCTCACTTCTTCCGGAACAGATGATTCCAAATCAGCAGCTGTTTCTGCACCTAAGTCCTCTACAACAGGAAGATTGAACCTTTTGAAGGCCTTCCGAAGGATCTCTTCTGTCTCTTGGGCCACTTTGTCAGTCTCACCAAGCATGAGTTGATTCATCCTGGCTTTGCTTCTGAACTCATCTTTGCAGTCCTTGAAGATAATGTTCATTGTCTTGGGATCAATTTGAGGATATAGCTGAATAGCTATCTGCTCCCGGATCTCAAGATCTTTAGCATGAGCATTATTCTTTCTTACTTCCAATTCCTTTTCTAGGCTTTTAGGAATAAGAGATATGATTTCAATGAAAGCCTTATTATATATGTTAAGATATTTGACTGTGGCCTCCTGCAGAGTCTTTTGGTCAGCCTCACTGAAGTCATCATAAGATTCAGTCATTGGTTGAAGGTTTCCATCCACCGTGACCGACTTGATTATGCTCTCTAGAGACAGATTGGGCTTTTCAACAGATACCTCTGCCATTTCATCCTTGTCTTGGCATGTGGAGGGCTTACCGGATCCTTTCTTCTTCAGTTTCTTTATTTCTCTTATTCCCTCATCTGACTCTGTTTCCTCTTCATCCTTTTGGCTTCCATAAGCCCTTGTGGCTTTTGTCTTGGATCTCTTACCGGATGCCTGAACTTCCGGTTTTGAACTTTTGGTTGTGGGAGGTGCAGATCTCTTTGATGATCTGGTCCCGGTTGGAGCTTCAACCGGAGCACTTTCTTTACTTTTCTCTTCTTCCTCAGCCTTCCTCCTCTTTTCCCGGCTGGCATCAAGTGCCTCTTTTGAGATGCCTAGGCCTTGAGCAATGTGCTCTACTTCTTTTCTCACCTTTCTTTTAATCTCAGGTTCCCTGAGTTCTACATGTATTTTTACACTCAGCTCCTCAAAGGTTCCAAACCTTTTTGCCTTAGGATCTTTGGGCTGACTTAGCATGTGTTAAACATGCAGCTCCACTATCTGTTCATCCACTTCATACCCCATGGGCATGATCCAGACAGTCCTTGGCTCCACTGCCTCCATTAGGCACTGATCAGTGTCAACCATAAAGCACACTGAGTCTTTGTATTTTTCAACAAGAGACTAGGGAATTCTCTCTCTTGCTTGCATCATGCTCTGAAAGTTTTTGAAGTATCCCCAGAGAGCTGAATTTCTCGCTTTTGCATCCCCAAGTCCATGCAAATAGTCTCTTATCTGGACTGCAACAGGTTTGTCATTCTGCCATACCCATCCACTTGTTCCGGGTAGCTCATTCATGAAGTAGAAGAATAGACATACAATAAGAGTACCATACTTAAAGGAATTCTTCTTATCCTTCTTGATTTTCTGTATATTTTCCATTAATTGGCTTAGCAGTAGTTCGCAGAGATCATATTCTGCATTCTTTCTTAGCATTTCATAGGCAGTGTATACTGCAGTTCCGGATACAGAATTCTCCCTGCTGGAGTGATAGATCTTGTATCCTATTATCATTGATGCATATTTGATATCCGGATCCGAAATATCTTCAATGGTCATTGCCCTCTTATCAAATTTTGATCCGGTGGCCTCAGTTACAATGTTGTTCTTGACAGATTTGAGGATAGGTACCCCTCCGGAAGAGTATAGACCAGTTACTGCTCTAATTGCCTCTTTTGTGATCTTGCAGGGTCTATCTAGCCATAGAAAGTTGTCATGCATCCTGCTCAGTACATACCGGACCCATTCATCTTCTTCAAAGCAGGGGAAATGAATAAATTGCTCAAATTGTTTCTTCTGGATATCCTTATACTCTGGTTTAAGCTCAAAAGCATTGTCTATCAGTTGCTTGTGATAGAGGTCTCTTAATTTGAATTCCCCAAATTCCTCAATGCTTGCATGTATGTAAACCCTAATGTCTTCGGTATGTAAAACTCCGTGAGGAACACTAGAGAAGGCTCCTAGTGGATCTACCTCCAATGATTTGTAGGGATGTTTCTTGAATGAGGGGCGAGGTCTATCAGAGATCTTAACTATGTTTGGAGTAGCCATTCTTCAAAGATTTGCAGTGAGGTAATGAAAAACGGAGAATACCTTATGCGCCTTCGACTTGCACGGAGTGATTGGATTAATTTCTTTATGCAATGACTTCGGCAGGAGATCCTTGGTGTGCTTGATGAATCTTGTTGCAGAGCTCCACTATTTGCTTCTTCTTGAGTGCAGAATGAGCAAATGACTTTTGAGAAATCCCTTATATTGCTCCGCGAACCCTAATATCTGTCTGCAATAAATGCTTCACCAACATTATTCCGGTTCGCCTTGTCTGGATAGCTTGGAGTATCCCGGATTAGTCCTGATCTGTGAATATCATCCGGATCTCTCAAAATAGAGGTAACATATTACAAGAACATCCCAAACATTCTGTCCAATCCGCAGAACAAGATAGTGCACTTCCGGATCTCTCCGGACCTTTTTGTAATCCTTTGTCATACCGGAGCATCTCCCTGAACAGGTCTTATTTGATCGATCATAGATTCTTCATAACTCCATGCGGACCTCTGAAAACTTGACTGAAGCATCTCAAGACTCATATCTGCAAACCCTTTAATCCGCATCTTGTGCCACATTCGGCACCTCTTGTTTGGCTGGGGGAACAGGATTTTCTTTGAGTCTCCCCCTGAGCCTGAGCTCACTTTTTAATTTCCGGAAGAAATATCAGCACCAGAGTCTGGTGCGGATCCAACCTCTACATTCTCTAAACTTTTCTTCACCCAAATCTTGCTCATCTGATTCCTAACTTCATCCGCATTCATCTTTTGTTTACCCTTGTCTTGATTCTGATTATACACCGGACCTCTTTTGTCCTGATACTTGTTTCTGCAGACTTTAGCATTATGACCGGACCTATTGCAGATTTGGCAAGTAACATTTCTTTGCATATTTGACTGATATCCTCTTGATCTGCATTGATTAGCCATATGACCTACTCTATTGCATGTGAAGCATCTACCTTTGAATGATTTGTTTACTTGCATAATTCTGCATTCATGGGATTTGTGTCCATACCTTTTGCAGTTGAAGCACTGTCCAGAGAAGGATGAATTAATCTGATTCATTCTCATTCTGCACTGATTAGCTTTGTGACCAAAGTGGTTGCAGCTGTGGTAGTATCCATTGAAGGATGGATATCTTTGAGCATTTGGCTGTCTTACCGGAGGTCTTCTAGGCCTGCTCCTTGGATTTTCTGATCCAAGATTCTTCTGACCGGATCCGGAGCTTTCTCCTTTCTCATATCCCAAACCATACTTGTCATCTGTCCTCTTTTGACTTCCAAGAAGAACTTCAAGTTGAGCAGAACTTATCTTGAATTTCTCTTTATATTCATTTGCTGTTTGAAGGTCTCTTTTGAGAGAGGCAATTTGATCCTCAAGTTTTCCTTCATTATCTTTGGCATCTTCAAGATCAGATTCAAGATGTCTGATAATCCTGTCCATCTGGTGGCATTCTTCTGATTTTTCTTTAAGAGATTGTCTTAGATTGTCTTCAGCCTTTCTTTTTTCTTCAATCTCTTGAGTAAACTTTATAGTTCCTGATTCCATTTCATGTCTTAACATAATGACTTCTTTTGATAACTTTTCACATAACTTGGTTTGCTCAGTCAATTCTTCATTTGTATTGCTTTCTTCACTTTGTCTTGCCAACTGTTGAAGCAGCTCCTTTCTCTTTTTCATAGAGAGACTTAATTTGTCTTTTAATTCTCTCATGAATTCATCAGCCTGTTTGAGTCTTTCCTTTAATTCACTGACTTCAGAATTTGACTGTTCAAGATCCTCAAGAGCAGTCTTGAGTTGCTCCCTTAAACCACATGCATCCATTTGAAATCCCAGATCTTCCTCAAGCTGTTAGGCTCTATTAGGAGGAACTTAGCTCTGATACCAATTGTTGATAACTGAGAGGGGGGGTGAATCAGTTATCCTAATTATTTCCCTTATTGAACTTTCCTTTTAATTGATGCAGCATAGAATCAAACACAAAAACATTAATCATGAAATAAGAAACACATGACACAGTATTTTTGACGTGGAAACCCTGTTAAGGGAGAAAACCACGGGGTGATTAACCCAAAATATTCTCTGTTAGAAGAATAGGAAATTACAAAAATGGCACTTGCCAATTAGGGCTCACTGCCCGAGCACACTGCTCACAAGAGGCCCACTACCTACAAGAAGACACACTGTCTACAAAGTGATGAGAATCACAGTCTTGAACTGATTGGAAGCATCTGCATATGCTGGAGTTCAGTTCCGGTTAGGCTCAGTACACTGATCTGCTGCACTTCATCTTTCCTCTGTTCTTTATTCTGCTATCTTTCACATACCGGATTCTTTTTGCTACCTCTGCTCTTATCTGGACTTATTCGCATATATCTCCATATCACCACTGACTTCACAACTAAATCCATCCTCTATATATATATCCGCATAAGTAATTTCATCACTTTTCTAGTCGGCATCCGGAATAGTCTAGTTTCTTACAAACTCTCATTCTGTCGGCTGAATCCTTCCTCACCAAGCAATGCGGATCAAGCATATACTTGTAGATATCTTTAATCATGTCGGCCAAACATGATTCATGCCTTCACAACCTCTGTCATCAACAGTAACACATCCGGAAAGCAGTCTGATACTCTGCCAGTCAGTTCTTCCTCTGTTTTCACTGTCTCTCAGGAATCCGATACTCAACCATTCATATATTTTTCCTTGTTCATCACCGGAGGCTAAATCCTTGGAATATACCACTCAAGGTAGTCCTCTTGACTTCCCCAAATCCGCACTGCACCAAGACACTTCCTCTGAGAGATCCGGACCAATCTGTCGGACCTTGCCACATGCTCTGTTCTTCTTCACCGGACCACAACATTCTTTATTCTGACTTCCGGTAGAGACACATCATGACTTGCGGATATGTGGGATGACCTTTGTTGCCATCAATGACAACAACCATGAATCCATATAGTGTCTCTTGCCAACAATCTCCCCCTTTGGCATTGATGGCAACACTTAGTGAAAAATGACTAAGTGTTTTCACTATGCTCCCCCTTTGCTGATGCTCTGTCTTTATATACAATTTCCGGAACTCCCCCTTAGTTGGATTCCTCATTTTTCACTGCTCCTCACTCCCCCTTTGACATCAATGGCAAAGGGTAGGGTCCGCACACCAAAATTTTCAAAAATTTTCTATATATAGCCGCATATTTACATACTCACATGTACTGAAGAATGTCTGCAAAGGATGTCTGCAATTGGATCATTTCTGTAGCCCAACTTTGCTTCATTCTATCCAAAATTGAAATGTGACCACTTAACAAAAATGCAAAAGCTTCTGCCCGCTTGAGATCTGTCGGATCTTTTGTTTGGGCGGTGGTCTGAGCATCACTGATGGCCTCATGCATAGTTTCCAACTTAGGGATTATAATCCTTCTAAGTTCTCCCATCTGGTTAGTGATGTTCTTTCTTTCCTTCTCAAGATTCTTTATTTCATTCAAGACTGCAATAGTCTGACATTCTTGATTTATTATAGAGGAAGAGAGAGGATCAAAACTTTGAGATAAGCTTTGTAGCTTATCCTGTTCCTCTTTTATTTTCTTGTCAAATGCTGCTGTTGCCTTTGACCAGGATATACAAAATTTATAGATGTCACCGCCATCCTTAAGAGCATTCTCTAAGCTCTTTATTCCAATGCTTACAATCTTCCTATCTTTAGAGATTAATTCTAATATTTCTGAAAATCTCTTATCCAAAAATTCCTTCCGGACCTTTTCTTCAGCTGATTTTTCTAGAGAATCAAAATGTGTATCAACATTGCTGACTAAGGTTTTTAGATTACCGGAAGTGGAGGCTGTCGGATCTATTTGGATTGATGGCATAATCTTTACAAGTACTCCGGAAGCAGCCTCTATCAACTCACAGTCTTCCATATGAGACTTCAGGAGCTTTTCATTTGCCTTGGCATTTGCAAATGAAGCTATCTTCATTGTTTGTATCGGAGAGAGAGAGTCAAAATCAAATGGGCCTTTTAGAAGCTCCGGTTCATCAATCTCTAAAGTTTCTTTGCTCAAAAATTGTTGAACAGTTTGTCCAGTGTCTCTTGCCGGAGACAGATGTTTCTTTTCTTCTGCAGTCTTAGAACTGTCAACCTCTTTGTCTTTCACCACTGCTTCCTTCTCCTGTAATTGCTCTTCTTCTTTGGATCCGGAGACTGTAGGGGAAACCGGAGGAGAGATGTTTGTCTGTTCAGGGCTCACTTCTTCCGGAACAGATGATTCCAAATCAGCAGCTGTTTCTGCACCTAAGTCCTCTACAACAGGAAGATTGAACCTATTGAAGGCCTTCCGGAGGATCTCTTCTGTCTCTTGGGCCACTTTGTCAGTCTCACCAAGCATGAGTTGATTCATCCTGGCTTTGCTTCTGAACTCATCTTTGCAGTCCTTGAAGATAATGTTCATTGTCTTGGGATCAATTTGAGGATATAGCTGAATAGCTATCTGCTCCCGGATCTCAAGATCTTTAGCATGAGCATTATTCTTTCTTACTTCCAATTCCTTTTCTAGGCTTTTAGGAATAAGAGATATGATTTCAATGAAAGCCTTATTATATATGTTAAGATATTTGACTGTGGCCTCCTGCAGAGTCTTTTGGTCAGCCTCACTGAAGTCATCATAAGATTCAGTCATTGGTTGAAGGTTTCCATCCACCGTGACCGACTTGATTATGCTCTCTAGAGACAGATTGGGCTTTTCAACAGATACCTCTGCCATTTCATCCTTGTCTTGGCCTGTGGAGGGCTTACCGGATCCTTTCTTCTTCTGTTTCTTTATTTCTCTTATTCCCTCATCTGACTCTGTTTCCTCTTCATCCTTTTGGCTTCCATAAGCCCTTGTGGCTTTTGTCTTGGATCTCTTACCGGATGCCTGAACTTCTGGTTTTGAACTTTTGGTTGTGGGAGGTGCAGATCTCTTTGATGATCTGGTCCCGGTGGGAGCTTCAACCGGAGCACTTTCTTTACTTTTCTCTTCTTCCTCAGCCTTCCTCCTCTTTTCCCGGCTGGCATCAAGTGCCTCTTTTGAGATGCCTAGGCCTTGAGCAATGTGCTCTACTTCTTTTCTCACCTTTCTTTTAATCTCAGGTTCCCTGAGTTCTACATGTATTTTTACACTCAGCTCCTCAAAGGTTCCAAACCTTTCTGCCTTAGGATCTTTGGGCTGACTTAGCATGTGTTGAACATGCAGCTCCACTATCTGTTCATCCACTTCATACCCCATGGGCATGATCCAGACAGTCCTTGGCTCCACTGCCTCCATTAGGCACTGATCAGTGTCAACCATAAAGCACACTGAGTCTTTGTATTTTTCAACAAGAGACTAGGGAATTCTCTCTCTTGCTTGCATCATGCTCTGAAAGTTTTTGAAGTATCCCCATAGAGCTGAATTTCTCGCTTTTGCATCCCCAAGTCCATGCAAATAGTCTCTTATCTGGACTGCAACAGGTTTGTCATTCTGCCATACCCATCCACTTGTTCCGGGTAGCTCATTCATGAAGTAGAAGAATAGACATACAATAAGAGTACCATACTTAAGGAATTCTTCTTATCCTTCTTGATTTTCTGTATATTTTCCATTAATTGGCTTAGGAGTAGTTCGCAGAGATCATATTCTGCATTCTTTCTTAGCATTTCATAGGCAGTGTATACTGCAGTTCCGGATACAGAATTCTCCCTGCTGGAGTGATAGATCTTGTATCCTATTATCATTGATGCATATTTGATATCCGGATCTGAAATATCTTCAATGGTCATTGCCCTCTTATCAAATTTTGATCCGGTGGCCTCAGTTACAATGTTGTTCTTGATAGATTTGAGGATAGGTACCCCTCCGGAAGAGTATAGACCAGTTACTGCTCTAATTGCCTCTTTTGTGATCTTGTAGGGTCTATCTAGCCATAGAAAGTTGTCATGCATCCTGCTCAGTACATACCGGACCCATTCATCTTCTTCAAAGCAGGGGAAATGAATAAATTGCTCAAATTGTTTCTTCTGGATATCCTTATACTCTGGTTTAAGCTCAAAAGCATTGTCTATCAGTTGCTTGTGATAGAGGTCTCTTAATTTGAATTCCCCAAATTCCTCAATGCTTGCATGTATGTAAACCCTAATGTCTTCGGTATGTAAAACTCCGTGAGGAACACTAGAGAAGGCTCCTAGTGGATCTACCTCCAATGATTTGTAGGGATGTTTCTTGAATGAGGGGCGAGGTCTATCAGAGATCTTAACTATGTTTGGAGTAGCCATTCTTCAAAGATTTGCAGTGAGGTAATGAAAAACGGAGAATACCTTATGCGCCTTCGACTTGCACGGAGTGATTGGATTAATTTCTTTATGCAATGACTTCGGCAGGAGATCCTTGGTGTGCTTGATGAATCTTGTTGCAGAGCTCCACTATTTGCTTCTTCTTGAGTGCAAAATGAGCAAATGACTTTTGAGAAATCCCTTATATTGCTCCGCGAACCCTAATATCTGTCTGCAATAAATGCTTCACCAACATTATTCCGGTTCGCCTTGTCTGGATAGCTTGGAGTATCCCAGATTAGTCCTGATCTGTGAATATCATCCGGATCTCTCAAAATAGAGGTAACATATTACAAGAACATCCCAAACATTCTGTCCAATCCGCAGAACAAGATAGTGCACTTCCGGATCTCTCCGGACCTTTTTGTAATCCTTTGTCATACCGGAGCATCTCCCTGAACAGGTCTTATTTGATCGATCATAGCTTCTTCATAACTCCATGCGGACCTCTGAAAACTTGACTGAAGCATCTCAAGACTCATATCTGCAAACCCTTTAATCCGCATCTTGTGCCACATTCGGGACCTCTTGTTTGGCTGGGGGAACAGGATTTTCTTTGAGTCTCCCCCTGAGCCTGAGCTCACTTTTTAATTTCCGGAAGAAATATCAGCACCAGAGTCTGGTGCGGATCCAACCTCTACATTCTCTGAACTTTTCTTCACCCAAATCTTGCTCATCTGATTCCTAACTTCATCCGCATTCATCTTTTGTTTACCCTTGTCTTGATTCTGATTATACACCGGACCTCTTTTGTCCTGATACTTGTTTCTGCAGACTTTAGCATTATGACCGGACCTATTGCAGATTTGGCAAGTAACATTTCTTTGCATATTTGACTGATATCCTCTTGATCTGCATTGATTAGCCATATGACCTACTCTATTGCATGTGAAGCATCTACCTTTGAATGATTTGTTTACTTGCATAATTCTGCATTCATGGGATTTGTGTCCATACCTTTTGCAGTTGAAGCACTGTCCAGAGAAGGATGAATTAATCTGATTCATTCTCATTCTGCACTGATTAGCTTTGTGACCAAAGTGGTTGCAGCTGTGGCAGTATCCATTGAAGGATGGATATCTTTGAGCATTTGGCTGTCTTACCGGAGGTCTTCTAGGCCTGCTCCTTGGATTTTCTGATCCAAGATTCTTCTGACCGGATCCGGAGCTTTCTCCTTTCTCATATCCCAAACCATACTTGTCATCTGTCCTCTTTTGACTTCCAAGAAGAACTTCAAGTTGAGCAGAACTTATCTTGAATTTCTCTTTATATTCATTTGCTGTTTGAAGGTCTCTTTTGAGAGAGGCAATTTGATCCTCAAGTTTTCCTTCATTATCTTTGGCATCTTCAAGATCAGATTCAAGATGTCTGATAATCCTATCCATCTGGTGGCATTCTTCTGATTTTTCTTTAAGAGATTGTCTTAGATTGTCTTCAGCCTTTCTTTTTTCTTCAATCTCTTGAGTAAACTTTATAGTTCCTGATTCCATTTCATGTCTTAACATAATGACTTCTTTTGATAACTTTTCACATAACTTGGTTTGCTCAGTCAATTCTTCATTTGTATTGCTTTCTTCACTTTGTCTTGCCAATTGTTGAAGCAGCTCCTTTCTCTTTTTCATAGAGAGACTTAATTTGTCTTTTAATTCTCTCATGAATTCATCAGCCTGTTTGAGTCTTTCCTTTAATTCACTGACTTCAGAATTTGACTGTTCAAGATCCTCAAGAGCAGTCTTGAGTTGCTCCCTTAAACCATATGCATCCATTTGAAATCCCAGATCTTCCTCAAGCTGTTAGGCTCTATTAGGTGGAACTTAGCTCTGATACCAATTGTTGATAACTGAGAGGGGGGGTGAATCAGTTATCCTAATTATTTCCCTTATTGAACTTTCCTTTTAATTGATGCAGCATAGAATCAAACACAAAAACATTAATCATGAAATAAGAAACACATGACACAGTATTTTTGACGTGGAAACCCTGTTAAGGAGAAAACCATGGGGTGATTAACCCAAAATTATTCTCTGTTAGAAGAATAGGAAATTACAAAAATGGCACTTGCCAATTAGGGCTCACTGCCCGAGCACACTGCTCACAAGAGGCCCACTGCCTACAAGAAGACACACTGTCTACAAAGTGATGAGAATCACAGTCTTGAACTGATTGGAAGCATCTGCATATGCTGGAGTTCAGTTCCGGTTAGGCTCAATACACTGATCTGCTGCACTTCATCTTTCCTCTGTTCTTTATTCTGCTATCTTTCACATACCGGATCCTTTTTGCTACCTCTGCTCTTATCTGGACTTATTCGCATATATCTCCATATCACCACTGACTTCACAACTAAATCCATCCTCTATATATATCCGCATAAGTAATTTCATCACTTTTCTAGTCGGCATCCGGAACAGTCTAGTTTCTTACAAACTCTCATTCTGTCGGCTGAATCCTTCCTCACCAAGCAATGCGGATCAAGCATATACTTGTAGATATCTTTAATCATGTCGGCCAAACATGATTCATGCCTTCACAACCTCTGTCATCAACAGTAACACATCCAGAAAGCAGTCTGATACTCTGCCAGTCAGTTCTTCCTCTGTTTTCACTGTCTCTCAGGAATCCGGTACTCAACCATTCATATCTTTTTCCTTGTTCATCACCGGAGGCTAAATCCTTGGAATATACCACTCAAGGTAGTCCTCTTGACTTCCCCAAATCCGCACTGCACCAAGACACTTCCTCTGAGAGATCCGGACCAATCTGTCGGACCTTGCCACATGCTCTGTTCTTCTTCACCGGACCACAACATTCTTTATTCTGACTTCCGGTAGAGACACATCATGACTTGCGGATATGTGGGATGACCTTTGTTGCCATCAATGACAACAACCATGAATCCATATAGTGTCTCTTGCCAACAGGTATATCTCTACGTAATACCTCCCCCATCCCCGGCTCTAAGTGGGAGATGGGATAGAGGTGGGGGGAATAGCAAATAGAGGAGGTGGATAGTCAAATATGTGTATTGTGGGGGGCGGGATGGTTGGGGTTGCCGGTGAAAGCGGTTGGGGTGTGGGCTGGGCAGGTTGCGGGGTAAGGAGGGTGGGGGATGCCCTGTGGAATGCCCCGGTTGGGGCGGGTGGGGTTCTGGGAGGAGCTGGTTGGGGCGGGTGGGTGCCTTTTCCAAACTACGGGTGGGGGGGCCCCTACAATTCTATGGTAGTTGCTGGGGTTGGGGAGAAGGGCTGATTCTATCCCCTAGCCTTAGAGTGGTGGATCACTCCATCCCTCGATCTGGAGGAGATGGGGTGGGAAACAACTCCTCTTTTTCGGCCGGTCGGTCCAATCGATCTCATCGAATCGGGTCTCCTTCCAACCCCTGGTGGCGCCCTTTAGAATAGTAGGGGCAACTCATCGAATCCAGGCTCGACACTCCTTCCTCCTATGTCTGAGGCTTGGGCCAAGGGCCATCCAAGCTGCTTCCTAAGGTCCTTCTCGCTCCTATCGCATGAGTGGGTAGCAAGTGCCCATTCTCCCTCTCTTTACCCACCTCTCCACCCGGGTTTGCTCGGTACGGATGGATGGATAGGCAGATCAGATGTCATTATCTGCCCCACCCCGAGATATGGATTCCATTAGTTCCTTTCTCTCGCCCGGGGCTAGCTAATATTGATTTATTTCCCTTTCTCGGTGCGTCATAGACCAAGTCGGGATCCTCTCTCTCGATCGCCTACTTACTAACTAGAGGCGGGGGTCGAAGGCCATCGGTCGACCACAATGGAAAGGCCCAACTAGTTTATATCCACCCACCCACCAACTAGAACTATAAACCTCCCGGGGGGGCCACCCACCCGGAACTAAACTATAGTTGTGGAGCCCAACCCAACGCCTCGGGCGAATAGTAGGGCCTTAGAATAGTAGGGGCCTGGGTGAGAGGAAGATAAAGCCGATTGGTTGGGATTGAATTCTTATATCTCCAGCCCTTCAATCCCTTGCCTTTCGATCCAAAGCCTTTATCTGTCCCTTCATTCAAGCCATTTATTCATCCTTCTCGGGACTGGGAATGATGAGTGGTATTTCCTTTCTTCCCCACCCAAGGCCCTCCCTTTTAGTGGGCCGGAATCTGAATGAAGATTTTGGCGGACCCCACCACCCAAGGTTCCGCCACCACCCATAAATGCCTCACCCCCCCTACTATTCTATGGGCCTCCCACCCCCCCCAGTGGGCGAAGCCTCGGATGGTGGGGTCTAGCCCCCCTACCCAAGGCAACTATAGAAAGAGGGTGGTGGTGGGGCATGCACTTTCAGGAAGCTCACTATACGCTGCAGCCGGGCCCCCCCCGTACGGTATATTATTGTTCGGGAAGATAGTTGATTCTATACGTAACATGCCCGGTCCATTCTAATTCCCACCTTTCTTCCCATTTCATTACCCCCGCCCAGAGATAGTTGTAGTTGGGGGTGGGCATGTTACGTATAGAAATGTCTCCGACCCCGGGTGGGGGGGAATTTTATTTGCCTTGGGGGGGAAGCACCCTATATTTGCCTTAGGGCCTTCTCGTCCCACCCAACCCGCTACTATATTCTATTGGGTGGGAGGAGGATTTAGTTGCCGGGAGGTATATAATTGAAGGTTCCCGGGAAGCTACTATAGCATCTATATCTCCCTCCCACCCGTAGAAACTATCTATTCATTCTATTGATTCGTTGGAGCGCTAGCTCACTAGCGGGCTGTTGTGTCCAAGGCCCGGGACCAATCGCAATAACTACTAATTGCAATGACTCGCCAGTGGCTAAAGATCTTGGAAGTTCCCCGGGCTGATCAGGACATTTTGATTGACGTCCAGGCACCATTCTTCTATTCTATCATGTACTAATGCAACCGGTTGACCTTTATCCATCTTCCTCTCCCTCGGGACCTGGAAGAGCAAATGAATGCCTGGAGCTGCAGGGAAAGGATTGATCTCCGGATCCATACATAATGGTTGGTTACCAACCCCTCTCGATGCCCCTCTATTTTAATTGGTTGATCTGGGCAACTATATATAATTGCTGATCCCCCTCCTCCATATGTCTAGGTCTAGAATGGTGGTACAATGGAAGGTTGTTGCTCCAAGCAGTAGACCCACCTACCCCTTCCTATAGAACCATACTAGCAGCCGGGGGGAGATCGCTAGTCAACTTGAAGCTCACCCCCGACTCCGAAGAGAATGGCTGTTCTATCAAGAAATCCCCTCTCGGATTCAATACCATCGAGGAATGATCTTCTTCCGGAGGGAGAACAGACGGGAAGTCTTCGAAAGCGGGCCCTCTATCCATATTGGCGGGAGCACTCGACCAATTCAAGAAGGTTTTTTGGTGGCTGGTCATATAACTATACTAGTAGCCGGGGCTGTAGTATGATCGATGTTTATCTTTTCCTGTGAATAGAAGAGCAGCTGGAGAGACCAGGATTTCTAAAGCGCAATTCTCACCTTAAAGGGTGGCTCGATCAAAACAACTTCTTCTATCGGTTGCTAGTCCGGTAGCCGAGCGGGAGAGAAAAACATTTTCTAGTTCGTATGGGGGCGGAACGAAGCAACTAGAATAAATGCCCTCGATCGCCTTCTGATGATGATGTGGTGGGCATCGAATCGAGCCTACAAGGATATGGAAAGGCTTGCTTATATACGGATCAAGAACTGAATGCCTACTATTGCTTAGAATGGCCCGCCTTTGGTCTCGGCCCTTCCCCTTGTTCCCAGCTGTTAGTCCCGGCTGCTAATAGAGTTGGGTGGGTGGGAGGAGATAGGTGAGCCCAGAATGAATTGCATGGGATTCATGGGGGCGGTACGGGAGAGGCACATCTCCGCTGCGCCCCTACTATTATAAAGGGCATTGCTTGCCACCAGAAGATCGAGATTGATACAGCTTGCGTCGCTTTCGACTCCCGGGGCTCAGGGGGACTCTTCCTACTTCTTACTCCCACCCGGTTCCTACTTCTTAAAGGCCCCTCTTGTTTCCGTATCTGAGCGGGGGTCCCAAGTAATAGAAGGTATTCTCATTCGGTCCCCGGTTCCCTCGTAAGTAATAGTAGGCATCTTATATTCCCATCCCTTCCAACCTTCGTTCGAGTGGATGGAGGCCCCTCCCTTTGAAAGCTGCCTGCCCTACCTCAGCTTTCAATGAACAGGTCCCACCCCGGTTGCCCTACCTCTGCTTTCGTAGCTCTGGCTTATTATCCCACTCAGTTAGATGGGCCCCGCCCCCAGAACTAATATAGTTGTAGATAGGGCTTTCTCATCGGCTCTCCCACCGCTGGGTCCCGCCCGCATTTCCACCTATCCTCTACCCCAGCCCCAACGAATGACTAACAATTGAAGGGGTAGTTTTTTCTCCCAATCACTGGCATAGATAATAGTAGGCTGTCGATCGATAACCTTTCAAGAGAGGGGGATCTGGGCACGAGATAAGGGGATGGCCGGATGCAGCGAGAGGAGCCGGGTAACTGGAAGGGAGGAATAATACGTTCCTTGCTCGGTATGGCTTGTAACCGGGAGACCGGGTTATCGCCTGTCTCTCTCCGCCCCTATGGCATGCATCGGGGAATAAAGCCTCTCCTGCCGAACCCAACCCCGGTTCATCGATCAAGGGATTAAGGGCCTCAGGTTCAGTCGATTGGTTGGGCATTCGATCAGATGCATTTCTCTGGGCGGGTTCCTTAGTTCGGAGCATTGAATGTGGAAGGTTCAGATCCCATTGTTCATTCCCAGGTTGCCTACCACTGCCGGACCTGACTAAGCCATGGGATAAGGAGCCAGACTCTTTATCCGCTCGCCGATAACCCCACACTCTTGATGCCCCATCCATTATTTGGGAGGCATAGGCTTCTATCCCGGGCCCCCAAGCCCCATTTAGTTTAGGATGATGCCTATCAATCTTATTCGCCGGGTGCTGCCTTATCGATAGGGAGAGCTCTTCCAAAGCTGCTTCTAATCCCAATTCCTTATCAATAACTATAATGGGAGGGGGGGGCCCCGCCCGAGGGGATGAACAGAGCCATTGAACCCAGCCCATCTGCCCCATCCCTGGGGTTCAGAGCAAGCAATTTTAGGAGTATAAGTCCCGGTTGCAGGAGTATATAGGATGTCAATTGCCAACCCCTCGGGGAGCGATAGTTCGAAACCATCCATCATTCTCCTTTTGTTAGCTGCAAGTCGAGTTCCTATTGGGATGATGGACCCCTATTGTTCTTTAGGCACTCCTTTTCTCACAACTATCTTCCAATTGACGCCCCCCACCCGGGGTGGTGAGGGAAGATGCCATATAAATTGGTGAGGGAATTGATGTTGGGATGGTTTGGGGTACGGTTTCCCATCTATGTGTGGAGCAACCAGTCGAGTGGATAGTCATTCCGTTCAGTTCGGAATAGTATGATGTTATTCTCCTTTCGCCCCTCTCCAGGCAAGTGAACATCTTGAGCAAACTACTGAACCGCTTCTATCTTAATACTATTAGAACAAACAGCCATCGCGCCCTCTCCCTATCAATGGGCGGATAGGACTAAAACTGGAGTTGGAGATTTCGACGCTGATTTGTCTCAGATGCACAGAGTTGTCTCCCACCATTGGTTCTTGTGCCCACCCATCCATCCGAGACGTATCAAGTGGGAAACCTCCAAGCTTCAGGGGGACTCTCCCGCCTTCTCGCTGCTTTCGAGAGCTCATATCCGCCTAACGAGAGGGAAGTGAATGAACAAATAAATCACTGCTGGGAGTCTGCGATCACGAGAAATGCACTAATAGATGCTGCTTCTGACCTTGTCCCCGTAGGGGCTGGTAATGCAGAAACAAAAGCAGGAATGGGAACAATAGGGCATTCATCGGGGCCCCCGGAAGGCCAATTTAGGAAGGAAAACCGTACTAGCAGCTGGGCACTATAGCCGGCAAGAAAAATAAATAGGCTGAAGGCAGATTCTATACGTAAGCAGGGGTGGGTGGTCAAAGAGTAGGGGCTCCCCCTACCCCTACCCCTACCCCGAAGGGAACCGACCGAGAACAACTATGATGGCTAACAAGAGGTATCTCGAATATTATGGGCATGTTACGTATAGAATCGAGAAAGGTAAACTAGACCACTAGAAATTGTAGGGCGTCTGGCTCACATGATTGCCTATAGGCAGCTTATGGCCGACCCAACAACATTCCCCGTGTGTGGGGATGGGTGGGGGGTATAGTTGCCATCTCTTTCTTGATCATTTTGATCGCGGACATGACTGCCCCCCCCCCCCCCCCCCGCTTCAGTATATTATTGTGACCCGAGGGGTGGGTGTGCTTGATGCAGGAGATGATTCTATACGTAACATGCCAACTATCATCCACCCACCCCAACTATATTCGCCTCCGACCCACCCCAATCTATATTAGGAGGAAAGTGCCTCCCACCCACCCCTAGATGTTGTTTCTATATTCTACCAGCTGCGACCCCGGTTATATGTTGTTGGCGTTGGAGGTATATTATTGTTGTTGGGGGGCGGACTTTGAGGTTATAGAGAACACCTGTGCATAGCATAGAAAAGGGACTGGAGGAACCGGCAACTACAGAAAGGAGGGGATCTGATTCCGTTTGCTCCCCATGCGCCTTTGGAAGCATACTTATCCTTCCTCTCAACGCTTGATGTATCTATCTGAGCCCACCCTACCTAGAGGTAAAGGGTAAAGGTCCTAAAGTGGGATGGGCTGATGTGTTAAGTACTAAGATGAGGCCATAAATTCGAATGGCCCCCACCCCCGGGGGCCCCTATAGTAGTAGTAGTAGTAGTAGTTGTAGTTTAGTTGACCTTTCTAAACTATAGTAGGGGGGTGGGGGGGGCACAGTACTATAATATCTCATCACCATTCGTATTACCATATTACGTATATCTCATCACCCGTATATCTCATCACCAATCATATTACGTATATGATCTATGCTCTCAATCAACAAAAGGGAACTCTAATTGTGCCCCACCTGGTCTTTAGAAGAGGAGAGAGAGATTCTCATCAAAAAACCACAAACCACATGTTCGTCTCGTTATTACAACCTTCTCTCTTCATGTCCCTGATTTCCAAGAGCTACGCGCAAATCCTCGGATTCCGGTGGTTCTTAACAGCGATGGCCATTTATTTGAGTCCTTGGGTGGAACCATCTGATTTTCAACAAGGTGAAAATTATCGAATGATCTATGTACATGTCCCTGCAGCTCGGATGAGTCTGCTCATTCATATCGCAGTGGCTATCAGCAGCTTTCCATTCTTGTTGACAAAACATCCCCTTTTGCCTCGCTTTTCTGGAACCGGTCTGGAATAGGTGCTTTCCCCACATTGTTGACCTTAGTAACTAGAGGGTTTCGGGGGAAACCTATGCGGGGCACCTTTCGGGTGTGGGATGCTCATCTAACCCCTGTATTCATCTTGTCCTTCATTTATCTGGGTGCACTGTGCTTCCAAAAGCTCTCTATCGAACTGGCTTCTATCACCATCCGTATTGGACTGATCAATACACCAATCACTAAGTCCCCTGTCAACTGGTGGAATACACCGCATCAACCTGGGAGCATTAGCCAATTCGGTACATCGATACATGTTTCCATGCCCATTCCAATCTTGTTTGACTCTGCTAACTCCCCCTTCCCAACCTGTATCTCGCTTATTTGGAAACACGTCTTCTAACTCCATCCCCTCTCGAATCTTCATTCATTACGGAAGCTCGTTCTTCTCTGAATGAGGGCATTTATGTGGGAACTAGCTCCATGATGCCCCCTCATGCCCAAACCTGATCATACTGTCCCTCCGATGAGCAAGATTCTGCACGATCGAATACTCAGTGAGCTACATAAGCAAAATCGATAAGCCCCACAACAATAATTGAAGAAACCAGGCCCGAGGAACACCTGTTTCCCAGGGTGGGTGGAATAGCCTTAACCCCCCACCCGGGTGGTTGGAAAGTGATGCGGTGGGTGGCCTATGCCCCCCACCCAACCCCAGGGTGGGTGGGAGGATGAAGGTTGCAGTTCACCCCCGGAACATTAGCCAGCTGCGGCCCCCCCAGGAGGTAGATTAGCGGTTCTAATCTACCAGGGGGGCCCAACCCGTCACTAATCTACTGGGGGGGGGCCTTCATGGTGGGAGGGAACTATAGCGCTGGGTGGGGGGAAATTCAACCATACTAGCAACCGGGGTGGGTGGGAGGACATAAAGAGAGTTCCGGTCTGTAGGGCCCACTGCCATTATTCTGCAGGGTGATACCAAACTAGAATCCCTGGAACTATTGTTTCCCACCCTCCCTTTCTCTATTCCCACCCACCCAATTCTAGTTCCAACCCCACACGCCATTAATACGCCAGATTAATTAGCCCTCTAGAATAAGAAGCAATAGGAAAGGGAACTATAGTTGCCCCCGGGGAACTATGATTCCCGCCCACCCAACTAGAATTCCCCCCTAACCCCGGTGGGTGGCGGGTGGGAGGGAGTTATAGGTGAGGTAGATTAGTTGCTGGGCATGTTACGTATAGAATCTGGCCGGTCAACTCTATTTCTATTATTCGGGGTGGGGGGCTAAAGTTCTCCCACCAATCGGGAAAGGGGCAGTTAGTGACTCAAGACTCATAAACTTGAGTTGTCGTTAGTTAGTGACTTAGATACAATGCATGGCATGCAACTCACTTTCACTTCAGGATCCCCACCCACATAGTTCATCGGTGAAACCAACGACTCTTTCTACTCCTATCAGATCGAGAACCCGGGAGAGCACTCGACCCAACCGGGGGGTCGAGGGGTGAGCCCCCGCCAACCGTAGGGCCCTACCGCCCCTACTATCTATAGGCAGAGATAGGCTCTACCTCCACCCCCTACCGCTACCGATGGTTGGGGTGGGTGGGTGGGAGATAGTGGCCATGGAGGTAGGGGGTGGGGGCAGGCTACCCGGCAAACTATAGCCCTACCTCTATCTTGGGAGGGGGTGGGGGAGCCGAACCGCTCTCCCGATAGGCCTATCTATAGCCCATACCGCTACCGCTACCTATAGTGGCCGTGGGTGCTCTCGACCGACCGATAGGTCGAGGAGGCCATCCCGTGTGTGGGGTTGGGTGGGGGGCCCTCGTCACTTTGGGGGGGAGATAGCCGGGTGGGGGGTAAAAGCACATTATTCCTCCCACCCGCCCCCAAGAAGAATATGAAAAATGGGGGCCCCCCACCCAACCCCACACACGTCGTTGCCTCCCACCCACCTCGGGAACTATCCCATCTCAGGTGAAGGGCGGGGCGGGTTGACAGTACTCGAAGCAATGGAACGGAGTGGAGTTGTTTATGACTCAGAGGCATTCTCATCACTTGGTAGATCCAAGTCCATGGCCTATTTCGGGTTCACTCAGAGCTTTGGCAACCACAGTTGGAGGTGTTATGTACATGCACTCATTCATGGGGGGTTCAACACTCCTCAGTTTGGGCTTGATCTTCATCCTATATACCATGTTTGTACAGTGGCGCGATGTGATACGTGAATCCACGTTGGAGGGACATCACACCAAAGTCGTACAATTCGGACTTCGATATGGTTTCATTCTGTTCATCGTATCGGAGGTCATGTCCCCCTTCGCTTTCTTCCAGGCTTTTTTCCATTCCCCTTTGGCGCCTGCGGTAGAAATTGGAGGTATCTGGCCCCCAAAAGGGATTGGGGTTTTGAATCCTTGGGAAATCCCTTCTCCTAATACGCTTATTCCCCTTTCATCCGGAGCTGCCGTAACTTGGGCTCATCATGCTATACTCGCGGGGAAGGAGCGACAAGCAGTTTACGCTTTAGTAGCCACCGTTTCACTGGCTCTAGTACCCACTGGGTTCCAGGGAATGGAGTATTCTCAAGCACCTTTCACTGTCTCAGATGGTATTCACGGTCCTACGTCCTTCTCAGCAACTGGGTTTCATGGTTTTCATGTGATGATAGGGACTCTTTTCCCAATCATATGTGGTATTCGCCAATATCTGGGTCATTTGACCAAGGAGCATCACGTTGGCTTTGAAGTAGCTGCATGGTACTAGCATTCCGTAGACGTGGTTTGGTCATTCCCATTTGTCTCTATCCATTGGTGGGGAGGTCTACGAAGGGACGCATTATAGATAGGGGTGGATTGGGAAATGAGAGCTTATTGGCAGGGAGGGTATGCATTATAGATAGGGGTGGATTGGGATATGAACTCTTTTCGGGGACAGAGATAACCCGAGATAGAAAAGGAAGCTTTTTGGTTGCTGCTTCCCTACTCCCTCTGATGATCATATCGGACGAAGTTTATCTCACTTTGCTACCGGATATCTATTCATTCTGGCATATTTCTGTGGGGATCGAAGAGATTATGGCAGATCACGTTCACCAGGGAATGACCCAGAATTAGATTTCCATCCTTCTGGGATCGTTCTTTTTAATCGTAATTAAAGATGTTTTCCTGTTTCCATCCCGCTTATTCCACCACGAATGGAATAACCCAATGGTTGACCATTAGGTTATGCTCTCGACCTCCCCCCCACCCCCTACCCCTACCTTTAGAGGCTATGGCTACGGCGGAGGCCCCCTACCCCTACCCCTCTTCTATAGTTCCCTATTGAACCCCCCCCCCCTACCTACTATAGTAGTTGGCAACCACTGAACCAACTTAGATTCTTGGGGGCTATATAATTGTTTTTAGAGGGCTTCTATAGTTGGTTCAGTCAGCAACCACTAAACGGCAATGGTCGGCAATAATAGCCAACTTATGTTTGAAGGGGGCCCCCCTTAACCGGATGGAGAGGAGGGGCCCACCCAACCCCGGCGTCAATTGCAGGGATGGGTGGGCAATATATATTTTGATTGGTGGGAGGTATATTATTAGGTCGGGGCAATTTATATTAGTTTGGCACCCCCGAATAATAGCCTATGCGGGTGGGTGGGTGGCTAGAGATCTAAGATCTATATTCATTGGCCCAACCACTACCGGCACTATAGCTATAGTTGGTCAGGTCGTATTACGTTTAGAATCAAGTAGGTAGTCAGTCGAGTGCCATCTATCGACGAATGGTCGATCTGTCCTGTTCCCCCCAAGAGCAGGTAATACGAAGGGTTGGTTAGATAGGCGGGGGTGGTCACTAGATAGTGACCACTATATAGATAGACAGAGGGCGCCCCCTACCTCACTAGAAATATCATCAGTGGGGACATATCCATAGAGTCACCACATCAGTGGGGACCTCTCTATATCTATAGAGTAACCACATAGGTTGGGTTGGAGTATTCCCCTCTATATCTAGAGAGTATGGGAGTCAGTCTCATTTCATATGGGAAGTGCCCACCCCCCTTTCTATTCTATGTATGGGCGTCCCTATTAAAAAACCAGCTGTAGTTATAGGGCAGCTCCACGTGAGATTGCCAAAGTCAATCCGGTTGAGCACACGAGATCTTTGCAACCATATAGATGTATAGGCATTCCGGGCAATATTCACTATAGTTTTGGTGATAGGGTGATGGAATAGAGTGAAAGATCCACCCCATCTCCCAATGATGCGGATGCGGATGCCGGGGTCAACCCATATATCTATATAGGCTTCCCGGGCTCAACACTCATCCGACGATGTATCTAGGATGAGGGTTTTCCTTATATCGGATCGGGGTGCTCCCATTCGTTCCCCTCTCGTTACGGCTAGATGCATGAATGCCCTATCAATAGGCCTACCGACCCTCTCTATTAACTTCACTCTGCCGGTGGTCGATGACCCAATCCTATTGCCGGGTGGGTGGGAATCATAGGGTTCCCGGGTGGGAGGACATGCCGAGGTTGCCGGAACTAGAGTTTCCCACACCCTCCCCAACGAGGCAGGGAGTTAGCCAGGGGGGAGGGAGTTCTAGTTGGCAGGGAGGCCCTAATCTGATCAGGGAGTTCTAGCCCAATTCAAATAGTTGGGAGGTAGGGAGTTATAGCCCAACGAGGGAGGCAGGGAGTAGACTAGTTCAAACTCTATTGTTGACAACCAGAAGGAACCATGCATCCATCCGACCATCCTTTCTATCTGTTGAGAATGTTAACTTCGGAGAAGAAAGCAATTTATCTGAGGGGGGGCGGGGGTAGAGAATACTTGCCTATTCAGGCTGGACGGTAGTTATTTCTGATCAGGGAGTTAGACTAGAGTTGGATAGATCGAGGAGCCTTCCTACAGGATTAGCTGGCTGGACCATCCTTTGTTGACCATCAGTGAAGTTGACCCGGGACCAGAGAAAATGAAAGCATGCTCCGGTAACAGCAGCCTGTCCAGAGCCAGAGAAGTTGCAATGCTCAAAGAACTATAATCGAGCTATTATTTGGTAGGTAAGGAGTTCAACCGGTGGGGTGGGAACGGAACAACCCTGCTAGAGTTCAACCGGTGGTGCGGGGTGGTAATTACCGTCTATCTGTCAGTTTGGCTGGCTGCCCTCCCGGGGTGGGTGGGAGGAGATAGTTGTCAAGCAGAGTAGTTATCGGATAGAGCATTCTGAAGTTCCTGCCGGCCTACCTGAGCTTTCATTTTTGTTTTATTGCTCTTCGTTTTCTTGCTCCTGAACTATAATAAGGAACTAACTCCCTGGAGTTGAAGGATGGATATAGCCAGTTAGTTCTTCTTTAAGGGAGGAGGGCCCCACTAAAATCTCATTCCAGCAGGGTAGTTCGTTCAACCGGACCCGGGGGTGTAGGCGGGATTGACTTGCCTAACTAAGATATAACAAACCATCCTTCACCTCCGGTTGGAGAGGTAGGAGGCTATCTTAGCAGCTGGACCGAGGGAAACAATCAATTACCCGGGGGATGGAGCAACACTGAACTAACAAGGGAGGTTCCAACGAACTGCTCTAATCGGCAAACGACATATCCGAGCATCAATCTAAACGAGGAGCTACCCTAAATCGGGGGAGTATGGGAAGGAGCAAGAAGAAATAAAATGAGCTCAACTGTGGGTGTGTCCCTCCATCCTGCCCGGCTGCTAGTGTAATGAATTGTAGGGCCATCCGGGGGTGCCAACTATCTATTGGAATGATTTATCCGGATAAAGGGGGTTGAAATCGTCCCGGATAGCCTTATATACGGAACATGCCTAGGGGAACTATAGTTCCTAGAGGCTATAACAAATAGAAGTGACCATCTTTTGCCCCGATCTAGCGTCAAAAGCAGATATGGATAGGGGGCCCACCAACTGTGTATTCATTCGAATCAATCCATCCCTCTCGACATTTCTGAAATTGGGAGAAGTGGTTACTCCAGCGGTAATCATTCTGGGTGGTACTTCCTACTCTGAATCCAGTCTTATAAGAGCCCTGCCTAGGCGTATTAATTATGATTAAACTGCAGAGCCAAAATGCGTGTGTGGGGTTGGAACTATAGCTCCCGCCCACCCAAACTATAGCTCCCACAATTAATCTACCTCCAAGCAACTAGAGTTCCCACCCACCCGGGATTCTAGTAGGAAGGTAATATATTTGCTGGGTGGGCTGGGAGTTCTAGTCAGTAATAGAAATATTGGACCAAGGAAACATCCGAGGAACCCCCAGCCCCCTACAATTCTATGGCACTCGATAGAAGAAACAGCAGTTTGGTTTGAGAATGCGAGAATGGTTGATAAAGATATACGTGATACATCGGGTGTTGGCTTGATCCCCTGTATATAGAGATGAGGATGGGATTGGGGATAGGGGCTCCTAAATATTGGTGGGGAGTCCGGTTGGTTAGTTCCCTTCCTTTCTATAGTCGGTTGCCAACTGAACTGAACTGGACTAAACACCCTATAGTATAGTCGATCAAACTCCACTAGACCCCCTTCCGGACTAAACTATAGTTGCAGATACTTACTGCCAGATTTCTCTATATCACGTAACATGCCCTATCCGATGGGGTGGGGGGGAACAACTATAGTATAGTGAACCAAAACTAAAGACTCTTGATAGCCTTAACCACATAGGAGGCAGCGCACCAAACCTTCATTCTCTAGACAGCCCCGGGTGGGGGGGGGGTTTAAGCCCATTAGGTGGAAGTGCACCACACCTCCATTAGCGAAGCTAACCAAGGGGAGGGGTGGGGGGGGTATCGAGGTGGGGGGACTCGATTGGTAGCTATAGAAAGGGTGAATAGGGCCCTTGGGTCGAGAAGGAGTTTCAAAGAGAAGGAAAGGAGTTTCCCCTACGGGCCCCTACCTATTTAACTCGTTTCAACTGCTATAATCTGTCTTTTCGTCATGGCACTCGAAACTATATAGGTAGGGGGCCCCTCTCTTCTTCCTCTCCAGAGCCGGCCTTCCAACCCCCCAAGGGTTCCCCCCGAACAACCTCAGCCTCTTAAGGAAGCGAACAACCTCCAGTCAAGATTCCCAACTGTTGCTCAAGATTCTCTTTTCCAGGTCGATATGACTTGACTGCTGCCCAGAGTTATATAGGTAGGGGGCCGACCTAACTCAATTCGTATTATATACTAATACGCCTATCTAGAGTAGCCTGAATGCAAATGATATCTTCTGATTTAAGAGTCTTGAGCAACAGTTGAGAATCGAAGTCGAATCGCCCCTACCTCCTATAGAACTTGCCCCTGGGGAAATCGAGGGGGCCCCTACTACTATACAGCTGATTTGAGAATCTCGAGAATGAATCGTATTCTCGAGTTTGCATTCAGGCTACTCTAGATAGGCGCCCTATTCACAGTGGGGCATATAGAATGCAGATAAACTCCGCATCCCTTAAGACATTTCATTTGACCGCCATGGTAGTAACTATGGAGCCCCCACCTATCTATAGCTGAGTGTGAGAAAGCGTAACAAGCTGGCATTGAAGAGGAATAGTTGGGTCTAGCGGCTACGAATCCATGTCATTTAGAAGAATAGGGCCTAGGCCTAACAGAATCGAGCTCAGCCGAATCTTTTGTGCCTGTACGTCGTCTATTGATCTAAGTGCCCGCCACCTTCTCCGTCCCCACCATTTCCAGGATCAGCTAGATCAGAGCAATACTCCCAAGATCCCAATCCTCTTTATCATGCTGGTCAAGCCTATTCTATTCCCTCTCCAGCAGGGTTAGCTCCCTTCCTTCTTCTGTACATCCTAGAGCCAACTGGAACTGGAATCCTTCCCCTACCTATATAACGGACTCAACCTAACCATCTATAGTTGGGAAGTAGCTAATGGAATAGATATCAGTAACATGAGAATCCCTTCTACACTGGGAGACCAATCTGACTATCGAATAATGGGTAAATGCTTTATACAAGAGAGCGTCGAGGCCCCTACTATCTATAATGCAACTATTTAGCAACTAGAATAGCTCAGTACCGAGAAAGTACCTCCAGAACTATTGATAGTAACCCGCTAAAGAAACGCAGGCCTCACCTATATAGCTCAATCTCTGAACCTACTCCTCTATAATAGAACTCCACTCCAGGGCCCAGTTGGATAGATAGGGCGGAGGGGGGGTAGGAGTAGGTTTATTATGCCGTGGTAGTGGTAGGAGTAGGGGTAGTAATAGTACTAGTGTTAGTTACTCGGCATGTAGCTTGCATGGATCCTGGGGTGGGCCCACGGCCATGGCTATAGAGGTAGCGGCCCTCTCCTCTATAATCATAGGGGCTTCCAGCCTTGGGGTTCCAGCCCATGGGGCCTTCCGGTCAAGAGTGAACCCTCGGGCTTCCAGCCGGTCAAGAGCCCTACTTGAGATAGTTTGGCCAACCCCCACTAAAAAGAGATGGGGGGGTTGTATCACGTACAAAGAATGGACCCCGGCAAAGAAAGCTGACCCAGCTCTCTCTGTCTCTGTGAACCGGTGATCAGGCCCTTTCTACAGCTAGTAATTCCCTAAACTATCGAGTCCCGGGACAAGCGATGAAGCATCCCAGGGAGGGGGGCTATAGGGCATCCCATCACCGATCATATTACGTATATAATTTGGCATCGACTGCATCACTGTCTATAGCATGGCATCAAGACGCGATGAAGCATCCCATCTCATCACCAATCCCCCTTTCTCTCTATAGTGGGTGCTAGGGAAACACCACTAGTCACCGGGACTGCGTCGCTACACTCCATATTATAGACGTTATATGATATGATGTGATATGATCCATCGCGTTATACGATCCATCGGCCCCTCTGGCACTATTATTCATTCGGAGGGGAAATAGCTCAGTTGGTTAGAGTACTGGTCTGTCATGCCAGAAGTCGCGGGTTCGAACCCCGTTTTCCCTGACTAGAAAGGTAGGCCCCCCCCTTTAGAGAGTATAGTAGGGGGAATAAATAGGACAAGATTTGGACGCCGCCCCAGCTAAGGGGTTCTATTCAATAGTGGCAAAGCGCGAATCACCCGGGGTTGGGGCCCTACTCTCCCTATCTCGCTGTCGGATCGCCCTATCTCGAAACGCTGACCCCCAATGTGGTTTTGAGAGGGCTCGATGGTTGGCAATGCCAACTATAGTTGGGGGAACTATAATGAGCCGGGTGGGAGGGGAATTTGAGTTGGGGTGGGTGGGAGGCCCGCCCCCCCCCCCCCCGGGAGGTAGATTAATTGTTGGGGTTTCTTTGGGCCTTTAAAACTATAGGCCCCGGGAGCCTATCTACCTATCCCTGGGCCCCCCACCCATCCCCGACAATAAAGGTTGTGGAGCTAGGCGGGGGGCCAATATAACCCCCCACAATAATATATATTCCCTATTGTTGGGGCCCCGGCCCCCCGGAGCAGATAAATCCTCCCACCCACCCACCGAACTCAACTAAACCACCCACCCGGCAACAATTCATCTACCCCCCCTATTGGGCCCCCCCACCCAACTATAGCCTCCCACCCACCCCGAGGGTTGGGTGGGGGTCCCCGCCCCCCCCCCCCCCCCCCGGGAGGCAGATTAGTTGAGGAAGGGCATGAGCCTTCCTTCTATTGTTGGGTGGGTGGGTGGAAGCCGAGGGGAGACCTCATCTAAACTTCGTTCAGTTTACGAAACATTAGCCCCCCACCCATCCCCGACCGGGTAGGAGGAGGGGCCCACCCTGAACTGCTGGGTGGGGGGTCCCTATCGTTGGCAAACCCTCGGTTCTAGTTGGCCATTCCGAGGGGAGACCAGGGGTTTGAAGTTCACCCCTGGTTATACCTACATCTTTTAGGAGTTCAGGATTACGGGGAGACCGTAATCTATTAGGAGTTCAGTTTACGGGTTCGCCTAGAACCCCATAATCTTTACAAAGTTCAGAAGAGTGTCTCCCCAGTTGTGAGGTTCTCCTAAAGATTCCGGTCTCCCCAGTTGTGAGGTTCTCCTAAAGATTCTAGGCTCCCCGGGGGTTCACGTGTGTGGGGATGCGTGGGGCGTTATGTTCCCCCGGTAAAACCTCGGGAGATAGCCAAATAAAAAGTGAAGTTGGCGGCATTATTGTGGGTAGGCCCCTGTGATGGTTCTCTTATAGTTCTCTAAAGGGCATGGGGGCAACTATTGTTCCCCAGAACAACAAAGGGGGCCCCTACTATTTGGCAGGGGTGGTTGGGGCCGGGGTGATTGTATTGTAGCCCGGGGTGGGGGGGAATGGTAGGTGCATGGGGCTTCTAGTTGAATCGAGAGAATGGGGCTTATAGTTTAATCGGTTGAAACGTACCGCTCATAACGGTGATATTGTAGGTTCGAGCCCTACTAAGCCCATTCCCTCGGGGTGAGATATGAAGAACGAGTCGATCGTCAGCTCCGAATAAAGCTGGTATTCATCTAAGCTGGCTCACGGGCGTGCTGGCTTCATTCAAGGTTATCCCGTAATCTGAACGCAGTTTACGGAAGGCTGGCTGGCAAAGCTTCGTAATGGGCAGGTCAAGCTCCGGCGTTCAAAATGCACGCCAACCTCAAACTAGCCTCCCGACGGAATAACATATTTCTTTCAACTAGAATTCTCGGCCCCGGGCGTCCCAATAATAGCCTTTCCAATGCCCATTATTCGGCCCGGGGGTTGCGTGTGTGGGGATGGGTGGGGGGTATGGTTCCCCGGATTCAAGTTGGCCCCACCCAACGCCAACATCTTGGCAATGCCAGGTGGGGGGTGCCCTCTCTACACTATTGCCGGAACAACAATAATAGACCTCCCAGAAGGCAATATAGTTGCCGGCTATTTGAGCTATAATTCCCCCTCGGGGTGGGTGGGAGGCTATAGTTGGGTGGGAGGGGTGGGGGGCCCCCCGGGAGGTAGATTAGTGACAGGAGGTAGATTAGTTGTTCCGCCTCCCGGCCCATAGAATAGTAGGGGCCCCCCCACCCACAATTTCATCTGAGGGGGGCGTTGGGTTGGGCTTCCTTCATTGAGCTGACGTGAATGAAGGAAGGTGCTAATGAATGCCCTAGGGCTAGCTTTTTGAAGGGAGGCCCGCCGCCCATTCCTCCCTTACCACTCGACACGGGGGGGCGTGGTGAGGGCCTCGGCATGCCGCCGCTATTACACGATCCGACTGCAAATGATATTTTCTCTCTATCGATATTAGTTACGGGTTGGGGATGGAACTATTGTTTCCCACCCACCTGCGTGTAGTTCCTCGGCCTGGTAGATTAGTTGCTGCTTCAGTAGATGCCAAACTTAGGGGTGGGTGGGTGGATTATAGCATGGGTGGGAGGCCCCGACAGGGGTGGGTGGGAGGGTGATGGTAGCGGGGTGGGTGGGCGGGATGTTACGTATAGAATCTGGCCGGTCTACTATCTATAGTTGGGGTGGGTGGGAGGGCGTAACATGCCAACGGGAGGGGAATCATAGTTGTGGGAGAACCAGGTGGGAGGGAACTATAGTAGGGTGGGTGGGAGGCTATAGGTGCCCCACAGGTGTATAGAATCTGGTCGGTCAACTATCTATCTATCTGGGTTGACGTGGTTGGTGGTTGGAGGGTTGGTTGTGGGTGGGGGTTGATTGGTGGGGGTTGATTGGTGGGGGTTGGGGGTTGGGGTAGTTTCGTGTGGAGGAAGGATTGGGGTGGGTCCGCTGATCGTATTCCTGCCGACTTTCGGAATGGCCCTTGCCGATGATAGAATATCCTTTGCTGAACCCGCCCGCGGTATTCAAGCGAATCCAAGTCTTTACCCGCCATTATTGAGAATGGCACTTCCTTGCGACCTAATGGGCATGCCTAATCTGACCTGATGGGCACTTTGGGTGATTCCTTGGTTGCCATTATGGGTAAGCTGAATCCAACCTAAAGTAGCTATCCTTTGGGCCCCCTGGCAATGAGAGAAGGAAGGGATTTGTCCTAAGCGGGGGAGTGGGTTGCCGGCTAAGAAGAAAAGTAGGGGTTGGCCATGGACCTATCCTTTTGGTCCCCTTGGAAGGGACCTAAGAGAAGAAGGCGTTACTAGACTAATGAATCTTTTGCTCTGTACCTTGAATTAAATTAGGCGCCGGACCTTAGAGTAGGGGATTGTGGAGGGGAGTTGGAGGACTAATATTCGTTCCTTCCGGCGTGATTGACCCCAATCTAGTGAATCCCGACGTCGTTTCGTGAATCCTCTGCACTGCCACCTTATTGGAAATGTGAACCTGCTTTCCTATAGAAATGGCCCTGTAAGGAAGGGACCTGGGGAATCCGCGGTTATGGACAAGCCATGAGTTCTAATGACCTGATGGGCACCCGGCTTATCTTATCGGGGCTCCGGGCGGTAAGAAGGCTTGGTGCCTTAATGCTTCCCACCTGATGGGTAGCTGGATTCCTGCTTCCCAGCGTGAAATCCTCCTGTTTCGATCCCTTGTCTATTACGGGAGAAAGGGTTTATGGGTCTATGGGGTGTGGTTCTGGGGTGGAAGCTGGGAATCCCCTCGGCTTTGTCGACTTGATGGCACCCGATTATATGGAATCCCCAGCTTTGGGCCTTGGCGATTCCTTCCTTCTGGGCATTGGATTCCTAGGCACTTGAATTCTAGAGAGAACTATTCCTTCGCACACTATTGCCTGCCCAGCAGCTAAAAAGAGAATCCTTCAAAGGGCAAGCGGCTGGACCGGACCTCCCTACCATTATTCCAGGGGTGGGTGGGACGCCCTTTTCTGGGGTGGGTGGGTGGGAGATAAGGGTGGGTGGGTGGCTATAGTTGGTCCAGAAGCGATCCTTCCACAAAACCCCAGATACTATAATAATGAATAATGTTAGCGGGGCTGGACCAGCTGAAACTCTACGAACTATATATAGAAGGGGGGTGGGCAACAATGGAATAGAGGGCCTCTCCGTTGAAGGTTGAAGATAGAAAAGAGCGGTTTGGTGGTGGGGGGGAGTGTTGGCGTCCCATTGCTATTCCTTTCAGTGGGCCCCCGAAGGTTCCTCAGGCTTCCGGCTATCTGTGTCTTTGAAGGGCTTGGCACTATCTGTTCCTCTGCCCGATGCTTTCCTCTGTCGGATGCTTTCCTCTACCGCTGGAATGGTTCCTTTTAGCAATACTCGGCACTACTGCTTGCTATTGATGCCCGGTGATGTTGGCCATGTAGATCTATCCACTGGATCCATCGATCTATGCCTCTCTGATCTCTGTATCCTACGGTATTCTCTATCCTGTATTCTATCCTGTGTACTGTATTCTATCCTGTGTATGGTACAACGCTATCTATCGAGGCTGCCTAGATCATAACTGATCTATCTTCTAAAGGGTAAGCTCTAGATGTATTTCTATATGTCTCCCTGTAACTATCTCTATCTGCTATTAGCTATCCTAAGATCTGTAATCTGGTCGGGGTTATCGGGCTACGGTAGCTGTTGGGACTCTTTCCTAAAGGGGGAGGGGGTTATCGGTCCCTGGACCTTCCGACTTGTGTGAAGAACTGTGAGTGCTTTCCTTAATGGGCGGGGTGCCCCGAGGGCTGTCCCAGGTTAAAGAGAGTAGGGAGCGCCCGTGGAAGCATTGTGTAGGGAGGGCTCCCGGAGCTAGCTAATCTAACGGAGCTAGCTGCTATCTAAACTAAATGTTCTACCTTATCGGCAGTTGTTGGGTTAAAGAGGAAGAATTGTTGGGGGCGATCCTCCTCGCTAAACTGCCCCTTCCCTGGTGGATGGCTAGATTCCTGGAAATCTGCTCCTTTTTCAGGCTGGATCTAAGCTTAAGGACGGAAGCCCCCTAGTAACAAGGCTCTATTTTTTGTTCGGGTGGGGGCAAGGCTAGGTAAAAATATCAATTGTTGGGTGGCGTGGGCCCCTAATATCGATCCTCAGCCTTTTATCTGACCCCCGGCATAATATCGATCCTTGGCCTTTTATCTGACCCGCGGCATAATCTATCCAGCGGAAAAGGGCGTGGGGGGCTGGCCCTGGTGTTATCGGCCAACGGAACGGAATCCGTCCTCCCGGCGATCCATGAGTCCATCGCTGCTCCACGGCCGAATGGCTCCATCCGAGCTATCCGTTCTGATCTATCTGTCGATCTATGCATCTCCTAAGGTCTCTATGTAACTGATGGGTAATCTCTCGATTGTATGGATCCTAACTAATATAATCGTATATGGGGCTATCTATCTCAGATTCTGGGGCTTCTGTATGGTAAGCAATCTCTCAGTGGGTAATCTATGGAAGGTATGAGGGTTGGCCCTGCTGGTACTAGTATAAGTGGGGGGGCTTTCTGTGGAGGGTATTGGGGAGTTGTATCCTTGTGGCCTTGCCGCCCGGGGATAGGCGTTCGTATTGGCGAACATTCCTCTGTTGGTTCAGTTGGTGGGTTGGGCTGTCGTTCCTGTCCTTCCTTTCCTTCCCATAATGGGTGCCTTTCCCCATAATGGGCGCCTTTCCAAAGTTGCTCCCCTAGAATGCCTGATGGGTACCCCGTTAGTTAGAATTGTGCCCTCTAGCGTTCCCATTAGAATCCTTTTCCATGAAACGACTTCCGTGTAGGGGAGACCCAATTAGAATATATAGGCTATCACCTGTAGAATTGCTGGATTCCTGGCCTTCTGTAAAGAAAGCAGCCACCTGATTGCCTCCCAGCTGAGTGCCCTTCCTTAGGTGTGTTTTGCTTCCTTCCCAGCTTATGGGGGGAGCACTAAGACTCCATCGCACCTGACCTGCCCTTAAGGGCAACCCCCTTTATGTGATCTTTGTTTCTAAGGCTTAAATGGAACCGGCTAATTCAAAAAGCGCCCTTTCAGCCTTATGTACTTTTCCGGTATTGGCTGCCCGTTCCTCTTGACCTACGTTATGTTCTAATTCTTTCTATTGAGCAATTGCTCCTCCCATGTCAGCACCTGTGTCACGCCGGCGCTTTGAGAATGGCAATGTAACAAAATCCTTTTCCTGTGATTCCTTGCCATCGTGAACCTTCTTCTGTAAGTTGTAGCTTTCTGGGCCCGCGTTATTGCAATAACTATTCCTTGCCTGATTGCACCCCAATCAGATCGCTCAGAATCTAAGCCATCCAACCCTAGGCTAATGCGGCTTACCCAGCTTATTCCTTCAAAATAATCTTATGGGATTCCTTCCAAGCAGAAATAGTGGATGGTTGAGAATATGATGGGATTCGCGGTCCACCTAATTGCACCCCAATGGGTCCTACCTGAGGCAGCTGTATAATGATTATGGCCCTTTGGGGCCTGATTCTGGGATGATTCCAACTCTAGAGCAGAGGCGTGATTCCACCCGAATCTCCTACCCTTTATAGATGAAATGCTCCCCGAAAGTATCCCCTTGGAGAGTTGAGTTGCGGGGGCAACATGTTCCCACCTGATCCCCTGGCGCCTTTGTAGGGGTTATTCCTCTGGTAAGTGGATTCTGTGCTATTCATGCCCTATCTCCTATAGTGGGGTATTCCTGTCAAATCCTAAATTGAATCGCTTATAAAGGTAGATCTGTAAGGTGATTCCTTGCCATGGTAAACTTGGTGATTAGGGCCCGTCGTAACGTCTCTCCTGTCTGGGCACCTGCTTCCCCGACCTGGATTCTCGGTGGCCTGTCCCCCTAGGTGGGCTTATCCGTGACACCTGGCAATGAAGGCTGGGAGCTAATAAGCGGTCTAACGAGTGAGTGTATGATGGTGGGCTGTATCCCGGCTGGGTTGGATGCGTATTCCTGTGATGAGCACTGTAGTATCAGATGAGCAATTGTGGACGTAAGATGTGCATGCTAGCAGCGCGAAAATAGTGCAAAGAGCTTGGGGGAGACTGGAGTAGTGTTTTAGCTTGGCGTGGGCCTTGTTTGTAGAGGTGTGAGAGTTGGGAGTAGGTATTGTGGTTTGTGGTTGAAGGTTGGGCTGTATCCTATCTATCTGAATCCTATCTATACGTAACATGGTGATCTGTATCCTATCTAGAGTAACATGGTGGTATCAGTGTGAGTATCTCTATTCTATGTTGGCGTGATTGAGTGGATATGGTCGGTTGATGGGCGTTTGTGTGAATAGGGGAGTATAAGAGTATCGGTGCGTGTAAAGTGTGATTGTGGGGTGGGCCCCGTTTACCTAGAACCCCCAATTATATATATATTCCCCCCTGGGAGTTCTATTATTGTGGTTTGGGGCTACCATCACCCTCCCACCCACCCCAACTATATTAGCAGCCAGGCCTCCCACCCTTATCTCCCACCCACCCACCCCAGAAAAGGGCCTCCCACCCACCCCCAACTCCCTTAGAATAGTGGGGGCCCTCCCCCCTGCAATTATCTCCTCCCACCCACCCCAGGTGGTTAAGTTGGGGGCCTGCCCGCCTAGATCTCTATCTCCATAGATGGGGTTGGCCTTTCTGCAGAAATGCCAGTTCTGAGTGGTTCACTACGCGTAGCTCCGCGTGTGTGGGGATGGGTGGGGGGGCCCAGGGATAGGTAGATAGGCTCCCACCCACCCCGAAGACGCCTATCCATGAATAGGGGGGAGACGCCTATTGATGGGGGAAGGAGGTGCCTCAACATGCATGATTGTATGTATGCCACCCCGTGTGTTATGCAATGGATCCCACCCATTCCATCTTTTAAACCAATCTCTTTGTTGGGTGCTCCCTCCCTGGGAATCCGCAGTGACCCCACCAACCCTGATGGAGGAACACCTACCCCCTTAGTGAAGTACCACCTTGTTCTGTTTTGGCCCACCCAGGTTTTACCGAAATCTGAACAGAGATTCCGGGGAGACACTCTTCTGAACAGAGTAAAGATGAGGGCTCCCACTTGAACATTTCGATTTCTTCCCGAATCCAACACTTTCTTTGGAAGCCGGGATCACTTGCCCTGTTTGGTATAACTGTTTCCTCCCTAACCCCTCCCCACTGCGAATAGTAGTACCGGTCGTCCGACATACGCTTTCGTAAGAGGCACCAGGTGTGGGCCCTCGTAACATCATCTATTTCCCATCCGGCTCTGTTTGGATCCTTTCCAAACCAGGAGTTCCCAACTCCCAATGCACCTATTGGAATCCCTTCAGTGTTGTTCGTAGTGGAGGATTAGTCGGGTCGGGGAAGAAGAATAGTTTATACAGCGTAGTAGCGGCGTCGATCAATCAACCGTAACGGTAATGCATTCCCCTTCTCCATGGATCGAGCCGCATAGTAAGTAAGGGTTTCGTAACGGAGAGGAAGGACCAGAAATGGATATGTTCCGAACAGTAGGACCAGAGATGTCACCGGGTCTGATCCCCCACGGGGCATCACTCACTCCATAGTTAAGGTCAGGTGGATATAGATAGACTGGGACCGAGGTGCGTGAATGTGATCCTCCCCCACGCGCTTCGCGAGGTTCAACTATATTGGGAGCGGGCCAATTTCTATTTCTTGGGGGCCAACTATAGCCTCCCACCCACCCCCAGGTGGGCCCCTCTATCTATCTATAGTTGGGTTGGAAATCCATAGATAGATAATTGGGATAAGGTTCGGGGGGCCGGAGCCGCAGGAACCAGTGACTAGCACAAACCCCGTCTTCAGGAGGTTCCATGAGGATCTGAGGGGGGTGAGAGAACTTTATTGGGGAGATCCAGCGGGCACATTCAAACGCATCGTCTGTTATGAATTCCAATCCAATGGTCGGATGTGACCAATTGAGTCCCGTGGAACTGCTATCGGAACCGGCTATTGGAACCAATGATTATCTGACCTCATTTATTTCTATCAATGTTCTCGCAATAATGATAGAAAGGGCGAAACGAATGGAGGAATGTGATGCTAGATAGTGATTGATGTGGGTCCAAGCAAGATCAGAGATGGAGCTAGCTGGGATCGAGCTGGGGTAGGAAGTATAGGTGTGATGGGTAGCGGGGGAATAGAGAGTCAGTAGCGCCGGCTAGCCTAGGGGCCGAAAGCCCCGATGATGGAAGGGCTATTGTTGTGGAGACGAGGGCTCTAGATTCGAATCGGGGGATCCGCCTGGAGAATAAGGAGCATCTAGGATTTGTCTGGCTCCCCACCACTAGATATACTTATTCAGATTACTGGTCCTACCCACACCTAGGTATGGACTAAATAAAGACTATGTATGGGTCTCCCGAACCGAACCAATCTTTTTATTCACCGTGATGTCCTCGATCCCACCCTGGCCAACGGGTGGGGGGGGCCTTCTTAATGGTTTCCCCAGTGGGTAATCGATCTCAATAATAGAAAAGAGGGGCAACTAGAGTTTCCCCATAAACAGATACCATGTGACCCCCGCCCCTTTATCTCCGGGGGCCTATAGTTTCAAAGGGCAACCTTACCCCTACTATCTCCTCAACTATCAAGGGTGGGTGGGAGGCCCCGGGGTTGGGAGGAAGGGCCGCCCACCCTGGGGTGGGTGGGTGGATATAGGATAGCCCACCCGGATTCAAGTTGTGGGAGGAGATAGATTTACTCGGGTGGGTTTAAAATAGTGTTCAATGTATCTGAATAATAGCCCCCCTTCTTTTTGAGCCAACAATAATAGCCCATACCCCCCACCCAAGTGGGAGGCCTATGGGGGGAGATATAGGTTGGGTGGGAGATTCAAGTTCGGGTTGGGCTCCCCCCACCCACCCAACTTGAATCCCCCCACCCACCCCTATGGGTGAAAGGTGGGTGGGCCCACGGTAGACGGTAGCTCCTTCTTTGGATGGAAGGAACAGAAGCACAGTAGAGAAGATTCTTTGGCCTTCATCCCAGGTCGATCAATCCACCGATCTAACTCTCACCGCAAGATCACTGAACTGAACACCCCCGGTGGATTAGCAACAACGTCGAATTCTGATTAAACAACTATATGAGATGGGCGTGGGTGAATTCTGATTAAACAACTATAGGAGATGGGCGTGGGTGGATCAGGAACTATAGCTTCCCACCGTTCATGGATGGATGCTGAGAAACAAAGGATGGCCGAGTAACCGGTTGAACGAACTAGTCTTCCCGATATAAGTATGGATAGTTGCATTAGAATTATGGAGTTGGAACCCCAGGGATAGTTGAGGGAGTGAGGGACCCATCCTCTATAGTTGAGGGATAGTTGACTAGATTAGTTGTTTCTGAAAGCATGCTCCTGGCAGGAACTTCAGAATGTTAGCTAGTCGAGTTAGGCTAGCCAAGAGAAAGTTATGTTTGGCTGATGGACTGTTTGGCTGTTAGGTCCAACCCGGGGGTGAGGATGGAGAAGCTGCCTCCCTCCCTCACTCCTCCCGAGGTCAGTGGGGTTGTAGTTAAGGAACTATATATAAGGGTGGGTAGTGCCTTCCTTCCGAACAATCCAATGAGGGGGTGTGGGTAGGAGAAGGAGATGGTAAGCTCTCCTCGCTGGGGGAGATCTCGCTAATGAAGGAGATGGTAACAGCCAGGTAACCGGATAGAAACAAAGGATGGCTCCTCCCCAGACTTAGTTAGGACAGCCAAACAATCAATCGTGTGGGCCTTCCTGCCAGCCAAACAATCAATCGAGGGTGAATGAAGGAAGGAAGTTGAACGAACAATCCAACCCAGGGGTGAAGCCTCTACCTCTGATACAAACAAACTAAAATTCTTTCTCCTCCAGTCCAGCTAAAAACCATACTGAATTAACCTCTTGCCAGCCAACAGAGTTCTTTCCTTCCACCCACGGGAGAAAGTGAGCTAATACACCACCCTCGAGCTTGCCTTCCTCCCCCCAGAACTTCATTCAAGCCATCCGATGCCCGCCAAAAAAAAGTGAAGTGATGGCTCTGCAAAATGAAGCTATTATTTCTTATCAGTGGGGGAGTAGGAAGCTAGTTGGTTGAGGCATACCCGGGATGGGTGGGAAGAGATAGGTGATTGTGGATGCGGACTCCCGAGTGAACTAGATAGAAAATCAAATGGATGTCTGGGACGATGAGTGAATAGCTGTAGGAGCCCAAGCCTCTTCCTTCCGGTTGAGTTAACACCTTCCGGCAATTCATGTTACATATATTAAGGCTAGGCCATCCTTCATCACCCCCTGTAGGTAGAGTCAACACCAGATTATATACGTGATAGCCACGCCAACACCCCCCCTGGGAGGTAGATTATTGTGGGGGGTTCAAGTTCTCCCACCCACCCTTGATGTTGTTGCCGGGTGGGGGCCCTAGCTCAGATAACGAACTACCTGTAGTCCATCCTGGATTAGAAACATTGTTGGCCATCCGGGGGTGCCATATGCTTTCTAGACCGGCTAGATATCCTATTGCCTGGGATTGACTAGCAAGAAAGAATGTTGGGGACAGGAAAGCCCACGGGGGTGAAGGATGGAACTCACAGCCACAATCCAATGAGGGGGTGTGGGCAACAGGAAACTCTAGTTCCGGGGGTGAAGGACCTTCTGCATCCTGAACTTCCGAAGGGATATGAGTTTGAAGAAGTAGTGGTCCGGATGGCCTTCTGGTAAGATTTCTCTATCTTACCTCCCACGGTACAGCCAAACAATCAATCAAGCAATAGCCAGTGTAGGAACATCCTTCCAACTGGATAACGAAATAGGAGAACCAAAGAGTCACGGGGGTTTCGAGAGAACAAAAGCAACAGGGACAATAACAGTCTAAAACTAACTGACTGAACAATCCAACCGGGGTCTTCCGAATGTTAGCTCCCATGCGAGGGGTGATGGTCAGCCAAACGAACAACTACTATGGAAGGGGGAGTTCCGCCTCCCACCCACGGTCGGATGCTTCCAATGAAGGGGAAACTAATTATCGGGTTAACCCTCAGCAGTTCGTTGCTCGTTCTCAGTCAGTTGGAACCGGAATCAAAGTTTAGATTCCGGTCTCCCCAGAATCAAAGTTCAGATTCCGGTCTCCCCAAAATCAAAGTTTAGATTCTGATAAAACTGGGATCAAAGTTCAGATTCTGGATTCGCCTCGTTGTTGATTAGTTAAGCTACTTCCTTTCTTTGTTGATTAGTTGTTGTTCTCATCTTCTTGGCTGGCCTAACTATTTGGGAAGATAAAGGTAGTGAACTCCCTGCCGCTGGACCGAGGGTATTAGCTGGACGCCTCCTGCCCGAAGTTATTGTCCCTCCCGTGAAAGGAAGTTATTGGCTAAGTGGCTAAGCCTGCTCCCCTCCCATGGGCTAAGGCTAAGCCTGCTCCCCTCCCTCCCGGTAGTGAGATTGTGGTAGTCCCCCCATCCTCACCCCCGATTGTTCCCGGCTAAAAAACTATTTCTCCCTCCTAACTTTGATTGGCCCATCCATTTGATCCGGTCTCACTCTTTCTCTTTCTTGAACTCCCCTCTTCCCCTCCCCACTGAGGGATGGAGCGTAACTCTCCTTCCTCCCCGAATCAATATTATCATTTTGGTTGGACAACTATAGTTCATTACCTAAGGAGGGAGTAGACAACTACCTTTATCTTCAATGGGAGGCAGGGCTTCCCACAGCATCCTTACCGAGGGACCACCGGAAATAAAGCTACTTCCTTCCGAACGAACAATCCAACTATAGGATAGCCGGGCCGGGTAGCTCCTTCCTCCTTGAGCTGGACCGAGGGACCTAACTACTTCTAGATTGAACTCCTTTCCACCCATCCCGCACCACCGGTTTCACTCCTGCAGGGTTGAACTCCGCATGATCTGGTTCAGGAAATACGATACCTTGAGTGGCTGATTCCATCATATACGGATTAACCTCGAGGGAATGGTCCAGTCTGCTTCTCGACTCTGCCTATAGAGGAGTTTATCCATTCGTGATCTGACTGAAGCATGCATGGCGATACCACACTCAATTAATGGCTTGGGTTCAAAGGATGGAGATCGTGTCGTGATTCTTCCATTATATACGGATCAACCGAACCCGAGGGAATGGCTTGGGTTCAACA